>CM035115.1:154701040-156154191 GCA_020205555.1 Panax stipuleanatus | reverse complement strand
CAATAGACCATATGCACTACTAATTGAGCCTATCCACATAGTAGGGAATAACCCAACAAATCTCCCCCTCACGACTATGTGGAGGGGTTCGCCATCCCGACACTCAATCTGCAATACTCAAGTTTCCCTTTGGCAATATCATTGCCCTCATATCGGAACAATTATCGTCTGTATGAATCTTTTAAAGTTCTAGCAACTTTGCATCAAGAACATCTCTAATACAATGATATCCCACATCAATATGATTTGATTTGAAACGAAATGACGAATTCTTACCAAGGTGAAAAACACTCTGATTGTCATAAAACAATACGTACCACTTCTGTTTGAATCTCAACTTGTTCAAAAATTTATGCAACCATAACAACTCTTTATTCCCTTCAGTTGCTACAATAAACTCTACCTCTTTGTTATAGAAAGTGCAACAAACTTTTACAGTTTAGAATTCCATGACACAACCCCACCAGTAGAAGAAATCATATAACTTGAAGTAGATTTTTGTGTATTGAGATCTTCATCCATATTTGCATCTGTGTAACTAGGGGTGTGCAACCGATAAAAACTGGACCGGTACCGAACCGAACCGAAGCCGAAAGTAGCCAAATTCTGAAATCGATACCGGTACCGATTGGACCGGTATATCAAACCGGTTTACCGGTTCGGTATCGATTTTTACCGAATAAACCGAAAATTAATATAATTATTATTTTATTATTTTTATTAATATTATTATAATCATTATTTTTTTTTTATTATTATTATTATTATTAATTATTTATTAAAAAAATTGGAAAATCGGTATATACCGGTTCAGTTCGGTAAAATCGAACTATAAAAACTCGGTACCGAAAAACCAGTATATACCGATTTCTTTTTACCGAAACTGTGACGCCCCCAAAAACAAGTACTTAAAACCTGTATTTGGTGCTACACGATTCTAAATATTAACAAACTTAAAGCATTATTAAATTAAAATTATTACATCAAAGTGCTTTTATCCCAAGTACGAAAACATTTAAATAAGTCTTAACATGATAGGTATGTAGTAATGTCACCAAAAAACCTATCTATTACATAAGATCATTTTAGCTAAGCTGACATTTTTTCTTTGCCCTAATCATTTTCAGACCTCTTAGTTTTATCTATCTTAACTGAAAACATTTATAATAAAGCAAGAATGAGCATTTAATTGCTCAGCAAGTATAATAATTAATAATTAACATGCAAGAAATAAATTTCCAACTGATTCTGCTTTCACAGTAAAACAAGTCTGTAAAGCAAGTAACATAAACTGTGATGATAATCTCATATTTTTGAAACGACGTAGTGATTTAAATATGGTAAGTCGTTTATAAATTCAAGAACTTATTTTTCTTTTTAAAAGGTTCAATCAGAAATTTTATCTATGAACCGACATGGTCTTACGAGCACGATGGGTGATCAGCCCTTTATGCCCTGCATTGATCAATACTATCTAAGTGGAACAAATTCTTTCAGTTCCTCTTTGTCGTCCCCAGGACGCAATATAAAAATAACCCCAAGTTAGGGAAGTTCTTGCTCATTATAATCCATTTATAAAATAATTAAACAATTATATTTCAAGACTTAATATATATAAAAGAATTTGAAATATATCAACTGTACATGTATACTGAGTTTTATTCAATGTATATATCGTTATCTCATGCAATTTTCGAAGCTGACTGGAATAATTTTTTGTCTCTATAGCATTATATATAAACAAGAAGAATTAATTGCTTATATATAATTAAACTGGTAACATTACCCCAATTGAGTAAATTATGATTTTTATAATAACGGTCGCATAAAAGAATTGCAAAAGTTTAAGAAACTTACTCAATTTAGATATGAGAAAGTTAAGAAACTTGCCTTATAAGGAGATTATCACACAATTTAATTTACGGTCACTTCACAATTCCTACAGAATTAAAATCACATGTATACTCACATTAGATAATAATATATGTAAGACCCCAAATTTTATGAATAAGATTTAATTTTCTTTATATATTATTTTGAAATAGTAAGATGTTGATTTGATAAATGTGATAAGTTATGGATGAAATGTGCAAAGTTTACAAAGTAAGCAAGTGGTTATAAAATATTCGTTGTGTCAGAAAATATTCGTTTGGTCGAGAAATATTTTTTTTGTCGGAGAATATTCGTACGACGGCGCAGTCATTGGTGGACCCCACAACGGAATGGATGTCGGATATAGAAAGCGACAGAAGTAACCTTTTTATAAAAATAATGGCAAAACTGTTACCGTTAGTACTGTTGAAATACCCGGTAGTTAAAATACAGTAATACGTGGTGTTGCACAGTAGCGCACGGTATTGCACAGTAGCGCACGGTATTGCACAGTATTTCGAATTATTGATTCTTACGTAGGAAGGCACTTACTCAATTATTGTTACAGTAATTACTGTTCAATATTTTATATTATTGATTCAATAATTGCATAATATTTTATTGGTTAAATATTTGCTACGTTGATATTTTATATCAATATGTGCTACTTTGCTATTTTATATTATTGATTCAATAATTGTCATTGCACATTATTTCAAATTATCAAATCAATAATTCATATTATTTGAATAATATTATTAGATAGCATTATTGGCATTGTCTAAGGAAGTTCTGTCTAGGAAAGGGGTTGATTAATTGCGCGCTAGTAAGAAGAAATCCTTATCGGAAGGCCCCCTCTTTCCTGGGAACGACCTGGTTGTCAATATTGTAGTTCTGTAATATTATTTGTGAATAATTAATTTTTGATATATATTATAAGAAAATATTTATTCAATGTGGATTTAAACGGATAAATTTTTAACATGTGACATTTGTTGAAAGTTGGTATTCTATCTTGTCCGATAAAATAATTCATTCAAATATATTATTATAATATTACATTATAGTAGTATGATGTGATTATATAATAGTATAATTTTTATAATTTGAATGGTAACATTATTATAGTAAATTCATGGTATAAAAGTTAAACGAGGTGGAAGAGTGCAAATTGAATTTGAACTCTTATAATACAAACAATGATGTCATCGGAGCGATGAGTTAAGCAAGAATGTCATCGGAGCGATGAGGTAATCAATGATGTCATAGGATCGATGATGTAAGCGATAATGTCATAAATTATGGTAAAAAGACTATTTTACCCTTACTCTGCCGAGCCTATAAATAAAAACTCATTTCTTCATTATTTCTCACCAATTCACTAAAGCTATAGAGAGAGAAAGTATAGAGAAAATAAAAGAGAAAGAAGAAGAGTATTTTGCTATTACACTAGTGCAGTCTCCAAATTTTTAAGGTAAGGGATATTATTTCTTTCGTATTCATGAAGAGAATTATTTTCTTTCAATACTCCTAAGGGTTGTTATTTCATTCTTTATTATTATGTTGAAATAACCTGTCTACGCAGACTATCGCATGCATGGTAAAATTCTGTTGTTATTCCATTCTTTATTATTCTGTGGGAATAACCTGTCTACGCGGACTGCCGCATGCCTGGTGAATAACCATTCGTATTCAGTTGTTATTAAATTATGGAAATAATCTGTCTGAACGGACTACTGCCAGACGGATGAAAATTCAATTACAGTTTCGTATATTGTTTCATTTCAGATTTCTAACTCTAAACTTATTACGGTAAGTATTGCTTCTATAATTCTTGAAATGATCAGAAATTCCTTGAGTTTTGCGCTTCATCTAATATTATTTCACTGGAATATTAGTCTGAACTTTCTTGTGAAATTTTTATCTTTTTATGTCGAGTTATTATTCACGAGTTACTATTCACGGGGTACTATTCACTGTAAAAAAATTATTTTTTTTTCTTTCCAAATCAACTTTGATTGGATCCAGGTTTTGATCTTCATTCTTGAACTCTAGATAAATTCTCTAATATTTGTCCTTTATCTCACTGGATTCGTTATTCGTATTATTTTAATAATCCTCAGTTCTAAATGGTGATATAACTGAATATCTTTGGCCTGTAGTGCAAAGATGAATGATTACTTGATGAATATCTTTGGCCTGTAGTGCAAAGATGAATGATAACTGATGAATATCTTTGGCCCGTAGTGCAAAGATGGACAGGTGTTGAGATAAACATGACCAACTGGTGATACAAATGAATATCTTTGGCCGTAGTGCAAAAGATGAATATTTGATTCGAGATGAATATTGATTGATGTTACAGGGATAAAATATTGATGATGGACTTTTAAATTATAGAAGATAGTAGACATCATTCTCTACTTAACTCTTCTAATGAATTGTCATTTCCGCTGCAGTTGTTGATCTAAAACTGGTTGTCCATAATATTTTATCTGATTTGTTGAAAACTAACGATAATTTATTCTTCATTATCTTAGTCATAATATTTTTTACTGGGCTAGATGAGCTCACTATTTTCTTCCATTGTTCTCTTCAGGAAATGAGAATATCACGGGTACTGTTCAGAGAATGGAGTGATGGTCCGAGTTAGAGCTGTAGAAGTCCTCACTATTTTTTTTAAATAGTGTGATAATAAATGTAATGAGGACTTAGTTTGAATGTTAATATTTTTTTACATGTCTTTATTGACACTCACAGTTGTGTGGTCGTATTTTGCACGACCGCTTGATATGAAAGATTGTATTTGGATTTTGTAGGTATTTGGCGACTCAGAATGTGTTGAGTATTGAACCTATTTTGGGGGCGTCACAACATATATCATCAACATGCATGTATATGTATTATTAATAATTATTAGTTCATAAACTAACATTATTTACTCAAATCTCAAATTCCACCTTATTTCATTTAGGAATTTATTTCAATTTTAACCATTCATTACTATTTAATGGTTTCGTACAATATTAATATGTAAATATTTTACATATTTGAACTTGAACATTAAATATTCTATCTCACGAATATTTCATAACTTATTTCGCTAGTTTGGTTCATAAACAGCTCTTAATTAGCTTTTATAGTAAAAAATTTAACTTACTATATTATTTTTGGAATAATAATAATTTTTATATTATTTTATTCTTTCATAAGTCGCTTGGATAGTTGTCTCATATAAAAATCTTTAATTTATTGGTTTACAAATATTAGCGTTTACTATATATATATAACGTTAGATGTTACTCGGCTCATAAAGGTCATTTTGGGTCTCAAAAATCACAAAATATCACTTTTATGATTTATGGAAAATTTTAAAGGTCTCTCGGTTTAATTTGTCTCACAAAATAAATTTATAGGCCATGCGAGTTTTTATTTTCTCAAAATATGAAATTTTTTATTTATTTATATTGCTTAAATTATGTCCGAAAGTTAGTTTCTGGGCATAAAATCTCATTTTCGGTCAAAACTCGCATCGTAAGGCTTTATTAACTTTAATAAGTTTTAAAACGTTGACGGAACGCGAATCGGAATGTCGAACGTCAAAATCGCTCAACGCGTCGACGTTCGTCGTTGCCCAATTTTGTGTTCCGACATGCCTATTCGCTTATTTTTAATTCTCAAACCATAAGTCGGATAATAGTGAATTTTTGGTATGTTATATACCTCATGGCATAGTATTTTTACTAAAATTTAGCTCGCTAAAACAGTTCATGAAAGGCCTTCAAAAACTGCCTCAAAATAGTTTGCACGCCAACTGCACAGCAGCAGCAGCGCGCCTGCGCGCGGCATATGGCTGGCAGTGGCCTGCTGCTCTGCAGCACGGTTTAGCGAGGCGGCTACTTTGCGATTTTCTTCTGCGCTACCCGTAACTCCGTTTAATCTGTTTTTTGGATATGTTGTACATGGTATGGCAAAGTATTTTTAAAAAATATCAGGACTGATATTTGGGCATATTAAGCTGTCCGAACGGGGTGCTCAAATTGACCGTTCGCACAGATTTTTTAATTTTTCGTTTAACACTCAAAAGTCGCCGTAACGCGATTCAACCTAACTTTCTTACCAACTAAGCTTTAGTTAATATAATATGATTCGCCTAAAGTTTTAGCTCGTTTAAATTCCAAATTCTTGAACATTTTTACCCTTTACGGCCTTTAATCGAGCATATTATATGCGTTCTTGGTTTCATTCGATTTCTTAATCGTTTGTTAACGGTTTCTCCCATATTCAATCCTTATATCTTCTCACAACACCAATTTATCACCCAACATTATTATTATCATGAATTCATACATAATTCATGTACAAAATCGAATAAAATCAACGGACTTGAATAACTAGAGTTTATTAATAAACTTAGTTTTTCAATTCTTTGATTTTAAAATCTATTAACCTCCATATTACAAATACATGGATAGGAATAGATTGGATACAATGAAAACCCATTCAAATTCACATACTAAACTACCAAACTCCCAATAATGAAAATTTAGTAAATAAATTATACTATAACATAATTTTAATTACTACATAATAAGTATGAATTTCATACCTTAATTCTATTATCCCCAAGCAAATACCACTTGATATCTTCCAAATTATCCAAAACTTTATGTCTAACTTGCTCAAGCTTCCTCACCCTCACAATTTCCTCACTTTATCATGTTAGCAAATTTCAAAATTCGACCAAGTTTGGGAGATAAAGGCCACGGTATGAAGAGAAGAAGAAGAGGAAGGCTTGGCTAATTTACTAAGTCAAATTTACTTGGAGCCAAAATTTGATTGTGAGTAACCCATACACTTCCCTCTCCTCTCTATTTCACGGCATGTAGGAAAAAATTGGAATGGCTTGGAAAGGTAAATTTGTAACAGTAATGAGTTATTAAATAATAATCCCTAATTAACTAATTTACTAATTAACTCAATTAATCTCTTCTTACGTTAACTATTTTAATTACCACCCTCTTAGTAATTTAATTAGTTAAATTACTACTTACTCCAACTAATTAATCTCTTGCAAATATATATTTTAAATATAATATATCTTAATTACATATTCATTTTATAAATATAAAATAAATATGCAATAACATAATAACCCTTGCAATTAATAATAATTGCTTACTTAAGATATTATAAGAAAATATAATATCATTCTCTTCATTCTCATAAATTCAAACAAAAATTTATTTACCTCATTAATATATTATAATAATTATAATCTTCTTTCTTTATTAAAATAATTCCATATAAGAATTTATTTTAATACTTTTGGTTATAGCATATAAATTATATACTTAAACCGCCTCTTTAATTTTTTTATCCCAATTGTTCACAACAATTATTGTTCTATTGCTTAATAAATACATAGACATAATACACATTTATTAAATCTCATATACATGCTACATCAAAATGCACAATTCACATATAGTAAATAAAAAAAAAATTATTCACGATTTTAATATTATTATTATAACAGAAATATAAGAAATTTTCAGGTTCTTACAGAAACCGAACCGATTCTTTTTTGTACCGAACCGGTCGGTTCGAACCGGCCGGTTCGGACCGGTCCGGAAAATCGAAAAACCGAAAAAATCGATTTTTTTGCCCACCCCTGTGTAACCAAATTACTCTATTTTTTCATTTCCGAAACAAAGTCTCAAATCAGAAGTACCCCGAAGATATCGCAAATCCACTTAATTGCATTCTAATGTTCTTTTTTTCGGATTTGACAAATAACGACTGACAATACCAATTGCAAATGCAAATCTGGTCGTGTACACACCATGACATACATTAAACTTCCTACAACTGAGACGTATGGAACTATTATTAGAATTTGAGCTTGGGTTTTTAAGCTAAAATTAATGTGGGTTCCATTAATCGTTTGAAATGAATCCATACATCAATATGTTTTTACTTCATGAGTAGATGAAAATCAAGTATTAGGAAGCTCAAATCCATAGATTAATGAATGATAAATTTACTCCCAAAGATCACCATTTTATGAATATGATAATAATGCTTGTGGGGAATAAGGGTCCCACACATCGATTAAGAACTAAGTATTGAATGGGTGTGTGTGTGTATATATTCCTCTTGGGTTTGGGCTCCAAGGAACACCTCATTTTTGTGGAGGGGAGAGGACCTAGCCAAAACTTGGTTTGACCACACGCGCGCCGCCGCTGTCGACCGTTAAATCGGGCCGGGGTCGGGGGTTATTGTATATATCTTTCTTGGGCAAAAATTTCCTTAATTTTTGTTTTACTTATATTAGTTCCAATTTTATCTTATTTATTATCCGTAGGAAAAACAAAACAATGTCGTTTTGAAGAAGCAAAGCAAGTGCAAACAGTAGCTCAAGCGCAGTTGCGTACGTTGCGCTTTCTATTCGGCCTTTACTTGTTTTGCACCTGTTCAGTCATGCCTCTTTACAAGTGTCCATTCGATTCACATATAAGGGTCATGTCCATTCATGAAAGGTATCTATTCCTCCAATATTTAGCTAATAAATTCATGCATTTGGGTCATTCAATTCTTCATCATTTCGTCAGTCATATTCATAATATATTTAAGAGAGTTCAGAGCATTTATATATTGGTTCGTTGTGTGTGTTATTTGTAGTGCTGCTATAACACACGTTATCATTGTATATTTGGGAGACGAGTGTTGATAACTCTAAGCACCAATAAGGAAGACATAATTGTCTTAAAGACATAGTACCAAGTACTAACCTTGACATATATTTTCTACATTTTCTCAATACTTGACTTGACTCGATCAATTCATTTACACCCATAAATAGAATGAAATGAATGTTTCAAATCATCTGTCCATAAAATTTATAAGCATTAAACATTTTAGTGAATTCACACATCTCATCCTCTCTCTGAAGAAAGATGAGAGGCCTAAATTGGAACAGAAAAGGAACATACAAAAGAGTAATGCTACTATCACATAAAACTATCACATAAATATCATATACTGCTGATGTGGCAGTACGTGATTTGTTGTTGACATGACCTACTTAACTCAACAATAAAACACATACAGCCACATCATCTTTATGTGATGTTTATGTGATTCACTTTATGTGATAGTAGCATTATTTCATACAAAAATATTGGTATTTCCTTTGTTTGTTTATCTTTTACATTAGGTCTCTTTATTTATCGATAAAAAAAATATTATAAAAAATTAGCACATGTCTTTATTAATCTTTTTGTTGGAACAGAAGATGAGACAATGTTTAGAACAACTGATTAAGTAAAAGTCATTTTGATGGAAATGCATGGGTATTTCAAATATACTCCAACTTTCCAAAAATGTAATTTCATTTCATTTAATATATTTTTTCAATGCGTTTTTGGGACATAACAATTTTTTGTCGTAATAATTTTTCTAATATTACATTTAAATTAACATTCAGTATTGAAAGAAATGCAACTTAACATGTCTCGTAACTTTCTGGATTTCAAAATATAAGATAACTTGTGTTCGTAATAAGATTAAAGATTTCCATACAGCTCATGTGGAAGATCCACATAATAATTTTTCAGACCCTTAATGGGGCTGTTTGACGAGAATTTCACATGCAAGTACAGTAATATGGAATTTCACATGCAGGTACAGTAATGTTCCATGCAACTCATGCATGTGAACTTATCCGACTTAAAGCATGATTACATTTAGACATGACAATATAATTTAGACATGACAATATAGTTAGTTAATTGATATAGGCTCAATCCAATTAATTATTTTTGACTTATATTTTATTTTAAATCTAAATTAAAATTAAAAGTTCTTTTCACTCATATTTACATATTAAGAAACTCAATTTCTCATAATTTTATTTATCTAATTAATCTTAATTTACGAATATTAATTAATTACATAATATTCAATAATTATGTATACACCCCACGCCACCCCCACTCCACCCCACGCCACCCCCACTCCACCCCAAACCAAAAATATTCAGCAACTCGTGAACTTATCCGACTTAAAGCATGATTACATCTACTAGCTAGCTAATCTTAGTAGCTAGATTATAGTAGCTAGAGAATTAAGTAGAGATGACGATAAAATATTCAACAATACTACTATCACATAAAAACTCACATAATTTTACATACACACATATAAATACTGTGGACTCTGTCTGATATGTGGGACTCATATTATTTATGTGTGTATATGTGAGAGTTATGTGAGAATTTTTATTTGATCCTAGCATTATTTTAAAACATTAGATAATATTCTCCTAATCCATATAATATCAGAAAAGAAACCATATATATATATATATATATATATATATACACGTATGTGGTGGTATATACTCTAAAAATCCAAAAGTCATTTAGAATAGAGAACTTTGAAAAAGAGTAGCTAAAAGGTGAAGCTAGCTCAAAACTAGTGGTTGTTAGACAATAGACATGCTTTAATTAATACTAATGTGATGACAAATTAAGCATTAGGTCCCCTCCGATCCACTTGCCGACAGAGATATGGCTTATCTATTTATTTATTCTTTATACTAACTAGTACTAGCCAACTCCGAGACTACAAGGCAGGGAAACTTTATAACGGGCGGGTCAAAGTTAAAGCATGTTGATTTTCTTGTGAGGATTAATTGTTTAATTAATAAACACATTTCCTATTTCATGAGATGAGGGTCTTATTTGATTAATTAGCTACGTTTACCTTACATTTTTTTAAATTATTTGAAGGCAAAACGATCCATTTTCCTACACTTTATTGTAAATGTTTTTTAAAATAAACTTGATCCAACTAATTTTTAGCTTTAAAATAATTAAAAAATATTATTTTTACATGTGTTTTTGATATTTTAATATAATCATTTCTCACGTGAATGTAGGACTTATTTTGTTCTCATGTAAGAAAGAATCATATAAAAATATCAAAACTACATATAAAAATATCCGTTCTCTTAAAATATTATCGTAAATATAAGTCAAATCGTGCCTAAGCAAATATGCATTACAAGAGATTGGGCTATATATGACTCATTTTCAAGCCTATTAAACCAAATTGGAACTCTACATCTTTTTAATTTTTAGATGCATGTGTTATTGTCATCACTCATCATTTAAAAAATTATTCGATCGATTAGATTGATATATGTTGCCCGTCACGCTCTCTTTTAATTGAGCTGATTGTTGCAAGGCAGATTACTGACCAAGGCATTTTCACCTTCCCTCTGCAGACACCCATTCTAAATAATTTTACGTTTAAATTATTTGCGTTTGTGAGTGTAAAACAAGCTTTTCAGAATAAGATCGTTTATCGAATTAAAAAAGGTATCAGGTGGATGGATCACTGGTCCAACCAGTGGTCGAACTATTATTGACTCAATGACATCACTAATATATAAAAATATATATTATTAGTAATTAATAATTTTTTAAAAATCTCATTTTTCATGACTTAAAACATAATAAAGATGAGTTACAATATTAATAAAAGTGATTAATTTTAATATTAAATTTTTTTTGATAAAAAAATAATAATTAAAAACCGGATCAACTGGGTCAATTAACCAGGTTTATCGGTTAGACCGGTAATCAACGGGCCAACTTGGATTTTGACCAAAACCGGTTTATTGGGCTAAACAGGACCGGAAAACGGATCGATTCTGATTTTTACCGATCCGGTCCGGATTTTAAAACATTGGTGTAAAACAATAAAAAGTAATGGGTGTCCACTAACGAACATTCATTTATATTCATTTTACTGAATCACATCAAATTTAGTATTCAAAATTTTCGACCTCAAGCAACTTTAACGTCAATAACGATTAGGCGATAGTACAAAGTCATAATAAACCACGTAGCCACTTATACTAATAGACAAGTAAGTGCAATACCTCCAAGACAATAAAATATGTTAACATGAGGAGGAACGTTTTTACTAGTTATATTATTTGCAATCGTCTAAATATCAAGATTCAAGAAGAAAGTGACGGGTGTATCTTTTTTATAATGAAGCAATGCCAAACTTTCTTCTGAATTTCGAATAGTATTCAAAATCCTTTAAAAAAATGAATCCAGTCTATCGAAATAGGTTAAAACCACTTAGTTGTTCACTTGTTCAATATATTGATCAACGCCTATAGTTTGAAAGAAATCTTGAAATTAAAAGTTGCAATTATATATGCCCAATATGCGTATGTATAGCACCTGTTGAATTGTTAACTAATGTGTATCATCTTATGAGAATAAAGTATGGCATGGATTCAATCCATTGCCTTTTGGCACGACATACGTAGGGTTTTTTTAAAGGCAATAAAACAGGTTTTAAACAAGCATGACGATATTTTTAAGCACTCCAAATAATAATTTAGTACAAGTCTATATTTTGTATAATACATAATTGTATACCATGAATATCTAAAATTATACATTTTTGAAGAAAATTTAATTTCCTTAGATTTAGGTGGAGGGCAGGCAGATGTAGCAATGCTCTAATGGGACCTGAAAAACAGTCTGTTCAATTAACATCGATCATGACAGTCGTTCTGGCATTAAGCACATGGTGATGAGACTTATTGTGCATTGCTACGCATACATGTTTATATATATATATATATATATATGAATCTTCATATGTATCAACCGATTGCTAGAAGATAATCTTTAAATGTGAAAATGTTGATAATTAATATGTGGTAGATTAAAGAAAATCTTAAAATGTGAAAAATATGGTTAATTGATGAATGATGTAAATTAAAGATAATATTGAAATGTGAAAAGTGTGGATAATTGATAAATGTTGTAGATAAAGGTAATCTTAAAATGTGAAAATTTTGGATAATTGATGAATGATATAGATTAAAGATAATCTTGAAATGTGAAAAATATGGTATATGTTGGTTAAGTTTTAGTTATAAATAGGAGGCTTAGCATAAGGAGGTTCATAACTTTCTTGTTTATCATTTCTTCCACTATCTAAAAATGGCTTAGTATGAGTGTCTTTGTAGGTGTGCTAAGGCTACCTTAAGTATTGCTGACACTATAAGAAAAAGTCTCAATTTAGACGGAATATTTCGTCGGACTTTCGGTCGGATATATAGCCGTTGGGATTTAGTCCCTCGAAAATTTGGTCAGAAATAAACAAATTCGACATAATAATTCTGACTAATTTTTCGTCGAAAATAAAATATTTTCGTCGAATTTTTTTCGTCAAATTTATTGTAGCTTACTTCTGACAGAAGTCTGTAGGTTTATGCTAAGCCTACCTTAAGTATCGGTGAATATCAATAAAGAGAGCAAGAATTGTTCGAGTGAGTTTTTTTATAATAGTTGTACAAGCACTCACACACATCACACAATGTTTACAACTCTTCCTTTAGAAGATTCATTTCGAAAAACTTTTTCATTTGAAAGATTGTTTTGAAAAATTATTTTATTCCTTCAAAAACTAATTTGAAGTTTATTTTACTCTATTTTATACACTACATAAATTTATACTATCAAGTCACTTTTAACAATTTCATAATATACAAGTTAGTGTACACAATAAAACTTATATATGTTAGTTACTAATTAAATTATAAATATACATATATGCTAAATAGAAAATAATATATAATCACGTGTTAATGTAAGGGATATCATTTTCTTTCATACTCGTAAAGGATATCATTTTGTTTCATACTCATAAGGGATATCATTTTCTTTCATACTCCTAAATTTAAACTTACTATGGTAAGAAAGTATTGTTCACTTCTACAGCGTTATCATTAAACTGGTGAAAATTTCTGAAATGATTAAAATTTTCTTAATAGTTAGTGTTTCATCTAATATATTTTGACTTGAATCTTCTTATTGAATTTTAACCGTTATATTTGAACTGTGAACCCTAAATATTATTCTTGAACTCGAATTGATATTCTGGATATAGTGTTGATAAATTGGACATTATATTGGACTCTGGACAAATTAAATTCTAAATCTCTAATGTTTATCTTTTATCTTATTATTCTAATTATTTCTATTCATCGTTTATATCATTGTTATTTGTACTAATTATCATCAGTACTTTAGTTATTGTGAATGTCTTTGGTATGGGATCAAAAGAATATGGTTGTTGAATATTTTTAGTCTTTGTGGCAAGGAAATGTGGTGAAAGTTCTCTTTGGCCTGGTGTAACGATGAACTGTTGATTGACATGATCATGACCATTAGTGTAATAGTTGAATGTATTTAGCCTCAGTACAAAGACAATATATATGATTATTGAATGTTTTTAACCTGTGTGACAAAGATACATGATGAAAGTTTTCTTTGGTCTGGGTGCAAAAAGGAACTATTGATTATCATGTTCATGACCATTGGTGACGTTATATATAGTTGATGAAATATTGAAAGTGAATTTTTAAATTAGAAAAGATAATAGACATTATGGTCTATTTGACTATTCTAATGGATTGATCATTCCGTTATAGTTCTTTGCTGAAAACTTATGTTGTCTATCAAATTTTAAATCCTAAATTTATCACTGTTGAATGCTAAGGATAACTTATTCATCGTTATCTTAGTCATATATTCTTTATTGGGTTATTTGAGTTCACCCTTTTGTTTCATAATTACTTTCAAAAAATGAGAGTGTAGCTAAAGCTAGCGGGGAGAATAGACAAATGGAATGATGGTCCTAGTTAGTAGATGTAGTAGTTATCGTCAAGTTGTAAAATAGTGTGATAATAATATTTGTAGTGAGGACTTAGTGTGTGTGCTGTCGTACTATACACGACATTGTAATAATTATAAATAGGAGAATTTATGTATGTTGTTTGTATTTTGGCGACTCAAATTTGATAGTGTAGATCCGAATTTGGGAGCGTCACACAAACTATATCATACATTAGTTGTTCTCGGAGATCTTTTAGTGTCATCTAATTGACATCAAAATCATCACAACCTTTATCCTTCTATACAATTGCTAAACTATCATCATACTTCTTTGGATAACTCGTTGACAACAAACAACACTTGACAATATTTAAAATTGATATAACCAACTTGCCGCTAGAGGCTCTAATGACAAAGAATTTTTAATTAAAGGGCACTGTAGTAATTTTTCGGACCGTCAAAAATAGGTATGTCGTACTCTTTCTAGTAGCAGATTAGAAATCTTATTTAATCCCAGCCCTTGAACATCATAATAAACGGTGTTAGATGTAGTTGCTGGAATAGTATTTCCAATAATACATCGTAACACTCCATCCGAAAATCGAACGGTTAAATAGGGGAACCGTTCGCAGTTTAGTTATCAATATTCGATCCGCAGTTTAATACTGTGAATGGGACAAAAGACCAAAATACCCCTTCTTTACAAGTCCCCCGCCCGCTGTTTAATAATGCGGACACTAAGTCTATGAAACGTCGTCAGATGGAACTGAGAAAACGATAACTCTGGTCCGCAATATTAAACTGTGAACTCTAGGTCTCCTAAATATATGACGGTCAAGTACTGACCTTTAAATTTTCAAAGGAATATGACGTCGTACGAAGATCGTTGTAATGAATTAGCATCTGCAGTGTTAAACTGCGGACGGGAAACTTGTAAAGGAGAGGCATTTTAGTCTTCTATTCCGTCAGCAATATTAAACTGCAAAATATTGGAAACTAAACTGCGGACAGTTTCATATTTAACCGTTCGATCTTTAGACGGAAAGTTACGATATGTTGTAAGGATAACCTTAAGTTAACATAATTAACTATGGATCAGTCTCATATATATATAGAATCTGTCTCTCTAGCGAACCATATGGAGTGAACTAAAAACGAACCGGCTATAGTGACGGTTTTTTTCGTCGTTATAAAATAGAAAGCCGATTTTTTTGCTATAGCGACGAAAAAAACAGCTATAGCCGATTCGTTTTTAATTCGTTTCTTATGATTCGTTGAAAAACCTGACCTTATATATATATATATATATATATATATATATATATTTCGTTCAGAAGGAAAGATGATGACAATAAATTCCCAATAAATTTAATTACCAAGCTCTAGCCTCTAGGCCCCCATGTAAAAAAGTTCCCGTCGTTATTATCTTATCCTCAAAAGTTGCGAGAATATTATTACGAGTAATCACATGTCCGCGGAGAATGCATATCTCAATTGTCTGGATATGTAATAAAATATTTTATTTTTTTCAGTTTTAAAATATATGGTCATTATTTTTTTTAAGGGTCTTCTTAACATGTACCTTTAGGACACATGCTAAGCATACAGTTCAAGAGAATATTCTTTTGAACTGTGTGCATATTCTCTTATTTTTGTATTTGCACCAAGTTCAAGGGAATATGCACACAATTCAAAGAATATTTCCTTGAACTATGTGCTTAGCATGCGCCCTTAGGGCACATATTAAGAAATTCTTTTTTTTTTTAAAATTCAATTTAAATTATTTTTAAAATTAAAATTAATATAATATTTTTATAAAAATTGGTCAATATACAATAATAACTATTGTAAATTATTTAAAAAATATTGTTATTTAAAATTTATTATTTAAAAATTTAAAATAAATCGTTTCAATTTTGAGTTTGAAAAAGTCTCTGACTTTTAAAAATTATTTAAAAAATATTGTTATTTAAAATTTATTATTTAAAAATTTAAAATAAATCGTTTCAATTCTGAGTTTGAAAAAGTCTCTGACTTTTAAAAATAACTTATAATTTAAAATGAATAGAGTATAATATAACATTTTAATGTAAACAATTTAGATATGCATCCTCCGATCAGTATAAGACTGATCATTCGGTTATAACCGATCAAATAGGCTATTCGATTATAACCGAAAATCGAAATAATCATAATTTTAGTATCCGAAAAATTTAACCGAATTTTGAAAATAACCTAATTACCGAATACCGAATTATAAATTCGATAATTCGATTAATAACCGAACCTAATGAAATCATGTACCGTAATGAAATCACGTACAAGAAAATTAAAGAAGACCCACAACTCAAAAAACCACTTGGCCTCAACTGCTCAAATTACCGAATTTTAAGTTTTAAGGACTTTTATTCGATTATTTGGTTATACCGAATAACTCAAAATTGATATTCGTATTAACTAACCGAACACCAAATAACCGAATAATCGAATTTTCAGTAAAATTCGGTTAAATTATTTCGGTTCGGTTCGATAATTCGGTTATACCCATTTTTTGCTCAGTCCTAGATCACTATACCTTTTTTTATATTATTAATTATGTACTTTTCCAATTTCACAATTTTTATTTTATATTTATTCTTAAAAATAACTAGTTATTAGTTTAAGGGTCCTCTTAACATGTGCCCTAAGGGCACATGCTAAGCACACAGTTCAAGAGAATATTTTTTTGAATTGTGTGCATATTCCCTTGATTTCTGCATTTGCACCAAGTTCAAGAGAATATACACACAATTCAAGAGAATATTGAACTGTGTGCTTAACATGTGCCCTTAGGGCACATGTTAAGAAATTCCTTAGTTTAATAGTTTATATTTATTCTTAAAAATAACTAGTTATTAGTTTAATAGTGGGCTCGACATCATAATAAAATTAAGTAGACAAATTTGTTACTCCCTCCGTTCTTAAGAGATTGTCGTTTTAAAAAGTAATTTTTGTTCCAAAAAGATTATTGTTTTGAGTTTATCAATACACATTAACTATTTTTTTTCCTACTTTACCCTTATTTAAAGCTTTCTCCTATTTAAAGCTTTTTTTCCTTCCCAATGATTCTTATTCAATTCAATGATATAATCCAAATAGTAATTGGTTGAATTGAATAAGAAACATTGGGAAAAAAATAATTGGTTGAGACAATTAATAAGAGTAGTATAGTATTTTCGCTAAGTATTAATTATATTCTTTAATTTGTGTGTATTAACTTTAAACAACAATCTTTTAGGAACAGATGAAGTAATAGGAAAGATAAATCGTTCTGAACATATAATCAAGCTACGTGCATATAAATATTTAAAGCAATATGAACATTTTTCGACTAGATATACACGATTGAACGGAGGACAATATAGCAATGAACGTTTTAATAATAAATTATAATACTGCGTTTGAATTTTAAAAAATAAAACTAATGAAGGAATAAAATAAATAAGAGAATAAAATACCGAGTGTAATGATTTATGTTATTTCTTGACTGAAAATTAGTCATTTCGTACCTTTTTAAAAAAAAAAAAAATTCACAAATTTAATAAAAATATAAATAATTCATTTTATTCCAATAAAAAAATCAAACATAATTTTATTTTATTTAAGGATGAATTATCTTATTCTCACCTTATTAATTTCTGTTATGCAAGCGCAGCTCAACTGTTGAGTGTTGATGGTACTGCGACAAGATCAGCATCTACCTACTTTCTACTCACACGATTAATTTATGCATGAAAATTAACAGTGTAGAGAGAATGACGGCAGGTTACATACATATATTATACCTATATGTCCATATATCCGTATAATATTCCATATATATATATATATATATATATAAAGAGAGTGTGGTGAATGGTCACCGCCGAACAGACAGAAAGCAACCGAAGGCCAAAGCAAAGCCAAGCTGGTATGATATGTTCTGCAATTTAGTGAATTAGTATTATATTATTATTAAGTTTTCTTTCACTAAAGTAGTGCCCGGAGAATCTCAAACAAATCTTTCAGTGAATAAATTAAAGATATATGCTCCGTCGTTTCCTAGTATGTGTTATTTTATTAAAAACCTATTTTATTTTAAGATATATATATATATATAGGATAAGGCTCTAGAACGAACAGTTCGTTTACGAACATATGTAGGGACATATGTAGGGCCAAGTGTTGAAGATTGTTGATTGGCCCAATTATTTACCATCATATATTCGTAATCCAATCAACAACCTTCAACACTTGGCCCTACATATGTTCGTAAACATATGTATATAAATATATATATATATACATATATATATATATATATATAAATATGACTATTTATAACCAACCCCACGCACCACCTTATCCTTCTCATATAGGAGTATATATATATATATATATATATATATATATATATATATATATATATATATATATATATATACCATCGATCATTATCATTTTAATTATCACACCTAACACAACATTATGAACATGGCCAGCTCTGTTCAAGTAAAAGAAATCGATTTTATCTTTCCTTTAGACCCAACTCCATCTCAAATTCTTCATCTTTCCGCTTTAGATTCTCAGCTTTTCCTCCGGTTCACCATCGAATATTTGTTTATCTACAGCCCTCGTCATGGTTTGGACAAATCCACAACCACGGCTCATATCAAAGGTGCTTTGAGTCGAGCCCTGGTCCCTTACTATCCATTGGCAGGTCGAGTGAGGGCTCGACCTGATGGCTCGGGGCTCGAGGTCGTTTGTCAAGCCCAGGGTGCAGCTTTCATTGAGGCAGTCTCTAGTGGCGATGTTGTCTCCGATTTCGATATGGCCCCGCGTTATGTCACACAGCGTCGGAAGCTGTTATCGTTACAAGTGGAGGACGTTCTCATGGGGGACCCGCCACTAGTGGTTCAGCTGACGTGGCTGGCGGATGGTGCCGCGGCTTTGGGAGTTGGGTTTAGTCACTGCATATGCGACGGGATTGGAAGTGCCGAGTTTCTTAACTCGTTTGCTGAGTTAGCGAGACTCACTGATTTCAATCCTAAACCAATATGGGACAGACATCTTTTTGATTCGTCGCCCTATTATGCAGCTTATGTCAACTCGGGGGCTCATCCCGAGTTCAACCGAGTTTCAGACCTTTGTGGATTTGACTCGCGATTTTCACGAGAAAGACTTACTCCTACCTCGGTCACATTCGATAAAATGTCACTAAATGATCTGAAGAAACTAGCAAAATCCACGAGTCGACTCGGTGAGTCATCATTCACTTCATTTGAAGTTCTCTCCGCCCATATATGGAGAAGCTGGGCTAAAGCATTAAACTTGCCATCCAACCAAATTCTCAAACTTTTGTTCAGCATTGATATTCGTAACCGAGTCGAGCCGAGTCTACCCAGTGGGTTCTACGGCAATGCAATTGTGCTTGGTTGTGTGCAAACTAGTGTAAAAAAATTGACAGATCAGAAGAGTCTGGGTTACGTGGCCGAGTTGGTTCGGCGAGCGAAAGAAAGAGTAGACGACAAGTACGTGAGAGAGGTGGTGGAATCGGTGAGTCAGACTCGGGCGAGTCCAGACTTGGTGGGTGTGCTGATTATGTCACAATGGTCAAGAGTGGGGCTGCATAAAGTGGACTTTGGGATGGGGCCCCCAGTACACGTGGAGCCCATCTGTAGCGATCGGTACTGCATTTTACTACCCGTCCAGGATCGGACGGATGCTGTGAAGGTGATGGTGGCGGTCCCCACATATGGTGTTGACAAATTCTTAAGTCTGCTCAGTAGCACCAGCTCAGGAAGAGTATCTGATTATAATTAATACGTTGACTTTGTAAGATACGCGTTGAGATTTCTGTTCTTTAGTGTGTGAGGAATGAAGACGTCACGTAGAATTTTGAATTTTCTTGAATTGTTTGTTGTTATTGGACACGTGGATTAACAAAAGTGATACTCTATCTGTTTCAGAGTTGTGTATAAAAATTAAAAAAATGATTGTATAATATTAATTATAAATATAATATTAATTGTTTATAATATTTTTAATTTTTTATAATTATCATATTTACCTTATATTTTCTCATCTGTAATATTTTTTATGAGAGATAACTTTGAAAAGATTATAGTTAATTCTCATTAATTATATAAAACGATAAATAATTTAAACATAAAATAATCTAAAACGTCATATATTATAAAACGGGAGATTACTATTCAAATATTCCCTACACCTGGTTTTATATCCATGTTTATCGGAGTTAAATACAAATACAATATGGAGTTTTACCTATAAATTTATGTCGATAATAAATACATACATTATAAAAGAATTAAGTAAAAACTTTTATTACTAATTTATTTTATCTTTATTTTATATATGAATTTGACGTTAGTTGGAATCGAAATTTATTAACATAAAGTTATTTTCGTAAAATGTGCGTTACGCCCTCATGTGTCACAATAATAATAGGGACAATTACATATAATAGTACATTTTACTAAAATATTACAAAAAAGGGCACAAATAAAATGATTACAAAAAGAGTGCATATGCAATATTTAATTAGAAAAAGAGTGCAATCTTATCCATTTTATTTAGTTGACTGATTTAATGAGTTATTGATAATGGCTCATGATTGTAGGGGTTTAAATCTTCTCTCTCTCTTATCAACCTCCATATTCTTATCAGTAACCGCCTTCTTCTTCCTCTTCGGTCGTTGCCTTCTTCCTCCTCTTCCACCGTCGCAACCTTCTTCCTCACCTTCGCCTCCCGCCACTGCTCCACCGGCAGCCGCCCCACCCCTGCCACCGCCACTACTCCTCCCGCCCCCGCCCCCCGCCCCACCCCACCCCACCCCACCCCACCCCACCCCACCCCCTCCCTCCGCCTCTCACCGTCATCCCCTCCTCCCCCGCCCCCGCTCCCTCCCCCTCCCCCTCCCCCGCCCCCGCCCCCTCCCCCTCCCCCTCCTCCTGCTCCCCTTTCTCCTCTTCCCCCAAATTGATCCAAGGTGGCCGTCGGTGGAGGCCCCGCCACTGGCCGCGATAGTGGCCCCTCCACCACCAGTTGCTTCCCCTCCACTACCAGTCCATTCTTCAACTCCACCGGTAACCAAACCTCATACGTTGGTAACCAAACAGTCATACCAAGATAACCAGGTATGACTGTGTTGGTTACCTTGGTATGAAGGTAACCAATTCAATTTTATTAGGTTATCAATTTTATTTTGAATGTGATGCAGTTGGTAACCAAACTTCATGTAGTTGGTTACTAATTATTCATACCAAGGTAACCAACCCTTCATTCCAAGGTAACCGAATCTTAATTTTGAATGTAATGCAGTTGGTAGCCAAACCTTCATGCAGTTGGTTGCCAAGCTTTCATACTAAGGTAACCAATTCATATTGCAGGTGTGGAGGTAGATTGGTTACATTGATATAAAGGTTTGGTTACCTTGGTATAAACGTTTGGTTACCTTGGTACGAAGGTTTGGTTATCAACATTACATTACACATCACTCTCTTATCTCTCTCTTTCCTATGCAGTGTTCTTAATTTTTTTTTTTGACATAAAATTGGGTCTCACCGGCGAAGGGGAGGAGGAAGATGACCGGCGAAGGGGAGGAGGAAGATGACGTTGCCAAATTTTGAATATTTGAATTTGAATTTATTTTTGAATTTGAATTTATTTTTGTTGTTAGATCCAAGATATTTGAATTTGAATTATTAATTATGGCATTTATTTCTCCTTGATTTTGGGTTTCCTTATTATTATGAATTGAATCCTATACTAATTCCCTAAATTAAGGAATCCTAATTGCACTAATATTGTAAATAAATATGGAAAGTGTATTAATTGTGTAAATATTTTATGAGTGCACTATTGTTGTAATTAATTTCTAAATGTTGTATATTATTGTAAAGGACCCATAATAATACTGCCGACCAGTGGCCCAACTAACATCATTGAATTGTCCATGGGCTGACCTGATTTTTTTTTATATTTAATTAACAAAACACAACTGATTTTGAATTTTTCGCTTACCTTAATAAACGATAAGGACTGTTCAAAAATTAAGATAAATTTCACCGTTCATTATATCCTCTTTAACTCCAAAGAAAAAAAAATTGCTCTCTCTCTCTCTCTCACTCTCAGACCCTCCTCCGTTCTGCTTCCTCCATTCTCTAGTGCCGACAATCTCTTCTCCCCTTCTCCTTCGTACGTAGTGTTGTAGTAGTGTTGTAGTACCGGAGGTACTGGTAGTACGACTAGTTACATTGCATTTCCCTTCATTCTATTTTATTTCATAATAATAGTTGTTTTAGTTTTAACTTCATGTACATAAATTAAGAAAATTATTTAATAATTAAAATTAGTATGAAATTTCATCACTATCTTTTTATGGAAAGTTAAAAATTACTAATACAAATATATAATTTTTTGGGACAATGAGAAAAAGTTAAGAGTGATATAGGAAAGTAAATAATTCATTGTTCTTGTAAACGTTAACGACAAATAAATTGAAACAAAAATTTTTCTAAAAAATTTATTATTATGGAATGGAGGGAGTACAAGATTTGACATATTATCTTTGATATTAACAATCTAAATGTATCATTTGAAAAATGAAAACGACGTTATTTTTGAAACATTGTCTTCATAAAAAAAAGTAAAAATAAAGAATTAAAAATACAAACTTTATCAAAAAAATTATCTTTTCGGAACTTAAAACATAATAATTCGACTACAATAAAATATATGAAAACTTCGACTACAACAAAATACATGAGAATACATTCATTGAAAGATTTTTCTTCTAGTGAATACATTCATTGAAAGATTTTTCTTCTACTTTTCCAAGAGACAAAATTTTCAATCAAATAGTCACACACACACATATATATATATATATATGTATGTATGTAATATTTATAAAAAAATTAGGAGCCTTTATGACCGGGGCCAGGTCGATTGACCCTCCCACCCATGCTCAGGAACGGCTCTGTGTGCTAATTTCATGTATAATCTCCAATTTTTAGACAACTATAGAATTGAATGAAAAGAGAAATGTAATTGAGCAATCATTGTAGAAATCTAATGGGTCCTTTACAATAATATACAACATTTAGAAATTAATTACAACAATAGTGCACTCATAAAATATTTACACAATTAATACACTTTCCATATTTATTTACAATATTAGTGCAATTAGGATTCCTTAATTTAGGGAATTAGTATAGGATTCAATTCATAATAATAAGAAAACCTAAAATCAAGGAGAAATAACTGTCATAATTAATAATTCAAATTCAAATATCTTGGATCTAACAACAAAAATAAATTCAAATTCAAATATTCAAAATTTGGCAACGTCATCTTCCTCCTCCCCTTCGCCGGTGAGACCCAATTTCATGTCAAAAAAAAAAATAAGAACACTGCATAGAAAAGAGAGAGATAAGAGAGTGATGTGTAATGTAATGTTGATAACCAAACCTTCGTACCAAGGTAACCAAACGTTTATACCAAGGTAACCAAACCTTTATATCAAGGTAACCAATCTACCTCCACACCTGCAATATGAATTGGTTACCTTGGTATGAAAATTTGGCAACCAACTGCATGAAGGTTTGGCTACCAACTGCATTAAATTCAAAATTAAGATTCGGTTACCTTGGAATGAAAGGTTGGTTACCTTTGTATGAATAATTGGTAACCAACTGCATGAAATTTGGTTACCAACTGCATCACATTCAAAATAAAATTGGTAACCTATAAAACTGAATTGGTTACCTTCATACCAAGGTAACCAACACAGTCATACTTGGTTACCTTGGTATGACTGTTTGGTTACCAACGTATGAGGTTTGGTTTCCGGTGGAGTTGGAGAATGGACCGGTGGTGGAGGGGAAGCAACGGGTGGTGGAGGGACCTCCACCGCGGCCAGTGGCGGGGCCTCCACCGACGGCCACCTTGGATCGATTTGGGGGGGGGGGAGGAGGAGAAAGGGGGGCGGGAGGAGGCGGAGGAGGGGGAGGGGGGTGGGGTGGGGCTGGGGCGGGGGATGGAGGAGGAGAAAGGGGGGGTGGAAGGGATGACGGTGGGAGGCGGAGGGAGGGGGTGGGGCAGGGGCGGGGGGAGGAGAAGGGAGGCGGAGGAAGGGGAAGGAGAGGGTGTGGGGCAGGGGCAGGGGCGGGGGCGGGGGCTAGGGCTGGGGGCGGGAGGAGTAGTGGCGGTGGCAGGGGTGGGGCGGCTGCCGGTGGAGCAGTTGCGGGGGACGAAGGTGAGGAAGAAGGTTGCGACGACGGAAGAGGAGGAAGAAGGCGACGACCGAAGAGGAAGAAGAAGGCGGTTACTGATAAGAATATGGAGGTTGATAAGAGAGAGAGAAGATTTAAATCCCTACAATTATTGGCCATTATCAATAACTCATTAAATCAGTCAACTAAATAAAATGGATAAGATTGCACTCTTTTTGTAATTAAATATTGCATATGCACTCTTTTTGTAATCATTTTGTTTGTGCACTTTTTTTGTAATATTTTAGTAAAATGTACTATTATATGTAATTGTCCCAAATCTAATCTGATGTAAAGCCCAAGGCTAATTTCATAATAGTCTCTTTGAATTGGACCTGGACATCAAATTGATTTGTTTTTGGGGGCCCTATGAGCACATAAGGCCAATTCTCGAACTTGATATATTATAAAGCAATAAGGCTGTACTTTTACTAGTCTATAAAAAGAGTCCTTGCACCATTGAGGCTTTTGCACTTGTAAGTCGTAATTTATGAATTCTCAAGTTCTAGTATTCATAGATTTATTATTTCACTTGCCTTTGGTTTGTAAACAATGGGGTTGTTTGATAAAATGGTCTGAATAACTGGAAATGTCTGAATAACTGAATAAATTAGAGATTCTGATTAATAATTAAACAATAATTATAAACAACTGCATTTGATAGTTATCGACCTTGTGAGATATTGTGAACGATTTTGTTTTATATATACATGTATGTATGTTAATATCACATTATTATTGATGGACTTTAAAACATATAACCATAAAATTTCATTTTATCATCTAAAATATATTATACTAAAACACAATTAATGATATAATATTAAAAGTACACCAACATAAAATTTAATAATAACCACCTCCCACCCCCTTCCAAAATACGACTAATTATAAGATTTTTTTTTATAATTTTGAATTAAAAAGTGATTTAAAATTTAACTTTTGAAAATAATAGAATGTATTAGTTAGTTGTAATTTTGAAATTTTATTTACCATTTTCATAATTATATTGTATGAAATTTTAGATATTCATTGTAATCAAACATATAAATATAACCAAAGTATTTGTAAACATTTCAATAAATGCAAAGATACTGGTAGCAAAAAAGAATTGTAGCCATCAACTGGTAGCTTGAATCATGTGTGGTTGAGGATATTTTGGTAAAAGAATCATTAATGGGTTAAATGTTTTTTGGTCACTCTACTTTATTTTAACTTACAAATGAGTCACAAAACTTTTTTTTTCTTACAGTCAACTCATTGAACTTTTGTTTATTTACAAAACGTTAAAAAATCCATTAAGTCTGTTGACTTTTAACGAAAATTTTCACATCAGCCGCATACATGTAAAAAAAATTCTTATGTGGCACAAATCATTCCATTTGACTTTCTTACGTGGAAATTGAGGAAATAATTTATGGAAAAAATTAAATATTTATTCTAAATAAAACAACATGTCAAAATAAATTAGAAAAGTTAGTCAAAAAAACAAGAAAATAAATGAAAAATATATTTAACTATTTTTGTAATTAATACCACATAAAGTTTTATTTAATTCTTTACAAATAATAATATAAATTAGAAAATTTTGCCAAAAAATAAGAAAATAAATAAAACATATATTTAAATATTTTGTAATTAATATCAAATGAATTTTTGTTTAATTATTTACAAATATAATAATATAAATTAGAAAAGTTAGTAAAAAAACAAGAAAATAAATAAAATATATATTTAATTATTTTGTAATTAATATCAAATAAATTTTTATTTAATTCTTTACAAATATAATAATATAAATTAGAATTTTTTTCGAAAAATAAGAAAATAAATGAAAAATATATTTAATTATTTTTGTAATTAATATCAAATGAATTTTTGTTTAATTATTTACAAATATAATAATATAAATTAGAAAAGTTTGTTAGTTCTCAAAAACACGTTAGTTATCTAGAAGAGGGGTCGAATAAATATTTTAAAATTTTCTTTGTTTAAAATACTTTGTCAGTATTGAATATACTGACAGCAGCGGAATATATGTTTGTTCGCATTCAAAATATTGCAGTTATGGTTTGCTAAGTAGTTATAGCAGTTATCACAGGTATAACAGTTATAGCAGTTAATGAGAGATAAAGAGACACAGAGATTTTAAGTGGTTTAGAGCACACAAGGCTCCTAGTCCACTATTCTACTCCACGAGTAGAAAATCCACTAAGGATATCTCTTACAACTTGAATCACTTAGATTTCTTCAAGGCCAGCAGCCTTAGAACTTCTCTTAGTTCACTTTTGAACTCTTCAAGTCTAGCAGGCTTGGTACTTCTCCTAGTTCACTCTTTAACTCTTCAAGTCCTTTTGACTTGGAACTTCACTGGAGTTGATAGTTGTATTCTGGGGTGTGCTACTCAATTGCAATTAAGCATCAGTTCTGAAGAACTAAGTAGCGAAGCAAGCCTTCCTCTTTCAGTATTCGTAGAGTTGATCGTTGAGCGTTCTTGAGCTTTTCTTGTTGTATATTATTTCTTTGCTTGTCTTGCTTGCTTAGTCTAAATCCTTGTCTGATTTCCTTACAAAAGAGCCATTCAAAATGTATCCGTTTGAATGCTTCCGTTGCAGCATTAAATGCTTCAGACGTTTCTGTGCAGTTGATGTTGACATCCTGCTTTCCTGCTGCTGAGCTGTCTGGCCTACTGACACAGCAGACTGCAACTTCACCTAACACTTGAAAAGGTGTTTTCAACAGGCGGTTTAGTCCTTTCCTTAGCTTCTTCAATACGCTTCTTCGATTTGTACTAAGGATGAGTATGGAATCATTGGTACCATCAAATTGTCAACGACTATAAGCCTTTCTTCATTTGTTGCTCTTCCTCCCTTCATCAGAACTATGAACTTTGATGCTGACTGGAGGAACACCACGATTGTAGTCATTGTACCATAATCGTTGTGTGTTGGCTTGCATAGGCTGGACTCAGACTTGATCGTAGAGAACACTACGATTTTTGTTAAGCTCTTTGGTAGACTACGATTCCTTCTTGCTTGTCTTGCAGACTCCACGCTTCTGAGAGCACATTGCGATTCTTGACTTAGCTCGGCAGGCGCTTGGATCATCTTCATGATTCTGAGTGTGGCTTTCAAGACATACTACGATTCTTTGATGCTTTCACTTAAGCTCCACGAATCTTGTCTTGGCCTCTGCAGACTTGGTTTTCTTAGCAGACTACGATTAATTCTGGACATCTTCATTGAAACTCCACGATTCTGCCTTGGCTTCTATATGCTGCCTTTGACAGACTACGATTCTGTCAAGACTTTAACTTTTACATCTCAAATAGATCAACCTAACAGTTTTGATCTTTTCTTCTATACATTTATTTACATAAATGATAAACATTAAAGCTTATATCAATCTAACAATTTTGATCTATCATCTAAGTCCTTGTACATATGATCATTGAAGGACTTTACACTTAAGCATTTATATTTACTTTCAACATCAAATTTGAATATGCAATTCCCAACAAAGTTAACCAAAAAAATAAAAAAATAAATGAAAAATATATTCAATTATTTTTTAATTATTATCAAATGAACTTTTATTTAATTATTTACGAATGTAATTAAGGAAATTATAAAACAAATCGGTAGATCTTGGAAATTATAAAATAAACGGAATTTTGATGTGGCACTTACGTTGCTTAATTTTATCAATATAAATTGATGACTAGGCCTAAACATGCTTATGTGTAATTAAAAAATTATTTCAAATATTTTTTCACAATTATTAATCATTTGAGGGTAAATATGTCAAGAACACACACTAACACATATATAAATTCAAACACACCAAGAACACACATATATGGATCACCAATTCACTACAAGAAAATCGGCTAAGTCCGACAGATCTAACCTCGACGGACTACCTTCCGTCGAATTTAACTCTATTTCCGATGAAAAAATCAGCCGTAGTTACGTCCCTCAAAAATACTATAAACCCGACGGAATTTCGTCGAAAGTAATATTTCCCCTGTGGCACGATCCCTATTTCCGAGGGAATACCTTTATTTTTGAGGGAAGTATCCGTCGACATTAACCTTAGTTCGAGGGACTTATTCCCGACAGAAGTTCCATCAAAAATAACTATTAAAACCTAATTTCAGACGCCTTCTTCTCCAGCGCCTCCTTTTCTTTTTCATTCACTCTCTATTTTTTTTTTCTCTCTCTCTCACTCTTTCGCTCTCCACATTCTCTCTCTCACTCTCCAGCTCCGGCAGCTGCTCCCCCCTCCCCCTCGGTCCCCCTCCCCCCAGCACAGCCCCCAATCCCCCTCCCACTTCCCTCCACTGCCATTGCCAGTACTGCAGCCACTGCTGCACTGCTCCTCTGGCTCCTTCCACAGCCTCCTCCCTCCACTGTAACGCCGTCGGTCCTCCCTCCACACCCTCCTTCCTGCTTGTATTGCTCATCAGATTTATTTTGGGTTAAGAAATTATATGCTATATATGTTCATATGCTATGTTAAGAAATTATATGTTATGTTCATATATTGTTATGCAAATTGGCATATTGTTCATATATTGTTCTGCAAATTGGGTTCAAATGAAGTTTTGCAAAAAAAAAATTGGCCGAAATTGGGTTCAAATGTTATTTTTTGCTGAAATTGGGTTCAAATGAAGTTCTGCAATTTTTTTTTTTTGCTGAAATTGCCCTATGTCATTGTATATATTTGGCATTGTATATATTTGCTGAAATTTGTATATATTTGCTATTTTCGACGGAATTTCTGTCAGAAATGTTCAATTGCAATATTTGTGAGCCCTATTTCATTTTATTTATATATTTTATTTAGTTTCCCAATATTTAAATAAATTAATTAATTAGCATTTAATTAGTTTTACATAATATAATATATGATAATATAATAGAATTAAATTAAATTAAATAGAATTAAATAAAATAAAATAAAATTTAATTAAATTGAATTAAATAGAACTAAATTAAATTGAATTAAAAAAAATAAAATAAAATAAAATAAAATAAATTTAATTTAATTTAAATTAAATAGAATTAATTTAATTTAAATTAAATAGAATTAATTTAAATTAAATTAAATAGAATTAAATTAAATTAAATTAAATTGAATTGAATAAAATTAAATTAAATTAAATTAAATTATATTTAATAAATTAAATAAATTTATTTTAATATACTATATTATATTATAATATAATATAAAAATAAAAATAAAATAAAATACTAAGTAGTACTTGCTTAGTATTCTATAACTAAAGTAAATTAATTGAAAATTATATAAAATTAAAATAAAATAAAAAAATAAAATACTAAGTAGTACTTGCTTAGTCTTTTACAACTAAAGTAAATTAATTTAAAATTAAATAAAATTAAAATAAAATACTAAATAGTACTTGCTTAGTTTTCTATAACTAAAGTAAATTAAATGAAAATAAAAAATTATTAATAAAATAAAATAAATTAAAAACTAAGTAGTACTTGCTTAGTCTTCTACAACTAAAGTAAATTAAATGAAAATAAAATAAATTTAATAAAAAAAATAATACTAAGTAGTACTTGCTTAGTCTTCTATAAAATTAATAAAATAATATAAAAAATACTTAGTTTTGCATTGATAAAATAAACTAAGTAGCATTTGCTTAGTTTGTCGCAATATTCAATAAACTCAATATGACTTATAAGCGATTGACTTTGAGTGTTAAGGTTGCATGATACCATGCAGATGTCAACTTAGAAACCCGTTTGACATTCACTCAGTAAGAGTGAATGTCGAATAGTCCCCAATTTGAGACTGTTACTGGATGTTATGTCTTTCACTTAGGCCAATTTCAATACGAAAATGTACATTTTTGTTGTTTTAAGGAATTTTCATCTGTTATCTCTACATGTTATTCGAGTACATACTTAGATTAAGTTATCTTAATCTATTTCGTGTATTAGAGACCATGGGGAGGTGCTGCCGAATTTTTTTTAAACCAATATAAACATGCTTAACGTGTTGGCACTAGTGAAGAGACGCATCCAGGAATGGGATAGAAGCCTGAATTACCCCTGTCCTATAGAGGAGATGCTGCCGAAAAATATAATTCATGCATGGACCACAGTTATAGAAAGCAAAGAAACTGTACTAAATGCGTCTTATGTGCAACATTAATATGTCAGCCGACCGAAGTTGGATGTACCGTAGGATACCTATTGATGGGAGGGGATTAATGTCAGCTTATTGTGATGGGGTGTCTAACTTTTTGAACAAAGCAATAGAACATGTTGATGATCCGAATGGAAAAATGCGATGTCCGTGTGTCAAATGTGAAAATCTTATCTAGAAGAATGCCGACGAGATTATATTTGACTTATTTTCCCGTGGATTTGTGGATGGGTACACCCAATAGATTCATCACGGGGAATAAGCTGAGTTGAGGGAACTTTCAACAATGTAGACCAAACAGCTGAGTTGAGGGATTCAATTGTGGATAACCAACAAGAACCAAATGATTCAGCTGATGCCTTTTACAAGATGTTACATGAATTGGGGGTCCCATTGTATCCTGGAAATGACAAGCACACCAGGCTATCTGCAGTGACTAAGCTCTTACACTTTAAGAATGATAAAAACTGCAGTGAGAGAGGTTTCAACAATTTGCTTGCTCTTATGAGCGATTTTTTACCCACGTAACTTGCCTGCGAATTATTACGAAGTGAAGAAGATGGTCAAGGGTTTGAATATGGGGTATTAGAAGATTGATGCTTGTGAGCAGGATTGCATGTTAAACTATGGGGCGGATAGAGATACGAGACAGTGTGATATATGCAGCTTGCCTTGCTTCAAGGTGACAAAACGTGGGGGGACGGAGAAACATATACCTAGGAAGATCTTACAGTACATTCCTCTTATGCCGAGGCTTCAATGGCTATTCATGTCGTCCCATACTGCTCAACATAAGAGTTGGCATAGAACAAAGGATGTCGTGCCTGGTCAGCTGACTCTGTAACAGATGAGATTTTTTTATGTGATTCTGGGGACAGAATCCTTTTAAGGAGGGAAGATTGTAACGAATGAGAATTTTATATATTAATTGTAAATATTTATTGAATTAAATAAGTATTTAATTTAATTTATTTATTGAGCTAAATAAATAAATTGTGTGATTGTTGTGGAGTAATTTAATTAAGTGCAATAGAATTAATTAAATTGATGTGTAAGTAATGGTGTAACATAATTCTAATTTAATTAAGAATAATTAAATTAGAGCAATATTATGTGCTAAGTGTTTATAATGATTTACTAATTTGTTCCATGAATTATGATTAATAAGGGAATTACAATTGTGTAGCAATTTAGTATTATGTGCAATTTTAATTAATTAATAAATGTTAGCTTGTATTTAATTAAATTAGAAGGTTGCAATTTAATTAAATAAAGTGTAGCATTTAAACTATGGGGTAAAAGATTTATTAAAAGAATAAAAAGGGGTTTTAAATTGGTTGTACCAAACAAGGCCCTTACTTTTGTTTTAAACCCGTTTTACCAAACATGGCCTTAGTTACTATTAATCTGTTTTTAAAAATAATGTTGTTTTGGCCAAACAAGCCTCATGGCTTTTCAAATTCAAAACTTGTAACTTATGTTTTAATTATATTTATTATAATTATTATAAAGGCATTATATTTTACAAGTTATATATTGTATATTTATGTATAATATATGTAAGTTATGTGTTATATGTATATTACAATATACGTTAGTTAAAGGTTAGTCAGTTAGAACAAAACAAAGAAAAGAAAGAGTAGAGGAAAGGTTAGAGAGAAACTCAGAGAAGAAGAAGAAGAAGAAGAAGAAGAAGAAGAAGAAGAAGAAGGAAGAGGAGTCCTTGCTAGAAGCCATCATCTTCTTCTTCCTCACAATCAAAGGGTAAAATCTCTAAGTTTCACTTTTTTCTTATTGTGTTTTATATATTTCATGTTTTTCAAAAGAACTTCTCTGTAATAATCTTTTTGTGTAAATTTCTTGATTATAATGTGTATAGGATGTGTATATATATATATATATGCTTACATATGATTTTTATAGTTGTTTAAGTGATTCAATTCACGTAATTACGATGAACGTGAAGAAATCATGTTCATAATAATTTACTGTGAGCTTATTTTGAAAATAGTCTTTAAATCATCAAAATTGGTATGTGTTTGTCAATTGTTGTTTTAATTGATCATGGATTATGTTAATATGTTAAGAAATAGAGTTAACACAATTGAAATTTCATGAATTGGTTTAAAAATGAATTCGCAATAGCAATTTTCGTCAAGAACGCTTGATATTGTCGTTTTCTTCAAAAATCATGAAAACTGTGTTTTGATTATGTGTTTTAATGATTTTGTATGTTATAATCATGTTAAGAGTCTAAAATTTTGTTTTCATTAAGTTTCATGTACATTATGTTGAGAAAAATCGGACTTTGGTGTGAAGAAATAAGCCAAATTGGCTTATTTCTTTTCAGTTCGCGAGCTGGGGGAACCCACTAGTAGTGGGCCCCGCCCCAGCGGGCCTGTTAGCCTTGGGGGACCCGCCCCAGCGGGGCAACCTGCTGTCCGGGAATTTTGTTTGTGCTTCGTTGAGTTTTTGTGCAGTGTTTGTTTAGCTAACTTATATTGATAACTTGTTAAGTGTAATAGACAATGAGATAACATACTTTTGATATGTTTAGGATGACTTGAAGTCTTATATGAATATATTATATGTGTACGTGTGTATTACTTTCATAAGGTACGCCTGATAGTTTAAAGCGTTATAAGCTTGCGAAGTGTATGTTGTGAGTATAGACTCACGTATGTGGCTAGTTAGCAACTTATGTTGTAAACCACGTTGTGAGTTGAACTTAAGTAAAAAGTTCAACGATATTAACGTAGCAATCGTGTACTAATTGATATTATAAAAACAATGTAATATGTAGGGTAATTATGGAAGTGGTTTGTAATTATAAAGTGTAGCTTGCGCTTGAGGCAAGTTTTATAATCCTTATTCTTTTACATTAAGCAAGTTTCCTAAGACCTTTCTTTTACGTTTATGCAAGCTTTCTCATTGAATCTTTTCACTGTGTAAGTTCTCTAACCCTTGCTCATTATATCATACAAGTTTATTTTCGATTCTTAACTTGTTATGTATTGTACAAGTTATGTTGTATTCTAATATTCATAATGCACAAGTATTGAAGTATTATTGAAGTATTGCGATCTTGACTTAATTGTTCAAGCAAGATCGACTTAATCTTTCGAATGCTTTAAGTTATTCCAAAACATGTCTAGTTATTATGAAATCTATTGTTATATATTACATTTGGTTCAGGATTCTTATATTATTGAATTGTTAAAGTATCGTGAGTCGATTCAATTACTCCTTAGTTGATGATAGTTGAAACTCCAAATTTCCTTTAAGCTTATCCAAACCAAACTTTCTTTGGTGCGGACTTGTATTCAAATACTGAAATGAACAACCCTATTTATTAGGGGAGGTTACTATGCAAAAGCGTTGAATGTTTGTGCACAATACATGGTACGAAGAGCTGATCCCCCTAAGTACGAGTTAAAGGCCATAGTCTCACTGACCGTTAAAGGTTTTAAATAGAAATATTTATAACCTAGGACATAGTTCAAGGTCGTATGACCCTTAGATAAATTCTATATTCGAATTTTAAATGTGATGAAAGAATTATTATTTAATTCTTTATTTTGATGAAAGTAAAGTTATTCAAACCCTTTTTAAAGTTATTCAGTTATGTCATATCATTGTTATATTTCAAGTGAGCTTTTGTTTGCTCACTCTTGCACATTTTATAACCCCTTACAGTTAAAATCGAGAATGTTGACGTACCGTCAACCAATAAAGGGAAAGGAAAGATGAGCAAGTGAAGACTTGTTGTCTTCAATCTTGATTGTAATAAGACTAGTTTATGATATTTTATTCCCGCACTTAATTGTTATGTTAAGGTTAGATAACCTTGGAATTTATTTTAGACAAGGTTGTAATCCTTTTATAAGGAAGATGATTTTTATTTAAGTAATTATGAAGGTTGTAATCTACTTTGTAATTCTTTATTATTGGGTAGATACATGTTTTATTTAGAAAGTGAACACCAAATCTTGTGAAAACGAAGTATCCGAATTTGGGGGTGTCACAGGTTGGTATCAAAGCAGTAGGTTATGAACCTTAGGTAGGGGAAAAAACCTTAGGTTGTAGCCTTATAGGAAGATCGAAAAGATAGTGGTGATAGGTAAAGATAATAAACTACCTTATGTGCTATGTGTTTACGTTTAAGTATTCGAATAGTGACGACTCGATATCACGTAATAATAAACTTTAAAATTCTTTTGTCAGGATGATGAACGTTAGAGAGTCCAGTCAGGCTAGAGAGGAGTTACCTTAGGTGCTTAGAGAGGAGGAGACCTGAGACATCCATGTTGTCTGGGAGCAGCTGGTTAGGAGAGAGCCATCTACAGTGATCACCGTAGCTGGTCGGGAGAATGAGCTGACACCTATTCTAGAGGAGGAGGACGAGGATGAGTCAGAGGAGGAAGAGGATCCCGAAGAGGAATTCTCACCTCACTCTACTAGTGCTGAGATGAACGAGGCAATCTATGATCGTAACGTGGAGCTTCAGGAACTGGTGGACGAGAGTCGGACTACCATCCAGCAGCGGGACGAGACCATTGAAGAGCTGGATAATGAGCTAGGAGAAGTGCAGTGGAAGCTAGTCCACGTAGAGAATGATAGAGACGAGGCACTGGCCGAGCTAGCGAAGCTGAAGCAAGACATCCAGGAAGAGTCAACGAAGCATGCTAGAGCGGAGTAAACAAGCTTGAGGGCTACTCAACGAACCGATCGAGCTGAAGACGAGACTGAAGCCAAGAGGGCCAAGCTGAGGGGAAACAGAATACGCATTCCATACGGCCATAGATAGAGCTCAGGATCGTGTCTTCTATTACCCAGTTCAGTTCCAAGATTTACCATGGCATGTGGTGGATCGAAGGACAGTGTTTTGGGTGATGGAGGAAGAACGCAGAGAGGCTGTGCGACGTCTTAACATACCTATATAGTAGAGTCCTTAACTATGTGTTTCTTTTTGTAATAAATAAATGTAAATCCCATAATTTGAGGTAATAATGGGATAAAGTGATGATGTAGTCTTGCAACTTGTTCTAGTTCAGGAAAGATGATGTAAATAGTAGAGATGCTATCTATTCTATGTTTTTCAAAACTATGAGTAATGAATAAAAGAAGTTATTGATGTGCTATGTGGTCATATACGAACTAAATTATTTAAATTTTTAAGTATAAACTTGAATACTTAAGAATTTAGTAAAGGATTTAATAAGAGTATTTCTTAATAGAAAATGCCTCCTAGAAAAAGACCTACACGTCAAAACCCCGGGGGTTCGACGAACAACAACAACAATAACGATGGGACAAATCCCAACTCGGTTCAACAGTTGGTGAACCTACTGACAGGAACACTTGTGAATCAGCCGCAAGTGCAGGGCACGATGTTTAAAGAATTTAAGGCATTAGGACCGCCGGAGTTCAAGGGATCGGTAAACCCGATAGATGCCCAGACGTGGGTAATGGAGATGGAGAAGGTCTTTGACATGGCTAGGGTTAGCGAAGACCAGAAGACAGCTTTCGCGACTTTCATGTTAAAGTCGGATGCTAGCTTCTGGTGGCAAGCCAATAAGACCAGAGAGGGTGAAGGAGTGATACTGTGGGAACGTTTCAAAGAGATGTTCTATGAAATGTACTTTCCCGTGAGCTCGTAGGACCAGATGGAGGTCCAATTTCTAGAGCTGAAGCAGGGTGGGTATCATCAGTTGAAGGTGAGGAGAGAAGATATACCAAAGACAGCTTTTAGGACTCGGTATGGTCATTACGAGTTCTTGGTGATGTCATTTGGTCTAACGAATGCCCCAGCTGCATTTATGGACTTAATGAACAGGGTGTTTAAGACATTCCTAGACAAGTTCGTAGTAGTGTTCATAGATGACATCCTGGTTTTTTCCAAGATCGAGGAGGAACAAACAGAACATTTAAGACTAACCTTAGAATCGCTGAGACGAGAGAAGCTTTATGCAAAATTCTCGAAGTGCAAATTCTGGTTAGAACGTGTGTAATTTCTTGGCCACGTGATAGACAAAGATGGGATTTCGGTAGATCCGTCAAAGGTTGAAGCTGTAATGAATTGGGATCAGCCGAAGACGCCGTCTGAAGTAAGGAGTTTTTTGGGATTGACAGGTTATTACCGGAGATTTATCTAAGACTTTTCTAGAATTACAACTCCGTTGACGAATTTGACTCGCAAAACAGTTAAGTTTGTTTGGATGGAAAAGTGTGAGGAAAGTTTTCAGGAGCTGAAGAAGAGGTTGAGTACTGTGCATGTATTGTCTTTACCGGATAGTACGGGAAATTTCGTAGTATATAGTGATGCCTCACATAATGGATTAGGCTACGTGCTAATGCAGAACCGCAAGGTCATTGCCTATGCATCAAGACAACTTAAAGATTATGAGAAAGGGTATCCGACCCATGATTTAGAATTGGCAGCAGTAGTGTTTACTCTAAAAATATGGCGACACTACTTAAATGGAAAAAGGTGTGATATATATATATAGATTATAAGAGTCTGAAGTATATCTTTATACAAAAGGATTTAAACATACGCCAAAGGAGATGGTTGGAACTGATCAAAGACTACGATTGCGAGATTCTTTACCATCCGGGTAAAGGAAACGTCGTCGCCAACGCCTTGAGCAGAAAAGGTCGGGAGAAGCTGAACATGTTAACTTATCAGGACTAGTTAATAGAACAGATGACTAGATTGGAACTGGAAGTGAATTTTTTGAAGGAATCAGATGAGAAGTTATTTCAGGTAACTACTGGTTCTACTCTGGTAGACAAAGTGAAAGAAGCATAACTTCACGACGAAGAGTGAGAAAAGATCCGAAAAAGAATAGCCGATGGCAAAGAGTTCAACTTCAAGATCGATAATGAAGGTTTGCTACGATTTGAAGGAAGAATCTGGGTACCGCCAGTACCAGAAGTCAAAGAGGAGATTTTGAGCGAATCTCATAGCTCGAGATATTCTATTCACCCTAGAAGTACGAAAATGTAACAGGATCTCAAATACCATTTCTGGTGGCCGAATATGAATAGGGATGTTGCTGAATGCGTTGCGAAATGCTTAACGTGCCAGAAAGTCAAAGCAGAACACCAGACACCTAGCGGATTGCTACAACCGTTGGAAATTCTAGAGTGGATGTGGGAGCATATCACGATGGATTTTGTAATGGGTCTTCCAGCGACTCAGAAGAGTTTCGACGTAATTTGGGTGATTCTGGATCGACTGATAAAGTCAACCCACTTTCTATCGATCATGATTAAGTACAACTTGGATCATTTAGCGAAGCTGTACGTTAAGGAAATCATTTCTCGACACGATGTTCCGGTGTCGATTGTGTCCGACAGAGATCCGTATTTCACGTCAAATTTCTGAAAGCGATTACAAGAATGTTTCGGAACGCAATTGCAAATGAGTACGGCATACCATCCTCAGACTGACGGCCAGAGCGAGAGAACGATTCAGACACTAGAGGATATGCTGAGAGCTTGCATTATGGACTTCAAAGGAAGCTGGGATGATCATCTACCGTTGGTGGAGTTCGCCTACAATAATAGTTATCACGCGAGTATTGGCATGCCGCCTTACGAAGCGTTGTATGGTAGGAAATGCAGAACGCCTTTGTGCTGGGATGAAGTCGGTGAACGTCAACGGTTGGGACCGGAACTGGTACAACAAACTTCCAATATCGTGAAACTGATCAGAACAATATTGGTTGCTGCTCAAGACACACAAAAGAAATATGCCGATCAACATCGACAAAACTGAGAATTCTTACCGGGAAGCTTCGTTTTCCCGAAGGTTTCTCCCTGAAAGGGGAAGATTCGATTTGGTAAGATGGGGAAGTTGTGCTCCCAATTTATTGGACCTTTTGAGGTACTACGAATGTAAGACCCCAATTTTTATGAATAAAAAATTAAATTTCCTCCATATATTATTTTGAAATAGTCAGGGGTTAATTTGATAATATGGAATGTTATGGGTAAAATGCGCAAATATTTTAAATAAGCAAGTGGTTATAAAATATTCATTGTTGTCGGGAAATATTCGTTTGGTCGTGGAATATTCGTACTATGGCGCAACAATTTGTGGGCCCCACAACGGAATAACTGTCGGATATAGAAAGCGACAGAAATAACTTTTTTATAAATAATGGTAAAACTATTACGGTTAAACTGTTGAAATACCCGGTGGTTAAAATACAGTAATACGCGGTGTTGCACAGTAGCACACGGTATTGCACAATAATTTTAATTATTGATTCTTACGTAAGAAGGCATTTACTCAATAATTGTTACCGTAATTACTGCTCAATATTTTATATTATTGATTCAATAATTGCTACAACTGTATAATATTTTATTGATTCAATAATTGCTACAATTGCATAATATTTTATTAATTCAATAATTGATATGTTGATATTTTATATCAATAATTACTACGTTGATGTTTTATATTATTGTTTCAATAATTGTCATTGCACAGTATTTTCCATCATCAAATCAATAAATCATATTATTTGAATAATATTATTAGATAGCATTATTGGCAATGTCTAAGAAAGTTCTGTCTAGGAGGGGTTATTTTATTGCGCGCCAGTAAGGAGAAATCCTTATCGGAAGGCCCCTTCTTTCCTGAGAACGACCTGGTTGTCAATATTGTAGTTCTGTAATATTATTTATTAATAATTAATTATTGATTTATATGATAAGAAAATATTTATTTTATGTGGAGAAGTTAATGTTGATATTTTATCAGTATTTTGGTGTGGAAATCATCCGTATGTGGATTTCGGTCACTTTTCGTTTGGAATTTGGAAAAACTTTTTTCTACAAAATTGTAGAGAATTAAATTTCCTATGGAAAGAATATAGAATTCGTATTTTTCTGATAAAAGGGCTATTTATTATGAATTATTGAAGTTGCAGAAATAAATGTTTTTTTATTAAAAACATGGGTGGGCCCCACTTTTGTTTTTGTTAGAAAAATTCTGAATTCTAAGCTGGTGTGTGTTGGAATTTCAGAGGGTTTAAGCCACCGGTAGCAGGTAAGTCAGCTTTGGTGTTCTGGTATTTTTCTATAAATAGGGTGCTTAGGTTAGAATTGAAAATCACACCAGAATCAGAAGTTTTCTCTCTCTATAATATCGAGCGTATTTTTGTGAGTATTTTGATACTTTGAGTGTTACTATTCAGTGCAAGTTTCCTTCAATATTATATCCGATATTCCAGTTCGAAGTACTGTTCTTTTGAGGTAAGAGATGTTATTTTCTTTCGTAAACGATGTTATTATTTTCAATATCATTATACCAAAATATTATCATGGATTTTATTATTAAATTTTTAACCTTTTCATGTCAGGATTACTATTCACGTATACGGCACTATTCACAAATACGATACTATTCACAGAAAAATTTATTTTTCTTCTATTTGTCCAAGTTGTATATTAAGGTTCCTATCTTTGATTGGATCCAAGTTTTGAGCGCTATTCTTGAATTTTGCTCCACAAAGTATTATTATGAAGTATTTTTGAACTTGGATAAACTAAAATACGAATCCCTAATCTTTGTCCTTTATCTCATTGGATTCGTTATTTATATTATTTTTCATTATCCTCAGTCCTAAATAGTGATATAACTGAATATCTTTGGCCTGTAGAGCAAGATGAATGATTACCTGATGAATATCTTTGGCCCGTAGTGCAAAGATGGACAGGTGTTGAGATGAACATGACTAGTTGCTGATACAAATGAATATCTTTGGCCCGTAGTGCAACGATGAATATTTGATTCAAGATATTTATTGATTGATGTTACAGTGATAAAATATTGATGATGGACTTTTAAATCATAGAAGATAGTAGACTTCATTCTCTACTTAACTCTTCTAATGAATTGTTATTTTCGCTGCGAATATTGTTCTAAAACTTGTTGTCAATAATATTTTATCTGATTTGTTGAAGACTAACGATAAATTATTCTTTATTATCTTAGTCATAATATTTTTTACTAGGCTAGTTTAGCTCACCCTTTTCATCTATTATCCTCTTCAGGAAATGAGAATGTCGCAAGGACGAGTCGGGGGACAGAGTGATGGTCCGAGTTAGAGCAGTAGTAGTCCTCACTATTTTTATATAGTGTGATAATAATTGTAATGAGGACTTAGTTGAATGTTTATATTTTTTAGATGTTTGTATTGACACTCACAGTGTCTGGTCGTATTTTTCACGACCTTGTGTTATAAAAGATTGTATTTGGATTCTGTACTATGTATTTGATGACTCAGAATGGGTTGGGTTGACTGGACCTATTCTGGGGGCGTCTCAATGAAAAGTTGGCTAAGTGGCTTACGAGGTGGCGTTACCTCCGAAGCTAGACAATATACACAACGTATTCTATATTTTCGTGTTACGACCGTACAAACACAACTAAAACATGTAATAGAATACGAGCCTTTACAGTTTGATAAAGACTTAACTTATGAAGAGGTTCCTGTTCAAATAGTTGATAAGAAGGAACAAGTATTTAGAAATAAAGTGATACCTTCAGTTAAGGTAATCTGGAGGAACCACAGTGCTGAAGAAGCCACGTGAGAACTCGAAGATGTAATGAGGAAATCATATCTTCAATTATTTGCTTAGCCTTTGTGTAACCCTTTATATATCGATTCTAGGGACAAAAACTTTTTAAGGGAGGAAGAATGTAACATATGAGATTTTTTTATGTGATTCTGGGGACAGAATCCTTTTAAGGAGGGAAGATTGTAACGAATGAGAATTTTATATATTAATTATAAATATTTATTAAATTAAATAAATATTTGATTTGATTTATTTATTGAGCCAAATAAATAAATTGTGTGATTGTTGTGGAGTAATTTAATTAAGTACAATAGAATTAATTAAATTAATGTGTAAGTAATGGTGTAGCATAATTCTAATTTAATTAAGAATAATTAAATTAGAGCAATATTATGTGCTACTCAACCAGCCGATTGAGCTGAAGACGAGACTGAAGCAAAGAGGGCCAAGCTGAGAGAAACAGAATACGCATTCCATACGGCCATAGATAGAGCTCAGGATCATGTCTTCTATTACCCAGCTCAGTTCTAAGATTTACCATGGTATGTGGTGGATCGAAGGACAGTGTTTTCGGTGATGGAGGAAGAACGCAGAGAGGCTGTACGACGTCTTAACATACCTATACAGTAGAGTCCTTAACTATGTGTTTCTTTTTGTAATAAATAAATGTAAATCCCATAATTTAAGATAATAATGGGATAAAGTGATGATGTTGTCCTGCAACTTGTTCCAGTTCAGGAAAGATGATGTAAATAGTAGAGATGCTATCTATTCTATGTTTTTCAAAACTACGAGTAATGAATAAAAGAAGTTATTGATGTGCTATGTGTTCATATACGAACTAAATTATTTAAATTTTTAAGTATAAACTTGAATACTTAAGAATTTAGTAAAGGATTTAATAAGAGTATTTCTTAATAGAAAATGCCTCCTAGAAGAAGACCTACATGTCAAAACCCCAAGGGTTCGACGAACAACAACAACAATAACGATGGGACAAATCCCAACTCGGTTCAACAGTTGGTGAACCTACTGACAGGAGCACTTGTGAATCAGCCGCAAGTGCAGGGCACGACGTTTAAAGAATTTAAGGCATTAGGACCGCCGGAGTTCAAGGGATCGGTAAACCCAATAGATGCCCAGACGTGGGTAATGGAGATGGAGAAGGTCTTCGACATGGCTAGGGTTAGCGAAGACCAGAAGACAACTTTTGTGGCTTTCATGTTAAAGTCGGATGCTAGCTTCTGGTGGCAGGCCAATAAGACCAGAGAGGGTGAAGGAGTGATACCGTGGGAACGTTTCAAAGAGATGTTCTTTGAAATGTACTTTCCCGTGAGCTCGCAGGACCAGATGGAGGTCCAATTTCTAGAGCTGAAGCAGGGAGGGATGACGGTGTCGGATTACGCCGCAAAATTCAATGAGCTGGCCATGGTTCGCTACATACCATGTCAGCACTGACGCTAGGAAGACGAGAAGGTTTGAGCGGGGACTGAAACCTGGCTCTACAGCAAGGTCTCCATGTTCCAGCTAAACAAGTTTGCAGCTGTGCTATAAAAGGCCATTCTCGTTGAAGGAGGGAGCGACGCCGTGACTAAATTCAATTAAGACAAGTTGAAGAAGAATGAGACGGAGAACAAGGCTGGTGGTAGAGGGGCTATCAACCAGAAAAGGAAATGGAACGACAATACCTCTACTGGAGGTCAGCAGGGAGGCCAGCAGAAGAGGAAGTTCGAAGCATGTGCTACATGCGGAAAGAATCACACTCGAGTGTGCATCAAGGGGAAGCGGGTGTGCTACAACTATGATCAGGAAGGCCACATTGCGCCAAATTGCCCGAAGTCGAAGAAAGGAGCTTGTTACACATGTGGATACAAGTATCACATGGCTCGTAATTGCCCGAAGAAGCCAACGGCAGGTTCAACAGGGAATGGAAAAAATGGCAGCGGCAGCACTCTGACTATCGTTGGACCACTGCAAGCCGTTCGACCCGCTGCCCGCACATTCAACATGACGGTACAGGACGCTGTGCAGTCAAAAGATGTAGTGGCAGGTATTATTCCGGTCAATAGTATAAATGCATATGTATTATTTGATTAGGGTGCTACTTGTTCATTCATATCTGATGATTTTGCTAAGACCTTAAACTTACCTAAAGATGAATTAGTTTACCCCTTGAACATAGAAATTGCGAATAGGGGAGTTATTCCTGTTAGGTTTGTTTACAAGAACTGTAGATTGGACATTAAGGGTCAGGAATTAAGGGTAGATTTGATTCCTATAAAACTTGGGAAATTCGATGTCATACTGGGTATGGACTGGTTGTTCAACCATGGGGCGGTAATCGACTGTCAGAAGAAGTCGGTAAACCTTACGACTCCATCGAAGGTAGTGTTCTATGGTAGTAAATCGCCTAGACAAGCGATTTGTCTGACGGTTATGCAAGCCAAGAAACTTTTGACGCAAGGCTGTGTAGGATATCTAGCCCACATAGTAGATACGCATAAGAAGAGCCCGAAGATAGAAGAGATATCGGTGGTTAGGGAGTTTGTGGACGTGTTTTCGGATGATTTACCAGGACTTCCACCAGTTAGGGAGATAGAGTTCGTGATTGACTTAGCGCCGGGAACTGCTCCGATTTTGAAAGCTCCGTACCGAATGGCTCTGATCGAGATGAAGGAACTGATGGTTCAACTACAAGAATTTCTGGACAAGAAATATATTCAACAGAGCATTTTGCCATGGGGAGCGCCAGGTTTATTTGTGAAAAGGAAGGATGGATCGATGCAGCTTTGCATTGATTATAAGGATTTGAACAAAGTTACGATCAAGAATAAGTATCCTTTACCTAGGATCAATGACTTGTTTGATCTGTTGAAGGGTGCTAGATACTTCTCGAAAATCGATTTGAGAAGTGGGTATCATCAGTTGAAGGTGAGGAGAGAAGATATACCGAAGACAGCTTTTAGGACTCGGTATGGTCATTACGAGTTCTTGGTGATGCCATTTGGTCTAACAAATGCCCCAGCTGCATTTATGGAGTTAATGAACAGGGTGTTTAATAAATTCCTAGATAAGTTCGTAGTAGTGTTCATAGATGACATCCTGGTTTATTCCAAGATCGAGGAGGAATAAACAGAACATTTAAGACTAACCTTAGAATCGCTGAGACGAGAGAAACTTTATGCAAAATTCTTGAAGTGCGAATTCTGGTTAGAATATGTGTAATTTCTTGGCCATGTGATTGACAAAGATGGGATTTCGGTAGATCCGTCGAAGGTTGAAGCTGTAATGAATTGGGATCAGCCGAAGACGCCATCTGAAGTAAAGAGTTTCTTGGGATTGACAGGTTATTACCGGAGATTTATCTAAGACTTTTCTAGAATTGCAACTCCATTGACGAATTTGACTCGTAAAAATAGTTAAGTTTGTTTGGACGAAAAAGTGTGAGGAAAGTTTTCAGGAGCTGAAGAAGAGGTTGAGTACTGTGCCTGTATTGTCTTTTCCGGATAGTTCGGGAAATTTTGTAGTATATAGTGATGCCTCACATAAGGGATTAGGCTGCATGCTAATGCAGAACGGCAAGGTCATTGCCTATGCATCAAGACAGCTGAAAGATTATGAGAAAGGGTATCCGACCCATGATTTAGAATTGGCGGCAGTAGTGTTTACTCTAAAGATATGACGACACTACTTATATGGAAAAAGGTGTGATATATACACAGATCATAAGAGTCTGAAGTATATCTTTACACAAAAGGATTTAAACATACGCCAAAGGAGATGGTTGGAACTGATCATAGACTACGATTGCGAGATTCTTTACCATCCGGGTAAAGGAAACGTCGTCGCCGACGCCTTGAGAAGAAAAGGTCAGGGAGAAGCTGAACATGTTAACTGATCAGGACTAGTTAATAGAACAGATGACTAAATTGGAACTGGAAGTGAATTTTTTGAAGGAATCAGATGAGAAGTTGTTTCAGGTAACTACTGGTTCTACTCTGGTAGACAAAGTGAAAGAAGCACAACTTCACGACGAAGAGTGCGAAAAGATCTGGAAGAGAATAGTCGATGGCAAAGAGTTCAACTTCAAGATTGGTAATGAAGGTCTGCTACAATTTGAAGGAAGAATCTGGGTACCGCCAGTACCAGAAGTCAAAGAGGAGATTTTGAGCGAATCTCACAGCTCGAGATATTCTATTCACCCTGGAAGTACGAAAAATGTAACAGGACCTCAAACACCATTTCTGGTGGCCGAATATGAATAGGGATGTTGCTGAATGCGTTGCAAAATGCTTAACGTGCCAGAAAGTCAAAGCAGAACACCAGAGACCTAGCAGATTGCTACAACTGTTGGAAATTCCTAGAGTGGAAGTGGGAGCATATCACGATAGGATTTTATTGTGGGTCTTCCTGTGACTCAGAAGGGTTTTCGACGCGATTTGGGTGATTGTGGATCGACTGACAAAGTCAACCCACTTTCTATCGTTCGTGATTAAGTACAACTTGGATCATTTAGCGAAGCTGTACGTTAAGGAAATCATTTCTCGACAGCGATAGTTCTGGTGTCGATTGTGTCCGACAGAGATTCGCGTTTCACATCAAATTTCTGGAAGCGATTACAAGAATGTCTGGGAACGCAATTGCGAATGAGTACGGCATAGTCGGTGATCAGGCTTAGGAGGCTATATGTCGGCACTGGGATGATGAGGTGTTTAAGAAGAAATCAGAGCAAGCAAAGAAAAATCGGAGCCAGCTTCGAGTCGTACACATGATTGGCTCACAGTTCTTTGAGGAGGTGAAGTCTGTACGTATTGCGTATTTTGTTTTTTAGTTAGTCAATTCTTAGTAACATACTTAATATAGTTTTAATTATCTTAATTATTAGGCAATGGTCTCGAGCTTGGGCTGACCCCCTACGATGAATGAGTTCTGGGATAGGGCTCACACCCCTAAGGTGTCTCGCATGTCTCCTGCAGCCTTAGCTATACGGGTAAGACTTAGTCTAAATTTGAAGTTATTATTAATATTAGATTTTTAATCAAATAATATAATTAACTCGTGTATACAAATAACATTTCAGGATCGTTTTCAGTCGCTTCGGGACGCCCGTCTAGGCTGAGTTGCGGGCTGCTAAGGGGGATCCTGAGCCGTTAGATTCCACCACTCCTCTGCCTGAGATTGAGTTGTCTCGGGATAAGGAGCTGAGACTATGGGTTGCGTCTCAGGATGCCTCTACTTCGAGTACCGGCAGGTATTGTGTGTTGGGCCTGCCGAGGATACCCGTGTATACCCTACCTGGAGGTAATATATAATATATCTTAATTTTTAAAATAAAATAAAATTTATATATACTACATAATAAATTAGTAATTATCGTAGGCTATAGCCAGCGCCAGCGTCCGAGAGCACCAGTTGGATCATCTCATACGGGCGCTGGCTTAGATGATGAGCTCTTCTAGAGGGTTATAGCGGCGGTATCGGATAGGTTTAAGACGGATCCAGGCTTTTCGACGTCAGCATTTACCTACCCATTCTTGCCTTCACCAGCTGGCTCAGGATATTGCATGAGGGGCCACCGTAGAGAGTACTGGATTACAGCCCAAGCAGTTTGCCGCGTTAAGCGGTGAGGTGCTCTGGATGGTGGTTACTCTACTATTGGAGGCTTTTGGTGAGTAGCCCGAGAGTCGTCAGGTATTATGCATGTTATTTTATTTTCATTTAGCAGTATTTTGATTCTCACATATTATATAGACTAATGATTTATAGTTTTAATCCTATTTGCAGGGTGGCGATGGCGATCGGAGGGACCTTGACACTGATTCTCATACACCAGAGCATCAGCGTCACCCACTCTCGTCTGATGATCCTCGTCATAGCTAGCTAGTTTTACGCACTCGCTCATTTGTATAGATTGTATTCATTACATTGTAAAATATTTGTACATTTTGTTTAAAATTAAGTTTACTTTGTACGAGTTTTGTTAATTAAACAGGTTTGTGATCAATTTGTCGTTAGTGTATTATTTGTTATAATTCTTTATTAGTTAGTTGATATTTATACTTGTTATCTTAATTAACATTAGCGTATATTTGTAATCGTTATGGGACTGAACGTTATAGAACGTTATAGCGTGTATTTGTAATCGTTATGGAATGTTATAGCGATTGTTGGTATTAGCGTATCATGTATATATTGTATATAGCAATATGTGATTAGATATAACAGGTTTTTACTGTTATTTGGAATATATTATTATATGTATGACTTGAGATGGAACAGGTTACAGGTACGCTATTGGGGTTTAAAACCCTGGAAATGAAAATTATAAAAAGTAGCTAAAATTTTTTTGTTAATCTCGATGGAATAGGCTATTTCCAATGGAACTTCCGTCGGATTTAGTAACATGTATTTAAATAAATTTTTCATAAATAATATTCTTGACGAACTATTTCGCCGACAGTAGGCTAATTTCGTCGACATTAACTATTTGCATTAAAATCTAACTAATTAATAAAAGTTAGGTTCGACGAACTATTACCTCGGAATTAACTTTATTCCGTCGACATTATGTTAACTACGCCAGATAATTCCGTTGAGTTTAGTCCGTCGGGGTTAGGTAATTTCAACTGAATTCTAGGCGAAATTAATGCCGAGGAGGCTAATTACGACTGAAAGGTCGACGGATATTTTTGTCGGACATATAGCTAATATCGACGGAAAGACCTAAAGGTCGATGGCTAATTCCGTCGGAATTAGCCGATTTTCTTGTAGTGATTATTGCATAGTAATTTGAAATCTAAAATTTATTATTGTAATTTTTTTTAATTACGTGAAAATGTGTATCAAGTAAACATGGAAATTCGAAAGAAAGAAAAAGTCATTTCCAGACTGAGGGAGTATAAGATGAATGATCAAAATGAGTATAAAATCGAATGTTGGAGGTTGGAATTTCAAAAGGTACTATAAAAATGAAATCTTTCCCAAAAAAATAAATACAAAATGAATAGCCCAAACAAATTAAGAAACTGAATTATGAAAAATAATGAGAGATTGAGAGTTACAAGCTGATCGGAGAGGGATTTAGAGGTGATATCGAAGTGGGAGATAAGAAGGGCATTCGGGATGTTGTTATGGCCTTCACCGTCGCCTCCAGAGAGGACAATGTGGGTTTCGGCGTCGACCGACGGTGGGGATTTGTCGACGTCATCTAGATCGGTCTCAGATCCTCTTAAATTAAGTGGGAGCCAGGAAGCTCCGTAAAGAGGTACCCCATATCTCTTTAAGTTTGGAGTTGCCATCTCTTTCTCTCACTCTTCTCTTTACACAAACATATAGATATAAATTAAATTCAAACCTCAGCTCAGATTCGTCACCTCCACAGCCTCCTGACCTCCACCTCGACCTCTGTCTCCGTCGCCCCTTTTCGCTAAAATTTCTCGATGAAATCAAGCCAGAGCACATGTAAATAGATCTAGATCTGAATTTGATAAAAATGAAATATATTAGGTGTTTTGATTTTTGAATTTTAGGTGTTCGACTGAATGAAAGAATAACAATGAACCCTTAATTTTCCCCCTTTGGAATCTATTTGTTATTTATCTGGAATGATTTGTTGGGGTGGATCAGTGTTGAGTCGGCGAATCGATCACTAAACACGTGCAAATATACACGGTCTAACAAGTAATACAGTGATAAGTTAAGTATCGAACCCACGAGGAACTACTTCTAAACTAGACCAAGCATTGACTTTATATCTCCTAAGTCAGGTCTGAACAGAATAAATTGAAAGGTTTGTAATTAAACTAATTAAACTAACTAGCAAAATAGGGGAATGGATGAAGACAGATATCTCAGGGTCTTCAAGCTAAGATTATAATATCACCCCACACTAGTATTCTGTCGAACACTTGGTGTGCATAGTTTCATCAAATATCCTAACTGTCTCTCTATGGTCTAAATGGTCACGATGGATTGTCGACCAAGAACTCATAAGTACTCACACACCTCTTCCAAGGTAGATATGAGTGTATCCTCTCTAATCCATCCAAAAGGGAATATAAATAGAGGAACATCCAAGCTAGGGAAATAACCACTCATTCCTAAGCAAATTATCCCTAACAAAGAATTAAGCAAAGGTTCTTGATACGTCACACATGGCATATAGATATATTCCTATCCTACAGGCAAATCATGCAGTCCATACAGATAAATCACAAACACATGCCAACATATAATGGTCTAAATCTATGATTCATTTCCAATCCTTATAGAATACCAAACAATCACTAATTCCTTAGCAAATTGCACAATAAGCATATATATTGGACCAACCCATATGGTGCCAACCAAAGAGAGAAAGAAATTCAATTTAAATAGACAAAGGGTTCATTACAATCTTAGAGCCAATATTTAGTTCATAGCTAGTAAACTAAACAAAAGTAGCAACATATACAACATCTATACAAAATCAAAGTAAAGACTAGAGAAGAATAAACTCTGTCAAAGCTTCTTCAATCTCCAAGAACTCTCTTCAATTGCCGTTCAATCCGTGTTGCTATGCCGCTCTTGAGCTCCAAAGAAGCCCTATCTATCCCTAATTTATATGTACAGTCTAACTAACCTAAGAAACGAAGAAAGTGAAGGAAATATATACAAGCTTCTTTCTATTCTAGAGTATTCTCTAGAAAAGAAAGCTAAATTAATGAACAATCACTATCAAAAGAAGAAGAGGAAAAGAAAAGTCTAAGGAGTTCAGCTCCTTTAAAATAGCAGCTCATATGATATATATATATATATAAAAACCAGCTGCTAGGTCATTTTCCCAAAAGATCTTCAGAAAACAGGGGCTGGCGCTGCGGCGCCAGAATTTTAGTCTTGGGCGGCGTTGCAGTGCTGGCTCTTTTCCACCGTCATTAAGTTGGCACTGCGGCGTCAGGTTGCAAAGGTTTAGGGCGCTGCGGCGCTAGGTGACCAGATCTTTTGAGGCTACTGGCGCTGCGGCGCAAGATTTATACTGGGAAGTGGCGCTGTGGCGCCAGGTCTGGCTAATTAGTCTTTTTGCCCCTGAAACATGGAAATGACCTGAAAATACCTACAAAACATATATTACTCAAAATAATAACAAAACATTATAAAAGCAATATGAAATAATAATAACAAGCATCTTCTTAAGTAATAAAAGTACTAGATTCGTGGGTATAAATCCTACTTATCAATCAGATCTTTATTGGGTGGATCAGATCTTTGTTGGGTAGATTAATTTTTCATGGGTGGGTTATAACTTAGGTGTTCAAATCAGTTACAGGTAGGCTCCAGCTAGAATTAAGTGGGACCCTTCGTTTTACACGTCACTTTCCCGTTCAATTAATTAACGTCTGTTACAAAAAGTCAAATTTTTGTTAGTAAAAAGTAGTTCAGTGAGTTGACTGTAAGAAAAAAAAGTTTAGTAACTCATTTGTAAGTTGACGTAAAGTATAGTGACTTAGAAAATATTTAACCCGATTATTAATTGAGTGAATTACCTTATTGAAAAAGTACGATTGGAGTTGCTTACGGAAAAAGTGGTTTTTGATTTGATTCTGATCGTGTGATAAGTGTCTTTTAAACTCCACCATATTTATTCACAAATATTATAATCTCGAAACTATATTCTCATTAATTATAATTTTTATACTATTAATTTTATAATTAAATAATTTTAATTATATATTTATTTTTTATAAGATTATTCATGAGATAATTTAAAATAATCTCATGTTATGTTTGTTTTGTCCATAATTATTTAAAAGATTGAATAACAAAGATATCATATTCTCAATAGTTTGAGTATAGATGAATATGATATGATACATCGGTCACTTTAAACAAAGTTAAATATTAATTTTGTCCATAAATTTCTTGTCCATAATAGGAATTATAATACTTAGTTGGACATGAGATTAAATAGTCTTTATTTTAAGTCATTTTATTATTCCGGGACAAATAGATTTAATTTTATTTTTAAAAATAAACAAACAAGAGATTTGAGATTAATAATGTAATCCAAAGTATTTTTCTTGCAAACACACACGACTCTTATGTCTTTTCAAATAATAATTTTCCTATTTAGAGGCCAAGAATAATTACCAAACAACCCCTATGAACCACAACGGTTATTTTCTACACGTGCAAGTTTAGGGTTATACACGTATACGTGAGATGGACGTAGTGTTTAAACATTATATATACATATATGATTGAACTTTCTCTTCAATGGGTAAATCTTTTAGCGTAGTTAATTAGTGACTCAACAAAAACGAACATTTCAAATCTTTAATCAAAAGGATTTGGATCTTTTAAAATAAATTAATTACTTATTTATGTTAAGTTATGAGTCCTTAATTATATATTGCACACAAATATTTTAATATTTGTTGCAGGATACAGTGCCATGATCCGTAAATTAATAAATACATTAGTAAATAATAATTGACGAGTTTACTTACGATAAAAGTAAAAAAAATAAAATTTGTCATAATATAAATATTTATTATTAAACTATTAATTATTCCTATAATTAAGTTCAAAGGAATTACGAGGAATTAATTTTGTTTTGCATATATATGGAAGCATGTGACTGTTGGAAATGATTGGTTACTTGGCTGAACATCTTTTGCATATATATCGATTATGTCAGGATTCTTAGATAGATTTTGTCTTATATTTGTTGAAATGATGTACGTGGTGGTATTAAATAAAATAAATGATATTTTATAACATATTCAATTACAAATGACGTACTCAACTAATATAAATAGTAAGATATTATTTAAGATAAAAAAAATTACAATTATTTCTAATATTATACGTAACTGAATATTAAAAAATGCCGATAAAATATTAACTTAATGATTAAGACTGAAGTAATGTGATTTTTCAAGTCTTATGATCAACCGATCCCTACGTGGGCTGAAGGCCTGGGCCGAGAAGGGTTCATTCAACCCAATGGGCTGAAGCCAGAGACCAGATTATTGGTGATCGGGATCGGGCATCCGAGTCTTTTGGGCCGGAGCCCAGACCAGATTGTTGGTGTTTGGGGTCGGGCATCCGAGTCCTTTGGGCCGGAGCCCAGACCAGTTTGATGGTGTTCGGGATTGGGCATCCGAGTCCCTTGGACCGGAGCTCAGACCCGATTATTGGGGCCCATACAGATGGTTGTTCCTCGTATGGATTCCGGAGTGATAAGGAGTCTAAATGGTTAAGGGTTCAAACCCTAATCATATATCAATAACTAACTCCAAAAGTAAGTGATTGGATTGTATCCAACTTGCACCCTTTTAAGGAGATTGTGTTGGACCCGAATAATGGTAACTGTCATGCTTAGGAGTCCTAATTCGATTAGGAAGTGGACTCTAGGGTGGTCAGAATGGCTATAAATACAAGGCTTGACCTACGTTAACAGGTAATACCCTTTTGAGCACTAAATACTAAAGCCTCCATTGTTAAACCTTGTAACAGCCTGTACTTATTCTCACACCGGAGCTATCACCCGGCGGCACAAGCCGTCAAGCTTCGCGTGTGATTTGTTATTGTGCAGGTTTTAGTGCGTGAATTCTGTGATTGGACGCGCCGGTAAAACTTGGCGTTAACAATTGGCTCTAGAAGGAGGGCGGCCCTTAGTGCAAAACAATCACTCTAAAGCTTTTCCGGTTGAAAGTCATGGCAAGCAAGGACGGTGGGGCTTCAAACCAGGAAAAGGCCAAAACTAATCCGACGACCCAAGTCAGGGCATCCGTCAAAGACAGACTGGGGCCAAGTAACTAGGAAGCAATTCGGTACAGGGCCATTCAGCCCGACGGCAACTGCTTGTGCCCAGTCAGCATACTTCGATCCCCCAGCATACTTACATTGAGGACAATCAGCCCCTAGCATATGAACGGCGGGAGAAGGATCTGATTGAGGACAATCAGGACCAATGTCAGTTCATTCTATTAACGAAGATGCAGTAGAATAAGGACGCCATGATGGCCCTACAGCATCAGCAAGAAGAGCTCGAAGTACTGATGGCCAAGTTGGCAGGAGAACAGGAGGCTTCATCAAAGAGGCGCAGGCATCGGAGTCAGTTCCCTGACCAAAGGTCTGACCGCCCAGGGAGATCGGGCTAGAGGAGAAGGGTCGCGTCTCCTAAATACGAGAGGGACTGGCATAGATTGTCCCCTCATAAAGAGGAGTCCGACCCCCTCGCCCGAAGAGTCTTGGAATTGGAAAAGCTACTGGCGGCAAATAATCAGATGGGAACAGCCTTAGGCTACCCCAGTTCACCATTCTCACCCAAAATCAACCAGGTCACGGCCGACCCGAAGAAGAAAATGCCCCCGATGGAGACGTATGACGGATTGGGGGATCCCTATGACCATTTTGACGGATATGACAGACTAATGACTTATTATGGATATTCGGATGCCGCTAAGTGTCATATGCTCCCAACAACTTTGAAGAAGAGTGCCCGAGAATGGATGGGGACCTTGGCATCGAGATCAATCAGTTCGTGAAATGACCTTCGGGAAAAGTTCCACGCTCGATTCGGAAGTAACAAGAGAAGAGGGAAGATCACTGCTTCTCTCATGCAGGTGAAACAACGTTCGAATGAAAACCTCGGTCAGTATGTCAAAAGGTTTCGGGAAGCTGTGGGATCGGTGGCAGAGTTAAATTCACCACAAGCCTTGGGATTCTTTACAACAGGTCTGGACATAGGAAAATCAAAGAAACTGATGAAAGACTTGGTGATCTATCCTTCCACGGACTTGACTGAGGCTTTCCATCGGGCCGAAGGGTTTATCGCCATCGAGGAAGCTATGGGAAATTTCAAGCCACACTCACAATCTCACGAAAAGTCCAAGGACCAAGAAAAGCAGACCTATCAACGTTCGGACAACAATCAGGGGAGATCGGATAATCAGGGGAAGAAGAACTATAATGGTGGGGGATTTGGCAGTGGTCGACCACCATTCCCAAATAGAAATGTCAACAAAATCTACACCCCTCTGAATATCGATCGGGCTAAGATATTGGACGAGATCAGAAATAAACCATTCTCTGAGCCTTGCTTGACTAACCCGAAGCCTGGGAAGAGGAATCGAGACAAGTTCTATGCATACCATCAGAATTCGGGACACAAAACAAAGCAATGCTATGATTTGGGGGATCTGATCGAAAAAAATGTCTAGAACGGCTAGTTGGTTCAGTATGTAGCTGGTTGGGACAGTGCCGAGACTTAACAAAGGGAGGAAGACAGAGTTCAGACCCGGGACACATAGCCAAGATAGAACCAGCCGGCTCGAGGTGTGATCGATGTTATTTTGGGCGGTTCTGTAGGGCGGGTGACTGGGAAGAAAAGAAGCGAGCATCTCGTTGCAGTACTGTCGGTTGTCGGGTCTTTAGCAAAGAAGGATCGGGCCTTTCCAGGGACAGTTATTTCCTTCTTGGACGAAGACTATCCCACGAATCCCACAGAATCGCATGATGGGGCACTGGTGATAACAGCTCAGGTCGGACCGGTGGACATGAGAAGAATGATGATTGACAACGGGTCCTCGGTTGATATACTGTATACCCATGCCTACCAGAGAATGGATCTAGAAGGAAAGAAGATGGAATTGGGATAAGATGGACCCTTATATGGATTTAGTGGTGACCCGGTGCATGTATCGGGCACGATTGAGTTGTCGGTCAGGTTCGGTACAACACCTCAGTAGGTGGAGGTTATGGTCAGGTTCTTTATAGTCCAGGTGGATTCGGCATACAATGCAATCTTGGGACGATCGACCCTGGCAAGCCCTATAAGTAGTCACGTCCATTCCCCATTTTAAAATCAAGTTTCCAACACCGAACGGGATTGGGGAGGTAAAAGGTGATATTGACATCGCCCGAAGGTGTTATCGGAATACATTGATCTCCTCGGGAGTCGGGGGTAAGCAATCAAAAACAGGCAATGACCATTGAGATAGAGCCATTCATGGAAGGTAGTATAGAGCCACTTGCCTTGCCAGCCAAGGAGACAGAAGACGTGTAGTTGATCCCGGAGAATAAGGAAAAACTGATAAAGATTGGTTTGGGATTCACAGAACCTTTCCGAACCGGGCTGATAGATCTACTTCGGGTATATGCTGATACTTTTGCCTGGATACCCAGCGACATGCCAGGGGTGGACAAATCGGTGGCATTACATAGTCTGTAGGTGGACCCTAACAAAAAGTCGGTTATACAGAAAAGAAGAGTTTTTGCCCCAGAAAGACAGAGGATCATCGAAGAAGAGATTGCCAAACTTTTGGAGGTAAATTTCATCTTCGAGATTGACTACCCAGAATGGCTGGCAAACGTGGTATTAGTTTAGAAGTAGAATGGGAAATGGAGGCTATACATAGACTATACAGATCTAAACAAAGCCTGCCTGAAAGATTTCTATCCTTTACCCAATACCGACCAGTTGATTGATGCCACTTCGGGGTATGGCATGCTGAGTTTCATGGATGCATTTTTGGGATACTACCAAATCTCAATGAAGAAGGAAGATATCCTGAAGACCAGCTTCATCACGCATCGGGCCATTTATGCTTTTCAAAAAATGACCTTCGGACTGCTCAATGCCGGGGCTACATATCAGCGGATGATGAACTACGTGTTTACAAGGCAGTTAGGCTGAAGCATGGAGGTCTATGTGGACGACATGATTGTGAAAAACGTGTTAGTCCACGACCATCTGGCGGACCTAGAAAACTGCTTTGAGACAGTTTGATAACATAAGCTTCGATTGAACCCGACTAAGTGTACCTTCGGGTTAGGCTCGGGAAAATTTCTGGGGTATCTGATCAGTAAAAGGGGCATTGAAGCAAACCCAAAAAAGATCCAGGCAATCTTGGACATGAAATCGCCGAAGTCACATAAAGATGTGCAGAGGCTGACTGGTCGGATAGCTGCTTTTCGGAGATTTATGTCAAAGTCAGCCGAAAGATGTTTACCATTCTTCGACACTCTAAAGGGGTCAAAAAACGAGAAGAGTTTCCAGTGGACCTCAGAGTGTGAAGACGCGTTCCAAGGAATCAAATAATATTTATCTTCGGCACCTCTGTTGATGAAGCCGATCCCTTCGGAACCACTATACTTATATTTGGCCACGAGCTAGATGGCAGTGGGGGCAGCACTAGTATAGGACAAAGGGGGATGCCAGTTCCCAGTCTATTATGTTAGCCATGTCCTTCAAGATGCCGAGACCAGATATCCGAGCCTGGAAAAGTTTGCCTACGCTCTGATCATTGTAAGTCAGAAGCTTCGGCACTATTTCCAGGGTCGGTTGGTAGTAGTGTACACGGATCAACCATTGAAAAAGGTATTGCACATGCCAAAAGTCTCGGGTCGGCTCGCTGCATAGGCAATGGAATTGACCCATTTCGTTCTGGAATACCATCCTCGAACAGCAATTAAGGGACAAGCCTTGGCAGATTTTGTGGTAAAATCTTCCTTCACCGAACCACATGTGGGTTCGGTTATCGAAGTACAACTACTACAAACTGCGTGGACTCTCTACATAAATAGGTCATCAACTTCGGACATCAGCGGAGCAGAGGTTATCCTGACAAGTCCCGAAGGATTCCGGGTCCAACAAGCCATTCGGTTTCGGTTTAAGGCCACAAATAATGAAGCAGAATACGAAGCCATTCTGGCCGGACTTCGGTTGGCCCAAAGCCTGGAGGTTCAGAAGCTAGTAGTTTATAATAACTCCGTGCTGGTTGTTAAACAGATATCGGGGGAGTATGAAGCTCGGGGGGGCAGGATGGCAAAATACCTGGCCGAGGTAAAAGACTAACTCACATACTTTGATTTACCCAGTTGCCAAGGGATAGATCGATCAGGAAACATAATAGCAGACTCCTTGGCCCGACTGGCTAAAACTGAAGCGAGTTCTTTTACCAGGTCGGTATACTTGGAAGTATTGGACAGACCTAGTGTTCAGAAAGTGGACGTATTTTCCTTGGATCGGCTGGACTGCTGGCTCACTTCTTACATCTCTTATTTGGCTGACGGGGCACTGCCCTCAGATCGTATATATGCCAGAAAAATCAAGCACAGGAGTTCAAACTTTATCCTTATTGATGGGGATTTGTATCGAATGGCATTCAGCTCTCCACTACTCAAATGTTTGACACCTTTGAAAGTCGAGTATACTCTAAGGGAAGTGCATGAGGGAATCTACGGGGATCACATGGGGTCCAAGTCATTGGCTTACAAAATTCTGAGGCAGGGGTACTATTGGCCGACCATCTTTCAAGAAGCAAAGGACTACGTCCAAAAATGTCCTAAGTGTCAGTTAAATAGTTTCGTCCCTCGTCAGCTTTCGAAGAGTTGTATTCGGTCTTATCCCCGATCCCATTTGCCATATGGGGATTGATATCTTGGGACCGTTACCGAAGGCCAAGGGACAAACCACCTTTGTGATCGTAGCCATTGACTACATGACTAAGTGGGTAGAAGCCAAACCGTTACAGAAAATTATCCGAACAGGAATGTCTTAAGTTCTTCAAGGAATATGTTGTATACTATTTTAGCATCCTGGTGGTCCTGGTTTCGGACAATGGCAGACAGTTTTTGGGATCGAAATTCAGGAGCTTTCCTAAAGGAGTTGGGCATCCAACATAGAAAGACTTTAGTCACACACCCTCAGTCAAATGGGCAGGTAGAAGTCACCAATCGAACTCTACTTAATGGTATTAGAGAAGGTTGGATGAACTGAAAGGGCGTTGGCTCGAATAGCTACTCAGCGTCTTATGGGCATATCGAACTACCCCAAGGACGACAACGGGGGACTCTCCTTTCAGATTGGCCTATAGGACCGATGCACTTATACCCGTCGAGATCGGGTCTCCTACACTTCGGGTCAGTCAGTACAAAGAGTTATATAATGATGATGGCCTACGACTGGACTTAGATCTTTGGAAGAAGTCCGGGATTTAGCACTGGTAAGGTTAGCTATCTACCAAAAGCGAACGGCCCGACACTATAACCAGAATGTGAAACAAAGAAGGTTCGAAATTGGGGATTTGGTTCTTTGGGAAACAGAGGCATCTATCCCCCAGAACATGGGCAAGTTAATGCCAAACTGGGAGGGGCCTTATGAAGTAATACAAGTGTCGAAGCCCGAAACTTATCGGCTCCGAGCAATGGATGGTATGGAGGTAAAGAATACATGGCATGCTGGAAGACAGAAAATTTTATCAATAAAAGTTATGTTATTCTTTCCTTTACTTATGTAAGCTACTTCATTCATTAATAAAACAATAAGGAGTTCTCTTCGAATTTTTTTTGTATTTCAAATTTATATTCATATGTTGCTACAAAATCGATCAGATAAGCGTTGAACAAAACCGATCAGAAAAGTCACAAACAACTTAACTGATCGAATAAGTTACACACATAACTGATCAGGAAAGTTACAAAAGGGAAAATGACTACAAAAAATTACAAGTAAAAAATCCTAAAGCAACTAAGGATCAGGGGCTCCATCTTCAGCATCGGGTTCTTCGTCGGAAGAATCAAGGATAGAAACATCCATTCCAACAGCTGTCATCTTCGCCCGAACCTTTTCCCTATAAGCTTCATAGCTTTCGGCAAATTGGGCCATGATTGCATCTCGAAGTTCGCGCGATTCTTCATATTCTTTGACAGCCTGCAGCTTGGCTTCGTTACATTCTATCCTGAGAGAAGTATTCTCCATCATTAGCTCCATATGTTGGGCATGCATTTCGGACACCTTAGTCTCGAGGATCAGAATGTGGTTCTATTGATCCTTATCTTTTTCCTTCAGAAGAGTCCTCTCCTCAAGGAGTTGCTTGTTATAGTTGTCAAGGCCAACGAACTCCTTCTGAAGATTGTAGTGTAATTTCTTGAGTTCGTTGGTCTGACATTCGGCATGGGTCACCTTATTGCAGGTGTTGGCATGAAGATCTCTCTCTTTCTTCAGCTCAGACGACAGACCCCGAGCCTCAGCCTCAAGAATCTCCACATCGCACCGAAGCTCAGCTTCCTTTTTGGTGGTCTTTGCGAGAGGTGGGATTTCTCGGGCGAGGATAACATTGGCTTACAGTAAGGGGGAAATATGTGTTAGTCATGATGCAAACATGATAATTAAAGGAAATATTTCATGCTTTCGGGATTACCTGGCATTGGGTTTTGACATATTCTACCAAATATTCCTTGGAAGTGTACCTTTTGAAACGGTCGTCATCTCCAGCTAATCTGTAGTGTTCCAGCTGGTTAAAGGGGAATGCTTCCGAAGGGCTCTTCGGCCAAAAAGAAAGAGGCGACCCTTTGGAGGGACGGACCTCGGTAGAAGGATGATTGGAAGGGGTTCAACAACCGGGTCGACGGCGATCATCTTGTTAGTTCCTAGTAGGCACACAATAGATCTAGAAGGGGGGGGGGGTTGAATAGATCCTTTGCGTTTTTAAACTCTTTTCCTTTTTATTTTGTATTGCTAAGAAGTTAGCATATGACAAACATAAGAATCATTTCAAGCACAGCGGAATAAGTTAACTGTCCCCTTCATTGATATATTGATAAACATTAATACATTGTTCTTGGGGTTAGTTTAGTTGTAAGTAGTTAAAATATATATAGCAGTTATAGTAGTTAAGTACACAATGTAAAGACAGAAAGTAGATGATAGAATGTAAAAGACACAAAGGGTTTCTCCTGGTTCAGAGACTCAAGCTACTAATCCACTCTTCTGCACTCTCGCAGGAAATCCACTAAGGAATGGGCAACACCCTGAATCACTAAGATTCCTTCAAGGCCCGCAGCCCTGAAACTTCAGTTCACTAAGAACTCTTCAAGTCCTTTGACTTGGAACTCCTTTAGTTCACTAAGAACTCTTCAAGGCCAGTAGCCCTGGAATCTCTAGTTCACTAAGAACTCTTCAAGCTCTTCGGCTTGGAACTCATTTAGTCCCTCTGGACAAGGACCCCTCAGGCCCTAGCTACTTGTAGTTGTAGTTGTTGTTGTTGTTTGTGCTTTGCTGCTAAGATGTCATGAAGCTTGATCATCTTTGTAGTTAGCAGCTAGGCTTGGTCCTCAGCATTCTGCTTCGAGTTTGGACCTCTTCTCTGGTGCAGCTGATCTTCATTCTATTCAGCTCATCTTCACTTGATGTCAGCTGTGCACCATCACCACATAGGACTGCTAAGGTTTTTCATTGTGAGTCACCTTCTTCTGGTCCTTAGCAGCCCTTGAACCTTTCTTGAATGATATGCAGACATGGTTCTGCATTTTTTCTGGTTCAGCTTCTAGTTCTTCATGGTGATCCGTAGAGTGGCTCTTCTGATCTTCTTTATGCTCAGCCACTTTCCTGAATACTATCTTCTTGGCCTTCTTGGCTCTCAGCTTGGCTGCCATCTTTAGTGGCATTCTCATCCTTGTTGAGTGAAGCTTTAGTCTATTCAAGTCCTTCTTCAAGTCTGCTTCACTTCCACCTTCGTAGTCTCACCGTCACTGAGACTTGTTCTGTTTAGCTCAGGTGGAACTCGTAGAGTCAACAGTATAGCATTCCAACAACATGACGAATCTACTACTCAGGAACAACTCTTATCTTTGAAGCTTGTCTCTTAAATACCCTTCCTTGATCTTCCCGTTGGAAAGTAGTAGTTGGAAGCTATTTGAATTGCGTTGCAGATCTCGAGTTATTTGGTGCAGACTGCTGATGTGACGTGACAGCTCCTTTTTGACTTTACTGACACAGCAGTCTGCTTTCTCACCTACCGCCACAAAGATGTCACTATTTTGTGTCAGGCTGGTAGTCACCTTTATTACTCCTTTCTGATTCCTTGATTCGAATCCTTAGGAGTTGTCCTTTTGCATCGAAGCTCTCAATTAGCAACGTTCGGATGTCAGTCTTCATATTGATTCATTGCCAGTGCTTTAAAACTCAGATGCCCAAACTCCACGATTCTGATGTAGATTGTTCTTGGACCTTTATCGTAGTGTGTCTTTGTTGAATGTTGCTTTGACTGGTTGAGACAACACTATGATTCTGAAGAGTGTTCTTGGATCTTCAATGTAGAACACCTCTTCCTTTACCTGTGCAGTGCTTTAACACTTTTGCTTGCCTCAACTGATCTCAGGAACTGATATCTTGACTTGTTGTTCTGGCCTCTTCTGAATAGCAAGACACTTCAGATTTGTGGCATACCCAACTCTCTTTCTCCTGGTGATCTCCCGTTCACCTATCTTCAATGGGCTGACCCATGCTTAATCACTTTTGTCTTGTTCTTCATAAGCTGGCCGGTATCTCTGTATAAACTGTATCATTTCCTTCTTCGTTCGGCAACCACTATGATCTGGAGTGATTCTCAAGATTGTTGTCTTCTATTCTCTTGACAGCATCTGCACTTACTGACTTTCTCTAGTCAGCTACTATGTCTGAAGTCTTCTTCTGATTTGCTTATGGAAGACTTCATCTCGAATGGCTTCACAACTTCAATCTGCATATTGATTGAATTGATGCTTGTATCTTCTGTTAGCTTGCATGCCATTCGTTGAGTGCTCTCTGGTTCCCTTGGAATGTATCTTCGTAGCTCAGACCAGAGGCTCCGTGCTTTGGATATTCTAGGAGTGCCCATTTGTTGAGAATCGTGTTGACACTACGATTCTTCCCTTAGCATTGTGAACAACCTTTATAGAAGCCTAAGTTTTGCAGACTACGATTTAGCCTTGTTGCTGCAGAAACTACGACTTCGAGATCAGACCTTGACAGACTATGATTTCTGCCTTCATTCTTGCTGTTCTCGTCTGATCTGGCTCAACTGCTATCTCTGCCTTTGATGTGATTAGTAGACTCCACTATTTCAAGTGTGATCTATGATTCTTGACGTAGCTCTGGCAGTTGCTCGGTCGGCTCATAGACAGGCTGTCTCTATGATTCTGAACATGACTTCCTCAGCAGACTACGGTTCTGAGAAAGTTCTTCCGACACACTACGATCCTTTCTCATTTTTCTCAGCAGACTACGAACTCCGAGATCTACTATCCTTGCAGACTACGATTCCGCCTTGACAGTTCTCGAGTCTTCCTTGTCTCTACAGGCAGACTACAATTCTGGTACAGTGCTCGACAATCAGACAAGCCTATCTATTACATTGTATAAGATCAACCTAACAAGCTTGATCTTTCTATATTTATAGTCCTTATACATCATTTCTTTTTAAGGACTTTACAAAGATGTTTTGCTTATGTAGGATTAACCTAACATGTTTGATCATTTCAGTCTAAGTCCTTGTACATATATTCCTATTATCTATCAAAGGACTTTACAGCTTTCATTAATGCAAGCATACTTGCATATTCATTCATTTATATCATAATCAAATCATATAAAATAGGAATAACATTCTCATGTATATTCCCAACAATCTCCCCCTATTTGATTATGACAAAAACAGTCAGTGTATATGCATGAGATGAATGAATCTTAATATACAGTGAACGGCTGTATTTCTAAGGCAGATAATCATGAATACCATTAATGATAATATGAAATTACATAATGTGTCACACTCTAGAATTTGGATCCAGAACATACCTAACTAGATAGAGATGTACCTCTTCTGCTCTATGTATGCCTCTAGAAGGTTTGTTGATCAGCTATTCATCTTCTTATCTTTCTCTTCTTCTTTTTCTTCTTTTCTTTGCTCCCCCTCAGATTCTGTGTTCATGGGGTCATCATCTTTTGGCTCCCCCTCAGATGATGACTCTGCTTTTGCTGCTGTTTTCTTCTTCTTCCCTTCCTTGACCATCTTTGCTTTTCTGCTTCTCTTCTTCTCAGACTTCATCTTGCTAATTTAATGCCTCTCTTGAATGTCCCTTTTGATGTATCTTTTTCTCCCCCTTTTTGTCATCATCACTTGAGACAGTTGCTCCATGTTTGACATAAGCTGCTCCATCAGGTAAGATGAGTTACCAACCTCAATCTTGAGTTCTTGTTGACTTAGCTCAAGTTGGAGAAAGAGAGACTGTTTTAGATAGTCAATCTTGTCAGAGAGAAATAGGATTTGGTCTTCATTGGCCTTCTGAACTCGTAGAGCTTCTTCCTTCTGCTCACTCATAGCCTTCTTAAGTACTTGATCCCTTAGTTGAAGCTTGAGGGATATGTCTGAGAGTCTGGCTTGAAGTCTTGTTGACAATTCATTGTCTTCTCCTATTGACAGGTCCTTTACTTCTGCAGCCATGAGAGAGATTTCCTCAACCAGTTCTTCTGAGGACTTCTGAAGCTCTTGCTCTTGAAGAGGTTTGTCATCATGTTGTTTATCCTTTTTCTGAGCAGCTGGTTGATCAGCCTCTTGCTGAGTATCATGGTGAACTCTACGATTTTTACTTTTGGATAGACTCTCAAAGGTGGTGAGAATCTGGTAGATCGTTGAGGTCCATGCTACTTGGGCAGAGTACAGCTTCTCATATTCATCATGATCATCTTCAAGGATAGAGTGAGATGACTCTACGATTTTGGACTTGGGCAGTGTCCTTCTTCCATCTGAATCTGCTCGATAATCGTAGGGGATGTAATGATTTTTAGCATGTCGATAGACCTTGAAGTGAGATTGGTCTTTGATCAGCAGAGTTGCAAACTCCTTCACCCTTGGAAAGTTCTGTGCCACCAGTTCTAGGTTAGGATGGTGAGGGAAGCACCATGAGAGATAGCTGTTGTCTCCAATGAGGGATGCCTTTGCCCATGGCATGTGAGGATGAAACCATCTTATAGCATGATCCTTGACTTCAGGCTCATATATCAGAGTAGAAGTATCCAGCTTCATAGCTTCGAGATTGTTGAGCAGATATGCTGCGGTCAACTTCACAACATTCAGCCTCTCATTTCCAAGATTAACCCATTTTCCTGGAAGTACATCTAGTGGTTCTTCATCAACTTCCACCATTATTCTTCTCTTGCGATGAACAGGACAAGGGATGTGAAAATCTTCTGGCACGTCATCCTCAGGACTGAAGTCTCCTTCAATTTCTTCATGATCTGATCTGGAGTCAGACTGGTGTAGACTTCCTTCAACTGACTCATCAGTTTGTTCATGCATTTGATCATCATCTTTATCATCATTATTTTCAGCAGAGCTTGTCTTTGCAGAATCACTGGTCACTTTCATCTCTGCAGTCTTGAGCCTTTTGCTGCTGGCTTTTTCTGATATTGTCTTCCCTTTTTCCTTAGCATCTCCTCCCTTGAATTTAGCCTCATCATCACTGATTTCAATTATCTTTGGAAACAATTCTCCCCTTTTTGAAACCATTTTGGCAATTAGTCTGTTGCTCTTCCTTCTTCTTGGGGGTTCAACTTCAGGAGTTTTAGACCTTTCTTCATCTTCAGTCTTTGAAGTCTCTGATTCATCAGACAGACTTCCTTGTGGTTCAACAGCAGGAGGGGCAGATGCTTCTTCTTCGAACTCAACATCTTTTGAACCATTAGGACTCCTTGGAGCTTCAGCAGTAGGAGATCTAACTGCTTCATGATTAGATTCTCCCTTGTCAGCAGAATGGCTACTTTGAGGTTTAGCCATAGGACTTGCATATTCTTCTTCATCACCAGACTTGCTCCTTGAAGATTCATCCTTGGACCTCTCAGTTCCCATCTCATCTTCTGACTCTACGTTTTCTTCTTTAGTAGATATACTTCTTTGGGGAACTGACTTTTGTTTCTTCACCATTTTGACTTTCTGCTTCGAAGGCTTACAGACTTGGGCTCTGAATCTTCAGAGTATGATAGTTCTTCTTCTTTCATGGTACTTGCCTTTCTCTTCTTTAAAGTACTCTTGCTGCTGCTGCCATGTGTTAGCCGTTTGTTCTCCATTGGGTTTTTCTTCCAGTATGCAAACAGCTGTGTAGTCATTATCTTATGGCTATTAAGGACTTCACCTTTATCATCCTTAATTTTGTTCTTTAGCTTCTTCTTCAGAATGATACTCAGCAATCTTCCATGAAAAACCTTTATGAGTGGTTTTCCTGTTAACCTTTTCTTCTCCGCCTTGTTCAGCCATTTGGACATTTGATCAAGTAGGATAGCTCCAAAATTTACTTGCTTCTTTAGAACTATGGCAGACATGATCTTCAGTTGTTGATCACTCACAGTGTCATGTGCAGTGTCTTTGCATAGTATGCATTTGCCCACTATCTTCGCAAGAAATTCAAACTCTTCGGGAAACTCCTTCTTCTTCATGTCCTTCAGACTAGAGTTTCTTTTATATCCCATAATCTTCTTGGCTTCTTCGATATCAACTTCATCAAAGCTCTTCAGTCCTAGGTTAGGGAAACCTAAGCATTGATTGATGTCAGAAGATTTTAGCTTCAGAATCTGACATTTGACCTTGGTAGAAAGAGTTCCAGAATTCATAGTTACATTGGAATGAAATTCCTTAACCAAGTCAACATATATTCGAGTGTTTGACTCAAGACATTCTGAAAATCCAGCCTTCTTCACAAAGTTCCAGAATATCTCTGAACTTCTTCTCAGATTTCTTGAACATCTTGGTTCCGAGCTGAATGCCAGTGATTACTCACCAGTTTGCCATTTGAAGAGTTATGGTTTTCTGAGTATAACTCTGTGAAGATCTTGTGAGATGTCAGGGAGCAATTCAAGGTTAGATAACTGTTTGAGAAAATCTGGCTGTTTGGAAGTTTAGGTTTTGGCCTGAGAGGATGAGTGTATGGATTTGATAGATTTGCAGCTTTTGATGAACCCGCCTAAAATGAAACTGCCAATTATTTGAATATCCTTCTTGTAACTATTCCTTCCACGTTTCTTAGTGGGACAGTTGTAAGACGTTGATAGGTCACAATCTGTAACTTCTCTATCATGTCAGTTAATTCAGATTTGACTGTTCTTCTGTTGACTATTGACTTCTTAAATCCGTGGAGTGACTTATGTCTTAGCTCAGTACTCCACGATTTCCCAGACTGGTCTACAACCTTTGATTCTTCTTCGATAATCGTAGTCTGTGGTCATGTTTCAATAGACAACTTCTCCATTAGACTCTGAGGGATTGGCAATTCTCATTTGTAGCTAGTAATCTTCTAATGAGATGCTGCTTGCTTCAGCAAAGATTCTTGTGATGCATTCCATATTAGCATTCCTTCTAACGTAAGGTAGCTCAGGAAGGGTCAACCTCTTAGCTCAATGTTAAGGGTCAGGTTTGTCCCTGAGGCGCTTACTAGATGAAAAACTTTAGACAAGATTAGTACTGACATCACATTTGACCTCTCTGCTGAGGAGTTCATCTACCAACTCTGGATATTCTTTGGTGTTGGTTTTCGTATAGGGTGTAATCGTGATGTCCTTCTGCTCTTTTGTTATGATCAGATGGTTGATCATGGGCACTTCAAGATTTTGAGGTGGGTGGCTAATATGGTTATCAGTAGCATGTTTTGGGACATTACTACTGACTATGATGGATATTCATTTGGTTCATCAGTCACAGAATTTTGGGATTCTGTAACTGGAATCTTTCTGGTTTATCTCACAACCTCTGGCAAGAATTCCACTTATTCATTTTGCTCCTTGAGCTTCACCATCTCCATATCTTTATCTGTTCTTCCACCATCTTCGACGTCTCTTTCTCAGCATATATCATAACCTGATCAGGTACAGTAGTGTACTTTATATTTCTGATCATGGCTTGATCTTCTATAGTTTTGGTCTCGTTCTTAGTTGGACCAGATGCTTGAGATTGATTGCTTTGTTCAGCTTTTTCATTAGCAATCCTTTGATCATCTTCCTCATCTGCCAGATCAATCTTCTTGATAAATCTCCTAGTCCTCTTCTTTGAATTGGACACAGCCTTTGTACTTCCTTCATATTCAACCCTGATGATTGTTCAGGCTGAGAGGCTGTTGTAGCTTCTCCATCTGCAGTCATAGTTTGTCTGGACTCTACGATTGGTGACACTTCTTCAATCATAGTGAGTGAGAACTTCTTTGTTCTGTGACTGCTTTCCTTCTTCTCCTGAAGTTCACAGCTTCTTCAATTTTTCACTTGATCTTTTCTGAGTTAATCAAGTTACTATCTTTTCTGCTTGGAAGATCTGAGGAATTTTCTTCATCAATCATCTTTGACACCTTTAGTGCTGATGCTCTTAGCAGATCACTGCTCCCCCATAGATGTTGTTATCTTCTTAAAGAGGGATAAATTCTTCTTATTCGTATGCATCAGAAAGCAGCCTTCTTGATTCAAGGAAAGAGATATCCTTTGGATTAATCACTCCACGATTGTTAACAGAACTACGAACGTAGTCTTCTTTATCTGACATCAGAATAGATGTGTTCAGCAGGCTTGTAGTCCTTCCTTAGTTTCTTCAACATATACTAAGGATGAATGAGGAATTATTTGAGACTATCAATTTGTCAACATCCGTCAGCCTTCCTTCAGTTAGTTGTCCCTTCCTCCTTAATCAGAATTGGAATCTTTGATGCTGACTGGAGAAGCACTACGATTATGGTCATTGTGACATAATCATTTTGTGTTGGCTTGCACAGGCTTGGCACAGTCTTGATCGTAGAGAACACTACGATTTTTTTTCGACTCTTTGATAGACTGCATTCGTGGAGTTTTGTTTCTTTGATGTTTCCTCTAAGTTGATATGCTTTGAATGGATAAGCATATAGGATCTTGTTCATCTTGGCGTGATTGGTCATCTTCCATATGGAGAACAACAATCTTGTGAGCTTCATTCATGTGAGCTCGACAAGTCTTCAAGAACAAGCTTTAGCATGGAATGATTTTGACAAGAACATTGCTGAAATGTCTTGAGCCTCCAGCTGGTTGAATCTTTGTGACTGAAGCCATCTGCTTCAGTATTCCTTAGTGTGGTCGAGTAGACCAAGTACCTGCAAGTTAGATAAGTTTCTATTTTTGGTACCCATGGTTAAATGGGTCCTGCTAGGTTAGTTTCTCAAAAACCTTATTCCTCATATACTAGATTTTACATCAATTTTAGCATCAATGATCATATCTATGCATGTATCAGATTTAGATGTGATATATGTCATGCATGCTAGTAAGTGTGTGTAGGATTAATCATTTTAATACGACACTCTTTTTCTCTGATGGTTTCACCCTTTGCTTGGTATGTTCACAGATTTTGAATGTTCGCAGAGTAGGAATCAACTCTATTACTTATTTGTATCTGGTTGATTCATGGAGATGATCAGTTTCTAAGAATCTTCAAGATACTCCTCTAGAACTGATCATACTCTACATATTATCAACGACTTAGAACATAGGTTTGTACATACATACTAACCCTTCAGCAAGGATTACTCCACTTAAGCTTAATTAATTCTTGATATGCTTATGACCTATTTCAGACTTCTTTCAAGATGTTATCTTCAACTTAAAACTTGGATGGAGAGAAAGTTTGTTAGCAATTGAGTTTCCAACCTTAGTGTACTTTCTCTCTTCCCCTTTTTAGGAAGAGTATGGTTTCTTGATAGAATACTGTTATAGTACATAAGGTGATGCAATATGATGTACACATTTATAATGAATGAGGATCGTACCTTTACACTGCCAGTCTCTTGACAGTCATTTACCTTGCTATAATGAGGTTAGGCATTGATGTGCATATCTTTACATTTATTTCTGACAGCTTGTTGCTCCAGTTGTCCTTCAATCAATCAGTCATAGCCTTGAAGAGGTAAGCTAAGAAAGTCTTGGTATCTTTAGTTCTTTAATCATCTTGAACCTCAGGGTTCACATCCAACTACTGGTTAGCTAAATACATATTTGAGAAATTCTTCTTTCTCCTCTGGATAAGCGTTTCATAGCATGTATGGCATTTTGTCTTTCAGAATGGAGGATGTTTGATTCTTTGTTGTTGATGCCTCTTGACTTCCCACCTAAGGTCTTCAGACTACAAGATTGACTGTGGACAAGGATTGGTCTTGATGCTATAGCATTTAAGAACCTGGACCAATGTGAGCAGCTTCAGGTGTATATACACATTTACCTGTACACATTATTTCTAATGTGTGAGCTCATCTGCATTTACAAGTGACTTACTACTAAACTAAGTTTAGAACAATGTTTGTGCCTAGGATTAGACTTAAAGCGATTAGCTTTTGAATATAGCATGAGAACCTGCTCTGATACCAATTGTTAGTTCCCAGTAGGCACACAATAGATCTAGAAGGGGGGGTTGAATAGATCCTTTGCGTTTTTAAACTCTTTTTCTTTTTATTTTGTATTGCTAAGAAGTTAGCACATGACAAACATAAGAATAGCATTCCAACAACTCGACTGTCACTGAGACTTGTTCTGTTTAGCTAAGGTGGAACTCGTAGAGTCAACAGTATAGCATTCCAACAACTCGACGAATCTACTATCAGCAACAACTCCTAACTTTGAAGCTTGTCTCTTAAATACCCTTCCATGATCTTTCCGTTGGAAAGTAGTGTGACGCCCCTAGAATAGTTCCAGTCAACCCAACCCACTCTGAGTCGCCAAATACATGGTACATAATTCAAATACAAACTTTATATCACACGGTCGTGCAAAATACGACCACACAACTGTGAGTGTCAATACAAATATGTAGAAAATATTAATATTCAAACTAAGTCCTCATTATAATTATTATCACACTATTTATCAGAAATAGTGAGGACTACTACAGCTCTAACTCGGACCATCACTCTGTCCCCCGACTAGTTCCCACAACATTCTCATTTTCTGAAGAGGACAATAGATGAAAAGGGTGAGCTCAACTAGCCCAGTAAAGAATATTATGACCAAGATAATGGAAAATAAATTATCGTTAGCCTTCAACAATTCAGATAAAATATTATTGACAACAAGTTTTAGATCAATATTCGCAGCGGAAATAACCGTTTATCATCAATATTTTATCCCTGTAACATCAATCAATATACATCTCGAATCAAATATTCATCTTTGCACTACAGGCCAAAGATATTCATTTGTATCATCAGTGGTCATGTTCATCTCAACACCTGTCATCTTTGCACTACGGCCAAAGATATTCATCAGGTAATCATTCATCTTTGCTCTACAGGCCAAAGATATTCAGTCATATCACTTTTTAGGACTAAGGATGAAGAAAAATATTTTAAAGAACGAATCCAGTGAGATAAAAGACAAAGATTAGGGATTTATAATTTAGTTTATCCAAATTCAAGAATATTTCATAATAATACTTTGTGGAGCAAAATTCAAGAATAAAGATAAAAACTTGGATCCAATTAAAGATAGGAACCTTAACAAGCAATTTGGACAAACAGAAGAAAATTTAATTTTTCCGTGAATAGTGCCGTATACGTGAATAGTAACTCCGACGAAAAAGTAAGAATTTCATAATAAAATCCATGACAATATTTTGGAATAATGATATTGAAAAGAATAACATCATTTACGAAAGAAATAACATCCCTTACCTCAAAAGAATAGTACTTCTGACTGGAATATCGGATATAAGGCTGAAGAAAACTTGCACTGAATAGTAACACTCAAAGTATCTAAATATTCACAAAAATACGCTCGATATTATAGAGAGAGAAAACTTCTGATTCTGGTGTGATTTTCAATTCTAACTTAAGCACCCTATTTATAGAAAAAGCTTAGGATGCCAAAGTAGACTTTTTTGATAAAATAATATTTTATTTTTTAAAGTTCCAGCCGCCTCATGACCAAAAGAAAGCCATCAGCCACCAACCAAAAGTGGGGCCCACCATTTTAAAAAAATATTTATTTTTCGAAACTTCAATGATTCATAATAAATAGCCCGTTTATCAGAAAAATACAAATTCTATGTTCTTTTATAGAAAATTTAATTCTCTACAACTTTGCAGAAGAAAGTTTTTCCAAATTCCCAACATAAATTATCCGAAATCTATAAACAGATGATTTTCTACACCAAAATACTGATAAAAACACATCAGCACTAATTCCATCTTTTATATCTACAAAATAAATATTTTCTTATCATATAAATCAATAATTAATTATTCACAAATAATATTACAGAACTATAATATTGACAACTAGGTCGTTCCTAAGAAAGAGGGGGCCTTCCGATAAGGACTTCTCCTTATTGGCGCGCAATTAAATAACCCCTCCTAGACAGAACTTCCTTAGACATTGTCAATAATGCTATCTAATAATATTATTCAAATAATATGAATTATTGAGTTGATAATGTGAAATACTGTGCAATGACAATTATTGAATCAATAATACAAAATATCAACGGTAGCAATTATTGAATCAATCATAGCAACGTAGCAATTATTAATATAAAATATCAACGTAGCAACTATTGAATCAATAAAATATCATGCAATTATTGAATCAATAATATAAAATATTGAACAGTAATTACTGTAACAATAATTGAGTAAGTGCCTTCTCACGTAAGAATCAATAATTCAAAATACAGTGCAATACCGTGTGCTACTGTGCAACACCGCGTATTACTGTATTTTAACCACCGGGTATTTCAACAGTACTAACGGTAACAACTACGCCGTTATTTTATAAAAAGGTTATTTCTGTCGTTTTCTATATCTGACAGTTATTCCGTTGTGGGGCCCATAAATAGCTGCGCCGTCGTACGAATATTCCCCGACAACAAGCATATTCCACGATCAAATGAATATTCCCCGACAACAAGAATATTTTATAACCACTTGCTCATTTTAAAATATTTGCACATTTCACCCATAATTTTTCACATTTATCAATCAACACCATACTATTTCGAAATAATATATAAAGAAAATTAAATCTTTATTCATAAAAGTTGGGGTCTTACAACCATCCCTCCTTATGAAATTTCATCCTCGAAATTGACGTACGTACCTGGTATGTCGAAAAGGTGAGGATACCTCGCTTCCATTTCCGATTCCAACTCCCAGGTCATTTTCTCAATAGCATGGTTTTTTCACAAAACTTTAACTTGAGGTATAATTTTCGAGCGTAGGACATGCTCCTTCCTATCCAAGATCTTGACAAGTACTTCCTCATACGTTAAATCTTCGGCTATCTCGTCCGATTCTAACTCAATAATGTGGTTTGGATCTTTCATATATTTACGCAACACGGATATGTGAAAAACATTATGAACACGAGACATGCTTGGAGGTAAAGCGAGTCTATAGGCCACATTTCCTACTCGGTCAAGAATCTCAAATGGACCAATGAATCGTGGTTTGAGCTTTCCTCTCTTGCCAAATCTCGTAACTCCCTTCCACGGAGCAACACGTAATAACACATGATCCCCAACATTAAATTCCACGTCCTTTCGATGAAGATCCGCATAACTTTTTTGTCGATCTTGTGCTGTTTGTATCCGTTGCCGAATCATTTGAATCTCTTTCGTAGTCATACGTACTAACTCCGGTCCCAATAGTGTTGCTTCACCCACCTCATCCCAGCATACTGGAGAGCGACACTTTCTCCCATACAATGCCTCGAATGGAGCTACGCCTATACTTGCCTGATAACTGTTATTGTAGGAGAATTCCACCAATGGTAAGTACTTATCCCAACTCCCTTTGAAGTCTAGAACACAGAGTCTCAATAGATCTTCAAGAGTTTGAATAGTCCTTTCCGATTGTCCGTTCGTCTGAGGATGATAAGCCGAACTGAATCGTAAATCCGTGCCTATAGCTTTCTGCAAACTGATCCAAAATCGTGAAGTGAATCTTGGGTCACGATCCGAAACTATGGATACTGGCATGCCATGAAATCTTACAATCTCATTCACGTACATATGAGCAAGACGTTCAAGGGAATAAGTCTCTCGTATCGGCAAGAAATGAGCAGACTTGGTTAATCTATCAATAATAACCCAAATCGCATCTATGCCATGACAAAACTTGGGAAGACCCGTAACGAAATCCATCATAATGTGTTCCCACTTCCATTTCAGAATCTCAAGTGGTTGCAATGGACCCTTCGGTACTTGATGCTCCGCCTTTACACGTTGACAAGTTAAACATCTCGAAATAAACTCTGTGTTCTCTCTTTTCATATTGCTCCACCAAAATGTATGTCGAAGATCATGATACATTTTGGTACTCCCAGGATGTATTGCAAACGGTGTGTTGTGTGCCTCCATCATGATTCTATGCTTCAAGTCAAAATCGTTAGGAACACAAAGTCTGAAGTTGACTCGAAGTATTCCCTCTTCATCGATTCTTGCTTCTGGAATTGCACCTTCTTGCACCTTCTTCTTCATCTTCATCAGCTCCGGGTCTGTAGCTTGAGCAGCTTTAACTTTATCAATCAAAGCTGGTTCTACGCGTATACTTGACATCATCGCACTCGTTCCCACATATGATCTTCTACTCAATGCGTCAGCTACCACGTTCGCTTTTCCAGGATGGTATTGGATGGTATGATCGTAATCTTTCAACAGCTCAAGCCAACGTCGCTGCCGCATATTGAGTTCCTTCTGAGTGAAGAAATATTTAAGGCTCTTATAATCCATATAAATCTCCACTTTCTCCCCGTACCGGTAATGTCTCCAGATCTTCAACACGAAAACGACTGCTGCCAACTCTAGATCATGAGTAGGATAATTCCTCTCATATTCTTTGAGTTATCGCGAGGCATAGGCTATGACTTTCCCATGTTGCATGAGAACACATCCTAACCCTTTGTCCGAAGCATCGCTGTAGATAACAAATCCAAACGAACCAGTTGGTATTGTCAGAACAGGTGCCGAGATAAGTCTTCTCTTGAGCACTTGGAAGCTCTTCTCGCATTCCTCAATCCAAATGAATTTTGTATCTTTCTGAGTCAACTGAGTTAATGGAGTAGCGATTCGAGAAAATCCTTCTACGAATCTCCGATAATAACCAGCTAAGCCCAGAAAGCTTCGTACTTCGATCACCGACTTAGGTTGCTCCCAGCTTTGTATTGCTTCAATCTTCGTCGGGTTAACAGATATTCCACGTCTCCGCCTTGATCGGATTCGGCTTTCCTAGAAACTCTGGTGGTCCCAATACTTTGAACTGCTTGGCAGTGACAAGCCGCGAGTTGTTATTATCTCCACCTGTATGTTGCACACGAGTCTCCCTCGTCTGGTTTTGCATGTACTGCAAAAAACTTCTAAACATTTCATCGTTTATCGTTTGACCAGCGTTGTTTTCAGGATGAACATTGCCTTCTTGTTGCACGTTCTCCTAGTTGGTGATTAAATGTGTCTCCACGGTCTCATTCACTTCATTGTTAACATTCTCAGCTGCCATTCTCAAATACTGCCATAAAACAAGGGTTAATTACACAAATTAACATATCACATAATATCCCTATGCTCCGACTGACACATTTAAATACCACATAAGCTTAGGTAGGACATACTAGTGAAGGATTTACTCGTCTCTCCCTTCGTAGTTCTATTCCCCGATCTCCGCTAGAGACCATATCCCTAAGCTCTGATACCAACTGTGACGCCCCCAGAATAGGTCCAGTCAACCCAACCCACTCTGAGTCGCCAAATACATGGTACAGAATTCAAATACAAACTTTATATCACACGGTCGTGCAAAATACGACCACACAACTGTGAGTGTCAATACAAATATGTAGAAAATATTAATATTCAAACTAAGTCCTCATTACAATTATTATCACACTATTTATCAGAAATAGTGAGGACTACAACAACTCTAACTCGGACCATCACTCTGTCCCCCGACTAGTTGTCGCAACATTCTCATTTCCTGAATAGGACAATAGATGAAAAGGGTTAGCTCAACTAGCCCAGTAAAGAATATTATGACCAAGATAATGGAAAATAAATTATCGTTACCCTTCAACAATTCAGATAAAATATTATTGACAACAAGTTTTAGATCAATATTCGCAGCGAAAATAACCGTTCATCATCAATATTTTATCCCTGTAACATCAATCAATATACATCTCGAATCAAATATTCATCTTTGCACTACAGGTCAAAGATATTCATTTGTATCATCAGTGGTCATGTTCATTTCAACACCTGTCATCTTTGCACTACGGCCAAAGATATTCATCAGGTAATCATTCATCTTTGCTCTACAGGCCAAAGATATTCAGTCATATCACCTTTTAGGACTAAGGATGATGAAAAACATTTTAAAAAACGAATCTAGTGAGATAAAAGACAAAGATTAGGGATTTATAATTTAGTTTATCCAAATTCAAGAATATTCCAAAATAATACTTTGTGGAGCAAAATTCAAGAATAAAGATAAAAACTTGGATCCAATCAAAGATAGGAACCTTAACAAGTAATTTGGACAAACAGAAGAAAATTTAATTTTTTCGTGAATAGTGCCATATACGTGAATAGTGCCGTATACGTGAATAGTAACCCCGACGGAAAAAGTAAGAATTTCATAATAAAATCCATGACAATATTTTGGAATAATGATACTGAAAAGAATAACATCATTTACGAAAGAAATAACATCCCTTACCTCAAAAGAATAGTACTTCTGACTGGAATATCGGATATAAGGCTGAAGAAAACTTGCACTGAATAGTAACACTCAAAGTATCTAAATACTCACAAAAATACGCTCGATATTATAGAGAGAAAACTTCTGATTCTGGTGTGATTTTCAATTCTAACTTAAGCACCCTATTTATAGGAAAAGCTTAGGATGCAAAAGTAGACTTTTTTTGATAAAATAATATTTTATTTTTTAAAATTCCAGCCGCCTCATGACCAAAAAAAAGCCATCAGCCACCAACCAAAAGTGGGGCCCACCATTTTAAAAAAATATTTATTTTTCGAAACTTCAATAATTCATAATAAATAGCTTGTTTATCAGAAAAATACAAATTCTATATCCTTCTATAGGAAATTTAATTCTCTACAACTTTGCAGAAGAAAGTTTTTCTAAATTCCCAACATAAATTATCCGAAATCCATAAACAGATGATTTTCTACACCAAAATACTGATAAAAATACATCAGCACTAATTCCTTCTTTTATATCTACAAAATAAATATTTTATTATCATATAAATCAATAATTAATTATTCACAAATAATATTACAGAACTATAATATTGACAACCAGGTCGTTCCTAGGAAAGAGGGGGCCTTCCGATAAGGACTTCTCCTTACCGGCGCGCAATTAAATAACCCTTCCTAGACAGAACTTCCTTAGACATTGTCAATAATGCTATCTAATAATATTATTCAAATAATATGAATTATTGAGTTGATAATGTGAAATACTGTGCAATGACAATTATTGAGTCAATAATACAAAATATCAACGGTAGCAATTATTGAATCAATCATAGCAATGTAGCAATAATTGATATAAAATATCAACGTAGCAACTATTGAATCAATAAAATATCATGCAATTATTGAATCAATAATATAAAATATTGAACAGTAATTACTGTAATAATAATTGAGTAAGTGCGTTCTCACGTAAGAATCAATAATTCAAAATATTGTGCAATACCGTGTGCTACTGTGCAACACCGCGTATTACTGTATTTTAACTACCGGGTATTTCAACAGTACTAACGGTAACAACTACGCCGTTATTTTATAAAAAGGTTATTTCTGTCGCTTTCTATATCTGACAGTTATTCCGTTGTGGGGCCCATAAATAGCTGCGCCGTCGTACGAATATTCCCCGACAACAAGAATATTCCACGACCAAACGAATATTCCCCGACAACAAGAATATTTTATAACCACTTGCTCATTTTAAAATATTTGCACATTTCACCCATAACTTTTCACATTTATCAATCAACACCATACTATTTCGAAATAATATATAAAGAAAATTAAATCTTTATTCATAAAAGTTGGGGTCTTACAACCTCCCCTCCTTATGAAATTTCATCCTCGAAATTGACGTACGTACCTGGTATGTCGAAAAGGTGAGGATACCTCGCTTCCATTTCCGATTCCAACTCCCAGGTCATTTTCTCAATAGTATGGTTTTTCCACAAAACTTTAACTTGAGGTATAATTTTCGAGCGTAGGACATACTCCTTCCTATCCAAGATCTTGACAAGTACCTCCTCATACGTTAAATCTTCGGCTATGTCGTCCGGTTCTAACTCAATAATGTGGTTTGGATCTTTCACATATTTACGCAACACGGATATGTGAAAAATATTACGAACACGAGACATGCTTGAAGGTAAAGCGAGACTATAGGACACATTTCTTACTCGGTCAAGAATCTCAAATGGACCAATGAATCGTGGTTTGAGCTTTCCTCTCTTGCCAAATCTCGTAACTCCCTTCCACGGAGCAACACGTAATAACACATGGTCCCCAACATTAAATTTCACGTCCTTTCGATGAAGATCCGCATAACTTTTTTGTCGATCTTGTGCTGTTTGTATCCGTTGCTGGATCATTTGAATCTTTTCCGTAGTCATACGTACTAACTCCGGTCCCAATAGTATTGCTTCACCCACCTCATCCCAGCATACTGGAGAGCGACACTTTCTCCCATACAATGCCTCGAATGGAGCTACGCCTATACTTGCCTGATAACTGTTATTGTAGGAGAATTCCACCAATGGTAAGTACTTATCCCAACTCCCTTTGAAGTCTAGAACACAGAGTCTCAATAGATCTTCAAGAGTTTGAATAGTCCTTTCCGATTGTCCGTCCGTTTGAGGATGATAAGCTGAACTGAATCGTAAATCCGTGCCCATAGCTTTCTGCAAACTGATCCAAAATCGTGATGTGAATCTTGGGTCACAATCCGAAACTATGGATACTGGCATGCCATGAAATCTTACAATCTCATTCACGTACATATGAGCAAGACGTTCAAGGGAATAAGTCTCTCGTATCGGCAAGAAATGAGCAGACTTGGTTAATCTATCAATAATAACCCAAATCGCATCTATGCCTTGACAAACCTTGGGAAGACCCGTAACGAAATCCATCGTAATGTGTTCCCACTTCCATTTCAGAATCTCAAGTGGTTGCAATGGACCCTTCGGTACTTGATGCTCCGCCTTTACACGTTGACAAGTTAAACATCTCGAAATAAACTCTGTGTTCTCTCTTTTCATATTGCTCCACCAAAATGTATGTCGAAGATCATGATACATTTTGGTACTCCCAGGATGTATTGCAAACGGTGTGTTGTGTGCCTCCATCATGATTCTATGCTTCAAGTCAAAATCATTAGGAACACAAAGTCTGAAGTTGACTCGAAGTATTCCCTCTTCATCGATTCTTGCTTCTGGAATGGCACCTTCTTCTTCATCTTCATCAGCTCCGGGTCTGTAGCTTGAGCAGCTTTAACTTTATCAATCAAAGCTGGTTCTACGCGTATACTTGATATCATCGCACTCGTTCCCACATATGATCTTCTACTCAATGCGTCAGCTACCACGTTCGCTTTTCCAGGATGGTATTGGATGGTATGATCGTAATCTTTCAACAGCTCAAGCCAACGTCGCTGCCGCATATTGAGTTCCTTCTGAGTGAAGAAATATTTAAGGCTCTTATAATCCATATAAATCTCCACTTTCTACCCGTACAGGTAATGTCTCCAGATCTTCAACGCGAAAACGACTGCTGCCAACTCTAGATCATGAGTAGGATAATTCCTCTCATATTCTTTGAGTTATCGCGAGGCATAGGCTATGACTTTTCCATGTTGCATGAGAACACATCCTAACCCTTTGTCCGAAGCATCGCTGTAGATAACAAATCCAAACGAACCAGATGGTATTGTCAGAACAGGTGCCGAGATAAGTCTTCTCTTGAGCACTTGGAAGCTCTTCTCGCATTCCTCAATCCAAATGAATTTTGTATCTTTCTGAGTCAACTGAGTTAATGGAGTAGCGATTCGAGAAAATCCTTCTACGAATCTCCGATAATAACCAGCTAAGCCCAGAAAGCTTCGTACTTCGATCACCGACTTAGGTTGCTCCCAGCTTTGTATTGCTTCAATCTTCGTCGGGTTAACAGATATTCCACGTCTCCGCCTTGATCGGATTCGGCTTTCCTAGAAACTCTGGTGGTCCCAATTCTTTGAACTGCTTGGCAGCGACAAGCCGCGAGTTGTTATTATCTCCACCTGTATGTTGCACACGAGTCTCCCTCGTCTGGTTTTGCATGTACTGCAAAAAACTTCTAAACATCTCATCGTTTATCGTTTGACCAGCGTTGTTTTCAGGATGAACATTGCCTTCTTGTTGCACGTTCTCCTAGTTGGTGATTAAATGTGTCTCCACAGTCTCATTCACTTCATTGTTAACATTCTCAGCTGCCATTCTCAAATACTGCCATAAAACAAGGGTTAATTACACAAATTAACATATCACATAATATCCCTATGCTCCGACTGGCCCATTTAAATACCACATAAGCTTAGGTAGGACATACTAGTGAAGGATTTACTCGTCTCTCCCCTCCTAGTTCTATTCCCCGATCTCCGTCAGAGACCATATCCCTAAGCTCCGACCAAAAGAAAGCCATCAGCCACCAACCAAAAGTGGGGCCCACCATTTTAAAAAAATATTTATTTTTCAAAACTTCAATAATTCATAATAAATAGCCCGTTTATCAGAAAAATACAAATTCTATGTCCTGCTATAGGAAATTTAATTCTCTACAACTTTGCAGAAAAAAGTTTTTCCAAATTTCCAACATAAATTATCCGAAATCCATAAACAGATGATTTTCTACACTAAAATACTTATAAAAACACATCAGCACTAATTCCTTCTTTTATATCTACAAAATAAATATTTTCTTATCATATAGATCAATAATTAATTATTCACAAATAATATTACAGAACTATAATATTGACAACCAGGTCGTTCCTAAGAAAGAGGGGGCCTTCCGATAAGGACTTCTCCTTACTGGCGCGCAATTAAATAATTCCTCCTAGACAGAACTTCCTTAGACATTGTCAATAATGCTATCTAATAATATTATTCAAATAATATGAATTATTGAGTTGATAATGTGAAATACTGTGCAATGACAATTATTGAATCAATAATACAAAATATCAACGATAGCAATTATTGAATCAATCATAGCAACGTAGCAATTATTGATATAAAATATCAACGTAGCAACTATTGAATCAATAAAATATCATGCAATTATTGAATCAATAATATAAAATATTGAACAGTAATTACTGTAACAATAATTGAGTAAGTGCCTTCTCACGTAAGAATCAATAATGTAAAATACTGTGCAATACCGTGTGCTACTGTGCAACACCGCGTATTACTGTATTTTAACCACCGGGTATTTCAACAGTACTAACGGTAACAACTACGCCATTATTTTATAAAAAGGTTATTTCTGTCGCTTTCTATATCAGATAGTTATTCCGTTGTGGGGCCCACAAATAGCTGCGCCGTCATACGAATATTCCCCGACAACAAGAATATTCCACGACCAAACGAATATTCCCCGACAACAAGAATATTTTATAACTACTTGCTTTTCACCCATAACTTTTCACATTTATCAATCAACACCATACTATTTTGAAATAATATATAAAGAAAATTAAATCTTTATTCATAAAAGTTGGGGTCTTACAAGTAGCCTTTGGAAGCTATTTGAATTGCTTCGCAGATCTCGAGTTATTTGGTGCAGATTGTTGATGTGACGTGACAACTCCTTTTTGACTTTACTGACATAGCAGTCTGCTTTCTCACCTACCGCCTCAGAGATGTCACTATTTTGTGTTAGGCTGGTAGTCACCTTTATTACTCCTTTCTGATTCCTTGATTCGAATCCTTAGGAGTTGTCCTTCTGCATCGAAGCTCTCAACTAGCAACGTTTGGATGTTAGTCTTCATATTGATTCATTGCCAGTGCTTCAAAACTCAGATGCCCGAACTCCACGATTCTGATTTAGATTGTTCTTATACCTTTATCGTAGTATGTCTTTGTTGAATGTTTCTTTGACTGGTTGAGACAACACTACGATTCTGAAAAGTGTTCTTGGATCTTCAATGTAGAACACCTCTTCCTTTACTTGTGTAGTGCTTCAACACTTGTGCTTGCCTCGACTGATCTCAGGAACTGATATCTTGACTTGTTGTTCTGGCCACTTCTGAATAGCAAGACACTTCAGATTTGTGGCATACCCAACTCTCTTTCTCCTGGTGATCTCCCGTTCACCTATCTTCAATAGGCTGACCCATGCTTAATCACTTTTGTCTTGTTCTTCATAAGCTGGCCGGTATCTCTGTATAAACTGTATCATTTCCTTCTTCGTTCGGCAACCACTACGATCTTGAGTGATTCTCAAGATTGTTGTCTTCTGTTCTCTTAGCAGCATCTGCACTTACTGACTTTCTCTAGTCAGCTACTATGTCTGAAGTCTTCTTCTGATTTGCTTGTGGAAGACTTCATCTCGAATGGCTTCACAACTTCAATCTGTATGTTGATTGAATTGATGCTTGTATCTTCTGTTAGCTTGTATGCCATTCGTTGAGTGCTCTCTAGTTCCCTTGGAATGTATCTTTGTAGCTCAGACCAGAGGCTCCGTGCTTTGGATATTCTAGGAGTGCCCATTTGTTGAGAATCGTGTTGACACTACGATTCTTCCCTGAACATTGTGAGCAACCTTTGTAGAAGCCTGAGTTCTGCAGACTACAATTTAGCCTTGTTGCTGCAGAAACTACGACTTCGAGATCAGACCTTGACAGACTACGATTTCTGCCTTCATGCTTGCTGTCCTCGTCTGATCTGGCTCAACTGCTATCTCTGCCTTTGATGTGATTAGTAGACTCCACTATTTCAAGTGTGATCTACGATCCTTGACTTAGCTCTGGCAGTTGCTCGGTCGGCTCATAGACAGGCTGTCTCTACGATTCTGAACATGACTTCCTCAGCAGACTACGGTTCTGAGAAAGTTCTTCCGACACACTACAATCCTTTCTCGTTTTTCTCGGCAGACTACGAACTCCGAGATCTACAATCCTTGCAGACTACGATTTAGCCTTGACAGTTCTCGAGTCTTCCTTGTCTCTCCAGGCAGACTATGATTCTGGTGCAGTGCTCGACAATCAGACAAGCTTATTTATTACATTGTATAAGATCAACCTAACAAGCTTGATCTTTCTATATTTATAGTCCTTGTACATTATTTCTTTTTAAGGACTTTACAAAGCTGTTTTGCTTATGTAGGATCAACCTAACATGTTTGATCATTTCAGTCTAAGTCCTTGTACATATATTCCTATTATCTATCAAAGGACTTTACAGCTTTCATTAATGCAAGTATACTTGTATATTCATTCATTTATATCATAATCAAATCATATAAAATAAGAATAACATTCTCATGTATATTCTCAACACATCTAAAGGTCGGGCACATCAACCAGCTTCAGTATCTTGGGACAAGGCTCGAGAGTTTCCTCATCGGTCTCCTCGGGATCCTCAAGGACAGTCACAGCGGGAGGTGGTGGAGGCGTCGACTTTAGAAGCATCGGCTTCGGAGCAGATGTCTTGGAGGGGCCCTTGGCGGGAGCCTTCTTCTTACCCTTCTTCAACTGAGCCATCTTCTCCGACCGACTCATCTTCATGATGTTTTTGTTGGAGGCCGAGGCGGAGCCAGTTGAAAGCTTGGAGATAGGAATGGTCTCCTCTTCCGTCGCTTCACCATTGATCGGCTCTGACCGAACAGGAAGGGGGGTCAAGGATTCATCAGCTTCTTCGGGCTTGAAAATGGTTACTGCAAAACAAGTGGACAGATTAGAAGTTATAATGGCCGAATCGGGTGAAGAAAACAATGAAAGGAGAAGGGGAACGGGAAAGGGATAAAGTATTTGCATCCATGCTTGTATAGCTAAGCTTCATTGGACAAGACGTCCAGGCCCCGCCCCAGTCGGTCTTCTTCACCTTCTGGTAGAATATTTTGAAGGCATCTTGACGATCCTTCGGGAACTTGGACACCTTTGTAGTAGGATCTTCGGGGGTGGCCCAGTTCGGGAGAAGGTTGAGGTCGGTCCCCTTGACGAAGATCCATTGCTCGTGCCAACCCTTATTGCTATAAGGGGTCTTGTTGAAGGTGGCCCGGTTGGGTACTCGGTTTAGTTGCCGAAGGCTAGGCTCTGTTGACCTACCGACGGAGAACAGAACAAAGAAAAATTCAAGGCCCGGAGTGACCCCTAGCTCCTGGCAGATGCCAATCAATATGATCAAGTGGATATACAAATTCGGCACCAGTTGTGCGAACCTAATTCCCACAAAGTAGAGGAAGGAGGCGATGAACTCATGAAGAGGGAATTGAACCCCGTACTTCGAGGCCCAGATAGGGACGGCCACCCATCGACCTTCGGGGTGCCAGAACATCCTCTCGCCCGACTCCGGCACCCGAAGCTTGTACTCCTTCGGGATGTTGAACAATGTTCGGATGTCTGAGATTTGGGAAGGGGCGAAGGAAGACCTGGTATTGATGTGGGAGTAGTCAGTCTCGGAGGCATAGGCGGCTCGAATCTTGGCCTCGATGCAGTCCGTGGTGTCATCAACTGGTGCAACCGGCAAGTCGACCGGCACCAGATCGGTGGCGGCGATAGTGAAAGTGAGGGTAGTGTTGTCAGCAAGTGGAGTTTGCTCAGTGGTAGAGGAGGAAGGTATGCTAGAATCAGCCATTGAAACAAATGCAGCAGAAATGGGAGTTTGGGAGACCGGAAAAGGCTGAAATCGGAGAAATCTGATAACGGTGGAATCTCGCCGGAAAATACACTTGCAAAAAGCTCTGAAGGAGAGTTTGAAATGGAGAAGGTTTGTAAAAAGTGACGATTACGTCTAAGATGAGGTATTTATACTGTTGCTACACGAAACCCAAGGGCGGCTAATGATGGCGTGGGGGACCCGTTTCTTGGGTAACGTGTGCTGAATTAAAGAGCTCGGTTGGATTCCCCAGGCGTCTCTTCAAGTTTCTAATTATAAACTTGTTATAACAAGAGATTGGGGGGCAATGTTTGGGTATAATCCACCGACCCCTACGTCGGCTAAATGCCTGGGCCGAGAAGGGTTCATCTAGCCCAATGGACCGAAGCCAGAGACCAGATTGTTGGTGTTCGGGGTCGGGCATCCGAGTCCTTTGGGCCGGAGCCCAGACCAGATTGTTGGTGTTCGGGGTCGGGCATCCGAGTCCTTTGTGCCGGAGCCCAGACCAGTTTGATGGTGTTCGGGATCGGGCATCTGAGTCCCTTGGACCGGAGCCCAGACCCGATTATTGGGGCCCATACAGATGGTTGTTCCTCGTATGGAGTTCGGAGTGATAAGAAGTCTAAATGGTTAAGGTTTCAAATCATATGTCAATAACTAACTCTAAAGGTAAGTGATTGGATTGTATCCAACTTGCACCCTTTTAAGGAGATTGTGTTGGACCAGAATAATGGTAACTGTCATGCTTAGGAGTCCTAATCCGACTTGGAAGTGGACTCTAGGGTGGTGAGAATGGCTATAAATACAAGGCTTGACCTACGTTAACAGGTAATACCCTTTTAAGCACTAAATACTAAAGCCGCCATTGTTAAACCTTGTACCAGCCTGTACTCATTCTCACACCGGAGCTATCACCCGGTGGCACAAGCCGTCAAGCTTCGCGTGTGATCTGTTATTGTGCAGGTTTTAGCGCGTGGATTCTGTGATTGGACGCACCGGTAAAACTTGGCGTTAATAGTAAGATATTATTTAAGATAAAAAAAATTACAATTATTTCTAATATTATTCGTAACTGAATATTAAAAAATGCCAATAAAATCTTAACTTAATGATTAAGACTGAAGTAGTGTGATTTTTCAAGTCTTATGATCAATTTTCACTTAAACAAGTTTATTTTTTATATATATAAAGTCGTGTGTCCTCCTTTATTGTGAGAGGTGATTAATTTTTGATATTGTAAATGAATATTCCTACACCTAATTGAAGGTAATTATAATAATACAGAACTTCCTCCATTTCGTAATTTTTTTTATAATAAATATGTGAGTCTTCAAGGCAAAAGAGAGGGAATATGATTGAATTAATTATTACTCCATGTGTTCCTAAAAATTTGTCGTTTAAAATTTTGACACATGAATTAAAAAAGTTATTTAATACTAGTAAAATTTGTTTGAAATTCTATTACTTCCTCCATTCCAATTTTACTGACGTTTTACACCCTTTGAGTTATTCCAAAATATTTGACGTTTAATGAAATCAAAGCATAATTAATATTTTTTTCTTCCAATTTTATCTTTATCCCTGTTTTCCAATAAGTGTGTAATTAATGCACACAATAATGAGTTTTTAGAGTGTGAGAGAGAAGAGAGAGGAGAGAGAATATTTATTAAATAAGGGTATTTTAGTCTTGTACAATAACTTTTTACTCATGTTAATAGTTTTTTTAATCCATGCGTAAAAATCTTAAACGACACTTATTTAGGAATGGAGGGAGTACTATTTTTTTATAGGAAATTGAAAACTATTAATACAAAGGAGAGAATTTATTGGGACAATGAGAGAAGATATAGTTAATATAAAAAAGTAAATAATTTATTCTTCTAAAAAATTATAAACGATAAATTTTTTAAAATAAATTTTTTTTTTCTAAAACGATAATCTTTTAACAACGAGAGAGTAATTGTTGGAAGACGTTTTGGATTTAAAAGAAACAGCTCCCCTCCAACGAAACAAGTAGCAGGCCAGCTATTAACATGCGTATAACGGAAAGGAAGACAGATACACAGGTCCAAAAGCTTACTACTGTCATATATATATAATTATATATATATATCAGTCTGTATACTACTACTTGACTACTTTAATAAATGAGTAATGTGGATCTGGTCTGGTCTGGTTAAAAGAGTTGAGAGTTCCAAAGCAAGCAAGCAGGCACATGCATGCTGGCCTCCACTCCACTTCACATGCATTTTGCTGTTACTATTCATCTCCTTCGTTTCTCATGCTGACACCTCACCCTCTCCATGCTCATTAATTTTCTCTCTCCACTAAACCCATCTTTCTTCCTTTAAATTCTTCTCTCTAATTACCATCTCCTCCTCCAATTCATCTCATAAACCTTCATATTTTTAAGCCTTGATCAAGCATTTGTGGGGCTGAAAAATGGACACAACACTTCATATTTAATTAAGCCTTGATCAAGCATTTGTAGGGCTGGAAAACGGACATAACAGGTTCGGTTTGATTCGGGTTTAGCTCAAGAAAAGTAAGAGTTAGACAACTCTGATTCGTTAATAATATGATTTAAATTTAAGAAGAAAAAAAAGTTTTATAACTAATATGAATAAAATCTAGTTAGTGTAGTAATACTAACACATTTAAAGTAGTCAAATTTTGGAATCATGCATGATTGGATGCATATTTGAATTGATATTGTATGTCTGTATACATACTATGATATATAATGTATATTTAATTAATTTAAATTAAATTGGAATAGTTTGTTATTTTATATTTTCATTTTAATTTCAACTTATTTGTGACTGATGTAATAATTGTAATTAAAGTGTAATTTAAATATAACCTTTTATTTTATAAGTAAAATAAAAAGTTTAATTTGATAATAATATGTAGCGTAAAGGTCCAAAAATACCTCTGACGTTTATCTCGAGGTCTATCGAGCACTTTATACTTTTTTTTAAAAAAAATGCCCTTGACGTTATAAATTTCGAACCGACTCTGCCCCTCTCGTTAATAGACATGCCAAATAAACAAACGAAATTGACACCTCATCTAATTTTGCTGACAAGACATGACACATGACAAAAATAATATTTAATAACAAAATATATTATTTTCTCTTTCTTTTCTCTTTTCTCTCTCCCCTACATCCTGCCTCGTCCATTTCTTCTTCAACCCAAAAACCTCAGTAACGAACTCCCCTGTAAATTACTTCCTATCATTCATTTCTTCCGCACATCCTCGTTTCCATCGCCGAAATGGCGTCGCCACCACCTGCGCCCTCCGTCGCCACCACCGTCGTCGTAACTTCAAAAACCCCACCCAATCATGTTCTGTAGTTTGTGATAGCATACCAGAGGACCTGAATGAACAGAGTAATTATAAATTAGCCATACTCGCAAATTTCTGTGAACCCAAAATTTATAGTGTACTAAGGTTACCATCAGGTAAATCTTGTCCCAACACCAAAACTAAAAGCCCCATTATCACATGTAACCATCTGTGGACAAAAAAGGCAATCCTCCAAGCCGTAAACGACATCGCTCCGACTCGCCGGATCACTTTGTAAAGCAAAGGCATGATAAGCTGCGTTGCACCACCACCCATGTTCCCCCACCCCGCCGCCAGCCCATTAACAAGCCCAATAATTTTTCCGTTAAACATAGTACTCATCCATTATTGACAAGAAACAAAAGTCGCTAAAGAGAATCCGATCATAAATCGGACGACCCAATTGGTATGCTATCACAAACTATTATCGCACCACTCATATTTTCAAATTTACCAAATTTATTGATGAATCCCAGATTATTCATCATTGTGTGTCACTGTGTGAGAGAAAAAAAGAAAGAAATTTACAAAACCATCAACAAAACATAGCTCTCCCTCTCAAAAGCTTTGGTCCGTCGCATAAATTGTACACAACCTGCACACAAACAAAAAAAACTTCGATCATGGAGAAGGATAAAATGGGAAGAATGGGTTTGGAGAGAGAGATGGTGGCACCGTTGTTGGTGATGATGACCTCGCCGGAGGCGGTGGAGATCATCTTGTCCATGCCTTCGGGGCCGAGAATGGTACGGACGACGTCGACGACGGATGTTGGCCATACGGATGTCGTCTTTCCGCTTATTGTCGACATAGCTTTCGATTTTGGATGATGGGACTTGGATTGTTGCGGTCGCCATTGGTGGCGAGATCAAAGAGAGATCGAGAGAGTAAAACCCTAGGAGTGAGAAAGGAAGATGGGGAAAATAATAAAATGGATTTGAGAGGGAAAATATATTTGATTTTTTTTGGGTAACAAAAATTTATCCAAGTGTTCGCCTCGTCAGCAAATATGTTCTAGTGTCAGTCTCGTTTGTCTATTTGGCGTTTCTGTTAACAGCAGGGGCAGAGTTGACCCGAAATTTGTAAAGTTAAAAGCATTTTTGGAAAAAAAAAAGTATAGGGTGCTCGATAAACCTCTAGATAAACGTCAGGGGCATTTTTGAACCTTTGTCCATCATATGTATTGTAAAGTCTTGTAACCCAGACAATAAAGTGAGAAAAATTTGTCTATAAACTATACATACACCAAATTGCAGGCCGTTTATAAGACCATAATAAAATTCGGAATTTTTCCAGCAAATTCATGGCTGTCCTAATTTCTAAATATAGAAATAGTTGCTATATATCCTGTAGGTTGTTATCTCCAGTCTCAGCAACTGCTTTCTTAGGGGCAGTTCTCTCTCTCTCTCTCTCTCTCTCTCTCTCTATATATATATATATATATATATATATATATATATATATATATATATATATATATATGCAGTCTGCATGCATGCAGTAGTACTAACTACTAACCACTTTTATTGTAGAACGGAAAATGATATGAAGTCCAATCACCATATAATTTCTGGTCTATGGGCTATCCCGTTTCATGCCATTCACGAGGCCAAGTATATACTCTCACAAAAATTTCATTCGTCAATTATTTTTTAGATAAAAACTGGCTTTATTCATTAATATATTAGTATAAAAAATAATTTCAAATTTGTATCATAATTTAATATCATACTATCATTACTAAACCAACAAGTAATTAAGATAAATAAAAAAAAAAGAAAATCTTAATATTGCAAATTTTATAAATGTAACTTCTTCTTTTTTCCTAGTTTTGAGAAAGGGGGAGGGTTTTAACCTATTATAGAAAAGAGGACTTACATTTGCAGATAAGGGTGTAAACGAGTCTAATCTCAGTGAACACCCTATTAATGCTCATATTCGACTCGACTCGAAAAACTTGAACTAATTTTGCACCATATTCGACTTGATAAGAAATTTTAATTTTGCGTCATATTCGATTCGGACCTACTCCGCGCTTAAATAGTCGACTCGTTTACAAAGTGAGTTACTCATGAGCCTTCAAATCGAATTTCGAATATGAACCATTTCACTTAAAACTGAACCACTACATACTAAATTGATCATTGAACTAATGTTTATATATATATATATATAAGTTTTTAACTTTTATTTATGTAAAGAAATTACAAAGAATGTAATACAAATCGACAATCAATTCATTGATTTATTCAAGTAAGCTTACACAATTTCATACTACACTTTATAAATTATAAAGATTGATACAAATATCACATATTTAGCTTGATCGTATGGATAAGACCAGTATTTGAATATGATTTATTGAGCAGATATCAAGTATGGTTCAAGAAAAAATAAAATACTCGGACCCTAATATGAACGAACACTGATATGCTCGAATTCGATAGGTGTTAAATAGAAAAAGAGTATGGATCGGATTCAACTCCAATCAATTTCGAATTCGAGTTTGAACATATTTTCGAGTCTTACACCCCTATTTGCAGAAGGATCAGGCCTGTATATATATGAGGAAGGAGGTCACAAGAAGATGGGAGCCGGGCCCCTCTATCCATGATTTCACATTAGCACTCAAAAGAAAAGTACATATCAATAGTACGAAAATAGAAATATATTTTTAATTTTGAAATATATAAAATAATTTTTTATAAAATTTGAAGAGTCGTTCTCTTTAAAATATATATATATATATATATATATTGTGTATGTTTATGTCATGTTTAATTTTAATTGTCAATTACGTTGATAAATTTTAGTGATAATCCTTTTGATCAATTAGATAAATTTGTAATAAGTGGTCGACCTTCTTATTGTTATATCCAATCACATATATAAATATATTTCATAGTTAATTATTGCTTCTGTTCCAAAATTAGAGATACATTTTGACTTTTTATAGTCATTTTTTTTGTGAAATACTAAAACTCAAAATTGATATAGGTTCGTTCATGTTTTGGAAATAACAAAGATGATAATTAATAGTATAGTACTCCCTCCGTTCCTAAATAAGTGTCGTTTAAAGTTTTTGCACGAAAGTCATTTAATAATTAAAATTTGTGTGAAATTTCATCACTACCCCTTTATGGGAAGTTAAAAACTATTAATACAAAGGAGAGAATTTCTTGAGACAATGAGAGAAATTAAGTAGGGGTGATATAGGAAAATAAATAATTTATTCTCCTAAAAAGTTCTAAACGAAAAATAAATTGGAACAAATTTTTTCTTCTAAAACGTCACTTATTTAGGAGCGGATGGAGTAGTACTTTATAGTAGTTAATTTACAATTGTTATATTTTTTTGTATTAAAACTAAAATACTTCATACTCCCACCCTTCCTTAAAATAATAGTTTTAGAGAAATGATTTTATCTCTTAATATAAGTCATTTGAGAATTTAAAATAAGCATTAATTGCTTAGTTTTCAATATTATCCCAAATATTAAATATAATTTTAGCTATCTCACTATTCTCTTTCCAATAAATAATACTCTCTTTTTTCAATACAAGGTCAATAGAGACAATTGATATTATATTTAATACTTTACAAATATTTTCTTATAATACTTGTATACAACTCTAAAATGACTTATATTAAGGAACGGAAAGAGTATCAATTTTGAATTTTAAAATTTCGCAAATTGACTCAAAAAGTTAAAATGTATCTCTAATTTTAGAATAGATGAAATATAAATTTTGCATAAATTTATTGCAATACGTAGCCAAACTCTTTGTTTTTATATTTTCTTAATTTCTACATAGAAAATTTTATTCATTTTTAAATGTTGTTTCTAGATTTCAAAGAAGAATTAATTACTCACTCCATTCTTTTTTATTTGTCCTTTGAAAAATTGAGATTTACTATTACTTTTTATTTGGTGTTTGTATATCTCAAGAAAGCACAATTAAATACTTAGTTTCCCATATTATCCTACACTAAATATTTATTTATTTCTCTTTTATCTTTCTAATAAATTTTAAAAAGGTTTGATTACATCTATTTTAATCAATAACACAAAGTAATAGTTACATTTCTTAATGTGTATTTTCACTTGAAATGTGATTTAAAAAAGAATGGAGATAGTGTTTAATTTTCCATACAATAAATAATAATTTAATTTTCTTTCAAATTTTAATAAACTTTAAAAGTGTGCTTTTGAAATTTTATACTAAATTTAATTAATCAATTAGACACAATATGTATTAATTGAATTTTTAATACACTTCCTCCTTAAATTTCCATTAAACATAAACAAAGGGAGATCCTAAATTGTGTAGGTTTATACATATTAATGCAAGAAAATACAAATGATACACGTAGAAGCCTTCGATCTATTTTTTCCTTGTTTTATGAAACAATATAATTGACTGAAATATATTAAAAGTGTAAACGGTTATAAATGATAAAAAAAATTACAATACAAAAAATTGAAAAGATAATCCTTTCAAACAGAATAACAGATAATCATAAGGAGGACCAATGGTAGCAACAACTAGTGGACCAGATTTACTAATGAAAAGCAGTCATATTTCAAAAATAATAACTTAATACTAAGATATGAGTAGTTTGTTCAATACGAGTAAAGGAAGAATCGGCCATCATGATAACATCACATCTAAATCTGAACAATTTATATTCAACGGTTCACGTACTAGAAAAATTTTCGCAAATAAAAAAAATCTCTCAATTGGAGAAAGCAAAGTCTACCAAGAGATAATAATGAAATCCTCATAAAAGAGAAAAAACTCAATAAGAGAAAACAAGTTCCACAAAAGGGGAAAACAAACTCCATAAGAAGGGAAAAATTATTAGAACATAAGAAGAGAGATGATATTTTCAAAATATGTTGTTATATAATAAATATATTATATATTGTTTTAATAACCAACAAATGTATTGGTTCAATATTAAACGTGTGATTGTTAGTTTGAACGAGTATAACGTTGAACTGGTGCAATGGTTCAACTTGGGTCACTAGTTAGTTTGAACCGGTGTGTTTGCTAGTTTGAACATGTGTAACATTGAATCGGTGCAATGGTTCGATTTAGGTCGCTAGTTTGAACTGATGTGATCCTTAGAAAAGGTTTGTTTGGTTCATATCTTTTCAAATAGAAAAAATTGTCTTTTCAAAGGATGTTTGGAATCCTATAAATGGATTGGATTGGGATAACAATTCATTTATAAGAAATGAATCCATAATTCTTTTAAAAGAATTTTAGTGTTATTATTTTCTTTTCTTTCAAATTATAGTTTTGAATTAAATACTATGCTGCATATAGTACTTAATAAAGATTAGTTTTTGGACATGTCTTATCTTGATAGACGAATTCGTTGTAATCCTGTATGTGTAGTTTATATAGGGAGCGAATACTGTTTTAAGGAGAGAATGAACTTTCATTCAATTCAAGCGACATTTTTATTATTTTTTTTAGAATTTCGACAATATCCTACGACAAAATTTTTAATAAAATATAGAGGAGGGTCTCTCCAAAATAAAGAGAGTCATCCCCAAGTCTAAAGATGAAGCCCAGGCTTTTTGTCTTAGATAGAATGGAGAAAAATTCCCGATGATCCATCAGAACGAAAAAAAACGCGTAGAAACCTTGTGTTGGGTGTGGGTCCTCACCCATGAGAATTAGAATCCAAGTTGGAATCAAATTATAGAGAACCTACTAATATTATGTTAATTACTAGAAGTGTTATTGAAAAGTAATTAGAAAAAGGAGATATAAATTCCAAGTTGGACTTGGAATTGGATTTTTTGGACAAAACACGGTTTTGGTCTAATAAGGAATCAATTTTGAAAAAGGATTTGATAAGGAGATGTGATCCCTAATTTGATTAGGAGAATAAATTATTTCTAATCCATAATAGGAATGGATTAGAAAGAATACTATAACTAAGGCTATGGGTGAGTCTTATTTTATACATGAGAGAAGCTTGGTAGCAAGAAGGTACCAAAAGAATAAAGAGAGAGAATTACAGGTTGTGGGTATCCGGCACCATCTCCATTCAATAGAAGCTTGAAGACTTTATTGTTTGGAGTGTTTTTGGGTGGTGAAGTTACTTAGGTTTCTCAACCTAATTAAAGGTAAATTTGTATTCTCTTGATTTATTGTGTAATCTCAAGTTTTAGGTCATAAAACTTGGGAGGATTATTGTAAGCCCATTATTAGTGATATAGTGGATATTCGGAGTTCGGCCCGTGGTTTTTCCCTTTAAGGGTTTTCCACGTTAAATTTGGTGTCTTGCTTGTGGATGGTTATTTGTTATTTTTGTTCTCATAATTGGTTTTGTTGATTTCCTATTTAATTGCACAAAGACGGAAAAGTAATTCCTGGATTGAGATTATTTTAGGCGTACTTTTCCCAACAGTGGTATCAAGAGCTTGGTTATTTTAGTGGTTTTCTTGTGTGAATTAAATGGAGGATTGGACAGCAGGTTGCATGATTAATCTCAAGGCTACAAATTATGCAATTTGGAAGCCAAGAATGGAGGATTTGCTTTACTGCAAGGATTTGTACGAGCCACTTGAGAACGATGGAGTTAAGCCCGCAAACAAGAGTGACGCGCAGTGGATCAAGATGAACAGGAAGACTATTGGTCTAATTAGATCGTGGATTGATCAAAGTGTGTTTCATCATGTTGCCACGGAAACTGAAGCCTATGCTCTCTGGCAGAAATTGGAGTCCATATATGAAAGGAAGACGGCACATGTGAGAGGTGTTGAAGATGGAGGAGTTAGGTGGAAAAAGGTGTGGTACAAAGCCATGCGAGATGGGAGAAAAGCCTTGCATGAGAACCACGAGAGGAAAGCTCTTCGCTTTAAATGGGTATCAAAAGTGAAGAAGGAAAGCGACAGCTCGCAATCAGGGTATAAAGCGGCTGTGAATGAATTTGGCAAGCAAAAATCTGTCAAGTTTGAGTTAGATCCTCCCATCAAGAAGAACCATGCCGATGAGACAAAGCCGGTTATGAAGATAGTTGAAAATTCCAAGAAGCTTGAGTTGAGCCAAGATTTCGTTGGAATTAACTCCGAGTAAGGAGTTGTGGTTGGTGATCCCTTCTCTCATGGGTTCGGATGGGGAGATTGTTGGGTGTGGGTCCTCACCCTTGAGAATTAGAATCCAAGTTGGAATCAAATTATAGAGAACCTACTAATATTATGTTAATTACTAGAAGTGTTATTGAAAAGTAATTAGAAAAAGGAGATATAAATTCCAAGTTGGACTTGGAATTGGATTTTTTGGACAAAACACGGTTTTGGTCTAATAAGGAATCAATTGTGAAAAATGATTTGATAAGGAGATGTGATCCCTAATTTGATTAGGAGAATAAATTATTTCTAATCCATAATAGGAATGAATTAGAAAGAATACTATAAATAAGGCTATGGGTGAGTCTTATTTTATACATGAGAGAAGCTTGGTAGCAAGAAGGTACCAAAAGAATAAAGAGAGAGAATTACAGGTTGTGGGTATCCGGCACCATCTCCATTCAATAGAAGCTTGAAAACTTTATTGTTTGGAGTGCTTTTGGGTGGTGAAGTTAATTAGATTTCTCAACCTAATTAAAGGTAAATTTGTATTCTCTTGATTTATTGTGTAACCTCAAGTTTTAGGGCATAAAACTTGGGAGGATTATTGTAAGCCCATTATTAGTGATATAGTGGATATTCGGAGTTCAGCCCGTGGTTTTTCCCTTTAAGGGTTTTCCACGTTAAATTTGGTGTCTTGCTTGTGGATGGTTATTTGTTATTTTTGTTCTCATAATTGGTTTTGTTGATTTCCTATTTAATTGCACAAAGACGGAAAAGTAATTCCTGGGATTGAGATTATTTTAGGCGTACTTTTCCCAACACCTTGAATGTTATAAATAAACGAATACATCACATAAATACTTCCTCCGTTCCTAAAAAATTGTAGTTTTAGAAAAAAAATTTATTCCAAAATATTTGTCGTTTACAACTTCCAAGAAGAATAAATTATTTACTTTCCTATATTACCCCTATCTTCTCTCATTGTCCCAATAAATTCTCTCCCTTGTATTAATAGTTTTTAATTTCCTATAAAGAGGTAGTAATGGAATTTCAAATAAATTTTATTAGTATTAAATGATTTTCTTAATCCATGTGCCAAAACCTTAAACGACAATATTTTAGGAATGGACGAAGTACAAAATTGGAATGTAATTTTGGCATTTATTGTTTGAAACCTGATTTTGACATTTTATTCTTCTAAAATTGGAATTTTGAACGAAACAGACTACTTATTATCTCTTTTAAGTAGATCAATGTGAGTGATGAGTTTGACAAAATAGGACCCTAGGGATGGAGAATATATATATATATGTATATGTATATGAATTCCGAGACCATTAACTTCTAGGTCTTATGGGAAGGAGAAAGGGAGAGTTGTTAAATATTCCCCCAACAAGAGACTTTTCAGTCAAATTTTCAAGTCTAAAGTTCAGACTAAAAAATAATTCTCATTTATGAAGGTCAGCATTATATTTTTGACTGTGCAATAAGTATTAAAAACGTGACGAAGGCAGGAATTTGGACACACAACCCCAAACTAGCGTAAAATTTGTGTTTATATATAATCATTAAAATGTAAAATTACTTGTTTATCATTGTATAACCATATACTCTAATATCTAATTTTATAATATAATAAATTGATCGATAACTCGTGATATAATTAATAATACAAAATTATATTATTTAGGTCAACTTTACACAACTAAATATACTTTAAAAATTACATTTTAACACAATAATTATACTTTAAAATATAGATTTTGTAATAATTTAGTTAAATTTATGGACGACAACATCAAACAAATATAAACACATAGTAAGATTTTACATTTTAATCTATATAATAATATTGGAATGTTGTATCGCAATTCGCACAAAAAGTTAGAATTAAATTAAAATAATTATTTATACATACATGTGACAATATATGTACTAACGTACGTGTAGAAATGAGAAGAAGACTCTGCTTATAAGAGGTTTACCTGAGAGGCGAGCTCCTGGAAAAATGGAGTCATGGACCAAATTTCACCAAGGATGATAATACAGTCGTGTCCTTTTTTACATCCTTCCTAGCTCGTAGTTATCTTAATTATTGCCGAAGTAAAGGTTTTTGGGAATTAAGCAGAACAAAACAAACTCAAATAAAATAACTACTCCATCCGTCTTTGGATAAAACACTACAACAAAACAGGCTATCTGCGACTGCCTATCAGCGACCGCGAGCGATCGCAGATATCCATCAGATAGTGTCCGTTGCTGTTAAGCCTTTTTCTTGTAGTAAAAGTTCTGATTCACTTTTTGCGCATATTAAAAAATATATATAAAATGACAAAATTGTCCATATTTAAATTTTTATTTAATTGCATATACAAGGACGGACTCAAGATTTTCGGCAAGAATGGACACTTCATAATTAAATAATAAAATTTACTAAACATAAATTTTAATTTAAGATACATAAAAATCGCTATAAAATCATTCTTCAATACTTTATTTCTTGGATTGAGAGAGAACTAATTGACTCTTGAGTAGGTTCATCATATTCGAATTGATGATATTTAGTAGTGCTAGTTCTTGAAAAATATTTATTCATAAATCTATTCATAATAATATCAAATATATATCAAATACAAATTCACAACATAATAATAAAAAAACTGCATAATAAATTTAATAATATGAAAAAAATATAAAACACCCACTAGTATATATTATCCTAAAATAAGATTGTACTCCCTCTGTTCCTAAAAAATTATCGTTTAAAATTAATGCACACAGATTAAGAAATATAATTACTATATTCACAATTCATGTCTTTACAATTATTGGTTTAAATACAACATTAAATTACACACACACTGAAAACTTATACTGTAAAATTAATTAAAGAGTATGCACGGATTAGCATGAATAAATAGAATAAATTAGATTCAAAACTAAATAATTAACAATCATAGATAGTTAATAGAAAATTAAAAAAAAATAATGATATTTAACATTAACCTTAAAAATTGAAAATAAAAATAGACTCGTTAAAACAAAATTTGAATTTGAAATATCTAATTGTTGATAAGTGACTTAAATTTTTTTTTAAAAAGGGGGCCAATATTTATAAAAAAAAAATCAAAAAACAAAGGTGGACAAGTGCCCCCTTTTCCCCTTTGCTGGATACGCCCATGTATCAAGAAAGTCACAAACTGACGATAGAATTAATAGTTTATGCAATTATATATCACTAGAGGAAATGCTTTTATTTCGGCAAAAAAGGGTATTATCCTTCTGGTTGTCGATTTTTAAACATTATATTATTAAATTTTAAAAATATGTAATTAAATAATTGAATTAATTAAAATTTTGTGATTAAGTTATTTTGTCAAATTAATTGAACAATTGTCAATTTTAATCCATGTGTCTGTGCAAACAAAAAAAATAAATTAAAACCATTACATATCTGGGAAAAGAATGATAAAAAATTGAAAAATAAAATTAAAATTAAAAAATCAAAACATCTATTACGTTGCAAAAGAAACTCATATGGGTTTGGCAAAAGAATAATCTTTCTACTCATTTAGGTTTAATTCTTGGAGAAGATGAAGCAACAACCTAGTTCGGCCCATGAGGAGAGAGAATTGAAGAAACCCACATCTTCTTTCATCTTCTTCTCTTTGATTTTGCTTATTTTCTTTTCTATCTGAGATATCAAAAGAGCAGGGACGAAACTATCAAGGGACTGGAGGGGGCCACGGCTCCCCTAAGTTTTGAAAAATTTATAAGGTTCACCCCAAGGTTTAAAAATATATTATTATTAAATTTATTATAATTGTAAGTTTGTATAATTGGAGAATAATATAGTATGTGTTATTCTAATTGAATGATGCATTTATATCCAAGTAACCAACTTAAACCCTTATTTAATTTTTTTATTCTTTGTTTATTTTATGAAACTTGATATTTTAATTTTTAAAAGTTTAATGAGTGATCATAATATTGTACATATGTTAATTCCAATTGCATATTCAATTTATTTTTCGGTAACCAACTAAAACCTTACTTATTTGATTGCAAATTTATGAACATTTTATTATTAAAAAGTTCAATAAATAGTCCAATAATATTGATTAACTCATTCTTGTAGTGTAGTTAATTGAATTTTTTATTTTTTGTTTTAGAATCATGGGAAAATCACATACTATTGATTCATTTTTCAAGAGAAAACAATCAAATCATGTTGACACATCTCTGCTTACCCCTGAGCCTAATGTTCAAATATCTCTGCCTACTTCTGAATAAGAACAACGTTCTCTAAAATCACCAAGAATTGAAGGTAAAGAATGAGATATTAATTATTTGGAGCGTGATCTTGGAAACGTATCGAAATATAAAAATGTCGTTGTGTGATGAAGTTTGACGAGTTTACATTAATTATAGTCCATATCATTCTTTCTGGGTACCTTTTTTCTGAATATATATTATGTTGTTAAATTTTTTTTTAGCCCCCCCTAAAAACAAATCCTGATTTCGTCTATGCAAAAGAGGAAAAAAAATCTAAATTTTGTGGTGTTAATTTGGAACAAAAATAGGGGGTTAGTACCAAACTGATGGTCTTAATCAATTTTGTTGGTGAGATTAGATTGGATGATAGAGATGTTGTTGGGTTTTCTTGATTGTGCACGAACTCCATCTTGTTTGTTAATGTACAGCATACTGTTAGCTAAAGATGTTCAAGGATACAATAGTAATTGTAAAAGTGAACTCAGGTCATGTGTGTAATTTCCTTATAAGGCTAACTTAGTTAGTAGTTAGCAGTAAATATATAATGTAATCTATTTTCATTAGCTGGAAGAATCAGTTATAATAATATTAGATCTATCTTTCTTCTCCATTGAAGACTTCTTTCATGGTATCAAAGCTAGATTTCCTCAAAACTCGATCATGAAGTTTTTCGATTTGGAGCTCTAGATCAAGTTCAACAGCTTCTTAGCTTCATCAGTTAGAAGCTAATCTTTAGAAACTCAAGTAGATCAGCGCTCAATAACAGATCGAAAAACCCTAGATCTGTACATTTTTTTTGTTTGTTGTTCTTGGATTCTTATACAAATTTCATCATTCTCTTAGTTAATGATGGTACATACAAGGTTTTTTGCTGCAGTTGTTACTGAAAATCAGAACAATCTCAACAACAATACGCCCACAGGTAATTTGATACCAGAAATAGGTCAAATTGATGCATTTCATCCTTTCTATCTGCATCCTTCTGATCATCCTGGTCTAGTGTTAGTCAATCAACAATTAACCTAGAAAAATTACAGTCAATGTAGTCGTGCTATGACTATTGCTCTCACTGCCAAGTTTAAGATAGGCTTGATTGATGGAACTTATGGTAAACCAGATCCAAATTCAACTGTGTTACTATACTGGGACAGATGCAATAGCATGGTGATTTCCTGGTTATTGAATGTTGTTTCCTCAGAAATCAGTAGTAGTATTGTATATTTGTCTACTGCAAAACAAATATGGGATGATCTTGCTACTAGATTCACACAAAGTCACATTCCTAGAATCTATCAAGTCAAAAAAGATTTAGTCTCATTAACTCAAGGAAATCAAACTTTGTCTGTGTATTATACAAGGTTTAGAGCATTATTGGATGAATTGGAAAATCTAACATTGATTCCTAAATGCACCTGTGATTGTATCTGTGGTCATGCTGCATTACAAGCTAAGAATGATACTGTAACAAAAATATCTCAGTTTCTTATGGGCTTGAATCCACAATTTGCTGCTGTGAGAAGCCAAATTCTACTTATGCCTAATTTGCCTTCCTTGAATAAGGCTTATTCTCTGCTATTACAAGAAGAAGAACAGAAGCAATGTGCAATATTACACACTGAAAATAGTTTTGTTGATTCTACTGCTTTGTTAGCCAAGAGATTTGGTCCTACTAAACAAAGTCCATATTGGTCTGTGATTACTGCAAGGAGACGGGGCATGTCAGGGAGAAGTGCTTTGTACTGAATGGTTATCCTCCATGGTTCAAAGCTCCTAGAATTCATCAATCTATTGGTTCTGACAAAACCTTCAATTCAAAAATGACTAATGACAAACAACATTCATTTGGTCATTACAAAGGAAAATACACATCTCAGGCAACACAAGTCTCTTATGCTCATCCTTTTCAATATTCATCTATTAACATTGGTTCTCAGATTAGTGGTCAGGTTAGTGGTGAAGGTGGTGTAGGTGGTTACTCTAATATTACTGGTCAGGCTAGTGGTGCTGGAGCATCATCTGGAGGTCTGTCTGCTGGTTTTTCTCCTCAAATTTCACAAGCTCAATATAATCAAATCATGGATATTATTAATGCTGGTTATGCAACTGCTCAACCACCACATACTTTTCCATCTCATGGTTATCCAACTCAGCCAGCCTCAAATTCCCATGTTGCTGCTATGACTAATACTCTCCCAACTGCTCAACTTTTTCAGGTAGTATTCTAGCAACTACTACTTGTTTCTCTGGAATTCACCTTCCAAAAAGTGATTGGATCATAGATACGGGTGCTATTGATCACATAACTCCTTTTTTTAATCTGCTCATTAATCCTATAACAATTTCATCCTCTATTCTTTTACCTAATGGTGCTACTTCTTCTATCACACACACTGGAATAATTCAACTTTCTTCTGACATAGTTCTTTATATTGTCATTTGTGTTCCTCACTTTCATTTCAACCTTTTATCTGCTAGCAAATTTACTAAAGACACTAACTCTGTTTTACTTTTCTCCTCTCACAAATGTTTCATACAGGACCCTTCCTTGAAGAAGATGGTAGAGATTGGTAATCTTCAAGGAGGGTTATACAAATTGAACATTTTCTCTTCTACTGCACAGTTTTCTTCAGCAAATAATGCTCAAACTCAAAATCGGTCTTTTGAGTTGTGGCATGCTAGAATGGGGCATGCACCCATTAATGCTCTTAGAGCTTTACCTTTTAGTATTGCTTGTAATAAATCTACTTCATGTGAAGTCTGTCCACTTGCTAAGCAAACAAGGAAATTATTTCCCTTAAGTAATACCATTGCCTCCCATGTATTTGATCTTATCCACTGTGATATATGGGGTCCATACAAAAGTAAAACTCATGGTGCTTGTTCCTATTTTCTCACCATTGTGGATGATTGTTCAAGGTGTACTTGGATTTTTTTGTTTCAATTCAAAGATCAAGTTCCACAGTTGATCAAAAATTTCATTGCTTATGTTCAGACTCAATTTCAATACACTGTGAAACACATTCGATCAGATAATGGATCTGAATTTCTCAAAACTTCTTTAACTGCATACTTTCATGAACATGGTATAACTCAACAAACAAGTTGTGTTGATACTCCTCAACAAAATGGTATTGCTGAAAGAAAACACAGACATCTTCTCGAAATGGCAAGAGCCTTAAGATTTCAGTCTAGTGTTCCTATTCATTTTTGGGGTGATTGTATTCTTACAGCCACATATCTCATAAATAGAGTTCCAAGTTCAGTTTTACATGGGAAAACACCTTTTGAAGTTCTGTTTGGTTCTATTCCGAGTTATTCTCATCTTAGAGTATTTGGTTGTTTATGTTTTGTCTCAACATTATCCAGTGGTAGAGACAAATTTCAACCAAGAGCAACAAAATGCATTTTCTTAGGCTATCCTACTGGTCCAAAAGGTTACAGAGTTTGTGATCTCACAACAAGGAAATGCTATGTTAGTAGGGATGTTACTTTTCATGAAACCATCTTTCCATTTGCTTTTATTTCTATTGCTAACTCTGATCTTTATTTCAATTCTGCTACTACTGATTCTTCCTTACCAGCATGTCCTATTCTTCCTACTGAAATATCATCTACACCATCTGCTACTGAAATATTATCTACACCATCTACTGAAATATCATCTACTATCCCTTCTACAATTGTTCCACCCTCTACTAGACCTTCTCGACTGAAAACAGTTCCAGTCAAATTCACAGATTATGTAGGGTTACCCTTCTCTAGTAACTTGGTTTCTACATCCTCTATTCCTCATTCTTTGACTAATTATCTATCATATGATAATGTCACTCCTTCTTGTCAAAACTATATTGTTGCTACTACCTTAATTCCTGAACCTAAGTCATACAAACAAGCTTGTCAAGATGAAAACTGGTGCAATGCAATGATAGCTGAAATTAATGCCCTAGAAGCAAACAATACATGGGTTGTGACTTCCTTACCTCCTAATAAGAAAGTTGTTGGTTGTAAATGGATCTATCGAGTCAAATATACTTCTGCAGGTCTTGTTGATAGATACAAAGCACGCCTAGTTGCTAAAGGTTTTACACAACCGCTTGGACTATTTTGAGACCTTTGCTCCTGTAGCTAAAATGACTACAGTATGAGTATTACTTGCTATTTCAGCCATTCAAAATTGGCATCTAGACCAAATGTATGTTACCAATGCTTTTCTTCATGGTGATCTCAATGAGGAGGTTTATATGGATTTTCCTCCTGGTTTTACTCCAGCTGCATCTTCATTTGACAAACCTTTGGTATGTAAACTTCAAAAATCTTTGTATGGACTCAAGCAAGCTCTTAGACAATGGTTTGCCAAGTTTTCTGGTGCTCTTTTGCAATATGGTTTCCAGCAATCATATAATGATTCCTCTTTATTTCTTCTCCATCATACTCAAGGTTTTCTAGCTGTATTGGTCTATGTGGATGATGTAATAATAGCAAGCCCACATTCTGCTCTTATTGCTACTGTCAAATGCTATCTTAATTCTCAGTTTAAGATCAAAGATTTAGGTTCTTTGAAATTCTTTCTGGGATTGGAATTGCTAGATCTTCTAATGGTATTGTCCTTAATCAAAGGAAGTATGTGCTTGATATTCTTAAGGATTGTGGCCTTACAGCAACTAGATGTTCTAAGGTTCCTATGGAACAGAATCACAATCTCTTAGCAGCTGATGGACCTACATATTCTAATCATTCTCAGTATAGGCGATTGATTGGCAGGTTGATTTATCTCACAATCATAAGACTAGACATTTGTTATAATGTTCATATTCTCAGTCAATTTCTAGTTCAGCCTAAACAAGCTCACATGGATGCTGCTCTAAAACTTGTTCGATATCTAAAAGGCTCACCAGGTCAAGGCTTATTCCTTTCCAGTTCCAGTTCTTTGCAACTGCGAGCCTATACTGATGCTGATTGGGGAGCTTGCAAACTTACTAGGAGATCATTGACTGGGTATTGTGTCTTGCTTGGTAGTAGCCTTCTATCTTGGAAATGCATACGACAACCCACTGTGTCTAGATCTTCTGCAGAGGCAGAATATAGAGCCATGGCAAATACAAGTTGTGAAATAACTTGGCTAATCTCCCTTCTTAAAGATTTTGGTAATTCCAATACCACTCCTGTTACTTTGTTTTGTGACAATCAATCTGCTCTATACATAGCTTCAAATTCTGTCTTTCATGAACGCACCAAGCATATTGAAATTGATTGTCATTTGATAAGGGAGAAATTACTTCAAGGCTTGATCAAGACTGCTCACTTACCAACTTCTCTGCAACCTGCTGATCTCTTCATTAAGGCTTTAAGCCATGAACATTTACTTAGATTTCTGCACAAGTTGGGATGCTGCAACTTGTTTCAGCCTTCCAACTTGAGGGAGGATGTTAATGTACAACATACTGTTAGCTTATGATGTTCAAGGATACAATAGTAATTGTAAAAGTGAACTAAGGTCATGTGTGTAATTTCCTTATAAGGCTAAATTAGTTAGTAGTTAGCAGTAAATATATAATGTAATCTGTTTTCATTAGCTGGAAGAATCAGTTATAATAATATTAGATCTATCTTTCTTCTCTATTGAAGACGTCTTTCACATCTTCTTTTACTTGAAGATCTTGAACGTGATGATACCTCAGCAAAATTCCCAATTTTTTTTCACCAAATGAATGTTTAACCCAATTTTGGTTAGTTTGCATTTTGCAAAACCCTAATCTCTATTTCGTGTTGGAAATGGTTAATATGCAGAAACCTAGGTCACATGCTTGGGTGATTCTTATTTCTCCCGCCAGTTCCATGTAAGAGAAAATTAATAGGCCACGTCAGTATTTTTGTGATTTAAGGCTTTTTCTTTTAAGGGTCCTCTTAACATGTGCCCTAAGGGCATATGTTAAGCACACAGTTCAAGAGAATATTCTCTTGAACTGTGTGCATATTCTCTTGATTTTTATATTTGTACCAAGTTCAAGGGAATATACACACAATTAAGGGAATATTCCCTTGAACTGTGTACTTAGCATGTGCCCTAAGGGCACATGTTAAGAAATTCCTTCTTTTAATCCACATATGAAAATAATAGTTCTAATTTGATGTTTGTCCAACAAATTCGACAGAATGACCCAATTAATGATTTTTAAAAAGTTCAATTTGTTAATTACATATTTTTAAAGTTTAGCGGTATAATACTTAAAAGTAGACAACTACGTACAGTGGGGTAATACCCCTTTTTGACCTTTTATTTCTGATGAAACTAATTTTGATAGAAAAGATTCGTCGAAAATAGATTAACATCGATGAAATATTTTGTCATAATTAATTTCGTGCCAAGAATTCCCGTGTTGTGTAATTACAACAAAATATTTTAAATATTTTGACTATCATATGCGTTGTGTATAATTACTGTAAGAATATAATAGGAGTCTAATTTATTCAATTTTATGGATAGAATAAAATTAGAAAAGGCAAATTATAATAATAAAGTCAAAACTATGAAATAATAAATATTATAATTTAATAATAATTTTTAGATAAAAGTGTATCGATTAAAACTAAATGAATTTATATTAATTTTAAATTTAAAAATATACTTTAAATAATAATAATTTTATCTTAAAAAGATAATACTAGTCATAAGATCTATCATGCTTTCTTCCTTAATCTTATACTCCCTCCGTTCCTAAAAGATTGTCGTTTTAGGAAGTAATTTTTGTTCAAAAAAGATTGTCGTTTTGAGTTTATCAATACACATTTGCTATTTTTTCCCTACTTTACCCTTATTTAAAGCTTTCTTCTATTTAAAACTTTCTTCCCTTCCTAATGATTCTTATTCAATTCAATGCTATAATCCAAGTAGTAATTTGGTTGAATTAGAAGTACTATTGGTTGAATTGAATAAGAAACATTGGGAAGAGAATAATTAGTTGAAACAATTAATAAGGGTAGTATATGATTTTCGCTAGGTATTAATTACATTCCTTAATCTGCGTGTATTAACCTTAAACGATAATCTTTTAGAAACAGAGAGAGTAGTATAATACTTTTTTTGTCCTAATCCATCAAATGTGAAAGGAGAGGAGAGAAAACTTGTAACACAAAAATCTGGACCTAAAAAAAAGAAAGAGTGGACAAAAATATAAAATTTGTAGAAAAGGGGGAAAAAACCTAAATTCCTTTTCCAAAATGCACGATTACAGCGAGCTGCTAGGTCTGTTCCTTCACAGGGCAGCAATCCTTCTTCTTTTTTTCTCTCTCTCTCTTATATAAGAAGATTAGTCTTAGCCCACCGCCCTCATCCACCATCTACAGAACTACATGCAGAGATGGGAATTCAAAAACAAACCAACCCTTCAAACTCCTCTCTCTCTCTCTCTCTCTATGTTGTAATGAGCTGGTAACAGATAACGAGGCAACAAACTAATCTAAACTAAGCTAAGAGCTAAGCTAGGCTAACCTACTTTGCATTCCATTTCTGTTTTCACTACTCCCTTCCCCACTTAGAAGCATACTTCAGTACTTCCACAAACCATGGACAACAACACCAGCCCACAGACATCTCCAGCCCATCACCCTCCCCAAGACAACTCCAGTAGCCCCCACCAAGACAACAACTCCAACACCCATCCCTCCTCTTCTCCCTCCACCACCACCAGCGACGGCGCCACCACCTCCACCACCAGAAAAGGCAAGGGCAAAGGTGGTCCCGACAACAATAAGTTCCGTTACAGAGGAGTAAGACAACGAAGCTGGGGCAAGTGGGTCGCCGAGATCCGCGAGCCACGTAAACGAACGCGCCGCTGGCTCGGCACCTTCGTCACTGCCGAGGACGCCGCCCGCGCCTACGACCGAGCCGCAGTCATCCTCTACGGCTCCAGGGCTCAGCTCAATCTCCAACCCTCTTCCTCACCTTCTAACTCCTCCAATTCCAATTCCTCCTCTTCCCGCATTAACTCCTCTTCTTCAAATACTCAAACCCTCCGCCCACTTCTTCCTCGCCCTTCCGGCTTCGGCTTAACCTTCCCGACTCCGTCCTCAGCGGCAGCGTTGGCTGCCGGGTACATACCGTACACTATTTACCCGACCGTACAGTACCATAACAACAACATAGTACAAATTAGTCCACAACAACTTGTCCAATCACAACAACAAATGTATATTCCTATGGTTGAGCCTAGTACAGGCCCCACCACTGGGACAACAACAACTCCTTATCATCAAAACCCTAATTTCCAACAACAGCAACAACAATCCGATACTTCTAATAATAATGATTGTAGTTATAGTGGCAGGTGTTATAATGGGTACGAGGATATCAACTCTTTGGTGGGCTCAGTTGGGTCAAGTTTGTGTTTGTCTAATTCTTCTCAACCTATGGTTGCTCCGGCGGTGCCAGATCCGGTGGAGGGCGGTGGTAGTGGATCTCCAGTATTGTGGGCTTCTTCAAATGATGACGAGTACCCACCGGCTAGTATTTGGGACTATGGTGATCCCTTCTTGGATTTTTGAGACTAGGGTTAGGGTTAGGGTTTTTAAAATATGTATTTATTAATCTTGTTTAATGCTTATAGAATTAGGTTGAGCATGCAATCGATTCAGCTGAACTAATGGAGGGGTTTTGAAGTGAAATTCTTGAAGATCTCAAGGTATTGATGAAGATTACTCATGCTTAGATTTCAAATCAGGTAAGAAAATTAAGATTTATTTTATTTTATTTTATCATTTTTTTTGAAGTGGGTGGTGGTGGGGATTTTTTTTCTCTTAATTCTGGATCCTTTCTATTGTCATTACAAGAATTGGGGGATGTAAAATTTAACTTGGTTTGCATGGGAAAATAAAACAATATATATTTGAAATTATCTATTACTAATAATTTTTGTATCGATGTGGATGAATGCCTTCTCTTCTCCTTTTTAATGTGTTAAACCCCAATATATTCAATATTTGGTTGAACTAGTTCCAAAGAAGATTAAATAGAAAGGATATGAAAATTTACAATATTTATGTGCTGAAGTTTTGAAGTGGAATCGAAATCCTTACATTTTCAATACATAATTTGAAGTAATTAATTCAAGAGCAACAGTCATATAATCTTTGAATGATCAGCTTCATGTGAAGATTATAAATATTCCTTGTTATTATTTCTACATTTATGGATACTTAATATACTCCCACCGATCAAAATATAATATTAAAAATTAATATTGACTTTGTTAATTGAAGTCTTTGAGATTTTTAAACTTTACTGTTTAAATGATTTATTCAAATTGTGAAAATAATAAATTTCACAATTAAATTGTGTTTGAATTAGTTTTATATATTTATATAATTATATTGACAAAAACTAAATAGATTTGTATTTGTTTTAACTCTATTAGTATGATATACATTATTGGTTTTTTTTCCTAAAAGTTTAAGCTTTTTGGTTATTTAACAAAAATTTTAAATAAATTATTTTAAAAATTAATTTTAAATTGACTTATGAAAATATTTGTTACTGAACAAGGTGAGTAATTTAACGAATTATTGGCCATTCATTTTATGTCCTTTTTGACAAATTTCTAAGTATTATTTTTCTCTTTTTCTACTACTATGTTTTTTATACTTAATTCTGTTACTTATATATGTGATAATTACGAAAAATATGGATGGCTGCCTGGATTTTGTTTAAGTTCACTACCAACAGACAAAAACATTCTGACCACTACTTACAAAAAAAAATTGATTTTAATTTTCGTCTTGAAGCCTACAATATGCTTTAAGCTTTCATACGTAGCTTTCAAATTAATTTTATTTTGTCCTCAACAATTTTAAGAGCAAACGAGGATATCCAACTTGTATCAAACTTAGACAGCGTATCTAATTCAAATTATTTTTGGAAATTGATATTTCTATATGTTAAAATAATTTTTTCATATGAGTCTCTTTCACATGAAGACGAGATCCACTCAGTACTATTCATGTGTAGGATTATGTGGAAATATCAAATTTTTATGTGAAAATATCAGTTCCGTTATTTTTTTTCCAGACGAATATATGCCTTAAATATCTAAGGAGGTTGTAGACTTGTAGATTAGTATTGAGTTCACTTTTAAACCTGTGAATACCATAAGATAATATATATAGTGAAACTAAAAAAAATGATTGTTTGATTTTTACTTTAATTTGTATTTCTAAGAACATCATTTTTTTGGTATAGTTTGTAATCCTTGAACTTAATTTCTAGGATATTTTGTTGACATTTGTTTTGTAAAAATACATATTAACATTTTATGTGTATGGAAAATGAATTATATGATGACAAATTTATGATAAGGTTAGATCAGGACTTATGCATGTGGAACTGTAATAATAAAAATAGAATAAATTAAAGTGGAGTCAATTTTTATTCTCTCCTGTCACGTGTATCTACAAACAGACATGTAACAAGACTTTATATATATTGGCTGTACTGGAGTCGATTACAAATTTTTATGGCCTAAAAAATTATTGTTGGGATTGACTTATACTTCTGTATGTTCGACGAATGGTCATTACAATTATTCAGTCGGGGGTCTCCTTCAACAATGGTTGCAAGGGGGCAGCGCCCCCTGAAAGCCAAGCGCAAAGTGCAATTGGGCTACCCCGTTCGACTCTAATTACTCCACCACGCCCAGGCACACATGGAACCTTAGTAATTTTTTTTCCAGAGCCATCTCCCGAGCCCGCTCCACCCGACTCAAACCTTTGTGCTTAAGGGTGTAAACGAGTCGAATCGAAGCGAACAGAAAGCTACTCGGATTCGACTCGAAATGATAAATTCGTACTCAAATTCGACTCAAATTCGAATTGTATTTGAAAAATTCTACTCAGATTCGACTCGACTCGAATATTTACTACTCGAATTTGATTCGACTCGGCTCGAATTATAATCAAACTACTCGCGAGCTTCAAAATCAAGATCGAATTCGAGTCTCTACATCATAACTAGTTTTATAATAAATATAATTATAAATTGAATTTGTTATTTTACTTAGAAATGAGAAAATATATTTAATATTACACTTTACAAATACAAAATCACAATTAAAATTAAATAATAATAATAATTAATTATTCTAATTTGATTTAAATTTGTATATATTATAAGAGAATGTATCGAGTATCTAATCGAATTTATATCAATCGAGCATGTATCGAATCACACTCAAGAATTCGAGTAATTTGAATCTTAAACGAGTCGAGTATAACTTACTCAGATTCTACTCATATTTTTATTCGAACTATTTTTAATGCTCAGATTTGGATCATATTATTAACGAATCCGAGTCTCACTCGTATTTTTTCGAGTCGAGCTCGAATCGAGCCATAACCGTTTGGCTCGTTTATAGCCTTATTTGTGCTCCACCTGATCCAACTCTATCTCCACCTTGTGATATTTGGGCCCATCGAACCATGAGCTCTGATACAATTTGTAGTGTTATTGTTCCATCCACAAACCACATCAATTCTCATCAGACTGACCCAATAAGCATGTTGGACCACCTCCTCGCCTAAAAGGTTAACCTATTAGGTTGAGGCTCCACCATACTTATTAATCCATCAACACTCTTGAATTTATCCGATATGGGATTCATGTGAATTATCCCAACAAAATAGTACAATTACTCCTACCGTTCCGAATTATACCACTAGTGTTGACTTTTTAAATGTCAAATTCTAAATATTTTAAAGTCAAAATTGACATAAATTCATTTAGTTTATGTCAGTGTTGGGATGTGATTATTTGATTCTAGTCAAGGTGTAATTCAATTTATTTAATGGTCCGAATCTGGTGTTGGCACATATACATTTATTTTGATAGCTTGCTCAAATAGTGGGAGAGTCCTTATTAAAGTAAGATTGTGTTTCCTTATTTGGAGGAGATATGGAGATCTAATTTGGGAAGGAATTGATCAGTCATTAATTACAGTTATAAGGTGATTCTAAAAAAGACTCCTATTTTTAATTGGATTCCAGTGGACATGACAGCTATAAATACATCAATAAGCAATGATTTTGGGGAGAACACAATAACATATAACACAAAAACACAATTTGTATTCCCCTTATTATTTTATAGTGGATTTCTTATCTCTCTCCGTGGTTTTTTTCCGATTGAGTTTCCACATAAATTCTTGTGTTCATATTTATATCTTTTACAATGATGTGTGTATGTTTATCTGTGTGTATTTCGTGAGTTTGATTTCACAACAATACAATCAACTGTTAGCGCTGTTTTGGCCTGCTGTTTTAGTGATTTCGTTAAGCGCACAAAATTTGGCGTTAAAATTGGCGCCGTCTGTGGGAAAGCAAAATTCTGTTCAAAAAATCACCAACACAATTAATATATCTCTGTATCGGCTTGCTAAGATAAGAAGGCAGATCCTACGCATAAAAGATAAATGGTTCTCTTTTATCAAATTATAAAATTTGGTCGAGGAGAGATAACGGTGGAGGTGGTTGGTCGTAATATATTTGTTGAAGGTATTGGTGGAGATAGAATTGGCAAAAATGACACCGCATGGAGAGGAGTAGAGATAGGTTTATGAGGAGGTTCGGGCTGCTGAAAGATGCCTAGGTGGATCAGGTGCTTGTTAGGGCCGTTGCAAGCAATTCAAACTTTTTCAGAGATTTTAAATCCAAATCGCAACCGTAACACATTGACAAATTCATGCTTCGACAATCAAAACACTTATCCAGGCATCTCTTCACACTTCGGTTATCACTTATTGTTTCACTCTTCGGCACAACAACAGAATTAGATGGGAAAAAAATCTCTGGGAATAATTTATAAGTTTAATATGAGAGTTGATGACGCTCCGGGTAATGGCGACACACGTCGGGCAACAACAACCCTCTTTAGAAAATTATAGTTTGCTTCAGACTATATCACATCGGCTTCTTCATATCTACGACTATCTATATTTGGTGTTATAAGGTCGGATGGTGGTATAAGGTTGGATCAATGCCTCCTACAGGGGTCGGGAAGGCTTTTATGGTGTTACACTACAAAAATAAGGGACGACGGGCTCACTGCCGATGGCACAATTTCGGTCGTGAATAAGGTCAAAGTCGACGGCATGGCCGTCGCTAATGTATGCCGTCGGTAATGGGTTTTTTTTTGGCGCCAGACATTCCCGGTGGAGGGAAAACTCATTGGCGACGGGATTAATTTGGTTGGCGACGGGGATAGCCGTCGGCATTGACTCAATAGTGATGGTGTCATTATCGATGGGGGGCCGTCGAGAATGAGTCGGTTTATAATTTAAACCCTCGTCCGACGGCAATGACTCATTTTATAAAATTTTCCTCTCCTTATATTTCTTTCCCTCTCAAATTCAGCCATTTTCGCTCTTTAATTTCCCCACTGAATCTCAAATTCGGTTTATTGATTCTTTAAAGTTCACCCATTTTCCCATTTCGCCCATTTCTCTCATCCCTGTTGCAACCCCTCCGCTTATCCATTTCGCCGTTGCAATCGGGGTCTCTGACCGGACCTCCGGCCAGTTCGTCACTGCAACTTCAGAGGATTGGGCTGGTTTGGTACGCTCATAAACATCAGTTCGTATCTCCTCTCTATAATTGATTTTATCTGCTTGTTAATCTTTAAATTTTTTGAGGGTATGTTGTTTAATTGTTTATGTACATGATTAGTTTACTTAGGTTCAAGTATATACATATTTTCAGTTTCATCTCCTCTTTAATTTATTTAGGTTCAAGTTGGGGATTTAATATGAAACTATATAATCATTCAAGGTTGAACTTCTGTTGAAATGTATTTGGTTTAATATGATTTTTGTATGTGTACATTTTTAGCCCCATATGTACTGGGGGAAACTTCTGTTATGTTTACTATTATGCAATTTATGCAATAATTTCTTAATGGATTATATTCATCATGTTACATGTTTGGTTGCTTGAGCTAGATATAAATGAAGTAAACATCTGTTATGTTTACTATTATGCCTGATATATACTCTACAAGCTAGAGCCGTTGAAAAATTAGATTACATGTTGAATTAATCTTATAGGGTATATCATATTTTTCCCTTGCAAGCAATTTTTAGGTCCTCTTTGTTACTTTTTTTAGTTTATTGTTACTTGTGTGAAAAATGTCTTTCTTTGAATATTTTCTCATCAAATTTCAAATTCACAAACAATTATTTCCATATGGGCAAGATAACTACTTTTCCCTAGCCATAACATTTGGTAAATATTAGAACTTAATTTGATGTTTTTTGGTGACTACTCATTCCAATTCACAAAAAAAGTCGTATTTAATGAGTAGCTGGGAAGAAGATGTTGGTAATGTCCTCAAGTGGGGCTCTCATTCTTCTTTTCTTTTTTATGGGTATTTCAAGAATTGTGAAATCTGGCTCTGATAATTAAGGGAGGTAGAATTGTGAACTCTATTGTATGTAATGTATAGTCTGACTCTGGTAGCATAATATGTATGTATTGTCATTCTAGAGTAGTTAAACCACATAATCCCTTTTTCATCGTTAAGTTGTCTTTACATTACATCATCTGTTATCTTAATACGAAATTTGGTTCGTTTATTGTGTTTGTCTAACTTTCCATATATATAGCAGACAGTTGTCTAAGATGTCTGTTGATCGAAGTTGGATGGAATGTAAGGTAGCCACTGATAAGAGTGGGCTTAGCTCTGAGTACCGTAGTGGGGTTGAACAGTTTCTCAATTTTGCGTTTGAGCAAGTCAGCGGTGATGAGATCAGATGTCCTTGTAAGAGGTGTGTGAATGAAGTGTGGAAGGAAAGGAGTGATGTCATGTGCGACTTATTTGTATATGGGTTCAAGCAGGGTTATACGACATGGATCTATCATGGGGAAACCTGGTTGGATGAATATGAATTAGAACCGGAATCTAGAGGTCACGAAACCTTTGACTGTACTAATATGATAGTCGAAGCTGCTGGTTCATACTTCCAGTGGAACACAGACAGGGATGACAGTAGCGTCGAGCAAGAGCCGAATGACGGGGTTAAGGGTTTCTATGAGTTATTGCATGAAGCAGCGACGCCATTGTATGACGGGCACGAAAAGCACACCGTTTTATCTGCCGTGACTAAGTTTTTACACTTCAAGAACGAGCATGACTGTAGCGAGAGAGGTTTTAATGAACTGCTAAACATTGTGAAGGAGTGCTTACCTGCAGGCAATAAGTTACCGGAGTCGTACTATGATGTGAAGAAAATGGTCAAAAGGCTCAATCTAGGGTATGAGAAGATTGATGCTTGTGAGAATGATTGTATGTTGTATTACGGTGATGTCAATAAAGATAAGAGGTCATGTGATATTTGTGGTACAAGTAGATACTGTGAACAGCGCAAGAAAGAGGGAAAAGACGTGCCGAGAAAGATCTTACGTTACTTTCCCATTGCACCGAGGCTTCAGCGTTTGTTTATGTCAACACATACTGCCGAGTATATGAGATGGCACTCTACACGGGACATAGTTGAAGGTCAACTGACGCACCCGGCAGATGGGCTTGAGTGGAAAAATTTTGATAAAAATCACCCCTCGTTTGCTGAAGAGGTTCGCAATGTTAGGCTTGGACTTGCTACTGATGGGTTTAATCCGTTTAATGGGCCTTACACCAAGCCCTACTCTACTTGGCCGGTGATTATTGTTGTGTATAACCTCCCGCCTTCAATGTGCATGAAAGATCCCTACATGTTCATGCCTTTACTGATTCCGGGTGATAAGAGTCCGAGTAAAGACATCAATGTATACCTCAGTCCGTTAGTTGATGAGTTGAAGATGTTGTGGGATAAAGGGGTTCAAACTTATGATGTATCTCTTAAACAGAATTTTGACATGAGGGCAGCTTTACTGTTGACCATAAATGACTTCCCTGCGTTAGGAATGATCAGTGGATGGTCGACTCATGGGGCCTTGTCATGTCCCGTGTGCATGGGGTCAGTTAAAGCTATGCGGCTTAAACATGGGGGGAAAATTAGTTTTTTTGCAACATCCAGACAATTTTTGCCTATTGAACATTGTTATCGACGGATGAGTAGACAATTCAATCGAAAAACAGAGAAACGTCAAGTACCTGGACGTCTTTCTGGGACATCAGTGTTGAGTTGGATTACTCACTTGAAATTTCCACCTCCAAGGAAGAATCACAGATTAGAGCGAGCTTATGGTTACGACAAGGTTCACAACTGGACATACAGATCCATGTTCTTTGACCTTCCTTATTGGGCTACACTATGCATCCGTCATTGTTTAGATCCGATGCATACTGAGAAGAACGTATTTGATAATATTTTTTATACAGTCCTAAATGCAAGTGGTAGAACAAAGGACAACAACAAGTCGAGGCTTGATTTGGTAGAAATGAACATTAGGGAACATCTGTGGTTGTATCAGGAGGGTAGTAAGACAGTAACGCCTAAAGCTGATTATACTTTGACTAGGGAACAGTTGCTATTGATATGTAATTGGATCAGTGGACTGAAGTTCCCAGATGGATATTCTTCGAATATAGCAAGGTGTTGTAAAGTCGAAGAGCTGAAGTTTCAGGGTCTCAAAAGTCATGATTGTCATGTATTCATGCAAAAGTTGATCCCCGTGGCATTTATCGACTTGTTACCGAAACGTGTGGTTGAAGCACTGACGGAGCTTTCTAATTTCTTCAGAGATCTATGCTTAACGGAGCTCTAACTCAAAGACATAGATAAAATGGAAATGCAGATAGTGGAAATAATGTGCAAGTTAGAAATGATCTTCCCTCCATCGTTTTTTGATTCAATGGAGCATTTGCCTATTCACTTGCCATACGAAGCTAAGTTTGGCGGTCCCGTGCAATATAGATGGATGTATCCATTCGAGAGGTAATGACATTAATGTTTTTAATACGCTGAAATGTGCATTCTTGTTTACTAATTTATACATGCATATATAACACATAGGTATATGCGACGTCTAAAACAAAAGGTGAAGAATAGAGCCCGTGTAGAGGGGTCAATTGCTGAGAGTTATGTTATGGAGGAACTTGTTAATTTCTGCTCGTTGTACTTTGAGCCGAATGTTCAGATGAGGCACAATCGCTTACGTCAGAATGAGGCTGTCACGCACGAGGAAAGTGGAGAATTAACGGCCTTTAGTCATCCTGTACAACCATTTGGCGGGAAAAAAGGCGATTCTTGACCGATAGTGAGTATGCAGCTGCCACATTGTATGCACTTGTCAACATAAATGAAGTAGTGCCATACATTAAATAAGTAGCCATAACTATATATGTCTTGTGTTACTGCGCCTATAAGTTCCTTCCATACAAATTAAGTATATAACTGTATTGCAGTCAATATGATGCTGAGATACGTGAAGCAAATCCGATCATATCGGATGGGGATTTGCAAAATTTGAGGAATAGAGAATTTGTTCAATGGTTTAAAGATCATGTAAGTTTAACCGATTTGCAGTTCAATGAATCTACTATCATAGTCCATTTTTTATGGCGTAATTAACTTTATAATATGTTGTGTTCATGTACATTAGGTCCTCACAGATGAGTTAGCTGACATTCGGCTAAAGCTTATAGCCGACGGCCCTGAAAGATCTGTAGATACTTATACATGCTGCATTGTCAACGGTTACAGATTTAAGTGCTGCGATATTGGGGAAGTCGCTTCTTCTGATTCTGGTGTTGTGGTTAAAGGTAGCTGCTACGATAATCTTTGGGATGACTGGTATGGACGATTGCTAGAAGTTGTCGTTCTCAAATATTAGGGTCAGAAAGAGTTAGTTTGCTTCAATTGTCATTGGTTTGATGTTGAGAATGGAGTTAGAGTAGATAAAAATTCAGGACTGGTGACTGTTAATGTTAAGTCAAAACTAAACTCAAACGAGCCTTTTATTTTAGCAAGTCAAGCAACACAGGTGTACTACGCGCGGAGTGTTAAGACTCTTACAAGCCCATGGTATGCTGTAATAACCACCAAAACCCGTGGTTTTCACGGCACAACCCCTCGTTCAGATGATGAACCTTTACAAGTCGAGTCTACTAGTGTCACACCTGCTGATGTGACAATTATTAGTGAGTCTAGTGAAGAAGAGGATGATGTCGTCGCTATCGAAAGTGAAGACGATGTTCTTGAAGAGGTAGATATAGTTGAAGAAATCGTTGAGGATGATGAAGATGGTGATGACAACGATATTGAAGATCTACTGCTCGAAGATGACGATTCTGATATTGATGGTTTTGACGATATAAATAATTAGGAGTATGTACTCTGTGTGTCCCTTTAGTTGTTTTAGGTTACTATTTATGTTGTATCCTTTTAGGATGACTATTTATGTTGTATTCTTTTAGTTGTATTTGTATGTTATCCTCTTTGTTACTGTTCAAAAATATTGTGCTTACGAATGTCTAATAATATTTTTTTGATGATTTGACAGTATATATACATATGGCGCGTACACCACATGGCGATCGTGGTGGGCGTGCAGGTCGTGGGGGCCGTGGAGGTAATGGGGGTGATGATCAGGCCGGATCGTTAGGTATAATTACATGTTTTGTTGGGATACAACTGATTATTTTTTATTTTATATAGTATTGACATTATATTCGTTTATATAAATAATGATGTATTTCACTACATAGGTGATCGAGGTAGGCCTCCGCGGGGACTAGCACGTGGCTTGTAAGGGAATCCCCCCCAGGCGCCGATTATTTGTCGTGTTGGGACTAATAGGTAAATTTCATAGTCCATTTTAGTATTAACATAAGTATTTAGTTCTTATAAATTCTTTCTCATTTGTAAATGTATTAATTTCAATTATAGTATCCTTGACGCGACGCCGAGGAACATGTTGCTTGGGATCGTCAGCAACCGATTCTCAAGCCCGTAGATGAGGTGGGCGGATGTGGATGACCGCACACGCCAGCTGATTATTGCTGAGTTCAGGGTAAGATGTCATTCATTCATATACATGTTAGTTTTATATTCATTCATATGTTAGTTTGATTTATGTTGTCTACTAAGTTTTATTTTCATTCATATGTTAGTTTTATATTCATTCATTCATTCATTTTATATTCATTCATATGTTAGTTTTATATTCATTCGATCATTCAGGTGTTAGTTTGATTTATGTTGTCTACTAAGATTCTTAATGTGTAATTTGCAGAGATATTACCGCTTTGAGGATGGGAAGGAAGCCCATGGCATGACTGTTCTACATAAATACTTGGAGATGAATTGGCACAAGTTGGTCCATGACTAGAAGAAGAAGGCCCAGACGAAGATGGCTGATGGACAGACACTTAAGGATGTCTGGCCAGATTTCATCTCTGCTACGGTGTGGGACCAGATGTGCAGCATTTGGGACGGCGAGACCTTTAAGAAGATGTCGGCACAGCGTACAGCTGCCCGACAGCAGAGTCGTCTCTCGCACTACACGGGGTCTCAGTCGTACGACCTATATCGGGAGAGACTCGAGGTGAGTCTAAAGCATGCACCCTCCCGCTTGGAGTTTTGGTGGCACGCCCACCAGAAGAAAGGTAAAGGTGGTTATATCTCACCTGAGGCAAAACGCATTGCTGTAAGTTATTTAATTCTCTTATTTAGAATGTATTTAAAATTCGGACATTCTTTTGTATTTTTTTGTTTTATATTTTGCGTATCATTTATTAATGTGTTTTTTTTAGGGACGATTCGAGGACCTTGCTGTGGCCCGAAGCAGCCAGAGAGGTGACACTCTAGTCGATGATTCTACGCGTGCGGATGAGGAGATAGAGGACTGGCTGCAGGCTACAAGGAGACCGAAGAAGGGTAGAGTTATGGGCATTCCCCATGTCCCAGCCTACGCCCTAGTCCCTGCTGCGAGATCACGGCGGCGCCCACCCACTGGAGGTAGTGGTGCGAGTGGATCGGGCGCCGACCCTTCATTATCTGACTATTTCTTCTGGCGGATTATAGAGGGGTGCATGGCGAGCAATGTTGTGCAGTCAGGCGCACCATCACACGAGCGGATCTACCAGCTGGCTCAGGAGGTTGTCCATGGCTCCATAGATCCTACAGCTGCCGCTGAAGACCTCATGGGTGTAGTACGGGAGGAGGCCATCCGTGTATATGCGGTTGTCTTGGCCAACATCTTCCCACCACATATTCGACAGGTAAAAATAATTATTGATGTATTTCCTTATTTAATATATGAAATTTATAATTATATTGCTTATATAAAGTTGCGTATCAAACAGTTATCCGACAGATATGAAAACCCATAAGATAAACTTAAGATAAAACCCTGAAATCCATAATGAAAATCCTGAAATCCACAGACATAGGTATTAGGCACGCGTTACAACTTACCGGACTCGATTCCGATATACGGAGGTCGAGTTATCAGCCCGTTTCCTAAACTTGCCAACACGTAGGCAAAAAACCGAAAAAGAGATCGAAACCCGTCTCGGTCGTCGAAACGACACACAAACACAGACATAGCACCGCAAAGGTATTAGGCACGCGTTATAGCTTACGGGACTCAATTCCGATATACGGAGGCCGAGTTATCAGCCCGTTTCCCAAACATGCCATCACTCAGGCAAAAAGCCGAAAAAAAGATCGAAACTTGCCTCGGTAGTCGAAACGATATGCAAACACAGACATAGCACCGCATAGGTATTAGGCACGCGTTACAACTTACGGGACTTAATTCCGATATACGGAGGCCGAGTTATCAGCCCGTTTCCCAAACTTGCCATCACTCAGGTAAAAAGCCAAAAAAGAGACCGAAACTCGCCTCGGTCGTCAAAACAACACGCAAACACAGGCATAGCACTGCATAGGTATTAGGCATTCGTTACAACTTATGAGACTCAATTCTGATATACGGAGGCCGAGTTATCAGCCCGTTTCCCAAACTTGCCACAACACGTAGGCAAAAAGCCGAAAAAGAGACCGAAACCCGCCTCAGTCGTCGAAATGACAAACAAACACAGACATAGCACCGCTAGGTATTAGGCACGCGTTACAACTTACGGGACTCGATTTCGATATACGGAGGCCGAGTTATCAGCCCGTTTCCCAAACTTGCCAACACGTAGGCAAAAAGCCGAAAAAGAGACCGAAACCCACCTCGGTCGTTGAAACGACACGTAAACACAAACATAACACCGCATAGGTATTAGGCACGCGTTACAACTTACGGGACTCGATTCCGATATACGGAGGCCGAGTTATCAGCCCGTTTTCCAAACTTGCCAACACGTAGGTAAAAAGCCGAAAAAGAGACCGAAACCAGCCTCGGTCGTCGAAACGACACGCAAACAGAGACATAGAACCGCATAGGTATTAGGCACGCGTTACAACTTACGGGACTCGATTCCGATATACGGAGGCCGAGTTATCAGCCCGTTTCCCAAACTTGCCACAACACGTAGGCAAAAAGCAGAAAAAGAGGCCGAAACCCGCCTCGGTCGTCAAAACAACACGCAAACATAGATATAGGACCGCATCGGTATTAGGCATGCGTTACAACTTACGGGACTCAATTTCGATATACGGAGGCCGAGTTATCAGCCCGTTTTCCAAACTTGTCATCACTCAGGCAAAAAGCCAAAAAAGAGACCGAAACCCGCCTCGGTAGTCGAAACAACACATAAACACAGACATGGCATCGCATAGGTATTAGGCACGCGTTACAACTTACGAGACTCGATTCCAATATACGGAGGCCGAGTTATCAGCCCGTTTCCCAAACTTGTCAACACGTAGGCAAAAAGCCAAAAAAGAGACCGAAACCCGCCTCGGTCGTCGAAACAACACGTAAACACAGACATAGCACCGCATAGGTATTAGGCACGCGTTACAACTTACGGGACTTGATTCTGATATACGGAGGCCGAGTTATCAGCCCGTTTTCCAAACTTGCCATCACTCAGGCAAAAAACTGAAAAAGAGACCGAAATTCGCATCGGTCGTCAAAACGACACGCAAACATAGACATAGCACTCCATAGGTATTAGGCATGCGTTACAATTTATGGGACTCGATTCTGATATACGGAGGCCGAGTTATCAGCCTGTTTCCCAAACTTACCATCACTCAGGCAAAAAGTCGAATAAAAGGCCGAAAGCCGCCTCGGTCATCAAAATGACACGCAAATATAGACATAGCACCGCATAGGTATTAGGCACGCATTACAACTTACGGGACTCGATTCCGATATACGGAGGCCGAGTTATCAGCCCGTTTCCTAAACTTGCCACAACACGTAGGCAAAAAGCCGAAAAAGAGACCGAAACCCGCCTCGGTCGTCGAAACAACACACAAACACAGACATACCACCGCATAGGTATTAGGCACGCGTTACAACTTACGGGACTCTATTCCGATATTCGGAGGCCGAGTTATCAGCCCGTTTCACAAACTTGCCATCACTTAGGTAAAAAGCCGAAAAAGAGATCGAAACTCACCTCGGTCGTCAAAATGACATGCAAACATAGACATAGCACCGCATAGGTATTAGGCACGCGTTACAACTTACGGGACTCGATTCCGATATACGGAGGCCGAGTTATCAGCCCGTTTCCCAAACTTGCCATCACTTAGGCAAAAAGCTGAAAAAGAGACCGAAATCCGCCTCAGTCGTCGAAACGACACGCAAACACAAACATAGCACCGCATAGGTATTAGACACGCGTTACAAGTTATGGGACTCAATTTCGATATACGGAAGCCGAGTTATCAGCCCTTTTCCTAAACTTGCCATCACTCAGGCAAAAAACCAAAAAAGAGACCGAAACCCGCCTCGATCGTTGAAACGACACACAAACACAGACATAGCACCGTATAGGTATTAGGCACGCATTAAAACTTACGGGACTCGATTCCAATATACGGAGGCCGAGTTATCAGCTCGTTTCCCAAACTTGCCAACACGTAGGCAAAAAGCCAAAAAAGAGACCGAAACCCGCCTCGGTGTTCTAAACGACACACAAACATAGACATAGCACCGCATAGGTATTAGGCACGCGTTACAACTTACGGGACTCGATTCTGATATACGGAGGCCGAGTTATCAGTCCATTTCCCAAACTTGCCAACACTTGTAGAACATAAACTAAAATAATTTAAATATGCTCTATTTTCGACTCGTTATTAATATTTTACTTTTGTAGGGTCTTGTTGATGAGACTCGTGGGGGTGGAGGCTGCGGCACAGGCGATGCCCGTAGAGGAAATGGTGATGACCGCCGGGCTGATGCTGATGAGACTATGGAGGGTGGGACCGGCGATGGGACCGGCGGTCGTACGATAGATGGCGGTGATGATGACACTGATATTCCTAATCTTGGGTTATAGTTAGTTTATGTTATATTTTGACTTACATATATGTATTTATATAGCTTTTGAGTTGTACAGACATAGAGTTTTGTATCTAACTATATTGATTGTTGATAGTAAAAGATATGATTGTTATTGATATGCGCGCATTATCATTATTTATTTTTTTAATTTATAACAGGTATAATTTTGTATATGTAAATGAACAGGGGAATTTTGTAATTTTTTATTTTTTTTAAACAGGTCATTGGCGACGGGGGAATTGGCGACGGGGTGCCGTCGGCTATGACCTATAGGTCATTGGCGACGAGAAACGCACTCATTAGCGACGGCAGTGGACAATAGATGAAAAGGGTGAGCTCAACTAGCCCAGTAAAGAATATTATGACTAAGATAATGAAAAATAAATTATCGTTAGTCTTCAACAATTCAGATAAAATATTATTGACAACAAATTTTATATCAATATTCGTAGCGGAAATAACCATTCATTAGAAGAGTTGAGTAGAGAATGAAGTCTACTATCTTCTATGATTTAAAAGTCCATCATCAATATTTTATCCCTGTAACATCAATCAATATACATCTCGAATCAAATATTCATCTTTGCACTACGGGCCAAAGATATTCATTTGTATCATCAGTTGGTCATGTTCATCTCAACACCTGTTCATCTTTCCACTACGGGCCAAAGATATTCATCAGGTAATCATTCATCTTTGTTCTACAGGCCAAAGATATTCATTAGGTAATCATTCATCTTTGCTCTACAGGCCAAAGATATTCAGTTATATCACCATTTAGGACTGAGGATGATGAAAAATATTTTAAAGAACGAATCCAGTGAGATAAAGGACAAAGATTAAGAATTCGTATTTTAGTTTATCTAATTCAAAAATACTTTGTAATAATCAATTGTGGAGCAAAATTCAAGAATAAAGCTCAAAACTTAGATCCAATCAAAGATAGGAATCTTAACAAGCAACTGGGACAAATAGAAGAAAATTTAATTTTTTTCGTGAATAGTGCCGTATACGTGAATAGTGCCGTATATGTGAATAGTAATCCCGACGAAAAAAATAAGAATTTCATAATAAAATTCATGCCAATATTTTGGTATAATGATATTGAAAAGAATAACATCATTTACGAAAGAAAATAGCATCCCTTACCTCAAAAGAATAGTACTTCTGGCTGGAATATCGGATATAATATCGAAGAAAACTTGTACTGAATAGTAACACTCAAAATATCTAAATACTCACAAAAATATGCTCGATATTATAGAGAGGGAAAACTTCTGATTCTGGTGTGATTTTCAATTCTAACCTAAATACCCTATTTATAGGAAAAGCTTAGCATGCCAATGCAGACAAAACTGCAGGCGGATGAATTTTCTCAGCATACAAGTTTTGAAAAATTGCCTGGCTGCTTTCAAAGTCAAAAATCAGAATTTTTCAACAAAAAATAAAAGTGGGGCCCACCCATGTTTTTAATAAAAATATTTATTTTTAAAACTTCAATAATTCATAATAAATAACCCCTTTATCAGAAAAATACGAATTCTATATCCTTTTTATAGGAAATTTAATTCTCTACAACTTTGTATAAGAAAGTTTTTCCAAATTCTCAACCGAAAATAGCCGAAATCCACAAACGGATGATTTTCCACACCAAAATACTGATAAAAATACCTCAGCACTAATTCCTTCTTTTGTATCCACAAAATAAATATTTCCTTATCATATAAATCAATAATTAATTATTCGCAAATAATATTACAGAACTACAATATTGATAACCAAGTTGTTCCCAAGAAAGAGGGGGCCTTCCGATAAGGATTTCTCCTTACTGGTGCGCAATTAAATAACCCCTCCTAGACTGAACTTCCTTAGACATTGTCAATAATGCTATCTAATAATATTATTCAAATAATATGAATTATTGATTTGATAATGTGAAATACTGTGCAGTGACAATCATTTAATCAATAATACGAAATATCAACGGTGGCAATTATTGAATCAATCATATAAAATATCAACGTAGCAATTATTGAATCAATAATATAAAATATTGACCAGTAATTACTGTAACAATAAGTGAGTAAGTGCCTTCTTACGTAAGAATCAATAATTCAAAATACTGTGCAATACCGTGTGCTACTGTGCACAACGCGTATTACTGTATTTTTATCACCGGGTATTTTAACAGTTTAACCGTAACTATTTTACCGTTATTTATAAAAAGGTTTTCGCTTTCTATATCCGACAGTTATTCCGTTGTGAGGCCCACAAATAGTTGCGCCGTCGTACGAATATTCTCCGACAACAAGAATATTCCACAACTAAACGAATATTCCCCGACAACAATGAATATTTTATAACCACTTGCTTATTTTGAAATATTTGCATATTTCACCCATAACTTTTCACATTTATCAAATCAACACCTTACTATTTTGAAATAATATATAAAGAAAATTAAATCTTTATTCATAAAAGTTGGGGTCTTACAGGATCAATATCTCTCATAGGGGTCGGGAAGGATTTTATGGTGTTATAAGGTCGGATCAATGCCTCCCACAAGGATCGGGAAGGCTTTTATGGTGTTATAAGGTCACATCAATGCTTCCCACGGGGTCGGGAAGACTTTTATGGTATTATAAGGTCGGATGGTGTTATAAGGTTGGATCAATGCCTCCCATAGAGGTCGGAAAGGCTTTTATGGTATTATAAGGTCGAATGGTGTTATAAGGTCGGATCTGATGAGGACATGACTAGATTGGACTCAACTGAAGATCGTGGATCAGGGCCGGTGCAAGTACCAGTTGGGCCCGTGACGAGAGGACAAGCTAAACGGTTCAAGGAAGGACTTATGATTTTGGTACGAGCAATGTGTGGAATGAGAATGTCATGGCTACTTGGTCCAAGGAGGAGGAAACTATGCCCAAGTTCATTAACTTGGTCCAAAGTTGTGTCTCGATTCAATCCAAAGCAAGCCAGGAAAGAAGAACTCAAAGTTGGGAAATTGGCATATCCGCCTCGATGGATTTCCAAGCCTTAAAACTCTGCCCTGGCGGCGAACTCTTTACCCAAAGCCTCCCCAGCGAGCTTTGATTTCGCCCCGACGCATTGGTCTCTGCCAAACTCTGTCCCGACGGACTTCATAAGCCAAAAATATCTGCCCCGGCGGATTAGCCCTGATTTAGTTGGCGCGTTTTTCGAGACAGACGTATTTTGACAGCTTTTGAGTGTGGATTTGTTTCCTAAACTTAGTATTTATTATATATTATTAGATTCCTATTATAACTAGGATGTTAGATTAGATTTTAATTCCAAATACACTTATTGATTCCTTTTAGGATTTCTAGGGTTTCAAGTATTACTATTAAAGGTTTATGGATGTAAGACATACAATTTTTTTTATTTATTATTCAGATTTATTCTACTTGAGAGATTATTCTCTACTTTTGATTCTTTGAAGAATTTCTAAGTAATTTCTTAATTTATTCTTTGAGAATCAATTTAACTTATCATAGAACAATAAATAGTTGTGTGTGGCATCTTCTATCGCATCAATTGTCGATTATGTTGAGATTCTTGAATAAATATAAACACGGGGGTTTAGGCGTCGTTGGTGTTCCATAAAACGTAGATTTCATTGTTTGATCGAATGTACCAAGGTTCTAGTCTCCATATAGACGTTGGGTTGAGGTGTCGAGAGAGTTCCATCCTATTCGGGTGATGACCACCTCACGTAAGCATGTCGTGGAGTCTATTATTCAGTTCTTCAGTACGAATATTTTTATTATTTAGTTCTTCGGAACAAATATTTTTATTATTTAGTTCTTCGGAACGAATGTTTTTATTATTCAGTTTTACGGAACGAATATTTTTATTATTCTGTTATTCGGAATGAATATTTTTATTATTATTTAATTCTTTCAAAACGGAATATATATTTTTATTATTCAATTTTTCGGAACGAATATTTTCATTATTCAGTTCTTCGGAACAAATACGTTCAGTTCTTCGGAACGAAAACATTTAGTTCTTCGGAACAAATATTTTCATCATTTGTTAAATTCAGTTCTTCGGAACCTCTATCTGATACCTCCCAAAGGGATCGGGAAGGATATTATGGCGGGATAGGGTTGGTTATTTACATCTTCGGTTGCGATAAAGTCGGTTATCTATATCTTTAGTTGTGAAAATGTTGGTTATCTACATCTTCGGTTGTTATAAGGTCGGTTATCTATATCTTCGGTTGTGATAAGGTTGGTTATCTACATCTTCGGTTGTGATAAGGTTGGTTATCTATATATTCGACTCTGATAAGGTTGGTTATCTACATCTTCGGTTGTGATAAGGTCGGTTATTTATCTATCTTTGGTAGTGATAAGTGCGATTATTTATTTATCTTAGAATTGAATAGAAGAGTGGGGCGACAATATTGAGATCCAAAAGTTTCTATTTGGCGTGTGATGTTTGGGTGTGCCAGTTAGTCTTTGACAGATACAAATCTTTTGTTGGTATAAATTTGTATACTCTCTTATTTTAAGTTCCTTATAAAAAAGAGATTGGGGCCAATGTTGGGATGTGATTATTTGGGTCTAGCCAAGGTGTAGCTAGCCCAATTTATTTAATGGTCCGGATCTGGTGTTGGCCCATGCACATTTAGTTTGATAGCTTGCTCAAATATTGGGAGAGTTCTTATTAAAATAAGATTGTGTTTCCTTATTTGGAGGAGATATGGAGATCTAATTTGGAAAGGAATTAATCAGTCATTAATTATAGTTATAAGGTTATTCTAAAAAGGACTCATACTCCTAATTGGATTCGAGTGGACATGACAGCTATAAGTACATCAATAAGCAAGGGTTTGGGGGAGAACACAATAACATATAACACAAATACACAATTTGTACTCCCGTTATTATTTTATAGTGGATTTTTTTATCTCTCTCCGTGGTTTTTTTCCGATTGAATTTTCACGCAAATTCTTGTGTCCATATTTATATCTCTTACAATGATGTGTGTATATTTATCTGTGTGTATTTCGTGAGTTTGATTTCACAATAATATAATTAACTGTTAGCGTTGTTTTGGCATACTATTTTGGTGATTTCGTCATGCGTATAAAATTTGGTGTAAACAACCAGTATAATTAATTATGAATATCATAAATTACGTATAAATATAGTATTAGTTATAAGTTGCTAGGCCATAGGTAGTTGGCATTAATTAGACATTAATAATATCACATTTCATACTTTTTTTATTAGGAAAAAATTAACTAAAAAATTAGGAATATGAAAGGTAACTCTTGATGAATAGACATAGTAAATACTACTCCCTCCATCTCAAATTATTTGCACTTTTAATCATTTGCATACTTATTTAAAAAATGTAATTATTATGTCAAATTTATCATTAAAAATATAATTATATCCATAATTAAGCAATTTGGGGATTATAAACTTAGGATGAGAAGGAATAAATGAAAAGGATAAGTTTGTACTATAACTATTTTAATTGTCTAAAAAAAGTGAAATACAATTAATTTGGTACAATAACAATTCTCTAAAATTGTAGTTAATTTTGGGATGATGGAGGGAGTAATAGACTGAATTACAGTGAATTACACAAACGTTCTGTCTTATCTTTTCATTTGATACCTTCTTTATTAGATAGCCTAGATTTGATATGATTTTTCTTTTCCTTTTTAGTTTTGTTTTGTTTTTGCAACAATGAAGGAGGTTTTAACTTTTAAGCACTGGCCTTTTAAAAAAAATCGATATCATTGAAAATATAATTGTGACAATCTATAAAATTTGGATAAGAACACGAGAGAAATTTCTTACATCAATGTGAAAAAAGGGAAAACCCTACTCATCATTATTGGCTATACTGATTTTACAAGTAAAGAAGTATTTTATATTTTATCCGTTTCAAAATATAAGATTATAATTAACTTTTTAAAGTCAGTTAAAGACATTTTAAATTTATAATTGACATAAATTTTTTTAATTTTTATAAATATAATGATGAATATTATAAACTATCTCAAAAGTACTAATCATTGTAAGATTTAATTTTTTATATTTTTTAATGAATAATCTTAATTTTAAGTTTAAATATATATTAAATTGACTTTTAAAAATTAATAATGACCTTATAACCCAAAGAATATTTTTTTTTTTGTTAAAAATGTAAAGAAAAGCATTATTCACTAGCAAACTAATATATCCATGAACGTGCCAATGGATATATTCATAATATATATTTCATAAATATATATTCCTCCCGACTACTACTTCATCTTCCACCCCATTTCTTTCTCCTCCCACCACCACTTCATCCTCCACCCCTTTGTCTCTCCTCCCCCACTATGATCACTTCGTCTTCAAATTCTCTCTCCTCCCAACCACCACCACCCCAACAGTACCACCACACCCAATCACCCACAAACACTATCAATAGTTAGAACCATCAATAACCGCCACCAACCCACCACGGCCACCATCATCCGAACCCCCATCAATACCGTCGTCCACAACTGCCATTAAGACCACCACCATCTGAATCCACTACATCAGATTTGTCCAACCTATATATAGACACCCAAAGATAGACCCATTACCTCATATGTGTCCAACCCATTAATATTTCTCTTATATATCCATCTCCATCAATTTCTTCTTTTTAATTCTTCAATGTCTAACCCCTATTTCCCTCAATACTTCAAATGGAGAGATTTTGAAAAGAGAAATCAAATGCATTTTAAAGATTTTATATATTTTCTGAATTGAAACTTTAATTGGAGTATGTATTTCATAAGAGAGATCTGAATTAATTTTGGAGCTGATTTGTGAAAAATTAAGTTAACTAGTACGTGGTATATATTTTGGATCAGCAGAGGTTGAGGGAAAATTCATGCAAATTAATAATTCGCTCATATTAGTCATAATGTACGAGTAAATTACTAATTACATTACTAATCGTACGTACATAAATATTATTTCAAATCAGTTTCAAAATTTTATTTATAACTATAAGTAGACACATTAATCAATGAATTAATTATTCATATATTTTATTCATTCACAGGCTATATCATAGTGTATAATCCAACCAACAGTTTGACATTTTTTAAACTGACTTTATTATTTATAGATATTTCTTAATTTGCATGCTTAGTTCTAAAAGTCATAGAAAAAGAAATTCTCTAAAAATAATAATGGAATATAAGATATATATCAATTTCATACTTGCAGGTAACCAATATGTATCTAGTAAACTATGTAGGCATTAAAATAGTAAATGTGTATTGTTTTTAAAATTTAAAATGGACATTTATGAGGGAGGAAAATGGTCTAATAAGTTAGTTGCTTCTTATTGCTTACATAGAGAATAATCTCCATAAACTGTTAGTTACCTACTTATCTGTAATCTTATTGACTTATTGTGTACGTAAATTCCAAAAAAAGAAAAGAAAGATATAAAATCATAACTAATTGTATGCAATAACTAATTATTTGGCCCCAACAAAATCTAATAAATAAAAGCAACAAGTAATTGTATACTTACCGTTTGTATAAGTAGATGTAAAATTTTCACATCCTTTCGTTAAACACCTAATTAGACTTTTTTTATATTTAATTTAGACAATTCTATTAACCTGTTGTGCACAATTAAATAATTCTGTTGTTTAGCTACATCCAATCTAGCTAGCTATACAGGGACGGAGCTAGTAAGAAGCACTAGTTTTTTATAAAAAAATTTGAGCCATTAAATTTTATTAATTTTTTCTTTAAGCCCCCAAGGTTTTTTGGGAAAAAATAATAGCATATAAATAAAATTATTGAAAAATTATTTTATGGTAAATGCTGAGAGAAATAGTTGAAAATTTCTCTTAAGAATCAATAACGAAAGAATTAATTTGTATGAAACAACGAATGTCACAATTCTTTTAAGTTGTAATGTAGGATAAAAAATGTCAATATTTAATATATTATCATTATTTTTGTTAAATAAATTTTATGTTGTTAATTATTAAAAAAATAATTATATTTGTATTTTTTATTATTAAAATTATTTTATATTTGAACATGATAATAAAATTATTTTATATTTGAACAAGATAATAAAATTATTTTATATTTGAACATGTTACATTATACCCCTGAAAAAAAATCTTGACTTCGTTCATGGCTTTAAAAATAATATTTTTACTCTAACAATATCAACCGCATAAATATATCATAAGAATATATATTGTGAATACTTTTTAATTGTGATTAAGTATTAATTATAATCATTTTCGAGAGATGTGTATTAAGTGAGATTTATACAATCTCATGTATTGATCATATGTTTCATAATTATAATTGAGCAAAAATTTGTGACAATAATATATAACAGTACTTATATTATAATGGATGTGTGGAGTAACATATTTGCTCAGTTATATTTAGAGTCTCTCGGAAGTTTTATGAATTTGGCAAAATAATCTTTCACAATACTTTGTTTGGTAGGAACTAAAGATGGAAAAATTATAACAGAATGAAAAGAAAAGAAATTCTGAAAAAGAAATCTCTTTTCTGCTCGTTAAACATGATTAAAAGAGGGGAAATATGAGGATTCTAATTTTCACAAAATTTAAAACTTATGCACAATTATATTTGTTTTTATGCAAAAACTGAAAGGAGATGCCCTCAAGTATACATTATATTGCTTTGCTTTATAGAATTTATATTTTCTTTGTTTGTCATTTATTTAACCTTTGAGACTTTAAATAGAAATGTTTGATTATTGAAAGTTTTTGCCAATTGAATGCTAAGGAAAAGAAAAGAGTAAAAGAAAGCAAAGAAAAAAATAATAGAAAAGTTGCATGTGGAAATTAAGATTGTGATGTGGTAGTGTGTTATGATAAAACATTTTTATTCATGTTTGTGAATAAATAAAATATAGAACAATTAATAACTCAATCCAAGTCGACTCGTTTAAATTTTATTCAACTCATTTAACTCTATTCGAGTTTACTTTGCAAGTCGAATTCAAATAAGCCCCCTTTGTCCTTTAAATATTTTTATCATCATCTATTTCATCATAACACACACACTATTACACTACAGGGAGGGGAGATCCCTACTCACTGCAAGCTATATATACATTATTCACTCGCCATAAAAAAGAAGCCATAGCTAGAGAAGAGGAAGAATCCATCCCACTAGTAATACTCATTCCAGTTTCTCTCCTTGTGGGTGAAGCAGGGAATGGAACATATATATATATATATATATATATATATATATATATATATAGAGCTTCTTTTCATAGTATTTGTTAACGCCAAGTTTTGCCGGCGCATCCAATCACTAAATCCACGCGCTCAAACCTGCACAATAACACGTCACAAACGAAGCTTGACGGCTGGGACCGCCGGGTGATAGCTCCGGTGTGAGAATAAGCACAGGCTGGTCACAAGGTTAACAATGGAGGCAGTAGTGTATAGTGCTCAAGTGGGTATTACCTGTTACCATTAGGTCAAGCCTTGTATTTATAGTCATTCTCACCGCCTCTAGAGTCCATGTCCCAGTCGAATTAGGACTCCTAAATATGGCAGTTACCATTGTTTGGGTCCAATGCAATCTCCTTTAAAAGTACAAGTTGGTGGTTATCCAACCACTTTCCTTATAAGTGTTGGTATTTAGATAGGATTAGGGTTGAAACCCTTAATCCTTTAGACTCCTTATTGCTCCGGGCTCCATCCGAGAAATAACCTTCGGTATAGGCCTTGCAAGGAGGTCTGAACCCCGGCCCGAAGGGTTCGGTAGTCCAATCCCGATCATCATCTATTCGGTCTAGACTCCGGACCGAAGGGCTTGGGAGTCCGACCCCGAACATCATTATGTCGGTCTGGGCCCCGGTCTCGTGGGACTAGTATGCCCGATCCGGATACTACCAGCTGGGTCTGTGTTCCTGCCCAAAGAGCTCTGATACCCAATCCCGAACTCTGCTACTCCAATACTGGCTTCGGCCCATTGGGCCCGGTAAGCTCCTCTCGGCCTAGGGCTTCTATCCATGTAGGGGTCGGTGGATTATATCCGAACATTGACCCCCAGTCTCTCTTTATAACAAGCCTTTAATGGGATATTTAATGAGAGATTTGAAGAGATGCCTGGGTAATCCAACCGACCTAATTAATGCAGTACGCATTACACAAGAAATGAACGGCCCAACACCATTATTAGCCGCCTTTTGAGATTCGTGCAGCATCAGTATAAATACCTCCACCCTCCATGACTGTTACCTTTTACGAACTCTTCTTTTTTGAGATCATTTTCAAAAAGCTTTCTGGCCAGTGCGATTTTCGGCGACCAATTCTTTTGCTCCGATCACTCTCTTTGTAACCTCAGACCACATTCTTTTTACCAATTTTCTGTTTCCATGGCCGATTCTAGCCTCGTTCTAGCTGCTTCCACCATTGATATGACCTCTGCTACTGACATTGTCCCCATTTTTATCGATTTGGCCGCCACCGTCACTATTGCCAATACCGACTTGGTACCAGTCGATCTGCCGGAGGCCCCAGCCGGTGACTCTACCAACGGTACTGAGGAGGAAATTCGGGCCGCCTATCGCTCAGAGAAGGATTTCTCTCATATTAACACCAAATCCACCCTTACGCCGTCCCAGCTTTTCGGCGCCCGAACCCTCTTCAACATCCCCCAAGAGTATAAGCTCCGGGTACCCAAGCCTGAGGAGAGGATGTTCTGGCATCCCGAAGGTAAATGGGTGGCCGTCCCGACTTATCGTGTCGTTTCTCTGCTTTGTGGGGATCGGGTTCGTACAACTTGTGCCGAACTCGTATATCCACTTAGTAAATTTTATAGCCATCTGCCAAGAGTTAGGGATCACCCCTGGCCTGAATTTCTTCTTTGTGCTGTTCTTGGTCGGCAAATCTAAGGAGCCCGGTTTTCGTCAATTGAACCGCGTTTCCGGTCGAGCTACCTTTGCCAAGACGCCTTCCAGCAACAAGGGTTGGCATAACCAGTGGATGTTTGTCAAGGGGACAGACTTGCAGCTCCTCCCGAACTGGTCGTCTCCCGATGACACAATCGTGAAGGTGTCCAATTTTCCGACGGCTCAAAAGGACGAATTCCGAGCCTTCTATCGAAAGGTGAAGAAGACCATGTGGAGCCTAGATACTCTAGCCAATGAGGCCTGGCTGTATAGGCACGGATGTAAGTATTATATCCCGACCTCTTTTCCTTTCGAGCATTCATTTTTGATTTACTTTTCTAATTTTCTGATGTATCTCCTTATTTCAGCAGTAACCATCTTCAAGCCGACGGGTGCGGATGAGTCTCTTATCCCCCTCCCCGTTCGGTCTGGTCCAATCCTTTTACCCCTTGGTGATAACGCCGCCGAAGGGGAGACAATCCCAATTTCTGAGCTTTCCGCCGACTCCTCTCCTGCCGAGCCGAAGAATGTCACGAAGATGACTACCGCTGAGAAGGTGGCCCAGTTGAAGAAAGGCAAGAAGAGGGCTCTTTCGAAGGGCTCCTCTAAATCGTCTCTTCTGAAGCCGGCCACCCCGAAGCTGGCTCTTCTATCGCCTCCCCCAGTTTTAGTTTCTGGAGATCCTGAGACCGAGGAGGAAACTCTGAGGCCTCGCTCCAAAAAGCTAAAACTTGTAGATGAACCCTCCCCTTCGGTAGTCGAGGTCCAGCCTGATGCAGCCCCACAGACTTTTGCAGTCCAACTATCTGCTGAGGTCGTGCCCTCTGCCCAAGCCAGTCCTTCCGAACGGTCACCGACCCAATCGTTTTGGCCGAAGAGCCCATCGGAAGTGTTCCCTTTCGACCGCTTGGATTGCTTCAAGCTTCCTACTAATGATGCTCGATTCAAAGGTTATTCTGCCGAAGCCTTGATGGTGGCATACATTAAAGCCCAGAGTCAGGTATTCCCAAAAGTTTTAGCTTGTATCCTCTGAATATTTGTCTGACCATTATTAACGTATTTCTTTTTTCTCGATGCAGGCTAACGCCATCCTGGCCCGAGCTATCCCCCCTATTGTTAAGGCTACCCGGAGGGAGGCTCAGCTTCGCGCCGAGGTGGAAATGCTCGGGGAGGATGTTTGGGGGTTATCAGCTGATTTGGCCAAAGAGAAGGAAGATCATGCCAATACCCGTAATAAGGTGACCTTCGCCGAACGTCAAGCCAACGAACAGAGCCAGATTTCTGAAATGCACGCCCAGCACCTGGTGCTGATGAGGGAAAATATAGCTCTGGGGGCAGAGTGTGCAGAAGCCAAGCAGCGTGGTGCGCAAGAGTATCAGGAGTCGGCTGAGCTCCGCGATACTATTATGGGTCAATTCGCCGAAGGCTATGGAGCTCATAAGGAGTGGGCTCAGGCAAAGATGACGGCTGCTGGGCTTGATGCTGCTATCTTAGACTCCTCCGATGATGAGTCTGATGCCGGAGACGACGCTGATGGCGAGGCTCCTGATCCGTAGTTTAGGATTTCACTTGTAATAATTTTTTTTTCTTTATTTCTTTTGTAACTTTGCCCGATCGGATCTGCGTGTAACTTTGTCCGATCAGTTCGAGTTGTTTTGTAACTATTCTGATCGGATATGTTTATCGCTAGTCCGATGGATTTTGTAGATTTCTAAAGTATAAATGGAGAGAAATCCATTTTATTTTATTGAGGTATAAAGCAACTTACATAAGCAGAAGTAAAGAATTACATAACTCTTACTGATAATATTTTCTAAGTCTTCCAGCATGCCATGTATTCTTTACCTCTGTACCATTTAATGCCCGAAGCCGATAAGTTCCTGGCTTCGGCACTTCAGTTACTTCATAAGGACCCTCCCAGTTCGGCATTAACTTACCCGTATTCTGGGGGGTAGATGCCTCTGCTTCCCGAAGAACCAGGTCCCCGACCCCAAACCTTCTTTGCTTCACATTCTGATTGTAGTGTTGGGCCGTTCTCTTCTGGTATATAGCTAGTCTTATCGATGCTGAATCCCGAACCTCATCCAACAGATCTAAATTCAATCATAAACCATCATCATTGTATAATTCTTGGTACTGACTGATCCGAAGTGTGGGTGATCCGATCTCAACGGGTATTAGTGCATCGGTTCCATAGGCCAGTCTGAACGGTGAGTCCCCTGTTGTGGTCCTCAGGGTAGTTCGATACGCCCATAGGACACTGAGCAGCTCTTTGGGCCATCTTCCCTTTAATTCATCCAACCTTCTTTTAATTCCTGTGAGCAGGATCCTGTTGGTGACTTCTACCTGTCCATTGGATTGGGGGTGGGCCACTGAGTCTTTCTGTGTTGGATGCCTAACTCTTTTAGGAAAGTTTCAAACTTTGACCCCATAAATTGTCTGCCATTATCCGAGACCAAGACCATCGGAATGCCGAACTGGTAAACAACATACTCCTTAAAGAACTTGAGGCATTCTTGTTCGATAATCTTCTGTAACAGTTGGGCTTCCACCCACTTTGTCATGTGGTGGATTGCGACGATTACGAAAGTGGCTTGCCCTTTGGCCTTTGGTAATGGTCCCAAGATATCAATCCCCCACATAGCAAATGGAATCGGGGATAAGACCGAATACAATTCCTCGGGAGGTCGATGTGGGATAGAACTATATAACTGACACTTAGGACATTTTGTGACATAGTCCTTTGCTTCCTGGAAGATGGTCGGCCAATAGTATCCCTGCCTCATAATTTTGTAATCCAATGACTTGGCCCCCATGTGGTCCCCACAGATTTCTTCATATACTTCCTTCAGTGTGTACTCAGCCTCCGAAGGCGTCAGAAACTTGAGTAGAGGAGAGGTGAAAGCCCTTCGGTACAGATCCCCATCAATAAGAACGAAGTTAGAGATCCTATGCTTGATTTTTCTAGCATACATGCGATCCGAAGGCAGAGTCCCCTCGGCCAAGTATGTGATGTAAGGCGTAAGCCAACAGTCGAGCCGATCCAGGGTTAGTACGCCTGTCTTTTGAACACTAGGTTTGTCTAATACTTCCAAGTATACTGATTCGGTGAAAGAACTTATTTCGGTTGTGGCTAGTCTGGCTAGGGAATCTGCTACTGTATTGTCTGATCGATCGATCCCTAGACAGCTGTACGACTCGAAGTATGAGAGTCTATTTTTTACCTCTGCCAGGTATTTTGCCATTCGGGCCCCTCGGGTCTCATACTCTCCCGATATCTATTTAACCACCAGCTGGGAATCACTGTATACCACTATCTTCTGTACCTCCAGGCATCGGGCTAATCTAAGTCCGGCCAAGATAGCTTCGTACTCGGCCTCGTTGTTGGTGGCCTTGAATCGAAATCTAATGGCCTGTTGGACCCGGCTTCGGGGCTAGTCAGTATGACCCCCGCTCCGCTGATGTCTGAGGTAGATGACCCGTCCACGTAGAGAGTCCAGACCGTCTGTAGTGATCTAGCTTCGGTGACCGAAGCCACATCTGGTTCGGTGAAAGAACACTCCATGATAAAATCCGCCAAGGCCTGTCCCTTAATTGCCGTCCGGGGATGGTATTCTAAAGCAAATTGAGTTAGTTTCGATGCCCATGCAGCAAGCCTGCCGGAGACTTCAGGCCTGTGCAGTACTTTTTTCAATGGTTGATCTGTGCAGACTATCATCAGCCGACCCTGGAAATAGTGCTGAAGTTTTCGGCTTGCGATGATCAGAGCGTAGGAGAACTTCTCCAGGTTAGGGTATCTGGTTTCTGTTTCAAGAAGGACTTGACTGACATAGTAGACCAGAAATTGCTTTCCTACTTTTTCCCGTACCAATGTTGCCCCCACCGCCATCGAGCTTGCGGCTAGGTATAGATATAGTGGCTCTGAAGGGATCGGTTTCATCAGCAATGGTGCTGAGGACAAGTATTGCCTGATCCCCTGGAAGGCATCTTCGCACTCGGAGGTCCACGGGAAACTCTTCTCATTTTTCGGCCCCTTTAGGGTGTCGAAGAACCGCAAACACCTTTCTGCTGATTTCGATACGAACCTTCGAAGAGCCGCTATCCGACCCGTTAGCCTCTGTACGTCTTTGTACGACTTCGGGGATTGCATATCCAGTATCTCTTGGATCTTCTCTGGGTTTGCCTCGATGCCCCTTTTGCTAATCAGATAACCCAAGAATTTTCCTGATCCCAATCCAAAGGTACACTTTGTTGGGTTCAGACGAAGCTTATATTTCTGAACCGTTTCAAAGTAGTTTTCCAGGTCCACCAGATGATCTCGAACTGACACGCTTTTTACAATCATGTCGTCTACTTAGACCTCCATGCTTCGGTCTAGTTGCTTTGTAAACACATGGTTCATCATTCGCTGATAAGTGGCTCCTTCGTTGAGCAGTCTAAAGGTCATCTTTCGATATGTATAATGGCCCGATGCGTGATGAAGCTCATCTTCGGGATATCAGCCTTAGCCATTGAGATTTAATGATATCCCGAGAAAGCATCCATGAAGCTCAGTATGCCGTACCCTGAAGTGGCATCAATCAACTGATCAATGTTGGGCAAAGGGTAGAAATCTTTCGGGCAAGCCTTGTTCAGGTCTGTGTAGTCAATGTAGATTCTCCATTTCCCGTTCTGTTTCTGAACTAACACCACGTTTGCCAGCCACTCCGGGTAATCAATTTCGAAGATAAATCCTGCCTCCAGTAATAATTTAGCAATCTCTTCATCGATGATTTTCTGTCTCTCCGGGGAAAAAATTCTTCTCTTCTGTATAACCGGTCTCTTATTGGGATCCACTTCCAGCCGGTGTAGTGCTGCTGACTTGTCCACCCCGGGCATATCACTGGGTACCCATGCAAAGATATCCGCATACGCCCGAAGCAGGTAGATTAACCCGGTCCGAAAGGGTTCTGTCAATCCTGAGCCAATCTTTATCAGTTTTTTCTCGTTCCCCAAGATCTGTTGTATATCCTCTGTTTCATCGGCTGGTAATGCAAGTGGCTCTGCGCTACCTTCTGTAAATGGCTCTATCTCGATAGCCATCGTCTGCTTCTGCTTACTTACCCTGGTTCCTCAAAATATCAATGTATTCCGATAACATCTACGGGCAATGTCTAGGTCACCTTTTACCTCCCCTATCCCGTTCAGTGTTGGAAACTTGATCTTGAAATGAGGTATGGAGGTGACTGCTTGCAAGGCTTCCAGAGTCGATCTTCCCAATATGGCGTTGTAAGCCGAATCCACCTGGACAACAAAGAATCTGACCATAACCTCCATTTGTTGAGGAGTTGTGCCGAACTTGACCGGCAGTTCAATGGTGCCCGATACAGGCACCGGGTCGCCACTGAATCCGTACAAGGGTCCCTCTCCCCCCAGTTCCATCTTCTTTCCCCCTAGGTCCATCCTCTGATAGGCATGTGTATATAGTATGTCGACCGAGGATCCGTTGTTTACCATCATCCACTTCATATCCACTAGTCCGACCTGAGCTGTTATCACCAATGCCCCATCATGTGACTATTTGGGATTCGAAGGGTAGTCTTCATCTTAAAAGGAAATAACTGCCCCCGGGAAAGCCCTTTCCTTTTTTGTCATGGACCCAGCAATCGATAGGACCGCATCTAGATGTTCACTTCTCTTCCATCCGGTCACGCGCCTTACCGAACCTCCGAAAATAACATTAATCACCCCTCGAGCGGGCTGGTTCTGATTCGGTTGTGTTTCTCGGGCCTGAGTCCTGTCTTCTTCCCTTGGTTGAGTTCCGATATTTTCCCTACCGGCCACATACTGAACCAACGTCCCATTCTGAATGTTCTTTCCGATGAGATCCCCCAGATCCAGACATTCCTCTGTCGTATGGCCCGCATTCTGATGATAATTATAATATCTATTTTTGCTACGCCTCCTGGGTTCGGCCTCGTTCTGCAGGACTCATAGAAGGGTTTGTCCTTGATGTCTTCCAATATTCTAGCTCGATTGGTGTTGAGGGGAGTGAAAACTTTGTTGACACTTCTGCTTGGGAAGGGTGGTTGGCCACTGCCCGATCCCCCACTGTTATATAGTTTCTTTTCCCTTGATTATCCGATCTCCCCTGATTATTGTCCGATCGTTGGTTGTTCGGCTTATCTCTGTCCCTAGATTTATCGTGTGAAGGTGTCTTGAAATTTCCCATGGCCTCTTCAATGGCAATAAATCCTTCGGCCCGATGAAAGGCTTCAGTCAGGTCCGAGGGCGGGTTGATCACTAGATCTTCAATCAACTTCTTTGACCTCCCCATATCCAAACCCATTGTGAAGAATCCCAAGGCCTGTGGTGAATTCAATTCTGCCACCGATCCCACAGCTTCCCGAAATCTCTTGACGTAGGTGCCGAGAGTCTCGTCCGAACGTTGTTTCACTTGCATGAGGGAAGCTGTAATCTTTCCCCTTCTCCTGTTGCTTCCGAATCTAGCGTGGAATTTTTCCCGAAGATCATTCTATGAAGTAATTGTTCCTGATGCCAAAGTCCCCATCAACTCTTTGGCACTCTTCTTCAAGGTGGTTGCAAACATATGACACTTTGCTGCGTCCGAATGCCCGTAATATGTTATCAACCTATCATATCCGTCCGAATGATCATACGGGTCTCCCATTCCGTCGTATGTCTCCATCGGGGGCATTTTCTTCTTCGGGTCAGCCGTGACTTGATTGATCTCGGGTGAGAGGGGCGAACTGTGGCAGCTCGAGGATGTTCCCAACTGATTTTTTGTAGCCAGAAGCTTTTCCAACTCCGCGACTCGTCGAGCGAGGGGGTCGGTATCTTCCTTACCGGAGGAAGGCCTGCGCCTGTCCCCCTCATATTTGGGAGATCCGATTCTCGCCCTCTATCCCGATCGGCCCAGGCGTTCAGATCTTCGTTCGGGGGAACGACTCCTTCTTTGGTTCCTCTTTTCCCAAGAATGACTTCTGTGTCGGCTTCTTTTCCTTCCAGTCCCTCCTTGTTTTGGCGATCTTGATCGGCTCCGATGCCTGCGCTTCTTTGAAGAGGCCTCCTGTTCTCCAGCCATCTTCACCATCTGCAACTCCAATTCTTCTTGCTGGAGACGCAAGGCCAGCATGGCATTCTTATTCTGCTGTATTTTGGTCAACAGGATAAACTAACGTTGGTCCTTGCTGTTCTCCACCCGATCCTTATTCCGTCGTTCATAGGCCCAAGATTGGTTGTCTTCCATGTGGGTGTGCTGAGGAATCGGAGTATGTTGACTGGGGACGTACAGCTGCCTTTGTACCGACTGAACCTGCACCGAATTACCCTCCTAGTTGTTGGGCCCCAATCTGTCTTTGACAGAATCCCTTACTAGGGTCGTCGGGTGAGTCTTGGCCTCTTCCTGGTTTGAAGCCCCACTGTCCTTACTGGCCATGTCCTTTCTACCGGACAAGTACAAATGTGATTGATTAAGGCACTAATACGCCCTCCTTCTAGCTCCAATGTTAGTGCCAAGTTTTGTCGGCGCGTCTAATCACTGAATCCACGCGCTCAAACCTGCACAATAACAAGTCACAAACGAAGCTTGACGGCTGGGACCGCCAGGTGATAGCTCCGGTGTGAGAATAAGCACAGGCTGGTCACAAGGTTAACAATGGAGGCAGTAGTGTATAGTGTTCAAGTGGGTATTACCTGTTACCATTAGGTCAAGCCTTGTATTTATAGTCATTCTCACCTCCTCTAGAGTCCATGTCCCAGTCGAATTAGGACTCCTAAACATGGCAGTTATCATTGTTTGGGTCCAACGCAATCTCCTTTAAAAGTACAAGTTGGTGGTTATCCAACCACTTGCCTTATAAGAGTTGGTATTTAGATAGGATTAGGGTTGAAACCCTTAATCCTTTAGACTCCTTATTGCTCCGGGCTCTATCCGAGAAATAACCTTCGGTATGGGCCTTGCAAGGAGGTCTGAACCCCGGCCAGAAGGGTTCGGTACTCCAATCCCGATCATCATCTATTCGGTCTAGACTCCGAACCGAAGGTCTTGGGAATCCGACCCCGAACATCATTATGCTGGTCTGGGACCCGGTCTCGTGGGACTAGGATGCCCGATCCGGATACTACCAGCTGGGTCTGTGTTCCTGCCCAAAGAGCTCTGATACCCAATCCCGAACTCTGCTACTCCAATACTGGCTTCGGCCCATTGGGCCCGATAAGCTGCTCTCGGCCCAGGTCTTCTGTCCATGTAGGGGTCGGTGGATTATATCCGAACAGTATTATTATTATTATTATTAATTCCTCAAGAGGATGGGATCAATGAATAGCATTATGAGCTCCAGTGTACATAACACCGATGGTTTAAGCATGGGACTTCTCGTGGGAATTCTCTTAATTTTTGCAACCTTCATCTTCCAGGCTTTATATTTTAGTATCAGGATTCAGACCACACCGGAGCATACTTCAGCCCTTGAAATAACAATAGCGAGCGAGCCGCCTCACCTTGAAATGGAGCCGCCTCACCCTCACCATCACCACAATATTGTCCTCGATGAGGAGACGCTATCAAGTTATCCGAAGCTGCTTTACTCGGAGCTGGAGGCAAAGCTCCACAATAAGGACTCAACAGCGACGTGTTGTTCCATTTGCTTGGGGGATTATAAGGAAAGTGACATGCTGAGGTTACTTCCTGATTGTGGTCATTTGTTTCATCTAAAGTGCGTTGATCCTTGGTTGCGGTTGCACCCCTCGTGTCCGGTTTGCAGGATGTCTCTGTTGCCGATCCCGCTCTCGACCGAAGGGATATTGGATAATTAAGTACTACTCTTCGATAAATGATACTGCAAATTCCTCTCCAATGGCTACAAGATATAAGGATAGGGAGAATACTAGCTGTATAATATTACCAAGAACCAGTATGTAAATTTTTGCATGTTATGCTCTAGAAACTTTTCAATGAGCTTCGTTGTTAACATAAACTACCAAGAATTGTGGACTATCTGAGACTAGTTCAATGCGACGTGAATCTTATTCATGAATTCACCCTATTCAGGGCCTCACTTTATGCAATGACCCTATCCATGTCTTCTTCACTACTACAAACTTGTGCTAATTCCCCCGGGCCATGTTTGTTTACTAGGATAATACTTGGGATTGGACTAATAATCTTTAATTTCTTGTTTGTTTTTTAAATTAGACTCCGGACTATTTATCCAGGGATAGCAAAATGACTTAAAATGAGGGATTATTTAATACCATGTCTAACATGGTATTATAATCCCATTATGAGGGATTAAAAATTTATGGATAAAATTAATCTTTGTCTTTTTTAATATGACTAACGTATCCTTAAATTAGATTGAACCCCTCCACCCCCACTCCACCCCCCACCCCCACTCCCACTCCCACTCAATTTTTTTTTGACTATGTATACACCCCGGCCCACTCCCACCCACCCCCCAAACCCCACCCCCACCCCACCCCTACCCCCACAAAAATTAAAAAAATAATATTATATAACGTACTTATAGGCCATTGTACTACTTTGGTTTCTTTTAATTGGAGGTATTGGCATATATAACATTTGCAAACATGACCACAGTGTTCTGAAGGCTTTCTCACCTATTTACATATTTCGGCATTTTAGAAGGGGAGGAAAAGCTGGTTGGACCTCCCTTGGTGGGATCATGCTCAGCATCACAGGTTTTCTCTTACTTATCATTTTCCTGTATAGTGTTCACGCTCATTTTAACATGGAATAAATAATATTATTTATTATTTATGTATACACCCCCTCCCCCCTCCCCCCTCCCCTCGAAAAAATATTATTTTTTGATTATGTATACACTCCCGCCCCACCCCGCCCCACCCCACCTCCACCCCCACCCCCACCCCCTTGTCTAAAAAAAATTTACTGAATAATATAATCACTTATTTAAAAGTTTTTAATTATTTTTTTAATTATTTTTGATGTATAAATAAGTTTAAATTATAGTTTAAAATATATTATTATTAATAAGGGTATAATAGTTCAAACGATATTTTTTAATCCAATCCTTTAATTAATCCTAAAAAAAACAAACATAATATGGGATTATTTTAAGTTATTCCATGAATAATCCCATAAAAAATAAACATGTGACTAGGATTATTTAATCCTAGGATTAATAGTCCACGATTATAATCCCATGAATTATAATTCCAGGATTATAATCCTTGTAAACAAACATGGCCCCGGGGTCCTACTTTTAGCACCAACAACTAGGAGCATGCATAAAACTTCTTCTAATTGAACGTGGCACTTCTTCAAAATTGTAAGTGCATAGAAGGTTTGTTAAGGATATGATCAAACTATTAATTTCAACTCTCCCACTTATCCTTTTTGATTGGTAACACTCGAGCTACTCGTGGATGAGTGCATTTTTTATTCTTAAGATTAATTCTACCATGTCTTCACTTCATCTCGCATTCTGATCGAGCAATATAGTATGATGTTAATGATTCCTAGAAAAAGTAAGCATGATGCAATTCTTAATTGTTGATTTTTCTAGCCAAAAGATGTTTATATGAAGTTAATCAGACCCTAGAAAAAGTAAGCATGTTCCCATTTGGTAGTGATATATGGCAAGTGAATATCAGGAAGAAGGTACATAACGAACTAATTCAAGATGAATATTTCATTTTTTCCATTCATGTTATTAATTTTCAGGGTTCAATTTGATGATGTTACGGATTGATCAATTATCAAAAGTAAACCACAAGAATTTTGTGAACCTTATGGGTGTTTTGAAGAACAGGAGCCCTTCACTGGAAATGATGGTTTTCGAATATGCACAAAATGGAACTCTGTTTGAGCATTTACACAAGGAGTATCTAACTGCTGCCTTGATTTTGCATTTCGGGTCAAGTTTAAAATTTTACTTTCATTGCACGTAGTTTCAAATTTCATACTTATTTTGATAAACAGGTAATGGTGATTTGTAAAAAAATGATCTTAGTTGATCTTATTTCTTAGGAAGGTGATACTTTACTGTGCAGTTAAAAGCTAGGATTTGGTGAAACACATGAAGTTATAGCTATTAAAATATATTGATTAAATGTTTTAGAATATAAAATTTTCAGTTGTATATAAGAATCCTCAAAGGCCTGTATCATGTTGGAAAACAATAAATAGAACCCTGCCATGACCCAGGATTAGTTTATGATAAATATTCCAATGGTGGATTATATATTTACCTACAGTAATGTGTGGGCAAAAAAGTAAAAAGGGTTTGTCTAATTATTATCAGGCCTGGAGCATATTTTTGAACTATATTTGACGCCTACCTTCCACTATGTATCCATATTTTACAACAACTTACCTTTATTTTTAAAAATGAATTTTAGATTGTATCTCTAGATCTTGTGGGTCCTGCAGTAAGAGAAGCAGAGCAGTTGAACTGGGGGACGAGAATGAGGATCGCAATGGGGATGGCATACTGCCTGGAGCATATGCGTCAACTAAAGGCACCCATAGGCCATAACCCACAACCACCTAAATCTGACAGAAGACTATGGAGACGAGGTATCATATTTTGGAGTATGGAATGAATTTGCTGATACGGAGATGAAATTAAATCCAGAATCTAATAACTTCTATAGCTTTGGTGCTATATTGTTTGAAATGATAACAGGTAGACAGTTTCTCACTCCAAGACCGGGCATCGGATTATTTGAGAGGGGAGCAACCCCTTATGCTACGTTTGGATTTAAGGAATGGAATGAAGAGTGGAATGATTCATTCTATTCTAGTTGGAATGAGTTATTCCATATGTTTTCCCTCTTCCAAGGAATTCAAAATAATTTTTTTCTTTCCAATCGCAACCAAACACAATTTTTTTCATTCCATATGAATAAGTCATTTCATTCCCACATTCATTACTCCAATCCAAACGTAGCATTAGAAAAATGGTGGATCAACTTGACAAATTTGGTGAAGTTTTACATTCTTGTTGCCATCCCAACCCTAAACAAAGGCCAACAATGAGAGATGTTATTGCCAGGCTTAGAGAACTAACTGGAGCTGGAGGTGATGAAGCTATCGCAAAGCTTTCGCATCTTTGGTGGGCTTGAGCTTGAGATTCTGCCCACAATATAATGCATCGACTTGATTGTGCAAGGATAAACCCTTTTTTACGTATTGCGAATGCGTTTTCACCTTGGAATTCGTCAGTTGGATCCAAAGTAGGAAGATCATGCTTGCACATATATCTAAGGTAGATAAAGAATGTTGAGCTATGTAGGAAGATCATGCTTGTACCAAATCCTGATTATGACATTCTGAGTTATGTTGTTTAAACATGGGTGATTTGAATATTTTGGATGGGTTTGAGTTGATTTGGAGCTGAAGAAGATGGCTGAGGTGAGCTTTGATTTCAATTATTTTGTAAATTTTTTAAAAAAATAAGAAAATGCTATTAAGGGTATAATAACATTTATTCACTAAAAGTAATGGTGTTATGCAAAAATGGTTAATAGGAGACATTGTGCAACAAGATGTCAAACTATATTTTCCCTTCTCCACCAAGTGGTGAAGCGAAATCAGCGTAAATCTCAAGTGATTCTTTGCATTTTGCAAGCAAACTCAGATTGTTAAATACACGAGACAGATTTTTTTTTAAAAAAATTTAATTTTGTTTCGGTTTTTCTTTTCTTTTCCTCTGCATTTTCAAGTTCCAAACGGATGCTTAATATTCTTGGTGTCCCAAATATTCCTACTTTTTTTTCTAATTCTTTTTATCACACCATTAGGATCTGTTCATCACTATGAGTACATGCATCAACATGTTTTTAATAGCAGTATATTGTAGTTTTGTTGCTTAATGTCATTAAGGTATGGATGTGGTTGTCAAACTTAGTTTAAAAATATTGTTGATTATGTCTATTATACTTTTCTCATAAAAATTTTCCAAATTTGCCCAAATAAATTTTTCTCTTTCCTAAATTAAAATCTTACAAACATATAACTAATAAGTATAAACATAGAAACATAATTCTTAATACACCAAAATCAGATCAAACAAAGAAAGACACATGTATCTAATCTAATAAGGTTAATCTAGGACAACTACCAATGTGAGATTCACTTTGGGTAGTCGAACTCAGTAAAGACTTCACCCCACGTCCCAACTGTAGTTACTGATCAGTTCCTTGCAAACCTTATCATCCACCTCAGCTTGAATAAACGGGTGCTCGGAGTACCAACCTTCTTTAAAAAGTAAGTTTGATTCTTTTGTTTGAAGATTTCCATCTTGTCCAAACACTGCAATGGCAGGAAGGCGAGGACTAAATCCAAACACCTTGTCGATCAAGGTAAGAGCAAAATCAGGAACATAAGAGTGGACCAACCACATTATTTTTTGGATGCAGCTGAAGAAGTCAGTCTGGGAGTCATCCAGCGAGATGCAAATGATCTCAAAATGGTCATTTGTCTCCTTCTTTTCATGATACATCCTCTTCAATGCACGCAAAAATGATCCGGATCCATAGCAAGAGTTTGTAGCAAACAATAGAATGACACGCTCCCCTAAGAGATTGGAGAAATTCCAATTAAGGTTTGAAAACAAAAAATGACTCAAGATTAATGCTTCCACAATAGCTAGGGTTCATCATAAGAGCATACACACCTTGGATCGTGTAGAACATCCTCTGCATAATGAAGCCGATGGTGATAAAAGTTTGCACAACCCCAATTTCTGTAGTTTCTTCTTCTCTAACTCCACAGCTCTTTGTAGGGTGAAAGGAAATGCCTCAACTCCATAAAGTTCCAAGACGTCGAGGGCAAAGAAATTCAGTGGTTGATACTTATCATGCTCGGTAATGATAAAACGACCTGCATTACTCGATATATCATCATCGTCCTGTATATTATAAAGAAGCCGACATATCTTTCTACCATCACAGGCCAGTCTATACCAAGGGATGTCATTATACTCCTCAAGGAATGTGTTCTTGAAATATGAAAGAGAAACTACCTTTGTTAATAGAAACAATCACAAATTTTTTATCTGGATCATCTTTCAACAATTCCCACGTACTCAAAAGTAGTCTAGCCCAGGGTTCATCCAAAGGTGATTTGTCAAAAAAATGCAGTCCCACAATACAATTTTCAAGATCGGATGTACTTACCTGCAAAAAAAGTTGTATACATGAATTAATTGCACATGATGATAAGAAACTCAACAAATATGAGAAATTATTCACAACCACATTGTATGAAGAGAAACTAGTTAGACTCATAAATTTACTTACTGGTTTCCCTTCACTGGAAAATACAAAGTCACCAAAGAGTCTTTTTCAGGGTTTTTTAGTTCTTCCCAAACTGCAAGATCATCTCTACCTATTTTATTTTATTAAATTTTAACCTTATCTCTCATCCTCATGAACAAAATATTTATCTGTATATGTGAGCGGAGGACGTGATAAGGATCATATTGCTGCATTTCTATGCTTTTACAGGAACGCATTCTGCTAGCTCTTACTTTTACCTTTCCAGCAAGACAATAAAATAAGAAAATAGACAAGTTGAGAATATTGTGTGGATCACACTTGGTACCTTATTCTAATCAATGTAGGTTGATGCTGGAGGGAAACTTAATGCTACATTACACTCTAAGTCTTTATGTTAGCTCTCTTGCACATCTAAAATAGGTTCCTACTTTAAAGTTCTAGGGTTTCTGACATTGAATTTCCTACTAATAGGAGAAGTCATCAGACTCTACATGTACTCAACCTTAAATTCAAGGGAATTGATCCAGATGGAGCATTTACAGATGAAGTTTGCACAACTTGGTCTTTTGGGAATGAAGCCCAAGGAACTTGTCCTGTACTTGAGACCCTGTTGACTACCTTCTCATAATTTGAACAGCTTCTTTTGACAAACTATATTTGGAAAATCAAAGCATCTTCCAAAGTCAAAGCTTTCGTTTGGTCTATAGTCCACTACAAGCTTAACAGTGGTAGCCTTCTAAGTGCGGAGACGGTATGCAGCTTTATCACTTGATCCTGATGGATGTGAATAATGTGATCCAGGCTAGTTACACAACAAGAATTTGGGTTCTGGGCCTTCTGGGGAAAATAAAATGTCTATCCTTCATGGTCAACTTTTCAACCAAAAATAGAGATATTCACAAAGGACTATGCTCTTCTTTGTACTATCGAATTAATAAAAGAACATGCTATTACAAAGAAATTCTGAAGTAGTTTTGAACTTTTGATGAAATAAACAAGAGAATCATGCTTATTGATTGCCAAACAAATGTAATACACATATAAGCAGCATATGAAAATTGCAAAATGCTTATTATTGTTCCTTATTTTTTTGGGGCAAGTCAAAAAAATGCTTACTTCTGCTGAGAAGATGACTCCTATAAATTGTTGTTATCTCTCTGTCCTCCCAGTTTCCAGTGTGTTTTGATTGTTTTATTGCTTATAAAAGCATTGTATCCATAAGTTTTGTGAACTTGGCAACATATCACCTGTGGCAAAATAAATAAATAAATTAACCTTGGAAATTTAACCTAAAACTGAATGACTTCAGACATTTAACCATAAAGTGAAAAATTTTAACACTAATAGAACATACTGTTATTCAGAAGAAAAATAAAGGAATCTAAATCTCTAGATATTCTAAAGTTATAGTAATACAAAGATGACAAATTAGAAGACAAGTTAAGTGTCTATATCTGAGACCAGTAAAAGAAAAAAAAGCAGCAATTAAGGCCCCAAATCAACAATATTGTTTTAGCTTGCAGGACGTTTCTTTCTTAATGAGCAAAAGGAAAAGAAAATAAACAATCGATTGCAGAAGGATACCTTGGGACATCAGGCCTGCAGACCATATGGGTTGAGATCCCGTGAATATGTGGATTTGGCACATAGCATTCAGGATTTATAAGAGTCTGAAAAGTGCTGTTTTGACCCCCTAGAAGATCCTGCAGTGCAATTTTAATAATCCGTTCTATCTCTTTGCTAAACCCAGTGGTCTCAATATTAATAACAGTTAGGGCTAAGTCTCTGTTCTCAGGAATCTTTTTTTTGAATATCACAGTCCTTAACTCTTTCATATTTACTGATTTCTATTCTTTTGGTATTTAATTCCACGCTTGTTGAAACTGTTCCATCTGCCATTTCATGTCCAATGATTCTAGTTTTGCTGCTCAAGATATTTTTGTGTTTTCCTTCTGCTTTTGTGGTTACAGGTCTTCTAGTCCATCTCCTAGTATGTCCTACTTCAAGACCATAAATATTACAATCAAAAGGCTTATCTGTAGAATTTTTTCCACTTCTACCTAAATAATGGAAGCTTTCCCACCCAGAACTAGCTAAGGTATGAAATCTACACTTGGGAACTTGCAAAAGTGAGAAGCACATTGCAACTGTTCTGATTTCAAAATATATAGCAAAATCTAATTTGTAAAGAATTCTAAACTGCACACCTAATTTGATTAACCTGCAGATGAAGCAAAAAAATGCAGTGTTAAATTTAACCTTAATTATATGTCCCTATCATATTGAAACAATCCAGACACCATTTTTTAATTTTTAATTTAGTATTAAAAAAAATCAAATTTGTATCGTCTTAACATGGCTCAAGATTTTTAAGTACATTTAAACAATGCCAGGACTTGGTGCCAATGTATTTCAATTTGCAAACAACAAAACACCAAAAGAAACAAGACATCTTGAGTGCGGCAGGCTAAGTACGCTTCACAGATTCCCACCAGTAATCTGTCTCTCCACGGAACATAAAGGTGGCGAATGGAACCTTTTGTTCCTCCGTGCATCCCAAGACATCAAATATCTTGGTAATTTGCTTAACTCACGTTTTTGCCAAGATCGGATCTGGCTTTCCCAAAAACTCTGATGGTCCCAACGCTTTGAACTGCTTGGCAATGACAAGCCGCGAGTTGCTATTATTACCACCCGTATTTTGAACACGAGTCTCCCTCGTTTGGTTTTGCATGAACTGCAAAAAACTTCTAAACATTCCATCGTTCTTCGTCTGATCGATGGTGTTGTTTACAGGAGGAATATTGCCTTCCGGTTGCACGTTCTCCTGGTTGATGATTAAAGGTGTCTCAACGGTCTCATTCACTCCATTGTTAACATTCTCAGCTGCCATTCTCAAATACTGCCATAAAATAAGAGTTAATTAAACAAATTAACATATCATTCATTAACTCTATGCTCCAACTGACCAAATAAATACAACATAAACTTAGGTAGGACACACTAGCGAAGGGTTTACTCGTCTCTCCCCTCCTAGTTCTATTCCCCGATCTCCGCCAGAGATCATATCCCTAAGCTCTGATATCAACTGTGACGCCCCCAGAATAGGTCTAATCAACCCAACCCATTCTGAGACTCCAAATATATGGTACAGAATCTAAATATAATCTTTTATAACAAAAGGTAGTGGAAAATACCACTACAAAAAAAATAGTCATTGCCAACTGGCAATGCCATCGCCAATGACTGCACTGTCGTCGGCATTGAGGTCATTAGTGACGGCACTGACCGTCGCCACACCCGTCGCCGCCCAGGTCGTTGCCCCTGATTACCGTCGATCGCAGTCGACAACATTATCATTGGCGATGGCTTACACTCATTGGCGACGGGCCGGACGACGGCACGGCCGTCGACAATAAGTCACCAGAAAATTTTGGATTGCACTCATTAGCGACAGCTTGGCCGTCGACACTGAATTTTTTTCCGTCGGCAATGACCTTTCAAATTTTTTTTAAGGAATCAAATGCCTATCACCATGCCTGTCGCTATAGGTCATTGGCGACGACAGCCTGTCGCCATTACCCCCGTCAGCAATGCCTATATTTTTTTTGATTTTTTTATAATTTCAAATTTTCCCTGTTCATTTACAAATATATACATATAACCTGTTATAAACTAATAAAAACCATCAAATAACAATCAAATATCATACAATATTATCATAACAATCAAATAGTAATCCAAATCAAATATATAGATCAAAAATGGCGGTCTGTACAACTCGATCAAAAACTATACAAATACATATATGAAACTCAAAATATGTCATAAACTAACTACAACTCAAATCAGGAGTAGGAGTGACAGTATCATCACCGCCGGTCCCACCGCTGGTCCCGTCTCCTATCCCACCGCCAGTCCTGTCGTTGGTCCCACCGCCGGTCCCGTCGCCGATCCCACAGCTGATCCCGTCGTCGATTCCACCATCAGTCCCATCTCCGGTCCCACCGTCAGTTTCGTCGCCGGTCTGTCGCTGGTCCCACCACCGGTCCCATCGTCTGTGCCTCCACCTCCACAAGACTCGTCAATAAGACAAAACTGCAGGCGGATGAATTTTCTCAGCATACAAGTTTTGAAAAATTGTCTGGCTGCTTTCAATGTCAAAAATCAGAATTTTTCAACAAAAAACAAAAGTGGGGCCCACCCATGTTTTTAATAAAAATATTTATTTTCGAAACTTCAATAATTCATAATAAATAGCCTCTTTATCAGAAAAATACGAAATCTATTTCCTTTTCATAGGAAATTTAATTCTCTACAACTTTGTAGAAGGAAGTTTTTTCAAATTCCCAACCGAAAATAGCCGAAATCCACAAACGGATGATTTTCCACACCAAAATACTGATAAAAACACCTCAGCACTAATTCCTTCTTTTATATCCACAAAATAAATATTTTCTTATCATATAAATCAATAATTAATTATTCTCAAATAATATTACAGAACTACAATATTGATAACGAGGTAGTTCCCAAGAAAGAGGGGGCCTTCCGATAAGGATTTCTCCTTACTGGCGCGCAATTAAATAACCCCTCCTAGACAAAACTTCCTTAGACATTGTCAATAATGCTATCTAATAATATTATTCAAATAATATGAATTATTGATTTGATAATGTGAAATACTGTGCAGTGACAATCATTGAATCAATAATACAAAATATCAACGGTAGCAATTATTGAATCAATCATTTAAAATATCAACGTAGCAATTATTGAATCAATAATATAAAATATTGAACAGTAATTACTGTAACAATAATTAAGTAAGTGCCTTCTTACGTAAGAATTAATAATTCAAAATACTGTGCAATACCGTGTGCTACTGTGCACAACGCGTATTACTGTATTTTTATCACCGAGTATTTCAACAGTTTAACCGTAACAGTTTTACCGTTATTTATAAAAAGGTTATTTCTATCGCTTCTATATCCGACAATTATTCCGTTGTGGGGCCCACAAATAGCTGCGCCGTCGTACGAATATTCCCCGACAACAAGAATATTCCCCGACAACAATGAACATTTTATAACCACTTGCTTATTTTGAAATATTTGCACATTTCACCCATAACTTTTTACATTTATCAAATCAACACCTTACTATTTCAAAATAATATATAAAGAAAATTAAATCTTTATTCATAAAAGTTGGGGTCTTACAACCTCCCTTCCTTATGAAATTTTGTACTCGAAATTGACGTATGTACCTGGTATGTCGAAAAGGTGAGGATACCTTGCTTTCATTTTTGATTCCAACTCCCAGGTCATTCCCTCAATTTCACGGTTTCTCCACAAACTTTAACTTGAGGTATAATTTTCGAGCGTAGGACATGCTCCTTCCTATCCAAGATTTTGACAGGTACCTCCTCGTACGTTAGATCTTCGGCTATCTCGTCTGGTTCTAACTCAATAATGTGGTTTGGGTTTTTCACATATTTGCGAAGTACAGATATGTAAAAAATGTTATGAACACGAGACAGGCTTGGAGGTAAAGCGAGTCTATAGGCCACATTTCCTACTCGGTCAAGGATCTCAAATGGACCAATGAATCGTGGGTTGAGTTTTCCTCTCTTCCCGAATCTCGTAACTCCTTTCCATGGAGCAACACGTAACAATACATGATCCTCAACATTAAATTCCACGTCCTTTCGATGAAGATCCGCATAACTCTTTTTGTCGAACTTGTGCGGTTTGTATCCGTTGCCGGATCATTTGAATCTTTTCCATAGTCATACGTACTAACTCCTGTCCCAACAATGTTGCTTCACCCACCTCATCCTAGCATACTGGAGAACGATACTTTCTCCCATACAACGCTTCGAATGGAGCTACGCCTATACTTGCTTGATAACTGTTATTGTTGGTGAATTTCACCAATGGTAAGTACTTATCCCAACTCCCTTTGAAGTCTAGAACACAAAGTCTCAATAGATCTTCCAGAGTTTGAATAGTCCTTTCTGATTGTCCGTCTGTTTGAGGATGATAAACCGAACTGAATCATAAATCCGTGCCCATAGCTTTCTGCAAACTGATCCAAAATTGTGAAGTAAATCTGGGGTCACGATCCGAAACTATGGATACTGGCATGCCATGCAATCTCACAATCTCATTCACGTACATATGAGCAAGGCGTTTAAGGGAATAAGTCTCTCGTATAGGCAAGAAATGAGCAGACTTGGTTAATCTATCAACAATAACCCAAATCGCATCTATACCTTGAGAAACCTTGGGAAGACCCGTAACGAAATCCATCGTAATGTGTTCCCACTTCCATTTCAAAATCTCCAGTGGTTGCAATGGACCCTTCGACACTTGATGCTCTACCTTTACACGTTAACAAGTTAAATATCTCGAAATAAACTCCACGATCTCTCTTTTCATATTGCTCCATCAAAATGTATGTCGAAGATCACGATACATTTTGGTACTCCCAGGATGGATTGCAAACAGTGTGTTGTGTGCCTCCATCATGATTCTATGCTTCAAGTCAGAATCGTTAGGAACACAAAGTCTGGATTGACTCGAAGTATTCCTTCTTCATCAATCCTTGCTTTTGGAATAGCACCTTCTTGCATCTTCTTCCTCATATTCATCAGTTCCGGGTCTGTAGCCTGAGCAGCTTTAACTTTATCAATCAAAGCTGGTTATACGCATATACTTGACATCATCGCACTCGTTTTCGCATATGATCTTCTATTCAACACGTCAGCTATCACGTTCGCTTTTCTAAGATGGTATTGGATGGTATAATCGTAATCTTTCAACAGCTCAAGCCAACGTCGTTGCCGTATGTTGAGTTCCTTTTGAGTGAAAAAATATTTAAGGCTCTTATGATCCGTATAAATCTCCACTTTCTCCCCGTATAGGTAATGTCTCTAGATCTTCAACGCGAAAACGACAGCTGCCAACTCTAGATCATGAGTAGGATAATTCATCTCATATTCTTTGAGTTTTCGCGAGGCATAGGCTATGACTTTCCCATGTTGCATGAGAACACATCCTAACCCTTTGCCCGAAGCATCGCTGTAGATAACAAATCCATCCGAACCAGATGGTATTGTCAGAACAGGTGCCGAGATAAGTTTTCTCTTGAGCTCTTGGAAGCTCTTCTCGCATTCCTTGCTCCAAACGAATTTTGTATCTTTCCGAGTCAACTGAGTTAATGGAGTAGCGATTCGAGAAAATCCCTCTACGAACCTCCGATAATAACCAACTAAGCCCAGAAAGCTTCGTACTTTGGTCACCGACTTAGGTTGCTCCCAGCTTTGTATTGCTTTAATCTTCGCTGGGTCAACAGATACTCCATGTTTCGATACCACGTGCCCAAGGAATGCTACTTCCTCAAGCCAGAACTCGTATTTTTTTAGCTTGGCATATAGCTTATTCTCACGAAGCTTTTGAAGTACCAACTTCAAGTAGTACTCATGATCTTCACGGCTTTTAGAATAGATGAGGATGTCATCAATAAAGACAACAACGAACTGATCCAAATATTCCTTAAATACACGGTTCATCATATCCATGAAAGCAGCAGGAGCATTAGTCAATCCAAAAGACATGACTAAGAACTCATAATGCCCGTACCGAGTTGTGAAGGCAGTCTTCAGAATATCCTCAGTTTTAATCTTCAGCTGATGATACCCAGAACGAAGATCGATCTTTGAAAAGAATTGTGCTCCTTGCAACTGGTCCAATAGGTCATCAATACGAGGTAGCGGATACCTATTTTTGATGGTGACATGGTTTAACTCCCGATAGTCAATACAAAGTCGCATACTCCCGTCTTTCTTCTTTACGAATAAAACAGGAGCACCCCAAGGAGACGTACTAGAACGAATAAAATCGATGTCTAATAATTCCTGTAATTGGACCTTTAACTCCTGAAGTTCAATAAGAGCCATTCGATATGGGGTTTTAGAAATGGGTTTTGTACCGGGTTCAAGGTCAATAAAGAATTCAACTTCACGTTCTGGGGGTAGACTGGGAAGTTCTTCTGGAAATACATCATGAAACTCATTAACAACGGAAATATCATTCAAACCTAACGTATTCTAGTTTAGATCAGTGACATGAGCTAAGAAAGCTTGACATCCGTTTTTCAATAAACGAATAGCCTTGTGATTTGAAATGATATTGACTGATTTTAGTGGGTTTGTGGTTTGGATTCGCATAACAGGTCGATTAGGAATATGAAAACTAACAACCTTACGAAAATAATTAATTTTGGCATGGTAAGTGGTTAACCAGTCAATTCTTAAAATCACGTCAAATGCAAGTATTTTTAAAGATATAAGATCAACAGGTAAGGTAAGGGTACCAATCTGAATCAAGCAAGATTTGTAAACTATGGATGTAACAAAGGTTTCTCCCAACGGAGTTTTAACAGATAAGTCAAAGTCTAATTTATCAGAAGTCAAGTTCAAACGTTGAGCACAAGCAGGTGAAATAAAAGAATTGGTAGCACCGGTATCTAACAAGGTGTAAACTTCGCAAGAGTTTATGATTAGCTTACCCGTAATCACCTCGTGTGGGTTCCTCGCGTTTTGGGCTTTCACGACAAACGCTCTTCCCGGAATCACTGACTTTGACTTGTCCGAAACCGCCTTTGGAATCACCACCCCCGCTGGACTTGGTTTCGCTACAGGACAATCTCGAGCTATATGTCCTTCTTTTCCACAGTTATAGCATGCTTTGAATTGTTGTGGGCAGTTTGGGCTGATATATCCCTCTTTCCCGCATTTATAGCATACGACCGGTGGTCGTTCTCCTCCCCTTGAAACAGTTGATGCTGGTGCTGATGTCGACGTCTTCACGTTCTTATTGTTGTACCTTCTCTTCTTGAAATCTTCTCCCGATTTGCTTTTTCTACTATCATGGCCACGATTACTACCGGAGTGGTTACCGCTTCTGTCATAGTTTCCTTCCCGCTGGTTGTCATTGCTCCGATGACTGCTGCCACCGGTACGACCTTGGTTGTTGTCCCTTGGTTGAATATAATCACTATCTCATTCTAACAACTGGGCCCTGTTCACTACATCCGAATATAGAGAAAATTTGTGAGAAATGAGGTATTGACGTATTTCGGGTTTCAAACCTCTCAGAAACATCCGCGTCATACGTTCCTCTTTCTGTACCAAATGAGGTGCAACCTTGGATAACTCCGCGAACTTAGCCTTGTACTGGGACACAGTCATTGTGACGCCCCCCAAAATAGGTCCATTCAACCCAACCTATTCTGAGTCGCCAAATACATGGTACAGAATTCAAATACAAACTTTATATCATACGGTCGTGCAAAATACGACCACACAACTGTGAGTCTCAGTACAAATATGTAGAAAATATTAAGATTCAAACTAAGTCCTCATTACAATTATTATCACACTATTTATCAGAAATAGTGAGGACTACTACTGCTCTAACTCGGACCATCACTCTGTCCCCCGACTAGTCCCCGCAACATTCTCATTTCCTGAAGAGGACAACAGATGAAAAGGGTGAGCTCAACTAGCCCAGTAAAGAATATTATGACTAAGATAATGAAAAATAAATTATCGTTAGCCTTCAACAGTTCAGATAAAATATTATTGATAACATGTTTTAGATCAATATTCGCAGCGGAAATAACCGTTCATCATCAATATTTTATCCCTGTAACATCAATCAATATTCATCTCATCAAATATTCATCTTTGCACTACAGGCCAAAGATATTCATTTGTATCATCAGTGGTCATATTCAAAACCTGTCATCTTTGCACTACAAGCCAAAGATATTCATCAGGTAATCATTCATCTTTGCTCTACAGGCCAAAGATATTCATCAGGTAATCATTCATCTTTTCTCTACAGGCCAAAGATATTCAGTTACATCACCTTTTAGGACTGAGGATGATGAAAAACATTTTAAAAAAAATGAATCCAGTGAGATAAAAGACAAAGACTAAGGATTCGTATTTTAGTATATCCAATTCAAAAATACCTCGTAATAATCAATTATGGAGCAAAATTCAAGAATAGAGCTCAAAACTTGGATACAATCAAAGATAGTAACCTTAACAAGCAATTTGGACAAATAGAAGAAAATTTAATTTTTCCGTGAATAGTGCCGTATACGTGAATAGTAACCCCGACGGAAAAAGTAAGAATTTCAACATAAAATCCATGACAATATTTCGGTATAATGATATTGAAAAGAATAACATCATTTACGAAAGAAATAACATCCCTTACCTCAAAAGAACAGTACCTCTGACTGGAATATCGGATATAATATCGAAGGAAACTTGCACTGAATAGTAACTCTCAAAGTACTGAAATACTCACAAAAATACGCTCGATATTATAGAGAGAGAAAACTTCGAATTCTGGTGTGATTTTCAATTCTAACCTAAGCACCCTATTTATAGGAAAAGCTTAGGATGCCAAAGGAGACTAAATGAATAAAATAATATTTTTTTTCCAAAATTTTCCGCCGCCTGGCGGCTTTCAAAATTTTCCACAAAAGTGGGTCCCACCCACTAAATAATATTTATTTTCCGAAACTTCAATAATTCATAATAAATAGCCCCTTTGTCAGAAAAATACAAATTCGATGTCTTTCTATAGGAAATTTAATTCTCTACAACTTTGCAGAAGAAAGTTTTTCCAAATTCCAAACATAAATTATCCGAAATCCACAAACAGATGATTTTCCACACCCAAAATACTGATAAAAACACATCAATGCTAATTCCTTCTTTAATATCCACAAATAAATATTTCCTTATCATATAAATCAATAATTAATTATTCACAAATAATATTATAGAACTACAATATTGACAACCAGGTCGTTCCCAGGAAAGAGGGGGCCTTCCGATAAGGACTTCTCCTTACTGGCGCGCAATTAAATAACCCCTCCTAGACAGAACTTCCTTAGACATTGTCAATAATGCTATCTAATAATATTATTCAAATAATATGAATTATTGAGTTGATAACGTGAAATACTATGCAACGACAATTATTGAATCAATACTACAAAATATCAACTGTAGCCATTATTGAATCAATCATAAAAAAAATAGCAACGTAGCAATTATTGAGTCAATAAAATATCAGTGCAGCAATTATTGAGTCAATAATATAAAATATCAACGTAGCAATTATTGAGTCAATAATATAAAATATTGAACAGTAATTACTGTAACAATAATTGAGTAATGGCTTCTCACGTAAGACTCAATAATTCGAAATACTGTGCAATACCGTGTGCTACTATGCAACACCGTGTATCACTGTATTTTAACCACCGGGTATTTCAACAGTACTAACGGTAACAACCACGCCGTTATCTTGTAAAAAGTTATTTCTGTCGCTTTCTATATCCGACAGTTATTCCGTTGTGGGGGCCCACAAATAGCTGCGCCGTCGTACGAATATTCCCCGACAACAAGAATATTCCACGACCAAACGAATATTCCCCGACAACAAGAATATTTTATAACCACTTGCTCATTTTAAAAATATTTGCACATTTCACCCATAACTTTCATATTTATCAATCAACACCTTACTATTTCGAAATAATATATAAAGAAAATTAAATCTTTATTCATAAAAGTTGGGGTCTTACAACCTCCCCTCCTTATGAAATTTCGTCCTCGAAATTGACGTACGTACCTGGCATGTCGAAAAGATGAGGATATCTCGCTTTCATTTCCGATTCCAACTCCCAGGTCATTTCCTCAATTGCATGGTTTCTCCACAAAACTTTAACTTGAGGTATAATTTTCGAGCGTAGGACATGCTCCTTCCTATCCAAGATCTTGACAGGTACCTCCTCGTACGTTAAATCTTCAGCTATCTCGTCTGGTTCTAACTCAATAATGCGGTTTGGATCCTTCACATATTTACGTAACACGGATATGTGAAACACGTTATGAACACGAGACATGCTTGGAGGTAAAGCGAGTCTATAGGCCACATTTCCTACTCGGTCAAGAATCTCAAATGGACCAATGAATCGTGGGTTGAGCTTTCCTCTCTTCCCAAACCTCGTAACTCCTTTCCACGGAGCAACACGTAATAACACATGGTCTCCAACATTAAATTCCACGTCCTTTCGATGAAGATCCGCATAGCTCTTTTGTCGATCTTGTGCCGTCTGTATACGTTGTCGAATCATTTGGATCTTTTCTGTAGTCATACGTACTAACTCTGGTCCCAACAATGTTGCTTCACCCACCTCGTTCCAACATACTGGAGAGCGACACTTTCTCCCATACAATGCTTCGAATGGGGCTACGCCTATACTTGCCTGATAACTGTTGTTGTAGGAGAGTTCCACCAATGGTAAGTACTTATCCCAACTCCCTTTGAAGTCTAGAACACAGAGTCTCAATAGATCTTCAAGAGTTTGGATAGTCCTTTCCGATTGTCCGTCTGTTTGAGGATGATAAGCCGAACTGAATCGTAAATCCGTGCCCATAGCTTTCTGCAAACTGATCCAAAATCGTGAAGTAAATCTGGGATCACGATCCGAAACTATGGATACTGGCATGCCATGCAATCTCACAATCTCATTCACGTACATATGAGCAAGACGTTCAAGGGAATAAGTCTCTCGTATCGGCAAGAAATGAGCAGACTTGGTTAATCTATCAACAATAACCCAAATCGCATCTAAGCCTTGAGAAACCTTGGGAAGACCCGTAACGAAATCCATCGTAATGTGTTCCCACTTCCATTTCGGAATCTCCAGTGGTTGCAATGGACCCTTCGGCACTTGATGCTCCGCCTTTACACGTTGACAAGTAAAACATCTAGAGATGAACTCCGCGATCTCTCTCTTCATATTGCTCAACCAAAATGTATGTCGAAGATCACGATACATTTTAGTACTCCCAGGATGGATCGCAAACGGTGTGTTGTGTGCCTCCATCATGATTTTATACTTCAAGTCGGAATCGTTAGGAACACAAAGTCTGGAGTTGACTCGAAGTATTCCATCTTCATCGATTCTCGCTTCTGGAATTGCACCTTCTTGCACCTTCTTCTTCATCTTCATCAGCTCCGCATCCGTAGCTTGAGCAGCTTTAACTTTATCAATCAAAGCTGGTTCTACGCGTATACTTGACATCATCGCACTCGTTCCCACATATGATCTTCTACTCAACGCGTCAGCTACCACGTTCGCTTTTCCAGGATGGTATTGGATAGTATGATCGTAATCTTTCAACAACTCAAGCCAACGTCGTTGCCGCATGTTGAGTTCCTTCTGAGTGAAGAAATATTTAAGGCTCTTATGATCCGTATAAATCTCCACTTTCTCTCCGTACAAGTAATGTCTCCAGATCTTCAACGCGAAAACGACTGCTGCCAACTCTAGATCATGAGTAGGGTAATTCCTCTCATATTCTTTGAGTTGTCGCGAGGCATAGGCTATGACTTTCCCATGTTGCATGAGAACACATCCTAACCCTTTGCCCGAAGCATCGCTGTAAATAACAAATCCATCCGAACCAGATGGTATTGTCAGAACAGGTGCCGAAATAAGTCTCCTCTTGAGCTCTTGGAAGCTCTTCTCGCATTCCTCTCTCCAAACGAATTTCGTATCTTTCCGAGTCAACTGAGTTAATGGAGTAGCGATTCGAGAAAATCCCTCTACGAACCTACGATAATAACCAGCTAAGCCTAGAAAGCTTCGTACCTCGGTCACCGACTTAGGTTGCTCCCAGCTTTGTATTGCTTCAATCTTCGCCGGGTCAACAGATACTCCACGTTTCGATACCACGTGCCCAAGGAATGCTACTTCCTCAAGCGAAAACTCGCATTTCTTCAGCTTAGCATATAGCTTGTTCTCACGAAGCTTTTGAAGTACTAACTTCAAATGGTGTTCATGATCTTCACGGCTTTTAGAATAGATGAGGATGTCATCAATAAAGACAACAACGAATTGATCTAAATACTCCTTAAATACACGGTTCATCATATCCATGAAAGCAGCAGGAGCATTAGTCAGTCCAAAAGACATGACTAAGAACTCATAATGCCCGTAACGTGTTCTGAAAGCAGTCTTTGGAATATCCTCAGTTTTAATCTTCAACTGATGATATCCAGAACGAAGATCGATCTTTGAAAAGAATTGCGCTCCTTGCAACTGGTCGAATAGGTCATCAATACGAGGTAACGGATACCTATTCTTGATGGTGACATGGTTCAACTCCCGATAGTCAATACAAAGTCGCATACTCCCGTCTTTCTTCTTTACGAATAAAACAGGAGCACCCCAAGGAGACGTACTAGGACGAATAAAACCGATATCTAACAACTCTTGTAATTGAATCTTTAACTCCTGAAGTTCAATAGGAGCCATTCGATATGGGGTTTTAGAAATGGGCTTTGTACCGGGCTCAAGGTCAACAAAGAATTCAACTTCACGTTCTGGGGGTAGACCGGGAAGTTCTTCGGGAAATACATCAGGAAACTCATTAACAACGAAAATATCATTCAAATCTGATGTATTCTGATTTAGATCAGTGACATGAGCTAAGAAAGCTTGACATCCGTTTTTCAATAAACGAATAGCCTTGGGATTTGAAATGATATTGACTGATTTTAGTGGTTTGGTAGTTTGAATTCGTACAACAGGTTGATTAGGAATATGAAAACTAACAACCTTACGAAAACAATCAATTCTGGCATGGTAAGTGGTTAACCAGTCAATTCCTAAAATCACGTCAAATGCAAGTATTTTCAAAGATATAAGGTCAACAGGTAGGGTAAGGGTACCAATCTGAATCAAGCAAGATTTGTAAACTGTAGATGTAACAAAGGTTTCTCCTAACGGAGTTTCAACAGATAAGTCAAAGTCTAATTTATCAGAAGTCAAGTTCAAACGTTGAGCACAAGCAGGTGAAATAAAGGAATGGGTAGCACCGGTATCTAACAAGGTATAAACTTCGCAAGAGTTTATGATCAGCTTACCCGTAATCACCTCGTGTGGATTCCTCGCGTTTTGGGCTGTAACGACAAACGCTCTTCCAGGAATCACCGACTTTGACTTGTCTGCAACCGCCTTTGGAATCACCACCCCCGCTGAACTTGGTTTCGCTATAGGACAATCTCGAGCTATATGTCCTTCTTTTCCACAGTTATAGCATCCTTTGAATTGTTGTGGGCAGTTTGGGCTGATATGTCCCTCTTTCCCGCATTTAAAGCATACGACCGGTGGTCGTTCTCCTCCCCTCCTCATTGTTATACCTTCTCTTCTTGAAATCTCCCCCCGATTCGCTTCTTCTACTATCATGGCCACGATAACCACCGGAGTGGTTACCGCTTCTGTCATACTTTCCTCCTCGCTGGTTGTCATTGCTCCGATGACTACTGCCACCGGTACGACCTTGGTTGTGGTCCCTCGGTTGAACATAATCATTATCTCGTTCTAATAACTGGGCCCTGTTTACTACATCCGAATATAAAGAAAATTTATGAGAAATGAGGTATTGACGTATTTCGGGTTTCAAACCTCTTAGAAACATCCGCGTCATACGTTCCTCATTCTCCACCAAATGAGGTGCAAATCTGGACAGCTCCGCGAACTTAGCCTCGTACTGGGATACCGTCATGTTATTTTGTTCGAGTCTAATAAATTCTACTTCCTTCATATGACGAATACTTTCAGGAAAGTACTTGTCATTGAACAGTTTCTGGAACGCTTCCCAAGACATCTGGAGTGCGGCAGGCTGGGTACGCTTCACGGATTCCCACCAGTAATCTGCCTCTCCACGGAACATAAACGTGGCGAATGGAACCTTCTGTTCCTCCGTACATCCCAAGACATCAAATATCTTGGTAATTTATTTAATCCACGTCTCCGCCTTGATCGGATCTGGCTTTCCCAGAAACTCTGGTGGTCCCAATTCTTTGAACTGCTTAGCAGTGACAGCTCGCGTGTTGTTATTATCTCCACCTGTATGTTGCACACGAGTCTCCCTCGTCTGATTTTGCATGAACTGCAAAAAACTTCTAAACATCTCATCGTTTATCGTCTGACCAGCGTTATTTTCAGGATGAACATTGCCTTCTTGTTGCACGTTCTCCTGGTTAACGATTAAAGGTATCTCCACGGTCTCATTCACTTCGTTGTTAACATTCTCAGCTGCCATTCTCAAATACTGCCATAAAACAAGGGTTAATTAAACAAATCAACATATCACATATTAACCCTATGCTCCGACTGACCAATTAAATACCACATAAGCTTAGGTAGGACACACTAGAGAAGGATTTACTCGCCTCTCCCCTCCTAGTTCTATTGCCCGATCTCCGCCAGAGATCATATCCCTAAGCTCTGATACCAACTGTGACTCTTGTCCCAACCTTGGACAGCACCTCACAATGATACCTATCAGTTTGCCACCGCAGAACGGCGTCCCCTACGGAGAGTCTGGCTTCGGTGCATCCCCCATACACAGGAAGTCACCAGATAGAGGCTCGGGGCTCTTTACTTATGGCTCTGATACCAACTGTGACGCCCCCCAGAATAGGTCCATTCAACCCAACCCATTCTGAGTCGCCAAATACATGGTACAGAATTCAAATACAAACTTTATATCATACGGTCGTGCAAAATACGACCACACAACTGTGAGTCTCAGTACAAATATGTAGAAAATATTAAGATTCAAACTAAGTCCTCATTACAATTATTATCACACTATTTATCAGAAATAGTGAGGACTACTACTGCTTTAACTCGGACCATCACTCTGTCCCCCGACTAGTCCCCGCAACATTCTCATTTCCTGAAGAGGACAACAGATGAAAAGGGTGAGCTCAACTAGCCCAGTAAAGAATATTATGACTAAGATAATGAAAAATAAATTATCGTTAGCCTTCAACAGTTCAGATAAAATATTATTGATAACATGTTTTAGATCAATATTCGCAGCGAAAATAACCGTTCATCATCAATATTTTATCCCTGTAACATCAATCAATATTCATCTCATCAAATATTCATCTTTGCACTACAGGCCAAAGATATTCATTTGTATCATCAGTGGTCATATTCAACACCTGTCATCTTTGCACTACAAGCCAAAGATATTCATCAGGTAATCATTCATCTTTGCTCTACAGGCCAAAGATATTCATCAGGTAATCATTCATCTTTGCTCTACAGGCCAAAGATATTCAGTTACATCACCTTTTAGGACTGAGGATGATGAAAAACATTTTAAAAAAAATGAATCCAGTGAGATAAAAGACAAAGACTAAGGATTCGTATTTTAGTATATCCAATTCAAAAATACCTCGTAATAATCAATTATGGAGCAAAATTCAAGAATAGAGCTCAAAACTTGGATACAATCAAAGATAGTAACCTTAACAAGCAATTTGGACAAATAGAAGAAAATTTAATTTTTCCGTGAATAGTGCCGTATACGTGAATAGTGCCGTATACGTGAATAGTAACCCCGACGGAAAAAGTAAGAATTTCAACATAAAATCCATGACAATATTTCGGTATAATGATATTGAAAAGAATAACATCATTTACGAAAGAAATAACATCCCTTACCTCAAAAGAACAGTACCTCTGACTGGAATATCGGATATAATATCGAAGGAAACTTGCACTGAATAGTAACTCTCAAAGTACTGAAATACTCACAAAAATACGCTCGATATTATAGAGAGAGAAAACTTCGAATTCTGGTGTGATTTTCAATTCTAACCTAAGCACCCTATTTATAGGAAAAGCTTAGGATGCCAAAGGAGACTAAATGAATAAAATAATATTTTTTTTTCCAAAATTTTCCGCCGCCTGGCGGCTTTCAAAATTTTCCACAAAAGTGGGTCCCACCCACTAAATAATATTTATTTTCCGAAACTTCAATAATTCATAATAAATAGCCCCTTTGTCAGAAAAATACAAATTCGATGTCTTTCTATAGGAAATTTAATTCTCTACAACTTTGCAGAAGAAAGTTTTTCCAAATTCCAAACATAAATTATCCGAAATCCACAAACAGATGATTTTCCACACCCAAAATACTGATAAAAACACATCAATGCTAATTCCTTCTTTAATATCCACAAATAAATATTTCCTTATCATATAAATCAATAATTAATTATTCACAAATAATATTATAGAACTACAATATTGACAACCAGGTCGTTCCCAGGAAAGAGGGGGCCTTCCGATAAGGACTTCTCCTTACTGGCGCGCAATTAAATAACCCCTCCTAGACAGAACTTCCTTAGACATTGTCAATAATGCTATCTAATAATATTATTCAAATAATATGAATTATTGAGTTGATAACGTGAAATACTATGCAACGACAATTATTGAATCAATACTACAAAATATCAACTGTAGCCATTATTGAATCAATCATAAAAAAAATAGCAACGTAGCAATTATTGAGTCAATAAAATATCAGTGCAGCAATTATTGAGTCAATAATATAAAATATCAACGTAGCAATTATTGAGTCAATAATATAAAATATTGAACAGTAATTACTGTAACAATAATTGAGTAATGGCTTCTCACGTAAGACTCAATAATTCGAAATACTGTGCAATACCGTGTGCTACTATGCAACACCGTGTATCACTGTATTTTAACCACCGGGTATTTCAACAGTACTAACGGTAACAACCACGCCGTTATCTTGTAAAAAGTTATTTCTGTCGCTTTCTATATCCGACAGTTATTCCGTTGTGGGGGCCCACAAATAGCTGCGCCGTCGTACGAATATTCCCCGACAACAAGAATATTCCACGACCAAACGAATATTCCCCGACAACAAGAATATTTTATAACCACTTGCTCATTTTAAAAATATTTGCACATTTCACCCATAACTTTCATATTTATCAATCAACACCTTACTATTTCGAAATAATATATAAAGAAAATTAAATCTTTATTCATAAAAGTTGGGGTCTTACAGTCATGTTGTTTTGTTCTAGTCTGATAAACTCTACCTCCTACATATGACGAATACTTTTAGGAAAGTGCTTATCATTGAACAGTTTCTGGAACGCTTCCCAAGATATCTTGAGTGCGGCAGTCTGGGTACGCTTCATAGATTTCCACCAGTAATCTGCCTCTCCACGGAACATAAAAGTGGAAAATGGAACCTTCTGTTCCTCCTTGCATCCCAAGACATCAAATATCTTGATAATTTGCTTAACCCACGTCTCCGCCTTGATCGGATCTGGCTTTTCCAAAAACTCTGGTGGTCACTATTCTTTGAACTGCTTGGCAGTGACAAGCCGCGAGTTGTTATTATCTCCACCCGTATTTTGCACACGAGTTTCCCTCGTCTGGTTTTGCATGAATTGCAAAAATCTTCTAAACATCTCATCGTTTATCGTCTGATCAGCATTGTTTTCAGGATGAACATTGCCTTCTTATTGCACGTTCTCCTGGTTGGTGATTAAAGGTGTCTCCACGGTCTCATTCACTCCATTGTTAACATTCTCAGCTGCCATTCTCAAATACTGCCATAAAATAATGGTTAATTAAACAAATTAACATATCTCATAATAACCCTATGCTCCGACTGACCAATTAAATACCACATAAGCTTAGGTAGGACATACTAGTGAAGGATTTACTCATCTCTCCCCTCCTAGTTCTATTCTCCGATCTCCGCCAGAGATCATAACCCTAAGCTCTGATACCAACTGTGACGCCCCCAGAATAGGTCCAGTCAACCCAACCCATTCTGAGTCGCCAAATACATGGTACAGAATTCAAATACAATCTTTTATATCACACGGTCGTGCAAAATATGACCACACAACTGTGAGTGTCAATACAAATATGTAAAAAATATTAACATTCAAACTAAGTCCTCATTGCAATTATTATCACAATATTTATTAGAAATAGTGAGGACTACTACTGCTCTAACTCGGACCATCACTCTGTCCCCCGACTAGTTCCTGCGACATTCTCATTTCCTGAAGAGGACAATAGATGAAAAGGGTGAGCTAAACTAGCCCAGTAAAGAATATTATGACTAAGATAATGGAAAATAAATTATCGTTAGTCTTCAATAATTCAGATAAAATATTATTGACAACAAGTTTTAGATCAATATTCGCAGCGAAAATAATCATTCATTAGAAGAGTTGAGTAGAGAATGAAGTCTACTATCTTCTATGATTTAAAAGTTCATCATCAATATTTTATCCCTGTAACATCAATCAATATACATCTCGAATTAAATATTCATCTTTGCACTACGGGCCAAAGATATTCATTTGTATCATCAGTTGGTCATGTTCATCTCAACACCTGTTCATCTTTGCACTACGGGCCAAAGATATTCATCAGGTAATCATTCATCTTTGCTCTACAGGCCAAAGATATTCATCAGGTAATCATTCATCTTTGCTCTACAGGCCAAAGATATTCAGTTATATCACCATTTAGGATTGAGGATGATGAAAAACATTTTAAAGAACGAATCCAGTGAGATAAAGGACAAAGATTAAGTATTCGTATTTTAGTTTATCCAATTCAAAAATACTTCGTAATAATCAATTGTGGAGCAAAATTCAAGAATAAAACTCAAAACTTAGATCCAATCAAAGATAGGAACCTTAACAAGCAACTGGGACAAATAGAAGAAAATTTAATTTTTTTCGTGAATAGTGCCGTATACGTGAATAGTAACTCCGACGAAAAAAGTAAGAATTTCATAATAAAATCCATGCCAATATTTTGGTATAATGATATTGAAAAGAATAACATCATTAACGAAAGAAAATAACATCCCTTACCTCAAAAGAATAATACTTCTGGCTGGAATATCGGATATAATACCGAAGAAAACTTGCACTGAATTGTAACACTCAAAATATCTAAATACTCACAAAAGTATGCACGATATTATAGAGAGAGAAAACTTCTGATTCTGGTGTGATTTTCAATTCTGACCTAAGTACCCTATTTATAGGAAAAGCTTAGCATGCCAATGCTGACAAAACTGCAGGCGGATGAATTTTCTCAGCATACAAGTTTTGAAAAATTTCCTGGCTGCTTTCAAAGTTAAAAATCAGAATTTTTCAACAAAAAACAAAAGTGGGGCCCACCCATGTTTTTAATAAAAATATTTATTTTTGAAACTTCAATAATTCATAATAAATAGCCTCTTTGTCAGAAAATTACAAATTCTATATCTTTTTCATAGGAAATTTAATTCTCTACAACTTTGTAGAAGGAAGTTTTTTCAAATTCCCAACCGAAAATAGCCGAAATCCACAAACGGATGATTTTTCACACCAAAATACTGATAAAAATACCTCAGCACTAATTCCTTCTTTTATATCCATAAAATAAATCTTTTCTTATCATATAAATCAATAATTAATTATTCTCAAATAATATTACAGAACTACAATATTGATAACTAGGTCATTACCAGGAAAGAGGGGGCCTTCCGATAAGAATTTCTCCTTACTGGCGCGCAATTAAATAACCCTTCCTAGACAGAACTTCCTTAGACATTGTCAATAATGCTATCTAATAATATTATTCAAATAATATGAATTATTGATTTGATAATGTGAAATATTGTGCAGTGACAATCATTGAATCAATAATACAAAATATCAACGGTAGCAATTATTGAATCAATCATATAAAATATTAATGTAGCAATTATTGAATCAATAATACAAAATATTGAACAGTAATTACTGTAACAATAATTGAGTAAGTGTCTTCTTACGTAAGAATCAATAATTCGAAATACTGTGCAATACCGTGTGCTACTGTGCACAACGCGTATTACTGTATTTTTATCACCGGGTATTTCAACAGTTTAACCATAACAGTTTTACCGTTATTTATAAAAAGGTTATTTCTATCACTTTCTATATCCGACAGTTATTTCGTTGTGGGGCCCACAAATAGCTGCGCCGTTGTACGAATATTTCCCGACAACAAGAATATTCCACGACTAAACGAATATTCCCCGACAACAATGAATATTTTATAATCACTTGCTTATTTTGAAATATTTGCACATTTCACCCATAACTTTTCACATTTATCAAATCAACACCTTACTATTTTGAAATAATATATAAAGAAAATTAAATCTTTATTCATAAAAGTTGAGGTCTTACAGGATCAATATCTCCCATAGGGGTCGGGAAGGATTTTATGGTGTTATAAGGTCGGATCAATGCCTCCCACAAGGATCGGGATGGCTTTTATGGTGTTATAAGGTCACATCAATGCTTCCCACGGGGTCGGGAAGACTTTTATGGTATTATAAGGTCAGATGGTGTGATAAGGTCGGATCAATGCCTCCCACAGAGGTCGGAAAGGCTTTTATGGTATTATAAGGTCGGATGGTGTTATAAGGTCGGATCTGATGAGAACATGACTAGATTGGACTCAACTGAAGATCGTGGATCAGGCCCGGTGCAAGTACCAGTTGGGCCCGTGACGAGAGGACGAGCTAAACGGTTCAAGGAAGGACTTATGATTTTGGTGCGAGCAATGTGTGGAATGAGAATGTCATGGCTACTTGGTCCAAGGAGGAGGAAACTATGCCCAAGTTCATTAACTTGGTCCAAAGTTGCATCTCGATTCAATCCAAAGCAAGCCATGAAAGAAGAACTCAAAGTTGGGAAATTAGCATATCCGCCCCGATGGATTTCCAAGCCTTAAAACTCTGCCCTGACGGCGAACTCTCTGGCCAAAGCCTCCCCAGCGAGCTTTGATTTTGCCCCGACACATTGGTCTATGCCAAACTCCGTCCCGACGGACTTCACAAGCCAAAAATATCTGCCCCGACGGATTAGCCCAGGTTTAGTTGGTGCGTTTTTCGAGACAAACGTATTTTTACAGCTTTTGAGTGTGGATTTGTTTCCTAAACTTAGTATTTACTATATATTATCAGATTCCTATTATAACTAGGATGTTAGATTAGATTTTAATTCCAAATACACTTATTGATTTCTTTTAAGATTTTTAGGGTTTCAAGTATTACTATTAAAGGTTTATGGATGTAAGACATACAAATTTTTTTATTTATTATTCAGATTTATTCTACTTGAGAGATTATTCTCTATTTTTGGTTCTTTGAAGAATTTCTAAGTAATTTCTTAATTTATTCTTTGAGAATTAATTTAACTTATCATAGAACAATGAATAATTGTGTGTGGCATTTTCTATCGCATCAATTGTCGATTATGTCGAGATTCTTGTATAAATATAAATATGAGGGTTTAGGCGTCGTTGGTGTTCCATAAAACTTAGATTTCATTGTTTGATCGATTGTACCAAGATTCTAGTCTCCATATAGACGATGGGTTGAGGTGTCGAGAAAGTTCCATACTATTCGGGCGATGACCACCTCACGTAAGCATGTCGTGGAGTCTATCAGGATCAATATCTTTCACAAGGGTCGGGAAGGTTTTTATGGTGTTATAAGATCGGATCAATGCCTCCCAACGGGTTGGAAAGATAATTTTGGCTTTATAAGGTCGGACAAGAGCCTCCCAACGAGTTGGGAAGTCAATTTTGGCGTTATAAGGTCAGATGGTGTTACAAAATCGGACAAAAGCCACCCAATAGGTTTGGAAGATAATTTTTACGTTATAAGGTCGGATGGTGTTATAAGGTCGAACAGTTCTTCGGAACGAATATTTTTATTATTCAGTTCTTCGGAACGATTATTATTATTATTTAGTTCTTCGGAACGAATGTTTTTATTATTCAGTTTTACGGAATGAATATTTTTATTATTCAGTTATTCGGAACGAATATTTTTATTATTATTTAATTCTTTCAAAACGGAATATATATTTTTATTAATTAGTTCTTCGGAACGAATATTTTCATTATTCAGTTCTTCGGAACGAATACGTTCAGTTCTTCGGAATGAAAACATTTAGTTCTTCAGAACAAATATTTTCATCATATGTTAAATTCAGTTCTTCGGAACCTCTATCTGATACCTCCCACAGGGATCGGGAAGGATATTATGGCGGAATAGGGTTGTTTATTTACATCTTCGGTTGCGATAAAGTCGGTTATCTATATCTTCAATTGTGAAAAGGTTGGTTATCTACATCTTCGGTTGTTATAAGGTCGGTTATCTATATCTTCGATTGTGATAAGGTTGGTTATCTACATCTTCGGTTGTGATATGGTTGGTTATCTATATATTCGACTGTGATAAGGTTAGTTATCTACATCTTCGGTTGTAATAAGGTCGGTTACTTATCTATCTTCGGTAGTGATAAGTGCGATTATTTATCTATCTTAGAATTGAATAGAAGAGTGGGGCGACAATATTGAGATCCAAAAGTTTCTATTTGGCGTGTGATGTTTGGGTGTGACAGTTAGTCTTTGGCAGATACAAATCTTTTGTCGGTATAAATTTGTATACTCTTTTATTTTAAGTTCCTTGTAAATAAGAGACTGGGGGCAATGTTGGGATGTGATTATTTGGGTCTAGCCAAGGTGTAGCTAGCCCAATTTATTTAATGGTCCGGATCTGATGTTGGCCCATACACATTTAGTTTGATAGCTTGCTCAAATAGTGGGAGAGTTCTTATTAAAATAAGATTGCATTTCCTTATTTGGAGGAGATATGGAGATCTAATTTGGAAAGGAATTAATCAGTCATTAATTATAGTTATAAGGTTATTCTAAAAAGGACTCATACTCCTAATTGGATTCGAGTGGACATAACACTAATTTGGAAAGGAATTAATCAGTCATTAATTTTTTACATCAATGTGAAAAAAAGGTACTCATCATTATTGGCAATACTGATTTTACAAGTAAAGAAGTATTTTATATTTTATCCGTTTCAAAATATAAGATTATAATTAGCTTTTTAAAGTCAGTTAAAGACATTTTAAATTTATAATTGACATAAATTTCTTTAATTTTTATAAATATAATGATAAATATTATAAACTATCTCAAAAGTACTAATCATTATAAGATTTAATTTTTTATATTTTTTAATGAATAATCTTAATTTTAAGTTTAAATATATATTAAATTAACTTTTAAAAATTAATAATGATCTTATAATTTAAAACCGAAAGAATATTTTTTTTTGTTAAAAATGTAACGAAAAGCATTATTCACTAGCAAACTATTATATCCATGAACGTGCCAATGGATATATTCATAATATATATTTCATAAATATATATTCCTCCCTACTACTACTTCATCTTCCACCCCATTTATTTCTCCTCCCACCACCACTTCATCCTCCACCTCTTTGTCTCTCCTCCCCCACTATGATCACTTCGTCTTCAAATTCTCTCTCCTCCCAACCACCACCACCCCAACAGTACCACCACACCCAATCACCCACCAACACTATCAATAGTTAGACACCACGGCCACCATCATCCGAACCCCCATCAATACCGTCGTCCACAACTGCCATTAAGACCACCACCATCTGAATCCACTACATCAGATTTGTCCAACCTATATATAGACACCCAAAGATAGACCCATTACCTCATATGTGTCCAACCCATTAATATTTCTCTTATATATCCATCTCCATCAATTTCTTCTTTTTAATTCTTCAATGTCTAACCCCTATTTCCCTCAATACTTCAAATGGAGAGATTTTGAAAAGAGAAATCAAATGCATTTTAAAGATTTTATATATTTTCTGAATTGAAACTTTAATTGGAGTATGTATTTCATAAGAGAGATCTGAATTAATTTTGGAGCTGATTTGTGAAAAATTAAGTTAACTAGTACGTGGTATATATTTCGGATCAGCAGAGGTTGAGGGAAAATTCATGCAAATTAATAATTCGCTCATATTAGTCATAATGTACGAGTAAATTACTAATTACATTACTAATCGTACGTACATAAATATTATTTTAAATCAGTTTCAAAATTTTATTTATAACTATAAGTAGACACATTCATCACTGAATTAATTATTCATATATTTTATTCATTCACAGGCTATATCATAGTGTATAATCCAACCAACAGTTTGATATTTTTTAAACGACTTTATTATTTATAGATATATCTTAATTTGCATGCTTAGTTCTAAAAGTCATAGAAAAAGAAATTCTCTAAAAAATAATAATGGAATATAAGATATATATCAATTTCATACTTGCAGGTAACCAATATGTATCTAGTAAACTATGTAGGCATTAAAATAGTAAATGTGTATTGTTTTTAAAATTTAAAATGGACATTTATGAGGGAGGAAAATGGTCTAATAAGTTAGTTGCTTCTTATTGATTACATAGAGAATAATCTCCATAAACTGTTAGTTATCTACTTATCTGTAATCTTATTGACTTATTGTACGTAAAATCCAAAAAAGAAAAGAAAGATATAAAATCACAACTAATTGTATGCAACAACTAATTATTTGGCCCCAACAAAATCTAATAAATAAAAGCAACAAGTAATTGTATACTTACCGTTTGTATAGGTAGATGTAAAATTTTCACATCCTTTCGTTAAACACCTAATTAGACTTTTTTTATATTTAATTTAGACAATTCTATTAACCTGTTGTGCACAATTAAATAATTCTGTTGTTTATCTACATCCAATCTAGCTAGCTATACAGGGACGGAGCTAGTAAGAAGCACTAGTTTTTTATATAAAAAATTTGAGCCATTAAATTTTATTAATTTTTCTTTAAGCCCCCAAGGTTTTTGGGAAAAAAATAATAGCATATAAAAAAAATTATTGAAAAATTATTTTATGGTAAATGCTGAGAGAAATAGTTGAAAATTTCTCTTAAGAATCAATAACGAAAGAATTAATTTGTATGAAACAACGAATGTCACAATTCTTTTAAGTTGTAATGTAGGATAAAAAATGTCAATATTTAATATATTATCATTATTTTTGTTAAATAAATTTTATGTTGTTAATTATTAAAAAAATAATTATATTTGTATTTTTTATTATTAAAATTATTTTATATTTGAACAAGATAATAAAATTATTTTATATTTGAACATGTTACATTATACCCCTGGAAAAAAATCCTGACTTCATTCATGGCTTTAAAAACAATATTTTTACTCTAACAATATCAACCGCATAAATATATCATAAGAATATATATTGTGAATATTTTTTAATTATGATTAAGTATTAATTATAATCATTTTCGAGAGATGTGTAATAAGTGAGGTTTATACAATCTCATGTATTGATCATATGTTTCATAATTGTAATTGAGCAAAAATTTGTGACAATAATATATAACAGTACTCATATTATAATGGATGTGTGGAGTGACGTATTTGCTCAGTTATATTTAGAGTCTCCCGGAAGTTTTATGAATTTAGCAAAATAATCTTTCACAATACTTTGTTTGGTAGGAACTAAAGATGGAAAAAATATAACAGAATGACAAGAAAAGAAATTCTGAAAAAGAAATCTCTTTTCTACTCGTTAAACATGATTAAAAACAGGGGAAATATGAGGATTCTAGTTTTCACAAAATTTAAAACTTATGCACAATTATATTTGTTTTTATGCAAAAACTGAAAGGAGTTGCCCTCAAGTATACATTATATTGCTTTGCTTTATAGAATTTATATTTTCTTTGTTTGGCATTTATTTAACGTTTGAGACTTTAAATAGAAATGTTTGATTATTGAAAGTTTTTGCCCATTGAATGCTAAGGAAAAGAAAAGAGTAAAAGAAAGCAAAGAAAAAAATAATAGAAAAGTTGCATGTGGAAATTAAGATTGTGATGTGGTAGTGTGTTATGGTAAAACATTTTTATTCATGTTTGTGAATAAATAAAATATAGAACAATTAATAACTCGATTCAAGTCGACTCGTTTAAATTTTATTTAACTCATTTAATTCTATTAGAGTTCACTTTGCAAGTCGAATTCAAATTAGCCCCATTTGTCCTTTAAATATTTTTATCATCATCTATTTCATCATAACACACACACTATTACACTACAGGGAGGGGATATACGATTTGAACCCTACTCACTGCAAGCTATATATACATTATTCACCCGCCATGAAAAAGAAGCCATAGCTAGAGAAGAGGAAGAATCCAGTCCACTAGTAGTACTCATCCCAGTTTCTCTCCGGGGAACGGAACATATATATATATATATAGCTTCTTTTCATAGTATTATTATTATTATTAATTCCTCAAGAGGATGGGATCAATAAATAGCACTATGAACACCAATGGTTTAAGCCTGGGACTTTCCGTGGGAATTCTCTTAATTTTTGCAACCTTCATCTTCCTGGCTTTATATTTTATTAACAGGATTCAGACCACACCGGAGCATACTTCAGCCCTTGAAATAACAATAGCGAGGGAGCCGCCTCACCTTGAAATGGAGACGCCTCACCCTCACCATCACCACAATATTGTTCTCGATGAGGAGACGCTATCAAGTTATCCGAAGCTGCTTTACTCGGAGCTGGAGGCAAAGCTCCACAACAAGGACTCAACAGCGACGTGTTGTTCCATTTGTTTGGGGGATTATAAGGAAAGTGACATGCTGAGGTTACTTCTTGATTGTGGACATTTGTTTCATCTAAAGTGCGTTGATCCTTGGTTGCGGTTGCACCCCTCGTGTCCGGTTTGTAGGATGTCTCTGTTGCCGATCCCGCTCTCGACCCCGCTGGCCGAGGTGGCAACCAGATGGGATATTGAATAATTAAGTACTACTCTTCGATAAATGAAGTAAAGATACACCTACTGCAAATTCCTCTCCAATGGCTACAAGATATAAGGATAGGGAGAATACTAGCTCTATAATATTCTCTCCGTCCCAAAATAACAGTTCAGTTTTGACTTTTTTTAGTCAAATTGACTATTTTTAAAATTAATAATTAAGCATGTATAAATATATTTTTAACATTATAAAAATTGGTATTAGTAATAAATTATATATACTTTTTTTTTGTTATAACCTCTACACCTATATTCTGACAAAAATGATACAAAAAATAATTTTAAAAAACAGTCAATTTGACTTTAAAAAGTCAAAACTAAGCAGTTATTTTGGGACGGAGGAAGTATTACCAAGAACCAGTATGTAAATTTTTGCATGTTATGCTCTAGAAACTTTTCAATGAGCTTCGTTGTTAACATAAACTACCAAGAATTGTGGACTATCTGAGACTAGTTCAGTGTGACGTGAATCTTATTCATGAATTCACCCCATTCAGGGCCTCACTTTATGCAATGTCCCTATCCATGTCTTCTTCACTACTACAAACTTGTGCTAATTCCCCTGGGGTCCTACTTTTAGCACCAACAACTAGGAGCATGCATAAAACTTCTTCTAATTGAACGTGCCATTTCTTCAAAATTGTAAGTGCATAGAAGGTTTGTTAAGGATATGGTCAAATTATTAATTTCAACTCTCCCACTTATCCTTTTTGACTGGTGACACTCGAGCTACTTGTGGATGAGTGTATTTTTTATTCTTAAGATTAATTCTACCATGTCTTCACTTCATCTCGCATTTTGATCGAGCAATATAGTATGATGTTAATGATTCCTAGAAAAAGTAAGCATGATGCAATTCTTATTTGTTGATTTTTCTAGCCAAAAGATGTTTATATGAAGTTAATCAGACCCTAGAAAAAGTAAGCATGTTCCCATTTGGTAGTGATATATGGCAAGTGAATATCAGGAAGAAGGTACATAACGAACTAATTCAAGATGAATATTTCATTTTTTCCATTCATGTAATTAATTTTCTGGGTTCAATTTGATGATGTTACGGATTGATCAATTATCAAAAGTAAACCACAAGAATTTTGTGAACCTTATGGGTATTTTGAAGAACAGGAGCCCTTCACTGGAAATGATGGTTTTCGAATATGCACCAAATGGAACTCTGTTTGAGCATTTACACAGGGAGTATCTAACTGCTGCCTTGATTTTGCATTTCGGGTCAAGTTTAAAATATTACTTTCATTGCACGTAGTTTCAAATTTCATACTTATTTTGATAAACAGGTAATGGTGATTTGTAAAAAAATGATCTTAGTTGATCTTATTTCTTAGGAAGGTGATACTTTACTGTACAGTTAAAAGCTAGGATTTGGTGAAACACATGAAGTTATAGCTATTAAAATATATTGATTAAATGTTTTAGAATATAAAATTTTCAGTTGTATATAAGAATCCTCAGAGGCCTGTATCATGTTGGAAAACAATAAACAGAACCCTGCCATGACCCAGGATTAGTTTATGATAAATATTCCAATGGTGGATTATATATTTACCTACAGTAATGTGTGGACAAAAAAGTAAAAAGGGTTTGTCTAATTATTATCAGGCCTGGAGCATATTTTTGAACTATATTTGACGCTTACCCTCCACTATGTATCCATATTTTACAACAACTTACCTTTATTTTTAGAAATGAATTTTAGATTGATATCTCTAGATCTTGTGGGTCCTGCAGTAAAAGAAGCAGAGCACTTGGACTGGGGGACGAGAATGAGGATCGCAATGGGGATGGCATACTGCCTGGAGCATATGCGTCAACTAAAGGCACCCATAGGCCATAACCCACAGCCACCTAAATCTGACAGAAGACTATGGAGACGAGGTATCATATTTTGGTGTATGGAATGAATTTGCTGATACGGAGATGAAATTAAATCCAGAATCTAATAACTTCTATAGCTTTGGTGCTATATTGTTTGAAATGATAACAGGTAGACAGTTTCTCACTCCAAGACCAGGCATCGGATTATTTAAGAGCGGAGCAACCCCTTATGCTATGTATGAATTGAAGGAATGTAATGAAGAGTGGAATGATTCATTCTATTCTAGTCGGAATGAGTTATTCCATATGTTCTCCCTCCTCCAAGGAATCCAACACAATTTTTTTCATTCCAATCGCAACCAAACACAAATTTTTTCATTCCATATGAATGAGTCATTTCATTCCCATATTCATTACTCCAATCCAAACGTAGCATTAGAGAAATGGTGGATCAACTTGACAAATTTGGTGAAGTTTTACATTCTTTTTGCCATCCCAACCTAAACAAAGGCCAACAATGAGCGATGTTACTTCCAGGCTTAGAGAACTAACTGGAGTTGGAGGTGATGAAGCTATCCCAAAGCTTTCACATCTTTGGTGGGCTTGAGCTTGAGATTCTGTCCACAATGTAATGCATCGACTTGATTGTGTAAGGATAAACCCTTTTTTACGTATTGCGAATGCGTTTTCACCTTGGAATTCGTCAGTTGGATCCAAAATAGGAAGATCATGCTTGCACATATATCTAAGGTAGATAAAGAAGGTTGAGCTAAGTAGGAAGATCATGCTTATACCAAATCCTGATTATGACATTCTGAGTTATGTTGTTTAAACATGGGTGATTTGAATATTTTGGGTGGGTTTGAGTTGATTTGGAGCTGAAGAAGATGGCTAAGGTGAGCTTTGATTTCAATTATTTTGTAATTTTTTAAAAAAATAACAAAATGCTATTAAGGGTATAATAACATTTATTCACTAAAAGTAATGGTGTTATGCAAAAATGGTTAATAGGAGACATTGTGCAACAAGATGTCAAACTATATTTTCCCTTCTCCACCAAGTGGTGAAGCGAAATCAGCTTAAATCTCAAGTGATTCTTTGCATTTTACAAGCGAAATCAGATTGTTAAATACACGAGACAGATTTTTTTTAAAAAATTTAATTTTGTTTCCCTTTTTCTTTTCTTTTCCTCTGCATTTTCAAGTTCCAAACGGATGCTTAATATTCTTGGTGCCCCAAATATTCCTAACTTTTTTTCTAATTCTTTTTATCACATCATTAGGATCTGTTCATCGCTATGAGTACATGCATCAACATGTTAAAATCTTCCTTTTTCCTAAATAAAAATCTTACAAACATTTAACTAATAAGCATAAACATCGAAACATAATTCTTAATACACCAAAATCAGATCAAACAAAGAAAGACCCATGTATCTAATCTAATAAGGTTAATCTAGGACAACTACCAATGTGAGATTCACTTTGGGTAGTCGAACTCAGTAAAGACTTCACCCCACGTCCCAATTGTAGTTACTGATCAGTTCCTTGCAAACCTCATCATCCACCTCAGCTTGAATAAACGGGTGCTTGGAGCACCAACCTTCTTTAAAAAGTAAGTTTGATTCTTTTGTTTGAAGATTTCCATCTTGTCCAAACACTACAATGGCAGGAAGGTGAGGACTAAATCCAAACACCTTGTCGATTAAGGTAAAAGCAAAATTAGGAACATAAGAGTGGACCAACCAAGACATTTTTTGGATGCAGCTGGAGAAGTCAGTCTGGGAGTCATCCAGCGAGATGTAAATGATCTCAAAATGGTTATTTGTCTCCTTCTTTTCATGATACATCTTCTTCAATGCACGCAAAAATGATCCGGATCCATAGCAAGAGTTTGTAGCAAACAATAGAATGACACGCTCCCCTAAGAGATTGGAGAAATTCCAATTTAGGTTTGAAAACAAAAAATGACGCAAGATTTATAAGCTTCCACAATAGCTAGGGTTCATCATAAGAGCATACACACCTTGGATCGTGTAGAACATCCTCTGCATAATGAAGCCGATGGTGATAAAAGTTTGCACAACCCCAATTTCTGTAGTTTCTTCTTCTCTAACTCCACAGCTCTTTGTAGGGTGAAAGGAAATGCCTCAACTCCATAAAGTTCCAAGACGTCGAGGGCAAAGAAATTCAGTGGTTGATACTTATCACGCTCGGTAATGATAAAACGACCTGCATTACTTGATATATCATCATCGTTCTGTATATTATAAAGAAGCCGACATATCTTTCTACCATCACAGGCCAGTCTATACCAAGGGATGTCATTATACTCCTCAAGGAATGTGTCCTTGAAATATGAAAGAGAAACTACCTTTGTTAATAGAAACAATCACAAATTTTTTATCTGGATCATCTTTCAACAATTCCCACGTACTCAAAAGTAGTCTAGCCCAGGGTTCATCCAAAGGTGATTTGTCAAAAAAATGCAGTCCCACGATACAATTTTCAAGATCGGATGTACTTACCTGCAAAAAAAGTTGTATACATGAATTAATTTTACATGATGATAAGAAACTCAACAAATATGAGAAATTATTCACAACCACATTGTATGAAGAGAAACTAGTTAGACTCATAAATTTACTTACCGGTTTCCCTTCACTGGAAAATACAAAGTCACCAAAGAGTTTTTTCCAGGGTTTTTTAGTTCTTCCCAAACTGCAAGATCATCTCTACCTATTTTATTTTATTAATTTTTAACCTTATCTCTCATCCTAATGAACAAAATATTTATCTATATATGTGAGCAGAGGACGTGATAAGGATCATATTGCTGCATTTCTATGCTTTTATAGGAACGCATTCTGCCAGCTCTTACTTTTACCTTTCCAGCAAGACAATAAAACAAGAAAATAGACAAGTTGAGAATATTGTGTGGATCACACTTGGTACCTTATTCTAATCAATGTAGGTTGATGCTGGAGGGAAACTTAATGCTACATTACACTCTAAGTCTTTATGTTAGCTCTCTTGCACATCTAAAATAGGTTCCTACTTAAAAGTTCTAGGGTCTCTGACATTGAATTTCCTACTAATAGGAGAAGTCATCAGACTCTACATGTACTCAACCTTAAATTCAAGGGAATTGATCCAGATGGAGCATTTAAAGATGAGGGTTGCACAACTTGGTCTTTTGGGAATGAAGCCCAAGGAACTTGTCCTGTACTTGAGACCCTGTTGACTACCTTCTCATAATTTGAACAGCTTCTTTTGACAACTATATTTGGAAAATCAAAGCCTCTTCCAAAGACAAAGCTTTCGTTTGGTCTATGGTCCACTACAAGCTTAACAGTGGTAGCCTTCTAAGTGCGGAGACGGTATGCAGCTTTATCACCTGATCCTGATGGCTGTGAATAATGTGATCCAGGCTAGTTACACAACAAGAATTTGGGTTCTGGGCCTTCTGGGGAAAATAAAATGTCTATCCTTCATGGTCAGCTTTTCAACCAAAAATAGATATATTCACAAAGGACTATGCTCTTCTTTGTACTATCGAATTAATAAAAGAACATGCTATTACAAAGAAATTCTGAAAGTAGTTTTGAACTTTTGATGAAATAAACAAGAGAATCATGCTTATTGATTGCCAAACAAGTGTAATACACATATAAGCAGCATATGAAAATTGCAAAATGCTTATTATTGTTCCTTATTTTTTTGGGGCAAGTCAAAGAAATGCTTACTTCTGTTGAGAAGATGACTCCTACAAATTGTTGTTATCTCTCTGTCCTCCCAGTTTCCAGTGTGTTTTGATTGTTTTATTGCTGATAAAAGCATTGTATCTATAAGTTTTGTGAACTTGGAAACATATCACCTGTGGAAAAAAAATAAAATAAATTAACCTTGGAAATTTAACCTAAAACTGAATGACTTCAGACATTTAACCATGAAGTGAAAAATTTAACACTAATAGAACATACTGTTGTTCAGAAGAAAAATAAAGGAATCTAAATCTCTAGATATTCTAAAGTTATAGTAATACAAAGATGACAAATTAGAAGACAAGTTAAGTGTCTATTTCTGAGACCAGTAAAAGAAAAAAATAGCAGCAATTAAGGCCCCAAATCAACAATATTGTTTTAGCTTGTAGGACGTTTCTTTCTTAATGAGCAAAAGGAAAAGAAAATAAACAATCGATTGCAGAAGGATACCTTGGGACATCAGGCCTGCAGACCATATGGGTTGAGATCCCGTGAATATGTGGATTTGGCACATAGCATTCAGGATTTATAAGAGTCTGAAAAGTGCTGTTTTGACCCCCTAGAAGATCCTGCAGTGCAATTTCAATAATCCGTTCTGTCTCTTTGCTAAACCCAGTGGTCTCAATATTAATAACAGTTAGGGCTAAGTCTCTGTTCTCAGCAATCTTTTTTTGAATATCACAGTCCTTAACTCTTTCATATTTACTGATTTCTATTCTTTTGGTATTTAACTCCACGCTTGTTGAAACTGTTCTATCTGCCGTTTCATGTCCAATGATTCTAGTTTTGCTGCTCAAGATATTTTTGTGTTTTCCTTCTGCTTTTGTGGTTAAAGGTCTTCTAGTCCATCTCCTAGTATGTCCTACTTCAAGACCATAAATATTACAATCAAAAGGCTTAGCTGTAGAATTTTTTCCACTTCTACCTAAATATTGGAAGCTTTCCCACCCAGAACTAGCTAAGGTATGAAATCTACACTTAGGAACTTGCAAAAGTGAGAAGCACATTGCAACTGTTCTGATTTCAAAATATACATCAAAATCTAATTTGTAAAGAATTCTAAACTGCACACCCAATTTGATTAACCTGCAGATGAAGCAAAAAAATGCAGTGTTAAATTTATCCTTAATTATATGTCCCTATCATATTGAAACAATCCAGACACCATTTTTTAATTTTTAATTTAGTATTAAAAAAAATCAAATTTGTATCGTCTTAACATGGCTCAAGATTTTTAAGTACATTTAAACAATGCCAGGACTTGGTGCCAATGTATTTCAATTTGCAAACAACAAAACACCAAAAGAAACAAGACATCTTGAGTGCGGCAGGCTGAGTACGCTTCACAGATTCCCACCAGTAATCTGTCTCTCCACGGAACATAAAGGTGGCGAATGGAACCTTTTGTTCCTCCGTGCATCCCAAGACATCAAATATCTTGGTAATTTGCTTAACTCACGTTTTTGCCATGATCGGATCCGGCTTTCCCAAAAACTCTGATGGTCCCAACGCTTTGAACTGCTTGGCAATGACAAGCCGCGAGTTGCTATTATTTCCACCCGTATTTTGAACACGAGTCTCCCTCGTTTGGTTTTGCATGAACTGCAAAAAACTTCTAAACATTCCATCGTTCTTCGTCTGATCGATGGTGTTGTTTACAGGAGGAATATTGCCTTCCGGTTGCACGTTCTCCTGGTTGATGATTAAAGGTGTCTCAACGGTCTCATTCACTCCATTGTTAACATTCTCAGCTGCCATTCTCAAATACTGCCATAAAACAAGAGTTAATTAAACAAATTAATATATCACTCATTAACCCTATGCTCCAACTGACCAAATAAATACAACATAAACTTAGGTAGGACACACTAGCGAAGGGTTTATTCGTCTCTCCCCTCCTAGTTCTATTCCCCGATCTCCGCCAGAGATCATATCCCTAAGCTCTGATATCAACTGTGACGCCCCCAGAATAGATCTAATCAACCCAACCCATTCTGAGTCTCCAAATACATGGTACAGAATATAAATACAATCTTTTATAACAAAAGGTAGTGGAAAATACCACTGCAAAAAAAATAGTCATTGCCAACTGGCAATGCCATCGCCAATGACTGCACTGTCGTCGGCATTGAGGTCATTAGTGACGGCACTGACCGTCGCCACACCCGTCGCCGCCCAGGTCGTTGCCCCTGGTTACCGTCGATCGTCGTCGACAACATTATCATTGGCGACGGCTTACACTCATTGGCGACGGGCCGGACGACGGCACGGCCGTCGACAATAAGTCATCAAAAAATTTTGGATTGCACTCATTAGCGACGGCATGGCCGTCGACACTGAATTTTTTGCCGTCGGCAATGACCTTTCAATTTTTTTTAAGGAATCAAATGCCTATCACCGTGCCTGTCGCTATAGGTCATTGGCGACGACAGCCCGTCGCCATTACCCCCGTCGGCAATGCCTATAATTTTTTTGATTTTTTTTATAATTTCAAATTTTCCCTGTTCATTTACAAATATATACATATAACCTGTTATAAACTAATAAAAACCATCAAATAACAATCAAATATCATACAATATTATCATAACAATCAAATAGTAATCCAAATCAAATATATAGATCAAAAATGGCCGTCTGTACAACTCGATCAAAAACTATACAAATACATATATGAAACTCAAAATATGTCATAAACTAACTACAACTCAAATCAGGAGTAGGAGTGACAGTATCATCACCGCCGGTCCCACCGCCGGTCCCGTCTCCTGTCCCACCGCCAGTCCTGTCGTTGGTCCCACCGCCGGTCCCGTCGCCGGTCCCACCACTGATCCCGTCGTCGGTCCCACCACCAGTCCCATCGCCGGTCCCACCGTCAGTTTCGTGGCCGGTCTGTCGCTGGTCCCACCGCCGGTCCCATCGTCTGTGCCTCCACCTCCACAAGACTCGTCAATAAGACAAAACTGCAGGCGGATGAATTTTCTCAGCATACAAGTTTTGAAAAATTGCCTGGCTGCTTTCAAAGTCAAAAATCAGAATTTTTCAACAAAAAACAAAAATGGGGCCCACCCATGTTTTTAATAAAAATATTTATTTTCGAAACTTCAATAATTCATAATAAATAGCCTCTTTATCAGAAAAATACGAATTCTATATCCTTTTCATAGGAAATTTAATTCTTTACAACTTTGTAGAAGGAAGTTTTTTCAAATTCCCAACCGAAAATAGCCGAAATCCACAAACGGATGATTTTCCACACCAAAATACTGATAAAAACACCTCAGCACTAATTCCTTCTTTTATATCCACAAAATAAATATTTTCTTAACATATAAATCAATAATTAATTATTCTCAAATAATATTACAGAACTACAATATTGATAACCAGGTCGTTCCCAAGAAAGAGGGGGCCTTCCGATAAGGATTTCTCCTTACTGGCGCGCAATTAAATAACCCCTCCTAGACAAAACTTCCTTAGACATTGTCAATAATGCTATCTAATAATATTATTCAAATAATATGAATTATTGATTTGATAATGTGAAATACTGTGCAGTGACAATCATTGAATCAATAATACAAAATATCAACGGTAGCAATTATTGAATCAATCATATAAAATATCAACGTAGCAATTATTGAATCAATAATATAAAATATTGAACAGTAATTACTGTAACAATAATTAAGTAAGTGCCTTCTTACGTAAGAATTAATAATTCAAAATACTGTGCAATACCGTGTGCTACTGTGCACAACGCGTATTACTGTATTTTTATCACCGAGTATTTCAACAGTTTAACCGTAACAGTTTTACCGTTATTTATAAAAAGGTTATTTCTATCGCTTCTATATCCGACAGTTATTCCGTTGTGGGGCCCACAAATAGCTGCGCCGTCGTACGAATATTCCCCGACAACAAGAATATTCCCCGACAACAATGAACATTTTATAACCACTTGCTTATTTTGAAATATTTGCACATTTCACCCATAACTTTTTACATTTATCAAATCAACACCTTACTATTTCAAAATAATATATAAAGAAAATTAAATCTTTATTCATAAAAGTTGGGGTCTTACAACCTCCCTTCCTTATGAAATTTTGTACTCGAAATTGACGTATGTACCTGGTATGTCGAAAAGGTGAGGATACCTTGCTTTCATTTTTGATTCCAACTCCCAGGTCATTCCCTCAATTTCACGGTTTCTCCACAAACTTTAACTTGAGGTATAATTTTCGAGCGTAGGACATGCTCCTTCCTATCCAAGATTTTGACAGGTACCTCCTCGTACGTTAGATCTTCGGCTATCTCGTCTGGTTCTAACTCAATAATGTGGTTTGGGTTTTTCACATATTTGCGAAGTACAGATATGTAAAAAATGTTATGAACACGAGACAGGCTTGGAGGTAAAGCGAGTCTATAGGCCACATTTCCTACTCGGTCAAGGATCTCAAATGGACCAATGAATCGTGGGTTGAGTTTTCCTCTCTTCCCGAATCTCGTAACTCCTTTCCATGGAGCAACACGTAACAATACATGATCCTCAACATTAAATTCCACGTCCTTTCGATGAAGATCCGCATAACTCTTTTTGTCGAACTTGTGCGGTTTGTATCCGTTGCCGGATCATTTGAATCTTTTCCATAGTCATACGTACTAACTCCTGTCCCAACAATGTTGCTTCACCCACCTCATCCTAGCATACTGGAGAACGATACTTTCTCCCATACAACGCTTCGAATGGAGCTACGCCTATACTTGCTTGATAACTGTTATTGTTGGTGAATTTCACCAATGGTAAGTACTTATCCCAACTCCCTTTGAAGTCTAGAACACAAAGTCTCAATAGATCTTCCAGAGTTTGAATAGTCCTTTCTGATTGTCCGTCTGTTTGAGGATGATAAACCGAACTGAATCATAAATCCGTGCCCATAGCTTTCTGCAAACTGATCCAAAATTGTGAAGTAAATCTGGGGTCACGATCCGAAACTATGGATACTGGCATGCCATGCAATCTCACAATCTCATTCACGTACATATGAGCAAGGCGTTTAAGGGAATAAGTCTCTCGTATAGGCAAGAAATGAGCAGACTTGGTTAATCTATCAACAATAACCCAAATCGCATCTATACCTTGAGAAACCTTGGGAAGACCCGTAACGAAATCCATCGTAATGTGTTCCCACTTCCATTTCAAAATCTCCAGTGGTTGCAATGGACCCTTCGACACTTGATGCTCTACCTTTACACGTTAACAAGTTAAATATCTCGAAATAAACTCCACGATCTCTCTTTTCATATTGCTCCATCAAAATGTATGTCGAAGATCACGATACATTTTGGTACTCCCAGGATGGATTGCAAACAGTGTGTTGTGTGCCTCCATCATGATTCTATGCTTCAAGTCAGAATCGTTAGGAACACAAAGTCTGGATTGACTCGAAGTATTCCTTCTTCATCAATCCTTGCTTTTGGAATAGCACCTTCTTGCATCTTCTTCCTCATATTCATCAGTTCCGGGTCTGTAGCCTGAGCAGCTTTAACTTTATCAATCAAAGCTGGTTATACGCATATACTTGACATCATCGCACTCGTTTTCGCATATGATCTTCTATTCAACACGTCAGCTATCACGTTCGCTTTTCTAAGATGGTATTGGATGGTATAATCGTAATCTTTCAACAGCTCAAGCCAACGTCGTTGCCGTATGTTGAGTTCCTTTTGAGTGAAAAAATATTTAAGGCTCTTATGATCCGTATAAATCTCCACTTTCTCCCCGTATAGGTAATGTCTCTAGATCTTCAACGCGAAAACGACAGCTGCCAACTCTAGATCATGAGTAGGATAATTCATCTCATATTCTTTGAGTTTTCGCGAGGCATAGGCTATGACTTTCCCATGTTGCATGAGAACACATCCTAACCCTTTGCCCGAAGCATCGCTGTAGATAACAAATCCATCCGAACCAGATGGTATTGTCAGAACAGGTGCCGAGATAAGTTTTCTCTTGAGCTCTTGGAAGCTCTTCTCGCATTCCTTGCTCCAAACGAATTTTGTATCTTTCCGAGTCAACTGAGTTAATGGAGTAGCGATTCGAGAAAATCCCTCTACGAACCTCCGATAATAACCAACTAAGCCCAGAAAGCTTCGTACTTTGGTCACCGACTTAGGTTGCTCCCAGCTTTGTATTGCTTTAATCTTCGCTGGGTCAACAGATACTCCATGTTTCGATACCACGTGCCCAAGGAATGCTACTTCCTCAAGCCAGAACTCGTATTTTTTTAGCTTGGCATATAGCTTATTCTCACGAAGCTTTTGAAGTACCAACTTCAAGTAGTACTCATGATCTTCACGGCTTTTAGAATAGATGAGGATGTCATCAATAAAGACAACAACGAACTGATCCAAATATTCCTTAAATACACGGTTCATCATATCCATGAAAGCAGCAGGAGCATTAGTCAATCCAAAAGACATGACTAAGAACTCATAATGCCCGTACCGAGTTGTGAAGGCAGTCTTCAGAATATCCTCAGTTTTAATCTTCAGCTGATGATACCCAGAACGAAGATCGATCTTTGAAAAGAATTGTGCTCCTTGCAACTGGTCCAATAGGTCATCAATACGAGGTAGCGGATACCTATTTTGATGGTGACATGGTTTAACTCCCGATAGTCAATACAAAGTCGCATACTCCCGTCTTTCTTCTTTACGAATAAAACAGGAGCACCCCAAGGAGACGTACTAGAACGAATAAAATCGATGTCTAATAATTCCTGTAATTGGACCTTTAACTCCTGAAGTTCAATAAGAGCCATTCGATATGGGGTTTTAGAAATGGGTTTTGTACCGGGTTCAAGGTCAATAAAGAATTCAACTTCACGTTCTGGGGGTAGACTGGGAAGTTCTTCTGGAAATACATCATGAAACTCATTAACAACGGAAATATCATTCAAACCTAACGTATTCTAGTTTAGATCAGTGACATGAGCTAAGAAAGCTTGACATCCGTTTTTCAATAAACGAATAGCCTTATGATTTGAAATGATATTGACTGATTTTAGTGGTTTGGTGGTTTGGATTCGCATAACAGGTTGATTAGGAATATGAAAACTAACAACCTTACGAAAATAATTAATTTTGGCATGGTAAGTGGTTAACCAGTCAATTCCTAAAATCACGTCAAATGCAAGTATTTTTAAAGATATAAGATCAACAGGTAAGGTAAGGGTACCAATCTGAATCAAGCAAGATTTGTAAACTATGGATGTAACAAAGGTTTCTCCCAACGGAGTTTTAACAGATAAGTCAAAGTCTAATTTATCAGAAGTCAAGTTCAAACGTTGAGCACAAGCAGGTGAAATAAAAGAATTGGTAGCACCGGTATCTAACAAGGTGTAAACTTCGCAAGAGTTTATGATTAGCTTACCCGTAATCACCTCGTGTGGGTTCCTCGCGTTTTGGGCTGTCACGACAAACGCTCTTCCCGGAATCACTGACTTTGACTTGTCCGAAACCGCCTTTGGAATCACCACCCCCGCTGGACTTGGTTTCGCTACAGGACAATCTCGAGCTATATGTCCTTCTTTTCCACAGTTATAGCATGCTTTGAATTGTTGTGGGCAGTTTGGGCTGATATATCCCTCTTTCCCGCATTTATAGCATACGACCGGTGGTCGTTCTCCTCCCCTTGAAACAGTTGATGCTGGTGCTGATGTCGACGTCTTCACGTTCTCATTGTTGTACCTTCTCTTCTTGAAATCTTCCCCGATTCGCTTTTTCTACTATCATGGCCACGATTACTACCGGAGTGGTTACCGCTTCTGTCATAGTTTCCTTCCCGCTGGTTGTCATTGCTCCGATGACTGCTGCCACCGGTACGACCTTGGTTGTTGTCCCTTGGTTGAATATAATCACTATCTCATTCTAACAACTGGGCCCTGTTCACTACATCCGAATATAGAGAAAATTTATGAGAAATGAGGTATTGACGTTTGTGAGAAATGAGGTATTGACGTATTTCGGGTTTCAAACCACTCAGAAACATCCACGTCATACGTTCCTCTTTCTGTACCAAATGAGGTGTAACCCTGGACAACTCCGCGAACTTAGCCTTCTACTAGGACACAGTCATGTTGTTTTGTTCTAGTCTGATAAACTCTACCTCCTTCATATGACGAATACTTTTAGGAAAGTACTTATCATTGAACAGTTTTTGGAACGCTTCCCAAGACATCATGAGTGCGGCAGTCTGGGTACGCTTCACAGATTTCCACCAGTAATCTGCCTCTCCACGGAACATAAAAGTGGCAAATGGAACCTTCTGTTCCTCCTTGCATCCCAAGACATCAAATATCTTGATAATTTGCTTAACCCACGTCTCCGCCTTGATCGGATCCGGCTTTCCCAAAAACTCTGGTGGTCACTATTCTTTGAACTGCTTGGCAGTGACAAGCCGCGAGTTGTTATTATCTCCACCCGTATTTTGCACACGAGTTTCCCTAGTCTGGTTTTGCATGAATTGCAAAAATCTTCTAAACATCTCATCGTTTATCGTCTGATCAGCATTGCTTTTAGGATGAACATTGCCTTCTTATTGCACGTTCTCCTGGTTGGTGATTAAAGGTGTCTCCACGGTCTCATTCACTCCATTGTTAACATTCTCAGCTGCCATTCTCAAATACTGCCATAAAATAATGGTTAATTAAACAAATTAACATATCTCATAATAACCCTATGCTCCGACTGACCAATTAAATACCACATAAGCTTAGGTAGGACTATACTAGCGAAGGATTTACTCATCTCTCCCCTCCTAGTTCTATTCTCCGATCTCCGCCAGAGATCATAACCCTAAGCTCTGATACCAACTGTGACGCCCCCAGAATAGGTCCAGTCAACCCAACCCATTCTGAGTCGTCAAATACATGGTACAGAATTCAAATACAATCTTTTATATCACACGGTCGTGCAAAATATGACCACACAACTGTGAGTGTCAATACAAATATGTAGAAAATATTAACATTCAAACTAAGTCCTCATTGCAATTATTATCACAATATTTATTAGAAATAGTGAGGACTACTACTGCTCTAACTCGGACCATCACTCTGTCCCCCGACTAGTTCCTGCGACATTCTCATTTCCTGAAGAAGGACAATAGATGAAAAGGGTGAGCTAAACTAGCCCAGTAAAGAATATTATGACTAAGATAATGAAAAATAAATTATCGTTAGTCTTCAATTATTCAGATAAAATATTATTGACAACAAGTTTTAGATCAATATTCGCAGTGAAAATAACCATTCATTAGAAGAGTTGAGTAGAGAATGAAGTCTACTATCTTCTATGATTTAAAAGTTCATCATCAATATTTTATCCCTGTAACATCAATCAATATACATCTCGAATTAAATATTCATCTTTGCACTACGGGCCAAAGATATTCATTTGTATCATCAGTTGGTCATGTTCATCTCAACACCTGTTCATCTTTGCACTACGGGCCAAAGATATTCATCAGGTAATCATTCATCTTTGCTCTACAGGCCAAAGATATTCATCAGGTAATCATTCATCTTTGCTCTACAGGCCAAAGATATTCAGTTATATCACCATTTAGGATTGAGGATGATGAAAAACATTTTAAAGAACGAATCCAGTGAGATAAAGGATAAAGATTAAGTATTCGTATTTTAGTTTATCCAATTCAAAAATACTTCGTAATAATCAATTGTGGAGCAAAATTCAAGAATAAAACTCAAAACTTAGATCCAATCAAAGATAGGAACCTTAACAAGCAACTGGGACAAATAGAAGAAAATTTAATTTTTTTCGTGAATAGTGCCGTATACGTGAATAGTAATCCCCGACGAAAAAAGTAAGAATTTCATAATAAAATCCATGCCAATATTTTGGTATAATGATATTGAAAAGAGTAACATCATTTACGAAAGAAAATAACATCCCTTACCTCAAAAGAATAATACTTCTGGCTGGAATATCGGATATAATACCGAAGAAAAACTTGCACTGAATAGTAACACTCAAAATATCTAAATACTCACAAAAATATGCACGATATTATAGAGAGAGAAAACTTCTGATTCTGGTGTGATTTTCAATTCTGACCTAAGCTACCCTATTTATAGGAAAAGCTTAGCATGCCAATGCTGACAAAACTGCAGGCGGATGAATTTTCTCAGCATACAAGTTTTGAAAAATTGCCTGGCTGCTTTCAAAGTTAAAAATCAGAATTTTTCAACAAAAAACAAAAGTGGGGCCCACCCATGTTTTTAATAAAAATATTTATTTTTGAAACTTCAATAATTCATAATAAATAGCCTCTTTATCAGAAAATTACAAATTCTATATCTTTTTCATAGAAAATTTAATTCTCTACAACTTTGTAGAAGGAAGTTTTTTCAAATTCCCAACCGAAAATAGCCGAAATCCACAAACAGATGATTTTTCACACCAAAATACTGATAAAAATACCTCAGCACTAATTCCTTCTTTTATATCCACAAAATAAATCTTTTCTTATCATATAAATCAATAATTAATTATTCTCAAATAATATTACAGAACTACAATATTGATAACTAGGTCATTCCCAGGAAAAGAGGGGGCCTTCCGATAAGGATTTCTCCTTACTGGCGCGCAATTAAATAACCCTTCCTAGACAGAACTTCCTTAGACATTGTCAATAATGCTATCTAATAATATTATTCAAATAATATGAATTATTGATTTGATAATGTGAAATATTGTGCAGTGACAATCATTGAATCAATAATACAAAATATCAACGGTAGCAATTATTGAATCAATCATATAAAATATTAATGTAGCAATTATTGAATCAATAATATCAAAATATTGAACAGTAATTACTGTAACAATAATTGAGTAAGTGTCTTCTTACGTAAGAATCAATAATTCGAAATACTGTGCAATACCGTGTGCTACTGTGCACAACGCGTATTACTGTATTTTTATCACCGAGTATTTCAACAGTTTAACCGTAACAGTTTTACCGTTATTTATAAAAAGGTTATTTCTGTCGCTTTCTATATCCGACAGTTATTTCGTTGTGGGGCCCACAAATAGCTGCGCCGTTGTACGAATATTTCCCGACAACAAGAATATTCCACGACTAAACGAATATTCCCCGACAACAATGAATATTTTATAATCACTTGCTTATTTTGAAATATTTGCACATTTCACCCATAACTTTTCACATTTATCAAATCAACACCTTACTATTTCGAAATAATATATAAAGAAAATTAAATCTTTATTCATAAAAGTTGAGGTCTTACAGGATCAATATCTCCCATAGGGGTCGGGAAGGATTTTATGGTGTTATAAGGTAGGATCAATGCCTCCCACAAGGATCGGGATGGCTTTTATGGTGTTATAAGGTCACATCAATGCTTCCCACGGGGTCGGGAAGACTTTTATGGTATTATATGGTTGGATGGTGTTATAAGGTCGGATCAATGCCTCCCACAGAGGTCGAAAAGGCTTCTATGGTATTATAAGGTCGGATGGTGTTATAAGGTCGGATCTGATGAGAACATGACTAGATTGGACTCAACTGAAGATCGTGGATCAGGCCCGGTGCAAGTACCAGTTGGGCCCGTGACGAGAGGACGAGCTAAACGGTTCAAGGAAGGACTTATGATTTTGGTGCGAGCAATGTGTGGAATGAGAATGTCATGGCTACTTGGTCCAAGGAGGAGGAAACTATGCCCAAGTTCATTAACTTGGTCCAAAGTTGCGTCTCGATTCAATCCAAAGCAAGCCATGAAAGAAGAACTCAAAGTTGGGAAATTAGCATATCCGCCCCGATGGATTTCCAAGCCTTAAAACTCTGCCCTGGTGGCGAACTCTCTGGCCAATGCCTCCCCAGCTAGCTTTGATTTCGCCCCGACACATTGGTCTATGCCAAACTCCGTCCCGACGGACTTCACAAGCCAAAAATATCTGCCCCGACGGATTAGCCCCGATTTAGTTGGTGCGTTTTTTCGAGACAAACGTATTTTTACAACTTTTGAGTGTGGATTTATTTCCTGAACTTAGTATTTACTATATATTATCAGATTCCTATTATAACTAGGATGTTAGATTAGATTTTAATTCCAAATACACTTATTGATTTCTTTTAGGATTTCTAGGGTTTCAAGTATTACTATTAAAGGTTTATGGATGTAAGACATACAATTTTTTTTATTTATTATTCAGATTTATTCTACTTGAGAGATTATTCTCTACTTTTGGTTCTTTGAAGAATTCCTAAGTAATTTCTTAATTTATTCTTTGAGAATTAATTTAACTTATCATAGAACAATAAATAATTGTGTGTGGCATCTTCTATCGCATCAATTGTCGATTATGTCGAGATTCTTGTATAAATATAAACACGAGGGTTTAGGCGTCGTTGGTGTTCCATAAAACGTAGATTTCATTGTTTGATCGATTGTACCAAGATTCTAGTCACCATATAGACGTTGGGTTGAGGTGTCGAGAGAGTTCCATACTATTCGGGCGATGACCACCTCACGTAAGCATGTCGTGGAGTCTATCAGGATCAATGTCTTTCACAAGGGTCGGGAAGGTTTTTATGGTGTTATAAGATCGGATCAATGCCTCCCAACGGGTTGGAAAGATAATTTTGGCTTTATAAGGTCGGACAAGAGCCTCCCAACGAGTTGGGAAGTCAATTTTGGCGTTATAAGGTCAGATGGTGTTAAAAAATCGGACAAAAGCCACCCAATAGGTTTGGAAGATAATTTTTACGTTATAAGGTCGGATGGTGTTATAAGGTTGAACAGTTCTTCGGAACGAATATTTTTATTATTCAGTTCTTCGGAACGAATATTATTATTATTTAGTTCTTCGGAACGAATGTTTTATTATTCAGTTTTACGGAATGAATATTTTTATTATTCAGTTATTCGGAACGAATATTTTTATTATTATTTAATTCTTTCAAAACGGAATATATATTTTTATTATTAGTTCTTCGGAACGAATATTTTCATTATTCAGTTCTTCGAACGAATACGTTCAGTTCTTCGGAATGAAAACATTTAGTTCTTCGGAACAAATATTTTCATCATATGTTAAATTCAGTTCTTCGGAACCTCTATCTGATACCTCCCACAGGGATCGGGAAGGATATTATGGCGGAATAGGGTTGTTTATTTACATCTTCGGTTGCGATAAAGTCGGTTATCTATATCTTCAGTTGTGAAAAGGTTGGTTATCTACATCTTCGGTTGTTATAAGGTCGGTTATCTATATCTTCGATTGTGATAAGGTTGGTTATCTACATCTTCGGTTGTGATAAGGTTGGTTATCTATATATTCGACTGTGATAAGGTTAGTTATCTACATCTTCGGTTGTGATAAGGTCGGTTACTTATCTATCTTCGGTAGTGATAAGTGCGATTATTTATCTATCTTAGAATTGAATAGAAGAGTGGGGCGACAATATTGAGATCCAAAAGTTTCTATTTGGCGTGTGATGTTTGGGTGTGACAGTTAGTCTTTGGCAGATACAAATCTTTTGTCGGTATAAATTTGTATACTCTTTATTTTAAGTTCCTTGTAAATAAGAGACTGGGGGCAATGTTGGGATGTGATTATTTGGGTCTAGCCAAGGTGTAGCTAGCCCAATTTATTTAATGGTCCGGATCTGATGTTGGCCCATACACATTTAGTTTGATAGCTTGCTCAAATAGTGGGAGAGTTCTTATTAAAATAAGATTGCATTTCCTTATTTGGAGGAGATATGGAGATCTAATTTGGAAAGGAATTAATCAGTCATTAATTATAGTTATAAGGTTATTCTAAAAAGGACTCATACTCCTAATTGGATTCGAGTGGACATGACACTAATTTGGAAAGGAATTAATCAGTCATTAATTTTTTACATCAATGTGAAAAAAAGGGAAACCCTACTCATCATTATTGGCAATATTGATTTTACAAGTAAAGAAGTATTTTATATTTTATCCGTTTCAAAATATAAGATTATAATTAACTTTTTAAAGTCAGTTAAAGACATTTTAAATTTATAATTGACATAAATTTCTTTAATTTTTATAAATATAATGATGAATATTATAAACTATCTCAAAAGTACTAATCATTGTAAGATTTAATTTTTTATATTTTTTAATAAATAATCTTAATTTTAAGTTTAAATATATATTAAATTAACTTTTAAAAATTAATAATGATCTTATAATTTAAAACCGAAAGAATATTTTTTTTGTTAAAAATGTAACGAAAAGCATTATTCACTAGCAAACTATTATATCCATGAACGTGCCAATGGATATATTCATAATATATATTTCATAAATATATATTCCTCCCTACTACTACTTCATCTTCCACCCCATTTATTTCTCCTCCCACCACCACTTCATCCTCCACCCCTTTGTCTCTCCTCCCCACTATGATCACTTCGTCTTCAAATTTCTCTCCTCCCAACCACCACCATCCCAACAATACCACCACACCCAGTCACCCAGCAACACTATCAATAGTTAGAACCATCAATAACCGCCACCAACCCACCACGGCCACCATCATCCGAACCCCCATCAATACCGTCGTCCACAACTGCCATTAAGACCACCACTATCTGAATCCACTACATCAGATTTGTCCAACCTATATATAGACACCCAAAGACAGACCCATTACCTCGTATGTGTCCAACCCATTAATATTCTCTTATATATCCATCTCCATCAATTTCTTCTTTTTAATTCTTCAATGTCTAACCCCTATTTCCCTCAATACTTCAAATGGAGAGATTTTGAAAAGAGAAATCAAATGCATTTTAAAGATTTTATATATTTTCTGAATTGAAACTTTAATTGGAGTATGTATTTCATAAGAGAGATCTGAATTAATTTTGGAGCTGATTTGTGAAAAATTAAGTTAACTAGTACGTGGTATATATTTCGGATCAGCAGAGGTTGAGGAAAAATTCATGCAAATTAATAATTCGCTCATATTAGTCATAATGTACGAGTAAATTACTAATTACATTACTAATCGTACGTACGTAAATATTATTTCAAATCAGTTTCAAAATTTTATTTATAACTATAAGTAGACACATTCATCAATGAATTAATTATTCATATATTTTATTCATTCACAGGCTATATCATAGTGTATAATCCAACCAACAGTTTGACATTTTTTAAACGACTTTATTATTTATAGATATTTCTTAATTTTCATGCTTAGTTCTAAAAGTCATAGAAAAAGAAATTCTCTAAAAATAATAATGGAATATAAGATATATATCAATTTCATACTTGCAGGTAACCAATATGTATCTAGTAAACTATGTAGGCATTAAAATAGTAAATGTGTATTGTTTTTAAAATTTAAAATGGACATTTATGAGGGAGGAAAATGGTCTAATAAGTTAGTTGCTTCTTATTGATTACATAGAGAATAATCTCCATAAACTGTTAGTTATCTACTTATCTGTAATCTTATTGACTTATTGTACGTAAAATCCAAAAAGAAAAGAAAGATATAAAATCACAACTAATTGTATGCAACAACTAATTATTTGGCCCCAACAAAATCTAATAAATAAAAGCAACAAGTAATTGTATACTTACCGTTTGTATAGGTAGATGTAAAATTTTCACATCCTTTCGTTAAACACCTAATTAGACTTTTTTTATATTTAATTTAGACAATTCTATTAACCTGTTGTGCACAATTAAATAATTCTGTTGTTTATCTACATCCAATCTAGCTAGCTATATAGGGACGGAGCTAGTAAGAAGCACTAGTTTTTTATATAAAAAATTTGAGCCATTAAATTTTATTAATTTTTCTTTAAGCCCCCAAGGTTTTTTGGGAAAAAAATAATAGCATATAAAAAAAATTATTGAAAAATTATTTTATGGTAAATGCTGAGAGAAATAGTTGAAAATTTCTCTTAAGAATCAATAACGAAAGAATTAATTTGTATGAAACAACGAATGTCACAATTCTTTTAAGTTGTAATGTAGGATAAAAAATGTCAATATTTAATATATTATCATTATTTTTGTTAAATAAATTTTATGTTGTTAATTATTAAAAAATAATTATATTTGTATTTTTTATTATTAAAATTATTTTATATTTGAACATGATAATAAAATTATTTTATATTTGAACAAGATAATAAAATTATTTTATATTTGAACATGTTACATTATACCCCTGAAAAAAAATCCTGACTTCATTCATGGCTTTAAAAACAATATTTTTACTCTAACAATATCAACCGCATAAATATATCATAAGAATATATATTGTGAATACTTTTTAATTGTGATTAAGTATTAATTATAATCATTTTCGAGAGATGTGTAATAAGTGAGGTTTATACAATCTCATGTATTGATCATATGTTTCATAATTGTAATTGAGCAAAAATTTGTGACAATAATATATAACAGTACTCATATTATAATGGATGTGTGGAGTGACGTATTTGCTCAGTTATATTTAGAGTCTCCCGGAAGTTTTATGAATTTAGCAAAATAATCTTTCACAATACTTTGTTTGGTAGGAACTAAAGATGGAAAAAATATAACAGAATGACAAGAAAAGAAATTCTGAAAAAGAAATCTCTTTTCTGCTCGTTAAACATGATTAAAAACAGGGGAAATATGAGGATTCTAGTTTTCACAAAATTTAAAACTTATGCACAATTATATTTGTTTTTATGCAAAAACTGAAAGGAGTTGCCCTCAAGTATACATTATATTGCTTTGCTTTATAGAATTTATATTTTCTTTGTTTGGCATTTATTTAACCTTTGAGACTATAAATAGAAATGTTTGATTATTGAAAGTTTTTGCCCATTGAATGCTAAGGAAAAGAAAAGAGTTAAAGAAAGCAAAGAAAAAAATAATAGAAAAGTTGCATGTGGAAATTAAGATTGTGATGTGGTAGTGTGTTATGGTAAAACATTTTTATTCATGTTTGTGAATAAATAAAATATAGAACAATTAATAACTCGATTCAAGTCGACTCGTTTAAATTTTATTTAACTCATTTAATTCTATTAGAGTTCACTTTGCAAGTCGAATTCAAATTAGCCACAACAAGGACTCAACAATATTGTTCTCGATGAGGAGACGCTATCAAGTTATCCGAAGCTGCTTTACTCGGAGCTGGAGGCAAAGCTCCACAACAAGGACTCAACAGCGACGTGTTGTTCCATTTGTTTGGGGGATTATAAGGAAAGTGACATGCTGAGGTTACTTCCTGATTGTGGACATTTGTTTCATCTAAAGTGCGTTGATCCTTGGTTGCGGTTGCACCCCTCGTGTCCGGTTTGCAGGATGTCTCTGTTGCCGATCCCGCTCTCGACCCCGCTGGCCGAGGTGGCAACCAGAAGGGATATTGGATAATTAAGTACTACTCTTCGATAAATGAAGTAAAGATACACCTACTGCAAATTCCTCTCCAATGGCTACAAGATATAAGGATAGGGAGAATACTAGCTCTATAATATTCTCTCCGTCCCAAAATAACAGTTCAGTTTTGACTTTTTTTAGTCAAATTGACTATTTTTAAAATTAATAATTATGCATGTATAAATATATTTTTAACATTATAAAAATTGGTATTAGTAGTAAATTATATATACTTTTTTTTTTGTTATAACATCTGCACCTATATTCTGACAAAAATGATACAAAAAATAATTTTAAAAAACAGTCAATTTGACTTTAAAAAGTCAAAACTAAGCAGTTATTTTGGGACGGAGGAAGTATTACCAAGAACCAGTATGTAAATTTTTGCATGTTATGCTCTAGAAACTTTTCAATGAGCTTCGTTGTTAACATAAACTACCAAGAATTGTGGACTATTTGAGACTAGTTCAGTGTGACGTGAATCTTATTCATGAATTCACCCCATTCAGGGCTTCACTTTATGCAATGTCCCTATCCATGTCTTCTTCACTACTACAAACTTGTGCTAATTCCCCTGGGGTCCTACTTTTAGCACCAACAACTAGGAGCATGCATAAAACTTCTTCTAATTGAACGTGCCATTTCTTCAAAATTGTAAGTGCATAGAAGGTTTGTTAAGGATATGATCAAATTATTAATTTCAACTCTCCCACTTATCCTTTTTGACTGGTGACACTCGAGCTACTCGTGGATGAGTGTATTTTTTATTCTTAAGATTAATTCTACCATGTCTTCACTTCATCTCGCATTTTGATCGAGCAATATAGTATGATGTTAATGATTCCTAGAAAAAGTAAGCATGATGCAATTCTTATTTGTTGATTTTTCTAGCCAAAAGATGTTTATATGAAGTTAATCAGACCCTAGAAAAAGTAAGCATGTTCCCATTTGGTAGTGATATATGGCAAGTGAATATCAGGAAGAAGGTACATAACGAACTAATTCAAGATGAATATTTCATTTTTTCCATTCATGTAATTAATTTTCTGGGTTCAATTTGATGATGTTACGGATTGATCAATTATCAAAAGTAAACCACAAGAATTTTGTGAACCTTATGGGTATTTTGAAGAACAGGAGCCCTTCACTGGAAATGATGGTTTTCGAATATGCACCAAATGGAACTCTGTTTGAGCATTTACACAGGGAGTATCTAACTGCTGCCTTGATTTTGCATTTCGGGTCAAGTTTAAAATATTACTTTCATTGCACGTAGTTTCAAATTTCATACTTATTTTGATAAACAGGTAATGGTGATTTGTAAAAAAATGATCTTAGTTGATCTTATTTCTTAGGAAGGTGATACTTTACTGTACAGTTAAAAGCTAGGATTTAGTGAAACACATGAAGTTATAGCTATTAAAATATATTGATTAAATGTTTTAGAATATAAAATTTTCAGTTGTATATAAGAATCCTCAGAGGCCTGTATCATGTTGGAAAGCAATAAACAGAACCCTGCCATGACCCAGGATTAGTTTATGATAAATATTCCAATGGTGGATTATATATTTACCTACAGTAATGTGTGGACAAAAAGTAAAAAGGGTTTGTCTAATTATTATCAGGCCTGGAGCATATTTTTGAACTATATTTGACGCTTACCCTCCACTATGTATCCATATTTTACAACAACTTACCTTTATTTTTAGAAATGAATTTTAGATTGATATCTCTAGATCTTGTGGGTCCTGCAGTAAAAGAAGCAGAGCACTTGGACTGGGGGACGAGAATGAGGATCGCAATGGGGATGGCATACTGCCTGGAGCATATGCGTCAACTAAAGGCACCCATAGGCCATAACCCACAGCCACCTAAATCTGACAGAAGACTATGGAGACGAGGTATCATATTTTGGTGTATGGAATGAATTTGCTGATACGGAGATGAAATTAAATCCAGAATCTAATAACTTCTATAGCTTTGGTGCTATATTGTTTGAAATAATAACAGGTAGACAGTTTCTCACTCCAAGACCAGGCATCGGATTATTTAAGAGCGGAGCAACCCCTTATGCTATGTATGAATTGAAGGAATGTAATGAAGAGTGGAATGATTCATTCTATTCTAGTCGGAATGAGTTATTCCATATGTTCTCCCTCCTCCAAGGAATCCAACACAATTTTTTTCATTCCAATCGCAACCAAACACAAATTTTTTCATTCCATATGAATGAGTCATTTCATTCCCATATTCATTACTCCAATCCAAACGTAGCATTAGATAAATGGTGGATCAACTTGACAAATTTGGTGAAGTTTTACATTCTTGGTGCCATCCCAACCCTAAACAAAGGCCAACAATGAGAGATGTTACTGCCAGGCTTAGAGAACTAACTGGAGTTGGAGGTGATGAAGCTATCCCAAAGCTTTCACATCTTTGGTGGGCTTGAGCTTGAGATTCTGTCCACAATGTAATGCATCGACTTGATTGTGTAAGGATAAACCCTTTTTTACGTATTGCGAATGCGTTTTCACCTTGGAATTCGTCAGTTGGATCCAAAATAGGAAGATCATGCTTGCACATATATCTAAGGTAGATAAAGAAGGTTGAGCTAAGTAGGAAGATCATGCTTATACCAAATCCTGATTATGACATTCTGAGTTATGTTGTTTAAACATGGGTGATTTGAATATTTTGGGTGGGTTTGAGTTGATTTGGAGCTGAAGAAGATGGCTAAGGTGAGCTTTGATTTCAATTATTTTGTAATTTTTTTAAAAAAATAACAAAATGCTATTAAGGGTATAATAACATTTATTCACTAAAAGTAATGGTGTTATGCAAAAATGGTTAATAGGAGACATTGTGCAACAAGATGTCAAACTATATTTTCCCTTCTCCACCAAGTGGTGAAGCGAAATCAGCTTAAATCTCAAGTGATTCTTTGCATTTTACAAGCGAAATCAGATTGTTAAATACACGAGACAGATTTTTTTTAAAAAAATTTAATTTTGTTTCCCTTTTTCTTTTCTTTTCCTCTGCATTTTCAAGTTCCAAACGGATGCTTAATATTCTTGGTGCCCCAAATATTCCTAACTTTTTTTCTAATTCTTTTTATCACACCATTAGGATCTGTTCATCGCTATGAGTACATGCATTAACATGTTAAAATCTTCCTTTTTCCTAAATAAAAATCTTACAAACATGTAACTAATAAGCATAAACATAGAAACATAATTCTTAATACACCAAAATCAGATCAAACAAAGAAAGACCCATGTATCTAATCTAATAAGGTTAATCTAGGACAACTACCAATGTGAGATTCACTTTGGGTAGTCGAACTCAGTAAAGACTTCACCCCACGTCCCAACTGTAGTTACTGATCAGTTCCTTGCAAACCTTATCATCCACCTCAGCTTGAATAAACGGGTGCTCGGAGTACCAACCTTCTTTAAAAAGTAAGTTTGATTCTTTTGTTTGAAGATTTCCATCTTGTCCAAACACTACAATGGCAGGAAGGCGAGGACTAAATCCAAACACCTTGTCGATCAAGGTAAGAGCAAAATCAGGAACATTAGAGTGGACCAACCACATTATTTTTTGGATGCAGCTGAAGAAGTCAGTCTGGGAGTCATCCAGCGAGATGCAAATGATCTCAAAATGGTCATTTGTCTCCTTCTTTTCATGATACATCCTCTTCAATGCACGCATAAATGATCCGGATCCATAGCAAGAGTTTGTAGCAAACAATATAATGACACGCTCCCCTAAGAGATTGGAGGAATTCCAATTTAGGTTTGAAAACAAAAAATGACGCAAGATTAATTGCTTCCACAATAGCTAGGGTTCATCATAAGAGCATACACACCTTGGATCGTGTAGAACATCCTCTGCATAATGAAGCCGATGGTGATAAAAGTTTGCACAACCCCAATTTCTGTAGTTTCTTCTTCTCTAACTCCACAGCTCTTTGTAGGGTGAAAGGAAATGCCTCAACTCCATAAAGTTCCAAGACGTCGAGGGCAAAGAAATTCAGTGGTTGATACTTATCATGCTCGGTAATGATAAAACGACCTGCATTACTCGATATATCATCATTGTCTTGTATATTATACAGAAGCCGACATATCTTTCTACCATCACAGGCCAGTCTATACCAAGGGATGTCATTATACTCCTCAAGGAATGTGTTCTTGAAATATGAAAGAGAAACTACCTTTGTTAATAGAAACAATCACAAATTTTTTATCTGGATCATCTTTCAACAATTCCCACGTACTCAAAAGTAGTCTAGCCCAGGGTTCATCCAAAGGTGATTTGTCAAAAAATGCAGTCCCACGATACAATTTTCAAGATCGGATGTACTTACCTGCAAAAAAAGTTGTATACATGAATTAATTTTACATGATGATAAGAAACTCAACAAATATGAGAAATTATTCACAACCACATTGTATGAAGAGAAACTAGTTAGACTCATAAATTTACTTACCGGTTTCCCTTCACTGGTAAATACAAAGTCACTAAAGAGTTTTTTCCAAGGTTTTTTAGTTCTTCCCAAACTGCAAGATCATCTTTACCTATTTTATTTTATTAATTTTTAACCTTATCTCTCATCCTAATGAACAAAATATTTATCTTTATATGTGAGCAGAGGACGTGATAAGGATCATATTGCTGCATTTCTATGCTTTTATAGGAACGCATTCTGCCAGCTCTTACTTTTACCTTTCCAGCAAGACAATAAAACAAGAAAATAGACAAGTTGAGAATATTGTGTGGATCACACTTGGTACCTTATTCTAATCAATGTAGGTTGATGCTGGAGGGAAACTTAATGCTACATTACACTCTAAGTCTTTATGTTAGCTCTCTTGCACATCTAAAATAGGTTCCTACTTAAAAGTTCTAGGGTTTCTAAAATTGAATTTCCTACTAATAGGAGAAGTCATCAGACTCTACATGTACTCAACCTTAAATTCAAGGGAATTGATCCAGATGGAGCATTTACAGATGAAGGTTGCACAACTTGGTCTTTTGGGAATGAAGCCCAAGGAACTTGTCCTGTACTTGAGACCCTGTTGACTACCTTCTCATAATTTGAACAGCTTCTTTTGACAAACTATATTTGGAAAATCAAAGCCTCTACCAAAGACAAAGCTTTCGTTTGGTCTATGGTCCACTACAAGCTTAACAGTGGTAGCCTTCTAAGTGCGGAGACGGTATGCAGCTTTATCACCTGATCCTGATGGCTGTGAATAATGTGATCCAGGCTAGTTACACAACAAGAATTTGGGTTCTGGGCCTTCTGGGGAAAATAAAATGTCTATCCTTCATGGTCAGCTTTTCAACCAAAAATAGAGATATTCACAAAGGACTATGCTCTTCTTTGTACTATCGAATTAATAAAAGAACATGCTATTACAAAGAAATTCTGAAGTAGTTTTGAACTTTTGATGAAATAAACAAGAGAATCATGCTTATTGATTGCCAAACAAGTGTAATACACATATAAGCAGCATATGAAAATTGCAAAATGCTTATTATTGTTCCTTATTTTTTTGGGGCAAGTCAAAGAAATGCTTACTTCTGTTGAGAAGATGACTCCTACAAATTGTTGTTATCTCTCTGTCCTCCCAGTTTCCAGTGTGTTTTGATTGTTTTATTGCTGATAAAAGCATTGTATCCATAAGTTTTGTGAACTTGGAAACATATCACCTGTGGAAAAAAAATAAAATAAATTAACCTTGGAAATTTAACCTAAAACTGAATGACTTCAGACATTTAACCATGAAGTGAAAAATTTTAACACTAATAGAACATACTGTTGTTCATAAGAAAAATAAAGGAATCTAAATCTCTAGATATTCTAAAGTTATAGTAATACAAAGATGACAAATTAGAAGACAAGTTAAGTGTCTATTTCTGAGACCAGTAAAAGAAAAAAATAGCAGCAATTAAGGCCCCAAATCAACAATATTGTTTTAGCTTGCAGGACGTTTCTTTCTTAATGAGCAAAAGGAAAAGAAAATAAACAATCGATTGCAAAGGATACCTTTGGACATCAGGCCTGCAGACCATATGGGTTGAGATCCCGTGAATATGTGGATTTGGCACATAGCATTCAGGATTTATAAGAGTCTGAAAAGTGCTGTTTTGACCCCCTAGAAGATCCTGCAGTGCAATTTCAATAATCCGTTCTGTCTCTTTGCTAAACCCAGTGGTCTCAATATTAATAACAGTTAGGGCTAAGTCTCTGTTCTCAGCAATCTTTTTTTGAATATCACAGTCCTTAAATCTTTCATATTTACTGATTTCTATTCTTTTGGTATTTAACTCCACGCTTGTTGAAACTGTTCCATCTGCCGTTTCATGTCCAATGATTCTAGTTTTGCTGCTCAAGATATTTTTGTGTTTTCCTTCTGCTTTTGTGGTTACAGGTCTTCTAGTCCATCTCCTAGTATGTCCTACTTCAAGACCATAAATATTACAATCAAAAGGCTTAGCTGTAGAATTTTTTCCATTTCTACCTAAATATTGGAAGCTTTCCCACCCAGAACTAGCTAAGGTATGAAATCTACACTTGGAACTTGCAAAAATGAGAAGCACATTGCAACTGTTCTGATTTCAAAATATACATCAAAATCTAATTTGTAAAGAATTCTAAACTGCACACCCAATTTGATTAACCTGCAGATGAAGCAAAAAAATGCAGTGTTAAATTTATCCTTAATTATATGTCCCTATTATATTGAAACAATCCAGACACCATTTTTTAATTTTTAATTTAGTATTAAAAACAATCAAATTTCTATCGTCTTAACATGGCTCAAGATTTTTAAGTACATTTAAACAATGCCAGGACTTGGTGCCAATGTATTTCAATTTGCAAACAACAAAACACCAAAAGAAACAAGACATCTTGAGTGCGGCAGGCTGAGTACGCTTCACAGATTCCCACCAGTAATCTGTCTCTCCACGGAACATAAAGGTGGCGAATGGAACCTTTTGTTCCTCCGTGCATCCCAAGACATCAAATATCTTGGTAATTTGCTTAACTCACGTTTTTGCCTTGATCGGATCCGGCTTTCCCAAAAACTCTGATGGTCCCAACTCTTTGAACTGCTTGGCAATGACAAGCCGCGAGTTGCTATTATTTCCACCCGTATTTTGAACACGAGTCTCCCTCGTTTGGTTTTGCATGAACTGCAAAAACTTCTAAACATTCCATCGTTCTTCGTCTGATCGGTGGTGTTGTTTACAGGAGGAATATTGCCTTCCGGTTTCACGTTCTCCTGGTTGATGATTAAAGGTGTCTCAACGGTCTCATTCACTCCATTGTTAACATTCTCAGCTGCCATTCTCAAATACTGCCATAAAACAAGAGTTAATTAAACAAATTAACATATCACTCATTAACCCTATGCTCCAACTGACCAAATAAATACAACATAAACTTAGGTAGGACACACTAGCGAAGGGTTTACTCGTCTCTCCCCTCCTAGTTCTATTCTCCGATCTCCGCCAGAGATCATATCCCTAAGCTCTGATATCAACTGTGACGCCTCCAGAATAGGTCTAATCAACCCAACCCATTCTGAGTCTCCAAATACATGGTACAGAATCTAAATACAATCTTTTATAACAAAAGGTAGTGGAAAATACCACTACAAAAAAAATAGTCATCGCCAACTGGCAATGCCATCGCCAATGACTGCACTGTCGTCGGCATTGAGGTCATTAGTGACGGCACTGACCGTCGCCACACCCGTCGCCGCCCAGGTCGTTGCCCCTGGTTACCGTCGATCACCGTCGACAACATTATCATTGGCGACGACTTACACTCATTGGCGACGGGCCGGACGACGGCACGGCCGTCGACGATAAGTCATCAGAAAATTTTGGATTGCACTCATTAGCGACGGCTTGGCCGTCGACACTGAATTTTTTGCCGTCGGCAATGACCTGTCAAATTTTTTTAAGGAATCAAATGCCTATCACCATGCCTGTCGCTATAGGTCATTGGCGACGACAGCCCGTCGCCATTACCCCCGTCGGCAATGCCTATAATTTTTTTGATTTTTTTTATAATTTCAAATTTTCCCTGTTCATTTACAAATATATACATATAACCTGTTATAAACTAATAAAAACCATCAAATAACAATCAAATATCATACAATATTATCATAACAATCACATAGTAATCCAAATCAAATATATAGATCAAAAATGGCCGTCTGTACAACTCGATCAAAAACTATACAAATACATATATGAAACTCAAAATATGTCATAAACTAACTACAACTCAAATCAGGAGTAGGAGTGACAGTATCATCACCGTCGGTCCCACCGCCGGTCCCGTCTCCTGTCCCACCGCCAGTCCTGTCGTTGGTCCCACCTCCGGTCCCGTCGCCGGTCCCACCACTGATCCCGTCGTCGGTCCCACCACCAGTCCCATCGCCGGTCCCACCGTCAGTTTCGTCCCCGGTCTGTCGCTGGTCCCACCGCCGGTCCCATCGTCTGTGCCTCCACCTCCACAAGACTCGTCAATAAGACAAAACTGCAGGCGGATGAATTTTCTCAGCATACAAGTTTTGAAAAATTGTCTGGCAGCTTTCAAAGTCAAAAATTAGAATTTTTCAACAAAAAACAAAAATGGGGCCCACCCATGTTTTTAATAAAAATATTTATTTTCGAAACTTCAATAATTCATAATAAATAGCCTCTTTTTCAGAAAAATACGAATTCTATATCTTTTTCATAGGAAATTTAATTCTCTACAACTTTGTAGAAGGAAGTTTTTTCAAATTCCCAACCGAAAATAGCCGAAATCCACAAACGGATGATTTTCCACACCAAAATACTGATAAAAACTCCTCAGCACTAATTCCTTCTTTTATATCCACAAAATAAATATTTTCTTATCATATAAATCAATAATTAATTATTCTCAAAAAATATTACAGAACTACAATATTGATAACCAGGTCGTTCCCAAGAAAGAGGCGGCCTTCCGATAAGGATTTCTCCTTACTGGCGCGCAATTAAATAACCCCTCCTAGACAAAACTTCCTTAGACATTGTCAATAATGCTATCTAATAATATTATTCAAATAATATGAATTATTGATTTGATAATGTGAAATACTGTGCAGTGACAATCATTGAATCAATAATACAAAATATCAACGGTAGCAATTATTGAATCAATCATATAAAATATCAACGTAGCAATTATTGAATCAATAATATAAAATATTGAACAGTAATTACTGTAACAATAATTAAGTAAGTGCCTTCTTACGTAAGAATCAATAATTCAAAATACTGTGCAATACCGTGTGCTACTGTGCACAACGCGTATTACTATATTTTTATCACCGAGTATTTCAACAGTTTAACCGCAACAGTTTTATCGTTATTTATAAAAAGGTTATTTCTATCGCTTTCTATATCCGACAGTTATTCCGTTGTGGGGCCCACAAATAGCTGCGCCGTCGTACGAATATTCCCCGACAACAAGAATATTCCACGACCAAACGAATATTCCCCGACAACAATGAACATTTTATAACCACTTGCTTATTTTGAAATATTTGCACATTTCACCCATAACTTTTTACATTTATCAAATCAACACCTTACTATTTCAAAATAATATATAAAGAAAATTAAATCTTTATTCATAAAAGTTGGGGTCTTACAACCTCCCCTCCTTATGAAATTTTGTACTCGAAATTGACGTACGTACCTTGTATGTTGAAAAGGTGAGGATAACTTTCTTTCATTTTTGATTCCAACTCTCAGGTCATTCCCTCAATTTCATGGTTTCTCCACAAACTTTAACTTGAGGTATAATTTTCGAGCGTAGGACATGCTCCTTCCTATCCAAGATTTTGACAGATACCTCCTCCTACGTTAGATCTTCGGCTATCTCGTCTGGTTCTAACTCAATAATGTGGTTTGGGTTTTTCACATATTTGCGAAGTACGGATATGTAAAAAATGTTATGAACACGGGACAGGCTTGGAGGTAAAGCGAGTCTATAGGCCACATTTCCTACTCGGTCAAGGATCTCAAATGGACCAATGAATCGTGGGTTGAGTTTTTCTCTCTTCCCGAATCTCGTAACTCCTTTCCATGGAGCAACACGTAACAATACATGATCCTCAACATTAAATTCCACGTCCTTTCGATAAAGATCCGCATAACTCTTTTTGTCGAACTTGTGCGGTTTGTATACGTTGTCGGATCATTTGAATCTTTTCTATAGTCATACGTACTAACTCCGGTCCCAACAATGTTGCTTCACCCACCTCATCCTAGCATACTGGAGAACGATACTTTCTCCCATACAACGCTTCGAATGGAGCTACGCCTATACTTACTTGATAACTGTTATTGTAGGAGAATTTCACCAATGGTAAGTACTTATCCCAACTCCCTTTGAAGTCTAGAACACAAAGTCTCAATAGATCTTCCAGAGTTTGAATAGTCCTTTCTGATTGTCCGTCCGTTTGAGGATGATAAACCGAACTGAATCATAAATCCGTACCCATAGCTTTCTGCAAACTGATCCAAAATCGTGAAGTAAATCTGGGGTCACAATCCGAAACTATGGATACTGGCATGCCATGCAATCTCACAATCTCATTCACGTACATATGAGCAAGGCGTTTAAGGGAATAAGTCTATCGTATAGGCAAGAAATGAGCAGACTTGGTTAATCTATCAACAATAACCCAAATCGCATCTATACCTTGAGAAACCTTGGGAAGACCCGTAACGAAATCCATCGTAATGTGTTCCCACTTCCATTTCAGAATCTCCAGTGGTTGCAATGGACCCTTCGACACTTGATGCTCTACCTTTACACGTTAACAAGTTAAATATCTCGAAATAAACTCCACGATCTCTCTTTTCATATTGCTCCACCAAAATGTATGTCGAAGATCACGATACATTTTGGTACTCCCAGGATGGATTGCAAACAGTGTGTTGTGTGCCTCCATCATGATTCTATGCTTCAAGTCAGAATCGTTAGGAACACAAAGTCTGGAGTTGACTCGAAGTATTCCTTCTTCATCAATCCTTGCTTTTGGAATAGCACCTTCTTGCATCTTCTTCCTCATATTCATCAGCTCCGGGTCTGTAGCCTGAGCAGCTTTAACTTTATCAATCAAAGATGGTTATACGCATATACTTGACATCATCGCACTCGTTTTCGCATATGATCTTCTATTCAACACGTCAGCTATCACGTTCGCTTTTCTAAGATGGTATTGGATGGTATAATCGTAATCTTTCAACAGCTCAAGCCAACGTCGTTGCCGTATGTTGAGTTCCTTTTGAGTGAAAAAATATTTAAGGCTCTTATGATCCGTATAAATCTCCACTTTCTCCCCGTATAGGTAATGTCTCTAGATCTTCAACGCGAAAACGACAGCTGCCAACTCTAGATCATGAGTAGGATAATTCCTCTCATATTCTTTGAGTTGTGGCGAGGCATAGGCTATGACTTTCCCATGTTGCAGGAGAACACATCCTAACCCTTTGCCCGAAGCATCGCTGTAGATAACAAATCCATCCGAACCAGATGGTATTGTCAGAACAGGTGCCGAGATAAGTTTTCTCTTGAGCTCTTGGAAGCTCTTCTCGCATTCCTTGCTCCAAACGAATTTTGTATCTTTTCGAGTCAACTGAGTTAATGGAGTAGCGATTCGAGAAAATCCCTCTACGAACCTCCGATAATAACCAGCTAAGCCCAGAAAGCTTCGTACTTTGATCACCGACTTAGGTTGCTCCCAGCTTTGTATTGCTTTAATCTTCGCTGGGTCAACAGATACTCCATGTTTTGATACCACGTGCCCAAGGAATGCTACTTCCTCAAGCCAGAACTCGTATTTTTTTAGCTTGGCATATAGCTTGTTCTCACGAAGCTTTTGAAGTACCAACTTCAAGTGGTACTCATGATCTTCACGGCTTTTAGAATAGATGAGGATGTCATCAATAAAGACAACAACGAACTGATCCAAATATTCCTTAAATACACGGTTCATCATATCCATGAAAGAAGCAGGAGCATTAGTCAATCCAAAAGACATGACTAAGAACTCATAATGCCCGTACCGAGTTGTGAAGGCAGTCTTCAGAATATCCTCAGTTTTAATCTTCAGCTGATGATACCCAGAACGAAGATCGATCTTTGAAAAGAATTGTGCTCCTTGCAACTGGTCCAATAGGTCATCAATACGAGGTAGCGGATACCTATTTTTGATGGTGACATGGTTTAACTCCCGATAGTCAATACAAAGTCGCATACTCTCGTCTTTCTTCTTTACGAATAAAACAGGAGCACCCCAAGGAGACATACTAGGACGAATAAAATCGATGTCTAATAATTCCTGTAATTGGACCTTTAACTCCTGAAGTTCAATAAGAGCCATTCGATATGGGGTTTTAGAAATGGGTTTTGTACCGGGTTCAAGGTCAATAAAGAATTCAACTTCACGTTCTGGGGGTAGACTGGGAAGTTCTTCGGGAAATACATCATGAAACTCATTAACAACGGAAATATCATTCAAACCTAACGTATTCTAGTTTAGATCAGTGACATGAGCTAAGAAAGCTTGACATCCGTTTTTCAATAAACGAATAGCCTTGTGATTTGAAATGATATTGACTGATTTTAGTGGTTTGGATTCGCATAACAGGTTGATTAGGAATATGAAAACTAACAACCTTACGAAAATAATTAATTTTGGCATGGTAAGTGGTTAACCAGTCAATTCCTAAAATCACGTCAAATGCAAGTATTTTTAAAGATATAAGATCAACAGGTAAGGTAAGGGTACAAATCTGAATCAAGCAAGATTTGTAAACTATGGATGTAACAAAGGTTTCTCCCAACGGAGTTTTAACAGATAAGTCAAAGTCTAATTTATCAGAAGTCAAGTTCAAACGTTGAGCACAAGCAGGTGAAATAAAAGAATTGGTAGCACCGGTATCTAACAAGGTGTAAACTTCGCAAGAGTTTATGATTAGCTTACCCGTAATCACCTCGTGTGGGTTCCTCGCGTTTTGGGCTGTCACGAAAAACGCTCTTCCCGGAATCACTGACTTTGACTTGTCCGAAACAGCCTTTGGAATCACCACCCCCGCTGGACTTGGTTTCGCTATAGGACAATCTCGAGCTATATGTCCTTATTTTCCACAGTTATAGCATGCTTTGAATTGTTGTGGGCAGTTTGGGCTGATATATCCCTCTTTCCCGCATTTATAGCATACGACCGGTGGTCGTTCTCCTCCCCTTGAAACAGTTGATGCTGGTGCTGATGTCGACGTCTTCACGTTCTCATTGTTGTACCTTCTCTTCTTGAAATCTTCCCCCGATTCGCTTTTTCTACTATCATGGCCACGATTACTACCGGAGTGGTTACCGCTTCTGTCATAGTTTCCTTCCCGCTGGTTTTCATTGCCCCGATGACTACTGCCACCGGTACGACCTTGGTTGTTGTCCCTTGGTTGAATATAATCACTATCTCATTCTAACAACTGGGCCCTGTTCACTACATCCGAATATAGAGAAAATTTGTAAGAAATGAGGTATTGACGTTTGTGAGAAATGAGGTATTGACGTATTTCGGGTTTCAAACCTCTCAGAAACATCCGCGTCATACGTTCCTCTTTCTGTACCAAATGAGGTGCAACCCTGGACAACTCCGCGAACTTAACCTTGTACTGGGACACAGTCATGTTGTTTTGTTCTAGTCTGATAAACTCTACCTCCTTCATATGACGAATACTTTTAGGAAAGTACTTATCATTGAACAGTTTCTGGAACGCTTCCCAAGACATCTTGAGTGCGGCAGTCTGGGTACGCTTCACAGATTTCCACCAGTAATCTGCCTCTCCACGGAACATAAAAGTGGAAAATGGAACCTTTTGTTCCTCCTTGCATCCCAAGACATCAAATATCTTGATAATTTTCTTAACCCATGTCTCCGCCTTGATCGGATCCGGCTTTCCCAAAAACTCTGGTGGTCACTATTCTTTGAACTGCTTGGCAGTGACAAGCCGCGAGTTGTTATTATCTCCACCCGTATTTTGCACACGAGTTTCCCTAGTCTGGTTTTGCATGAATTGCAAAAATCTTCTAAACATCTCATCGTTTATCGTCTGATCAGCATTGTTTTCAGGATGAACATTGCCTTCTTATTGCACGTTCTCCTGGTTGGTGATTAAAGGTGTCTCCACGGTCTCATTCACTCCATTGTTAACATTCTCAGCTGCCATTCTCAAATACTGCCATAAAATAATGGTTAATTAAACAAATTAACATATCTCATAATAACCCTATGCTCCGACTGACCAATTAAATACCACATAAGCTTAGGTAGGACATACTAGCGAAGGATTTACTCATCTCTCCCCTCCTAGTTCTATTCTCCGATCTCCGCCAGAGATCATAACCCTAAGCTCTGATACCAACTGTGACGCCCCCAGAATAGGTCCAGTCAACCCAACCCATTCTGAGTCGCCAAATACATGGTACAGAATTCAAATACAATCTTTTATATCACACGGTCGTGCAAAATATGACCACACAACTGTGAGTGTGAATACAAATATGTAGAAAATATTAACATTCAAACTAAGTCCTCATTGCAATTATTATCACAATATTTATTAGAAAAAGTGAGGACTACTACTGCTCTAACTCGGACCATCACTCTGTCCCCCGACTAGTTCCTGCGACATTCTCATTTCCTGAAGAGGATAATAGATTAAAAGGGTGAGCTAAACTAGCCCAGTAAAGAATATTATGACTAAGATAATGGAAAATAAATTATCGTTAGTCTTCAATAATTCAGATAAAATATTATTGACAACAAGTTTTAGATCAATATTCGCAGCGAAAATAACCATTCATTAGAAGAGTTGAGTAGAGAATGAAGTCTACTATCTTCTATGATTTAAAAGTTCATCATCAATATTTTATCCCTGTAACATCAATCAATATACATCTCGAATTAAATATTCATCTTTGCACTACGGGCCAAAGATATTCATTTGTATCATCAGTTGGTCATGTTCATCTCAACACCTGTTCATCTTTGCACTACGGGCCAAAGATATTCATCAGGTAATCATTCATCTTTGCTCTACAGGCCAAAGATATTCATCAGGTAATCATTCATCTTTGCTCTACAGGCCAAAGATATTCAGTTATATCACCATTTAGGATTGAGGATGATGAAAAACATTTTAAAGAACGAATCCAGTGAGATAAAGGACACATATTAAGTATTCGTATTTTAGTTTATCCAATTCAAAAATACTTCGTAATAATCAATTGTGGAGCAAAATTCAAGAATAAAACTCAAAACTTAGATCCAATCAAAGATAGGAACCTTAACAAGCAACTGGGACAAATAGAAGAAAATTTAATTTTTTTCGTGAATAGTGCCGTATACGTGAATAGTAACCCCGACGGAAAAAGTAAGAATTTCATAATAAAATCCATGCTAATATTTTGGTATAATGATATTGAAAAGAATAACATCATTTACGAAAGAAAATAACATCCCTTACCTCAAAAGAATAATAATTCTGGCTGGAATATCGGATATAATACCGAAGAAAACTTGCACTGACTAGTAACACTCAAAATATCTAAATACTCACAAAAATATGCTCGATATTATAGAGTGTGAAAACTTCTGATTCTGGTGTGATTTTCAATTCTGACCTAAGCACCCTATTTATAGGAAAAGCTTAGCATGCCAATGTTGATAAAACTGCAGGCGGATGAATCTTCTCTGCATACAAGTTTTGAAAAATTGCCTTGCTGCTTTCAAAGTTAAAAATCAGAATTTTTTAACAAAAAACAAAAGTGGGGCCCACCCATGTTTTTAATAAAAATATTTATTTTTGAAACTTCAATAATTCATAATAAATAGCCTCTTTATCAGAAAATTACGAATTCTATATCCTTTCCATAGGAAATTTAATTCTCTACAACTTTGTAGAAGGAAGTTTTTTCAAATTCCCAACCGAAAATAGCCGAAATCCACAAACGGATGATTTTTCACACCAAAATACTGATAAAAACACCTCAGCACTAATTCCTTCTTTTATATCCACAAAATAAATCTTTTCTTATCATATAAATCAATAATTAATTATTCTCAAATAATATTACAGAACTACAATATTGATAACCAGGTCATTCCCAGGAAAGAGGGGGCCTTCCGATAAGGATTTCTCCTTACTGGCGTGCAATTAAATAACCCCTCCTAGACAGAACTTCCTTAGACATTGTCAATAATGCTATCTAATAATATTATTCAAATAATATGAATTATTGATTTGATAATGTGAAATACTGTGCAGTGACAATCATTGAATCAATAATACAAAATATCAACGGTAGCAATTATTGAATCAATCATATAAAATATTAACGTAGTAATTATTGAATCAATAATACAAAATATTGAACAGTAATTACTGTAACAATAATTGAGTAAGTGCCTTCTTACGTAAGAATCAATAATTCGAAATACTGTGCAATACCGTGTGCTACTGTGCACAACGCATATTACTGTATTTTTATCACCGGATATTTCAACAGTTTAACCGTAACAGTTTTACCGTTATTTATAAAAAGGTTATTTCTGTGGCTTTCTATATCCGACAGTTATTTCGTTGTGGGGCCCACAAATAGCTGCGCCGTTGTACGAATATTTCCCAACAACAAGAATATTCCACGACCAAACGAATATTCCCCGACAACAATGAATATTTTATAATCACTTGCTTATTTTGAAATATTTACACATTTCACCCATAACTTTTCACATTTATCAAATCAACAACTTACTATTTCGAAATAATATATAAAGAAAATTAAATTTTTATTCATAAAAGTTGAGGTATTACAGGATCAATATCTCCCATAGGGGTCGGGAAGGATTTTATGGTGTTATAAGGTCGGATCAATGCCTCCCACAAGGATCGGGATGGCTTTTATGGTGTTATAAGGTCACATCAAAGCTTCCCACGGGGTCGGGAAGACTTTTATGGTATTATAAGGTCGGATGGTGTTATAAGGTCGGATCAATGCCTCCTACAGAGGTCGGAAAGGCTTTTATGGTATTATAAGGTCGGATGGTGTTATAAGGTCGGATCTGATGAGAACATGACTAGATTGGACTCAACTGAAGATCGTGGATCAGGCCCGGTGCAAGTACCAGTTGGGCCCGTGACGAGAGGACGAGCTAAACGGTTCAAGGAAGGACTTATGATTTTGGTGCGAGCAATGTGTGGAATGAGAATGTCATGGCTACTTGGTCCAAGGAGGAGGAAACTATGCCCAAGTTCATTAACTTGGTCCAAACTTGCGTCTCGATTCAATCCAAAGCAAGCCATGAAAGAAGAACTCAAAGTTGGGAAATTAGTATATCCGCCCCGATGGATTTCCAAGCCTTAAAACTCTGCCCTGGCGGCGAGCTCTCTGGCCAAAACCTCCCCAGCGAGCTTTGATTTCGCCCTGACACATTGGTCTATGCCAAACTCCGTCCCGACGGACTTCACAAGCCAAAAATATCTGCCCCGACGGATTAGCCCCGATTTAGTTGGTGCGTTTTTTGAGACAGACGTATTTTTACAGCTTTTGAGTGTGGATTTGTTTCCTAAACTTAGTATTTACTATATATTATCAGATTCCTATTATAACTAGGATGTTAGATTCGATTTTAATTCCAAATACACTTATTGATTCTTTTTAGGATTTCTAGGGTTTCAAGTATTACTATTAAAGGTTTATGGATGTAAGACATACAAATTTTTTTATTTATTATTCAGATTTATTCTACTTGAGAGATTATTCTCTACTTTTGGTTCTTTGAAGAATTCCTAAGTAATTTCTTAATTTATTCTTTGAGAATTAATTTAACTTATCATAGAACAATAAATAATTGTGTGTGGCATCTTCTATCGCATCAATTGTCGATTATGTCGAGATTCTTGTATAAATATAAACACGGGGGTTTAGGCGTCGTTGGTGTTCCATAAAACGTAGATTTCATTGTTTGATCGATTGTACCAAGATTCTAGTCTCCATATAGACGTTGGGTTGAGGTGTCGAGAGAGTTCCATACTATTCGGGCGATGACCACCTCACGTAAGCATGTCGTGGAGTCTATCAGGATCAATGTCTTTCACAAGGGTCGGGAAGGTTTTTATGGTGTTATAAGATCGGATCAATGCCTCCCAACGGGTTAGAAAGATAATTTTGGCTTTATAAGGTCGGACAAGAGCCTCCCAACGAGTTGGGAAGTCAATTTTGGCGTTATAAGGTCAGATGGTGTTACAAAATCGGACAAAAGCCACCCAATAGGTTTGGAAGATAATTTTTACGTTATAAGGTCGGATGGTGTTATAAGGTCGAACAGTTCTTCGGAACGAATATTTTTATTATTCAGTTCTTCGGAACGAATATTATTATTATTTAGTTCTTCGGAACGAATGTTTTATTATTCAGTTTTACGGAATGAATATTTTTATTATTCAGTTATTCGGAACGAATATTTTTATTATTATTTAATTCTTTCAAAACGGAATATATATTTTTATTATTTAGTTCTTCGGAACGAATATTTTCATTATTCAGTTCTTCGGAACGAATACGTTCAGTTCTTCGGAATGAAAACATTTAGTTCTTCGGAACAAATATTTTCATCATTTGTTAAATTCAGTTCTTCGGAACCTCTTGCTGATACCTCCCACAGGGATCAGGAAGGATATTATGGCGGAATAGGGTTGTTTATTTACATCTTCGGTTGCGATAAAGTCAGTTATCTATATCTTCAGTTGTGAAAAGGTTGGTTATCTACATCTTCGGTTGTTATAAGGTCGGTTATTTATATCTTCGGTTGTGATAAGGTTGGTTATCTACATCTGCGGTTGTGATAAGGTTGGTTATCTATATATTCGACTGTGATAAGGTTGGTTATCTACATCTTCGGTTGTGATAAGGTCGGTTATTTATCTATCTTCGGTAGTGATAAGTGCGATTATTTATCTATCTTAGAATTGAATAGAAGAGTGGGGCGACAATATTGAAATCCAAAAGTTTCTATTTGGCGTGTGATGTTTGGGTGTGACAGTTAGTCTTTGGCAGATACAAATCTTTTGTCGGTATAAATTTGTATACTCTTTTATTTTAAGTTCCTTATAAATAAGAGACTAGGGGCAATGTTGGGATGTGATTATTTGGGTCTAGCCAAGGTGTAGCTAGCCCAATTTATTTAATGGTCCGGATCTGATGTTGGCCCATACACATTTAGTTTGATAGCTTGCTCAAATAGTGGGAGAGTTCTTATTAAAATAAGATTGCGTTTCCTTATTTGGAGGAGATATGGAGATCTAATTTGGAAAGGAATTAATCAGTCATTAATTATAGTTATAAGGTTATTCTAAAAAGGACTCATACTCCTAATTGGATTCGAGTGGACAAGACACTAATTTGGAAAGGAATTAATCAGTCATTAATTTTTTACATCAATGGGAAAAAAAGGGAAAACCCTACTCATCATTATTGGCTATACTGATTTTACAAGTAAAGAAGTACTTTATATTTTATCCGTTTCAAAATATAAGATTATAGTTAACTTTTTAAAGTCAGTTAAAGACATTTTAAATTTATAATTGACATAAATTTCTTTAATTTTTATAAATATAATGATGAATATTATAAACTATCTCAAAAGTACTAATCATTGTAAGATTTAATTTTTTATATTTTTTAATGAATAATCTTAATTTTAAGTTTAAATATATATTAAATTAACTTTTAAAAATTAATAATGATCTTATAATTTAAAACCGAAAGAATATTTTTTTTTGTTAAAAATGTAAAGAAAAGCATTATTCACTAGCAAACTATTATATCCATAAACGTGCCAATGGATATATTCATAATATATATTTCATAAATATATATTCCTCCCTACTACTACTTCATCTTCCACCCCATTTATTTCTCCTCCCACCACCACTTCATCATCCACCCCTTTGTCTCTCCTCCCCCACTATGATCACTTCGTCTTCAAATTTTCTCTCCTCCCAACCACCACCATCCCAACAATACCACCACACCCAGTCGCCCACCAACACTATCAATAGTTAGAACCATCAATAACCGCCACCAACCCACCACGGCCACCATCATCCGAACCCCCATCAATACCGTCGTCCACAACTGCCATTAAGACCACCACCATCTTAATCCACTACATCAGATTTGTCCAACCTACACTACACCAAAAATGGCCTCTAGTGAAGGACAAATCCTTCACAAGATGTAATATATCGCTCACAATAGATTTATTGCGAATAAATATTTTCTTCACACGAGTGCTCGCATAAGACCTCCTCGCAATTGGCTATCCTTCGCTAAGTAGTGACTAAATATTTTTTGTGAAGGATATATTGTGAGGAAATTTTTATTCACAAATTATATTTGGTAATGGAATATTGTTATTTAGTGAAAGATTGGATTCCTTCACAAATAATATTTTAAGGACTATTAGAAATTAGTGAATAACTTTATTCCCTCACAAATAATATATTGTGAAGAAAAAATTTATTTAACGAGAGAAAATTTTCTTTCACTAATTATAAATCGAGAATGTATCTTCAAATTAGTGAGGGAAATAATCCTTCATTGATGACTAAATAATTAACTAAAAAAGATTTTAGTGAGGGAAATAATCCTTCATTAATGTCCATTTCTCAAGTAAAATCCTTCACAAATTATAAATTTGTAAATAAAAAATTAATTGATAAATAATTAAAATTCATTGCAAATTATAATTAATTTTCAAATCAGTGATTTCATATTTATTATTATTACTATTACTTTTATTAATTGTTGTAATAAATATTAAATTTAATATTTTAAGCTAATATAAATAATAAATGTCATATTTGTTTCAAAGTAATTAATAAACTAATGCATAAAGAGCCAATAATTAAAACTAATACTCCATATATAAATAGATAATGCTCAAGTCATGATAAGTACAAAATTTGTTATTCTATCTTGATTCCCAAGTATCAAAGTACTTACAATATTTAATAACTAACATAAGAAAACTGAAAGAATAACCAACTAGAAGGAATGAAGTGTACATCATGTTAGGTCTACTTCATCATCATTTTCTTGAAGGAAATCAAGGTTGGGTCTGTAAGGTTCCTCCTGTAAAATAAACACCAAAATTCAATTTCAACAAGATGAGGAATAAGAAAAAATAAACCTGGTGAACTTAAATTAATAAGGAGAGATATTAATAAAGGACAAAGACAAAAATATAACTATTAATAAATACCTCAACTAAATTATAGTTCGTAAATGTTTGAAGGAAATTGGTAAACTTCCCCTCTACCAATTTAGTAATATGTTCAGTAATATCTATACCAATGGACGGTTGTGGTGTAATATCATCAGTAGAAGCATCATCCATAGACTTTATACCCAATCGACGGAGGACAATTTTATCAATCATATTCACCAATTCCTTAGGATCAGTAGATTGTTGCGGTGAAGAATAACCTATACTCGGCGACACTATAGGAGGAGGACTGAGCAAGTCTCGTGCTCGATATCCTGGAAAACCAAGTATCCTATTTTTTTTAGTCCCACCAGTTTTCTCAATCCAAATAGCCCAATCATCTACCTCCGGTGTACCGTCCGTTGCAGGACTGCCAACCTCAGTAGTATATTCTGTCTACAATCCAAAACATGTACAATAGTTAAGTACGTACATTAAATACATTTGCAAGCCATAAAAATGCACATCAATTAGCAATTGAAACTATAAATAGTGGTCGTGACGCCCCCAACCTGTACAAGTAGGTTTACTATTTTATTTGGCTGAAAATGAAATGCATTAACAAGTTAGGTGAATTGTGAACTTAAATTTCCAGATACATGCCCAATAGAGACATCCGATCAAGTATTCAAAGATCCAATAACAAATAATAGAGTTAAAAAGATTTGAAATTTTCAGAATTCGAAGTCATATGTTGAGATTGACAATAGTATTCATTTTTTCTCACCTTATTGCTCCTTAGCCCAACCTATACTCCTTTATTAGCTCTAACTTAATGAATATCAATCAAGTAGCTATGCTATGCTAGAGTCTTTTGATATTAAAACTATGCTAATAATATTAATAATCAAACCTGAACCTGAACTAAAAGATTTATATTAGCAATTAATATCAAATAAAATATCAGAAGCTAGTAAAAAAGGACTTACTGCAATCTCCTTAGCACGAGCATTTATATAAACTCCAGTACCATGATTCTTCTTGTGGGTCCTATCCCATACCTCTACCAAAGTTGGATTTCTTTTCAGAGTTGTTGTCAAATCCAACACATGCTTGGAAAATGGTGCAGAACCACCGGTGTGAGATACTGCCAATTTTGATCGATTCTTCTTAGACGACTCACTCTTTAATTTCCAAGCTTGCTGCTTCCACACATCAATCATCTCTGTCCAAACTTGTTGCGAAAGCCAACTGGGATTATATGTTTTCAAGGCATCACACATCTCATTTGTTTGTGCCTTCTTATGAGCTTCGCGCCTTGCAATGCTTAACCATTTTGAATAAAGCCTTTTGTAATGGTTACGAAAGACCTCCTTCACTTTCTCATTTTCTCCTTCGCGAAACTGAAAGCAAGCCTGAGCAAGTATTGAAGAAAAGAAATAAAGAAATAAATATTAAATTTATAACTTGATTGATTATAATAATAGTATGATAAAGTTGTTAGCTTAAACACCGACATATACACACAAAAGAAAGGAAGAAGAACAAGCCATGGACTATGGAGGAACAAAAAAATCCTCCACAGCCCAAGAACATGGACTAACAAGCATGAGGATTAAACTAAATCTGAAATTACACAATAATAAGTTATATAAAATTACACAGAGGTTACACAAGAAAATCCAACAACTGATGAAGCTAAATCTGAAAAGGATCTCACCACATTTTTAATGCACTCAATTTACTTAAGAAATATCCATGGGGTACTAGATGATTGTTACAAGTCATGCACAGGGTACAAGAATTATCATTAATTATGAGCATATCATTCATATACATAAAAAAATTAAATGTTTTATGTATGCCTATAGTATCCAAATTATAATATCATGTCAAAATATCCTTTAATTGCATTGACTGCTACAGTAGTTTCTCTGCTACTCTATTGGCTTTGATATGTGAAGGACAAATTCCTTAACAGTTCTATACACCCTATTATGTTACCCTTTCAAAATATAGTGGTTAAAGTATTTCCTACTTAACTAGAATGTTAATCAAACCAACCCTTGCTATTGCGAATTGAGAAAATCTGCTGCAAATGGCAACAGTCCCCAACCATTAGCTTCCCTTTTTTCTAGCTTTTAACTTGATATTTAATCATATTAATATACTAAAATATTGGGGTTTATATAGGTAATATATTCACCTATTTAGAAATATATGCACTAATTGGTTTAATTCCTTTAATTGCATTGACTGATAACTCAAGAGAGTTCCCAGCCCATGCCGAACTCTGCACCTACTGCCTGCTACTATCTGTTGCTGCAATCTGCTGCTGTGACAGCCTCTTGCTACTACTATAAACCAACTGCTGCTGCTAAGGAGCAGCAGCTGTTGCTACTCTTTTTCCTTGCTCACATCCACAAGTTCTTATCATTTCGTTTCATTTATAAATTGCAGCAACACATAACTCATATTAATTCAACACATAAGCCCAAGAAAAACAAACAAGAAAAAGAAAAAAAATGCCGAGCTGGCCCTGCAGCACAGCGATGTGCGCTGGCTGCTGCTGCCTGCAGCAGCCCAGCCAGCCTGCCTGCAGCAGCCCAGCCAGCCTGCCTGCCCGCCTGCCTGCCTTCTCTTTTCTTTCCTTAGAAACTTTTGATGCTCTAATTTGTTTAGGCCTAATTTTTAGAGGTAGTAAAGGTACCATATTAGTCTATTTTAAAAACATATTAGACTTGAATTTCAAGTTCATTTAACTGTCCAAAATAGTTTGTCAAAATGGCTTGACATAATATGATTTAACTTTTCACTTTGGCCTAATATTGTAGTTTGTTTCATTCTAATAATTGTAAACTTACTAATTACTCTCACATGTGTTGTCTCAACCAAACCCAAGCTGCAATTCTTTCTAGAATTCTGTTTTTAGTCAAAACAGCCCACTTGGGACTTTTAACAAATATGTGGTGTGCACAGTTTTAATTCACTCTTTTCATAGCCATTTACTTGTGTTATAAACCCAAATCATTCTCCTTATTACTCCTCAGCCCAACCTATTGCCTAATTCCAATTCATAGCAATCAGATAGCTTATCAAAAATCATATATTGCTACACTTCACACAACCACATTAAAACATTAACATAGCAATCATAGCATTCATGTAAAGGAGGAAAATTGGATAAAAGCGTGATTACAGGAAAAACAAAACTTTCACTAAATTTTTCTCAATGTGCAGTACCAAAAATAAATAAGAAACAAAGATTTATAGAATTCATGAATCTGATAATACTTGTAACACAAGGATCAGATAACTTAGTTGTGAGTGCAAAAAGCCGCAATAAAAGTTCGTTACTTGGACTAGACATGTGATACTGGCAGAAAAGTAGTAGAAGACACCAAATACTAACATGCAATAACCAGAAATATATAGTATAAAACTATATATAGTGGCAACACTTTGACAAGAAATATATAGTATAAAACTTGTACTTACAGAAAACTCCTCCCAACAACCTTCAAAAACATCTTTAGGAACTTGTTTCCAAAGTACCCAAGGCTCATTTATATGGCTTTTCAAAATAGGCCCACACTTATTTCGAGCCTTTTCAGTAACGAAGCTGTAAAAATAAAATGAACATCAACACAATTAAATATAGTTAAAATTAATAATGTGTGTTGAGCTAATTATATTCTTAAAAGAAATACCTATTATCGCTAATCAAACATAGTGGTCGTAACTCCGGATCATTCTCAACCTGAATCCCACGGGTTACACCTCTTGGTAAACGACGAGGTTTAGCAACACCTACAGGAAGAGGAACAATATTATCCAGCACAGACTCAGACTGCATCTCATGTGCTACACTGCTTGAACTATGGGGCTCAATAACAGGAACCTCAAGAGGAATCACATGATCATGATGATGGGGAGGGGGAGGGGGAGGGGGAGGGGGAGGGGGAGGTCTGACATGATCTACATGAACATCTGCTTGAGAAGCTGAATGAGAAATCAACTTGTCACGACCATATAATTTGCCACAAGTGCTGGCACCTTGACGGCCTATATTGGATCTGCGAATCATCGAGTATAGTTGCCTGCAATCATATGATATAAGAGTAACAAAAGCTAAATTAAAATATGGGCTGCCAGTCAAAGCTAAACTAGAATATAGGTTGCCTATCAAGAAGTATAAATTTAATTCAATCATGCAACATGTATAACATTAATTTATAGATGTATCTTACCCAGGTCGGATGACTAACGACGTCTTTGAAATTGAACTTTTTTCCATGAAACCTGTAAATACCTCACAAGTTATAGGTAACAAAATGAAAGTTATTCAACTATAGTATAAATATAAAGCTTGATAAGTAAAAAAACATAAATATTAGTTAAGCAAACATAAATTGTAAACTAGTAACCTAATAGGCTAATATATTAAAATCAATTAATAAAAAACAAATTGTGTCATTTCTAATAAAATCAATTACAATTAAGAACAAGTGGAACCAAAAAGTAGATATATCTAATCTAGGTATTCGTTGTCATCTTGTTCTTCTTCGGTAGCATATTGCTCTTCTTCTTCTTCAATTTCCTCATTTTCAACATTTAGATCCACTTCTTCCCCAGGATCACCCGCAACACGTAGATCTACATTAAACAAATCATCTGAGTTTTGGTTAGGCACTACAAAACCATTATCATCCTCTTGGTAAGCATCAATTCTTGTATTTTGAAGGATGTCATAATCTGTACGAGCTTTAGTTTTTATGACGGTGTACCAATTGGGATCCTTCTTTGTAACGCCTTTAGCAAAAAAAACTTGCGTGGCTTGTACTGCTAGGATGAATGGATCATATGAGTTTAGCCTCGACTTTATATTAACTTGTATCAATCCATTTCCAATCACGCGGAAACCCTTGTCCTTTCGAGTATCAAACCAGTTGCATTTAAACATTACAACTTTTTTTGTAAAGTATTGCAATTCAATAATCTCTGATAAGAGCCCGTAATAATTTAGATCGGAGTCACTACAAAAACTACCTTTCACCATAATACCATCGCTTTGGGTTTTTCTATTAGCTGCTATATCACTCGTGTGGAATCTAAAACCATTGATAACGAATCCCTTATACACATTAACTGTTTTACCAGGGCCACGAGCTAGTCGTCTTAAACTTTCATCGGTGTTGTTATCATCGAGTACCTATAAATACCGTAGACTGTTATTATTATATGATATGAATAATTTTTTTTTGTCAACCATATATTGCATTGATACAATAAAAAGCACCATACGTTCTTACACGTTTATTAAACCACTTGATGAAATATTTGTTCTGCAACTCTACCCTTTGTTTCTCAGATATATTAGGATTAGATGCCAAAAGTTTTTCATCAAACTCCCTGCATACACATTACCATCTTAATGTAGTTAATTGAAATGTGTGTGCATATTTGTGTATATATATTATGTATATTTCTAATACACAAATTATAAGATGCCCAACTTACTTGATGAATGGTTCGACCTCAACACAATTCATAAGAGTATATAATGTTGCAACGTGATTCTCCTCGTCAGTTAAATCTCGTTGTGTACTCCCAGAGATAGCATGACCAACATTTTTGAAGATAGAAAGGTTTTCACAATCTACGTCTCCTATATCTTCATTACGACTAACACGATTATGTTTTGTTTCTTTGTCAACCTCAAAATAGAGAGAGCAAAAGTTTACGAGCTCCTCAATGATGTATGCCTTCGCAATTGAACCCTCCACATGAGCTTTATTAGTAACCTTCTTCTTTAAGCGGCGCATACATCTGATTTTTTTATTAGAAAAATAAAATAAACATATGATGTCATTTGCACAAAGTGAGTAAAATTAAAAGTCTTTTGATTATCGTGAAAACAAAGAAAAAAAATACCTCTCGAATGGATACATCCATCGGTATTGCACTGGCCCACCTATTTTTGCTTCATAAGCCAAATGAATAGGTAAATGCTCCATACAATCAAAGAATGAAGGGGGAAAGATCTTTTCAAGCTTGCAAATTGTCAAAACAATTTTCTTGTCAAGTAAATCCATATCACTCTCCCGTAGTACCGTTGAGCATAAGTCACGAAAGAAATGACTAAGTTCTGACAAAACATCAATGATTTTAGGAGGCAATAAATCATGGAAAGCAATTGGAATTAATCGTAGCATGAATATATGACAATCGTGACTCTTTAACCCATAGAATCTGCAATCTTTGAGGTTACAACACCGAGATATGTTAGAGCCATATCCATCAGGGAGCTTTAATTCTTTCACCCACTCACAAACTTGTCTTACTTGCTCTTTCTTCAATGTAAAAGCCGCTTTTGGCATGATCAACTTGATTCCATTCTTACTTGGCACAAGATGCAAGTCATTGTGAATGCCCATTTCTTCCATATCCTTTCGTACTTTAATGTGGTCTTTACTCTTAGACTTCACACCCATCACCGTATTAAAGACATTATCAAACACATTTTTCACAATGTGCATCACATCTAAGTTGTGTCGGAGCATGAGTGTACTCCAATACGGTAACTCAAAGAAAATACTTCGTTTGGTCCAATTATGGGATTCACCAAACCCTTCAACTCTATGATCCTTAAAGACCTTTCCGGGAGGTGGAAACTTCAATTGATCTAACCACGACTTTACCATTTCTCCAGATAATCGAATCGGTGCAACACGTTTTTCTTGGACTCTATGAGCATTATCTTTTTGTCTTCGAAATCTGTGTTGAATCGGTAGAAACCTACGATGTGATCCAAAGAAGCTTGGTTTTGCACTATAAGTTAAACGAATAGCTTTAGTTTCATCCTTGCACACTGGACATGCCATCTTTCCGTGTGTGCTCCATCCTTCCATCATACCATATGCAGGAAAGTCGTTGATAGTCCACATGGCTGCAACTCTCATTTGAAAATTATGTTTAGAAGATGCATCATAGGTGTGAACTCCCGTATCCCACAATATTTTTAACTCATCTATCAATGGTCTCAAGTATACATCGATGTCTTTACTCGGGCTTTGAGGATCAGGAATGAGTAACGACAAAAACATGTATGCATCCTTCATACACATCCAAGGTGGGAGGTTATAAGGAACAAGAATTACAGGCCAAGTAGAGTGTGGTGTGCTTGATAGGTCAAATGGAGTGAAACCATCGGTGGCGAGTCCTAGCCTTACATTTCTATCTTCTTTTGCAAAGGATGGGTGTGTAGCATCAAAGTTTTTCCAGGCTTCTCCATCTACAGGATGTCTCAATTCACCAGGAACTTTGGTTTGGGTACTATGCCATCTCATGTGTTCGGAGGTCTTTGTTGACATATATAACCTCTGAAGCCTTGGTGCAATAGGAAAGTATCGCAAGACCTTCCATGGTATATCCTTCCCCTTACCTCCTTTGTTAGGCTGATACCTAGGGAGACCACAAGTCGAACATTTTTGTTTATCCTTATTCTCCCCCCAATACAACATACAATCTTCTCTACATGCATCTATCTTTTCATACCCCAAACCTAGTCCTCTAACCATTTTTTTTGCTAAGTAGTAAGATCCCGGCAACTCATCATCCTCCGGCAAGAACTCTTTAATAAGTGTTAACAAGTCGTTAAAGTGTTTTTCACTACATCCACTCTCAGACTTGAAATGCAGCAACTTAGTAACAGCAGACAATTTACTATGCTTCTCATGACCACTATATAGTGGGTCTTCAGTATCTTTTAGCATTTGATAAAACTCTTTTGCACTTACAGTAGGTTCTTCCTCGATAACATCGTCATGGAGATCATTATCAATTTGTTGATCAAATTCATGACCCATTGCATCAAGTACCATATCACCACATTGATAACTTTCATTATTAGACCTGGATTCATTTCGAACATGAGAAGAATTGTTAGGTTCCACAACAAAAGATTCCCCATGGTGAGTCCATCGGCTATATCCGGCTGTAAAACCTCTCTTAAATAAATGAAAGTTAACCTCGCCTCTGCTTAACCAACAAGAGTTCATGCATGATCTACATGGGCACCGAATCTTATCCGCGTGTACAAATTTTGGGTTGTCAAAGGCAAAATTAAGAAATTCTTCCACACCTTGTCGAAACGCAAAAGAAACCCCAATCCCATTATCCCCTGCCCTACGTGTCATCCAAGTTCGATCAACTGACATGATTACAGTTGGAAATTACCACCTAATTAACGTCAACAAACACATTCATCGTCAAATTATTAAAAAAATCAAATATACAAATCCAAAGGAAAAAGAAATTAATTCTAATCAAAGAGTTTTTTGCAATATGCAATTTAGAAACACCAAATAGTCCTCAAAGTCTACCTTCAAACCAATAAATTGATATATAAAATGGTTAATCACAATGGGATTACATTCATTTCTGAGCAGGTGAGTTGACATATCCCATGTCTAACTGGGATATTAAAAAATTAGAGAACACTGAGAAAAAGTTCAACTCCTAAATCTTCTAATATCTAGCTAATTTTGAATGTATCATGATAAAATATATATGCAGTATTTTTTGTTTGCTGATGTGACTGCTTATAATTTTATTTTATTTTTATATTACAGGTGTGTCATCATCCTCCAATGAGTGCTGGGGATGCTGAAAACGAGCATTTTACATATGATGTAACTACAAAGTTAAAAACTAAACTCCTAGGGAATTCCGTTGATGTCTATCCTCTTGGAAGGTCAGTTTTATCTATTGTCTTTTTCACTGTAATCACTATCTCTAGTATGTCATTGTAGTTTTCTGGAGTAAATCATAGTAATTTCTTGCTCTACCTACAACAAAATTCAACTCTACCTACAACAAAATTCCCATAAACAGAGGAGTTTAGTATAAAACAACACACAAATACCAAATAGAACAACATCTAAACATCGCACTATCAGCATAAGTATCAGATCAAAGGCTCTAAGAAAAATCGATCAACTCATACCTTTGAACAAATTGAGGCCTCTTTGGGTCTTCGAAGTTAGGGCTTATGCAATTGGGACATAAAGAGTATATTTGAAGATGCCCTTTAGCCATAGGAAACATTATTCACACAATCAATAGTCGATCTCGCAAATTACGGAAAAATTAGGCACTAATTTTTTCTTTCTCCCGCCTAAACTATGGCCAAGGAAGAGAGGGAAATCAAAATTGGTAGAGAGTTAGCCCATCTATCTGGTTGAAACATCAATTTTGGCTAAGGAGAAGAGAGAACCCTTGTAATCATCCCTGCCTTTCCAGACCACTCAAGCACCGAAGCACGACTTGTTTCAATTTTGGCTAAGGGCTGATATATCTGCTCCAAAAAAACAAAGAGTTATCAATATTTTTTTAAAAAAATAACTGAGTTACAAGTAATATTAATTAAAAACATTTGTAATCTAATTCATCAAAAAAGTCATAATTATTATAATTTTGTTTATTTTCAATTTACAATATTTAAAAATTAATTAAAATTATTGTAACTTAGTATTTTAATTAATATTATAAATTACTTAAAAATTAATAATAATAATAATAACAAATTTTCTCTTTGTTTTTTGTCATGAGTATGAATTTTTAAATTTTAATGTACTGTAAAGTTATTTACTTTATAGTTTATTAAAATAAATAGTTGATATCATAAGTTACTTAAAAAATGTTATTAAAAGTAAATTTGCACCAAAATCCTTCTATCACCAAAATTTGCGAGGAAAAAAATATCAATTGTGAAGGATGTTTCTTTCGCTAATAACTATATTGTCACGATATTTTTTTCCTTCACTGTTCCTTCGCTAGAAAACTTCTAATGTGAAGGAATGAATTCCTTCACAAAATATCTTTCTACCACATCAATTTTGCGAAAGAAATAATTTAGATTGTGAAGGATGTTTCTTTCACTAATAACTATATTGTCACTACATTTTTTTCTTTCACAATTCCCTCGCTAAAAAACTCCTAATGTGAAGGAATGAATTCCTTCACAAATTTTCCTTCACTACATCTATATTTTCTTGTAGTGCTATATATAGACACCCAAAGACAGACCCATTACCTCATATGTGTCCAACCCATTAATATTTCTCTTATATATCCATCTCCATCAATTTCTTCTTTTTAATTCTTCAATGTCTAACCCCTATTTCCCTCAATACTTCAAATGGAGAGATTTTGAAAAGAGAAATCAAATGCATTTTAAAGATTTTATATATTTTATGAATTGAAACTTTAATTGGAGTATGTATTTCATAAGAGAGATCTGAATTAATTTTGGAGCTGATTTGTGAAAAATTAAGTTAACTAGTACGTGGTATATATTTCGGATCAGCAGAGGTTGAGGGAAAATTCATGCAAATTAATAATTCGCTCATATTAGTCAAAATGTACGAGTAAATTACTAATTACATTACTAATCGTACATACATAAATATTATTTCAAATCAGTTTCAAAATTTTATTTATAACTATAAGTAGACACATTCATCAATGAATTAATTATTCATATATTTTATTCATTCACAGGCTATATCATAGTGTATAATCCAACCAACAGTTTGACATTTTTTAAACGACTTTATTATTTATAGATATTTCTTAATTTGCATGCTTAGTTCTAAAAGTCATAGAAAAAGAAATTCTCTAAAAATAATAATGGAATATAAGATATATATCAATTTCATACTTGCAGGTAACCAATATGTATCTAGTAAACTATGTAGGCATTAAAATAGTAAATGTGTATTGTTTTTAAAATTTAAAATGGACATTTATGAGGGAGGAAAATGGTCTAATATGTTAGTTGCTTCTTATTGATTACATAGAGAATAATCTCCATAAACTGTTAGTTATCTACTTATCTGTAATCTTATTGACTTATTGTACGTAAATTCCAAAAAAGAAAAGAAGGATATAAAATCACAACTAATTGTATGCAACTAATTATTTGGCCCCAACAAAATCTAATAAATAAAAGCAACAAGTAATTGTATACTTACCGTTTGTATAGGTAGATGTAAAATCTAATAAATAAAAGCAACAAGTAATTGTATCCTTTCGTTAAACACCTAATTAGACTTTTTTTATATTTAATTTAGACAATTCTATTAACCTGTTGTGCACAATTAAATAATTCTGTTGTTTATCTACATCCAATCTAGCTAGCTATACAGGGACGGAGCTAGTAAGAAGCACTAGTTTTTTATATAAAAAATTTGAGCCATTAAATTTTATTAATTTTTCTTTAAGCCCCCAAGGTTTTTTGGGAAAAAAATAATAGCATATAAAAAAAATTATTGAAAAATTATTTTATGGTAAATGCTGAGAGAAATAGTTGAAAATTTCTCTTAAGAATCAATAACGAAAGAATTAATTTGTATGAAACAACGAATGTCACAATTCTTTTAAGTTGTAATGTAGGATAAAAAATGTCAATATTTAATATATTATCATTATTTTTGTTAAATAAATTTTATGTTGTTAATTATTAAAAAAATAATTATATTTGTATTTTTTATTATTAAAATTATTTTATATTTGAACATGATAATAAAATTATTTTATATTTGAACAAGTTAATAAAATTATTTTATATTTGAACATTTTACATTATACCCCTGAAAAAAAATCCTGACTTCATTCATGGCTTTAAAAACAATATTTTTACTCTAACAATATCAACCGCATAAATATATCATAAGAATATATATTGTGAATACTTTTTAATTGTGATTAAATATTAATTATAATCATTTTCGAGAGATGTGTAATAAGTGAGGTTTATACAATCTCATGTATTGATCATATGTTTCATAATTGTAATTGAGCAAAAATTTGTGACAATAATATATAACAGTACTCATATTATAATGGATGTGTGGAGTGACGTATTTGCTCAGTTATATTTAGAGTCTCCCGGAAGTTTTATGAATTTAGCAAAATAATCTTTCACAATACTTTGTTTGGTAGGAACTAAAGATGGAAAAAATATAACAGAATGACAAGAAAAGAAATTCTGAAAAAGAAATCTCTTTTCTGCTCGTTAAACATGATTAAAAACAGGGGAAATATAAGGATTCTAGTTTTCACAAAATTTAAAACTTATGCACAATTATATTTGTCTTTATGCAAAAACTGAAAGGAGTTGCCCTCAAGTATACATTATATTGCTTTGCTTTATAGAATTTATATTTTCTTTGTTTGGCATTTATTTAACCTTTGAGACTTTAAATAGAAATGTTTGATTATTGAAAGTTTTTGCCCATTGAATGCTAAGGAAAAGAAAAGAGTAAAAGAAAGCAAAGAAAAAAATAATAGAAAAGTTGCATGTGGAAATTAAGATTGTGATGTGGTAGTGTGTTATGGTAAAATATTTTTATTCATGTTTGTGAATAAATAAAATATAGAACAATTAATAACTCGATCCAAGTCGACTCGTTTAAATTTTATTTAACTCATTTAATTCTATTAGAGTTCACTTTGCAAGTCGAATTCAAATTAGCCTCATTTGTCCTTTAAATATTTTTATTATCATCTATTTCATCATAACAAACACACTATTACACTACAGTGAGGGGATATACGATTTGAACCCTACTCACTGCAAGCCATATATACATTATTCACCCGCCATGAAAAAGAAGCCATAGCTAGAGAAGAGGAAGAATCCAGTCCACTAGTAGTACTCATCCCAGTTTCTCTCCGGGAACGGAACATATATATATATAGCTTCTTTTCATAGTATTATTATTATTATTAATTCCTCAAGAGGATGGGATCAATAAATAGCACTATGAACACCAATGGTTTAAGCCTGGGAATTTCCGTGGGAATTCTCTTAATTTTTGCAACCTTCATCTTCCTGGCTTTATATTTTATTAACATGATTCAGACCACAACAGAGCATACTTCAGCCCTTGAAATAACAATAGCGAGGGAGCCGCCTCACCTTGAAATGGAGACGCCTCACCCTCACCATCACCACAATATTGTCCTCGATGAGGAGACGCTATCAAGTTATCCGAAGCTGCTTTACTCGGAACTGGAGGCAAAGCTCCACAACAAGGACTCAACAGCGACGTGTTGTTCCATTTGTTTGGGGGATTATAAGGAAAGTGACATGCTGAGGTTACTTCCTGATTGTGGACATTTGTTTCATCTAAAGTGCGTTGATCCTTGGTTGCGGTTGCACCCCTCGTGTCCGGTTTGCAGGATGTCTCTGTTGCCGATCCCGCTCTCGACCCCGCTGACCGAGGTTGCAACCAGAAGGGATATTGGATAATTAAGTACTACTCTTCGATAAATGAAGTAAAGATACACCTACTGCAAATTCCTCTCCAATGGCTACAAGATATAAGGATAGGGAGAATACTAGCTGTATAATATTCTCTCCGTCCCAAAATAACTGCTCAATTTTGACTTTTTTTAGTCAAATTGACTATTTTTAAAATTAATAATTAAGCATGTATAAATATATTTTTAACATTATAAAAATTGGTATTAGTAGTAAATTATATATTTTTTTTTTGTTATAACCTCTGCACCTATATTCTGACAAAAATGGTACAAAAAATAATTTTAAAAAATAGTCAATTTGACTTTAAAAAGTCAAAACTAAGCAGTTATTTTGGGACGGAGGAAGTATTACCAAGAACCAGTATGTAAATTTTTGCATGTTATGCTCTAGAAACTTTTCAATGAGCTTCGTTGTTAACATAAACTACCAAGAATTGTGGACTATCTGAGACTAGTTCAGTGTGACGTGAATCTTATTCATGAATTCACCCCATTCAGGGCCTCACTTTATGCAATGTCCCTATCCATGTCTTCTTCACTACTACAAACTTGTGCTAATTCCCCTGGGGTCCTACTTTTAGCACCAACAACTAGGAGCATGCATAAAACTTCTTCTAATTGAACGTGCCATTTCTTCAAAATTGTAAGTGCATAGAAGGTTTGTTAAAGATATGATCAAATTATTAATTTCAACTCTCCCACTTATCCTTTTTGACTGGTGACACTCGAGCTACTCGTGGATGAGTGTATTTTTTATTCTTAAGATTAATTCTACCATGTCTTCACTTCATCTCGCATTCTGATCTAGCAATATAGTATGATGTTAATGATTCCTAGAAAAAGTAAGCATGATGCAATTCTTATTTGTTGATTTTTCTAGCCAAAAGATGTTTATATGAAGTTAATCAGACCCTAGAAAAAGGAAGCATGTTCCCATTTGGTAGTGATATATGGCAAGTGAATATCAGGAAGAAGGTACATAACGAACTAATTCAAGATGAATATTTCATTTTTTCCATTCATGTAATTAATTTTCTGGGTTCAATTTGATGATGTTACGGATTTATCAATTATCAAAAGTAAACCACAAGAATTTTGTGAACCTTATGGGTATTTTGAAGAACAGGAGCCCTTCACTGGAAATGATGGTTTTCGAATATGCACCAAATGGAACTCTGTTTGAGCATTTACACAGGGAGTATCTAACTGTTGCCTTGATTTTGCATTTCGGGTCAAGTTTAAAATTTTACTTTCATTGCACGTAGTTTCAAATTTCATACTTATTTTGATAAACAGGTAATGGTGATTTGTAAAAAAAATGATCTTAGTTGATCTTATTTCTTAGGAAGGTGATACTTTACTGTGCAGTTAAAAGCTAGGATTTGGTGAAACACATGAAGTTATAGCTATTAAAATATATTGATTAAATGTTTTAGAATATAAAATTTTCAGTTGTATATAAGAATCCTCAGAGGCCTGTATCATGTTGGAAAACAATAAACAGAACCCTGCCATGACCCAGGATTAGTTTATGATAAATATTCCAATGGTGGATTATATATTTACCTACAGTAATGTGTGGACAAAAAAGTAAAAAGGGTTTGTCTAATTATTATCAGGCCTGGAGCGTATTTTTGAACTATATTTGACGCCTACCCTCCACTATGTATCCATATTTTACAACAACTTACCTTTATTTTTAGAAATGAATTTTGGATTGATATCTCTAGATCTTGTGGGTCCTGCAGTAAGAGAAGCAGAGTACTTGGACTGGGGGACGAGAATGAGGATCGCAATGGGGATGGCATACTGCCTGGAGCATATGCGTTAACTAAAGGCACCCATAGGCCATAACCCACAGCCACCTAAATCTGACAGAAGACTATGGAGACGAGGTATCATATTTTGGTGTATGGAATGAATTTGCTGATACGGAGATGAAATTAAATCCAGAATCTAATAACTTCTATAGCTTTAGTGCTATATTGTTTGAAATGATAACAGGTAGACAGTTTCTCACTCCAAGACCAGGCATCGGATTATTTGAGAGCGGAGCAACCCCTTATGCTATGTATGAATTGAAGGAATGGAATAAAGAGTGGAATGATTCATTCTATTCTAGTTGGGATGAGTTATTCCATATGTTCTCCCTCCTCCAAGGAATCCAACACAATTTTTTTCATTCCAATCGCAACCAAACACAAATTTTTTCATTCCATATGAATGGGTCATTTCATTCCCATATTCATTACTCCAATCCAAACGTAGCATTAGATAAATGGTGGATCAACTTGACAAATTTGGTGAAGTTTTACATTCTTGTTGCCATCCCAACCCTAAACAAAGGCCAACAATGAGATATGTTACTACCAGGCTTAGAGAACTAACTGGAGTTGGAGGTGATGAAGCTATCCCAAAGCTTTCACATCTTTGGTGGGCTTGAGCTTGAGATTCTTTCCACAATGTAATGCATCGACTTGATTGTGTAAGGATAAACCCTTTTTTACGTATTGCGAATGCGTTTTCACCTTGGAATTCGTCAGTTGGATCCAAAATAGGAAGATCATGCTTGCACATATATCTAAGGTAGATAAAGAAGGTTGAGCTAAGTAGGAAGATCATGCTCATACCAAATCCTGATTATGACATTCTGAGTTATGTTGTTTAAACATGGGTGATTTGAATATTTTGGGTGGGTTTGAGTTGATTTGGAGCTGAAGAAGATGGCTAAGGTGAGCTTTGATTTCAATTATTTTGTAATTTTTTTTAAAAAATAACAAAATGTTATTAAGGGTATAATAACATTTATTCACTAAAAGTAATGGTGTTATGCAAAAATGGTTAATAGGAGACATTGTGCAACAAGATGTCAAACTATATTTTCCCTTCTCCACCAAGTGGTGAAGCGAAATCAGCTTAAATCTCAAGTGATTCTTTGCATTTTACAAGCGAAATCATATTATTAAATACACGAGACAGATTTTTTTAAAAAAAATTTAATTTTGTTTCCCTTTTTCTTTTCTTTTCCTCTGCATTTTCAAGTTCCAAACGGATGCTTAATATTCTTGGTGCCCCAAATATTCCTAACTTTTTTTCTAATTCTTTATATCACACCATTAGGATCTGTTCATCGCTATGAATACATGCATCAACATGTTAAAATCTTCCTCTTTCCTAAATTAAAATCTTACAAACATGTAACTAATAAGCATAAACATAGAAACATAATTCTTAATACACCAAAATCAGATCAAACAAAGAAAGACCCATGTATCTAATCTAATAAGGTTAATCTAGGACAACTACCAATGTGAGATTCACTTTGGGTAGTCGAACTCAGTAAAGACTTCACCCCACGTCCCAACTATAGTTACTGATCAGTTCCTTACAAACCTCATAATCCACCTCAACTTGAATAAACGGGTGCTCAGAGCACCAGCCTTCTTTAAAAAGTAAGTTTAATTCTTTTGTCTGAAGATTTCCATCTTGTCCAAACACTGCAATGGCAGGAAGGTGAGGACTAAATCCAAACACCTTGTCGATCAAGGTAAGAGCAAAATTAGGAACATAAGAGTAGACCAACCACGACATTTTTTGGATGCAGCTGGAGAAGTCAGTTTGGGAGTCATCCAGCGAGATGTAAATGATCTCAAAATGGTTATTTGTCTCCTTCTTTTCATGATACATCCTCTTCAAATCAAGCAAAAATGATCCGGATCCATAGCAAGAGTTTGTAGCAAACAATAGAATGACACGCTCCCCTAAGAGATTGGAGAAATCCCAATTTAGGTTTGAAAATAAAAAATGACCCAAGATTAATAGCTTCCACAATAGCTAGGGTTCATCATAAGAGCATACACACCTTGGATCGTGTAGAACATCCTCAGCATAATGAAGCCGATGGTGATAAAAGTTTGCACAACCCCAATTTCTGTAGTTTCTTCTTCTCTAACTCCACAGCTCTTTGTAGGGTGAAAGGAAATGCCTCAACTCCATAAAGTTCCAAGACGTCGAGGGCAAAGAAATTCAGTGGTTGATACTTATCACGCTCGGTAATGATAAAACGACCTGCATTACTCGATATATCATCATCGTCCTGTATATTATAAAGAAGCCAACATATCTTTCTACCATCACAGGCCAGTCTATACCAAGGGATGTCATTATACTCCTCAGGGAATGTGTTCTTGAAATATGAAAGAGAAACTACCTTTGTTAATAGAAACAATCACAAATTTTTTATCTGGATCATCTTTCAACAATTCCCACGTACTCAAAAGTAGTCTAGCCCAGGGTTCATCCAAAGGTGATTTGTCAAAAAACTGCAGTCCCACGATACAATTTTCAAGATCAGATGTACTTACCTGCAAAAAAAGTTGTATACATGAATTAATTTTACATGATGATAAGAAACTCAACAAATATGAGAAATTATTCACAACCACATTGTATGAAGAGAAACTAGTTAGACTCATAAATTTACTTACCGGTTTCCCTTCACTGGAAAATACAAAGTCACCAAAGAGTTTTTTCCAGGGTTTTTTAGTTCTTCCCAAACTGCAAGATCATCTCTACCTATTTTATTTTATTAATTTTTAACCTTATCTCTCATCCTCATGAACAAAATATTTATCTGTATATGTGAGCAGAGGACGTGATAAGGATCATATTGCTGCATTTCTATGCTTTTACAGGAACGCATTCTGTCAGCTCTTACTTTTACCCTTCCAGCAAGACAATAAAACAAGAAAATAGACAAGTTAAGAATATTGTGTGGATCACACTTGGTACCTTATTCTAATCAATGTAGGTTGATGCTGGAGGGAAACTTAATGTTACATTACACTCTAAGTCTTTATGTTAGCTCTCTTGCACATCTAAAATAGGTTCCTACTTAAAAGTTCTAGGGTTTCTGACATTGAATTTCCTACTAATAGGAGAAGTCATCAGACTCTACATGTACTCAACCATAAATTCAAGGGAATTGATCCAGATAGGGCATTTACAGATGAAGTTTGCACAACTTGGTCTTTTGGGAATGAAGCCCAAGGAACTTGTCATGTACTTGAGACCCTGTTGACTACCTTCTCATAATTTGAACAGCTTCTTTTGACAAACTATATTTGGAAAATCAAAGCCTCTTCCAAAGACAAAGCTTTCGTTTGGTCTATGGTCCACTACAAGCTTAACAGTGGTAGCCTTCTAAGTGCAGAGATGGTATGCAGCTTTATCACCTAATCCTGATGGCTATGAATAATGTGATCCAGGCTAGTTACACAACAAGAATTTGGGTTCTGGGCCTTCTGGGGAAAATAAAATGTCTATCCTTCATGGTCAGCTTTTCAACCAAAAATAAAGATATTCACAAAGGACTATGCTCTTCTTTGTACTATCGAATTAATAAAAGAACATGCTATTACAAAGAAATTCTGAAGTAGTTTTGAACTTTTGATGAAATAAACAAGAGAATCATGCATATTGATTCCCAAACAAGTGTAATACACATATAAGCAGCATATGAAAATTGCAAAATGCTTATTATTGTTCCTTATTTTTTTGGGGCAAGTCAAAAAAATGCTTACTTCTACTGAGAAGATGACTCCTACAAATTGTTGTTATCTCTCTGTCCTCCCAGTTTCCAGTGTGTTTTGATTGTTTTATTGCTGATAAAAGCATTGTATCCATAAGTTTTGTGAACTTGGCAACATATCACCTGTGGCAAAAAAAAATAAAATTAACCTTGGAAACTTAACCTAAAACTGAATGACTTCAGACAATTAACCATGAAGTGAAAAATTTTAACACTAATAGAACATACTGTTGTTCAGAAGAAAAATAAAGGAATCTAAATCTCTAGATATTCTAAAGTTATAGTAATACAAAGATGACAAATTAGAAGACAAGTTAAGTGTCTATTTCTGAGACCAGTAAAAGAAAAAAATAGCAGCAATTAAGACCCCAAATCAACAATATTGTTTTAGCTTGCAGGACGTTTCTTTCTTAATGAGCAAAAGGAAAAGAAAATAAACAATCAATTGCAAAAGGATAACTTGGGACATCAGGCTGCAGACCATATGGGTTGAGATCCCGTGAATATGTGGATTTGGCACATAGCATTCAGGATTTATAAGAGTCTGAAAAGTGCTGTTTTGACCCCCTAGAGGATCCTGCAGTGCAATTTCAATAATTCGTTCTGTCTCTCTGCTCCAGTGGTCTCAATATTAATAACAGTTAGGGCTAAGTCTCTGTTCTCAGCAATCTTTTTTTGAATATCACAGTTCTTAACTATTTCATATTTACTGATTTCTATTCTTTTGGTATTTAACTCCACGCTTGTTGAAACTATTCCATCTGCCGTTTCATGTCCAATGATTCTAGTTTTGCTGCTCAAGACATTTTAGTGTTTTCCTTCTGCTTTTGTGGTTACAGGTCTTCTAGTCTATCTCCTAGTATGTCCTACTTCAAGACCATAAATATTACAATCAAAAGGCTTAGCTGTAGAATTTTTTCCACTTCTACCTAAATAGTGGAAGCTTTCCCACCCAGAACTAGCTAAGGTATGAAATCTACACTTGGGAACTTGCAAAAGTGAGAAGCACATTGCAACTGTTCTGATTTCAAAATATACATCAAAATCTAATTTGTAAAGAATTCTAAACTGCACACCCAATTTGATTAACCTGCAGATGAACCAAAAAAATGCAGTGTTAAATTTAACCTTAATTATATGTCCCTATCATATTGAAACAATCCAGACACCATTTTTTAATTTTTAATTTAGTATTAAAAAAAATAAATTTTGTATCGTCTTACCATGGCGCAAGATTTTTAAGTACATTTAAACAATGCCAGGACTTGGTGCCAATGTATTTCAATTTGCAAACAACCAAACACCAAAAGAAATAAGACATCTTGAGTGCGGCAGGCTGGGTACGCTTTACAGATTCTCACCAGTAATCTGCCTCTCCACGGAACATAAAGGTGGCGAATGGAACCTTCTGTTCCTCCGTGCATCCCAGGACATCAAATATCTTGGTAATTTGCTTAACTCACGTTTCCGCCTTGATTGGATCAGGCTTTCCCAAAAACTCTGGTGGTCCCAACTCTTTGAACTGCTTGGCAGTGACAAGCCGCAAGTTGCTATTATTTTCACCCGTATTTTTAACACAAGCCTCCCTCGTCCGGTTTTTCATAAACTGCAAAAAACTTCTAAACATCACATCGTTCTTTGTCTGATCGGTGGTGTTGTTTACAGAAGGAATATTGCCTTCTGGTTGCACGTTCTCCTGGTTGGTGATTAAAGGTGTCTCAACGGTCTCATTCACTCTATTGTTAACATTCTCAGCTGTCATTCTCAAATACTACCATAAAGCAAAGATTAATTAAACAAATTAACATATCACTCATTAACCCTATGCTCTAACTGACCAAATAAATACCACATAAACTTAGGTCACTAGCGAAGGATTTGCTTGTCTCTCCCCTCCTAGTTCGATTCCCCGATCTCCGCCAGAGATCATATCCCTAAGCTCTAATACCAACTGTGACGCCCCCAAAATAGGTCCAATCAACCCAACCCATTCTGAGTCTCCAAATACATGGTACAGAATCCAAATACAATCTTTTATAAGAAAAGGTCGTGGAAAATACCACTACAAAAAAACAGTCATTGCCGACAGCCGATGCCGTCGCCAATGACTACACTGCCGACGGGCAATGTTGTCGCCAATGATTACACTGTCGTCGGCATTGAGGTCATTAGCAACGGCACTGACCGTCGCCACACCCGTCATCGCCCAGGTCGTTGCCCCTGCTTCCCGTTAGTCGCCGTCGGCAACGTTATCATTGGCGACAGCTTACACTCATTGGCGACGGGCCGGACGACGGCACGGTCGTCGACAATAAGTCACCAGAAAACTTTGGTTTGCACTCATTGGCGACGGCTTGGCCGTCGACACTGACTTTTTTGCCATCGGCAATGACCTTTCAAAATTTTTTTAAGGAATCAAATGCCTATCACCATGCCTATCGCTATAGGTCATTGGCGACGACAGCCCGTCGCCATTACCCCCGTTGGCAATACCTATAATTTTTTTAATTTTTTTTTATAATTTCAAATTTTCCCTGTTCATTTACAAATATATATAACCTGTTAGAAACTAATAAAAACCATCAAATAACAATCAAATATCATACAATATTATCATAACAATCAAATAGTAATCCAAATCAAATATATAGATCAAAAATGGCCGTCTGTACAACTCGATCAAAAATTGTACAAATACATACATGAAACTCAAAATATGTCATAAACTAGCTACAACTCAAATCAGGAGTAGGAGTGACAGTATCATCACCGCCGGTCCCACCGCCGGTCTCGTCGTCTGTCCCACCGCCGGTCCCGTCGCCGATCCCACCGCCAGTCCCGTCGCCAGTCCCACCGCCGGTCCCGTCGTCGGTCCCATCGCCTGTGCCTCCACCTCCACCTCCACCTCCACGAGACTCGTCAATAAGACCATACAAAATTAAAATATTAATATCAAAGTCGATATGACAACATATTTACATTATTTTAGTTTGTGCTTTTCAAGTTATAATAAATTAGGCAGACGAGTTGATAACTTGGGCTCCGTATATCAGAATTGAGTCCCGTCAGTTGTAACACGTGCCTATTGCCTATGCGGTGCTATGTCTGTGTTTGCGTGTATTTATGATGACCGAGGAGGGTTTTGGTTTGTTTTTTGACTATTGTTCTAAGTTTGCGTAAAATAGGCAGACGGGACTCGAACTCGGGCTCCGTATATCGAAATTGAGCCTCGTCAGTTGTAACACGTGCCTATTGCCTATGCGGCGCTATGTCTATATTTTTGTGTCATTACGACGACCGAGGAGGATTTTGGTTTATTTTTTAACTATTGTCTAAGTTTGCGTAAGTTAGGCAAACGGGCTGATAACTCGGGTTCCATATACCGGAATCGAGTTCCGTCAGTTGTAATGCGTGCCTATTGCCTATGTGGTGCTATGTCTGTGTTTGCGTGTCGTTACGACGACTGAGGCGGGTTTTGGTCTATTTTTTGACTATTGTTCTAAGTTTACGTAAGTTAGGCAGATGGGACTCGAGCTCGGGCTCTGTATATCGGAATCGAGTCCCGTCAGTTGTAACGCATGCCTATTACCTATGCGGTGCTATGTCTGTGTTTGCTTGTTGTTATGACAATCGAGGCGGGTTTTAGTCTATTTTTTGACTATTGTTCTAAGTTTGCGTAAGTTAGGCAGACGGGACTCGAACTCGGGCTCCGTATATCGGAATCAAATCCCGTCAGTTGTAACGCGTGCCTATTGCCTATGCGGTGCTATATCTGTGTTTGTGTTTACTATTTGTTTGACAGTTTATATAAGCAATATAATTACAAATAAGGAAATATATCAATGAAATCTATTTTTACCTGTCGAATATGTGGAGGGAAGATGTTGGCCAAGACAACCGCACATACACGGATGGCCTCCTCCCGGACTACACACATGAGTTCGTCAGCGGCAGCTGTAGGATCTATGGAGCCGTGGACAACCTCCTGAGCAAGCTGGTAGATCCGTTCGCGTGATGGTGTGCCTAACTGCACGACACTGCTCGTCATGCACCCCTCAATGATCCGTCGGAAGAAGTCGTCAGATAATGAAGGGCTGGTGCCCGATCCACTCGCACCACTACCTCCGGTCGGTGGACGACGTCGAGATCTCGCAGTAGGGACTATAGTGTAGGCTGGGACACGGGAAATGCCCACAACTCTACCCTTCTTCGGCCCCCCTGTAGCCTGCAGCCAGTCCTCCATCTCCTCATCTGCACGCATAGAATCATCTACAGAAGTGTCACCTCTCTGGCTGCTCAGGCCCACAGCAAGGTCCTCAAATCGTGTCTGAAAAAAACACAAAAAGAGATGAAAAGCAAAGTATAAAACAAAAAAATACAACAGAATTTCAAGATTTTGACTACATACTAAATAGAAGAATTAAATTACTTACAGCAATGTGCTCTGACTCAGGTGAGATATAACCACCGTCACCTTTCTTCTGGTGAGCGTGCCACCAAAACTCAAGGTGGGAAGGTGGGTGCTTTAGACTCACCTCGAATCTCTCCCTATAGAGGTCGTACGACTGAGACCCAGTGTAGTGTGGGAGACGACTCTGCTGTCGTGCTGCTGTACGTTGTGCCGACATCTTCTTGAATGCCTCGCCCTCCCAAATGCCGCGCATCTGCTCCCACACTGCAACATCAATAAAATCTGGCCGGACATCTCTAAGTGTCTGTCCATCAGCCATCTTGGTATGGGCCTTCTTCTTCCAGTCGTAGACCCACTTGTGCCAGTTCATGTCGAGATACCTCTGGAGAACAGTCATGCCATGGGCTTCCTGCCCGTCCTCGAAGCGGTAATATCTCTGCACGTTATACATTAATAAGCTTAGTAAACCTATGTTAAATCAAAGCAGTAAAAAAAATTCAAATGGAATATAAAACTAACATATATGAATGAATGACATCTTACCCTAAACTCAGCAATAATGAGCCCACGTGAGTGGTCATCCATATTCGCCCACCTCATCCACGGGCTTGAGAATAGGTTGCGGACGATCCCAAGCAATGTGTTCCTTGGCGTCTCGTCAAGGATACTAAAATTGACACAGATACATTTGCAAATTACAAAGAATATATAAGAACTAAATAATTATTACAAAAACAATGTCAAATATGGAATTACCTATTACCCCCAACACGATAAATAAGTGGGGCCTGGGGGGGATTCCCTAGCAATCCACGTTCTAGTCCCCGCGGAGGCCTACGTCGATCACCTATGTAGTGAAATACAATAATATTTATATAAACGAATATAATGTCAATACTATATAAAATTAAAAATAATAAGATGTATAACAACAAAACATGTAATTATACCTGATGATCCGGCCTGATCATCACCGCCACTACCTCCACGGCCCCCACGGCCTGAACTACCAGCACTCCCACCACGATCGCCGTGTGGTATACGCGCCATATCTGTATATATACTGTCAAATCATCAACACAATATTATTAGACATTCGTAATCACAATATTTTTAACAATAACAAAGAGGATAACATGCGGATACAACTATAAGGATAAAGCATAAATAGTAACCTAAAAGGATATGATAATATAAGTTTTAGATAATGATTGCACTACTACAAATTATTACATTTGAATACAACTAAAAGGACATAAAGAGTACATACTCCTAATCATTTATATCATCAAAGCCATCAATATCAGAATCGTCATCTTCGAGCAGTAGATCTTCACTATCGTTGTCATCACCATCTTCGTCATCCTCAACTTAGCTTCGTATGGCAAATGAATAGGCAAATGCTCCATTGAATCAAAAAACGATGAAGGGAAGATCATTTCTAACCTGCACATTATTTCCACTATCTGCATCTCTATTTTATCTATGTCTTTGAGCTGGAGCTCTGTCAAGCATAGATCTCTGAAGAAATTAGAAAGCTCTGTCAGTGCTTCAACCACACGTTTCGGTAACAAGTCGATAAATGCCACAGGGATCAACTTCTGCATGAATACATGACAATCATGACTTTTGAGACCCCGAAACTTCAGCTCTTCGACTTTACAACACCTTGCTATATTCGAAGAATATCCATCTGGGAGCTTCAGTCCACTGATCCAATTACATATCAATATCAACTGTTCCCTGGTCAAAGTATAATCAGCTTTAGGCGTTACCGTCTTACTACCTTCCTGATACAGCCACAAATCTTCCCTAATGTTCATTTCTACCAAATCAAGCCTCGACTTGTTGTTGTCCTTTGTTCTACCACTGGCATCTAGGACTGTATAAAAAATGTTATCAAATACGTTCTTCTCAGTATGCATCGGATCTAAACAATGACGGATGCAGAGTGTAGCCCAATAAGGCAGGTCAAAGAACATAGATCTGTGTGTCCAGTTGTGAACCTTGCCATAACCATAAGCTCGCTCTAATCTGTGATTCTTCCCTGGAGGTGGAAACTTCAAATGACTAATCCAACACAACACTGTTGTCCCAGAAAGACGGCCAGGTACTTGACTTTTCTCTGTTTTTTGATTGAATTGTCTACTCATCCATCGATAACAATGTTCAATCGGCAAAAACTATCTGGATGTTGCAAAGAAACTTATTTTTCCCCCATGTTTGAGCTGTATAGCTTTAACTGACCCCATGCACACAGGACATGACAAGTCCCCGTGAGTCGGCCATCCACTGATCATTCCTAACGTCGGGAAGTCATTTATTATCCACAGTAAAGCTGCCCGTATGTCAAAGTTCTGCTTAAGAGATACATCATAAGTTTGAACCTTTTTTCCCACAACATCTTTAACTCATCAACTAACGGCCTGAGGTATATATTGATGTCTTTACTTGGACTCTTATCACCCGGAATCAGTAAAGGCATGAACATGTAGGGATCTTTCATGCACATCGAAGGCGGGAGGTTATACACAACAATAATCCCCAGCTAAGTTGAGTAGGGCTTTGTGTAAGGCCCATTAAACGGATTAAACCCATCCGTAGTAAGTCCAAGCCTAATATTGCGAACCTCTTTAGCAAACGAGGGGTGCTTTTCATCAAAAATTTTCCACTCAAGCCCATCTGCCGGGTGCGTTAGTTGATGTTCGACTATGTCCCGTGTAGAGTGCCACCTCATATCCTCGACGATATATGTTATCATGAACAACCGTTGAAGCCTCAGCGCAATGGGAAAGTAACGTAAGATCTTTCTCGGCACGTCTTTTCCCTTTTTCTTGCGCTGTTCACAGTATCTACTTGTACCGCAAATATCACATGACCTCTTATCTTTATTGATATCACCGTAATACAACATACAATCATTCTCACAAGCATCAATCTTCTCATACCCTAGATTGAGCCTTTTGACCATTTTTTTCACATCATAGTACGACTCCGGTAACTTATTTCCTGTAGGTAAGCACTCCTTCACAATGTTTAGCAGTTCATTAAAACCTCTCTCGCTACAGTCATGCTCGTTTTTGAAGTGTAAAAACTTAGTCACTGCAGATAAGACGGTGTGCTTTTCGTGCCCGTCATATAATGGCATCGCTGATTCCTGCAATAACTCATAGAAACCCTTAGTCCCGTCATTCGGCTCTTGCTCAATGCTACTGTCATCCCTATCTGTATTCTACTGGAAATATGAAGCAGCAGCTTCGACTATTATGTTAGTACAGTCAAAGGTTTCATCACCTCTGAATTCTGGTTCTGATTCATGTTCATCCAACCAGGTTTTCCCATAATAGATCCATGTCGTATAACCCTGCTTGAACCCATACGCAAATAAGTCGCACATGACATCACTCCTTTCCTTCCACGCTTCATTCACACACCTCTTACAATGACATTTGATATCATCGTCGCTGACCTGCTCAAACGCGAAATTGAGAAACTGTTCAACCCCACTACGGTACTCAGAGCTAAGCCCACACTTATCAGTGGCTACCCTACATTCCATCCAACTTCGATCAACAGACATCTTGGACAACGCACTATGGGCTGCTATATATGAGGAAAAACAAAACACAAATAGAAGGATTAATGTCTATGCATACAAATGAGTGTCCTAACTTCATCTCCACTCTAACGGGTCAGGCTTCTATCCCATTCCCGAATGCGTCGCCCCACCTGATGCCAACAACATGAACACATCTTTATATTTTAAGAAATTTCGACAGCACCTCCCCATGGTCTTCAAGTACACAAAATAAACTACCACGTCGTAGCCTAAATATGCACCCGAAGAACATCAAGAGATATTCACCAAAAATTCTCAAAATATAAAGACGTGCTCAAGCCGTTAACACCGACCTAAGTGGGATCGAAACATTCAGGAACAGTCCCAAAATGGGGACTATTCGAGATTCACTTCTATTAAGTGAATCTCGAACGGGTTTCTAAGCTTCCTAAACTATATGCAAATGCAATAATCACAATGCAATAATTTTCAGTCATTTATAAAAGCAAAAACTTTTTTAAGAAAATGAAACGACAAAACAAAACGACTATGTTTAGCAGTTCTCATTTGTTCTTTTCCATTACAAACAGTGGAATTTTTTATTGAACCACCATTTTTTGAACAATTGTCTTAATGACATTGTTTTGCTTTTATTGAAAATGGTCTTGTGCCTTTTGGTTTGTGATACCTTCAAAAACTGTTATCCTTCCTGTGAATCCTACATTTCTTCCCAGGGTATGAATTACTTCCTATTCTTTTTCTGTTTTATTTATCTATATGATGCTCACAATGGGCTTTATGTCCCTTTGTTCAGTATATACTTTTAGGTCAAAAAAGATTTATCTTTGTCTGTTATAATTTCAGTCAGAGGACGAACGCGAAATATGTGCAAGGACAGTCTATTGTACAAATATTGATAAGAAGGTATGCAATTTTTATCACTTTTGTCTGCTGTTTTTGAAGATACAGCTTTGTTTTTAATATATATATTAAATTGGTAACCGTGTATTAGCTAGTTTTGAGAATACTGGATATTAGAACTTTCAATCCGTGATTAAAGAGTTTCATGTTTTGTTTATATGAGGAAACTAATATGCGTTGTAATTATGCAGGTTTCTCAAGCTGATGTCAGGACATTCTTTGAAACAAGATGTGGCGAGGTTTGAATGGTTCCTAAAGTGTAGAACTTATAAATGGTTCTCCATCAGCAAATTAATAAATTATGTTACTTGCAGGTTTCTCGCCTGAGGCTTTTACATACTTATTAAAAAAGTATAGTAGATTATTTTAGCTAAGCAATAAATTAGGTTATAGTGGATTACAGTTAGTGGTTATGTAGTCCATCATCCAAAGTCAATAGATTTATATGTTGATTTTGAGTTAAGGTTTTGTGCCATTGTGGCCTTTGGGCATCCATCTTCTCCTATTTTCCCATTCTTTCACCCTCTTTTATCCCTTCACTAAATTAGGCACAGTCAATGACATTCCTTCAAGTATTACACTGTTCTATGGAAGTGTGAGAGAGAGAAAGAGAGCTTAGATTCCATATATAAATTATAGAGACATTAAAAAGATCCAATTTTAAGCAGGTTTCTAACCCTAGTACAATTAAGAAGGGCATAAACCACTATCATTTGAAAGAACAGTAGAAATAGAACAAGTAAAATCCTTGATTAGGCACAAAGCATTCATGATTTTCATTTAGAATAGTTTTAGGCACGAAAAGGTAGGACAACAAACTCAAGACTCATATTGCAAGTTGTCAAGATTACAACAATAATACAACATTGATAACAAAAAGTCCAACCCAGTCTGCAAATAAATCAACCTTGCTAGACTTACTAAATCAAACCCAGTCTTCATTTCAATGAAAGTAATCAAACAATTACAGCAATAAAAGAGGAATACTTACTAATTACAAATAAAATTTAAGCAATACTTACTAAATCAAAACATAATAAAATTTATGTATTATAGAAAACATAAATTAAACCCTAACCTAACAACATTGGAACTTAATTACAAATATGTAAGCAATACTTACTAATTGAAGCTTCACAAATGGAGACCAGAGAGGAGAGGGGCGAAAAGAGGAAAAGAAAGTGGGAGAGCTAGCTAGATAGCAGTGGCGGCCGGGAAAGGGGAAATGAAGAAGGGGGAAGGCTGCAGCCGGTAGAAGATAAGGTTTCCGGAGACAGAGTAGCGACGACGACGGCGAGGTGGGGCAGGCGACGACAACAGGAAGGGAGGGAATGGAAAGTTCGAGCGGGAGAAAAGAAAAGAAAGAAGACAGAAGCGAAACTGAAGTCTGGAGGTTAAATAAAAGGTCATTCCCGACGGCGATGCCCGTCGCCAATGACTCACTCTCGACGGGTGAGACCGTCGCCAATGAACTATGCACCGTCGACCCTCACTTTTGGCGCGCGCGCGAAATGGTGGGCTTGGCACTGCTGAGGTTTAGAGGGTCAATGCCGACATGCGTCATTGGCGATGGCAGTCCCATTGTACTTGGTGTCACTAGCGACGGCATGGTGCCCGTCGACAAAGTCCCCGTTGCCAATGACCAATTTTTTTTGTAGTGTACGACCATACGACTGTAAGTGCTAATACAAACATGTAGAAAATATAAGCACTTAAACTAAGTTCTCATTACAATTATTAAAACACTATTTTACAAAAATAGTGAGGACTACTACTGCTCTTAACTCGAACCATCACTCTGTCCCCCGACTAGTCCTTACGACATTCTCATTTCCTGAAGAGGACAATAGAATAAAGGGTGAACTCAACTAGCCCAGTAAAGAATATTATGACTAAGATAATGAAAAAAATAAATTATCGTTAGTCTTCAATAAATCAGATAAAATATAATGGACAACAAATTTTAGATCAACAACTGCAGCGGAAATAACAATTTATCAGAAGAGTTAAGTAGAAAATGATGTCTACTATCTTCTATGATTTAAAAGTCCATTATCAATATTTTATCCCTGTAAAACCAATCAATATATATATCTCAAATTAAATATTCATCTTTGCACTACGGGCCAAAGATATTCATTTGTATCACTAGTGGTTATGTTCATCTCAACACCTGCCCATCTTTGCTCTACGGGCCAAAGATATTCATCAGGTAATAATTCATTTTTGCACTACAGGTCAAAGATATTCATCAAGTAATCATTCATTTTTGCACTACAGGCCAAAGATATTCAGTTATACCACCATTTAGGACTGAAGATGATGAATAACAATATAAATAATGAATCCAGTGAGATAAAGGACAAAAATTAAGGATTCGTAATTTAGTTTATCCAAGTTCAAGAATACTCCATAATAATCAATTGTGGTGCAAAATTCAAGAATGAAGTTCAAAACTTGGATTCAATCAAAGATAGGAACCATAATAGCCAACTTGGGCAAAGAAAATAAATTTTAATTTTTTCGTGAACAGTACCGTATTCGTGAATAATGTCGTATACGTGAATAGTACCGTATACGTGAATAGTACCATATACGTGAATAGTAATCTCGACATAAAAAGGTAAAAATTTGACAATAAAATTCATACCAATATTTTGGTGTAATGATATTGAGAAAAATAACATCATTTACGGAAAAAAAAAATAACATTCCTTACCTCAAAAAAATAGTACTTCTGACTGAAATATCGGATATAATGCTGAAGAAAACTTGCACTGTTTATCACTCTCAAAGTATCTAAATACTCACAAAAATACGCTCGATATTATAGAGAGAGAAACTTCTGATTCTGGTGTAATTTTTAATTCTAACTAAGCACCCTATTTATAGGAAAATGCTTAGAACATCAATGCAGAAAAAATAAAATCGAACGTCTCCTTCTTTGACTTTTTCATTTTTCAGCGTTATAAAACAGTGGGGCCCACCAATATTCATTACCATTTCCATTTTTCACGTTTTTGTTTTAATAAATAATTATAACCCCAAAAACAATTCAGGTCCAATATTCTTGAACTTCAATAATTCATAATAAATAGCCCTTTATCAAAAAAATACGAATCTTATGTCCATTCTATATGAAATTTAATTCTCTACAACTTTGTAGAAGAAAATTTTTCTAAATTCCGAACGAAAAATGACCCGAATTTATATACGGATGAACTTGCAGGAAATAATCAAATTTCAGTCAAAAATGGGGCCCACCAACATATTTAACATGTTTTTTATAACAAAAATACTCCGGACCCAATTTGCACTCTTCCTCCTCATTTTATTCATATATGGTGCGTTTATTGTAAAAATATCATCATTATTATATTATTACATCATATACTTATAATGTAATATTACAATAATATATTTGAATGAACTATTTTATCGAAGAAGATAAAATATACCCTCTCAATAATTGTCTCTTTAAAAATTTCTCAATTAAATAATTATTTTCTTATCATTTTTATCAATAATTAATTATTCACAAATAATATTACAGAATCACAATAATGACAACTAGGTCGTTCCCAGTAAAGAAGGGGCTTTCCGATAAAGATTTCTCCTTACTGGCGCGCAATTAGATTAACTAACCCCTTTCCTAGACAGAACTTTCTAGACATTGCCAATAATGTTGTCTAATAATATTATTCAAATAATATGAATTATTGATTTGATAATATGAAATACTGTGCAGCGACAATTATTGAAATATACAACACTGTGCAATACCGTGTGTTACTGTGCAACAACGCGTATTACTTTACTTTAACCACCGGGTATTTCAATAGTTCTAACAGTAACCGTTACGCCGTTATTTTTTAAAAAAAACTCATTCGTGTCATTTTCTTCATCCAATAGTTTTTCGTTATGGGGCCCACAAATGGCTGCGCCGTCGTACGAATATTCTCCGACAACAAGAATATTCCACGACCAAGCGAATATTCCCAGACAACAATAAATATTTTATAACCACTTGCTTATTTTAAAATATTTGCGCATTTTACCCATAACTTACCACATCAATCAAATCTACCCCTTACTACTTCAAAATAATATATAGAGGAAATTCAATTTTATTCATAATAAGTTGGGGTCTTACAACCTCCCATCCTTATGAAATTTTGTCCTCAAAATTGACGTGCGTACCTGGTATTTCAAAAAGGTGAGGATACCTCGCTTTCATTTTCGATTCCAACTCCCATGTCATTTCCTCAATAGCATGGTTTCTCTACAAAACTTTGACTTGTGGTATAACCTTTGTGCGTAGGACATGCTCTTTCCTATCCAAGATCTTGACAGGTACTTCCTCGTACATTAAATCTTCGGATATCTCGTCGGGTTCTAAATCAATAATATGGTTCGGGTCTTTCACATATTTACGTAGCACGTATATGTGAAAAACATTATGAACACGAGACATGCTTGGAGGTAATGCGAGTCTATATGCCACATTTCCTACTCTGTCAAGAATCTCAAATGGACCAATAAATCGAGGATTGAGCTTTCCTCTATTCCTGAATCTCGTAACTCCTTTCCACGGAGAACCACGTAACAATACATGATCCCCAATATTAAATTCCACGTCTTTTCGACGAAGATCCGTATAACTCTTTTGTCGATCCTGTACCGTTTGTATACGTTGTCAGATCATTTGGATCTTTTTCGTAGTCATACGTACCAACTCTGGTCCCAACAATGTTGCTTCACCCACCTCATCCCAGCATACTAGAAAGCGATACTTTCGTCCATACAACGCTTCGAATGGAGCCATGCCTATACTTGCCTGATGACTATTTTTGTAGGAGAATTCCACCAATGGTAGGTACTTATCCCAACTCCCTTTGAAGTCTTGAACATAGAGTCTCAACAGATCTTTAAGAGTTTGAATAGTCCTTTTCGATTGCCCGTTCGTTTGAGGATGATATGCCGAACTGAATCGTAAATCCGTGCCCATAGCTTTCTGCAAGCTGACCCAAAATCGTGAAGTGAATCTTGGGTCACGATCTGAAACTATGGATACTGGCATGCCATGCAATCTCTCAACCTCATTTACGTATATACGAGCAAGACGTTCAAAGGAATAAGTCTCTCGTATCGGTAAGAAAGGAGCAGACTTGGTTAATCTATCAACAATAACCCAAATCGCATCTATGCCTTGAGAAACTTTGGGAAGACCAGTAACGAAATCCATGGTAATGTGTTTCCACTTCTATGTTGGAATCTCAAGTGGTTGCAATGGACCCTTGTGCACTTGATGCTCCGCCTTGACACGTTGACATGTTAAACACCTCGAGATAAACTCCGCGATCTCTCTCTTCATATTGCTCCACCAAAATATATGTCAAAGATCACGATACATTTTGGTACTCCCAGGATGGATTGCAAATGGTGTGTTATGTGCCTCCATCATGATTCTATGCTTCAAGTCAGAATCGTTAGGAAAACAAAGTCTGGAGTTGACTCAAAGTATTCCTTCTTCATCATTTCTTGCTTCTTGAATAACACCTTCTTGCACTTTCTTCTTCATCCTCATCAGCTCCGGGTCTGTAGCTTGAGCAGCTTTAACTTTATCAATTAAAGCGGTTCTACACTTATACTTGACATCATCGCATGGGTCCCCAGAGTCTTGAACTCTATCTCCATCTTTTATAAGTCACACAAAATGGGCCTTTGTATTGACAGCATCGCACTCGTTCCCGCATATAATCTTCTACTCAACGCGTCAGCTACCACGTTTATTTTTCTAGGATGGTATTGGATGGTATAGTCGTAATCTTTCAACAGCTCAAGCCAACATCATTGCCGCATGTTGAGTTTTTTTTGAGTGAAGAAATATTTAAGACTCTTATGATCCGTATAGATCTCCATTTTCTCTCCATACATGTAGTGTCTCCAGATCTTCAACGCAAAAATGACTGCTGCCAACTCTAGATCATGAGTAGGATAATTCCTCTCATATTCTTTAAGTTTCCGTGAGGCATAGGCTATGACTTTCCTATATTACATGAGAACACATCCTAACCCTTTGCCAGAAGCATCGTTATAGATAACAAATCCATCTGAACCAGATGGTATTGTTAGAACAGGTGCCGAAATAAGTCTTCTCTTGAGCTCTTGGAAGCTCTTCTCGCATTCCTCGTTCCATACGAATTTTGTATCGTTCCGAGTCATCTGATTTAATGGAGTAGCGATTCGAGAAAATCCTTCCACGAATCTCTAATAATAACCAGCTAAGCCCAGAAAGCTACGTACTTTGGTCACCGACTTCGGTTGCTCCCAACTTTGTATTGCTTCAATCTTCGCCGAGTCAACAGATACTCTATGTTTTGACACCACGTGCCCAAGGAATGCTACCTCCTCAAGTCATAACTTGTATTTCTTCAACTTGGCATATAGCTTGTTATCACGAAGCCTTTGAAGTACCAGATTCAAGTGGTGCTCATGATCTTCACGACTTTTGGAATAGATGAGGATGTCATAAAGAAAGATAACCACGAACTGATCCAAATATTCCTTGAATATACGGTTCATCATATCTATGAAGCCAGCATGAGCATTAGTTAATCCAAAATTCATGACTAAGAATTCATAATGCCCGTATCGAGTTCTGAAGACAGTCTTCGGAATATCCTCAGTTTTAATCTTTAACTGATGATATCCAGAACGAAGATCGATCTTTGAGAAGAATTGCGCACCTTGCAATGGGTCGAACAGGTCATCAATACGAGGTAATGGATACCTATTCTTGATGGTGACATAGTTCAACTCCCGATAGTCAATACAAAGTCGCATACTCCCGACATGGGCTTAGAAAGCTTGACATCATGTTTTTCAATAAACGAATAATTTTATGACTTGAAATAACATTGATTGATTTTAGTGGTTTGGTTGTTTGGATTCGCGTAACAGGTTGATTAGGAATATGAAAACTAACAACCTTACGAAAATAATTAATTTTGGCATGATAAATAGTTAACCAGTCAATTCCTAAAATCACATCAAATGCAAGTATTTTCAAAGATATAAGATCAACAGGTAGGGTGAGGGTACCAATTTGAATCAAACATGATTTGTAAACTGTAGATGTAACGAAGGTTTCTCCTAACGGAGTTTAAACAGATAAGTCAAAGTCTAATTTCTTAGAAGTCAAGTTCAAACGTTGAGCACAAGCAGATGAAATAAAAGAATGGGTAGCATCGGTATCTAACAAGGTTTATGATTAGCTTATCCGTGATCACCTCGTTCGGGTTCCTCGCGTTTTGGGCAGTCACGACAAACACTCTTTCAGGAACCACCGACTTTGACTTGTCCGGAACAGCCTTTGGAATCACCACCCCCGCTGGACTTTGTTTCGGTACAGGACACTCTCGAGCTATATGACTTTCTTTTTCACAGTTATAACATACCTTGGATTGTTGTGGGCAGTTTGGACTGATGTGTTCGTCTTGTCCACATTTATAACATACGACCGATGCTCCCCTAGAAACAGTTGGTGCTGATGTCGACATTTTCACGTTCTCATTGTTGTACATTCTTTTCTTGAAATCTCTCCCTGACTCACTTCTTATATTATCATAGCCACGATTACCACCGGAGTGGTTACCGCTTCTATCATGATACTTTCCTCCCCGCTCGTTGTCATTGCTCCGATGACTGCTGCCACCGGTACGACCCTAGTTGTGGTCCCTTGGTTGAACAGACTCATTATCTCGCTCCAATAATTGAGCCCTGTTCACAACATCTGAATATAGAGAAATTTTGTGAGAAATGAGGTATGGACAAATTTTGGGTTTCAAACCTCTCATAAACATCCGCGTCATACGTTCCTCATTATCCACCAAATGAGATGCAAACAGGGATAACTCTGCGAACTTAGCTTCGTACTGGGACACATTCATGTTTTTCTATTTCAGTTTGATAAACTCTACCTCTTTCATATGACGAATACTTTCTGGAAAGTACTTGTCATTGAACAGTTTCTGGAATGCCTCCCAAGATATCTTGAGTGCGGCAGGCTGGGTACGCTTCACAGATTCCCACCAGTAATCTACTTCTCCATAGAACATAAAGGTGGCGAATGGAACCTTCTGTTCCTCCATGCATCCCAAGACATCAAATATCTTGGTAATTTACTTAACTCACGTTTTGGCCTTGATCGGATCCGGCTTTCCCAAAAACTCTTGTGGTCCCAACTCTTTGAACTGCTTGGCAGTGACAAGTCGCAAGTTGCTATTATTTCCACCCGTATTTTGAACATGAGTCTCCCTTGTCTGGTTTTGCATGAACTGCAAAAAACTTCTAAACATCCCATCGTTCTTCGTCTGATCGGTGGTGTTGTTTACAGGAGGAATATTGCCTTCTGGTTGCACGTTCTCCTAGTTAGTGATTAAAGGTATCTCAACGGTCTCATTCACTCCATTGTTAACATTCTCAGCTGCCATTCTCAAATACTGCCATAAAATAAGGGTTAATTAAACAAATTAACATATCATACAGTAACCCTATGCTCCAATTGACCAAATAAATACCACATAAGCTTAGTTATGACACACTAGCGAAGAATTTACTCGTCTCTCCCCTCCTAGTTTTATTCCCCGATCTCCTCCAGAGATCATATCCCTAAGCTCTAATACCAACTGTGACGCCCCCCAGAATAGGTCCAATCAACCCAACCCATTCTGAGTCGCCAAATATATGGTACAGAATCCAAATACAATCTTTTATAACAAAAGGTCGTGGAAAATACGACCATACAACTGTGAGTGCTAATACAAACATGTAAAAAATATAAGCACTCAAACTAAGTCCTCATTATAATTGTTATCATAATATTTTACAAAAATAGTGAGGACTACTACTGCTCTTACCTCGAACCATCACTCTGTCCCCCGACTAGTCCCTGTGACATTCTCATTTCCTGAAGAGGACAATAGAATAAAAGAGTGAGCTCAACTAGCCCAGTAAAGAATATTATGACTAAGATAATAAAAAAATAAATTATCGTTAGTATTCAACAAATCAGATAAAATATATTGGACAGCAAGTTTTAGATCAACAACTGTAGCGGAAATAATAATTTAACAGAAGAGTTAAGTAGAAAATGATGTTTACTATCTTCTATGATTTAAAAGTCCATTATCAATATTTTATCCCTGTAACACCAATCAATATATATATCTCAAATCAAATATTCATCTTTGCACTACGGGCCAAAGATATTCATTTGTATCACCAGTGGTCATGTTCATCTCAACACCTGCCCATCTTTGCTCTACGGGCCAAATATATTCATCAGGTAATCATTCATCTTTGCACTACAGGTCAAAGATATTCATCAAGTAATCATTCATCTTTAAACTACAGGCCAAAGATATTCAGTTATACCACCATTTAGGACTGAGAATGATGAAAAATAATATAAATAACGAATCCAGTGAGAGAAAGGACAAAAATTAAAAATTAAAAATTTAGTTTATCCAAGTTCAAGAATACTCCATAATAATCAATTGTGGAGTAAAATTCAAGAATGAAGTTCAAAACTTGGATCCAATCAAAGATAGCAACCATAATAGCCAACTTCGGCAAAGAAAATAAATTTTAATTTTTTCGTGAATAGTACCGTATTCGTGAATAGTGCCGTATATGTGAATAGTAACTCCGACATAAAAAGGTAAAAATTTGACAATAAAATTCATACCAATATTTTGGTGTAATGATATTGAGAAAAATAATATCATTTACGAAAAAAAATAACATCCCTTACCTCAAAAGAATAGTACTTTTAACTGAAATATCGGATATAATGCTGAAGAAAACTTGCACTGTTTATCACTCTCAAAGTATCTAAATACTCACAAAAATACGCTCGATATTATAGAGAGAGAAACTTCTGATTCTGGTGTGATTTTCAATTTTAACTAAGCACCCTATTTATAGAAAAATGCTTAGAACACCAATGCAAAAAAATAAAATCGGACGCCTCCCTCTTTGACTTTTTAATTTTTCAGCATTATAAACCAGTGGGGCCGACCATGTATCTAATTCGTAGGTATGACACCTACTCATCAAATACCCCCAAACTTAACCCATTATTTGTCCTCAAGCAATGCAATGATGAAATGCAACCTAACTATATGCCTACGAATCAAACAACAAAATAACATAGCATCCAATAACAGGCCTCAAAAATAACACATAATACTCAATCTAGAACATCCAACCAACATAAAGTTTTCAACTCAAATCACTTAGTCAAATTATGCCTGTCATCATTCATGTTATGTGTGTGTGTATAAACCAACTATTTTAATCAATCATAGCTCAAATCACTCACATAAGCAACTTCTAAGAAAGAAACTCCAGTTTTTATTAAACTCAACCAGCTAACACAACCAATCCGACTAATGTAAGCAATTACTAAGCACAGGGGTATCACTAAGGGTTATCATACACATAATTTATTATTGTACGAGTGTGTTTTACGCTCCATCTCGCTTTTTAACTCGACTTGTGCAATGTCTAGTTTCCTTAGGCTTTCAAAACTACCCATGTATCGAGCTTTTGACCAGTGACTCCGAAACCAGTTGGCTTTAGGGCACTAGGTGTTAAGACACCCCTACGGATCTAATAACCCAAGTAGCAATGACCACGAAACTAAACTAGTCAAGTTTGATTATTTATTCCTATTTTTTTTTTCAATGATAATTCACCCCAAGATTCCCCAAACTTAGTTTCTTGCTAAACTTCCGCCTTCATGAATGTTTCACTGAATTCATCAAATATTATCCCAAATTTTCTTACCAGAAATAGATTATGTAACGATTTGAATCAAATTGACCAAACAGTCAGTTATGTGCTTTCCTTACTAATTATGAATTTCAGACAGGCATAATTGACTTCACAATTTAAGTCATTACTCCACATTAGTATTCAATCCTTTTTGAGTTTCAAACTATCCATTCAGTCTTATCATTGGCCAAAATTAGATTACTACATCATATCCTGCTTGATTCATGCAACTAGATGCGACACATGCAACATAACTCTAATGAAACATGCATAAGTACTACTAACATGAGTAAACTAAGCAACATGCTCCTACTCTATGTACACAAACTATTAACTACAAAACATAATGCCACCCCCAAACTTAAATGACACAGTGTCCTCATTGTGTAAGTGTATTTAAATTAAGAACTGAGGACTTCCCTGATCAAAGCTTACTCCTCTCCGGCATCTTCATCTTCGGCATTAGGAGGAGGTAAGTCTGGAGGTGGATACACTGACAGAGGTGGAGGGAGTGTGAACTGGTACGGAGTCCCGGCTGGATTCATTCGGTGAAACATATCTGCCAACGACGTGGTACAATGAGAATAAATTTCTGCTTGGCGTTGGGCAAGACAAGACTGCTGCCGATCCATACGGTCAAAACCTTGGTGTATCTGGGTTGCCACCAAGTCAATCCGTCTCGTATAATGTTGTAGGTCTCTCCATATATTCTCAACCCAATCAGGTGGTGGCATTGAACTTGGGGCCTCAGGAGGATGCTCAACAGGCTGCTCAACATATACTGGGGGAACGATAATAAATCCCATTCCCCGTGGGTGTGATTCAGCCCCATCCCAGATCTTGTAAAGTGTCATCACAGAGTGGTTAATTGGGGCTAAAGGTGCCTGTAATGCCTCTTCGTCATCCCACTGAACTCCAGCTTTTCGGCACAATTCTGTAATCAGAGATGGGTGAGGCAACCCACCTGAAGTGCCTCCGTCAAGCCCTCGCATAATCGATTCATGGATGACTTCCCCAACATCCACAGATTTTCCCTTAGCAATGCAAAACAACAGGGCAGCCAGCTGATTAATAACATCACTCATATGCCTGCATGAAATTAACTTAGCGCAGATGAATGCATGCCAAGCTTTTCCATATCGGCTCAACTTCGAAGATGGAAAGTGAACTGCTTCTTGTTGATCTGTCAGTTTCCATTCAGTTCCTGGTACACAAAGGGCTTCAATCACTTCACTGTAATCCAATTCTCGCTTCATATACATATGATAATCACTATCACGAATCTTCTTCAATCCATAATAAGCGTTGATTGCCTTTCGACCAACATTAACTGATTTTCCACGAACCATTACTAAACTGCCGTTGGCCTCTTTAACGTTTGAATAGAACTCCTTGACAATTTTTATAGTTGCTGGTCCAGGCTGAGAAGTAAAGGTACTCCACTTCCGGTGTCGAATCATTTGGGCAACTTCCCCATCTTGGTCATCAGGTAGTAAACCACGTTCTAGAATTAGAGATTTGCCTTATGCCCTATTTTGATATCTATCAGCAGCCTGAACGCTTACAAATCTCTTCTTATCAAACTTGCCAGACGATCCTGAACTTTCCCCCCTGTGCCTTTTGGGGGCTATATATAAACTAACTCGGCCAAGTTGTTGCCCCAAGAATCAATAAACAGTAGCCCAATAGGTGGAAAATCTTTCCGAGGCAATATATCGAGCAGGTGGTGTGCACCTTTGAAAAGCTCTTTATGTGATTTTCCCCCAAACTAGTTTTAAGCCAAATCTGCAAACTTAACAATGCATAATGCTTCACCAATGCAATAATAAATTAAACTAACCCAACCCCAATTGAGCCAGCAGAAACTCAATTGGGTCCACAAGCAAAACAAAATAACAACTTCAATACTTCAGACATCCATCCTTCTTTCAAGCAATTCCAAGTTATCAATGGTTAAGCTATACAATACTTACTTGAAATTAGGGCTAGATTTGAAGTTCATACCATTTGGAAGGGTTAGCTTGAAGGATTGAGGCTTGAAATCCAAAATTTTCCTTGTTGCTATGTAGAAGATGAACTCACGAGTTTGCTTGTCAGAATGGATGTTGGTAGGAGCATACGATGTTGGTGGCTTGGAATTGGAGAAAGGGAGAGCATAGGACGAATTTGGGTGCTAGTAGGAGAAGAAAATGAAGTTGGAGTGAAATAGGAGAGAGAGAAATTGATTTGAAATGGGGTTTCCCGATTTGGGCTTATATTTTTTTTTTCAAGTGTGCAGGTAGAGCGCCTAGGCGCTTGGAATTGTGCATGTTGGAGCGCCTAGGCCCTTGGTGGCAGCGAATTGGAGTTGTGGTCAGCGCCTAGGCGCTTGGTTTGGCTTTGTTTGGAGAGCTTAGGCGCTTGGGTCATTGGGGAGTTACTGGTTGGTGGCGCCTAGGCGCTTGCTGGAGACTTAACCTGAGAGCCTAGGCGCTTGGACTAGACTTGGCGATTTTTGTTTTCCACATCTGTCCTGCTAGGACCTGCAATCAAGTCAACCACTATCAATGAGTAATTGCCACCATTTGCATACTAGACTAAGATGACATAAATACTAAATACCTAAATGGTCTATACTACTAAGCAATTCAATAACACTAAAATGGAGGAAAATAATTAGAAATCTGAGAATTTGACAAATGGACATTCTGCATTTGAACTCATAAGTGCTTGGCTTCCAGGGGGCGCTGCCCCCTTGCAACCCCCGCCAGCTCACCGGCGAGCTGGGCAGCCGCTCGCTCTCCGGGGAGCGAGACCCCCGAATGGGTAGTCGTAGTGGCCATTAGTCGAACCCGTAAATTATGAAATTTTATTTCCTATCCTGAAATCAAATGAAGACCGTGTTAGAGAACATAAGGGGCGTAACTACTGATATTAGTTCTATAAAATCCTAAGCTATAAAAGTTTCACCACTAAATAAACTAACAATAAAGCAAATAGAAAAAAAAATAAAAAATAAAATAAAATCTTGGGTTGCCTCCCAGTTAGCGCTTGGTTTATAGTCTTCAGCCTGACTTTCTTCTCTGTTCTAATCAGCAAGACTGATAGATGTTTTCTCACGATCGATGTGACCCCCATAGTAATATTTCAACCTCTGACCGTTGACTTTGAACATTCGTTTTGAATCTGACTCCTCAACTTCCACAGCTCCATGAGGGAATACCTTAGTAATACTGAATGGACCTGACCAACGTGATTTCAACTTTCCAGGAAAGAGTTTTAGTCTGGAGTTGTATAACAACACTGTTTGCCCCGGTTCAAACTTCCTTGCTATAATTTTCTCATCATGCCACCTCTTAACTTTTTCCTTATACAGTTTAGCATTCTCGTACGAGTGGAGTCTGAATTCATCCATTTGATTCAATTCTAGAAGGCGTTTTTCTCCCGCAGCGGATATATCAAAGTTCAACTTCCGGATAGCCCAATAAGCACTGTGTTCTAATTCTACCGGAAGACGGCATGCTTTCCCATAAACCAACCTGTATGGTGACATCCCTATCGGTGTCTTGTAAGCTGTACGGTATGCCCACAGAGCATCATCCAACTTACTTGCCCAATCCTTCCTACTCGGGTTCACTACCTTCTCGAGAATTCGTTTCACTTCTCGGTTAGAAACTTCGGCTTGACCACTCATCTGCGGATGGTAAGCAGTTGCTATCTTGTGAGTAATTCCATAATTAGCAAGAGTAGCTGAAAACTACTTGTTGCAGAAGTGTGTGCCTTCATCACTAATTATCGCACGAGGAGTGCCGAATCTAGAGAAGATGTTCTTACGAATGAACTTAACCACAACTTTGGCATCATTGGTGGGTGATGCGATAGCTTCAACCCACTTCGAAACGTAATCCACCGCTAGAAGTATATAGGAGTTGCTGAAAGACGAGGGGAAAGGTCCCATGAAGTCGATGCCCCAAACATCAAATAATTCAACCTCTAGGATCGTGTTGAGTGGCATCTCGTGTCTCTTCGATATATTGCCAACTCTTTGGCATCTGTCACATTTCAACATGAACACATGAGCATCCTTAAAGAGCGTTGGCCAATAGAATCCACATTGTAGTACTTTGGCTGCAGTTCTTTCTCCCCCGAAATGTCCACCATATTCCGATGCATGACATTGGTGTAAAATGTTTTCCATTTCGACTTCCGGAATGCACCTTCTTATTATTTGATATGCACATTGTTTAAATAGGAACGGCTCATCCCAAAGATATTGCTTCACATCATGAAGAAATTTCTTCTTCTGCTGACTCGTCAAATCTGGCGGAAACACCTTACTCACAATGAAATTTACATAATCTGCATACCATGATGTATCCATCCTTACCGCAAACAGTTGTTCATCCGGAAAGAATTCGTTGATCACTGTTGTGTCATTTTTTTTTAGTTTTTCATTCTCTAACCGTGATAAATGATCAGCAACCTGATTTTCTGTTCCTTTTCTGTCCCGGATCTCCAAGTCAAACTCTTGTAGCAATAATACCCATCGAATCAATCTCGGCTTCGCATCCTTCTTTGCTATCAAGTACTTAATTGCTGAATGGTCTGTAAACACAATCACCTTTGTCCCAATCAAATATGAGCGAAATTTATCAAATGCATAGACAATTGCTAATAGCTCCTTCTCGGTAGTAGTATAATTCAGTTGGGCATCCGTTAATGTCTTACTAGCATAGTATATAGCATGAAAAATGTTGTCCTTTCGTTGGCCAAGGACTGCGCCAATCGCAAAGTCACTAGCATCACACATTAACTCGAACGGGATACTCCAATCTGGCGCTATGATTACAGGTGCGGTAACTAGTTTCTTCTTCAACACATCAAAAGCTTCCAAGCATGTTTGATCAAAGTTGAATGGGACATCCTTCTCCAAAAGACTACAAAGTGGTTTCGTGATTTTGGAGAAGTCTTTTATAAATCTTCTATAGAAACCAGCGTGTCCCAAAAAACTTCGAATTCCCTTTACTGAAACTGGTGGCGGGAGGTTCTCTATTGTTTCGATCTTCGCTCTATCAACCTCAATTCCATTTGATGACACTCGATGACCCAAGATTACCCCCTCTTGCACCATAAAATGACATTTCTCCCAGTTTAAAACCAAACTCGTTTCCATACACCGTTTAAGCACAAGAGTGAGATTTTCCAAACAATAATCGAACGAATCCCCAAAAACTGAAAATTCATCCATAAATACCTCGAGATTTTGTTCGACCATATCGGAGAAAATAGCCATCATACACCGTTGAAATGTCTCCGGCGCATTACATAATCCAAAAGACATTCTGCGAAAAGAAAGTACCATATGGGCATGTGAATGTCGTCTTCTCCTGATCCTCGGGTGCAATGGCAATCTGGTTATAACCTGAGTATCCATCCAAGAGGCAATAATATTCATGCCCTGCAAGCCTGTCCAACATCTGATCTATGAATGGTAGAGGAAAATGGTCCTTACGAGTGGCCTTGTTCAACTTTCTGTAATCCATACACACCCGCCAACCCGTAACTGTTCGAGTCGGGATTAATTCATTATGTTCATTTGCAACTACTGTCATTCCCCCTTTCTTTGGCACACATTGAACCGGACTTACCCATGAGCTATCTGAGATAGGGTAAACAATTCCCGCATCCAACCATTTAATAATTTCCTTTTTGACAACTTCCTTCATGATGGGATTGAGTCTTCGTTGTTGTTCAATAGTCGGTTTCGCTTCATCTTCCAACAAAATCTTATGCATGCAAATTGATGGGTTTATCCCCTTGATATCCGCAAGAGTCCACCCTAGAGCTGTCTTATACTGCCTAAGTACCCTTAGCAACTTTTCCTCTTGAACCTCATTAAGTGAAGCAGAAATTATGACTGGTAGAGTAGAAGAAGAACCGAGGTAGGCATACCGTAGATGGTTAGGCAATGGCTTAAGTTCTAAGGTGGGCGGTTCTTCTAAGGATGATTTCACCTTTTCAACTGGCTTTCCCCAATAATCCAAAGGTTCAAATTTTTGCATACATCGTGTGAACTTCGGAGTTGAATCTAACATTTGAGCCAATTCTAATACAGTTGAGTCATCAGACATGTTCTCACTTACCAATGCCGCTTCTAGAGGGTCTTCATTTACTGAGTTGATACTTGTTTCCCTAATTGCTCCCTCAATCAGATCAACCCTAAAGCATTCTTCTTCTTCCTTTGGGAACTTCATAGCTTTGAATACATTAAAAGTCACCTCTTCATCTTGGACCTTCATCGTTAACTCTCCTTTTTGCACATCAATCAATGTTCTACCCGTAGCTAAAAACGGGCGCCCAAGAATAATTGGTATATTGCTATCTTCCTCAAAGTCAAGAACTATGAAGTCCACAGGGAATATAAATTTATCTACCTTTACTAGTACGTCTTCCACTATTCCCTTGGGGTAGGTGAGAGATCTATCAGCAAGCTGCAAAGTAACATTCGTTGGTGTAGCTTCCTTCAACCCAAGCTGTTGATAGACTGATAATGGCATAAGGTTGATGCTTGCTCCCAAATCACACAGACATCTACTGAAAAACTGAGTTCCTATTGTGCACGGAATGGTGAAGCTACCCGGATCCTTCAACTTCGGTGGTAGCTTTCTCTGTAGAATAGCACTGCATTCCTCCGTCAATGCTACTGTCTCGAACTCTCCTAGCTTTCTCTTCCTCGATAGAATATCCTTCATGAATTTTACATAGCTAGGCATTTGTTCTAGAGCATCTGCGAATGGAATATTAATCTGTAGCTTTTTAAACACTTCTAGAAACTTTGAAAATTGTCTGTCTAACTTCTGTTTCTGAAATCTCTGTGGAAATGGTAAAGGTGGTGTAACTGACATCTGCTTTTCTTCTTTCTGCTTTTCCACCACTTTTCCCTCAGACTTACTTTCTGAATTTTCAGATTCTTTTCCATCTACCTTCTCATTACTCTCTTTCTTATGCTCATCAGAGTCTGTAGCCAACTCCTTCCCACTTCTGAGTGTAACTGCTTTACATTGTTCATTCCCATCCTTCCTCGGATTCTTCTCAGTATCACTTGGTAGCGAACCTTGAGGTCGGTTGTTTAAAGCGCTTGCTATCTGCCCAATCTGATTTTCAAGATTCCTTATTGCTGCTGATTGGTTCTTTGTTGTTGCTTCAAACTGAGTTGCCATTCTTGCAAGTAATTCCTCCATTTGAGATAACTTGTCAGGTTGTTGAGGTTGCTGATGTTGTTGAGGTTGTGGGTGTTGAGGCTGAAATCCAGGTGGATGTGGCTGTCTTGGAGCTTGAGCTTGTGCTTGTGACTGATTATTGCTCCAAGATAGATTTGGGTGGTTCCTCCATCCTGGGTTATAACTATTTGCATTATTACCTTGTTGTCGATTATAATTAGACACAAACTGCACTGATTCAGGACTTATTGCACATTGATTACTTGAATGGTTCCCCGCGCACAATTCACATACCATGGCCACAGTTTGCCTATTCGGATTCCCCATATGTTCAATTTTCTGTGTTAGAGCTGCAATTTGGGCTGACAATGCTGTAACTGCATCTACCTCTATTATCCCAGCAACTTTTGGTTGTGTCATTCTAGCAGTTGGCCATTGGTAGTTGTTAGCTGACATCACCTCTAGCAAACTGTACGCTTCATTAAAATTTTTTGTCATGAAGGCTCCTCCAGATGCCGCGTCAACACTAGCCCGTATACCACCCATGAGCCCATTATAGAATGATTGTACTAGTAGCCAATCGGGCAATCCATGGTGTGGACATTTTCTCATATACTCTTTAAATCTCTCCCAGGCGTCATATAATGACTCTGAATCAAATTGAGTGAAATTGGTTATCTCATTCCTTAACTTTGCTGTTTTGGCAGGAGGAAAAAACTTTGCTAGGAACTTCTGTGCCAGATCATCCCACGTGGTAATGGATCCAGGTGGCAGTGAATGTAGCCATCCTCTTGCTTTGTCTCGGAGAGTGAACTGAAACAAACGAAGTCTAACTGCATCGTCTGAGACTTGGTTGTATTTGAATGTGTCACAAACCTCTAGAAAACTCACCAAGTGCTCATTCGGATCATCATTTGCCAAGCCCCCAAACTGTACCAGATTTTAAATCATTTGGATGGTTCCCGGCTTAATCTCAAAAGTTGCAGCATTAATTGCCGGTCGTTGAATGCTTGACCTGATCCCATCCATTTTTGGCATAGCATAATCCTGAAGGGATTTCTGTTGCTCTTCTGCCATTGTATCTTTCTTCTCAAGTGCCTCTCGCGTTTCTTTAACCCACTTATGCAACTGTCTGAATCGTTTGTCTATATCGTCTTCGTATGGTTCAAGCTTCGGATGTTTCGATCGCGTTTGCATACACGAAAGAAGATAACCTGAGAAGAAAATAAAATTAAAAGTCTAAATTAAGATTAACTTTATCAAAATTAATAATAACGAAATATTAAACTAATTTCCCCGGCAACGGTGCCAAAAACTTGTTGCCTATTTTATTAACAGCAATTAAACACGCAAGTATACGTGTTCGTTTATAACATCTAGCAAGCAAGGATATCGTTCCCACGAGGAAATAGATTAATATTACCAAATATAAATTTCAATTCAATTAATCTTAAATTAAACTACGAATAATGATTATGATTTTGAGAATTCTAATTAACAACTAAAGTATATCGTCACAAGAATGAATGCAGATGGAATAGGTTAAGATCACAACTTCCCTTAGTATTTCATTTAAACCAATACACTCATTTAATTATTCAATCACTATGAATCGCTAACCAAGAATTCTTTATAATATTCAAGTACTTCTTCCGAAGACACGTAAACGAATCCTTATACATCCAGCAGTTACGCAACAGATTTACAAGGAACACCCTAAATAATTAATCCACTATATTCCTATGTGAATTAAGATAATTGGGGTTTTCAAGTACAGATTCTTTAATGGTTGCAAAAGACATATAGATATATTCCTATCCTATATGCTAAACATATTAACCTTTTTCAGTTTATATGAACAGATGATATCATATCTAGATCTAACTCATACTCCATTTTCCAATTTCGTATAAATTATCCCGGTAATTGTTGATCAGACAATTAATCAATGAACACAAGATATGATAAACGATTCAAGAGTAATTAACTTAAATCAAATAAGGAGCATCAAATTCAAATTACATACTAAGTTCCGTTGCGATCTTAATAAAAAGTTAGTTCATAATGATAGAGAAAAACATCATCCAAATTAAGAATCCAAACATCCCAAAGATTACAAAATTAAAGATAGAAGAAAGGGATAGAAGAAACTATTAAGCCGCTCCAAATCTCTAGCTTGATCTTCAACCTTTTGTAACTCTCCTTCGTGATCTCCTTCAAAATCCTTCTTCCGTCGTATCTCCCTCTGTCCCTTACTTTTTAAAACCCTAATATCCAGTCTGATTGGCCTCCATTGTACTCAGCCGCATAAATTAGCATCCAAAATCGTGCATGAGCGCCTAGGCGCTTGTCCAAGGGCAAATCCAAGCGCCTAGGCTCTTGACCAGGACCAAGTAATTACAAAAATGCCATTACGCCTATTTTTGACTTCTTTTTAATTCTTTTCTCTTCCAAAATGACATATTTGCCCTTCCAACTCCACCTACAAGAAATAAACACAAAAACAAATAAATAGATCCTAAAAACACTTAAAGATAACAATAAGTAAACTCAAACAATATCTAATTCGTAGGTATGGCACCTACTCATCAGTGACATAGTTCAACTCCCGATAGTCAATACAAAGTCGCATACTCCCGTCTTTTTTCTTTACGAATAAAACAGGAGCACCCCAAGGAGATGTACTAGGACGAATAAAATCGATGTCTAACAACTCCTGTAGTTGGACCTTTAAATCCTGAAGTTCAATAGGAGCCATTTGATATGGGATTTTAGAAATGAGTTTTGTACCGAGTTCAAGGTTAATAAAGAATTCAACTTCACGTTCTGGGGGTAGACCGGAAAGTTCTTCAGGAAATACATCAGTAAATTCATTAACAACAGAAATATTATTCAAATCTGACGTATTTTGGTTTAAATCAGTGACATGGGCTTAGAAAGCTTGACATCCGTTTTTCAATAAACGAATAGTTTTATGACTTGAAATAACATTGATTGATTTTAGTGGTTTGGTTGTTTGGATTCGCGTAACAGGTTGATTAGGAATATGAAAACTAACAACCTTACGAAAATAATTAATTTTGGCATGATAAATAGTTAACCAGTCAATTCCTAAAATCACATCAAATGCAAGTATTTTCAAAGATATAAGATCAACAAGTAGGGTGAGGGTACCAATTTGAATCAAACATGATTTGTAAACTGTAGATGTAACGAAGGTTTCTCCTAACGGAGTTTAAACAGATAAGTCAAAGTCTAATTTCTTAGAAGTCAAGTTCAAACGTTGAGCACAAGCAGATGAAATAAAAGAATGGGTAGCATCAGTATCTAACAAGGATTATGATTAGCTTATCCGTGATCACCTCGTTCGGGTTCCTCGCGTTTTGGGCAGTCACGACAAACGCTCTTTCAGGAACCACCGACTTTGACTTGTCCGGAACAGCCTTTGGAATCACCACCCCCGCTGGACTTGGTTTCGGTACAAGACACTCTCGAGCTATATGACCTTCTTTTTCACAGTTATAACATACCTTGGATTGTTGTGGGCAGTTTGGACTGATGTGTTCGTCTTGTCCACATTTATAACATACGACCGATGCTCCCCTAGAAACAGTTGGTGCTGATGTCGACATTTTCACGTTCTCATTGTTGTACATTCTCTTCTTGAAATCTCTCCCCGACTCACTTCTTATATTATCATAGCCACGATTACCACCGGAGTGGTTACCGCTTCTATCATGATACTTTCCTCCCCGCTCGTTGTCATTGCTCCGATGACTGCTGCCACCGGTACGACCCTAGTTGTGGTCCCTTGGTTGAACAGACTCATTATCTCGCTCCAATAATTGAGCCCTGTTCACAACATCTGAATATAGAGAAATTTTGTGAGAAATGAGGTATGGACAAATTTCGGGTTTCAAACCTCTCATAAACATCCGCGTCATACGTTCCTCATTATCCACCAAATGAGATGCAAACAGGGATAACTCTGCGAACTTAGCTTCGTACTGGGACACAGTCATGTTTTTCTGTTTCAGTTTGATAAACTCTACCTCTTTCATATGACGAATACTTTCTGGAAAGTACTTGTCATTGAACAGTTTCTGGAATGCCTCCAAAGACATCTTGAGTGCGGCAGGCTGGGTACGCTTCACAGATTCCCACCAGTAATCTACCTCTCCATAGAACATAAAGGTGGCGAATGGAACCTTCTGTTCCTCCATGCATCCCAAGACATCAAATATCTTGGTAATTTACTTAACTCACGTTTTGGCCTTGAACGGATCCGGCTTTCCCAAAAACTCTTGTGGTCCCAACTCTTTGAACTGCTTGGCAGTGACAAGTCGCAAGTTGCTATTATTTCCACCTGTATTTTGAACATGAGTCTCCCTTGTCTGGTTTTGCATGAACTGCAAAAAACTTCTAAACATCCCATCGTTCTTCGTCTGATCGGTGGTGTTGTTTACAGGAGGAATATTGCCTTCTGGTTGCACGTTCTCCTAGTTAGTGATTAAAGTATTCGTCATATGAAAGAGGTAGAGTTTATTGAGTCAATAATATAAAATATCAACGTAGCAATTATAATAAAAGGTAGAGTCGCCAAATACATGGTACAGAATCCAAATACAATCTTTTATAATAAAAGGTCGTGGAAAATACGACCATACAACTATGAGTGCTAATACAAACATGTAAAAAATATAAGCACTCAAACTAAGTCCTCATTATAATTGTTATCATAATATTTTACAAAAATAGTGAGGACTACTACTGCTCTTACCTCGAACCATCACTCTGTCCCCCGACTAGTCCCTGTGACATTCTCATTTCCTGAAGAGGACAATAGAATAAAAGAGTGAGCTCAACTAGCCCAGTAAAGAATATTATGACTAAGATAATAAAAAAATAAATTATCGTTAGTATTCAACAAATCAGATAAAATATATTGGACAGCAAGTTTTAGATCAACAACTGCAGCGGAAATAATAATTTAACAGAAGAGTTAAGTAGAAAATGATGTTTACTATCTTCTATGATTTAAAAGTCCATTATCAATATTTTATCCCTGTAACACCAATCAATATATATATCTCAAATCAAATATTCATCTTTGCACTACGGGCCAAAGATATTCATTTGTATCACCAGTGGTCATGTTCATCTCAACACCTGCCCATCTTTGCTCTACGGGCCAAATATATTCATCAGGTAATCATTCATCTTTGCACTACAGGTCAAAGATATTCATCAAGTAATCATTCATCTTTAAACTACAGGCCAAAGATATTCAGTTATACCACCATTTAGGACTGAGAATGATGAAAAATAATATAAATAACGAATCCAGTGAGAGAAAGGACAAAAATTAAAAATTAAAAATTTAGTTTATCCAAGTTCAAGAATACCCCATAATAATCAATTGTGGAGTAAAATTTAAGAATGAAGTTCAAAACTTGGATCCAATCAAAGATAGCAACCATAATAGCCAACTTAGGCAAAGAAAATAAATTTTAATTTTTTCGTGAATAGTACCGTATTCGTGAATAGTGCCGTATATGTGAATAGTAACTCCGACATAAAAAGGTAAAAATTTGACAATAAAATTCATACCAATATTTTGGTGTAATGATATTGAGAAAAATAATATCATTTACGAAAAAAAATAACATCCCTTACCTCAAAAGAATAGTACTTTTAACTGAAATATCGGATATAATGCTGAAGAAAACTTGCACTGTTTATCACTCTCAAAGTATCTAAATACTCACAAAAATACGCTCGATATTATAGAGAGAGAAACTTCTGATTCTGGTGTGATTTTCAATTTTAACTAAGCACCCTATTTATAGAAAAATGCTTAGAACACCAATGCAAAAAAATAAAATCGGACGCCTCCCTCTTTGACTTTTTAATTTTTCAGCATTATAAACCAGTGGGGCCGACCAATATTCACTACCATTTCCCTTTTTCACGTTTTTGTTTTAAAAAACAATCATAACACCAAAAACAATTCAGATCCAATATTCCAGAACTTCAATAATTCATAATAAACAGCCCTTTTATCAGAAAAATACGAATCTTATGTCCATTCCATATGAAATTTAATTCTCTACAATTTTGTAGAAGAAAGTTTTTCCAAATTCTGAACGAAAAATGACCCAAATTTATATACGGATGAACTTACAAGATATAATCAAATTTCAGTCAAAAATGGGGCCCACCAACATATTTAACATGTTTTTTGTAACAAAATACTCCGGACCCAATTTGCACTATTCCTCCTCATTTTATTCATATATCGTGCGTTTATTATAAAAATATCACCATTATTATATTATTACATCATACACTTATAATGTAATATTACAATAATTATTTGAATGAATTATTTTATCTAAGAAGATAAAATATCAACTCTTAATAATTGTCTCTTTAAAAATTCCTCCATTAAATAAATATTTCCTTAATATTTTTATCAATAATTAATTAATCACAAATAATATTACAGAATCACAATAATGACAACTAGGTCGTTTCCAGTAAAGAGGGGGCTTTCCGATAAGGATTTCTCCTTACTGGCGCGTAATTAGATACCCCTTTTCTAGACAGAACTTCCTAGACATTGCAAATAATGTTGTCTAATAATATTATTCAAATAATATGAATTATTGATTTGATAATGTGAAATACTATGCAGCGACAATTATTGAAATATACAACACTGTGCAATACCGTTTGTTACTGTGCAACAATGCGTATTACTTTACTTTAACCACCGAGATTTCAATAGTTCTAACAGTAACCGTTACGCCGTTAGTTTTTAAACATTCATGTTGATTTCTTCATCCGATAGTTTTTCGTTATGAGGCCCACAAATGGCTGCGCCGTTGTGCGAATATTTCCCCGACAACAAGAATATTCTTCGGCCAAGCGAATATTCCCCGACAACAATAAATATTTTATAACCACTTGCTTATTTTGAAATATTTGCGCATTTTACCCATAACTTACCACATCAATCAAATCAACCCCTTACTACTTCAAAATAATATATAAAGGAAATTTAATTTTATTCATAATAAGTTGTGGTCTTACAACCTCTCATCCTTATGAAATTTTGTGCTCGAAATTGACGTGTGTACTTGGTATTTCGAAAAGGTGAGCATACCTCGCTTTCATTTCAATTCAAACTCCCATGTCATTTTCTCAATAGCATGGTTTCTCCACCAATGCAGAAAAAATAAAATCGGACGCCTCCCTCTTTGATTTTTTCATTTTTCAGCATTATAAACCAGTGGGGCCCACCAATATTCACCACCATTTCCCTTTTTCACGTTTTTGTTTTAAAAACAATTATAACCCCAAAAATAATTTAGATCCAATATTTCAAAAGTTCAATAATTCATAATAAATAGCCCTTTTATCAGAAAATACGAATCTTATGTCCATTCAATATGAAATTTAATTCTCTACAACTTTGTAGAAGAAAGTTTTTCCAAATTCCGAACGAAAAATGACCAAAATTTGCATATGGATGAACTTGCAGGCATCAAATTTCAGTTAAAAATGGGGCCCACCAACATATTTAACATGTTTTTTGTAACAAAAATACTCCGAACCCAATTTACTCTCTTTCTCCTCATTTTATTCATATATCGTGCGTTTATTATAAAAATATCATCATTATTATATTATTACATCATACACTTTTAATGTAATATTACAATAATATATTTGAATAAATTATTTTATCGAAGAAGATAAAATATCAACTCTCAATAATTGTCTCTTTAAAAATTCCTCCATTAAATAAATATTTCCTTATCATTTTTATCAATAATTAATTATTCACAAATAATATTACAAAATCACAATAATGACAACTAGGTTGTTCCCAGAAAAGAGGGGGCTTTTCAATAAGGATTTCTCCTTATTAGCGCGCAATTAGATTAACTAACCACTTTCCTAAACAGAACTTCCTAAACGTTGCCAATAATGATGTCTAATAATATTATTCAAATAATATGAATTATTAATTTGATAATGTGAAATACTGTGCATCGACAATTATTGAAATATACAATACTGTGCAATACCGTGTGTTACTGTGCAACAACGCGCATTACTTTACTTTAACCATCGGGTATTTCAATAGTTCTAACGGTAACCGTTACGCCGTTATTTTTCAAAAAAAACTCATTTGTGTCATTTTCTTCATCCGATAGTTTTTCGTTATGGGGCCCACAAATGGCTGCGCCGTTGTGCGAATATTTCCCCGACAACAAGAATATTCTTCGGCCAAGCGAATATTCCCCGACAACAATAAATATTTTATAACTACTTACTTATTTTGAAATATTTGCGCATTTTACCCATAACTTACCACATCAATCAAATTAACCCCTTACTACTTCAAAATAATATATAGAGGAAATTTAATTTTATTCATAATAAGTTAGGGTCTTACAGTATATATATATATATATATATATATATATATATATATATATATATATATATATATATATATATATGTGTGTGTGTGTGTGTGTGTGTGTGTGGTACATTAGATATGATATATGTATATATATATATATATATATATGTATATATATATAGATGTATAATAAATACATGTGTATGTAAATTGCATGTATCAAATGAATTAAGCAAAAACTTGTTGGTGACTTTCGCCCAAGAGAAGAAAAACAAAAGGCAACTATTGAAGCATTAAATGATAGTTGAAGTTGACAACCTTTCTCCAAAATTCGGATGATATGGTGACTTGGCAATCCATGTGATTCAATTTTCTAAATTAATCCAAACCTTACATTTTAACCAAATGATTTTCATCCACTGATTTTCCAAAATGGCCATTTTGCCCCAAGCTTGAAATCCTATAAATAGGGAGCTTTCTCTTCATTTTTAATTTACCAATTTACAAACCAAGAAAAGCTTATACTCCTCCTACATACTCTCTCTCTCTAAGAAGCTTTCTCTCTCTTCTTATCAAAGTTCTAAGCATTTGAGAAAAGCAAATTGGTCACAAGTACTTGAGATAAGGTTCTCTAAATTGTTTGATTAAATTGTCTCTTACTTGTTTATTGCTATAAATATAAATATACATTGTTCTACACAATTATATATATTTATATTTCATCTATTTATTATTTATATAAATATATAGATTAACACTTGATTGACCCTGAGATACTTATTATAAGTAAAAACTCTCCGGATTGTCACACGTTGTAAATCAAAATATTTATAGAAGTATTTTATATATATTTATTATTTATATAAATAGATTAACACTTGATTGAACCTGAGATATTAATTCTCCGGATAGTCAAAAGTTGTCAATCAAAGTATTTATATAAATACTTTATATATATCCGTTATTTATATAAATATATAGATTAACACTTATTTGACCCTGAGATACAAGTAAAAACTCTCTGGATTGTCACTAAGGTGTTTTATCGAAAATATTTATATAAATATACAAGTGTGAAATATATAAATTTGGTCAATACTTAGACTCCGAAACAAGTTTCCTAAGTGGCCTCCTTTATATATTGTTCACATAATAGATAAAATATTTCTATATATTATCTGAGTTAAACAAATATATTTATTATATCAAGTATTGCATAACTGATTTATTTATTATACTTGATATTTGTCATCACAAGTATTTGATCATAAATTCATTTATTCATTAAATACTTTTTGCATAATATAAAAGTTATTTAAACTTTTATATCACAAACTTAAGTGAATATATCTGCTTAAATAGAAACATATTTGATTTAACGCTTAAAACAACTTATCTGCTTATTCAGAAGCATTTTCACTCTAAATATAAAAGTAATTTAAACTTTAATATTTGAACTTAAAGTTACATTTCTTTAATCAATAAAGAATAAATAATTCTTTATAAATTTGCATTAAACTATATATCTGCTTATACAGAAGAATTTTTGAACTAAAGCTAAAACTGACATATTTGCTTATTCAAGAAGTATTTTTCACACAAAATATAAAAGTTATTTAAACTTTTATAACAGTGCATAATTTACATATTTGCTTACACAGAAGCATTATTTTATCAAAGCATAAATTATTATCAGCTTGCACAGAAGCACTTCTCTCACATAAAAGTTATTAAACTTTTATTACTTGATCTTAAATTGTTATCTGTTTATTTGAGAAGCATCAATCTGTAATAAAATTTATCTACTTATTTGAGAAGCATTTCATTGTAAATTCTATTAAATACTTTGTAAAAAGGGAAAATGTTAGAGTTAGTTTATTTTATGTACCTGTGAGAAAGACGAGTAATTCTTCGACCAAGACCAGAGTCTTAGAGAGGTCAGCTGGGAGTTGGGTCTCTAGTGAACTTGTGAGGTGAGGAAGAGGCTGTTGTTTCAAGACCAGATCATAAAATAGAACTGAACTCAAAAGAAAGTACAACTAAGCTTGAGAAGAGAGCTGGGAGCTTGCTGTCCAAGATAGGTAGTTGTGAATAGTTGGAAGTTTGTCTATAAAACTTTGTAAAGGTTTCTCCGCCTGTTGAAGGAGTATTTATTTCTGATAGTAATAGGATCTCAACTCCTGGAAAGGAGCTTGAGACTGGACGTAGCAGCATACCCGAGATGTATGTTGTGAACCAGACAAATCTCTGTGCATTGTGTGATTGAATTTTTATTGTCTTGCATATTAATTTCTAACATTGTAAATTAATTAATTAAAAATTCAAAAAGGCCTAAGATAATTTTTTAATCTGTAATAATCTATTCAACCCCCCTTCTAGAATATTATTGGACTTTCACTTCGAATGGAGCCACGCCTATACTTGCCTGATAACTGTTATTGTAGGAGAATTCCACCAATGGTTAGTACTTATCCCAACTCCCTTTGAAGTCTAAAACATAGAGTCTCAATAGATCTGCAAGAGTTTGAATAGTCCTTTCCGATTGCCCGTCCATTTAAGGATGATATGCCGAACTGAATCGTAAATTCGTGCCCATAGCTTTTTGCAAACTGACCCAAAATTATGAAGTAAATCTTGGGTCACGATCTGAAACTATGGATACTGGCATGCCATGCAATCTCACAACCTCATTTACGTATATACGAGCAAGACGTTCAAGCTAATAAGTCTCTCGTATAGGCAAGAAATGAGCAGACTTGGTTAATCTATCGACAATAACCCAAATCGCATTTATGCCTTGAGAAACCTTGGGAAGACCCGTAACGAAATCCATGATAATGTATTCCCACTTCCATTTTGGAATCTCAAGTGGTTGCAATGAACTATTTGGCACTTGATGCTTCGCCTTGACACGTTAAACACCTCGAGATAAACTCCGCGATCTCTCTCTTCATATTGCTCCACCAAAATGTATGTCAAAGATCACGATATATTTTGGTACTTCTACGATGGATTGCAAACGGTGTGTTGTGTGACTCCATCATGATTCTATACTTCAAATCAGAATCATTAGGAACACAAATTCTGGAGTTGACTCGAAGTATTCCTTCTTCATCGATTCTTGCTTCTGGAATAACACCTTCTTGCACCTTCTTCTTCATCTTCATCAGCTCCGGGTCTGTAGCTGAGCAGCTTTAACTTTATCAATCAAAGCTAGTTCTACGCGTATATTTGACATCATCACGTGGGTCCCCGGAGTCTTAAACTCTATCTCCATTCTTTGTAAGTCACACAAAATGGGCTTTTGTGTTGACAGCATCACACTGGTTCCCGCATATGATCTTCTACTCAATGCATCAGCTACCACATTCGCTTTTTCAGGATGGTATTGGATGGTATGGTCATAATCTTTCAACAGCTCAAGCCAACGTCATTGCCGCATGTTGAGTTCCTTTTGAGTGGAGAAATATTTAAGGCTCTTATGATCCGTATAGATCTCCACTTTCTCTCTATACAGGTAGTGTCTCCAGATTTTTAACGCAAAAACGACTGCTGCCAACTCTAGATCATGAGTAGGATAATTCATCTCATATTCTTTAAGTTGCCGTGAGGCATAGGCTATGACTTTCCCATGTTGCATGAGAACACATCCTAACCCTTTTCCCGAAGCATCGCTATAGATGGCAAATCCATCCGAACCAGATGGTATTGTCAGAACAGGTGCCGAGATAAGTCACCTCTTGAGCTCTTGGAAGCTCTTCTCGCATTCCTCGTTCCATACAAATTTTGTAACTTTCTAAGTCAGCTGAGTTAATAGAGTAGCGATTCGAGAAAATCCTTCTACGAATCTCCGATAATAACCAGCTAAGCCCAGAAAGCTACGCAATTCGGCCACTAACTTTGGTTGCTCCTAACTTTGTATTGCTTTAATCTTCGTCGGGTCAACTGATATTCCATGTTTCGATACCACGTGCCCAAGGAATGCTACTTCCTCAAGCCAGAACTCGTATTTCTTCAGCTTAGCATACAACTTATTTTCACGAAACCTTTGAAGTACCAGTTTCAAGTGTTGTTCATGATCTTCAAGGCTTTTGGAATAGATGAGGATGTCATCAATAAATACAACCATAAACTGATCCAAATATTCCTTGAATACACGATTCATCATATCCATGAAAGCAGCAGGAGCATTAGTCAATCCAAAAGACATGACTAAGAATTCATAATGCCCGTACCGAGTTCTGAAGGCATTCTTTGGAATATCCTAAATTTTAATCTTTAACTGATGATATCCAGAACGAAGATTGATCTTTGAGCAGAATTGCGCACCTTGCATCTGGTCGAACAGGTCATCAATACGAGGTAACGGATACCTATTCTTGATGGTGACATGGTTCAACTCCCGATACTCAATACAAAGTCGGATACTCCCGTCTTTCTTCTTTACGAATAAAACAGGAGCACCCCAAGGAGACGTACTAGGATGAATAAAACCGATGTCCAACAACTCTTGAAGTTTAATAGGAGCCATTCGATATGGGATTTTAGAAATGGGTTTTGTACCGGGCTCAAGGTCAATAAAGAATTCAACTTCACGTTCTTGGGGAAGACCAGGAAGTTCTTTGAAAAATACATCAGGAAACTCATTAACAATAGAAATATCGTTCAAATCTGACGTATTCTGATTTAAATTAGTGACATGGGCTAAGAAAGCTTGACATCCATTTTTCAATAAACGAATAGCTTTATGACTTGAAATGACAATGACTGATTTTAGTGGTTTAGTTGTTTAAATTCGTACAACAGGTTGGTTAGGAATATGAAAACTAACAACCTTACGAAAATAATCAATTTTGGCATGATAAGTGATTAACTAGTCAATTCCTAAAATCACGTCAAATGCAAGTATTTTCAAAGATATAAGATCAATAGGTAGGGTGAGAGTACCAATCTGAATCAAGCAAGATTTATAAACTGTAGATGTAACGTAATTTTATCCTAACGGAGTTTCAACAGATAAGTCAAAGTCTAATTTCTCAGAAGTCAAGTTCAAACGTTGAGCACAAACAAGTGAAATAAAAGAATGGGTAGCACCGGTATCTAATAAGGTATAAACTTTGCAAGAGTTTATGATTAGTTTACCCGTGATCACCTTGTTCGGGTTCCTCGCGTTTTGGACAGTTACGACAAACGCTCTTCTAGGAACCACCGACTTTGACTTATCCGGGAGCCTTTGGAGTCACCATTCCCTCCGGACTTGGTTTCTGTACATGACAATCTCGAGCTATATGACCTTCCTTTCCACAGTTATAACACACCTTGAATTGTTGTGGGCAGTTTGGACTGATGTGTCCCTCTTGTCCGCATTTATAACATACGACCGGTGGTCGTTCTCCTCCCCTAAAAATGGTAATTGATGTTAGTGATGCTGTCAACGTATTCACGTTGTCATTGTTGTACCTTCTCTTTTTGAAATCTCCCCCCGACTCACTTCTTCTATTATCATGGCCATGATTACCACCGGAGTGGTTACCGCTTCTGTCATGATACTTTTCTCCTCGCTGGTTGTCATTGTTCCGATGACTGCACCCACCGGTACGACTCTGGTTGTTCTTTCATGGATGAACAGACTCATTATCTTGTTCTAATAATTGAGCCCTGTTCACAACATCCGAATATAAAGAAAATTTGTGAGAAATGAGGTATTGACGAATTTCGGGTTTCAAACCTCTCATAAACATCCGCGTCATAGTTCCTCATTATCTACCAAATGAGATGCAAACTGGGATAACTCCGCGAACTTAGCCTCGTACTGGGACACAGTCATGTTGTTCTGTTCCAGCTTGATAAACTCTACCTCCTTCAGATGACGAATACTTTCTGGAAAGTAGTTGTCATTGAATATTTTCTGAAACTACTCCCAAGACATCTTGAGTGCGGCAGACTGAGTACGCTTCACAGATTCCCACCAGTAATCTGCCTCTCCACGGAACATAAAGGTGGCGAATGGAACTTTCTGTTCCTATCCGTGCATCCCAAGACATCAAATATCTTGGTAATTTGCTTAACCTATGTTTCCGCCTTGATTGGATCTGGCTTTCCCGCAAACTCTGGTGGTCCCAACTCTTTGAATTGCTTGGCAGTGACAAGCCGTGCGTTATTATTATTTCCACCCGTATTTTGGACACGAGTCTCCCTCGTCTGGTTTTGCATGAACTGCAAAAAGCTCCTAAACATTCCATCATTCATTGTTTGATTGATGTTGTTGTTTACAGGAGGAATATTGTCTTCCTGTTGCACGTTCTCCTGATTGGTGATTAAAGGTGTCTCAACGGTCTCATTCACTTCATTGTTAACATTTTTAGCTGTCATTCTCAATTACTACCATAAAATAAGGGTTAATTAAACAAATTTATATATCACATATTAACCCTATGTTCCGACTAATTAAATACCACATAAGCTTAGGTAGGACACACTAGCGAAGGATTTACTCGTCTCTCCCCTCCTAGTTCTATTCCCAGATCTTCGCCAAAGATCATATCCCTAAGCTCTGATACCAACTGTGACGCCCCAAAAATAGGTTCAATACTCAACCCATTCTGAGTCGCCAAATACATGTTACAAAATCTAAATACAATCTTTTTATGACAAAAGGTCGTGAGAAATACGACCATACAAGCTGTGAGCTTCAATACATATCGTATATAATACGAAATATAAATGCCCAAATTCAGTCCTCAACAGTTACAATTATTAACACACTATTATACAAAAATAGTGAGGACTACTACTGCTCTACTCTGACCATCACACTGTTCTCCGACTAGTCCCCGCAATATTCTCATTTCCTGAAGAGGACAATAGATGAAAAGGGTGAGCTCAACTAGCCTAGTAAAGAATATTATGACTAAGATAATGAAAAATAAATTATCGTTAGTCTTCAACAAATCAGATAAAATAGTATAGACAACAAGTTTTAGATCAACAACTGCATCGAAAATAACAATTTATCAGAAGAGTTAAGTAACAAAATAATGTCTACTATCTTCAATGATTTAAAAGTCCATAATCAATATTTTATCCCTGTAACATCAATCAATATATATCTCAAATCAAATATTCATCTTTGCACTACGGGCCAAAGATATTCATTTGTATCATCAGTGGTCATGTTCATCTCAACACCTGTCCATCTTTGCACTACGGGCCAAAGATATTCATCAGGTAATCTTTCATCTTTGTACTACAGGCCAAAGATATTCATCAAGTAATCATTTATCTTTGCACTACAGACCAAAGATATTCATTTATATAACCATTTAGGGCTGAGGATGATGAAAAATAATATAAATAACGAATTCAGTAAGATAAAGGACAAAGAACAAGGATTCGTAATTTAGTTTATCTAAGTTCAAGGATACTCCATAATAATCATTTGTGGAGAAAAATTCAAGAATGAAGTTCAAAACATGGATCCAATCAAATATAGGAACCATAACAGACAACTTGGACAAAGAAAAGAAAATTTAATTTTTTTGTGAATAGTACCGTATTCGTGAATAGTGTCGTATACGTGAATAGTATCGTATACATAAATAGTAACCCCGACATGAAAAGGTAAACATTTCATAATAAAATTCATACCAATATTTCGGTGAAATGATATTGAAAGAAATAACATTATTTACAAGAAAAATAATATCCCTTACCTCAAAAGAATACTGAATCTGACTGGAATATCGGATATTATGCTGAAGAAAACTTGCACTGTTATCAACACTCAATATCTAAGCACTGATAAGAAATACGCTTGATACTATAGAGAGAGAATTATCTGATTTTGGTGTGATTTTCATTTCTAACTAAGCACTATATTTATAGGAAAATGCTTAGCACACCAAAGCTGAATAATTTTTTTTTACGGATGCCAATGAAGAAAAACCATCAGCATATAGCCAACAACAAGTGGGGCCCACCATTTTAGAAATAAATTTCAAAATAAATTCAAAACACGTTTTTGTTTTAAAAATTAATTATAACACCAAAAACAATTCAGATCTAATTTGCTCTCTTTCTCCTCATTTTATTTATATATCGTGAATTTATTGTAAAACTATCACCATTATTATATTATTATATTATGACATTATACACTTATAATATAATATAATAATATATTTGAATGAATTATTTTATTAGAAAAGATAAAATATCAATTCTCAATAATTGTCTCCTTTGCTAAAAATTTCTCCATTTATATTCACATCGAATAAATATTTCTTTATCAATAATTAATTATTCACAAATAATATTATAGAACCACAATATTGACAACCAGGTCGTTCCCAAGAAAGAGGGGGCCTTCCGATAAGGATTTCTCCTTACTAGCGTGTAATTAAGCAACCTCTTTCCTAGACAGAACTTTCTTAGACATTGTCAATAATGCTATCTAATAATATTATTCAAATAATATAGATTATTGATTTGATAATGTAAAATACTATGCAGTGACAATTATTGAATCAATAATAATATAAAATACTGTGCAATACCGTGTTACTGTGCAACAACGCGTATTATTTTATTTTAACCACCGGGTATTTCAACAGTTCTAACGGTAACGGTTTTGCCGTTATTTTTAGAAAACTTATTCTTGTCGTTTTCTTCATCCAACAGTTTTTCGTTATGGGGCCCACAAATAGCTGCGCCGTCGTACGAATATTCCCCGACAACAAGAATATTCCACGACTAAAGGAATATTTTTCGACAACAATAACACTACAAAAAACTGGGTCATAGGCGACGGGGGTAATGGCGCCGGCAAAATAGTCATCGGGAATGACCTCAATGGCGACGGCGAAGCCGTCGTTAGTGTATGCCGTCGGCAATGACCTATTTTCCCTTATATGGCGCCATCTTTTCCACTACCCGCGCGCGGGAAGGGTGTGGGGCGACGGGCTGTATCATTGGCGACGGGACTATTCCGTCGGTATTAAGTCATTGGCGACGGGAGCAATCTCGACGGCCATGCCGTCGAGAATGAGTATTATATAATCAGATCGGTTTTAATTTTTCTGCTTATCCTTTTTCTTCCCCCTTGCGAAATTCTTCTTTCCCTCTTCCTCCTGTCGTCTCCCTGAGTAGCTCGCCATCGCCCATCTTCCGATTACGACGTCACCCATCTTCCGATTACCACCTACCACCTCGCCGTCGACAGTCCTGGTCGTCGACTCGCCTCTGTCACGATCAGTAAGTTTTTCTAATTCAACTTTTTCCCCTAATTAACTTATGGAACCATTATAATAGCTTTGTTATCATCTCAATGTATAATAAGATTTGATTTAAGGTCTATATTATTTGATTTATACTGGTATTGACATTGCTTGTGTTAAGTTTGGTAAATTTCCCAATTTTTTTCGCCAAAATCCAAAGTACAGTGCTTGTGTTTATCTTCTTTAAATCAAAGTATGAAAACTTTTGGGCATTGTGTTATTCTTCAAATTAAAAAGTTGAGATTGTCAAGTGGGTTTTGGAGCCTGAATCCCAGGTTGGTCTTGCATTGTGTTTTCAGTTTTGTAGGATTTGTAAAAAAAATATCTTGCCTTTTCATTTTGCTTATTGTTTAATATTTTGTACATATCTGTATTGTTGTTATGTACATAGAGATAAATCTACGTACCATTTTATAGCATATTGTTATGTACATAGTATATATATTTCTATGTGTGTGTGATGGTTAATTTTTGTGTGCTACCATCTTATGTTGAAAATATCTGTGTCCCAGGTCAATTCCGTATGTCATTACTATTTTAGTTTCTAAAATGTGAATAAATGCACTCATCTCTCGTTGTGTTGTAAGCTATTCGCACCTTTTGTTGTTGTTTTCAGTGTTGTACTGTGTGTGCTCGATGTCTTGTATACACGAATCTTTCGTTTATTTATAATTTTTATTCGTTGGGGGTTAAGTTTTTTGTTCTCACTAGTAGCTTTCAGGCCTTGGGTTAAGCTTGAGTTCATAAAGAATAAGGTTGAGATGAAATTGGTTTGAGCTTAGACCGTGCCTTGTACATTCTAAACCCATTTTAATTTTTATACAAAATTTCAGAACTATATGAGACATATTATGTGTATTTGAGCTATTAAAATATGAGTTTTTTTAATAATAAAGAAGCTTAACATTCAATCTAATCATATGAAGTCCAATCTCAACATGTTGTTAGACTAATTAGGTATGAATGATATTAATATCTAATCATAGTAATCGAGAGCAAATCAATAGATGTTATGAAAAATATATCTAAATAACAAGTACGCGGAGCAACATCAATCAAAAGATAGTGGTTCAACCAAATGGAAATGGTAAGTAATGTCTGTCTTGGCTCTTAAAGGAGGTTTGGAACCCAAGTTGCCTTAATTTACTAAAATTTACACTAAAATCATATAAAGGAGGTTTGTTACTTTTCTTGGACATGTTCTTTTGGCAAAGTTAATCAAGTGTCTTACAAGAGGATGAAACTAATAACTTCTTCCAATCTTTTAGTATTATTGAATATAATTGTATTATATATATAAATATTTGGTCAAAATATAGACAATTTATAACTTCAATTATTGGGTATGATGTTGGATGACTTTACTAGGCTTAGTTTAAAAGAGGTAATATAATTTTTTTACAATTTCAGAAATATGTGCATATTTTCATATAGTTTAGGAAGCTTAGAAACCCGTTTGAGATTCACTTAGTATGAGTGAATCTCAAATAGTTCCCGTTTTGGGACTGTTCTTGTATGTTTCGATCTCACTTAAGTCGGTGTTTACGACTTGAGCACGTCTTTATATTTTTTGAATTTGTGGTCAGTATATATCTCTTAATGTTCTTTGGGTGCATATTTAGACTACGATGTGTTAGTCTATTTCGTGTACTTGAAGACCATGGGGAGGTGCTACCGAAATTTCTAAAAAATTTAAAGATGTGTTCAAGTTGTTGGCATCAGTGAGGCAACACATCCGGGAATGGGATAGAAGCCTGACCCGTTAGAGTAGGAGATGAAGTTAGGAAACTCATAAGCTTGCATATACATTAACTTGGAGACTTGATTGTGTTTTTCTAACTTTTCATATATATAGCAGACAGTTGTCCAAGATGTCTGTTGATCGAAGTTGGATGGAACGTAGGGTAGCACGTGGCTTGCTAAGGAATCCCCCCCAGGCGCCGATTATTTGTCGTGTTGGGACTAATAGGTAAATTTCATAGTCCGTTTTAGTATTAACATAAGTCTTTAGTTCTTATATATTCTTTCTAATTTGTAAATGTATTAATTTCAATTGTAGTATCCTTGACGCGACGTCGAGGAACACGTTGCTTGGGATCGTTCGCAACCGATTCTCAAGCCCGTGGATGAGGTGGGCGGATGTGGATGACCGGATACGCCAGCTGATTATTGCTGAGTTTAGGGTAAGATGTCATTCATTCATCTATATGTTAGTTTTATATTCATTCATATATATGTTAGTTTGATTTATATTGTCTACTAAGTTTTATATTCATTCATATGTTAGTTTTATATTCATTCATTCATTCATTTTATATTCATTCATATGTTCGTTTTATAGAGGGGTGCATGGTGAGTAGTGTTGTGCAGTCAAGCGCACCATCACGCGAGCGGATCTACCACCTGGCTCAGGAGGTTGTCCATGGCTCCATAGATCCTACAGCTGCCGCTGACGACCTCATGGGTGTAGTACGGGAGGAGGCCATCCGTGTATGTGCGGTTGTCTTGGCCAACATCTTCCCACCACATATTCGACAGGTAAAAACAATTATTGATGTATTTCCTTATTTAATTTATGAAATTTGTAATTATATTGCTTATATAAAGTTGCGTATCAAACAGTTATTCGACAGATATGAAAACCCATAAGATAAACTTAAGCTAAAACCCTGAAATTCAAAATGAAAACCCTGAAATCCACATACATAGCACCGCATAGGTATTAGGCATGCGTTAAAACTTACCGAACTCGATTCCGATATACGGAGGCTGAGTTATCAGCCCGTTTGCCAAACTTGCCAACACTTATGCAAAAAGCCAAAAAAGAGACCGAAACCCGCCTCGGTTGTCAAAATAACACGCAAACACAGACATAGCACCGCATAGGTATTAGGCACGTGTTATAACTTACGGGAGTCGATTCCGATATACGGAGGCCGAGTTATCAGCCCGTTTGCCAAACTTGCCAACACTTAGGCAAAAAGCTGAAAAAGAGACCGAAACCCGCCTCAGTTGTCGAAATGACACGCAAACACAGGCATAGCACCGCATAGGTATTAGGCAAGCGTTACAACTAACGGGACTCGATTCCGATATACGGAGGCCGAGTTATCAGCCCGTTTGCCAAACTTGCCAACACTTAGGCAAAAAGTTGAAAAAGGGACCGAAACCCGCCTCGGTCGTTGAAACGACACGCAAACACAAACATAGTACCGCATAAGTATTAGGCACGCGTTATAACTTACAGGACTCAACTCCGATATACGGAGGCCGAGTTATTAGCCCGTTTGCCAAACTTGCCAACACTTAGGCAAAAAGTCAAAAAAGAGACCAAAACCAGCCTCGGTCGTTGAAACGACACGCAAACACAGACATAGCACCGCATAGGTATTAGGCACGCGTTACAACTTACGGGACTCGATTTTGATATACAGAGGCCGAGTTATCAACCCGTTTGCCAAACTTGTCAACACTTAGGCAAAAAGCCAAAAAAGAGACCGAAACTCGCCTCGCTCGTCAAAATGACACGCAAACACAAACATAGCACCGCATAGGTATTAGGCATGCGTTACAACTTACGGGACTCGATTTTGATATACGGAGGCCGAGTTATCAGCCCATTTGCCAAACTTGCCAACACCTAGGCAAAAAGCCAAAAAAGAGACCGAAACTAGCCTCGGCCGTCGAAACAACACGCAAACACAGACATAGCATTGCATAGATATTAGGCACGCGTAACAACTTACGGGACTCGATTCCGATATACGGAGGCCGAGTTATCAACCCATTTGCCAAACTTGCTAATACTTAGGAAAAAGCCGAAAAAGATATCGAAACCCGCCTCGGCCGTCGAAATGACACGCAAACACAAAAATAGCACCGCATAGGTATTAGGCACGCGTTACAACTTACGGGACTCGATTTCGATATACGGAGGCCGAGTTATCAGCCCGTTTGCCAAACTTGTCAACACTTAGGTAAAAAGCCAAAAAAGAGACCGAAACCCGTCTCGGTTGTCAAAATGACACGTAAACACAGGCATAGCACTGCATAGGTATTAGGCACGCGTTACAACTTACGGGACTCGATTCCGATATACGGAGGCCGAGTTATTAGCCCGTTTGCCAAACTTGCTAACACTTAGGTAAAAAATCGAAAATAGGACCGAAACCCGCCTCGGTAGTTGAAACAACACGCAAACACAGACATAGCACCGCATAGGTATTAGGCACGTGTTACAACTTACGGGACTCAATTCCGATATACGGAGGCCGAGTTATTAGCTCGTTTGCCAAACTTGCCAACACTTAGGTAAAAAGTCGAAAAAGAGACCAAAACCCGCCTCGGTAGTTGAAATGACATGCAAACACAGATATAGCAACGCATAGGTATTAGGCACGCATTACAACTTACGGGACTCGATTTTGATATACGGTGGCCGAGTTATCAACCCGTTTGCCAAACTTGCCAACACTTAGGTAAAAAGCCGAAAAAGAGATCGAAACCCGTCTCGGTAGTCGAAATGATACGAAAACACAGGCATAGCACCGCATAGGTATTAGGCTCGCGTTACAACTTACGGGACTCGATTCCAATATACGGAGGCCGAGTTATCAGCCCATTTGCCAAACTTGCCAACACTTAGGCAAAAAGCCAAAAAAGAGGCCGAAACTAGCCTCGGCCGTCGAAATGACACGTAAACACAGAAATAGCACCGCATAGGTATTAGGCATGCGTTACAACTTACAGGACTCGATTCCGATATACGGAGGCCGAGTTATCAGCCCGTTTGCCAAACTTGTCAACACCTAGGCAAAAAGCCGAAAAAGAGACCGAAACCCGTCTCGGTCGTCGAAACAACACGCAAACACAGATATAGTACCGCATAGGTATTAGGCACGCATTACAACTTATGGAACTCGATTTCGATATACGGAGGCCGAGTTATCAGCCCGTTTGCCAAACTTGCCAACACTTACGCAAAAAGTCAAAAAAGGGACCGAAACCCGCGTCGATCATCAAAATGACACGCAAACACAGACATAGCACCACATAGGTATTAGGCACGCATTACAACTTACGGGACTCGATTCCGATATACAGAGGCCGAGTTATCAGCCCATTTGCCAAACTTGCCAACACTTAGGTAAAAAGCCAGAAAAGAGACCGAAACCGGCCTCGGTCGTCGAAATGACACTCAAACACAGACATAGCACCGAATTGGTATTAGGCACGCGTTAGAACTTACGGGACTCGATTTCGATATACGGAGGCCTAGTTATCAGCTCGTTTGCCAAACTTGCCAACACTTAGGCAAAAAGCCAAAAAAGAGACCAAAACCCACCTCGGTCGTCAAAACGACACGCAAACACAGACATAGCACCGCATAGGTATTAGGCACGCGTTACAACTTACGGGACTCGATTCCGATATACGGAGGCCGAGTTATCAGCCCATTTGCCAAACTTGCCAACACTTAGGCAAAAAGCCAAAAAAGAGACCGAAACCAGTCTCGGTCGTTGAAATGACACGCAAACATAGATATATCTTCGCATAGGTATTAGGCACGCGTTACAACTTACGGGACTCGATTCTGATATACGGAGGCCGAGTTATCAACCCGTTTGCCAAACTTGCCAACACTTAGGCAAAAAGCCGAAAAGAGATCGAAACCCGCCTCGGTCATCGAAACGACACGCAAACACAGAAATAGCACCGCATAGGTATTATGCACGCGTTACAACTTACGGGACTCGATTCCGATATACGGAAGCCGAGTTATCAGCCCGTTTGCCAAACTTGCCAACAGTTGTAGAACACAAACTAAAATAATTTAAATATGCTCTATTTTCGACTTCGTTATTAATATTTTACTTTTGTAGGGTCTTGTTGATGAGACTCGTGGGGGTGGAGGCTGCGGCACAGGCAATGCCCGTAGAGGAGATGGTGATGATCGCCGGGCTGATGCTGATGAGACTACGGAGGGTGGGACCGATGATGGGACCGGCGGTCGTACGATAAATGGCGGTGATGATGACACTGACATTCCTTATCTTGGGCTGTAGTTAGTTTATGTTATATTTTAACTTTCATGTATGTATTTATATAGCTTTTGAGTTGTATAGGCATAGAGTTTTGTATCTAACTATATTGATTGTTGATAGTAAAAGATATGATTGTTATTGATATGCGTGCATTGTCATTATTTGTTTTTCTATAATTTATAACAGGTACAATTATGTATATGTAAATGAACAAGGGAATTTTTATATTTTTATATTTTTTTAAGCAGGTCATTGGTGACGGGGTCATTGGCGACGGGGTGCCGTCGGCTATGACCTATTGGTCATTGGCGACGGGGAATGTACTCATTGGCGACAGCAGTGTCGTCGGGAATGACTGTATAGCTAAAATTTAAAAATGAATATTGCTGACGGCATGTCCGTCGCTAGTGCCGTCGGTAATGACTCATGGCCGACGGCTTGCCGTCGGCAATGACCCCGTCGGCAATGACTTAGTTCCTGACGGCGAGCGACGGGAGCCAGGGGCGACGATAGGGGCGACGGGGCCTGCCGTCGCTAATAACCTCATTGCCGACGGCTGGAGGGTCATTGGCGACGGCATGGACCGTCGGCAATGACCTTTTTTTGTAGTGTAAATATTGTATAACTACTTGCTTATTTTGAAATATTTGCACGTATCACCCATAACTTATCACATCTATCAAATCAACCCCTTACTATTTCAAAATAATATATAGAGGAAATTCAATTTTATTCATAAAAAGTTGAGGTCTTACATGTACTTCCTTCGTCCCTTAATATAAGTCATTTTAGAGAAGTGTTTTAGTCCCTTAGTATAAGTTGTTTGAGAATTTCAAGTAAGCATTAATGACTTAGTTTCTAATATTACCCCAAGTATTAAATATAACTTTGGTTCTCTTACTTTTTTTTGCCCAATAAATAACACTCTTTTTCCAATATAAGGATAATATAGACAATTGATATTATATTTAATGTTATACAATCATTTCCTTAATACTTGTGCACAACTCTAAAACGACTTATATTAAAGGACAAAGGGAGTACATATCTCATGTATGCACATATCACAATCATAATTCGGCTGCATATTTTTACAATATATAGCAATACTCTTTAACTTTTAATGTTACCTATTTACACGTAGTCCATTGAGTGTCAATCTTAACTAATAATCATTTGTCAATTGGGACGATAAGTTATTCTTTTTGAGAGTAATAACTCTATGCGGACATGGATTTTGGACAGAAAAATTGGACCGAAAAAACAAAATAAATTTGTTCCAGCGAACAAATGGATTGTAATGTCCAATTATTCGTCGAAATAAATTCATTTTGTTCTTTCGGTCTAATTTTCTTTTTCAAAAATCCTCCGCGTAGAAGCACTCTAGCTCGAGAATTAAAGTTAATAATCTCTTAATAAATATGCACTTATCATTTAAGTCAATTAAGTTTACCACTTTTCTTCGGTTTACCACTTATCATTTTGTCTTAATAATATATGACGTTTTAGAGTTGTGCACAAGAATTAAGAAAATAATTGTATAGCATTAAATATAATATTAATTGTCTATGATACCCTTTACCATATACTTATCTCATACTATCTCTCTCATATGTAACATTTTTCCATGAGCGGTAATTTTAAAAAGATTGTGATTAATTCTCTTAGATTATATAAAACGTCAAATAATTTAGGAAAAATAAAATCATCTAAAACGTCATATATTATTGGATGGAGGGAGTATGATGTTTTAGAGTTGTGCACATGAATTAAAGAAATGATTGTATAACATTTTTCATCACTTTATTCTCAGGGGGACTTGATTTTAGTGTATCCTGAAAAGGAAAAAAAATGATTTTTTTTTAAATTATTCAATTTGATTTAATATATACTTCAACCGTTCCAAAATTAGAGATACAATTTAACTTCTGAGGTCAAACGACGGCCTATTAAATTTTAAATTGATGTGAATTTATTTAATTTTAGTTAATCCGATTATTATAATTGTATAATATATAACAAAAATTATTGATCACAAAATTTATTTCATTTCTAAACTTTTATGAGTTGTACCAATTTTTGAAATTTAACCTCAAAAGTCAAAGTATATCTCAAATTTTGAAACAGAGAGAATAGTTGATTAGACAAAAAGATAAAACTTGCACTAATATTAGTAAGAACAATAGAGAAAGCATATGCAAAACCAATATCTCCAAGGCCCAAGAAAATGTTCCACATTTTATCTTCTTGTGTTAGGCCACTCCCAACCGGTATTCCTGTTAGGCTTTTCTTAACATGTCCATTTCCTTCATGTTATATAGAAACCAATTAACCAATCAAACCATATAGAGAGAAAGAAAGAGAAATCGATCAACATCGCTAGATATGAATTAGTTCTAGCCGGCGCATCTGTGACTGTCCATCTTTCGATATCAGAACTATCACGATTTAATAATCTATTTACTTTTTAAATATACATGAAGAAAAACTCATTTTAAATCGTGATTGTTCCATCAAATAAAAGATGTACGATTAATGCATTTGACTAGAAAATTTCATAACCTACTAACTATGAATCATACCTATAAAATAGGAGTACTAAAAATAGAAAAAATTAAATTGCATGAAACTTAATTACCTTCAATTAATTTGGCTAAGGAGAGATCGATGCCAATAAAAGAGTAGGCAAAAGATATGACAACAGCAATTAGGGAGAGAAGAGTTAGCTTGTGAAAGTTTGGTATTTGACTTAAAACAATTTCAACCATCCCAAAGATTAACATAAAGCCATTGTTTGATGTACGACACACCCCTCACGCAAGTCGTGCTTGTGAAAACAATCCGATCTTTTAATAGCCATGGCATATTTGATCAAGAGATATAATTAAGACGAATATTTAGATAAATACATATTGACAGAACCTGACTCAATACTTCATAACAGAAGGATTCAATAGTTTCTGACAAAAAAATCTGAAACAGTCTTTTATTTCCTATAGATAATCTTGCCCTGGGGCCCGGGACGGGGGCGAGTTGGCCCCACTAGATTTTCAGGGAGTCAATTATTGGATATCTCAGTAATTTGAACTTGCATAATTTTTTCTCTCTAAAATTTCTACCCTTTCCACTATTTCTCTTCCACTTCCAACTGCAACAAATTAACGTCAACCCTCGCATTCCAAATATCACTGACAAGACAACAACTCTGCCGCAACAATTTCAAGCAATAAAGTCTCAAAAAATATTATTGTTAATAGTATTTGAACATTATTTAGTTTTACCATTTATTTTATTAAATTTAAACTTATTTAAGGAGAGTTTTTAAGTTTTATCCCACTGAACCAATGACCTGAATTTGGCCCCGCAACAAAGGATAAGTTGTCCAGCTCTATAGTGGCTTGTTTAATTGGCTCTTTGTTTATATGTCAATGAGAGTGTGTTATTGTTTTAATTCATACCTTTTGGATTTAGGCTTTCAATAATAAAATAATTTTATTTTGCCAAAAAATAAAATTAGATGTTTGAACTTAGTATAACCCTACCTCCTGGATTTAGGCTTTCAATAATAAAATAATTTTATTTTGCCAAAAAATAAAATTAAATGTTTGAACTAAATATAACCCGCAAAGCAATAGAAAGTAACCAAATATTTTATGAGATAGTTGAGCTCCCGCATGTAAAATTAAAGTGTGGCATAATGCTTACGCCATGCTAATTGATGTTATGATAGTGTGTAGTATGTACAATTGATACCCCAACAAGAAGCCCATACTGAGCTACTCCACAAAGCTTAACTTTAACTCCTCCTGTGTGCAGGCAATAGAATCAGAAAATTTTGGTCAGTTAATTTATCAATCTTTTTGGAAAAAAAAACTACCTCTATTTGAGTTTTGGGTTTTCTTTTAGCTAGGAAGATGAAGGGTATAGTTTTATATTATAAATTATCTGAAAAAAAGAAAAGTATTATACTTTCATATACTTGGCCAATCATTTCAAGCATCTCATTAAAATATTACCAATAATAGTTATCTATTTATCTGGCAGCAAAAATTGATGAATAAAATCACAAGATATATACTATATACTACTATATACTTTTAAGATAGATTATCTCCAAGAACATGTTCTCATGCACAATTTCGATAAATGTATGAATTTATCGAATCCAGAAAATTGAAGAGAAGAAAAATACTAAATATTTTCATTGAAATCCTTACAAGTACATGCTAGGCATTGCAATGGAAAAGAAATCCGAAATACCACAATGTGCTTTACAGTCGAATTTCTTCTTATAGCATTCGCCTAATTGAAAATTAGCACAACACCAACATAATTTCAAATGGCATGCAAAAGGATAGCAGAATTTAAGCTTAAGTTTGGAAGCCATTGTCAAATTAGTGCTTAGCTTTGTAATCGTAGTATTAATCCCACCATGCATAATCTCTGTTTTGTTGTTGATCACACCCGTTTATAGCATATTGAAAAAGAATAAAAGTTAGAAGCTAGTAACAAACAAAAAATATATTATATGATTATGCCATTATTCAAAAAATAAGAATAATCAGACACTTTTTTATCATTTAAAACACGTGTTTATTACATCCACTAACAAAGCTGAATTACATATATGTACTTCTAAATTATCACCGAGTTTCAAAATAACTCTTTAATTGGCAAAAGGGACGGTACTTTCATCCTTCAAATTGGTATTGTAGTTCATTTATATTCCAGAATTACATAATTGTGTCGTTACCAACATACCAACTTGGAGGAGAAAAATGTCAATTTTGTCAATAAAAGAGCAACTATAAAACTGTGGTTAGGGAAATCGACAGGTCGGAGTAGAAAAATCCGAAAGCAACTAATTAAAAGAAGAAAAAAAATTGTTGTCATAATCAAGAGTAACATAATTTGATAATTTGTTCCCTTTTTATTTTCATTTTACTTATTTTTCTCATTAATAGAAAGGGTTTAAGGAATAATATAGTTACATTCATTTGTTGCAAACAGACAAAGGCAAATCACATAAAAGAGAACCAAAGAGTGAGATCTGAATCTCGCCATGGAATTGTGAATAATTTTTCTTTGTGTTGCTTGAATAAAATAAAGTTCTAATAGGTGAATTTATAGAGAAATAAAATACGAACTGTCAAAGTCAAATCAACATATATAAGGAACTCAAATTTCTAAAGAAGTTATGACAATTAAATATTAGATATGATTGTTGAATAAAGAAATATTGATCAGTGCAACTTAAATTTTTTCTATTTATGAATATGACTAAAAGAGTAAAATATCCACTAATTAAAAGAGTAAAATACCCATGAATTCAACTAAAAGAGTAAAATATACATAATTATGAGTAAATAATTAAATATCCCGGAATATGACAAAAATAGAAAAAAAAATCTATGAATATGAAACAAAAAGGAATATGATATTTAAAAGGGTAAATGCTCAATATTTTTCTAGTATGAAATAAATATCAAAAAAAACTTTGATCAATTCATTAATCTTTAAAAAACTCCAAATTACTTATAATATTATTGAAGATTCTCAACCATTTTAGAAACATTTATTCTCGTGACTAAAAAATTTAACAGTCTTGCCATTAGTATATATATATATATATATATATCGAATTACAATCGTAAAATATATCAACACATAAGGCTAAATATAATTATTAGGAGGTCCCACATATTATACATATATCTTCAGAAGAGTTATCACTAATATTTATCCACGTAACCGGTAACTAAAAAGTTAATGCAAACATTCACATTTACTTGTGAAAATATCTAAGAGTATCTCCAACAGTAGTAGCAAAAAAAACTCTTCAAATTGAAGTTTGTTAATCTACGTGACAACACTACAAAAAAAGGGTCATTGCCGACGAGCTATGCCATCGCCAATGACTACACTGCCGTCAGCTATGAGGTCATTGGTGACGACATTGACCGTCGCTACTCCCGTCGCTCCACAGGTTGTCACCCCTGGTTCCCGTCGGTCGCCGTTGGTGTGACACCCCCAAATTCGGGTACTTCAATTCCACGGGACTTGGTGTTCACTGTACTAATATCATCTATCTATCTACCCATAGTAAATGCAAACTATGCAATAAATAGAATTAAATCCTCCCTTATGGGTTATAACATCTGAAAATAAATACATCAATCCCAGGTAATACTAACCTTAAACATCTGTGCGGAACATAAACAATTAAATAATCTTACACAACTTTAACATAGAGCTGAAACATAAACATATAAAATAAACAACAAGTCTTCATCACTTGTTGACCTTGCCTTTGCTAGTAGAAGGCTCGTTGGACCTTTCGTTCTTAACTGCAATGTTATTATACGCAAGAGTGAGCACGATTGCCCACAAGTATAATAATATGACAACAATATAATAACATGCGAAAGACATCTGAATAAAGAAACTCAACTTTTGACTCGAGGATAAATAACAGGAATCAAAATAACATCTGAGGGTCATAAGACCTTGAACTATGTCCTAGGTTGTAAAGTGTTTATACTTTAAACCTTTAACAGTCATAAGACTATGGACTCTACTTCTCGTACGTAGAGGGATCAGCCCTTAGTACCATACTGTGCACAATATCTCAACGCTAAAGCGTAAATAATCTCCTTTACAGGGTTGTTCATCTCAGTTTTGACATCAGAGTCCGCACCAAAGGAAGTTTGGTTTGGATAAGCTCAATAAGTATTCTAGAATTTGAAGCGTTCATCAACTATGGACTAGTCGAATCAATAAGGGTTCACTAGTCCTATAAGATTCAACAATAACATCGATATTCAACTTGAACAATAAATCTCAAGGGTATACAATCGAATAAATATTGTATAACTGAAGTAATATTTAAAGGAATAACAATATCTCATATGAAAATCTTAACTTGAATAAACAAGGATAAGAACTTGCTCGATGTAAAAGTAAAGTTTGAGTTTAGGAAACTTGCAAAATATTCAACAAGTTTCAGGATAGGAAACTTGCCTCTTGCACAAGCTACAATTATAATTCACGTTCTTTATTAAATCCTACATATCAATACGTTCACAATACACATTAATCAATAACTCGATATACGTATCGAATCACACACATCGGTCTTGAGCACGTTATTGGACTATACAATTAACGATTCAAGTCATGTAATTAACTTATTAATTACTCACGTAATATAAGTTATTAACCTCTTATTATATGTTTAATCATGTCTTCATGTTTATTACATTAGGTTACAATTACATTTCCTAGACTTGAACAATTAAAATCTCATTTCTGGGCAAAATTGCCAAGTGGCGCTGCAGCTCCACCATTTGAACTAAAAATGGCGTTGCAGCTCCACTGGCGCTGCAGCCCCAATCTTAGGCTTAAAGTTGGCGCTGCAGCTCCACTGGCGCTGCAGCCCCACTCTTAGGCTTAAAGTTGGCGCTGCAGCTCCACTGGCGCTGCAGCCCCACTCTTAGGCTTAAAGTTGGCGCTGCAGCTCCAAACGCCATTTTCAGAATCTGCAGTTCATGAATAACAGAGAACTAGGCCCAGAATAAATGCTACCACAACAATTTAATTGCTACCCATGAAGTATGGACTTTATAGAAACACTATATAATATTTCTAGCATGATCTTAGCATTCTAAATCACTTAATTATACAAGTTATAGCAATCAAATTCGCTGTTTTTCATACTTTATAAAGTTTTGAAAGAAAAACAAGAAATTCAACGTTACGGATTCGTTATAACACCGAATCCGTTCGTTTAACTTCCGTTTTGTTCGTTTAAATGTGTACAATCATATGCAAGTGCTAATTCAAAGTTAAATCATCGATTCGTAGTATAAAAATTGTACATAAGGGCCGTATGGCCATATATATAACTTTTCTACTCTGTGACTTTTGTAAAATCAAATCAAGCATAATTGTATGAAATTTATTACTTTAAATCATGCATACATAGTATAAAACATGTTATGATCATATAATAACACATATAAAACCATATCATGTATTAATCATCAAATTAGTCATTCACAGAGAACTTTTTAAGAATACGTTAATGGAAACTGTAAGAACTTGAATTTAAAAACGTAGGAGAAAGAATTACCCTTGCTAGTTAGTGATGATGATGCAACTAAATTCTTCAATCTCTTCTCTAACTAATTCTCGAGTCTTTTCTCTCAATTTCTCTCTTTTTCTCTCTGGAACTTAGTGTCTTACAAATTATATGAACTGATATGTATATGTAAATTAATATATTATACGCGTAATTAGAAGTCGTGGGTTATGGGTCGTCAGTTAATCCCATAATGGGTTAACTGGCTCCAACCCCCACTAGGGCTTTGTTTGCTTGCCCCTTATATTTTTCCTTTCCCATTAATTTAATTAACTTACTAGTATATAGTTAATTAATGTCACACCCAATTAAATCAAATAATGTTATTACATCAATTAAATAACATAGCATAATAACATAGCATAATTTCACATTAAATCACATAGTAACATAATTAAAATTCTTATTTATTAATTATGCCAAATCATTAAATCTCTAATTAATTATTAAATTAATTAGAACACATTATGCTTATTAATTAATATATTAATCTAATAAGCTCAATTAAATATATACTTTGAATATAAAAATTCACCACATTAATTGAATCAATGTAACACATATAATTAAATTAATCTACCACAATTTCATTAATTAATTATTTAACTCAATAATTAAATCATCGAAAAATATTTATTTAATTCAATAAATATTCAAATTAAATTACAAAAATCTTGTTCGTCACAGTTGGCAACTTACTCCTAGGCGACGGGTGTCATTGGTGACGGCTAACCGTCGACCACACTCATTGGCGACAGCGTTAACGATGGGCTTCCCGTCACCACACACATCCTTAAATTTTTATATACATGTCATTGGCGACGACATCACTGTCGGTAATGCTTTCAGAGCCAGTCGGCAATGACTTATAATAATATTAATTAAGTAACCAATTGCATGTCACCAAAACCGTCGCTATATGTTATTGGCGACGGCAACCCCGTCGCCAATGCCCCCATCGCCAATGACAGTGTTTTTTTTATTTTTTTATAATTTCAAAATTCCCCTGTTCATTTACAAATATATACATATAACCTGTTATAAACTAATGAAAAACAATCAAATATCATACGATATTATCATAACAATCAAATAGTAATCCAAATCAAATATATAGGTATAAAATTGGCCGTCTGTACAACTCAAAAACTGTACAAGTACATACATGAAACTCAAAATATATGTCATAAACTAACTACAACCCTAATCAGGAGAGACAATATCATCATCGTCGGTGCCATCGCCGGTCCCACCCTTTACTAGAGTCTGCTCGTCTTCAACTCGGCGATCATCACCCTGTACTAGAGTCTGCTCACCATCACCTTCACGGTCATCGCCTGTGCCTCCACCTCCACGAGTCTCGTCAACAAGACCCTACAAATTTAAAATATTAATAACAAAGCCGAAATGAAAACATATTTATATTATTTTAGTTTGTGTTCTTCAAGGTATAACAAAGTAGGCAGACAGGTTGAAAACTCGGGCTCCGTATATCGGAATCGAGTTCCGTCAGTTGTAACGTGTGCCTAATACTTATGCAGTGCTATGTCTGTGTTTGTGTGTCATTTTGAACCCTGAGGCGGGTTTTGGCCTCTTTTTCTACTTTTGTTCTAAGTTTGCGTAAGTTAGGCAGACGGACTGAAAACTCGGGCTCCATATATTGGAATCGAATCCCGTTAGTTGTAACGCGTGCCTAATACCTATGCGGTGCTATGTCTATGTTTGTGTATCGTTTCGACGACTGAGGCGAGTTTTGGTCTCTTTTTCAACTATTGTTCTAAGTTTGTGTAAGTTAGGCAGACGGCTAAAAACTCGGGCTCCGTATATCAGAATCGAGCCCCGTTAGTTGTAACACATGCCTAATACCTATGCGGTGCTATGTCTGTGTTTACGTGTCGTTTCGACCCCCGAGGCGGGTTTTGGTCTCTTTTTTGACTATTATTCTAAGTTTGCGTAAGTTAGGCAGACGGGTTGAAAACTCGGGCTCCGTTTATCAAAATCGAGTCACATCAGTTGTAACGCATGCCTAATACCTATGCAGTGCTATGTCTGTGTTTGTGTGTCCTTTCGAAGACCGAGGCGGGTTTTGGTCTCTTTTTTAACTATTGTTCTAAGTTTACGTAAGTTAGGCAGACGAGCTGAAAACTCGAGCTTCGTATATCGGAATCGAGTCCCGTCAGTTATAACGTGTGTCTAATACCTATGCAGTGCTATGTCTGTGTTTGCGTGTTGTTTCAACCCCCGAGGTGGGCTTTGGTCTCTTTTTGGACTATTATTCTAAGTTTGCATAAGTTAGGCAGACGGGCTGAAAACTCGGGCTCCGTATATCAGAATCGAGTCCCGTCAGTTGTAACGCGTGCCTAATACCTATTTGGTGCTATGTCTGCGTTTGCGTGTTATTTCGACGACCAAGGCGGGTTTTGGTCTCTTTTTTGACTATTGTTCTAAGTTTGCGTAAGTTAGGCAGACAGACTGAAAACTCGGGCTCCGTATATCAAAATCGAGTCCTATCAGTTGTAACGCGTGCCTAATACTTATACGGTGCTATGTCTGTGTTTGCGTGTCATTTTGACCCCCCGAGGCGGGTTTTGATCACTTTTTTTTACTATTGTTCTAAGTTTGCGTAAGTTAGGCAGACGAGCTGAAAACTCGGGCTCCGTATATCGAAATCGAGTCCCGTCAGTTATAACGCTGGCCTAATACCTATGCGGTGCTGTGTCTGTGTTTGCGTGTTATTTCGACGACCGAGACGGGTTTTGGTCTCTTTTTCAACTATTGTTCTAAGTTTGCGTAAGTTAGGGAGACAGGCTGAAAACTTGGGCTCCGTATATCGGAATCGAGTCCCGTTTCTCAAATTGTCCATTTCTAAAATTTTGCAAATCCCCGTCCGATATACTCGGATTCGTTTCACGTACTTCAGCATCATATTGACTGCAGTACAGTTATATACTTAATGTGTATGCAAGGAACTTGACACAGTTAGACCAGACATCTATTGTTACGACTACTTACTTAATGTATCGCGCCACTTCATTCATGTTGACAAGTGCATACAATGTGGCAACTGCATACTCACTATCAGTCAAGAATCGCCTTTTTTTTATCGCTAAATGGTTGTACATGATGACTAAAGGCAATTAATTCTCCATTTTCCTCGTGCGCAATAGCCTCATTCCAACGTAAGTGATTGTGCCTCGTCTGAACATTCAGCTCAAAGTACAACGAGCAGAAATTAATAAGTTCCTCCATAACATAACTTTCAGCAATTGACCCCTCTAAACGGGCTCTATTCTTCACCTTTTGCTTTAGACGTCGCATATACCTATGTGATATATATGCATGTACAGATTAACAAACAAGAATGAACATTTTACCGTATTAAAAAATGGATACATCCATCTATATTGCATGGGACCACCAAACTTAACTTTGTATGGCAAGTGAATAGGCAAATGCTCCATTGAATCAAAAAATGGAGGGAAGATCATTTCTAACTTGAACATTATTTCCAATATCTGCATCTCGATTTTATCTATGTCTTTGAACTGGAGCTCCGTCAAGCATAGATCTCTGAAGAAATTAGAAATCTCTGTCAATGCTTCAACCACACGTTTCGGTAACAAGTCGATAAATGCCATGAGGATCAACTTCTGCATGAATACATGACAATCATGACTTTTGAGACCCCAAAACTTCAGCTCTTCGACTTTACAACACCTTGCTATATTCGAAGAATATCCATCTGGGAGCTTCAGTCCACTGATCCAATTATATATCAATATCAACTGTTCCCTGGTCAAAGTATAATCAGCTTTAGACGTTACCGTCTTACCACCCTCCTGATACAGCCACAGATGTTCCCTAATGTTCATTTCTACCAAATCAAGCTTCGACTTATTTTTTTTCCATTGTTCTACCACTGGCATCTAGGACTGTATAAAAAATGTTATCAAAAACGTTCTTCTCAGTATACATCGGATCTAATCAATGACGGATGCAGAGTATAGCCCAATAAGGCAGGTCAAAGAATATGGATCTATGTGTCCAGTTGTGAACCTTGTCGTAACCATAAGCTCGCTCTACTCTATGATTCTTCCTTGGAGGTGGAAAATTCAAGTGACTAATCCAATTCAACACTATTGTCCCAGAAAGACGGCCAGGTACTTGACGTTTCTCTGTTTTTCGATTGAATTGTCTACTCATCCGTCGATAATGATGTTTAATCCACAAAAACTGTCTGGATGTTGCAAAGAAACTCATTTTCCCCCCATGTTTGAGCCGAATAGCTTTAACTGACCCCATGCACACGGGACATGACAAGCCCCCGTGAGTCGACTATCCACTAATCATTCCTAACGCCGGGAAGTCATTTATTGTCCACATTAAAGCTGCCCTCATGTCAAAGTTTTGCTTAAGAGATACATCTTTAACTCATCAACTAACGGCCTGAGGTATACATTGATGTCTTTACTTGGACTCTTATCACCCGGAATCAGTAAAGGCATGAAAATGTAGGGATCTTTCATGTACATCGAAGGCAGGAGGTTATACACAACAATAATCACCGGCCAAGTTGAGTAGGACTTTATGTAAGGCCCATTAAACGGAATAAACCCATCCGTAGCAAGTCCAAGCCTAACATTGCGAACTTCTTCAGCAAACGAGGGGTGCTTTTTATCAAAAAAAATTCCACTCAAGCCCATCTGCCGGGTGCGTCAGTTGACCTTCGACTATGTCCCGTGTAGAGTGCATGTGACGAACAAGATTTTTGTAATTTATTTTAAATATTTATTGAATTAAATAAATAATTTTCGATGATTTAATTATTGAGTTAAATAATTAATTGATGAATTTATGGTAGAGTAATTTAATTATATGTGTTATATTAGTTAAATTAATGTGGAGAATTTTTATATTCAAAGTATGTATTTAATTGAGTTTATTTGATTTAATGAATTAATTAATAAGCATAATGTTATTCTAATTAATTTAATAATTAATTAGAAATTTAATGATTTGACATAATTAATAAATAAGAATTTTAATTATGTGACTATGTGAATTATTGTGGAATTATGCAATTTTATTTAATTGATTTAAATAGGATTATTTGATTAATTGGGTGTGACATTTAATTAACTATATAATAGTAAGTTAATTAAATTAAATGGAAAAGAGAGAATAAGAGACAAGCAAACAATGCCTTGGTGAAGGTTGAGGCCAGTTAACCCATTATGGGATTAACTGACGACCACGACCCCACGACTAATTATACGTATATGTATATTATTCATATCAGACTTATATCTTATAAACATATATCAGAACTACTATATATCATATACATACTCTGAGAAAACTTAGAGAAAAGAGAATTGAGAGAGAGTTGAAAGAATTTGAAGAATCAAAAAAAAAGAATCCATATCATCTTTACAGAGTTTGCAAGGGGTAATTCCTTTGTCCCAGTTTTATTTCACGTACTATGTTTCCTTCATGAACATATATTCTGAGTTCTCTGTGTATGGAAAAAATTAGCAATTTTTGATTATATGCTTATATATGTGTTATTATATCATTATAACATGTTTTGTATTTGGTATGAATGAATTAAAATAATCGAATTCATGTAATTAGGCCTTAATTGGGTTTTCAAAATTTTACAGAGTTTTTCCATTTACGTGCTTTAAAAATTCTCTGTGAATGAAAAAATTGATATTTGTTCATTATATGGCTATATGTGTGTTCATATGTGTTTATAACATATTATATGCCATATATGCATAACTTTCAGTGATCACACCATAGAATTTTGTTGATAATTGGGTTTGCAAAAGTTACAGAGTGTAGAAATTGTACATATGGCCCATATGGCCCTTACGTACAAAATTTACACGCCTTATACGTTTATTTAACTTAAATTGATACTTGCATGTAATTATGTATGTTTAAACGAACAAAATGGAAGTTATACGAACGGATTCAGTGTTATAACGAATTCGTAACGTTGAATTTCTTATTTTCCTTCAAAACTTTACAAAATATTAAAAACAGTGAAAATAGATGCCTTGGATTGTGTAAATACGTGATTTAAAATGCTAAGATCATGCTAGAAATGTTATATAATGTTTCTGTGGAGTTTTTACATTATGGGTAGCCTTATAATTCATTACGTTAGTTTAATTTAGATTTATTTGGGCTACTCTGTGTGTTCATCAGTGAACCAGGGAGTGCACCAGCAGGGAGACCCGCCCCAGCGGGTGTTCACGGGCATTAGGACCCACCCCAGCAGGTATAAGGGCTGTCTGGGAGCCTTTTTTTGGTTTTCGAGACTGTTTTGACCTCCTGTAGTAAAATAAGCATAACTTTTTCATAAGAACTCCGAATAAGGCGATTCAAGATGATTCGGAAAGATAACGAGTAGACCTACAACTTTTATTCTTTAAGGTTTTCAATTTGAAATCGTTAAAAGGGGTAAACATGGCCATCTTTGTGACTGATGCGTATTCGGAGGCAATCGGAGGGCTTCGGACATGCACGCACACAAGTGTAGTGTTCATGATAATAAAAGATGTTGTTTTAAGTTACATGAATATTATATGATTTGAAGTTCATGATTAATAAATTAAGTTATTGACATGTATAAGATAATGTGAAGGTTCAAGTTAACAAACTAAGTGCGAACTTAAATATCGTAATTATAAAACTTGATTATGATTGTTTAAAGGGCTATACATGTGTGATATGCATGTTGTGAGTTACATGTTATGTGGTTAGCCATTGAGTAATATTATAAACCAAGTTGTAAGTCGAACTTAAGTGAATAGTTCAACAAGTTAAACATGATAGTTATGAAAACTAATCGATGCCGTATACATAATGTAATGCGTAGGACGTTGAGGAAGTGAATTGTAATTATATTTGTAGCTTGTGCAAGAGGCAAGTTTCCTATCCTTAAACTTGTCTAATGTTTTGCAAGTTTCCTAAACTCAAACCTTACTTTTACATCGAGCAAGTTCTTATCCTTGTTTATTCAAGTTAAGATTTTCATATGAGATATTGTTATTCCTTTAAGTATTACTTCAGTTATACAATACTTAGTCGATTGTATACTCTTGAGATTTATTGTTCAAATTGAATATCGATGTTATTGTTGAATTTTATAGGACTATTGAACCCTTATTGATTCGACTAGTCCATAGTTGATGAACGTTTCAAATTCTAGAATACTTATTGAGCTTATCCAAACCAAACTTCCTTTGGTGCGGACTCTGATGTCAAAACTGAGATGAACAACCCTGTAAAGGGGATTATTTACGCTTTAGCATTGAGATATTGTGCACAGTATGGTACTTAGGGCTGATCCCCCTAAGTACGAGAAGTAGAGTCCATAGTCTTATGATTTTTAAAAGTTTAAAGTATAAACACTTTACAACCTAGGACATAGTTCAAGGTCTTATGACCCTCAGATGTTCTTTTGATTCCTGTTATTTATCCTCCAGTCAAAAGTTGAGTTTCTTTATTCAGATGTCTTTGATTCACTCGCATGTTATTATATTGTTGTCATATATTATACTTGTGGGAAATCATTGCAGTTAAGAACGAAAGGTCCGACGAGCCTTCTACTAGCAAAGGCAAGGGCAAGGTCAACAAGTGGTGAAGACTTGTTGTTTATTCGTATATGTTTATGTTTCAGACTTATGTTAAAGTTGTGTAAGACTTATTTATTTATTTATGTTCCGCACAGATGTTTAAGGTTAGTATGATCTGGGATTATATTTATTATTCGGATGTTGTAACCCCATAAGGGGAGGATTTATTTCTATTTATTGTATGATTTGCATTTATTATGGGTAGATAGATAGATGATATTTGTACAGTGAACACCAAGTCCCGTGGAAATTGAAGTACCCGAATTTGGGGGTGTCACAGTGCAACCTCAAATTCTCGACGGTATGTGTTAACATGAATAACCGCTGAAGCCTCAGCACAATGGGAAAGTAATGTAAGATCTTTCTCGGCACGTCTTTTCCCTTTTTCTTGCGCTGTTCACAGTATCTACTTGTACCACAAATACCACATGACCTCTTATCTTTATTGACATCACGGTAATACAACATACAGTCATTCTCGCAAGCATCAATCTTCTCATACCCTAGATTGAGCCTTTTGACCATTTTCTTCACATCATAGTACGACTTCTGTAACTTATTTCCTGCAGGTAAGTACTCCTTCACAATGTTAAGCAGTTCATTAAAACCTCTCTCGCTACAGTCATGCTCGTTCTTGAAGTGTAAAAACTTAGTCACTGCAGATAAGACGGTGTGCTTTTTGTGCTCGTTATACAGTGGCATCGCTGATTCCTATAATAACTCATAGAAACCTTTAGCCCTGTCATTCGGCTCTTGCTCAATGCTATCATCATCTCTATCTATATTCCACTGGAAGTATGAACCAGCAGCTTCGACTATCATGTTAGTACAGTCAAAGGTTTTGTCACCTCTGGATTTTTGTTTGATTTATGTTCATCCAACCAGGTTTCCCCATGATAGATCCATGTCGTATAACCCGGCTTGAACCCATACGCAAATAAGTCGCACATGACATCACTCATTTCCTTCCACGCTTCATTCACACACCTCTTACAATGACATTTGATCTCATCGTCGCTGACCTGCTCAAACGCGAAATTGAGAGACTGTTCAACCCCACTACGGTACTCAGATCTAAGCCCACTCTTATCAGTGGCTACCCTACGTTCCATCCAACTTCGATCAACAAACATCTTGGACAACGGGCTGCTATATATATGGAAAGTTAGACAAACATAATCAAGTCTCCAATGAAACTATATGAAACTGTATATATATATATATATGAATATGAAATTAGACTATTTTCCTAGTACAAAAAGAACTACTAGGACTGCTCAAACACTCAACCATATTAGTCCATTAACAAGTCTTTTATTTGGTTTAAAGCATATTAAGGCACTTCAAACAGTAGCTAAGTTTGGCCTGTTCAAAACAGGTACAAACTTGCCATGTTCTGGGTTACTTTCAAGTTTTAAATATTCATTAGGCTTTACATATAATAGCTCCCATGATTTGGTTCTTTAGACACCATGTTATAGCATATAAACTTCATTAAAATCAAGGAAAATCTATCCTTACCTACTTATTAACACAGTCACAATTAATTAGCTTAGCCTATACATGAAACTATCATGTTATCCAAGTTACTCACAACATAACATATCATATATAGTATATAAGCACATGTATCATTATATGATTACTAGCATGTTAATATAGTCTTTAGTATTTACTGCACAGTTAGTACTCCATTACTCCTAATCAGTCCTTACATAAGCATTTACTCAAACAGTAGGTGTGCAGTTCATTTAACAACAAGATAAACATGATTATAAGCATACTTACTACTTATACTTCTATCATATACCATCAATAACAACAACATACAACCATAACAACAGCATACCATCCACAATATATCCTATTCAATATCATAAACTATCTAGCAGTTGGTTTTCTATAAAATGAAACTGAAATAGAAATGGAATGGGACTATAATTTACTTACCTTGTTGGGCTTTTAGATAATGTTGGTGGTTGCTTTGTGGCTTAACTCTTCTTCCCTTCCCAACTAGATCTCTTTTACTCTCTCTATATGGCTGTTATTGATTTTAAGAAAACTTAGCACTTTGATAAAGCTAGCTGGACTAGGGTGAAGACTTGACTATATATGGTTCAGTTCCTTCTGGAATCAGTCTCCCTTGGCCTCTTTTAGCTTCTACCCGGCTCCAGCATTGCCCCTATTCAATCACCCTACCTAGCTCAGCTTGTCACTTCACTTCCATTTCACTTGGCCTGGGAGCTGTCGTTTACACTCCTAAATTTACCTCACTTTCACTTCATAAATTCAAACAATTAGCATAGTAGTAAGCAAGGATCGATCCCACAGAGAGTGATTTATTTTATATTTATCCTATGATTTTTAATTAAAGGGGATTTTGAATTGATTAACTAAATTAACAAGAATAAACTTATAATAAGAATTAACAATGAATAAAAAGCTTCATTTCTTCTGTTCAGTATCACCTTTTCACAATCATGGATTAATCAAGTTTTACAATATTTAACATTCAATGAGATTAACAACCCTAGATAACTGCGATCACTAATTATCTGAAATTCTCCTTATGTGTAAATCTAATGCGACGATCGCCAACAAAAGATCCTAACTATCATATAACCCAGAACTATCAGTCTAGATTTAATACAATAGAAGCATGAAGAATGAGAATTAGATTGTTCCAAGCAACAATTGCACAATCAGGAATTATTTAACTTATCTTCTGAAAACCTTAATAATACCCAAAATGCTTGTCCACAATCAAGTATCATTAATTGCTACTTATGATTAGACATACATCGTTTGCTTAATATATATCTTAATCTAGCAGATGATATCTGTTAACCAACTCTATCCTGCAAAAATCAAATCAGTTAAGCCAAGTAGCATTCAGAAATTAAATCAGATTATCAAGAATGAATTTCATGTGAGAAGGAATAAATAATGAATACTTAATTAACCATTAATTATAAATAAGGTTCAACATCCCTTAGAAATGAATAAAGACAACTAGCCTGACATGCTTCCAAGTCTGCACTCCAATGGTGTAGATGAGAGAATGTAGTAGATGATTGAATGAATTATACCCTGACTATTACATCTATTTATAGTGCTAGACAAAGTCCTAAATCCTATGAGAACTATAAATCCAAATCCTAAAAAGAATTACAAATCATAACAAGTTTTCATAAAGAAATAGAATCTAATAAGGGAATAAAATCTCAGTTCAAAGCAATCCTAATTCTAATAGCAATATAAATCCAATTCCATATAGAAAGATGCCAAAATCTATTTTAGAAACTTTCCAAAAATCCAAGATTTCCAAATTTTCTCTTTTTCTTCAATTTAGCTCCAAATCAGCTTGTTTTCATCCTTTTAGCTTTAATTCACCTGAAAACAATAATCAACTTATTAAGCTCATAGACACATGAAACATGCAATAAAATCAAATGTAAAGGAATAAAAAATCATGAATATTGTGTATTTATCATGGCCCCTATATTTCCAGCCTTATCCCAACCACCCTATGTACTCCATAGCCTCTAACTAGTTACCCTTTCCTTAGCTTTTAGAGGTAAGGCTATACTAACTACTAATTGTTCTAACTACATGCTAAATAAACTAATTGTTAACTTGTTTACTTTAACAAAGCTAAGCTCCCTTTTTCTCCCATGTGGGCTGTCAGACTGGATAAAGAAAAGGTTGGGCGTAGTCTTTGATTTGGGCTCAATGCACTCATCTAAGTTAGAAATAACCCATAACACTTGGAGAAAATTAAATAAGCTTGCAAGCTTAATTAATATGGTCCAATCATTTAACTTGGACTCTCATTATAGTTCAATATACATCAATATATATCATAATATATATCAGAAAACATATATAAAGGGGGGTTTCTCTTACTTGTAGGATTGAAGAACAGTTGCCAAGGAAAGAAGGAAAAACCTTAACCAAGCGTCGGAGGTATGTCAAGAGTAAAGAAGAAGAAAGAAGGAGAGGTGGTGGGTGGAGGTGTGACGCCCCCAGAATAGGTCCAATACTCAACCCATTCTGAGTCGCCAAATACATGATACAGAATCCAAATACAAATCTTTTATATAAAATTGTCGTGCACAATACGACCACACATAAACTGTGAGTTTCAATACAAATAACCATACTCATGATCCTTATCAATGATACGTTACATAAAGGTACAGTCAATAACTGTTTTAGAAATTAAAATCTTTGAAAAATGCTCAAGGAAACATTCGTACATAGGAGACCATGCTTCTAAGTTATAATAGATATCATAGGACTTGAGAATTACTCTTGATTGACCCAATAGACCCCAAAGATGAAAGAGTAGATTACTATCCTGTTCATTCCAATGGTAGGTATTTTCTTGCCATATAATTATCTCAATTTTCTCAAATTGAGGATTATATTCCAACCATACTCTAAGATTAGTATAAGTAGTGCTCATAGATATAATCAGTAAGTGGATGCGCACAACCATATCTTATAATAACATGAAGTTGTATGTGGTTAGACATCTTATATGATAGTGGCAACACACCCTTCCAAAGTCGGGTTCACCTCACCTAAGTCGGGTCACCAAAATCAACTGTTAAATGACGTATAAAATACGACACATTTAAAGTTCTCAAAATAATTATTTTCATACTGTTTTATGGGAAACTTCAACAGTTATAGACTATCGTTCTATTCCCCTATTATCCCCGCTCGACCCAGCTACACTCTTATTACCTGAAAGGAATTGTGAAGCAAAAGGGTGAGTACAAATAGCCCAGTAAGAATATCATGACTAAAGATATTCAAATTATCAATAGTATTCGTCAGTAATAAATCAGAGATTTAGAACATATGGTAGATGATAAAACTTTTCAACTATAGTTGCAGCGGAACGAACAATCTATTAGAAGAGTCAAATAGACCATAATGTCTATTATCTTCTCCATGTTAAAAGTCCACCAACAATGTTTTATCCCTGTAACATCAATCAACAGTTCCTGTCCACAATCATGTAAATAATTCATAATCATAATTGTGTTGCTAAATTCCTCTTCGCACCCAGGACAAAGATAACTTTCGTCATCTGTCTTTACCTAAAATACCAAAGATCATGGTTATACCAAATCACAGTTCCTGTTCATAATCATACTAATCAATTCATCTTTGCACTACGAGCCAAAGATATTCAACAATTAATTATTCATCTTTGCACTACAGGCCAAAGATATTCATTAATAGTTCATCTTTACACTACATGCTAAAGATATTCACAAATCAACCGCTCATCTTTGCACTACAGGCCAAAGATATTCATCAATAGTTCATTTTTGCACTACAGGCCAAAGATATTCATAAATCAACATGTAATGACCCAAGTCCCACATCGTCTGTATTTGAAACCTTTACTCTTTTTATAAGTCTATAAATAGAAAGGCTTAGCCTTTTTTGTTTCATTCACCAACAATAAGGCCTCCAATTTTGAGAAAGGCTTTGTTGTGGGAGGATTTGTTTTATAAAACCTCCTTAGTTAAATTTTGGCTTCGAGTGCGTAGGCAGTTTATGGAGCTCTTATTTTTGGGAATTGTTTGGCTATTAAATTTGTATCCAACGATATCGATGTAAGTGGCTTTTCGAACTATTTAGTATTTTTAAGATTATCGTTACTTTTATGTATGCCTTAAAAATTATCTGGATGTCTAAATGTATGGTTTCAAAATTTGTTATGTTTTATTTAAGACTTCCATTTAAATTAAACTGCTATGTTCTTCTACTTCAAAATTCGGATCAAGTATTTATTTTCGAACTATGAAATGAGATTATATGATTTTGAACTAGTGAAAAAGTATCATTTAGAATATCGATAATATTGAGAAAAGATTTTGAAATCCTCAGTTCGACTATGTATAGAACCCGTTATTAATTACGGAGCTAATATAGGACCTACTAAGGCGCACACCTTTTAGATGCCCTTCGGGGAGCGTGCATTTTTATAGATACCTTAGTAGGGTGCGTATCATAACGTTATCAAACTTTTGGGCCGTGTTACAGGGCTATTGTAACCTTAGTCACTAAGACTGTGGATTAAAAGATCTATGATATACATTGAAATCAAATTTTGAATTGTTTTAGTTTTGAAAGCTTATGTACTATTGTCATTGAACAAAAAGAATTTTAAAAAAAAAAGTGTTTTGCAAATTGTACTTGATTCGGCTAGATAGTGAGGATTGCTACTTGCTGGGTTTCATCGCTCACCCCCTTACAGATTTTTACAGGTCACATCGTTGAAAGCTGAGCACTTATTTGATACGTTGGAATAGCTGGGGTTTAATTTTAGCTATTATTTTTTTTGTTGATAGATTCTGATAAAACTCTTAGTTTCGGGGAGTTGCGTCTCCATTTTAAGAATTTGGTATTTCTTTTGAATTGGATTGATATATATTTAATGTTGGGTTTTAAGCTAAGATTATTGTTGAGTTGTTTTATTTGGGCTGCGCGTTATTGATATTGTTGCCTTGCGGGCCTTTGGGCTTGCGGCGTGTAGCACTTCGGGCCTGTATCGGGTTCGGGGTGTTACAGAGGTGGTATCAAAGCAGTGACCCCTCGCAATGTGTTGGGCTATGAAACCCACACATTCCTTGGGGAGTGATTTTGGGATTTAACTGTGGGTTGTGATTCGACTAGACTTAAAGAATAAAGAGTGTGATAGATTTTAGGTTTGGACATCTTTTAGAAATTGGGTTAAATATATAAGATCAAGTTTGATTAGTTTTATTAATTGAGTATCATATTTGGAGACTATTTTGATGTTGTGTAAGTTATGAACTTGAAAATTTTAGTATTTTTTTATAACGGACAAGTTAGAAAAATAAGAGTTATATTGGTTACGTTGTGGTGAATCTAAGATTTTGCTAATCATTTTATGATACGAGATTGAAAAAGTTGCTTAATTTGATGTTAAGATGGATATAGCATAAGAACATTTCAAATGGATTTCTTTTAGTTTAACTTGAGGACAATGATTGGGTGGTGGTCTAGGTAGTTTATATGAAGACTGAGACTTTTGGAGCATTATTAAGATATGGACCGAGTGTTAGAGCTTGTTTGAAATTAATCTTAAGAATTGTCAATTTGGAGGACCAAATTTTTTTAAGGGAGAGGTAATGTAATGACCCAAGTCCCACATCGTCTATATTTGAAACCTTTACTCTTTCATGAGTCTATAAATAGAAAGGCTTAGCCCTTTTGTTTCATTCACCAATAATAAGGCCTCCAATTTTAAGAAAGGCTTTGTTGTGGGAGAATTTTTTTTATAAACCTCCTTAGTTAAATTTTGGCTTCGAGTGCGTAGGCAGTTTGTGGAGCTCTTATTTTTGAGAATTGTTTGGCTATTAAATTTGTATCCAACGATATCGATGTAAGTGGCTTTTCGAACTATTTAGTGTTTTTAAGATTATCGTTACTTTTATGTATGCCTTAAAAATTATTCGGATGTCTAAATGTATGGTTTCAAAATTTGTTATGTTTTATTTAAGACTTCTATTTAAATTAAACTACTCTGTTCTTCTACTTCAAAATTCGGATCAAGTATTTATTTTCGAACTATGAAATGAGATTATATGATTTTGAACTGTGAAAAAGTATCATTAGAATATCGATAATATTGAGAAAAGATTTTGAAACCCTCAGTCTGACTATGTATAGAACCCGTTATTGATTACGTTTAGTTCCGGAGCTAATATAGGACCTACTAAGGCGCACACTTTTTAGATGCCCTTCGGGGAGCGTGCATTTTTATAGATACCTTAGTAGGGTGCGTATCATAACGTTATCGAACTTTTGTGCCGTGTTACAGGGCTATTGTAACCTTAGTCGCTAAGGCTGTGGATTAAAAGATATATGATATACATTGAAATCAATTTTTGAATTGTTTTAGTTTTGAAAGCTTATGTACTATTGTTATTGAACAAAAAGAATTTAAAAAAAAAGTGTTTTGCAAATTGTACATGATTCGGCTAGATAGTGAGTATTGCTACTTGCTGGGCTTCATCGCTCACCCCCTTACAGATTCTTACAGGTCACATCGTTGAAAGCTGAGTACTTATTTGATACACTGGAATAGTTGGGGTTTAATTTTAGCTATTATTTCTTTTGTTGATGGATTCTGATAAAACTCTTAGTTTCGGAGAGCTGCGTCTCCATTGTAAGAATTTGGTATTTCTTTTGAATTGGATTGATATATATTTAATGTTGGGTTTTAAGCTAAGATTATTGTTGAGTTATTTTATTTGGGCTGCGCGTTATTGATATTGTTGCCTTGTGGGCTTTTGGGCTTGCGGCGTGTAGCACTTCGGGCCTGTATCGAGTTCGGAGTGTTACACAACTGCTCATCTTTGCACTATAGGCCAAAGATATTCAAATCCCAAAGAAATATCTAATCATTTCAGAATTTATAGAAACAACATTTATAACCATGTTGATCAATTCACATTTGCACTTAAGCTAAAGATATTCAATTGTAAACTCAATGGTCATGATCATACCAGTCAATAATTCATCTTTGCACTATTGGCCAAAGAAAACTCATAGTCATGGTCATACCAATAATCTACCCATCTTTACACTCAAGTCAAAGAGAACTTCCATCACCATAATTATAAAAATATTATATATGACAATAAGAACAATATGATCAAAACATGGATCTAATTTTAAGAGTAAGATTCATAAATCAAAGATAATTTGGATTAAAAAATATATATATATTTTTTTTACCATGAATAGTATCCCGTGAATAGTAACTCGTGAATAATAAACTATGAATAGTAACTCATGAACAGTAACTCATGAATAGTAACTCATGAATAGTAACCTATGAATAGTAACTCATGAATAGTAATTCGTGAATAATAACTCGTGAATAGTAACTCCGACATGAAAAGATAAAATTTTTATAATAAAGTTTAGACCAATATTCCGGTGAAATGATATTTGATGAAGAGCAAAACTCAAGAAATTTCCAATTATTTCAAGAATTATAGAAGCAATACTTATCATAGTAAGTTTAAATTTAGGAATTTGAAATGAAATATCATTACTTACATACTATAGAGTACGGAAGAAAATAATATTCCTTACGAATATTGATTGAAAACAACATCCTTTACGAATACGAAGGAAATAATACCCCTTACGAGTATAAAATCACATCCTTTACCAAAATATCATTTATCAAAATATCCTTTACGTAAAATAATATCATTTATGAAAATCATATCATTTACGAAAAATAACCTCTTTTACGAAACATAATAACATCTCTTACGACAAGAATAACATCACTTACTATCCCTTACCTCAGTAGAATACTGAATCTGACTGGAATATCGGATATTATGCTGACAAAAATTTGCACCTGTTATCAACACTCAAAATATCTAAACACTCACAAAAAATACGTTTGATACTATAGAGAGAATTTTCTGATTCTGGTGTAATTTTCATTTCTAAACTAAGCATCCTATTTATAGAAAAATGCTAGAATACCAATGTTAACGAAATTATTTTTCACGGACGCCAACTTAGAAATTTCTCTCCCAGCAAAATTTTCAGCAAACTCACACCAACAAAAGGACAAGAGTGGGGCCCACCCATTCTAGAAAATCTCCATCAAAATATTTTAAATTTAAATAATATCCAAAAACTTCAATAATTCATAATAAATAGTTCTTTTATCAGAAAAATTTGAACCTTATGTCCATTCCATATAAAATTTAATTCTCTACAACTTTGTAGAAGAAATTTTTTCTAAATTCTGAACAAAAAATAACCCAAATTTACATACGGATGATTTTTTCACACCCCCACTCTGACAAAATATATACCGATAAAGACCTCCGTATACCAACTTTGAAAAATCAACAATCAGAATTTTACAACAACAAGTGGGGCCCACCAACTCACAAAATATGTTTTTAACATTTATTATAACAAAATCAATTCAGACCCAATTTGCTCTCTTTCTTCTCATTTTATTCATATATCATGAATTTGTTGTAAAAAATTATCATCACTATTATATTATTATATTATCACATTATAATGTAATATTATAATAATATATTTGAATGAATTACTTTATCAGAAAAGATAAAATATCAAGTTTTTAATAATTGTCTCTTTTGCTAAAGTTCCTCCATTTATATCCACGTTGAATAAATATTTCCTTATTATTTTTATCAATAATTAATTATTATTCACAAATAATAGTACAGAATCACAATAATGACAACCAAGTCGTTCCCAGGAAATAGGGGGCTTTCCGATAAAGATTTCTCCTAACTGGCGCGCAATTAGATTAACTGACCCCTTTCCTAGACAGAACTTCCTAGACATTGCCAATAATGCTGTCCAATAATATTATTTAAATAATATGAATTATTGATTTGATACTGTGAAATAATGTGCAGCGATTATTGTGACAATTATTGAATCAATAATATAAAATATCAATGTAGCAATTATTGAATCAATAATATAAAATATTGAACAGTAATTACTGTAACAATTATTGAGTAAGTGGCTTCTTACGTAAAAACCAATAATTTGAAATACTGTGCAATACCGTGTGCCACTATGCAACAACGTGTATTACTGTATTTTTATCACCGGATATTGCAACAGTTTAACGGTAAAAGTTTTACCGTTATTTTATAAAAAGGTTATTTCTGTCGCTTTTTATATCCGACAATTATTTCGTTGTGGGATCCACCAAAGACTGCGCCGTCGTACAAATATTCCCAGACAACAAGAATATTCCACGACCAAACGAATATTCCCCGACAACAATGAATATTTTATAACCACTTGCTTATTTTGTAAAATTTTCATATATCACCCTTAACTTTAACCTTTTATCAATTTAACTATTTACTGAATAATAATTATAAGAAAAATTGAATACTCTTATTTCATAAAAATCGGGGTCTTACAGGAGGTATGGTAGGAGGGGGTGGGGGTTGTCGGAGGTATGGCAGAAGGGGGGTTGTCGGAGGTGTGACAGGAGGGGGGAGGGTCGCCGGATGTAAGTCCCCAAATTTTATGAATAAGATTTAATTTTTTTTATCTAATATTTTAAAATAGTAAGGTGTTGATTTGATAAATGTGATAAGTTATTGGTGAAATGTGCAAAGTTTACAAAGTAAGCAAGTGGTTATAAAATATTCGTTGTGTCGGGGAATATTCGTTTGGTCGATGAATATTCTTTTTGTCGGAGAATATTCGTACGACAGCGCAGTCATTAGTGGACCCCACAACGGAATGAATGTCTGATATAGAAAGCGACAGAAGTAACCTTTTTATAAAAATAAATGCAAAACTGTTACCGCTAGTACTATTGAAATATCCGGTGATTAAAATACAGTAATACGTGGTGTTGCATAGTAGCACACGGTATTGCACAGTATTTCGAATTATTGATTTTTACGTAGGAAGGCACTTACTCAATTATTGTTACAGTAATTACTATTCAATATTTTATATTATTAATTCAATAATTGCATAATATTTTATTGGTTCAATATTTGTTACGTTGATATTTTATATCAATAAGTGCTACTTTGCTATTTTATATTAGTGATTCAATAATTGTCATTGCACAGTATTTCAAATTATCAAATCAATAATTCATATTATTTGAATAATATTATTAGATAGCATTATTGGCAATGTCTAAGGAAGTTATGTTTAGGAAAGAGGTTGATTAATTGCGCGCCAGTAAGGAAAAATCCTTATCGGAAGGCCCCTCTTTCTTGGGAACGACCTAGTTGTCAATATTGTAGTTCTGTAATATTATTTATAAATAATTAATTATTGATATATATTCAATGTGAATTTTTAACGGAGGAATTTTTAGCATGTGATATTGGTTAAAAGTTGGTATTTTATCTTTTCTGATAAAATAATTCATTCAAATATGTTATTATAATATTACATTATAGTAGTATGATGTGATTATATAATAGTATAATTTTTATAATTAGAATGGTAATATTATTATAGTAAATTAGTAGTATAAAAGTTAAACGAGGTGGAAGAGTGCAAATTGAATTTGAACTCTTATGATGCAAACAATGATGTCATCGGAGCGATGAGGTAAGCAAGGATGTCATCGGAGCGATGAGGTAAGTAATGATGTTATAGGATCGATGATGTAAGTAATGATATCATAAATTATGGCGAAAAGACTATTTTACCCTTACTCTGCCGAGCCTATAAATAGAAGCTTATTTCTTCATTATTTCTCACCAATTCACTAAAGCTATAGAGAGAGATAATATAGAGAGAATAAGAGAGAAAAAAGAAGAGTATTCTGCTATTACACTAGTGCAGTCTCCAAAATTTTAAGGTAAGGGGTATTATTTCTTTCGTATTCATGAAGAGAGTTATTTTCTTTCAATACTCGTAAAGGTTGTTATTCTATTCTTTATTATTCTGTAGGATTAACCTATCTACGCGGACTACAGCATGCCTGGTGAATAGCCCTTCGTATTCAGTTGTTATTAAATTATAAAATTAATCTGTCTAAGCAGGCTACTGCCTGACGGGTGAATATCCAATTGCAGTTTCGTATATTGTTTCATTTCAGATTCCTAACTGTAAATTTACTATGGTAAGTATTGCTTCTATAATTCCTGAAATGATCCGAAATTCCTTGAGTTTTGCGCTTCATCTAATATCATTTCATTGGAATATTGGTCTGAACTTTCTTGTGAAATTTTTATCTTTTCATGTTGAGTTACTATTCATGAGTTACTATTCACGGGGTAATATTCACGGTAAATTTTTTTTCTTCCAAATCAACTTTGATTGGATCCAGGTTTTGATCTTCATTCTTATACTCTGGATAAATTCTCTAATATTTGTCCTTTATCTCACTGGATTCGTTATTCGTATTATTTTTCAGCATCCTCAGTCCTAAATGGTGATATAACTGAATATCTTTGGCCTGCAGTGTAAAGATGAATGATTGCTTAATGAATATCTTTGGCCTGTAGTGCAAAGATGAATGATTACCTGATGAATATCTTTGGCCTGTAGTGTAAAGATGGACAGGTGTTGAGATGAACATGACCAACTGGTGATACAAATGAATATCTTTGGCCCGTAGTGCAAAAGATGAATATTTGATTCGAGATGTATATTGATTGATGTTACAGGGATAAAATATTAATGATGGACTTTTAAATCAAAGAAGATAGTAGACATCATTCTCTACTTAACTCTTCTAATGAATTGTTATTTTCGCTGCGAATATTAATCTAAAACGTGTTGTCCATAATATTTTATCTGATTTATTGAAGGCTAGAGATAATTTATTTTTCAGTATCTTAGTCATAATATTCTTTACTGGGCTAGTTGAGCTCACCTTTTTCTTTCATTGTTCTCTTGAGGAAATGAGAATATCGCGGGTACTAGTCGGAAATGGAGTGATGGTCCGAGTTAGAGCTGTAGAAGTCCTCACTATTTTTTTTACAATAGTGTGATAATAAATGTAATGAGGACTTAGTTTGAATGTTTATATTTTATACATGTCTGTATTGACACTTACAGTTGTGTGGTCGTATTTTGCACAACCGTTTGTTATGAAAGATTGTATTTGGATTTTGTACCATGTATTTGGCGACTCAGAATGGGTTGAGTATTGAACCTTTTTTGGGGGCGTCACAGTTGGTATCAGAGCTTAGGGATATGATCTCTGGCAGAGATCTGGGAATAGAACTAGAAGGGGAGAGACGAGTAAAATTATTCGCTAGTGTGTGTCCTACCTAAGCTTATTTGGTATTTAATTGGTCGTTTGGAACATAAGGTTAATATGTGATATGTTAATTTATTTGATTAAATCTTATTTATGACAATATTTGAGAATGGCAGCTGAAAATCTAAACAATGGAGTAAATGAGACCGTTGAGACATCTTTAATCACCAACCAGGAGAATGTGTAACAAGAAGGTAATATTTCTTCTGGAAACGACACCACCGATCAAACTATGAACGATGGGATGTTTAGAAGCTTTTTGCAGTTCATACAAAACCAGACGATGGAGACTTTTGTTCATAATACAGGTGGAAACAATAACTCGCGGCTTGTCACTGCCAAGCAGTTTAAAGAGTTGAGACCACCAGAGTTTTAGGGAAGGCCAGATCCAATAAAGGCAGAAAATTGGATTAAGCAAATTACCAAGATATTTGATGCCTTGGGATGCACGGAGGAACAGAAGGTTCCATTCGCCACGTTTATGTTCCGTGGAGAGGCAGATTACTGGTGGAAATCTGTGATGTGATGAACGAGATTTTTGTAATTTAATTTGAGTATTTATTGAATTAAATAAATATTTTTTGATGATTTAATTATTGGATTAAATAATTAATTGATAAAATTGTGGTAGATTAATTTAATTAGATATGTTACATTGATTAAATTAATGTGAAGAATTTTTATATTCAAAGTATGTATTTAATTGAACTTATTTGATTAAATTAATTATTTAAAAAGCATAATGTTATTCTAATTAATTTAATAATTAATTAGAGATTTAAAGATTTGACATAATTAATAAAGAAGAATTTTAATTATGTGATAATATGATTTAATGTGGAGTTATGATATTTTATTTAATTGATTTAAATAAGATTATTTGGTTTATAAAGGTGTGACATTAAAACTATGCTACAAGAAGTTAATTAAATTAAATGAAAAGGGGAGTAAGGGACAAACAAACAAAGCCTTAGTGGGAGTTGGTGCCAGTTAACCCATTATGGGATTAACGGACGACCCATCACTCCATGATTAATTATATACGTATATCATAGTAACCTTATATCATATATCATTATATTACTTTCATCAGTTAGAGAATAGAGAGAAAAATTTGAGAGAGATTGAGAATTGAAGAAGAAGACTTAAGGTTCTAGAGTTCTTTATCATCATCTTATCAAGAAGCAAAGGGTAATCCCTTATCTGAGATTCTAAGTTCGTGTTTTTATACTTTCTCTATGAAAACTATTTTTAAAGCTCTTTGAAATTAAAGTATGGATGAATTATTGAGTATATGATGATGTGTATGTTAGTATATGTTCTTAATATGTTTTATATCATGTATTCATGTTTTAAAACAATCAATTTCATGTAAACATGTTTTAATCAGAGTTTTATGATTTATAGAGTATAAAAAAATATGAAGAACACGTATATATGACCTTCTATACAATTTGTATGCTTTAAATTGGTTGTTTAACATAGATTCGATAATGGATTATGATTATACATGTTAAAACAAAGAAAACAAACTTTGAACGGACGGATTCGGAGTTATAACGAATCCGTGACGATGATTTTCGTGTTTTTCTTCAAAACTATCAAGAACACCAAGAACGGTGAAATTTTATGATTTGATTCAAGTAATTGCATGATTTAAGATGTTAAAAATATGTTAGTAACATTGTATCATATTTCAATGAAGTTCATACTTCATACAAATCACTGTGTTAGTTTAATTTGCATTTAATTAGAGTATTTGGGCTAAAAACTGTCAAAATCGCGAATTGGGGCTGAACCGCCAAGGCACGCCCGCCCTAGCGGCTTTAGAACCGCCCCAGCAGACCCCATGCAGCCCCCGCCCCAGCAGGGGTAGTGCAGGGAAAATTTTCTGTTTTGACCTCCTGTAGTAAAATAAGCATAACTGTTTCATACGAACTTCGATTAAGGCGATTCAAGATGATTCGGAAAGATAACGAGTAGACCTACAACTTTTATTCTTAAGTTTTTCATTTTAAAGTCGTTAAAATGGGTCAAAATAGCCATCTTTGTGACTAATGCGTATTCTGAGGCAATCGGAGGGCGTCGAACATGCACATACGCTAGTGTAGTGCTCTCGACAATAAAGATGTTGTTCTAAGTTAAATACATGAATATTTTATGATTTGAAGTTCATGATTAATAAACGAAGTTATTTACATGTATAAGATAATGTGAAGGTTCAAGTTAACAAACCAAGTGCGAGCTTGAATATTGTGATTGTAAAACTTGATTATGATTGTTTAAAGGGTTATACATGTGTGATATGCATGTTGTGAGTTTACACTCATGTTATGTGGTTAGTCATCGAGTAATATTATAAACCAAGTTATAAGTTGAACTTAAGTGAATAGTTCAATAGTTAAACATGGTAGTTATGAAAACTAATCGACATCGTATGCATAATGTAATGTGTAGGACGTTGAGGAATTGTATTGTAACTAGATTTGTAGCTTGCGCACGAGGCAAGTTTCCTTACCCTAACTCGTTTATGATTATGCAAGTTTCTAAACCTTACTTTTACATTGAGCAAGTATTCTATCCCTACCTTACTATCGTTAAGCAAGTTCCTTATCTAAACTCTTTAAATTGAATAAGCATTCTATTCCTTATTCTTATGTCAAGCAAGTTACTAAATTCAAAGTTTACTTTTATTGAGCAAGTTTTCTATTCTTGAAATACTATCATGATGCAAGTTCTTATACTTGTTAATCAAGTTGAGATTCCATATGAGATGTTATATTACCTTTAAAAGCATGATTCTAGTTATACAATACTTATTCGATTGTATACTCTTGAGAAGTTATTATTCAATTTGAATTTCGTTTATTGTTGAACCTTGTAAGACTAGCGAACCCTTATTGATTCGACTAGTCCATAGTTGATGAGCGTTCTAAATTTTAGAACTATTATTGAGCCTATCCAAACCAAACTTCCTTTGGTGCGGACTCTGATGTCAAACTGAGATGAACAACCCTGTATAGGGGATTATTTACACTTTAGCGTTGAGATATTGTGCACAGTATGGTACTAAGGGCTGATCCCCCTAAGTACGAGAAGTAGAGTCCATAGTCTTATGACTGTTAAAGGTTTAAAGTATAAACACTTTACAACCTAGGACATAGTTCAAGGTCTTATGACCCTCAGGTGTTCTTTTGATTCTCATTATTCACTCTTAATTCAAAAGTCGAGTTTCTTATTCAGAAGTCTTTGATTCACTCGCATGTTATTATATTGTTGTTATATTATTATACTTGTGGGCAATTGTGCTCACTCTTGCGTAATAATAACATTGCAGTTAAGAACGAAAGGTCCGAAGAGCCTTCTACTAGCAAAGGCAAGGGCAAGGTCAACAAGTAATGAAGACTTGTTATTTATTTGATATGTTATTGTTTAAGACTTATGTTAAAGTTATGTAAGACTGTTTATTTGTTTACATTTCCGCATTTAAGATTTAAGGTTAGTATGACCTGGGATTGATGTATTTATATTCAGATGTTGTAACCCCATAAGGGGAGGATTTATTCCTATCTATTACATGGCTTGCATTTTTATGGGTAGATAGATAGATGATATTTGTACAGTGAACACCAAATTCCGTGGAATAGAAGTACCCAGATTTGGGGGTGTCACATGTGAAGCGTACCCAGCCTGCCGCACTCGAGATGTCTTGGGGGGCATTCCAGAAACTGTTCAATAACAAGTACTTTCCAGAAAGTATTCGTCACATGAAAGAGGTAGAGTTTATCAGACTGGAACAGAATAACATGATTGTGTCCCAGTACGAGGCTAAGTTCGCGGAGTTATCCTGGTTTGCATCTCATTTGGTGGAGAATGAGGAACGTATGACGCGGATGTTTCTGAGAGGTTTGAAACCAGAAATTCGTCAATACCTCATTTCTCACAAATTTTCTCTATATTCGGATGTAGTGAACAAGGCCCAGTTATTAGAACAAGATAATGATTATGTTCAACCAAGGAACAACAACCAAGGTCGTACCGATGGCAGTAGTCATCGAAACAATGACAACCAGCAGGGAGGAAAGTATCATGACAGAAGCGGTAAACACTCCAGTGGTAATCGTGGCCATGATAATAGAAGAAGTGAGTCGGGGGGAGATTTCAGGAAGAGAAGGTACAACATGAGAACGTGAAAGCATCGACAGCAGCACTAACATTAACTTTTTCTAGGGGAGGAGAACGACCGTCGGTCGTATGCTATAAATGCGGGCAAGAGGGACACATCAGCCCCAACTGCACACAACAATCGAAGGTGTGTTATAACTGTGGAAAGGAAGGGCACATAGCTCGAGTGTGTCCTGTAGCGAAACCAAGTCCAGCAGGGATGGTGACTCCAAAGGCTATCCCTGACAAGTCAAAGTCAGTGGTTCCTGGAAGAGCTTTTGTCGTGACTGCCCAACAAGCAAGGAACCCGAACGAGGTTATTACGGGTAAGCTAATAATAAACTCTTGCGAAGTTTACACTTTATTAGATACCGGTGCTACCCATTCTTTTATTTCACCTTCTTGTGCTCAACGTTTGAACTTGACACCTGAGAAATTAGACTTTGACTTATCTGTTGAAACTCTGTTAGGAGAAACCTTCGTTACATCTATAGTTTACAAATCTTGCTTGATTCAAATTGGTACCTTCACCCTACCTGTTGATCTTATATCTTTGAAAATACTTGCATTTGACGTGATTTTAGGAATTGACTGGTTAACCACTTATCATGCCAAAATTGATTGTTTTCGTAAGGTTGTTAGTTTTCATATTCCTAATCAACCTGTTGTGCCAATCCAAAGAACCAAACTATTAAAATCAATCAACGTCATTTCAAGTCATAAAGTTATTCGTTTATTGAAAAATGGATGTCAAGCTTTCTTAGCCCATGTCACTAATCTAAACCAGAACACGTCAGGTTTAAATAATATTTCTATTGTTAATGAGTTTCCTGATGTATTTCCCGAAGAACTTCCCGGTCTACCCCCGGAAAGTGAAGTTGAATTCTTTATTGACCTTGAACCTGGTACAAATCCATTTCTAAAATCCAATATCGAATGGCTTTTATTATACTTCAGGAGTTAAAGGTCCAACTACAGGAGTTGTTAGACATCGATTTTATACGTCCTAGTACATCTCCTTGGGGTGCTCCTGTTTTATTCATAAAGAAGAAAGACGGGAGTATGCGACTTTGTATTGACTATCGGGAGTTGAACCATGTCACCATCAAGACTAGGTATCTGTTACCTCGTATTGATGACCTGTTCGACCAGTTGCAAGGTGCACAATTCTTTTCAAAGATCAATCTTCGTTCTGAATATCATCAGCTGAAGATTAAAACTGAGGATATTTCGAAGACTGCTTTCAGAACTCGATACGGGCATTATGAATTCTTAGTTATGTCTTTTGGATTGACTAATGCTCCTGCTGCTTTTATGGATATGATGAACCATGTATTCAAGAATATTTGGATCAGTTCGTAGTTGTCTTTATTGATGACATCCTCATCTATTCTAAAAGTCGTGAAGATCATGAGCACCACTTGAAGCTGGTACTTCAAAGGCTTCGTGAAAATAAGTTATATGCCAAGCTGAAGAAATGCGAGTTCTGGCTTGAGCAGGTAGCATTCCTTGGGCACGTGGTATCAAAATATGGAATATCTGTTGACCCGACGAAGATTGAAGCAATACAAAGTTGGGAGCAACCGAAGTCGGTGACCGAAGTACGTAGCTTTCTGGGCTTAGCTGGTTATTATCGGAGATTCGTGGAAGGATTTTCTCGAATCGCTACTCTATTAACTCAGCTGACTCGGAAAGATACAAAATTCGTATGGAACGAGGAATGCGAGAAGAGCTTTTAAGAGCTCAAGAGGAGACTCATTTCGGCACCTGTTCTGACGATACCATCTGGTTCGGATGGATTTATCATTTACAGCGATGCTTTGGGCAAAGGGTTAGGATGTGTTCTCATGCAACATGGGAAAGTCATAGCCTATGCCTCGCGACAACTCAAAGAATATGAGAGGAATTATCCTACTCATGATCTAGAGTTGGCAGCTGTCGTTTTTGCGTTGAAGATCTGGAGACACTACCTATATGGGAGAAAGTAGAGATCTATACGGATCATAAAAGCCTTAAATATTTCTTTACCCAGAAGGAACTCAACATGAGGCAATGACGTTAGCTTGAGCTGTTGAAAGATTACGATCATACCATCCAATACCATCCTAGAAAAGCGAACGTGGTAGCTGACGCGTTGAGTTGAAGATCATATGCGGGAACAAATGCGATGCTTTCAAGGCCTATTTTGTGTGATTTACAAAAGAAGGAGATAGAGTTCAAGACTCCTGGGACCCATGTGATGATGTCAAGTATACGCGTAGAACCAGCTTTGATTGATAAAGTTAAAGCTGCTCAAGCTATAGACCTAGAGCTGATAAAGATGAAGAAGAAAGTGCAAAAAGGTGCTATTCCAGAAGCAAGAATCGATGAAGAAGGAATACTTCGAGTCAAATCCAGACTTTGTGTTCCTGACGATTCTAATTTGAAGTATAGAATCATAATGGAGGCACACATTACACCATTTGTAATCCATCCTGGAAGTACCAAAATGTATCGTGATCTTCGACATATATTTTGGTGGAGCAATATGAAGAGAGAGATTGCGGAGTTCATCTCGAGGTGTTTAACGTGTCAAGGCAGAGCATCAAGTGCCAAAGGGTCCATTGCAACCACTTGAGATTCCAAAGTGGAAGTGGGAACACATTACCATGGATTTCGTTACGGGTCTTCCCAAGGTTTCTCAAGGCATAGATGCGATTTGGGTTATTGTCAATAGATTAACCAAGTCTGCTCATTTCTTGCCTATACGAGAGACTTATTCCCTTGAACATTTTGCTCGTATGTATGTAAATGAGATTGTGAGATTGCATGGCATGCCAGTATCCATAGTTTCGGATCATGACCCCAGATTTACTTCCTGATTTTGGGTCAGTTTGCAGAAAGCTATGGGCACGAATTTATGATTTAGTTCGGCATATCATCTACAAACGGACGGGCAATCGGAAAGGACTATCCAAACTCTTGAAGATCTATTGAGACTCTGTGTTCTAGACTTCAAAGAGAGTTGGGATAAGTATCTACCATTGGTGGAATTCTCCTACAACAACAGTTATCAGGCAAGTATAGGCATGGCTCCATTCGAGGCGTTGTATGGACGAAAATGGCGTTCTTTAGTATGCTGGGATGAGGTGGGGGAAGCAACATTGCTGGGACCGGAGTTAGTACGTATGACTACGAAAAAGATTCAAACAATCCGGCAACGTATACAAATAGCACAAGATCGACAAAAGAGTTATGCGGACCTTCATCGAAAAGACGTGGCATTTAATGTTGGGGACCTTATATTGTTACGTGTTGCTCCATGGAAAGGAGTTACGAGATTCGGGAAAAGAGGAAAGCTCAACCCACTGATTCATTGGTCCATTTGAGATCCTTGACCGAGTAGAAAATGTGGCCTATAGACTCGCTTTATCGCCTAACATGTCTCGTATTCATAACGTTTTTCACATATTCATACAACGTAAATATGGGAAAGACCCAAACCACATTATTGAGTTAAAACTAGACGAGATAGTCGAAGATTTAACATACGAGGAGGTATCTGTCAAGATCTTGGATAGGAAGGAACATGTTCTACGCTCAAAGGTTATACCTCAAATCAAAGTTTTATGGAGAAACCATGAAATTGAGGAAATGACCTGGGAGTTGAAATCGAAAATGAAAGCGAGGTATCCTCATCTTTTCGACATACCAGGTACGTACGTCAATTTCGAGGACGAAATTTCATAAGAAAGGGAGGTTGTAAGACCCCAAATTTTATGAATAAGATTTAATTTTCTTTATATATTATTTTGAAATAGTAAGGTGTTGATTTGATAAATGTGATAAGTTATGGGTGAGATGTGCAAAGTTTACAAAGTAAGCAAGTGGTTATAAAATATTCGTTGTGTCGGGGAATATTCGTTTGGTCGAGGAATATTCTTTTTGTCGGAGAATATTCGTACGACAGCGCAGTCATTAGTGGACCCCACAACGAAATGAATGCCGAATATAGAAAGTGAAAGAAGTAATCTTTTTATAAAAATAACAGCAAAACTGTTACCGTTAGTACTGTTGAAATACCCGGTGGTTAAAATACAGTAATACGTGGTATTGCACAGTAGCACACGGTATTGCACAGTATTTTGAATTATTGATTCTTACGTAGGAAGGCACTTACTCAATTATTATTACAGTAATTACTGTTCAATATTTTATATTATTGATTCAATAATTGCATAATATTTTATTAGTTCAATATTTGCTACGTTGATATTTTATATCAATAAGTGCTACTTTGCTATTTTATATTAGTGATTCAATAATTGTCATTGCACAGTATTTCAAATTATCAAATCAATAATTCATATTATTTGAATAATATTATTAGATAGACATTATTGGCAATATCTAAGGAAAGTTCTGTCTAGGAAAGGGGTTGATTAATTGCGCGCCAGTAAGGAGAAATCCTTATCGGAAGAGCCCCTCTTTCCTGGGAACGACCTGAGTTGTCAATATTGTAGTTCTGTAATATTATTTATAAATAATTAATTGTTGATATATATTCAATGTGAATTTTTAACGGAGGAATTTTTAGCATGTGACATTGGTTGAAAGTTGGTATTTTATCTTTTCTGATAAAATAATTAATTCAAATATGTTATTATAATATTACATTATAGTAGTATGATGTGATTATATAATTGTATAATTTTTATAATTAGAATGGTAACAATATTATAGTAAATTTATGGTATAAAAGTTAAACGAGGTGGAAGAGTACAAATTGCAAACAATGATGTCATCGGAGCAATGAGGTAAGCAAGGATGTCATCAGAGCGATGAGGTAAGCAATGATGTCATAGGATCGATGATGTAAGCGATGATGTTATAAATTATGGCGAAAAGACTGTTTTACCTTTACTCTGCCGAGCCTATAAATAGAAGCTCATTTCTTCATTATTTCTCACCAATTCACTAAAGCTATAGAGAGAGAAAGTATAGAGAGAATAAGAGAGAAAAAAGAAGAGTATTCTGCTATTACACTAGTGCAGTCTCCAAATTTGTAAGGCAAGGGGTATTATTTATTTCGTATTCGTGAAGAGGGTTATTTTCTTTCAATACTCGTAAAGGTTGTTATTCCATTCTTTATTATTTTGTTGGAATAACTTGTATACGCGGACTACCGCATGCATGGTGAAATCTTGTTGTTATTCCATTCTTTATTATTTTGTGGGAATAACCTGTCTACGCGGACTACCGCATGCTTGGTTAATAACCCTTCGTATTCAGTTGTTATTAAATTGTGGAAATAATCTGTCTGAGTGGACTACCGTCTGACGGGTGAAAATCCAATTGCAGTTTTGTATATTGTTTCATTTTAGATTCCTAACTGTAAACTTACTACGGTAAGTATTGCTTCTATAATTCCTGAAATGATTCGAAATTGCTTGAGTTTTGCGCTTCATCTAATATCATTTCACTGGAATATTGGTCTGAACTTTCTTGAGAAATTTTTATCTTTTCATGTCGAGTTACTATTCACAGGGTACTATTCACGATAAATAAATTTTTATTTATTTTTCTTCCAAATCATCTTTGATTGGATCCAGATTTTGATCTTCATTCTTAAACTCTGGATAAATTCTCTAATATTTGTCCTTTATCTCACTTGATTCGTTATTCGTATTGTTTTTCATCATCCTCAGTCCTAAATGGTGATATAACTGAATATATTTGGCCTGTAGTGTAAAGATGAATGATTGCTTGATGAATATATTTGGCCTGTAGTGCAAAGATGAATGATTACCTGATGAATATCTTTGGCCCGTAGTGCAAAGATGGACAGGTGTTGAGATGAACATGACCAACTGGTGATACAAATGAATATCTTTGGCCCGTAGTGCAAAAGATGAATATTTGATTTGAGATCTATATTGATTGATATTACAGGGATAAAATATTAATGATGGACTTTTAAATCAAAGAAGATAGTAGACATCATTCTCTACTTAACTCTTCTAATGAATTGTTATTTTTGTTGCGAATATTGATCTAAAATGTGTTGTCCATAATATTTTATTTGATTTATTGAAGGCTAACGATAATTTATTTTTCATTATCTTAGTCATAATATTCTTTACTGGGCTAGTTGAGCTTACCCTTTTCTTCATTGTTCTCTTCAAGAAATGAGAATATCGCGGGTACTAGTCGGGGAATGGAGTGATGGTTCGAGTTAGAGCTGTAGAAGTCCTCGCTATTTTTTTTTTACAATAGTGTGATAATAAATGTAATGAGGACTTAATTTGAATGTTTATATTTTCTACATGTCTGTATTGACACTCACAGTTATGTGGTCGTATTTTGCACTACCGTTTGATATGAAAGATTGTATTTGGATTCTGTACCATGTATTTGGCGACTCAGAATGGGTTGAGTATTGAACCTATTTTGGGGGCGTCACATCGGAGGTCTGGCAGGAGGGGGGACGGTCGTAGGAGGTATGGCAGAGGGAGAGGGAGAAGAAAAGTAGTCGTTCTTGTCGAGCTTAGGGCTTTTAAAAAAGACTCATTCTCGACGGCAAGACCGTCAATCTTTCCCCCGTCCATATTGACTCACTTACGACGGCAATGTCGTCGCCTTTAACATTTTAGGCCGTTGCCTATAACTTTCCTTTCCCCGTGAAAAAAATCCCTCCAAAATTAGTCCCGGGAAAGGTCATTCTCGACGGGACTCATTGGCGATAGCTAGGCCGTCGATAAGTGGGTCATTCTCGACGGGTATATTGCCATCGCTCATGATGCCTTCGCCATTGACCAGTTTCCTTGTAATGCAATTTGAAGAGCATTATTTGTTAATTTAATATTTTGTGTCTCATCAGTCTCTTCAATTAAATTAATGCAATATTTAACTTAAAACAATAATAATTGATGACATTTGAACTAATTAATAACATTCATCTTTTAAAAGATAATATTCTGGAAAATAAATTATATTTAATATTTAATATTTAATTAAAACTAAATTCCCTTCTAAGAATTTCCTGTTGGGGAAGTATTGATTGTATGCACGTGATTATCCAAAGGGGCATGTTGGAAAAACCAGAGGGTCATAATTAACGTGATTATCCAAAAGGTAATCAAAATAATATTTTATCCAATATGATAAATAAATAAATAAAAATGAATGATATTAAATTTTAAAATGAGTTGTACATCAAACCTATCAAAAAAATGTTTTTAGCTTTTTTCATATGATTTTGATTCTCCCAAAAATAAAATAAATATTTTGAAGAGACAATGCCAACTTACCAATTCTGAAGAGAGAGAATGAGATTGCAGATTTGATGACTAAGGTTATAGAGGTTGTTGGAGATAATTTTTCTGATATGACTCACCTATTTGAGTATCTCAATGTGGTTGAAAATGCTGTTGGAAATACTCTAAATGATGTTCAATACCTGTATAAATATGGAATTAAGTAGGGTTATGATAACATTGTAGCACAACGAAAAAATTTAGCCTAAATAACTCTGATATAGTAAAAGACTATGGTAGTAATACATAAAATTTACACAAACTGAATTACAAACTTAAATTGCTATCATAAGAATTCCCAAAGTAGATTAAAGAACGACGAACGTTCATAATATGTTGATAAATTTTGACGAATAAAGATGAATAATTAATACAAAACAACCGCCAAACAAAATTCTAAATATTTTCTTAAAAATTGAATGTATTATTATTAATTCTAGGCTAAAATTAGAAGTATTTTAAGTCTTGGATTCTCTTATGGAAAGAAAATTTGGAAAATCTATTTTATTTACCAAAACCATAATTTTCATCGTTATCTTATTATATTTTAAGAATTTTCTTATGAAAGAGACATTTTCTTTTTTAACAAAAAAACTGTTTAAAACATTAATTCAATTCCTTATAAATCTATACATATATGATCATTTTTTTGGAAGATGAACAATAAGGGATGATTTTCAAAACTCTAAAAGACATATTTTACATCTTTCAAAATACAAATATTTCAAAACCCTAAAAGACACCTGAAAACCTTCATTTTTCAGTAGAGGTAATATTTAATGCCTTCTCCCTCGGGCAAAAAGGGGCTCAAAATCGCTTTTAAAACAAAACACTCACATTTTTGGAATGACACTTGCATTTTTTGGAATAACACAATTGACATGAACTTTTGGAATGACAGAAATTGTTTAGGCACCAGACAATAAAGATACACTATTTGAAATGACACAATTTGTTTATGCACAACAGTACAAGATACCTATATTCATAGAATGACACACTTTACTTTATAAGACAACTTATTTAAAGCTTATGGAAAATTTTAGGAAAGCGATAAGGATCATAATCTATGGAAGTCGACATATTTGTAAAAATTCAAAATTCAAATGAGTTGGTACATCTATTTAAATTAATCTATATTAGCTGACGACTCTAAACTCTTGATTCACTTAAATTTAAATTTTGAAATAAATCGAATGAAAGTCAATTTTTATTTTTCCAAAACATCACGTAATTCACCTCAAATCACATCATGATATTTTTCTTAATTACTTGGAAAAAAATCCCGATATTGAGTACGATACTCTCTTTTTTATTTTATTTTATTGATAAATTCAATTTTGAGTCAAGATGTTTTTTTAAAAAGAGGGATTATTATGTTGGTCAAATTTAATTTGTCCAAATGTAATTTTGTCAAATTTTACAGATCCATTGGTCATAGTGAATGATACAAAATTATAATTTTTAGAAAATTACATTTTCCTTAACTTTGTCAAGCTATCAAGAAAATAAACTGTTAGTTCCCAAAGGCATGTTAGTTATCTAGAAGGGGGGTTGAATAGATATTTTAAAATTTCTTCATTTAAAATACTTTGTCAGTATTGAATATACTGACAGCAATCAGAATATATGTTTGTTCCCCTTTAAGATATTGCAGTTATGGTTTGATAAGCAGTTATAACAGATATAGCAGTTATAGCAGTTAATGAGAGACAATGAGACACAAAGGTTTTAAGTGGTTCAGAGCACACAAGGCTCCTAATCCACTCTTCTACTCCACGAATAGGAAATCCACTAAAGATATCTCTTACAACTTGAATCACTTAGATTCCTTCAAGGCTAGCAGCCTTGGAACTTCTCTTAGTTCACTTTTGAACTCTTCAACTCCAGCAGACTTGGTACTTCTCTTAGTTCACTTAGAACTCTTTAAGACCTTCTGACTTGGTACACCTTGGATTGAGAGTTGTATTCTGGGGTGTGCTACTTAGTTGTAATTAAGCATCAATTCTGAAGAACTGAGTAGCGAAGCAAGCTTTCCTCTTTCAGGATCGTAGAGTTGATCGTTGAGTGTTCTTGAGATTTTCTCTTGATATTCTTTCTTTTCTTGTCTTGCTTGCATTGTATGATTTCCTTATAAAAGAGTTATTCAAAATGTTTCCGTTTGAATACTCCCGTTGCAGCATTAAATGCTTCAGACATTTTTGTGCGGTTGATGTTGACAACCTGCTTTCTTGCTGCTGTGCCGTCTGGCCCACTGACACAGCAGACTGCAGTCTCACCTAACACCTGAAAAGATGTTTTAACAGGCGGTTTAGTCCTTTCCTTAGTTTCTTCAATACGTTTCTTCGATTTGGACTAAGGATGAATATTGGAATCATTGGGACCATCAATTTGTCAACGGCTATAAGCCTTTCTTCATTTGTTTGCTCTTCCTCCCTTCATCAGTACTACGAACTTTGATGCTGACTGGAGGAACACTACGATTATGGTCATTGTACCATAATCTCTGTGTGTTGGCTTTCACAGGCTTGACTCAGACTTATTCATAGAGAACACTATAATTTCTCTTAAGCTCTTTGGTAGACTACGATTCCTTCTTGCTTGTCTTGCAGACTCCACGATTCCGAGAGCACACTGCTTTTCTTGACTTAGCTCGGCAGGCGCTCGGATCTTCTTCACGATTCTCAGTGTGGCTTCTAAGGACAGACTACGATTCTGGACATCTTTATTTGAGCTCCATGATTCTGCCTTGGCTTCTGCAGACTGTAGGCTTTCTTTGGCAGACTACGATTCTGGACTTCTTCATTGAAACTCCATGATTCTGCCTTGTCTTTTACAGACTGCCTTTGACAGACTATAATTCTGTCAAGGCTTAACTTTCACAACTTAAATAGATCAATCTAACAGTTTTGATCTTTTCTTCTATACATTTATTTACATAAATGATAAACATTAAAGCTCAGATCAACCTAACAATTTTGATCTATCATCTAAGTCCTTGTACATATGATCATTGAAGGACTTTACACTTAAGCATTTATATTTACTTTCAACATCAAATTTGAATATGCAATTCCCAACATAAACTATTTATTTTGCACCAAACCTGTAAAACTTTCAAATAATTAGCATAAAATACCAAAATTTGTGTTAGAAAGAATATATATCAATTTATCTCAAAAGTGTAAAAATAAATTTGTCAAGCCTATTACTTGATACTATGTTTTTAAGACAATTATGTCATCCGTATGGTGCTCAGAGTTGATAGCACTTGTCTCCCAGGATACAATGACAATATATAGTTATATACTATAGTAGCACTCCAAATAATATATTCAACGAGCCAAAGAAAATGCTTTGAAATTCTCTCTCAAATGAACTATAAATAATGAACACTATATGACTAGAATGCTTGATGCTTTGCGGATTTGAATAAATGAAGTGGCTGCCACCCTAATCTATTTATAGGAGGGGTTGGTGATCCTTCGGATGGGACACTAGCACTTGAAAAGGCATGTGATGCTTCTGAAAAGGCATGAATGGCATCCTTTGGTCAAAACGACATAGTTTTGAGCCTTTGAAGAATGGGCGCGTCCATTTGGGCCATAAACGACGTAGTTTTGGACCTTACCAAAAAGGGCGTGTTAGTTCCTAGAGGCACAATAGTTATTTAGAAAGGGGGTTGAATAGATATTTTAAAACTTTTTCTTTTTCAAAATATTTATCAGATTTGTCAATAGCTTGACCACATCGGAATATGATTTGTTTGTTCCCCTTAAGATAAGGCAAGTTTAGTTTGATAAGCAGTTATAACAGTTATTATAGATATAGCAGTTAGGGAAGATATATTAGACACGGTGATTTTAAGTGGTTCAGAGCACTCAAGGCTCCTAGTCCACTCTTCTACTCCACGAGTAGGAAATCCAGTAAGGATATCTTTACAATCTTCGAATCACTTATATTACTTCAAGACCAGCAGTCTTGGAACTTCTTAGTTCACTTAGAACTCTTTAAGTCCAGTAGACTTGGAATACACTTGATGAGAGTTGAGTTCTTGGGTGTGCTACTCAGTTGCAGTTAAGCATACGTTCGAAAGAACTGAGTAGCTGAGCAAGCTTTCTATCAGGATCGTAGTGTTTGGACGTTGAGTGTTCTTGAACTTTTTCGTTCTTGCTTGCTTAGATTGAATCTGCAATCTGTTTTGCTTATGAAGGAGCCTTTGAAATCTTTCCGTTAAAGGCATCCGTTGTAGCATTTAATGCTCCAGACATTTTTGAGCACTGATGTTGACTTCTTGGGAATATAGAGTTCTGCTGTCTGGCCCACCTGACACAGCAGACTGCTTTCTCACCTAACACCTGAAAAGTTATTTTTCAGCAGATAGAAAGTACTCTCCTTAGCTTCTACCATACACTTCTTCGATTTGAACTAAGGATGAGTATTAGAATCATTGGGACTCCCAAAATGTCAACATTCATAAGCCATTCTTTATTCGTTATACTTCCTCCTTCATCAGATGGGCAAAACTTGATGCTTCTGAAGCTAAATAAAGAGACACCACGATCGTTGTCTTTGTACCACGATCGTTGTGTGTTGTCGTGCTCATGCATGATTCTGTCTTGATCGTAGAGAACACTACAATTTCTCTTAAGCTCTGATAGACTACGATATCTACTTGCTTGTTTAGCATACTCCACGTTTTTGAGAGCTGACTGCGAATCTTGACTTGGCTCGACAGGCGCTCAGACTGTCTCCATGATTCTAAGTGTGGCTTCCAAGACAGACTACAATTTTGGAGCAACTTCCTCGATACTCCATAATTCTGCCTTGGCTTCTACAAACTCTTGCCTGGCTCGATAGACTACGATTCTGTTGAGTCCTATCTATTACATTTCAAGAGATCAACCTAATAGATTTGATCTTTCTTCTATACATTCATTTACAGAATGATAAACATTTAGCTCAGATCAACCCAATAATTTTGATCTACCATCTAAGTCCTTGTACATATGTTCTATTGAAGGACTTTACACATAAGTATATATATTTACTTTCAATATCAAATTTGAATATGCAATTCCCAACAATCTCCCCCTATTTGATGTTGACATAACCAAGGAGATTTGCATCATATCATCAATTTCTAAATGTATGATGCTATAAAGTAAATATGACTTAATGTTTCATTGAGCAACTGAAATCTTTAGAGAATAAAAATGAATTTATTGATGTTATGAAATAGATATTACAATTTAGCATAGTTACATCAATAAAAAACAAATTTAAACTTATCTCTATTTTCTTTGCCTCTTATTCCTCAGAGGATTGGCATGTTCTTCAGCCCTCCTTCTTCTGCTAGCTTCATCTCGCCATTCAATATCTTCTAGCTCACTTGGACTTAGCATTTCTCTATGATCATGTCTGTTCATGAAGGCAGAATCTCCATTAGGCATGCTCAAGACAGTGTTGGATACCCCTAGTGAGCTAAAGGATGGGCCTTGACTCCTCAGAGGGTGCGCCATGATGAATGGTTTGCGCTTTTGTTCAATTAATTAAGTCTGATAGTGAGGCTGTCTTGAAGGAGGCTGTCTTCTAGGAGCACTCCTCGAGGATTGTACAATTTGTTTTCCTTTGCCTTTCTCCTCTTCCTCTTTATTCTCCCCCTTTATGTCAGCATCCAGGGTTCAAATGTCTTCTGACAAACGATTGACTCCTTACACCAGCTCATGCGTTTGAAAATGATTTTGAGCAATGTCACTGTGATTCTCTTCAACCATGGCTTTAGTATTTCTTCTCTGTTGATGCAACATGGCCATGGCATCTTTAGTCTGTCTTACTTGAGTCATAGAATACTCTTGGAATTCATGCAGGGAGATACACAGCTGGTAAATCTGATCAGCCATAATAGCATTTTGAGATTCTTGAGTTTTCTAGAGAAGTTGCACTACTTCCTTATGCTTGTTAAAAGCTTGAAAGTGGATTGCATCCCTTTTGCTAAGACTGTCACTCATCTCTCGTATGATCTCCTTGAGTCTTTTTAAAAGCTCAGTTGCCAAACTTCCAGGAAAAGTGTTAACAAACTCGATCATATGATTGAAGCGTTGATAAATTGTCAAGGAGTGAGCTGTAAGGTTCTCCTCTGTCCCTAGGACCACTTGGCTTGTGACATCAGCAAGTTCCTCTTTGGTGGGGAGGAGAGAAAAATGATCAAAGATTTTCTTAAAATCAGGAGGGGAGGTCGTAGTGTGCTCCCTTGGCCTTGGCAGGCTTGTGAGAGTAAGTGCCATATCGAAGTATTCATTATGGGAGGATGAGGGAATATCTGATTGTGTGAGAGGTGCTTGGGTTTGGTGTATGGGAGAGGAGATTTTTTCAGTACATGGGATAATGGGCTCGACGATTAGGTTTGGTGGCTCAATGGTCGTGGTGTCGTGTAGTTGTTCGACGATTATGAATCGTTGCTCGACGACCATAGGTATTGTTCGACGAGCGTGAATCGTTGATCGATGACCATGGAGTCACTGACAGTTGGCTCGACAATGATGGAAAGTTGGTCATTTTGTTCATCAGTTACAGAGTTTTGGGACTCTGTAACTTGAAATTGGTTCAGTGGGTTAAGAACCACTTCCATCCACCTTGGCAGTTTATTAAATTGATAGAAGTTTAGTAGAGGATAATGGTTAACCTTGAAGAAGATAGGAATAAAGTGTACATCATGCTCAGTCCTAGAAGAAGAATGATTAGTGATTAGCTTCTGAGCAAAGTTGAGGTTGCTTGGGAATCCCTGGGCTAACCCTAAAATTGCTGAATAAGCTTTGTATGCCCAAAACCTGTGATCCCAAGAGTTGAGAATCAGGGCTCTGTGATAGGACATCATAGGTAAATAGGAGAACAACTGATTATAGTTGGCTCTCATTTCTCCATTCCATCCCACTGCCGTAATCTCAATTTCTTCTTCCTCTTCTTTTTCCCCGTCTTCATCACCTTTATTTGAAATTTCCACCACATCCATCATCTCAGTATCTCCCCTTTGTTCTTCAGCACTCTCCATTTCTGCAGCTCTAGAGTCTATAATTTCTTAAGGGGCTGAGGGGGCTTCATGAGCAGCTTCTGATTGCTCCCCTTCAGCTGGAGCACTTCCTTGTTTAGGTGCTTCAAGAAGCTCCCCCTCAATATAAGTTTTACTCTCCTCAATTGCTTCGGGTAATTCCTCTTCAGCATGAACGACTTGATCAGATAAAGTAGGGGTTATTGCACTGTTGAGGTTGGCTATCACATCAGCAATGATCCTGGTCTCATACAATGACTCATTGTGAGTATCAGATGCTTAAGGCTCAGTTCTTTGTTCAGCCTTCTCAGCAGCATGTCTTCTTTCCTCCTTCTTTAAAGCTTCCTCATTGTTAATTACATACTTCTTGACAAGCTTTCTCTCTGTTCTTCTGGGCTTGGCCACATCCTCAGCAGCTTCTTTAGCTTCAGTTGTGATGGCTTGTTCAGGGTTAGAAGCTGTTGCAGCATCCTTCGCTGAAATGATGTTAAGTCTAGACTCCACGATCGGTAAGGACTTCACGATCGTGGTGAGTGTAGACTTCTTTGCTTAATGAATGCGCTTCTTTTTCTGACGCTCGAAACTTTCTTCAGCCTTCTCTTCCCTTTGCTTCTTCTTCTTCTTCTCCTTTAGAACTTCTTCTGGTGACTCGGTCACTTCCAGGGTGAATTCCCTTTGTGTGACAAGACCTAGAATCCCAGTGCCGGAACCCCCTTGGGGCGCATCAGTGGTTGAGCCTTGAGGCTCTTCTACCATCTGAACAATCTCTTTCAATTTCCTCTTTCCCTTACTCTTTCTGACCAGAGTAGAGGGTCCTTCTTGGTTAACTTCCTCTTCTTCAGTTTCCCTTACCACATACATGTTTCACTGCAGATCAGGTTTCTTCTTCACATCACTAGTCCTTCCACTGGATTCAGACATCATCTTAGCATTTTCTGCAGGCCTGTTCCAATTTTCAAAGAGTTGCTGGTTCATCCTTCTGTTGGGGTTGATGGGTGCACCTTCCTTGTCTCTAATTTTGTCTCCTAGAGCAGATTGGAGAATAATGCTTATGAATCTCCCATAGAACATTTTTCTTGAGCTCTTCGCCTTCTTTGAACTGAGAATCCATTTCCCAATCCATCCCATGTGTAAGGCTCTATAGTTGATTTGGGATTTGAAACAGATGGATGTCATGATCTTCAGTTGGTTCTCATTCATAGAGTCGTGGCCAGAGCTCTTGCAGCATATGTATTTCCCAATAATATCAGCCAGAAACTCGTAATTCTAGGGAAATTCTTTCTTCTTGTAGCCCTTTATGCCTTGAGCCTTCTTGTGGTGCATCCTCTTCAGACCTTCATGAAAGTCAATGATGCTCAGAGATGGAAGGCCCTTTGATTTAAACCCTAGGGTCAGGTTTATATCTTCAGCTCCGAGCCGAATCTGCACACCCTTGACCTTTGTAGTGATGACATTATTCTCGAAGACTCCATTGCAGTAGAACTCTTTAACCAGCTTTGGTTAATTCTTGTGCTAGTGCTCAGAGCTTCTTCGAGGCCTTCTCTCTTTAGAAGGGACAAAATCTTGTGAAACTGTGGGTCGACAGTCTGAAATTCATTCGAAGCATAATTGGTAACCAGATACAACATTTGAAGCAGCCATTGATTACTACGATTTTCCTGAGACGAACAAAAATTAGATGAGCGTTATGAAAGCTAGGGTTTCTGTGAGAGACAAAGAGAGGGATAAACTTTTGAAGTTCAAAGGTGAACTGACAAAAGGATATTTCAAATGTATTTGTAACTTTCCTCTTTCACGATCTGCAGAGTGGGGCACGTGTCAAGTTCTGCATGGCTCCACGATCTTAAGTCGTATGAAAAGTACTGATCTGCCCTTAGCTCCCCCTTAAGCCAGTGTATCCTTCAGGATGACTACGATTGTCGAGGCTACTCCACGATTGTTGATTTCATTTCTGAACCTGCTCCACGATCGTTGTCTCTACTGTTCCTTGTGATGCATTCTGAATCAGAATCCATTCTAGGTTAAGGTTGCTCAGGAAGGGCCAACCTCTTAAAACTAAGGGTCAGGTTTATTCCTGAGGCGCTTATCAGAACAGCTGCTTAGACTTGGTAGAATGCTGTCATCACAGTGGGCTTCTCTGCCATGTCGAGACTACTCCACGATCTTGGTCTCTCTTAGTCATCTCCATGATTTTGACATAGCCTTTCTATCTGCATGGTTAGCACCAAATAGAGCATAGAATATATGGTTGTAGATTTAGCATACCTAACTCACTTATTAATTTATTAAATCTAGATTCATCTAAGTGTTTTGTAAAGACATCAGCAAGTTGATTTTCAGTAGGGATATACTGTAAAGATATAGTTCCATTTTGCACATGATCCCTAATAAAATGATATCTTATTTCTATATGCTTAGTCCTAGAATGCATGACAGGATTGTGTGTTATTGCTATGACACTTGTGCTATCACAGTGAACAGGTATAGACTTGAAATCAAACTAATAGTTTGCTAGTTGGTTCTTCATCCATAGAATTTGAGCATAGCAGCTGCCTGCAGCAATGTATTTAGCTTTTGCTGTTGAAGTTGATACTGAGTTTTGCTTCTTGCTAAACCAGGACACAAGTTTGTTTCCTAGTAGTTGACAAGTGTCACTGGTACTTTTTCTATCAATTTTTGCAGCCTACAAAATCAGCATCTGAATATCCTGTCAGTTCAAAGGAGGACTCCTTGGGATACCAAAGTCCCAAGAAAGGTGTGCCTTTGAGATACCTGAAAATTCTTTTTACAGCAGTTAAGTGTGATTCCTTATGATTAGCTTGAAATCTAACACATATACATGTAGCAAACATAATATCTGGTCTACTGACAGTTAAGTACAGAAGAGAGCCTATCATTCCTCTGTATTGAGTAATGTCAATACATTTACCTTTCTCATCTTTGTCAAGCTTAGTTGCTGGAGCAATTGCTGTTTTCATGGGAGAGGCTGATTCCATGCCATACTTTTTAAGTAAGTCTTTGATGTACTTGGCTTGGTTAATGAAGATATCTTCATCAGTCTGCTTCACTTGCAGTCCAAGAAAGAAATTCATCTCACCCATTATGCTCATTTTGAACTTGCTCTGCATAAGCTTGGCAAATCTCTTACACAGATTTTCATCAGTAGAACCAAAGATAATATTATCTACATATATTTGGACTAGTAGAACTTTATCTTTGTGCTTTCGAAGGAATAATGTGGTATCTACTCTACCTCTACTGAATCCTTTTTTAATAAGAAAGTTTGTTAGTGTTTCATACCATGCTCTAGATGCTTGTTTAAGTCCATATAAGGCTTTGTCTAATCTATAGATATAATTAGAGAGAGTTGGATTGATGAAACTTGGAGGTTGCTCCACATATACTTCTTCTTGAAGTTCTCCATTCAGAAATGCACTCTTGACATCCATCTAAATACTTTGAACATTATGTGGGCATCAAAGTTAAGGAATATCTTGATAGCTTCTAGTATAGCAATAGGTGTGAAGGTCTCGTCGTAGTCGATGATTTATTCTTGAGAGTAACCTTGGGCCACTAGTCTTTCCTTGTTCCTTGTGATCACCTCATCTTCATCTATCTTGTTTCTGAAGACCCTATTTGGCGACAATAACTGGGTGATTACTTGGTCTAGGAACTAATCTCCAGACTTTACTTCTTTCAAACTGATTCAGCTCCTCTTGCATGGCTTCTATCTAACTCGAATCTTCCATGGCATCTTCTATCTTCTTGGGTTCCATTTGGGACAGAAAGCTTTATATAGAAACACTCATTCTAGGTGGAAGATCTTGTCCTAACTCTTGTAGTTGGATCTCCAGTAATCAAGTCTTAAGTGTGATCTCTTGCCCATCTGTTCCCTGTTGGAACATATGTTCTGGAGCCTTCTTGTCTGAATTCTTCAAGAACAACTTCTGTCTCTTATTGCAGAGGTTCGCCGTCTGGTGTAGCTCTCTCCACGATCTCCTCCTCAGGCTCAACGATTCAATCTTCTGGGGCTGCGATCATGGTGTTGGGATCGACTACCTTATTCGTAGTGTTTGGATCGTCGATCGCAGTAACTTGTGGTACAGACTTTTCTGAGTCTGTTTCATCAAAGATGATGTGAATCGAGACTTCAACACTTAGCGTCTTTTTGTTGAACACTCTATAGGCCTTGCTATCTGTGGCATATCCAAGAAAGATTCCTTCATCTGACTTTGGTTGGAACTTAGTCAGATATTTTTTTCCATTATTGAGAATGTAGCATGCACAGTCGAACACATGGAAATAGCTGAAGTTTGGCTTTCTTCCTCTCCACAGCTCGTAGGGAGTCTTCTTCAGTGTAGAGTAAACAAGAGACCTGTTCTGAGTGGCATGCAGTGTTGATAACTTCTGCCCAAAAGTATTCAGGTAGATGAGCTGCTGCTAGTAGAGTCCTTCCTGCTTCGATCAATGTTTTATTCTTTCTTTCAGCTACTCCATTTTGCGGTAGAGTTCGTGGAGCTGAGAAGTTGTGATTGATGTCATTGTCTTCACAAAACTGATCCATCTCAGAGAAGTCAAACTCTCTTTTATGATCACTTCTTATGGCCTTGATCTTTTATTCTTTTTCGTTCATCACCAACTTGAACATCTTGATAAGTTGGGAGCTCGTTTCATCTTTAGAATTTAGAAAGAATACCCATGTGAATCTGGTGTAGTCATCCACTATGACCAGTGAGTATCTCTTTCCTCCAAGGCTTACAGTTGAAATTGGCCCAAAAAGATCCATATGAAGTAACTGTAGGGGCTTATCAATTGAGTTGACTGCTTTGCCTTTGAATGAGCTCCTTGTTTTCTTTCCAAGCTGAAAGGCGTTGTATGGCCTTTCTTTGATGAAACTGAGCTTGGGTAGACCTTCCACTAGATCTTTGGAGGCCAGTTTTGACATACTCTTGAAGTTAACCTTCTATGCCATAGCCAGCTCATTTCTTCAGAGGCTTTAGCAAGAAAGTATATTGTCTCATCAGAACTCAGTTGAGTAAGATTAATAGTGTAGATGTTCCCTTCTCTGGTTTCGGTTAACTTTATAGAAGAGGTCTTCAGATCTCTGACTTGACACTGATTGTTAAGGAAGGTGACTTGATGACCCTTGTCGCAAAGTTGACTGATGCTCAAAAGATTGTGCTTTAATCTTTTCACATAGGCTACTTTGCTGAAGGACACTGCACCATCCCCAGCTGAGCCATATCTTTTTATCTTGCCAGAGCCGTTGTCACCAAAGATGACTGTTGGACCCTCATTCTCTGTGAAGTTAGACAGGAGGGAATTGTTCCCAGTCATATGCCGTGAGCATCCATTGTCCATATACCATGTTGTGATCGTGGAACTCTGTTCCTGCAGTAAGGTTAAGCTTTTATTTTGGTACCCAGACTTGCATGGGTCCTACTTTGTTAGTACCCTTGGGGACCCAAATCTGCTTGACTTTGGGTCTATTATGCAGAGGGTTATAATAGCATACTGCAGCCTTATGACTATATCTATTACATACAAAGCATCTAGTATGATGCATGCTTGTGTGTGTGTGTGTGTGTAGATTCTTTCTCCATTTGGACTTGTGTGGATACTTGGTGGCTGTTCCCTTATGTTGATTCTTCTTTTTCTATGCAGCCTTATGATTCAGGGTTTGTGATGAGTGAATCTTAACTCTACGATTCCTTCCTGGTTGGTTCGTGGAGCTGGTTTTGCTTGACTCCACGATCCTTTGAGGTTGGATAGTAGTGAATGAGTTACTCTTCTCTTTTCTGAATCACAACCCATCATGAGATCCGTTATGTCTTGGGACATGACTTAGATCAGAAGAGCAAAGATGCATTGGTTCTTCCTTCTGTGTGGATTTCACAAATGTAATGCCTCTATTAAAATTTGAATCACTACTAATATTAGTTTCCTAGAGCTTTTCCACACATGGTTTTGAGGTGGATTCCCCAAAACCTAAACCTGTTCTGTCAGATGCACTTCTCTGACTGGAGATCAGGGAGTCCATAGATGAAGAAGACCTATTCCACATTAAGATTGTCTTTTCTAGCTCCTCAATCTTAGAGGTTAGATTTGATTCTCTTTGTGTGTTGAGTTCATTGGTCTGTCTTAAGAATTTATTCTCAGCCTCAAGTTTAGAGAGAGAGGTAGTTCTGAGTAGAGCTGTCTCCAGTTCTACTTGAACTTTCTCTTTCTCTTTTTAAAGAAAAGAATAATCTTTAAACAGAACTCTAAACCACTTCATGTATTGATGCATATCAGATGTTATGTCATGTAGTGCAGTTCTTAGATCATCAATGTCTACATCAGGAGAGTTAAAGTCGAATACCTCATCGATACTTACTTCGTGATGGTCAGTGTTCTTCTTGTCTTTTTCATCTTTGGCCATCAGACACAGATTGGCTACTTGAGGTTCTTCATCATCTCCAGACTCAGAGTTTGTGTCGTTGTCTGAGTCACTCCACGATCCTCCGACTACGAGACCTTTGTCTTTTTTTTGAACTTTTTATATTATTTGAACTCTTTTTTTGGATTTGTTTTCCTCTTCAGCTCCTCTCTAAGAGGTTTATTACAGTTTGCAATGAAATGGTCAGGCTTCTTGTAGCTGTAGCATAAGTCGTTGATCTGCTCCTAACTATTGTTGTTGTTGAATCTCTTAGGTTTGCTGCTTCTGCCTTTGCGCATGAACCTTTTGAATATTCTGACCAGCATTGCAATGTTCTTATCATCATCTTCCTAAAAGTCAGATTCATTTTTAGCATGAGCTTTGGAGGTGGCTTCTGTTGCCTTAAGAGCAACTCCTTTGTCCTTCTTTCTTCCTTCAGATAGAGTTTCTGCTCATTGAGTCAGCTCTAGTTCGTAGGTAAGAAGGTTGTCATAAAGTTGTTGAACTATCATTTTATGGAGGTTCTTTGATTATCTGGTGGCAGTGGTTTTGGCATCCCACTTGCTTGGTAAAGACCTCATGAACTTGATGATAAGATTTTTATTTGGATAGATCTTTCCAAAAGCTCGAAGAGAGTTGAGCAGCACATTGAATCTCTCGTAAGTGGACGTGACGTTTTCTCCTAGAACATGGGTGAACATTTCATACTGTTGAGTCAAAAGTGATTGCTTGTTTTCTCTGACTTCTTCTGTTCCTTCGTGCATAATGAGCAATGCTTCCCAAACTTCCTTGGCAGTTTTGTTGTTGACCACATTTTCAAACAGATCATCCTCTAAAGACTAGAACAAAATATTCTTGGCCTTTTTATCTAGCTGGGCAACTTTCTTATCGTTGTCAGTCCATTCTGATTTGATCTTGATCTGAACTCTATTTGGATCTTCTAGAGTTGGTGCAAGCTTTGTTGGAATGTAGGGCCCAGTTATAACGGTTTCAAATAGATCGTCATCTATTGAATTCATATAGGCTTGCATACGAACTTTCTAGTTGGCAAATTTGTCTTTGTTGCACATAGGTGGCTTGCTGCCTCGACCGGTCTTGGACTCGCTTATCAGGTGTGCCATCAGATCTACTCAAGATTTGTAGGCTAGTTGAGAGAATCTGCTCTAATACCAATTGTTAGTTCCCAGAGGCACAATAGTTATCTAGAAAGGGGGTTGAATAGATATTTTAAAACTTTTTCTTTTTCAAAATATTTATCAGATTTGTCAATAACTTGACCACATTGTAATATGATTTGTTTGTTCCCCTTAAGATAAATTAAGTTTAGTTTGAGAAGTAGTTATAGCAGTTATGACATATATAGCAGTTAGGGCAGATATATCAAACACGATGATTTTAAGTGGTTCAGAGCACTCAAGGCTCCTAGTCCACTCTTCTACTCCACGAGTAGGAAATCCACTAAGGATATCTTTACAATCTTTGAATCACTTATATTACTTCAAGACCAGCAGTCTTGGAACTTCTTAGTTCGCTTAGAACTCTTCAAGTCCAATAGACTTGGAATACACTTAATGAGAGTCGAGTTCTTGGGTGTACTACTTAGTTGCAGTTAAGCATACGTTCGAAAGAACTGAGTAGTTGAGCAAGCTTTCTATCAGGATCTTAGTGTTTGGACGTTGAGTGTTCTTGAGCTTTTGCATTCTTGCTTGCTTAGACTGAATCTACAATCTGTTTTACTTATGAAGGAGCCTTTGAAATCTTTCCCTTGAAGGCATCCGTTGTAGCATTTAATGCTCCAGACATTTTCGAGCACTGATGTTGACTTCCTGGGAATATGAAGTTCTGTTGTCTGGCCCACTTGACACAACAGACTGCTTTCTCACCTAACTCCTGAAAAGGTGTTTTTCAGTAAACAGAAAGTACTCTCCTTAGCTTCTACCATACGCTTCTTCGATTTGAACTAAGGATGAATATTAGAATCATTGGGACTCCCAAAATGTCAACGTTCATAAGCCATTCTTCATTCGTTATACTTCTTTCTTCATCAGATGGGCAAAACTTGATGCTTCTGAAGCTAACTGAAGAGACACCATGATCGTTGTCTTTGTACCACGATCGTTGTGTGTTTTCATGCTCATGCTTGATTCAGTCTTGATCGTAGAGAACACTACGATTTCTCTTAAGCTCTGATAAACTACAATCTCTACTTGCTTGTTTAGCAGACTCCACGTTTTCGAGAGCTGATTGTGAATCTTGACTTGGCTTGGCAGGCTCTCGGACTGTCTCCACGATTCTGAGTGTGACTTCCAAGACAGACTACGATTCTGGAGCAACTTCCTCAATACTCCATGATTCTGCCTTGGCTTCTGCAAACTCTTGGCTGGCTAGACAAACTTCGATTCTGTTGAGTCCTATCTATTACATTTCAAGAGATCAACCTAACAGATTTGATCTTTCTTCTATACATTCATTTACAGAATGATAAACATTTAGCTCAGATCAACCTAACAATTTTAATCTACCATCTAAGTCGTTGTACATATTTTCTTTTGAAGGACTTTACACATAAGCATATATATTTACTTTCAACATCAAATTTGAATATGCAATTCCGAAAAGGCGCTTTTGTTCGGCAAAACGACGTAGTTTTGGGGCGTCCATTCAGACAGATAGTGTTTCCCAAAATGACGTATTATAATAACAAATATTGTTTATCAAAACGATACAGTTTTGATAATAGAACTAAATAAAATAAATTTTATCCAAAAAATTATATACAAGGACCTAGACCCACAAATCGTGAGCCACGAGCCACGTGCCCGAGCCTGAACCAGAGCCAGGCTGGCTGATCTGCAGCGGCGAGCGCTTGTGGATTCGAACCAAGCCTTGTCTAGTTTCTTTCCCTTCCACAAAAATGGGGTGCCCCTTGGGGCCCAAACCCATGAGCAATTTTAATGTATATAAACAAATAAATACTTTAGTTCTTAACAGATGTGAGACTTGGCTTTCCACAAATATTTATTATTATTTCTAAGGATGATCTTTGGGGGTTAATTTCACATTCATTACTCCATGGATTTGAGCTTCCAAATACTTAATTTAATCTACGTACTCATGGAGTAGAACACATTGATATGTTGAATCATTTCAAATAATTAATGGCACCCACTTCATTTTAGGCTCAAATTCTAACAATCCCCCACATGAATGAAATTGATTGCCAGCTTTATGCAAATGTTATGCAGACTCTGAGAGAAAGACAGAATTGGAAAGCATCTGTATAGAGAGAGGTGACTTTTGGCTTTGAACCTTCCCTTGTGAAAGACTATTGAGTTCTGTGACGAACGAGATTTTTGTAATTTAATTTGAATATTTATTGAATTAAATAAAAAAAAAATTTGATGATTTAATTATTGAGTTAAATAATTAATTGATGAAATTGTGGTAGATTAATTTAATTATATGTGTTACATTAGTTAAATTAATGTGGTGAATTTTTATATTCAAAGTATGTATTTAATTGAGCTTATTTGATTAAACGAATTATTTAAATAAGCATAATGTTATTCTAATTAAATTAATAATTAATTAGAGATTTAATGATTTGACATAATTAATAAATAAGAATTTTAATTATGTGACTATGTGATAATGTGGATTTATGCTATTTTATTTAATTGATTTAAATAACATTATTTGATTAAATTGGGTGTGACATTAATTAACTATATAATAAGAGCTTTATTAAAATAAATGGAAAGGGGGAATAAGAGAGCTAGCAAACAAGGCCTTGGAGGGAGTTGGGAAGTTAGCCCATTATGGGATTAACTGACCATTATGTGGTTAGTTCACATATACACGTATATTTATATTTCATATATACTACATATATATATAACGTATATTTTATCAGAGAAAGATTAGAAAGAATTGAGAGAGAAAATCTGTAAGATTAAGTTTGGAGAATCAAAGGAGGCTTCCATCATTCTATTATCATCTAATCTAAACAAGTAGCAAAGGGTAATCCCTTCTCCTACGTTTTTAAATTCAAGTTCTTACAGTTTTCATTAACGTATTCTTAAAAAGTTCTCTGTGAATGACTAATTTGATGATTAATGCATGATATGGTTTTATATATGTTATTATATGATCATAACATGTTTTATACCATGTATGCATGATTTAAAGTAATAAATTTCATACAATTATGCTTGATTTGATTTTACAAAAGTCACAGAGTAGAAAAGTTATATATATGGCCTTACGTGTAAATTAAATATTTTAAGTCGATGATTGTTAATCATATGGCCTTATATGTGTTACTAATTGTTAATAACATATTATATGCCATATATGCATAACTTCAGTGATCAACCATCGAATTTTTGTTTATATTTTGGTTTTCAAAATTTCATAGTCGTATATATGGCCATACGGCCCTTACGTACAAATTTTATGCCATGAATCGATGGTTTAACTTTAAATTGACGATTGAATGTGATTGTGAACATTTAAACGAACAAAATGGAAGTTGAACGAACGGATTCGGTGTTATAATGAATCCGTAACATTGAATTTCTTGATTTTCCTTCAAAACATGATTAAGTATAAAAAACAGTGAAATTATATGATTTGATTCAAATAATTGTATGTTTTAACTCATTAAAATCGTGCTAAAAAGGTTGGGTAATGATTATATGTGTATTATAGTGCCTGGGTATGCTTAAATTCATGTGTGAATAAATTAATTGGATGTTTTGGCCAAGTTCTATTTTCCTCGCGAACCTCAAAATCTGGAACTGGCATGTCGCGTCGCAGCGCTAGCCCCAGACCTTAAGGTCCGAGCCGTAGCGCCAAGGATGGCTTATATAGTGGCGCCGCAGCGCCACTATGTAGTTTGTCCAGAAATGAGAATTTTAATTATTTTAGTCCAGGGAATGTAATAGTAACCTAATCTAATAAACATAAAAATGTGTTAGACATATAATGGAATGTTAAAATAAATTCTTAACATGTCAATGAAGTACTTACATGTTTAATTGAACTGTTGAACGCATAGTTAGCTAGTCGTTCGTGAAATCTAATATTTTGTGAAGACAAGTGTTGTGATTTGATTAGTATAATCATAATCAGAGTTTAGACAAAAGAGAATGAACTTGTGATGCTAGTTATGTTATTGATTAATGTGCATTGTGAACATATTGATATGTAGGATTTAATAAAGAACGTGAATTATAAATTGTAGCTTGTGCAAGAGGCAAGTTTCCTAAAATCAAACTTTACTTTTACATTGAGTAAGTATCCTATATCTAACTTATTGTTATTAAGCAAGTTTCTTAACATTCTAAGTTATTCATTTATCAAGTCATAGACTTGTGTTCTATATCGAACGAGCTCTTATTTTTAATTGTTCAAGTTCAAAGGTTTCATATTTGATGCTATAACTCTTTTAAGCATGATTCAGCTATACAATACTTATTCGATTGTATACTCTTGAGATTTACCATTCAAGTTGAATATCGATGTTATTGTTGAACTTATAGGACTAGTGAAACCTTATTTATTTGACTAGTCCATAGTTGATGTACGTTCTAAATTCTAGAATACTTATTGAGCTTATCCAAACCAAACTTCCTTTGGTGCTGACTCTGATGTCAAAACTGAGATGAATAACCCTGTAAAAGGGGATTATTTACGCTTTAGCGTTGAGATATTGTGCCCAATATGGTACTAAGGGCTGATCCCCCTAAGTACGAGAAGTAGAGTCCATAGTCTTATGACTGTTAAAAGTTTGAAGTTTAACACTTTACAACCTAGGACATAGTTCGAGATCTTATGACCCTCAGATGTTATTTTGATTCTTGTTACTCATTCTTGAGTCAAAAGTTGAGTTTCTTTATTCAGATGTCTTTGATTCACTCGCATGTTATTATATTGTCGTCATATTATTATACTTGTGGGCAATCGTGCTCACTCTTGCGTAATAATAACATTGCAGTCAAGAACGAAAGGTCCGACGAGCCTTCTACTAGCAAAGGCAAGGGCAAGGTCAACAAGTGATGAAGACTTGTTGTTTATTTTATGTGTTTATGTTTCAGACTTATGTTAAAGTTGTGTAAGACTTATTTAATTGTTTATGTTTCCGCATTTGAGATTTAAGGTTAAGTACAACCTGGGATTGATGTATTTATTTTCAGATGTTGTAACCCTATAAGGGGAGGATTATTTCTATTTATTTCATGGTTTACATTTATTATGAGTAGATAGATAGATGATATTTGTATAGTGAACACCAAGTCCCGTGGAAATTGAAGTACCCAAATTTGGGGGGTATCACAGGTTGGTATCAAAGCTGTAGGTTATGAACCTTAAGTGGGGGAAATCCTTAGGATAGTAGCCTTTTAGAGATCGAGAACATAGTAAGGATAACTCTTATCGAGTTCGAAGAAAGATAATAACTTATCTTATGTGCTATGTGCTTATACTTATATACTTGAGTATCGATTAGCATCACGTAATTACTAAAACTTAAAATTCTATTTTTCAGGATGACAGATGCTGGAGAACCTAGTCAGTCCAGGGACCTTGTACCCCTAAAGGCTAGAGAGGAGGAGCCCCGAGACATCCACGTAGTCTGGGAGCAGTTAGTCCAATGAGAACCATCACCCATGATCACAGTCATTGGTCAGGAGTATGTGCCGGTGTCTGATTCAGAAGAGTACTCTGAGGAAGACCCTGAGGAGATTGAGGTTCAGGCTGAGGCAGCCAAAGAGGAGGAGGAAGACCCTGAAGAGTTCCCGCCGAGCTCTATCAGTGCCGAGATGTATGACGAGCTGTATGATCGTAACATAGAGTTACGTGATTTTGTTCAGGAGCTGAGGGAGACTGTTCAGGAGCTAAGGGAATGATCGGTTACTTAACAGTCTACCATCGATCAGAAGGATGGAGAGGTTGAGGCTCTTCACACACGTCTGGGAAATGTATAGTGGGATTTGGCTCATGAGAAGGGCCAAAACGAGCAGAAGTCAGAGAAAATGGAGGAATTGAAGAATGAACTAAAAGAGAAATCAGCAAGGCTGACTATAGCAGAGGAGGCCTGGGTAAGGGAATCACGACGAGCAGATCTCGCAGAAGACAACTGTTAGGCAAAGAAGGCCAAGCTTGAGGAGACGTACTCTACACTTCAGTATGCAATTGATGAAGCCCAAGATCGGATTATGAGGTACCCAATTCAGTTCGAAGGACTACCGTCATACATGCTAGATCGCAGGACGATGTCCCGAATTATAGAAGAAGAGCGTGGCAAAGCTGTTCGTCGCCTTAATGGGAAGTGATAGGAGCATTTGATTTTGTGATAACCTATCTGGTAGTTAATAATGTAAATTCCAATGTGTTTATAAACAGAGAAATATTTTATGTTTTAAATCCTGTAGATTCTTTATCTCGGGATAGTTAATGTAAATAGCAGTGATGCTATCGTGTTATGTTAAAACTTTTGATTTAATAAAATATCAGAGTTTATTTGAGATAATGTGTTGACTGATTGTGTCTAAATGCTTAAGTTAAGATTTAGATATTTAGAGAATTAAATAAAGATCTAATAAGCGTATTTCTTAATAGAAAAATTCCACCAAGAGACGACCTAACCGTCAACAGGCCCAAGAAGGGTCAACTAACGACAACAACAACGACACCAATGCTAACCCCGTTCAGCAGTTGGCAAACTTACCGAAATTATCGCGCAAACATTAGAGAACATGAACTGAGCATAGACTTGATTCCTATTAGATTGCAAGAATTTTACGTAATACTGGGAATGGATTGGTTATATAACCATGCTGCGATAATTGACTGCCAGAATAAATGTGTGAACCTTCAGACTCTGAGTAAGTCTAAGGTAGTGTTTTATGGTAGCTCATCGCTTAAGCAATCGTGTTGCGTTACGATGATGCAGGCCAAGAAATTGTTAAGGAAAGGATGTGTAAGTTATTTAGCTTACATTGTAGATACTCAGGAAAAGGGAGTAGAAATTAAGGATATATCCGTAGTGAATGAATTTCAAGATGTATTTCCAGACGATCTGCCTGGTCTTCCGCCAGACAGAGAAATTAAATTCGTAATAGACTTAGCACCGGGAACGGCACCGATTTTGAAAGCTCCATATCGTATGGCGCCAGTAGAAATGAAGGAATTGATGATACAATTGCAAAAGTTATTATATAAGGGTTACATTCGACCGAGTGTGTCTCCTTGGGAGCACCAGTGTTATTTGTTAAGAAAAAGGACGGATCGATGAGGCACTGTATCGATTATCGAGAATTGAACAGAGTAACGATCAAGAACAGATATCTGCTACCGAGGATAGACGACTTATTTTATCAACTGAAGGAAGCGAAATGTTTCTCAAAGATCGACCTACGGACAGGATATCACCAACTGAAGGTACGGGATGAGGACATACCAAAGACTGCATTTCGAACCCGTTATGGACATTACGAGTTTTTGGTAATGTCATTCGGATTGACTAATGCTCCAGCAGCATTTATGAACTTGATGAACCGAGTTTTCAAGACATACTTGGATAAATTTGTAGTAGTTTTCATCGATGATATTTTGATCTACTCGAAGACAGAGGAAGAACACGCTGAACATCTGAAGATTGTTTTGGAAGCGCTAAGGAAAGAGAAGATGTATGCGAAATTTTCAAAGTGTGAATTTTGGATGGAGAAGGTCCAATTCTTAGGTCACGTGGTGGATAAGAATGGAATCTCAGTAGACCCTGCAAAGGTCGAGGCAGTAAGTAATTGGGAACAACCGAGAACACCAACAGAGGTGAGAAGTTTCTTAGGGTTAGCTGGGTACTATCGAAGATTCATCCAAGATTTTTCTAAGATAGCAACCCCGTTGACTAATCTGATGAGAAAGACGGTGAAATTTGTATGGACCGACAAATGCGAAAAGAGTTTTCAGGAGTTGAAGAAGAGATTGAGCGAAGCGCCTGTGTTATCATTACCAGATGATGCGAGAAATTTTGTGGTGTATAGTGATGCATCGCACAAGGGACTTGGTTGTGTGCTCATGCAACACAGAAAAGTCATTACGTATGCATCGCGACAATTAAAGGATTACGAAAAACGATACCCTACTCACGACTTAGAGTTACCGGCAGTAGTTTTTGCATTAAAGATTTGGAGGCATTATTTGTATGGGGAGAAATGTGAGATATACACGGACCACAAAAGTCTGAAATATATCTTCACACAGAAGAAGTTGAATATGCGTCAGAGGAGGTGGTTAGAATTGATCAAAGACTATAACTGTGATATTCTTTATCACCCGGGTAAGGCAAATGTGGTTGCCAATGCTTTGAGCAGAAAAGGAAGGGAGAAACTGTTTCGTTTGATGACTCAGGAAGAATTAGTGAGAGAAATGGAAAGATTAGAGATAGAAGTAAGAGGATCGGAAAGGTCAGAAGAAAAACTGTTCGTAATGAAAGCTCGTCCAACATTGTTGGATAAAGGAATCACAAGAGAAAGACGAAGAGTGAGAGAAAATCAGAAAGAGGATCGCCAAAAATGAAGAAGAAAGATTCCGAATGGATAAAGACGATATTTTGAGATTTGAAGGAAGAGTGTGGGTACCAGCGGTAACCGAGTTAAGGAAAAAGATTTTGCACGAGGCACACAATACGACGTATTCCGTTCATCCGGGAGGCACAAAGGTGTACCGAGATTTAAGGCAACATTTTTGGTGGCCCAATTTAAAACGGGAAGTTGCAGAGTGCGTCAGTAGATGTTTGACTTGCCAACGCATTAAAGCGGAGCACCAGCGGCCGAGTGGTTTACTACAACCGTTGGAAATACCGGAGTGGAAATAGGAGCATATTACGATGGACTTCGTGATAGGACTTCCAGTTACGCAGAAAGGTTATGATGCCATTTGGGCTATCGTGGATCGACTTACAAAGATCGTACATTTTCTACCAATCACGATCCGTTACAGTTTGAATCAATTAGCAAGTTTGTACATAAAGGAGATTATTTCAAGACATGGAGTGCCGGTGTCAATTGTCTCTAATCGAGATCCGCACTTCACATCAAATTTTTGGAAAAGCTTGCAAGAGAGAATGGGAACACAGTTGAGGTTGAGTACCGCTTATCATCCTCAGACAGACAAACAGAGTGAGCGAACTATACAAACGCTGGAGGACATGCTTAGGACTTGCGTATTGGACTTTAAGGAAAACTGGGACGACCACCTACCCTTAGTCGAATTTAAGTATAATAATAGTTACCATGCAAGTATCGGCATGCCACGGTACGAAGCTCTTTACGAAAGAAAGTGCAGAACGCCATTATATTGGGATGAAGTCGGAGAGCGACGAATACTCGGACCAAAGTTAGTTCAACAAACCGCAGACGTGGTGACAGTGATTAGAGCCAGACTAGTAGCTGCTCAAGACCGCCAGAAAAAGTACGCAGATTTGCATCGGCAGGACCGAGACTTTAAAGTCGGCAGTTTTGTATTCTTGAAGGTATCTCGATGGAAGGGAAAGATCCGTTTCGGCAAGAAAGGAAAATTAAGTCCAAGATTCATAGGACAGTTCGAGTTACTAAAGCGAGTGGGCGAAGTGGCATACAAAGTTACATTACCACCCGAGTTGGAGCACATCCACAACATGTTTCACATTCCCATATTGCGACCGTACAAGGCCGACTACAAGCACGTGATTTCTTATGAGCCCATTCAAGTAGAGAAGAACTTGGCGTACGAAGAAATTTCTGTCCAAATACTAGATAGGAAAGAGCAAACTTTGAGAAATAAAATTATATCTTCTGTAAAAGTACTTTGGCGTAATCACGATGTCGAGAAGGCTACGTGAGAGTTAGAAGATAGGATGATGAGGGATTATCCCCATTTATTTGTGTAACCTTGTAGCAATTTCGGGACGAAATTTTTATAAGGGGGGGAGGATGTAATACCCGAGAATTTCCATATATTATTAAATGAATATATTAATGGGAATGAGAATTTATTTGAATATAAATAATTTTGTGTTATGAGATGAGTAACTCAATTATATTAAATTGAATATTTATGACAATTGAGAAACATATGGACTTTATAATAAACTCGATGAAATGCCTTGTATGGCACCGTGATGAAAAATATTAATGATAATATTAATTAACAAAGGAATTATTAAGTGAGCAATTAATCTATATTAATTGTTAATTGTTATTATAGAATATTAATTAATTGTTATAGAATATTAATGATGATTAATTAATAATATGTGATTATTATTATTGCAAGAAATATAATAATAATAATGAGCAACGTGTCTATAAATATAATAAGATTTATATTTATATACTGTGCGTGATAAATGAGCAATTGTTGTGAAAAATTAATAATTTCAATAATTGACAAGGAATAGAATAATTAATATTATTGTTAATTAATCAATAAGATGAATAATTTATTTATTTGACATTATGAATAATAAAGCAAATAAGTAAGTTATTAATATAATAAGATTATATTGATTGTTATGTACAAGCATGCAATAATTAATAATCTAAAGTATATGGAATACAACTATATTATATAGTATAGAGAAACACTTAAGTGTGACCATGCAAGTATATTTAAACTATATTATATGATTGTACATGTTAAAACTATATGTTATGAATACATCATGATGCCTATGTGACAATGTGAGTGTGTATACAATAAAATAATATATCATGAATATATTGTAATCAATTGTTGACTGTAGAATTTAATAACAAAGGAGATAATGTAATGTGATTATATCAGAGTAAATTATACCGGTATGATAAAATGTACATGGATTATATATAAATTACATTCACTACATTGTAACATTATTTCCTTATTGAAAACTATGTTATGATTCTAAATGAATTTACTACCTAAGTATACATATATACCTAAGTGTATGATATATGTATGTGTATATAGCCTAAGTATATATATATATATATATATATATGCATGTTGCTAGAAGGCTGAGTTGTTTTGCTTTGTCCCTTAATGATAGTCACTTTCCCCACACGTGAAATACTCATGAGGCCTAAGCCTATTTTCTCAAACTCAGCTTGCTAGCTATCATCATGAAGGAGAATGGCAGATTACTACAGCTTCACTATTCCACCAACTAACTCACCAACTTCTCTTTAACCTATATACAAACCTTCAATCCATTAGTTTGATTCATGAGAAGATTGCATTGTCTGGGTATGGATTCCTCTATAAATTGAACTCTCTCCCTCACAAATTCACTTGCTGAGATTTTGCTCAAGTTTATATTAAGAGTAATACATACATTAGTGATATTATTCTAGAGTTGTAAGAATTGAATAGCAGCAAGCTCAATCATTTACAGAGGTATAATTACAGAATTCTTGGTTCTTCATTTTCTATTTCTGCAAAATTCTGAGATTCTTGAATTAAGTATGGAATTCATGATTTTGTGATTTAAGGATGTTAATTAATTGTTATATAAGCTAATATAAGTGATTGTAAGGTAATGTAGTAGGTTTGATTGCTAGTTAGTATGAATTTTCTGTCATTTGGGCTAAATTTTGCCGTTACTAACTGTTGTCCGGCATTGACTGCACACGGCGTAGCTGCGCCAGGTTTATACCCAGGCGCAGCGCAGCTGCAGCGGCTGCTTGCTTCAGCTGGTGTTTTTTTCTGCTGCAATCTGTAAAGAGTAATTGATGATTATAACTTAGATAGAGCATACTAACGTAAGTAACTTGCTTATATAGGTATGTAGACCTATGTGAGCATGTTCCACTATGTTTGTATACATGATTAACGAATGGTTAAAGTTTTCGAAGTGAACATAAGGTTTATAATTGAACTTTAAACATATGTGACTTATGTTGGTATTCTGACTTTTGAGACATATTAGTATGACCTAGAAACACATGAAATACGTGTTGACCTGCATACATAAACTTTATAATGGAATGTGAACATACGAACCCCACTATTGAACTTTTCTAACAAAAATATAAGTTTTGAAGGTGGATATTGACATGTAAATACCATATATACATTCTGATCTTGTAAGCATGTCTATGTGGCCTTGAAATGCATGTCGGACACATTAACTTATGTATATAGATTTCATAATGTAGCATGAACATGTTAGACCATACTAGCAAACTTTATTAATGAAAGTCTAAAGTTTTGAACGTGAACGTTGACATGTTACTTTGAGATTTGAATTCTAAAAATTATGAACACATGTGATAGTACTTTTAGACTCACTCATGTATCATACATGTATATATACCATGATTAGGTGTCGTGATTCAAGTTTAGCGTAAACAAAGTATACTTTCAAACTAATAACAATGATAGTTGCATGTATGCGATATGAATATTCATGAGTATGCCTAATACAAGTTATATGATTACCTTATGTGTTTAAAAGGCGAGCATATTAGACTTTGTGACTTTAAAACCTTGAATGGACTTAAGTTATTAAGAGTATTAACTTAGAACCTATATTATGTAAATTGAACGTGAAAAGGTTGAACGAGTATGAAAGTATCCTTTGATATGTATACATGTTAAGTGATATCATGTGTTATATGATACTTGAATCCGATTTGATGGTTAACTTACAATAATGTTATAGCATACTACAACAAGTATGTTTGCTATTTGTTGTGAGCTTATGTGATTTTAATGATATGAGAATATGTTTAAACTCAACAAGAGCAACGTTAAGGATAAAAGTTATATTAATATGATACTATATATGTTATAACTGTGTAGTTAGGTTAAGACTTAGTTTGTGTGTTGATCATATATCCTAGATAAGATATGATGTTATAGTATATGACTAATGGATATCATATACATACGTAACTATATTACGATAGGGATTCGAAAGTGTTGAATTACTTTACGTGGATAGACTACGCTTAAGGCAAGTTTCCTTAAACCCATTTTTGTATTATTTGCAAGTATCCAAACCCTACTTTTATTGTGCAAGTTCTCTAACTTGAACTCTTATTTCATTAAGTCTTATGAAAGCTATTATTCGTGTTGAACTTGGTATTGTTCTTGAATATTGTGAAAGTGTCTATGCCATTTGATTCGGCTAGACTATATGCATGTTTATAAAACTGTCCAAACCAATTGACTGGTGCAAAAATCTTGAAAACTAAGTTGAACAACTCTTATGGTAAGGGGAGTGTATATTGTTGGAAGCCCCAACACACGCGTGAATATTACTGTGGTGTTATGCATAACATAGAGTATTGTAGACTGATCATCTATTATACTTATTTCTTTTGGGTTATAAGTTTAATATTGATGATTTTAATAGATGTTCGATAGTCCTTAGTGACTGCTTAGTATAAATTATTTTATCCAGTTGGATACGTTGATAGCCTTTGAACTCATATATATCTGTTGATCTATATTGAATTTCATATTCTAAAGATTTGATTCGAGAATTGTTGACATTCGTTGTTCATATTCTGAAACTCTGAATTATCTTAGAGATTATACTTTGATATTTCAAACTCGTGATATAATACTCATCACCCTTATTGTATATTACTTTCTGAGCAATTTGTGCTCATTCTTGCTTTCCCTAAAACTTTTCAGTGAAGGCAGAGCAGGGCGAACCTTCGAGTGTTGATAAGGGAAAGGGCAAGGCTACCAACTAGCTTGTTCCTTTATGTTTTAAATATTCTAATGATTGTATTAAGACTGTCTTCAGACTATGTTTAAGCTTAAGAAAGATTATGGAATAAGTCGTTATTTGATATTATTATGTAATCTATTAAGTACTGTTGGTTACGAGACTTGGGGGAATAATTATAATAAATCATTGTAAATTATTCTAGATTAGGTTTTTCGCTGTGATTGTGTGATTTTAGTTATTATCGTATTGCCATGAGAACGTGACGAACCGAATTCGAGTGACCAAGTGGCGGTTCGAATTTGGGGGCGTCACAGAATTTGTGTCTCATGAGTACTTGAACACGTGATATATGCTTAGTTGGCTTAGTTATCTGTGGAGTTGTCTATGTGCACTAATCTCATGCTTTAAAACTATTGAACTGCTTATGCTATTTACAGGACCATGTGAAAAAAATCAAAAAAGTTGAAAATCTAAGAAATTGGTGAAAAAGAGAAAAAGAAATAGAGAAATCATGTGGTAGGATGAGATAGAGCGTAAAATGCACTCTCCCATAAACACGTGAAAATAAGTGAGATGGAGCATAAAATGCACTCACTTGCAAAAGAAAAATTGAGGAAAGTGAAACGGAGCATAAAATGCATTCACCGGAAACAATTAGAAAAAAAAGGGTTCTCGTAAAAAAAAAAGCAGAAAAAAATATATTTTGAGTTTTTGAGTAGTGTGCACGGTTTTTGCTTCATGATAACTAAGTTGAGTAAATGTGTGGATCATAGAAGAGTGGTTATGTGATTACAATTCAACTTAATGAAATTTATTGGTGAAGTGGCGAGGTGCTTATCTTGAGTTGATTGATGAAGCGTTGATTATGTTTTTATGGGTTTAGTATTGATAATCATGATTTGATCTTAAATTTTTTTAACATAATGGTTGAATAGAATTGTTCTGGAAATCAAACTTTTGGTTTACACGAGGACGTGTAAAAAGATAAGTGTGGGAGAATTTGATAAGTACATAATATTCTATGATTATTATTCCTTTATGTTTAGTTTATTACATGTTTTATAGTGTATATGGACTTATTAAGATATTTATTGATTTCAGGAGGAATTAGAGCTAAAAGGGCTGAAGCGATGAAAAAGGAATAAGTTTGTGGGTTTTTAAACCCAATTGGGAAATTGCATGCAAATATGGGCTGACCCAATTCGACAAGTGTTGGACCAAGCAGCTTGTATAATGGGTCCAAGGTTTCCCCAGCTTACAAGGAGAGTTGCAGGATCCGAATGAAATTAGCAATTGGGCCACGGTTTCATGCCATTCAAGAGTCCAAGCTGCTCACGAATTAGCAATTGGGCCACGGTTGGTTTCAGCAAGCAATTAAAGGGAAGTGATATGCTTATTCGGTCCAGCAGCTTGCAAAGGAAATTTATTCAACCCAATCATCATCATGCTTGCTAAGCATAATAGCTCACGGATTGGATAGAGGGATTGCAATGGAATTGATCATGTGGGCTAGAGATTTAGTGGACTCAGCAGCTTGCTAAGTAATTGAATTACATGTCCTAGTGGGCGACGGATTATGGTAGCATGAAAAGGAGAGATTAAATGAAAGCAACTCACGTCTTTAGCTAACTTACAAAAGGCAAAGGGAATCCATGTAATTAAAGAAATGGGTCACGGTTTGTGGGTCACGGATTGGCCTAGCAGCACTTCTCCTATTCCTATTCGGATTTAATGATATTAAATTGGAGGATTGTTATTTCCTAGAAGGTCATGGATTGCTAAAAACATGGAAAAGGAATGCTCGTGGGTCACAGACCAAACATCATGGATTAAGAATTCCCAGCAGCTTACTAATTGAAGCCAGCACATGCACGCAATATGGCTTGGGGACTGCCTATGGGGCGAGGACCGCGCTGCACGGCAAGTGAAGCTGCTGATTTCCTTTTGCGATTAGGATTTGGGCTAGACACACAAGGCAAAGACTAGGGCTGCAATCTTAATGTTATAAAAGAGGCTGATATGAACATATTGAGGGGATCTCTCTCTTGTATTTCATTCATTCATCTATTATTCTAGATCTAAGATTACTTGAAGAGATGAACTAATTCTTCCAATTTAATTCTGAAGGGAGGTGAACCTTACTATCAATTACTGGTTCGATCAATATATTATTTATTCTTTCATGAGATTTATTCTGTTTATCTACATAAACTTTCATGTATGCTAGATTAAGTCATATATTAAGTAAACGCTGTATGTCTAATCCACGTAGCAATTAATGATATTTTATTATGGTCAAGCTTTGAAATATTGTTAAGATATTCAAAAGACAAGTTAAATAATTCCTGATTGTGTAATTGTTGCTTGGAATAATCTAATTCTCATGCTTAATGCTTCTATCATATTAAATCTAGGCTGATAGTTCTAGGTTGTATGTTAGTTAGAATCTCTTGTTGGCGATCGTCACATTAGATCAACACTTAAGGAGAATTTCGGATAATTTGCGATCGCGGTTATCTAGGGTTATTAATCTCATTGGAAGATAAATATTATAAACACTTGGTTAAATCATAATTGTGAAAAGGGGATACTGAACTGAAAAATTGAATACTTTCACTCATTGATATTTTATTTAGTTAATTAATCTTTTCAAACTAAAATCCCCAATTCATTGGAAATACTTGGATAGATAAAATACAATTCACTCTCTGTGGGATTGATCCTTGCTTATTGCTAAACTAATTCTTGAATTAGTTGAACCCGAGTAAGGTAATTAGTGTAAACGACAACTACCACAAATGAATATCTTTGGCCTGAGTGCGAAGATGAATTGATCAACATGATTATGAACAGGAAATGTGAATTTGTATAACCATGATCTTTGGTGTTTTAGGTAAAGACAGGTGGTGAAACTTCTTTTTATCTTGGGTACAATAAAGAACTGTTGATTGGTGTTGCATGAATAAAATATTGATGATGAATTTTTAATTTGGAGAAGATAGTAGACATTATGTTATACTTGACTCTTTTAATGGATTGTTGATTCCGCTGCAATTATAGTTGGAAACTTTTATCATCTACCATATATTCTAAATATCTGATTTATTACTTATGAAGGCTATTGATAATTTTATTTCCTTAGTCATGATATTCTTTACATGGTTATTTGTGTTCACTTTTTTGCTTCACAATTCATTTCAGGTAATAAGAGTGTAGCTGGGTCTAGCGGGGATAACAGGGGAATAAAGTGATTGTCCAAGACTGTTGAAGTTTTCTCAATACATTATAAAATAGTATGTCAATAATTGTACTAAGGACTTGAAATGTGTGTGTCGTATTTTATACGTCATTTAATAATTGATTTTGGTGAACCAAATAGAGTGATGCGAACGCGAATTTGGAAGCGTCAAAAAAATACACCCCATTAGAATGGGGAGAACAAAAATCTTCTCGTGTTCCTTTGGGGACTTGGAATATTTTTTGCTGTATTTTATATGGCATTATAATAATTTGAGTGTGGATATTGTCGTACTATATACGACATGGTAATAATTTTAAGTAAGAGAATTTGTGTTTGTAGTGATGTAGTTTGGTGACTCAAAATGGGTTGTGTGAACCTGTTTTGGGGGCGTCACAAATATTGTCAAATGGTTTCAAGATAAATGAGTGTGACAAATGTGTGTATCTGTGACGAACGAGAATTTTGTAAAGATATTGAATATTTATGGAGATAAATAAATATTTTTAATGATTTAATTATTGAATTAAATAATTAATTCATGAATTTGTGGTAGATTAATTTAATTATATGTGTGACATTAATTAAATTAATATGTAGTGATTTAATAGTTCAAAGTATTTAATTAATTGAGTTTATTTGATTAATTGAATTAATTAAATAAGCATATGTTACTTTAATTAATTTAATAATTAATTAATGAGTTAATGAATTGACATAATTAATAAATAAAAATATTAATTATGTGACAATGTGTTTAATGTGAATTATCTTATTTTATTTAATTAATTTAAATAAAATTAATTAATTAATAAGTGATGTGACAATTAAGTATATAGTAAATTAGTTTATTAAAATAAATGGGGAAAGAAAAGAAGAGGAAGGCAAACAGGGCTTTAGGAGAAGTTTATCCGTTGTTAATACAACGGATACTTATATAATACGTATATTCGTTATTCTAAGTCATTATCAGAGAAAAGTTAGAGAAATTTGAGAGAGAAATCAGAGAGAAAAGAAGAAGGCATTGAGAGAAATTGAGAAAAGAAGACTTGAGAGATCATTGTGTTGTTATCAATTGATTATCTTCAAACTAACTAAAGGGTAATTCTTCTTTATGTTTTCAAAATTAAAGTTTTTCACATACGTATTCTAAAGTCTGTGAAAAATTGGATTTTCCAATTGGGTTATGATATGGCTTTATCTATATGGGTATGTAATTATAACATGTTTTCTAACGTATATACATGTTTTAAAGTAATCAATTTTATATAATTTGGCCTTAATTGGTTTTTTCGAAAAGTTACAGAGTTTTCTACGATGTTGTAAAAATTTCTCTGTCAGTACTTATTTTTGGGAAATTAAAGTGTGAGGTTATTATATATGTGACTGTATATGTTAGTATTATGTGTTGGATCATGTATCCATGATTTACACTGATCACACCAAATAACTTTGTTAATAAATGGGTTTGATGAAATTACAGAGTATTGAATATGGGTGAATAACCCATATGGGTTAAATTAATGATTGAATCATATGTTTATATTTAAATTGATACATGAATATGATTATATATGTTAAAACAAAGAAAATGGAATTGAAATGAATGGATTCGGTGTAGTAACGAATCCGTAAGGAGATTTTTATGTTTTTCATTAAACTCTTGAAAGTTATGAAGAACAGTGAATTTGATGATGTTAATTCGTATAATTTTATGTGTTAAAATGTTAAGAATGTGTTAGAAGTGTTATATAATGTTCCTATGAAGTTTATACTTCATGAGTAACACTACAAATCATTATATTGGTGTAAAATTGGAGAAAATGGCCAAATTCTGTGTTCGTTCGCGAACTTCAGATTCTGAGTTTCCGCAGCCGCGCGGCCGCGCCGGGTGCAAGGCTAAACGGCGCGCGGCCGCGCCTGTCCGAAAATTTTGAAAAAAATTGCTAAGTGTTGGAAAATTTTGAAATGTGTTTTGAGTCTAATGAACAAGAACACATGTTGTATAAATATAATAAAATATTGATATGAGTTTAATAATTTATGTTATGTAATTAATTAATAAATTAATTACATGACTTAAACTATTATTTGTAAAGGTTAAATAATGTGTTATAAACATTAAGACATTATTTTAAATTTAATTAACATGATGACATGTTATGTATGTAATGAGTTATTAATACAAGTTAATAACTTAAGATACGTGATTAATTAACAAGTTAATTAATCAACGTAAACCATTATTTGAAAACCTAATAATGAGTTTGAAGAATACTATTGTAAATCAATCATCATATCGAACTTGTGATTAATTGATATTGTGAATGTATTGATAGGTAAGAGTAATTAAAGAAGTGAGTAATAATTGTAGCTTGCGCACGAGGCAAGTTTCCTAAACTCAAATCTTTATATTTGAGCAAGTTTTCTATCCCTAACTTATTATTATTGTTTGGCAAGTTTCATAAACTCTTTAAATTAAGCAATTGCTATGCTTAATTACTATTGTTGAGCAAATTCTTACTCTTGAATATCCAAGTTTAGAATTTCACATGAGATGCCATGATTCTTTTAAAAGTATCATTTAAGTGTACAATACTTATTCGATTGTATACCTTGAGAAGTTAATATTCAATTTGAATATCATTTATTGAGTTATCCAAACCAACTTTATTTGGTGCGAATTCTGATGTCAAACTGAGATGAACAACCCTAATATAGGGAATTAATGAAGATGCTTAAAGCGTTAAGATAGTGTGCACAGTATCAGTACGAAGGGCTGATCTCCCTAAGTACGAGAAGTAAAGTCTATAGTCTTGTGACTGTTAAAGGTTGGAAAGGTTAATATACTTGACAACCTAAGACTCGGTTCAAGGTCTTAATGACCCTCAGAAGTAATTTGACTCTTGACTAATATTCTTGATTCAAAAGTTGAGAAGTAATTTGACTCTTGGTTAATATTCTTGATTCAAATGTTGAGCTTTCTGTTATTCAGAATTCTTTCACTCGCATGTTATTATTCTGTCATATTTTTATACTTGCGGGCATCCGTGCTCACTCTTGCATAATAACATTGCAGCTAATAATGAACGAAGTGATGTACCTTCTAGTAGCAAGGGCAAAGGAAAAGCTAACAAGTGATGAAGATTTGTGTTGTCATGAATAATGTTAAAGTTTAAGATTTATGTGTGATGATTTAAGACTTATTTATTTACGTTTCCGCAAAAGAGATTTAAGGTTAAGTATAACCTGGGATTTATGATGTATTTTTATTTCAGATGATGTAAGATGATGATTTATTTATCTAATAAATGAATTTCATTATTTATGGGTAGATAGTTGTATGATATTGGAACAGTGAACACCAAATCCTGTAGAAATTAAGATACCGGATTTGGGGGTGTCACAAGTTGGTATCAAAGCCGTAGGTTATGAACCTTAGGTGGGGGGAAAATCTTAGGATAGTAGCCTTCATGAAGATAGTAATGACAACTCTGATTGAGTTCTAAGAAAGATAATAAAATTACCTTATGTGCTATGTGCTTATGTGTTCATACTTGTTAGAGTATTGATTAACATCACGTAAAAACTAAGACTTAAAACTTATTTTTTCAGGATGTCAGATACTGGAGGAGCTAGTCAGTCCAGGGATGTTGTACCCCTAGAGACTAGAGATGAGGATCCCCGGGACATACACACTGTCTGGGAGCAGTTAGTACAGCCAGAGTCATCTCCTGTAAATCCAGATTTTGGTCAGGAGCATGAGCCAGAGATTGACTCAGAGGAGGACCCTGAGGAGGTTGAGATCCCGGCTGAGGCAGCCGAGGAGGAGGAAGACCCTGAAGAGGAAGAGGAAGAGGAGGAGGAAGACCTTGAGGAGTTTCCACCGAACTCTGACAGTGCTGATATGTATGATTTATTATATGATCGAAACGTAGAGTTACGAGATACGATTCAGGAGTTGAGGGAGCAGTCAGTTGCTCAGGGTGGTGAGATTGAGACACTCCACACCCGTCTTGGCAATGTGGAGTGGGATTTGGTTCATGAGAAGGGCCAAAGTGAGCAGAAGACAGAGGAGATAGAAAAGTTAAAGAATGAGTTGAAAGAGAAATCTGAAAGACTCGCCATAGTGGAAGAAGCTTGGGTGAGAAATGCACGACGTGCAGATCTGGCAGAGGATGATGCGCGTGCGAAGAGAGTTAAGGTTGCAGAGACGTGCTACACGTTTCTGAGGGCAATGGATGAGGCTCAGGACCGAGTTATGAGATATCCAATTCAGTTCGAGGGACTGCCTGGGTATATGTTAAAACGCAGGACTATGTCCCGCATTATAGAGGAGGAACATAGTGAAGCTGTCCGACGCCTTAGTAGGCCGTGATAGGATAATATGATATTGTTAAACGTTTAACCAATCGTAAATAATGTAAATTCCAATGTAATTATAAACAAAGGAATATTGTGATAATGTAAGTCCTGTAGAAACTTTATTTCAGGATAGTTGATGTACATGGCAGAAATGCTATCGTATTGTATTAAAAGCTTTTGGTTTTAATAAAATAATAAAGTTGTTTAAGATGATATGGGTTAAGTGAGTATGTTAAAGTATTTAACATTATGTGATACTCTTTGGAGTAGTTAATGTAAATTCCGATGTGATTAAAAAAAAAAAACAAAGGAATATTTTGAGAAACTAAATCCTGAAGATTCTTTATCTTGGGATAGTTGAAGTAAATGGCAGAGATGCTATAGTACTATGTTTAAAACTTTTGATTTAAATAAAATATCAAAGGTTATTTGAAAAGAAAAGAGTAGTTAAAGTGGTTATGTTAAATATTTGAGTTAATTCTTAAATATTTAAGTGATTTAATAAAAATCTAATGAGCATATATTCTTAACAGAAATATGCCGCCAAGAAGGAGACAAAATCGTCGACAAGCCCAAGAGGGATCAACCAATAACAACAATGATGCCAATGCGAACCCCGTTCAGCAGTTGGTAAATCTGTTGGCTGGAGCGATGAACAATCAGCCTCAAGCTCCACCAAACACCTCATTTAAAGACTTTAAGGCAGTGGGACCGCCAGATTTTAAGGGTTCCACGAACCCGATAGAAGCTCAGACTTGGGTTATGGAAATGGAGAAAATTTTTGAGGTCGCCCGTGTTAGGGAGGACCAGAAGACCGCCTACGCGACATTTATGTTAAAATCAGAAGCCAGCTATTGGTGGCAGGCAAATAAGATCAGGGGAGGAGAAGGTGTAATAACCTGGGAAAGGTTTAAAGAAATGTTTTTCGAGATGTATTTCCCGACCAGCTCCCAGAATCAAATGGAGGTGCAGTTTCTGGAGTTGAAGCAGGGGAATATGTCTGTGCCCGACTACGCGGCAAAGTTTAACGAATTGTCTAGGTTTGCCCAATATCAGGTGCATACTGACGAAAGAAAGGCTAGGCGTTTTGAACAGGGACTGAAACCCTGGTTGTATAGCAAGGTGTCGATGTTTCAATTGAACACTTTTGCTGGAGTTCTGGAGAAGGCAATTCTCGCTGAAGGTGGAAGCGAAGCGGTGTCTAAGTACAATCAGGATCAAAAGAAGAAGAAGAATGATAGTGAAGGAAACAATAAGGCTAGTGGCAATCACACAGGGGGAATTAATAATCATAAACGAAAATGGAATGACAACCCGTCGTCTGTAAGTCAGCAAGGTAGTCAGAAGAAAAAGTTAGAACCATGCCCAACCTGTGGGAAGACTCACTTGGGAGTCTGCATGAAAGGAAAAAGAGTTTGTTATAATTGTGGTCAGGAAGGCCACATAGCACCTAACTGCCCTAACCCTAAGAAGAGCGCCTGCTATACATGTGGGTCAAAGGATCACTTGGCTAGAGACTGTCCAAAGAAGGCATCTGGAGGGGCAGGGTCAGGTGGACATAAGGGAAATAATAGTGGAAATCCTCTTACCATTACCGGACCGACTTCAACAAACCGACCAACTGCAAGGACATTTAACATGACCGTACAAGACGCTGTGCAGTCTCGTGATGTGGTGTCAGGTATCATTCCGATCAATAAAGTCAATGCTTATGTTTTATTTGATTCGGGTGCTACTTGTTCATTTATATCCGATGACTTTGCAAAGAATTTAGAATTGCTTAAAGACGAATTGGAAATCCCTATGAACATAGAGATTGCGAACAAGGAAGTAATTCCTGTTACGTATATACACAAGAACTGTAGAGTGGATATTAAGGGTAATGTTATGAATGTAGATCTTATCCCGATTAAACTTGGGGAATTTGACGTTATCCTGGGAATGGATTGGCTATTCAATTATGGAGCCGTAATTGATTGCCAGAAGAAATGTATTAACCTTATGACTCCATCAAAGGTTGTGTTTTATGGCAGCAAATCGCCTAGACAAGCGAGTTGTCTGACGATGATGCAGGCCAGGAAGTTATTAAGACAAGGCTGTGTGGGGTATTTAGCCTACATAGTCGATAGTCGTAAAGAGAATTCAAAGTTAGAAGAAATACCAGTCGTAAGAGACTTCGTGGATGTTTTCCCGGATGATCTGCCAGGACTTCCGCCTGACAGGGAAGTAGATTTTGTTATCGATTTGGTGCCAGGAACGGCTCCAATATCGAAAGCACCGTACCGGATGGCTCCGGTAGAAATGAAAGAATTGATGGTACAGCTACAAGAGCTGTTGGACAAGAAATATATTCAACCGAGCGTATCACCGTGGGGAGCGCCGGTATTATTTGTTAAGAAGAAGGATGGAACGATGCGACTCTGCATTGACTATAGAGAATTGAACAAGGTTACCATTAAGAATAGGTATCCGTTGCCAAGGATTGATGATCTGTTTGATCAATTAAAAGGAGCGAGATATTTCTCGAAGATAGACCTGAGAAGTGGTTATCATCAGTTGAAGGTGAGGCCCGAAGATGTCCCAAAGACAGCGTTTAGGACACGATATGGTCACTACGAATTTTTGGTTATGTCATTTGGTCTAACAAATGCGCCTGCAGCATTTATGGGCCTAATGAATGGAGTGTTCAAGCCGTTTCTGGACAAATTCGTAGTGGTTTTTATTGATGATATATTGGTCTATTCTAAGACCAAGGAAGAACATGTTGAGCATTTGAAGTTGACATTAGAAGTATTAAGAAGAGAGAAGTTGTATGCCAAATTCTCAAAGTGTGAATTCTGGATTGAAAGGGTGCAATTTCTCGGACATGTGATTGATAAGGACGGAATTTCGGTGGATCCCTCCAAAGTCGAAGCGGTGATGAATTGGGATCAGCCGAAAACACCGTCGGAAGTAAGAAGTTTTCTTGGATTAGCTGGTTACTATAGAAGATTTATTCAGGATTTTTCCAAGATCGCCACTCCATTAACGAATTTGACTAGGAAAGTTGTGAAATTCGTTTGGACGGAGAAGTGTGAGGAGAGTTTTCAAGAACTTAAGAGAAGGTTAAGTACAGCACCTGTGTTGTCCCTTCCGGATGACACAGGAAATTTTGTGGTATATAGTGATGCGTCGCATAAAGGGCTAGGCTGTGTGCTTATGCAAAACGGCAGAGTCATTGCGTATGCGTCACGACAACTAAAAGATTACGAGAAGGGATATCCAACCCATGATTTGGAATTGGATGCGGTGGTATTCGTTTTAAAGATTTGGAGACACTATCTCTATGGGGAAAAGTGTGAAATATATACAGACCATAAGAGTCTGAAGTATATTTTCACACAGAAAGACTTGAATATGCGCCAAAGAAGGTGGCTGGAGTTAATAAAGGATTATGATTGTGATATCTTATACCACCCAGGAAAAGCGAATGTTGTAGCCGACGCCTTAAGCAGAAAGGGTCGAGAAAAGTTGCTGATGCTGACAGCACAGGAAGAATTGATTTCAGCAATGGAAAAGCTGGAATTGGAAGTAGGATGTCCAATGGAGACTGACGAGAAACTGTTTCACCTGCAAGCTGGTACAACTTTATTGGATAAGATTAAGGAAGCACAAATCCTGGATAAGGAATGTGAGGAAGTAAAGAGAAAGATATCTGAAGGGACTGAACTTAGATTTAAAATGGATAGCGAAGGATTTTTGAGATTTGAAAGTAGAGTTTGGGTACCGCCAATACCAGAAATCAAGGAGGACATTCTGAGCGAGGCTCATAGTTCGAGGTATTCCATTCACCCCGGAAGTACCAAGATGTATCAGGATTTACGACAACACTTTTGGTGGCCAAATTTGAAGAGGGACGTTGCCGATGGTGTTGCCAAGTGTCTGACTTGCCAAAGGGTCAAGGCAGAACACCAAAGACCAAGTGGTTTGTTACAACCTTTAGAAATCCCAGAATGGAAATGGGAACATATTACAATGGATTTTGTTGTTGGCCTTCCGACGACCCAGAAAGGCTATGACGCAGTATGGGTTATCGTCGACCGATTAACGAAATCCGCACACTTTCTTCCAATCAAAATCAGATTTAACCTAGAACAATTGGCGAAGTTATATGTAAAAGAGATTATTTCGAGGCACGGGGTGCCAGTGTCAATTATTTCTGACCGTGATCCGCGCTTCACATCGAATTTCTGGAAGCGACTACAAGAATGCATGGGAACACAGTTGAGGATGAGCACCGCTTATCACCCTCAGACTGACGGACAAAGTGAAAGAACGATCCAAACATTAGAGGATATGCTTAGAGCATGCATAATGGATTTTAAAGGCAATTGGGATGATCATTTGCCGCTTGTAGAATTTGGTTATAATAATAGTTACCACGCTAGTATTGGTATGCCGCCTTACGAAGCGTTGTACGGTAGGAAGTGCAGAACTCCACTGTATTGGGATGAAGTTGGTGAAAGACAATTGCTCGGACCAGAGTTAGTCCAACAAACGGCAGAAATAGTTAAAGTAATTCGGACAAGATTAGTAGCGGCTCAGGATAGGCAGAAGAAATACGCCGATCCACACCGCAAGAATGTAGAGTTTGAATCGGGTAGTTTTGTATTTTTGAAGGTCTCTCCTTGGAAGGGAAATATCAGATTTGGTAAGAAGGGAAAATTGAGCCCAAGGTTCATTGGACCCTTTGAGGTACTCCGAAGAATTGGAGAAGTAGCCTATGAGGTAGCTTTACCTCCGGCACTGGAGCATGTCCACAACGTTTTCCATGTGTCGGTATTACGACGTTATAAACCCGATTACAAACATGTGATAGAATATGAACCCCTACAATTTGAGAAAGATTTATCATACCAAGAAGTTCCTGTTCAGATAGTTGACAGGAAAGAGCAAGTTCTCAGGAACAAAGTAATACCTTCTGTTAAGGTAATTTGGAGGAACCACAACGCTGAAGAAGCTACGTGGGAACTCGAAGAGAATATGATGAAGAATTATCCACACTTATTTTCTTGAATAGGTGAACGTGATTCTGGGGACAGAATCATTTTAAGGGGGGAAAGATGTGACAAACGAGAGTTTTGCAAAGTTGTTTTGAATATTTATTGAAATAAATAAATATTTTGGTTATGAGAATGTGATGGGACGAAATTATTAATCGAACAGCGATTCTGAGGACAGAATCCTTTTAAGGGGGGAAAGATGTGACGAACGAGAATTTTGTAAAGATATTGAATATTTATGGAGATAAATAAATATTTTTAATGATTTAATTATTGAATTAAATAATTAATTCATGAATTTGTGGTAGATTAATTTAATTATATGTGTGACATTAATTAAATTAATATGTAGTGATTTAATAGTTCAAAGTATTTAATTAATTGAGTTTATTTGATTAATTGAATTAATTAAATAAGCATATGTTACTTTAATTAATTTAATAATTAATTAATGAGTTAATGAATTGACATAATTAATAAATAAAAATATTAATTATGTGACAATGTGTTTAATGTGAATTATCTTATTTTATTTAATTAATTTAAATAAAATTAATTAATTAATAAGTGATGTGACAATTAAGTATATAGTAAATTAGTTTATTAAAATAAATGGGGAAAGAAAAGAAGAGGAAGGCAAACAGGGCTTTAGGAGAAGTTTATCCGTTGTTAATACAACGGATACTTATATAATACGTATATTCGTTATTCTAAGTCATTATCAGAGAAAAGTTAGAGAAATTTGAGAGAGAAATCAGAGAGAAAAGAAGAAGGCATTGAGAGAAATTGAGAAAAGAAGACTTGAGAGATCATTGTGTTGTTATCAATTGATTATCTTCAAACTAACTAAAGGGTAATTCTTCTTTATGTTTTCAAAATTAAAGTTTTTCACATACGTATTCTAAAGTCTGTGAAAAATTGGATTTTCCAATTGGGTTATGATATGGCTTTATCTATATGGGTATGTAATTATAACATGTTTTCTAACGTATATACATGTTTTAAAGTAATCAATTTTATATAATTTGGCCTTAATTGGTTTTTTTCGAAAAGTTACAGAGTTTTCTACGATGTTGTAAAAATTTCTCTGTCAGTACTTATTTTTGGGAAATTAAAGTGTGAGGTTATTATATATGTGACTGTATATGTTAGTATTATGTGTTGGATCATGTATCCATGATTTACACTGATCACACCAAATAACTTTGTTAATAAATGGGTTTGATGAAATTACAGAGTATTGAATATGGGTGAATAACCCATATGGGTTAAATTAATGATTGAATCATATGTTTATATTTAAATTGATACATGAATATGATTATATATGTTAAAACAAAGAAAATGGAATTGAAATGAATGGATTCGGTGTAGTAACGAATCCGTAAGGAGATTTTTATGTTTTTCATTAAACTCTTGAAAGTTATGAAGAACAGTGAATTTGATGATGTTAATTCGTATAATTTTATGTGTTAAAATGTTAAGAATGTGTTAGAAGTGTTATATAATGTTCCTATGAAGTTTATACTTCATGAGTAACACTACAAATCATTATATTGGTGTAAAATTGGAGAAAATGGCCAAATTCTGTGTTCGTTCGCGAACTTCAGATTCTGAGTTTCCGCAGCCGCGCGGCCGCGCCGGGTGCAAGGCTAAACGGCGCGCGGCCGCGCCTGTCCGAAAATTTTGAAAAAAATTGCTAAGTGTTGGAAAATTTTGAAATGTGTTTTGAGTCTAATGAACAAGAACACATGTTGTATAAATATAATAAAATATTGATATGAGTTTAATAATTTATGTTATGTAATTAATTAATAAATTAATTACATGACTTAAACTATTATTTGTAAAGGTTAAATAATGTGTTATAAACATTAAGACATTATTTTAAATTTAATTAACATGATGACATGTTATGTATGTAATGAGTTATTAATACAAGTTAATAACTTAAGATACGTGATTAATTAACAAGTTAATTAATCAACGTAAACCATTATTTGAAAACCTAATAATGAGTTTGAAGAATACTATTGTAAATCAATCATCATATCGAACTTGTGATTAATTGATATTGTGAATGTATTGATAGGTAAGAGTAATTAAAGAAGTGAGTAATAATTGTAGCTTGCGCACGAGGCAAGTTTCCTAAACTCAAATCTTTATATTTGAGCAAGTTTTCTATCCCTAACTTATTATTATTGTTTGGCAAGTTTCATAAACTCTTTAAATTAAGCAATTGCTATGCTTAATTACTATTGTTGAGCAAATTCTTACTCTTGAATATCCAAGTTTAGAATTTCACATGAGATGCCATGATTCTTTTAAAAGTATCATTTAAGTGTACAATACTTATTCGATTGTATACCTTGAGAAGTTAATATTCAATTTGAATATCATTTATTGAGTTATCCAAACCAACTTTATTTGGTGCGAATTCTGATGTCAAACTGAGATGAACAACCCTAATATAGGGAATTAATGAAGATGCTTAAAGCGTTAAGATAGTGTGCACAGTATCAGTACGAAGGGCTGATCTCCCTAAGTACGAGAAGTAAAGTCTATAGTCTTGTGACTGTTAAAGGTTGGAAAGGTTAATATACTTGACAACCTAAGACTCGGTTCAAGGTCTTAATGACCCTCAGAAGTAATTTGACTCTTGACTAATATTCTTGATTCAAAAGTTGAGAAGTAATTTGACTCTTGGTTAATATTCTTGATTCAAATGTTGAGCTTTCTGTTATTCAGAATTCTTTCACTCGCATGTTATTATTCTGTCATATTTTTATACTTGCGGGCATCCGTGCTCACTCTTGCATAATAACATTGCAGCTAATAATGAACGAAGTGATGTACCTTCTAGTAGCAAGGGCAAAGGAAAAGCTAACAAGTGATGAAGATTTGTGTTGTCATGAATAATGTTAAAGTTTAAGATTTATGTGTGATGATTTAAGACTTATTTATTTACGTTTCCGCAAAAGAGATTTAAGGTTAAGTATAACCTGGGATTTATGATGTATTTTTATTTCAGATGATGTAAGATGATGATTTATTTATCTAATAAATGAATTTCATTATTTATGGGTAGATAGTTGTATGATATTGGAACAGTGAACACCAAATCCTGTAGAAATTAAGATACCGGATTTGGGGGTGTCACAAGTTGGTATCAAAGCCGTAGGTTATGAACCTTAGGTGGGGGGAAAATCTTAGGATAGTAGCCTTCATGAAGATAGTAATGACAACTCTGATTGAGTTCTAAGAAAGATAATAAAATTACCTTATGTGCTATGTGCTTATGTGTTCATACTTGTTAGAGTATTGATTAACATCACGTAAAAACTAAGACTTAAAACTTATTTTTTCAGGATGTCAGATACTGGAGGAGCTAGTCAGTCCAGGGATGTTGTACCCCTAGAGACTAGAGATGAGGATCCCCGGGACATACACACTGTCTGGGAGCAGTTAGTACAGCCAGAGTCATCTCCTGTAAATCCAGATTTTGGTCAGGAGCATGAGCCAGAGATTGACTCAGAGGAGGACCCTGAGGAGGTTGAGATCCCGGCTGAGGCAGCCGAGGAGGAGGAAGACCCTGAAGAGGAAGAGGAAGAGGAGGAGGAAGACCTTGAGGAGTTTCCACCGAACTCTGACAGTGCTGATATGTATGATTTATTATATGATCGAAACGTAGAGTTACGAGATACGATTCAGGAGTTGAGGGAGCAGTCAGTTGCTCAGGGTGGTGAGATTGAGACACTCCACACCCGTCTTGGCAATGTGGAGTGGGATTTGGTTCATGAGAAGGGCCAAAGTGAGCAGAAGACAGAGGAGATAGAAAAGTTAAAGAATGAGTTGAAAGAGAAATCTGAAAGACTCGCCATAGTGGAAGAAGCTTGGGTGAGAAATGCACGACGTGCAGATCTGGCAGAGGATGATGCGCGTGCGAAGAGAGTTAAGGTTGCAGAGACGTGCTACACGTTTCTGAGGGCAATGGATGAGGCTCAGGACCGAGTTATGAGATATCCAATTCAGTTCGAGGGACTGCCTGGGTATATGTTAAAACGCAGGACTATGTCCCGCATTATAGAGGAGGAACATAGTGAAGCTGTCCGACGCCTTAGTAGGCCGTGATAGGATAATATGATATTGTTAAACGTTTAACCAATCGTAAATAATGTAAATTCCAATGTAATTATAAACAAAGGAATATTGTGATAATGTAAGTCCTGTAGAAACTTTATTTCAGGATAGTTGATGTACATGGCAGAAATGCTATCGTATTGTATTAAAAGCTTTTGGTTTTAATAAAATAATAAAGTTGTTTAAGATGATATGGGTTAAGTGAGTATGTTAAAGTATTTAACATTATGTGATACTCTTTGGAGTAGTTAATGTAAATTCCGATGTGATTAAAAAAAAAAAACAAAGGAATATTTTGAGAAACTAAATCCTGAAGATTCTTTATCTTGGGATAGTTGAAGTAAATGGCAGAGATGCTATAGTACTATGTTTAAAACTTTTGATTTAAATAAAATATCAAAGGTTATTTGAAAAGAAAAGAGTAGTTAAAGTGGTTATGTTAAATATTTGAGTTAATTCTTAAATATTTAAGTGATTTAATAAAAATCTAATGAGCATATATTCTTAACAGAAATATGCCGCCAAGAAGGAGACAAAATCGTCGACAAGCCCAAGAGGGATCAACCAATAACAACAATGATGCCAATGCGAACCCCGTTCAGCAGTTGGTAAATCTGTTGGCTGGAGCGATGAACAATCAGCCTCAAGCTCCACCAAACACCTCATTTAAAGACTTTAAGGCAGTGGGACCGCCAGATTTTAAGGGTTCCACGAACCCGATAGAAGCTCAGACTTGGGTTATGGAAATGGAGAAAATTTTTGAGGTCGCCCGTGTTAGGGAGGACCAGAAGACCGCCTACGCGACATTTATGTTAAAATCAGAAGCCAGCTATTGGTGGCAGGCAAATAAGATCAGGGGAGGAGAAGGTGTAATAACCTGGGAAAGGTTTAAAGAAATGTTTTTCGAGATGTATTTCCCGACCAGCTCCCAGAATCAAATGGAGGTGCAGTTTCTGGAGTTGAAGCAGGGGAATATGTCTGTGCCCGACTACGCGGCAAAGTTTAACGAATTGTCTAGGTTTGCCCAATATCAGGTGCATACTGACGAAAGAAAGGCTAGGCGTTTTGAACAGGGACTGAAACCCTGGTTGTATAGCAAGGTGTCGATGTTTCAATTGAACACTTTTGCTGGAGTTCTGGAGAAGGCAATTCTCGCTGAAGGTGGAAGCGAAGCGGTGTCTAAGTACAATCAGGATCAAAAGAAGAAGAAGAATGATAGTGAAGGAAACAATAAGGCTAGTGGCAATCACACAGGGGGAATTAATAATCATAAACGAAAATGGAATGACAACCCGTCGTCTGTAAGTCAGCAAGGTAGTCAGAAGAAAAAGTTAGAACCATGCCCAACCTGTGGGAAGACTCACTTGGGAGTCTGCATGAAAGGAAAAAGAGTTTGTTATAATTGTGGTCAGGAAGGCCACATAGCACCTAACTGCCCTAACCCTAAGAAGAGCGCCTGCTATACATGTGGGTCAAAGGATCACTTGGCTAGAGACTGTCCAAAGAAGGCATCTGGAGGGGCAGGGTCAGGTGGACATAAGGGAAATAATAGTGGAAATCCTCTTACCATTACCGGACCGACTTCAACAAACCGACCAACTGCAAGGACATTTAACATGACCGTACAAGACGCTGTGCAGTCTCGTGATGTGGTGTCAGGTATCATTCCGATCAATAAAGTCAATGCTTATGTTTTATTTGATTCGGGTGCTACTTGTTCATTTATATCCGATGACTTTGCAAAGAATTTAGAATTGCTTAAAGACGAATTGGAAATCCCTATGAACATAGAGATTGCGAACAAGGAAGTAATTCCTGTTACGTATATACACAAGAACTGTAGAGTGGATATTAAGGGTAATGTTATGAATGTAGATCTTATCCCGATTAAACTTGGGGAATTTGACGTTATCCTGGGAATGGATTGGCTATTCAATTATGGAGCCGTAATTGATTGCCAGAAGAAATGTATTAACCTTATGACTCCATCAAAGGTTGTGTTTTATGGCAGCAAATCGCCTAGACAAGCGAGTTGTCTGACGATGATGCAGGCCAGGAAGTTATTAAGACAAGGCTGTGTGGGGTATTTAGCCTACATAGTCGATAGTCGTAAAGAGAATTCAAAGTTAGAAGAAATACCAGTCGTAAGAGACTTCGTGGATGTTTTCCCGGATGATCTGCCAGGACTTCCGCCTGACAGGGAAGTAGATTTTGTTATCGATTTGGTGCCAGGAACGGCTCCAATATCGAAAGCACCGTACCGGATGGCTCCGGTAGAAATGAAAGAATTGATGGTACAGCTACAAGAGCTGTTGGACAAGAAATATATTCAACCGAGCGTATCACCGTGGGGAGCGCCGGTATTATTTGTTAAGAAGAAGGATGGAACGATGTGACTCTGCATTGACTATAGAGAATTGAACAAGGTTACCATTAAGAATAGGTATCCGTTGCCAAGGATTGATGATCTGTTTGATCAATTAAAAGGAGCGAGATATTTCTCGAAGATAGACCTGAGAAGTGGTTATCATCAGTTGAAGGTGAGGCCCGAAGATGTCCCAAAGACAGCGTTTAGGACACGATATGGTCACTACGAATTTTTGGTTATGTCATTTGGTCTAACAAATGCGCCTGCAGCATTTATGGGCCTAATGAATGGAGTGTTCAAGCCGTTTCTGGACAAATTCGTAGTGGTTTTTATTGATGATATATTGGTCTATTCTAAGACCAAGGAAGAACATGTTGAGCATTTGAAGTTGACATTAGAAGTATTAAGAAGAGAGAAGTTGTATGCCAAATTCTCAAAGTGTGAATTCTGGATTGAAAGGGTGCAATTTCTCGGACATGTGATTGATAAGGACGGAATTTCGGTGGATCCCTCCAAAGTCGAAGCGGTGATGAATTGGGATCAGCCGAAAACACCGTCGGAAGTAAGAAGTTTTCTTGGATTAGCTGGTTACTATAGAAGATTTATTCAGGATTTTTCCAAGATCGCCACTCCATTAACGAATTTGACTAGGAAAGTTGTGAAATTCGTTTGGACGGAGAAGTGTGAGGAGAGTTTTCAAGAACTTAAGAGAAGGTTAAGTACAGCACCTGTGTTGTCCCTTCCGGATGACACAGGAAATTTTGTGGTATATAGTGATGCGTCGCATAAAGGGCTAGGCTGTGTGCTTATGCAAAACGGCAGAGTCATTGCGTATGCGTCACGACAACTAAAAGATTACGAGAAGGGATATCCAACCCATGATTTGGAATTGGATGCGGTGGTATTCGCTTTAAAGATTTGGAGACACTATCTCTATGGGGAAAAGTGTGAAATATATACAGACCATAAGAGTCTGAAGTATATTTTCACACAGAAAGACTTGAATATGCGCCAAAGAAGGTGGCTGGAGTTAATAAAGGATTATGATTGTGATATCTTATACCACCCAGGAAAAGCGAATGTTGTAGCCGACGCCTTAAGCAGAAAGGGTCGAGAAAAACAGAATTTAAATAAAGAGATTAACCAAATATGTAAAAACTTCAGCTCTGTAGTTCAGTTTCACCAAGCACAGCAATCAATTAATCAAGTTATTATTCTTTACCCTTTAATGAAACTATTAACCCTAGATAACAATAAGCTCTGCTATCCGAAATTCTCCTTAGATATTCACTGTATGAAACAAGCTCTTCACCAGATTCAACTAGCATATAACCTAGAACAAACTCTCTAGATTTAATATGATAGAAGCATTAAGAAATAGATAATTAGGCTAATCCAAGCAACAAACACATAAGCTCGATTTGTTTAACTTATTTTCTGATAATCTTAGCAATACACAAAAGCTTGTCCACAATTAGTATCACTAATTTGCTACTTGTGATGAAGACAAATATCAATTACACGTAATACCAATCTTAATCTAGCATATGATAATGATTAATTAACTCAATCGGCCATATCAAATTAATTAGTTCAATTAGCATGCAATCAATGAAAATAGATTATCAGAAGAAATTTCATACAAGAAGGAATAAATAATAATACTTAATTAATCAATTACTTGTAACAAGGTTCCACCTCCCTTTAGAACTGAATAAAGAAACACGCCTGACATGCTCCAAGTCTGCACTTCAATGAGGTATGAGAGTTGGTAGAAGATTGAATGAATTAAAACCTTGACTATCATCCTCTATTTATAGTGCTAGACAAAGACCTAAATCCTATGAGAACTAGGAATCCAAATCCTAATAGGAATTACAAAACATAACTAGTTTCCATAAAGAAATAGAATCTAATAAGAAAATAAAATCTCAGTCCAAAGAAGTCCTAATTCTAATAGTAATATCAATCCAATTCCATGTAGGAATCTCCAAAAATTTAGAAAGTCAACTGCTGGTCAAACTCCTCTTCAATTCAACTACAAATCAACTTGTTTCCATCCTTTTAGCTTTAATTCACCAGAAAATAATAAACAACTTATTAAGCTCATATACACATTAAACATGTAATAAAACTAAATATAAAGAAATAAAAATCATCGAATATTATGTACTTATCAAATTCCCCCACACTTAGTCTTTTACACGTCCTCGTGTAAACCAGAAGTTTAATTCCCAAAAATTCTACTCAACCATAACGTCAAAAAGATTTCAAGACCAAATCATGATTATCAATACTAAACCCACAAAAGCATGATCAATGTTCATCAATTAACTCAAGATAACCGCCTTGCCACTTCACCAATGAATTTCATTAAATCAAATAGTATCCACATAAACACTCTTCTAAAATCCATACACTTACTCAACATAGTTACCATGGAGCAAAAATCGTGCACACCACTCAAAAACTCAAAACATATTTTTCCTGCTTTATTATTTTTATTTTTCTTCACTAGGACCCTTTCAATAAACACTCTTTGCCTATGTGTTTGAAGACTCATGGAAATCAATTTTTTTCAAAAATTTTCAAAGGCATCAAGATGGTCCTATTTCCTATCAAAATCAGCAGATCAATATCACTAAAATAAAAAATAAAAAACCTAAATCTCTCCCCCCACACTCAAACCTTACATTGTCCCCAATTAAGAAAATCATGCAAATAAGAAAGAACTACATGCAATTAAAAAAAACTAAATAGTAAAGGGATAGAAAGATCAAATCTGGACTCTTGGGTTGCCTCCCAAACAGCTGCCCTTGTTTATTGTCATCGGCTTGACATCATCCTTCTCATTCTATGTAATCGGACTTGTGAACTTTAAGTGGACTGGTAGCAGTTTCATCCTTAAATGAGGAACATTGTGTCCTTCATGATCCTGCTCCTTTCCAGCCACCAAATCCTCCTCGTATAATTGTATTCGATCAAAAGATTTCTGCACTGAATAATCCACAACATCAATAACAAAAACAGATTTAGCATTACCAAGATACCTTTTAGCCTCATCTACGTTGAACTGGAACTTTGTACTGTCCACTTTCATGGTAAAGGTACGATGGTGTGTAGCATTCCTTGTTTCTGTTAGTTGTACTGATGGAGATGAATCCACGTCTTTCTTGTCGAGATCTGCAGAATTTATCAAATCATTTTCCTCTTCCTCTTGTTCCTTATCCTGATCAAATTCTATATGACTGTCTGTTCCTGAAGTAAGCATTGAATCCTCCTGCTCCTCTTCGTCAAATCCCATTGTACTGGTGTTCTCAACAACCAGAGGAGGTAACTCCCCGAAACCTTGAGATTCTAACCTTCTTACTGTGGTTGCAAGCTGACCAACTTGATCCCTCAGACCTTGAATAGAAGCTCTTGTCTCCTGCTGGAACTGCTGTGTTTGACTCATGAATTGTACTGTTCGGCTCATGAATGCCTTGAACATATCCTCCATAGATGTCCCAGAATTGACAGGTACTTCGTAGCTCAAGTCGTGATGATCTCTCCATCCGGAATTATGAGTTTCTGCCTAAGGATCACATTGATGTGGATTTTATCCGGAGAATGTCCCCACAGCATTAACTTGATGAACAATTACATCCTCTTGCACTATGAGACAATCATTTGTTGTATGCCCTGATTTTGAGCAAATTCCACATACTTTTGCAACCGGTACGTTTCCTGTTGTTAATTGTTGCACCACAGCAGTTAAGTTAGAAATATGTTGTGCCAATTCACTCGTGCTTACCTCACTTACCCTTTGTGATGTATGAGTCATCCTAGTACCATACTGCTGTGAGTTGGCTGCCATGGTTGTAATTAAGTTCTTTGCAGTGTTTGGAGTTTTGTCTACCAGTGCTCCTCCACTTGCTGCATCAATCATGCTTCTATCCATTAGTAGCAACCCCTCATAGAAGTACTGTATCAAGTAATGATCATCAATTCCGTGAGGTGGACAGCTGGAGCACAACTTCTTGAACCTTTCCCAATACTCGTAGAGAGTTTCTCCATTGAACTTCCTGATTCCACATATCTCCTTCCTTGTATCGGCAACTCTTGATGCAGGAAAATACCTCTCCAAGAATAACTCTTGCATGTCAGTCCATGATCGTATTAATCTTGAAGGCAGATAGTATAACCAGTCTTTCGCCAAATCTGCTAAGGAGAATGGAAAAAGCCTAAGCTTAATCTGCTCATCTGTCACTCCTTGTGATTCCATCGTGGAACACACCACATGGAACTCCTTTAGATGCGTATATGGATTTTCACTTGTAAGACCACGAAAAATAGGTAAAAAGCGAATTAGTCCGTAGTTAAGTTCAAAAGCAACATTTAAGGTAGGATATTCAATACACAAGGATGCTTGATCAAGGTCTGGAGTAGCCAGTTCTTTTAAAGTCCGATTGTTGTTCGGCACAGCCATCTTTTCCTTTTTAAGTGTTGGAACAAGAGCTTCTTTTGTATCTGTAATTTTCTCTATCTCTTGATCAAAATTTAAGTTAATAGAGTGAGAGGATTGAGTCATAAAACAAAAAGAAAATAATATAAATAAATGAAAACAAAGAATAAACAAAAACAAATAACACTCCCCGGCAACGGCGCCAAAATTTGGGAGCTGTCGTTTACACTCCTAAATTAACCTCACTTTCACTTCACGAATTTAAACAATTAGCACAGTAGTAAGCAAGGATCGATCCCACATAGAGTAAGTTTGTTTTAGATTTATTCTACTATTTTAACAGAAAATAAATATGGGGGATTTTTGAAATTGTTTTAAACTAAGAAAAATAGAATTTAAATAAAGAGATTAACCAAATATGTAAAAACTTCAGTTCTGTAGTTCAGTTTCACCAAGCACAGCAATCAATTAATCAAGTTATTATTCTTTACCCTTTAATGAAACTATTAACCCTAGATAACAATAAGCTCTACTATCCGAAATTCTCCTTAGATATTCACTGTATGAAACAAGCTCTTCACCAGATTCAACTAGCATATAACCTAGAACAAGCTCTCTAGATTTAATATGATAGAAGCATTAAGAAATAGAGAATTAGGCTAATCCAAGCAACAAACACATAAGCTCGATTTGTTTAACTTGTTTTCTGATAATCTTAGCAATACACAAAAACTTGTCCATAATTAGTATCACTAATTTGCTACTTGTGATGAAGACAGATATCAATTACACGTAATACCAATCTTAATCTAGCAAATGATAATGATTAATTAACTCAATCGGCCATATCAAATTAATTAGATCAATTAGCATGCAATCAATGAAAACAGATTATCAGAAGAAATTTCATACAAGAAGAAATAAATAATAATACTTAATTAATCAATTACTTGTAACAAGGTTCCACCTCCCTTTAGAACTGAATAAAGAAACTAGCCTGATATGCTCCAAGTCTGCACTTCAATGAGGTATGAGAGTTGGTAGAAGATTGAATGAATTAAAACCTTGACTATCATCCTCTATTTATAGTGCTAGACAAAGACCTAAATCCTATGAGAACTAGGAATCCAAATCCTAATAGGAATTACAAAACATAACTAGTTTCCATAAAGAAATAGAATCTAATAAGAAAATAAAATCTCAGTCCAAAGAAGTCCTAATTCTAATAGTAATATTAATCCAATTCCATGTAGGAATCTCCAAAAATTGAGAAAGTCAACTGCTGGTCAAACTCCTCTTCAACTCAACTCCAAATCAACTTGTTTTCATCCTTTTAGCTTTAATTCACCTGAAAATAATAAAAAAACTTATTAAGCTCATATACACATGAAACATGTAATAAAACTAAATATAAAGAAATAAAAATCATCGAATATTATATACTTATCAAGCAGTATCATGAAAATATTCTAAACAAACATGCATTGCTCGATTAACGATAGAATCTGTGTTTATTGCATTGGATAAGGCTGGAGAAGAAGTTGAATGGTTTCGTCACTTTTTAGAAGATATTGCTATATGGCCTAAACCTGTTCCGCCTATTTATATCCATTGTGATAGTCAATTAGCAATTAGAAAGACACAGTCATATTTATAATGGTAAGTCTAGGCATATTCGTCGTAGACACAATACTATAAAATAATTGCTCTCTAATGGCATTATGTCTATTGAGTACATAAAGTCAAAAAGAAAATATAATGGATCCGTTAACTAAAGGTTTGACTAGAGCGCAAGTAAAAATAACTTCGAGGAAAATGAGTTTAAAGCTTATAAACAAGGATCATCATAATGAAAACTCAACCTAGTAGACTGGAGATCCCAATATCTAGGTTCAAAGGAACACTAAATTGTGAATGATTCAACTAAATCACTATGAAGAAATTAACTTCTTCTGCTCATTCTTATGATACGAGATAGTGATACCTACAGTGGTTACAGGATAAGATATACTTTTAATGATTCTTAAATTTTGATAAACAAGTGGAGTATGGCAGGATACTTATATTAACAATCACCTATATGAGTGTGAAATGGGTCAATTATATGAGAATGATAAGGCTTTACTTCTCTAAACACTCATAAATCCGGGAATGTTCGAGGTCGAAATGAACAAAATCATGAGAACCAAATAATATCTGGAAAAATTATGTGTGAATTACTATTGTCTCGATTTACACAAACGATTGGACAGTTTAAGACATCACGTTCACTAGACAGACAGTGAACTCAATAGTCTTTCACATGGGAAGGTTCAAAGCCAAAAGCAACCTCTCTCTATACAAATAATTTCCAATTATGTCTCTCTCTTAGAGTCTGCATAACATTTGCATAAAGCTGGCAGTCAATTTCGTTCACGTGGGGGATTGTTAGAATTTGAGCTTAAATTGAAGTAGGTGTCATTAATTATTTGAAATAATTCCACATATCAATGTGTTGTACTCCATGAGTAGATTAAATTAAGTATTTGGAAGCTCAAATTCATGGAGTATTGAATGAGAAATTAACTCCCAAAGATCATCTTTGAAAATAATAATAAATATTTATGGGAAGCCAAGTCTCACATCTGTTAAGAACTAAAGTATTTATTGGTTTATATACATTAAAGTTGCTCTTGGGTTTGGGCTACAAGGGGCACCCCAATTTTGTGGTAGGGAGAGAAACTAGACAAAGCTTAGTTCGAACCCACAAGTGAGCGCCGCCGTCGATCAGCCAGCCTGGCTCGGGCTCGGGCGCGTGGCTCGCGATTTGTGGGTCTGGGTCATTGTATAAAATTTTTTGGACAAAATTTATATAAATTTTATTTTATTTAGTTTTATTATCAAAACTGTATCGTTTTGATAAACAATATTTGTTATTATAATACGTCGTTTTGGGAAACGATATCTGTCTGAACGGACGCCTTAAAACTACGTCGTTTTGACGAACGAAAGCGCCTTTTCTGGTAAGGTCCAAAACTACGTTGTTTATGGCCCAAATGGACACTCCCATTCTTCGAAGGCTCAAAACTATGTCATTTTGACCAAATGATGCCATGTCATGCCTTTTCAGAAGCATCACATGCCTTTTCAAGTGCCAGTTTCCCATCCGAAGGGTTACCAACCCCTCCTATTAATAGATTAGAGTTTCAGCCACTTCATTTATTCAAATCCGCAAAGCATCAAGCATTCTAGCCACATAGTGTTCATTATTCATAGTTCATTTGAGAGAGAATTTCAAAGCATTTTTTTTGGTTTGTTGAATATACTATTTGGAGTGCTACTATAGTATATATTGTCATTGTATCCTAGGAGACAAGTGCTATCAACTCCGAGCACCATACAGATGACATAATTGTCTTAAAAATATAGTACCAATTAATAGCATTGACAAATTTATTTTTGCACTTTCGAGATAATTTGATATATATATATATATATATATATATATATATATATATATATATATAGTGTCCATTCATTTTTTCTAACACAAATTTTGGTATTTTATGCCAATTATTTGAAATTTTTAAAGGTTTGGTGCAAAATAAATAGTTTATTTTCTTGATAGCTTGACAAAGTTAAGGAAAATGTAATTTTCTAAAAATTATAATTTTGTATCATTCATTATGACCAACGGATCTGTAAAATTTGACAAAATTACATTTGGACAAAATTTGACCAACATAATAATCCCACCATTTAAAAAAAAAACTTGACTCAAAATTGAATTTATCAAAAAAATAAAATAAAAAGGAGAGTATCGTACTCAATATCGGGATTTTTTTTCCAAATAATTACGAAAAAAAATCATGATGTGATTTGAGGGGAATTAGGTGATGTTTTGGAAAAACAAAAAATTGACTTTCGTTCGATTTATTTCAAAATTTAAATTTAAGTGAACCAAGAGTTTAGACTCGTCAGTAAATATAGATTAATATAAATAGATGTACCAACTCATTCGAATTTAAAGTTTTAACAAATAGGCCGACTTCCATGGATCATGATCGTTACCGCTTTCCTAAAATTTTCCATAAGCTTTAAATATATTGTCTTATAAAGTAAATTAAGTGTGTCATTCTATGAATATAGGTGTCTTGTACTGTTGTGCATAAACAGATTGTGTCATTCTGAATAGTGTATCTGTATTGTCTGGTGCCTAAACAATTTCTGTCGTTCCAAAAGTTCATGTCAATTGTGTTATTCCAAAAAATGCGAGTGTCATTCCAAAAATGTGAGTGTTTTGTTTTAAAAGCGATTTTGAGCCTTTTTTTTCCGAGGGAGAAGGCATTGAATATTACCTCTATTGAAAAATGAAGGTTTTCAAGTGTTTTTTAGGGTTTTGAAATATTTGTATTTTGAAAGATGTGAAATGTCTTTTAGAGTTTTGAAAATCATCCCTTATTGTTTGTCTTCCAAAAAAATGATCATATATGTATAGATTTATAAGGAATTGAATTAATGTTTGAAAGAGTTTTTTTGATAAAAAAGAAAATGTCTTTTTCATAAGAAAATTCTTAAAATATAATAAGATAATGATGAAAATTATGGTTTCTATAAATAAAATAGATTTTCCAAATTTTCTTTCCATAAGAGAATTCAAGACTTAAAATACTTCTAATTTTAGCCTAGAATTAATTATAATACATTTAATTTTAAGAAAATATTTTATCAACATATTATGAACATTCGTCGTTCCTTAATCTACTTTGGGAATTCTTATGATAGCAATTTAAGTTTATAAATTCAGTTTGTGTAATTGTTATGTATTACTATCATAGTCTTTTACTATGTCAAAGTTATTTACGCGAAATTTTTTTGTTGTGCTACAATGTTATCACAACCCTACTTAATTCCATATTTATACAGGTATTGAACATCATTTAGAGTATTTTCAACAGCATCTTCAACCATTTTGGGATACTCAAATAGGTGAGTCATATCAGAAAAATTATCTCCAACAGCCTCTCCAACCTTAGTCATCAAATCTGTAACTTCATTCTCTCTCTTCAGAATTGGTAAGTTGACATTGTCTCTTCAAAACATTTATTTTGTTTTGGGAGAATCAAAATCATATGAAAAAAGCTAAAAGAATTTTTTTAGATAGGCTTGATGTACAACTCATTTAAAAATTTAATATTATTCATTTATTTATTTATCATATTGGATAAAATATTATTTTGATTACCCTTTGGATAATCACGTTAATTATGACCATCTAATTTATCCAATATGCCCCTCTAGATAATCACGTAGATACAATCAATACTTCCCCAACAGGAAATTCTTGGAAGGGAGTTTAGTTTTAATTAAATTTTAAATTTTAAATATGATTTATTTTCCAGAATATTATCATTTTAAAAATGAATGTTATTAATTATTTCAAATGTTATCAATTATTATTGTTTTAAGTTAAATACTGCATTAATTTAATTGAAGAGACTGATGAGGCACAAAATATTAAATTAACAAATAATGTTCTTTAAATTGTCACGTATGTCAACAAATTTCAATTTGAAGAGTTTTTTTTGCTACTACTATTGGAGATGCTCTTAGATATTTTCACAAATAAATGTAAATGTTTGCATTAACTTTTTGGTTACCGGTTACGTGAATAAATATTAGTGATAACTCTTCTGAAGATATATGTATAATATGTGGGACCTCCTAATAATTATATTTAGTCTTATGTGTTGGTATATTTCACGATTGTAATTTGATATATATATATATATATATATATATACACACACACACTAATGGCAATACAGTTAAATTTTTTAGTCACGAGAATAAATGTTTCTAAAATGGTTGAGAATCTTCATTAATATTATAAGTAATTTGCAGTTTTTCAAAGATTAATGAATTGATCAAAGTTTTTTATGATATTTATTTCATACTAGAAAAATATTAAGCATTTACTCTTTTAATTATCATATTCCTTTTTGTTTCATATGCATAGATTTTTTTTTCTATTTTTGACATTTTCCGGGATATTTAATTATTTACACATAATTATGTATATTTTACTCGTTTAGTTGAATTCATGTGTATTTTACTCTTTTAATTCGTGATGATTATGGATATTTTACTCTTTTAGTCATATTCATAAATAGAAAAAATTTAAGTCGCACAAATCAATATTTCTTTATTCAACAATCATGTCTAACATTTAATTGTCATACTTTCTTTAGAAATTTGAGTTCCTTATGTTGATTTGGCTTTGACAGTTCGAATTTTATTCCTCTATAAATTCACCTATTAGAACTTTATTTTATTCAAGCAACACAAAGAAAAATTATTCACAATTCCATGGCGACATTCAGATCTTACTCTTTGGTTCTCTTTTACGTGATTTGCTTTTGTCTGTTTACAACAAATGAATGTAAGTATATTATTTCTTAAACCCTTTCTATTAATCAAAATTCAAAAAATGATGGCAATATGATTCCAAACTTAACGATGTGTATGTTTCGTTCTTCAATATTTAATTGTTAGAGACCTGAGAAAATATAATGAAAATATAAGAGTTGATCGTATTAATTATCTTATTGTCAATTTGTTTTGAGTTAGACAGTCTGATGTCTCTATATACTAGATCACTTGGGTCCGTTTCATAAATCTGATATTAAATTATTTCGTATTATTTTCTTGTTCTTGATAAGTTTTAACTTTTATTAATAATTTGCTAGATCTAGTCTCCCATTTTATTACAAGCTTCTGACATTTATTTTATTTTTCTATTTTTTCAAATAGGTGCGATCAACAGGGAAACTGAGATTATGCAGCAGGATGGTAACGAAACTATGATTACAAGCCTAAGAACTATGAATACGTCCAAGAAAGTTGATCTAAGGTTTTGTTTTCCTAGTTTGTGCAAGCATGCGGTACTTTGTTGGTGTTGTTCGGATTTTAAGAAGGGCCTTTGCTATGGAAGGAGAAAATTTTGTAGGGCTAATTGTCCCCCTCATTCCTCTACTAGTCCAACTATTCCATGATTTTCAATTTGCTTTCACATTGCAAGTGTCCAACATGAATGTACTCTTATGGTTTATGGGTGTACATTGAATAGCTATAATGAAATTTGATTTTAATGTCTTATTTGCAAAAGTCAAAGGTATTAAATAATTGAAGATAGTTGAGACTTGGTCTATTACTTTTTGTTTTGGAATACAAAGTTAAGGAAAGCGTAGTATTTAAAAAATAACTTTTATAGAGAGGTACCCCATTTTACTCTTATAAAAAATGCCCAAATTTTGACAAAATTATATGTATATGTCAGGTTATAATAGTCAAATTATTAGAAAAAATGAATGGACATTATATATATATATATATATATGTATATATATATATATATATATCTCAACTTATATCTTAAAAGTGCATAAATGAATTTGTCAAGGCTACTACTTGGTACTATGTCCTTAAGACAATTATGCCCTCCGTATGGTGCTCAGAGTTGATAGTAGTTGTCTGCCAGGATATAATGGCAAAAGAAAATATTATTATTGAGTCAAAAGATGCTAAATTCTTTAAAACAATATTTCCAAATAAAAATGAACAAGAGTCAAGTTCGAATAACAAGAAACAAGTTCAAACAAAAGAATTTATGACACTGTTAGTGATAGTGATCATGGATTAGAAGATATTGATGAACCTATATGTAGTAAACGTGTTAGAACATCAAAATCTTATGGTCCGGATTTATGGTCCTAATTTTCTAACTTAATTTTTAGAAAATGAGCATCAAACTTATAGATAAGCGGTGTCGAGTCCCGAAGCTCCATATTAGAAATAGACTATAAATAATAAAGTAAAATACATTCTAAACAATAATACGTGGGAATTAATAGATCTCCCACAAGGCTCTAAACGTCTTGGATATAAGTGGATAATCAAGGAGAAAATAAAACAGATGGATCTATAGACAAATATAAAGTAAGACTTGTAATCAAAAGATACAAGCAAAAGGAGAGTTTGGATTATTTTGATATTTATTCTCATGTGACAAGAATATCCTTAATTAGGATGTTAATAGCAATTGTAGCTATATATAATTTAGAGATACATCAAATGAATGTGAAAACTGCTTTCTTGAATGAGGATTTAGAATAAGAAATCTATATGGAACAACCATAATGGTTTATTATTTTAGGACAAGAAAAAAGTTTGTCGACTTGTGAAGTTCTTTTATGGATTAAATCAAGCATCTAAACAATGGCATGAGAAATTTGACAGTGCAATGTTGTAAGATCCCAATTTTTATGAAATAAAAGTCTAATTTAATTTATAATTATTATTCTAAAATTATAAATACGAAAATGTTGATTTTTAGTCCCCGAAATGGTCAAAAGAGCAATTAATCGGATAAACGAATATTTTAGAAGGGGAGTAATAAATTTTGTAGAAGGGGATGCGAATAGGAGCTGATTATTAGGGGGAGAATATGCTGTAAATTCTTTTCCATATGGTCCATGCTTGTCCATGTTTTTTCCTTAATTCCCACACTCATCTATTATGTGATTGGTTAATTAAATATTATGGGGTATGGGTTGGATTGACTAACCTACCAAGAAAATAAAATAAATGATTAGATTTTTTTCTCTCCCTCATTCACTCCCGTACTCCCCCAAATATTCAGAAAATTGAGAGAAAAAGGAAGAAAGAAGAAGGAAATAAAAGAAGAAGAAGAAAAGAAGAAAATCCAATAGGGTAATATATCTAAACCTTGATAAATCCTTTGATTTTCATGATAGAAGTTAAGTTTTATGAAGTTGATATGTAGATGACATATTTATGTTTGTATGTGATAGATTAAACTTACAAAAACATGAATCAAACCAAAGAAATCAAGAAATTAAAATAAGAACAAAATCTAAAATATTTTAGAAAAGATAGTTTACTACTTGATTTTGTAAAATTTATATCTCCTTGTGTATAATGAGTTAGAAGATAAATTTTATATCAAAAGAAAGCTCTGAAAGTAAGCTAAACACAGAAACAAGAATTTTCCAAAAATGCCTTGTGGATTGTTCGTGGTGACTGTTTGAATGATACTGGTCTGAATGACTTATAGTTCGCTAGAATCTGAAAAAATCAGTTTTCTTAAGCTATATTGCTTGAGTTATATCTCTTGATCCGACTGTTGGATCCTTACAAATTTTTGATATGTTATACATGCGTATGTTGAGAATATGTTCACCAATTTTGAACCGTTAAATATTAACGTATGATTTGTTATGGATTTTAAGAGGTGACTGATTTAGAATTTTTGTAGCAGAACTTTCAACAACATGCTTTAATGTTTAAAAATGTATAACTTAAGGATTTTAAATCCGAATAGATGATTCTTGAGGCTAAATTGGAGTATTTGAAGTCTAATTTTTGTTAAAATTAATTAATTTCATAAATAAGTTCTAGTTAATGGTGATAATACCATAATAGTGGACTGACGTTTAAAAATAAATTATCATATATGAGTTTCTTAAGTTTTGTTATTCACTTATAAGTTTTGGAATATGAATAATGATTTAATGCGATAAATAAAGTCACCTTGAATGGATTATGAATTATTAGTTGGTTTATATGTTATTCGAGGTAAATATATTTTTGTGTTGACCCCGACTTTTAATAGAATTTGAATTGTTTATAGTAAGATGTTGATTTAATAAATATTATAGTTATAGGTGTTATGTAAAAATTATATGAAGTGAACAGTCTATAAGGAACTATTCGTACGACGGTGCAGAAATAACCAATCATTGGTGGGTCCTATAATAGAATAACTATTGGATAGGAAAAACAACAGAAATAACCTTTTTACAAATTGACGGCAAAATTTTTACCGTTAACTGTTAAAATACCTGATGATAAAAGTACAGTAATACACATTATTCCACAGTAGCACGCGGTACTTTACAGTATCACATGGTATTGTACAATACTTCATATTATTGACTCAATAATTGTTACAGTAGCAAATACACGGTATTTTATATTATTAAATCAATAATTATCACGACACAGTTATTCATATTATTTGATATGATATAATTAGACAAGTTGGTAGTATTGTGAGTCTATGTTAATAATTGTTGAAAGATTGAAAATGTGTAAATAATTGATGAATAAAAGGTGTTGATTGAAGATAAGTCTTATATACAGATGTTTGTTTAATTATTATTTTTTTACAAAAGTAAATTTGGCTGGACTTGCCGACACCCTACTTTTCCTAAAGTAGTATGGACCACAACTCTATTATTAAAATAAATTTTGTTAAAGCGTGTACTAGTTGGTTTAATTTCTTCTGTGGAACCACAAATTTCACTACCATTATTTTATATAGCTCATTTGTTTATTTTGTCAAAGCATGTGTTCTAATTATTTTTCTCAATTTTCAGTATAAATAGGTTACTCGGTTGAGCAACTAAACACACACCATGACTACACCAAAAATATAAATTCTTCTACTAAAATATTGTGAGTATTTATTTTGAGTGTAAAGTTACTCCAAGTGTTGATAAAGAGTGCAAAGATTGTTCAAGTTGATCAATTTCATAGAAAGCAGCTAGCATCTAATCACGTGCTAAGGTAAATGATAATATTTTCTTTCAAAACTTGTAAGGGTTATCATTTTATTTCATACTTCATATTATGTAAGTGATATTATTTCAAATCATATTCCTAAATATAAACTTACTATAGTAAGTATTGCTTCTATAATTCCTGAAGTGAATAAAAGGTCTTGAGATTTGCGCTTCATCTAATATCATTTCACTTAAATAATTTATTACCTAAACTTTCTAATTAAATTTTAAATGCCGGAGTACTATTCACGTGGGGGTACTATTCACGACGGAATTTAGTTTTCTTTTTTTGTCCAAATTATCTTTGAAATATATATAAATCTTAAATATCATTCTTGAATTTTACCCCACAATTGGTTATCACGTTGACAATTTGGACATTCTTGAACACTTGATAAAATAAATTACAAATATTTAATATTCATCCTTGATATCACTTTTATTCATCCTTTATATCATTGTCATCATCCTCAAACTTAAATTATGGTGAAAAGTTATCTTTGGCCTGTAATGCAAAGATGAACTATTGATTGACATGATTATGATCAGGAATTGTGTATTGGTATAATCATGACCTTTGGTAGTACAGATAAAGGCTTTTGGTGAGAGTTCTCTTTGACCTGTAGTGCAAAGATGGACTTTTGCTTAGCATGATCATGTCCATTGGTGTTACAAATGAATATATTTGGCTCATAGTGCAAAACATGAATTAACTGACATGATTATGACTAAAGGTTGTAGACTAGTATGATCATGACCATTGGTGTTACAAATAAATATCTTTGGCCTGAGTGCGAAGATGAATTAATTACCATGATTATGAACAGGAACTTCGAATTTGTATAACCATGATCTTTGGTGTTTCAGGTAAAGACAGGTGGTGAAAATTCTTTTTATCTTGGGAACAACGAAGAACTGTTGATTGATGTTACATGAATAAAATATTGATGATGAATTTTTAATTTGGAGAAGATAGTAGACATTATGTTCTACTTGACTCTTTTAATGGATTGTTGATTCCGCTGCAATTATGGTTGGAAACTTTTATCATCTACCATATATTCCAAATATCTGATTTATTACTTATGAAGGCTATTGATAATTTTATTTTCTTAGTCATGATATTCTTTATAGGGTTATTTGTGTTCACTTTTTTCTTCACAATTCCTTTCAGGTAATAAAAGTGTAGCTGGGTCTAGCGAGGATAACAGGGGAATAAAGTGATTGTCCAAGACTGTTGAAGTTTCTCAATACATTATAAAATAGTATGTCAATAATTGTACTAAGGACTTGAAATGTGTGTGTCGTATTTTATACGTCATTTAATAATTAATTTTGGTGAACCAAATAGGGTGATGCGAACGCGAATTTGGAAGCGTCAAAAAAATACACCCCATTAGAATGGGGAGAACAAAAATCTTCTCGTGTTCCTTTGGGGACTTGGAATATTTTTTGCTGTATTTTATATGGCATTATAATAATTTGGGTGTGGATATTGTCGTACTATATACGACATGGTAATAATTTTAAGTAAGAGAATTTGTGTTTGTAGTGATGTATTTTGGCGACTAAAAATGGGTTGTGTGAACATATTTTGGGGGCGTCACAAATATTGTCAAATGGTTTCAAGATAAATGAGTGTGATAAATGTGTGTATGTTAAGGATAATGAGAAAGGGTATGTCATTATTTGTCTTTATGTAGATGATATGCTCATTATGTATAGTAATAATGAAATCATTAAAACTACTAAAACAATGTTAAATAATATGTTTGACATGAAAGACATGAGTATTGCCGATAGATATAAATTTACATTTGTCCAAAAAAAAGCACAGAGCATATCACAGCCTGAATATGCACAAATAATTGGAAGGCTTATTACGTAATGAATTATTCACATCTTGACAATACATTTGCTGTCAATAAATTGAGTAGATTTACAAGTAATTCATGACAAGATCATTGGAAAGCGATTATAGAGTTTTAAGGTATTTAAAATATACTCAAAACTTTGGATTGCACTACTCAAGATATCCAGCAGTACTCGAAGGATATTGTGATGCGAACTGGATATTGGATACAAAAGACTCTAAATCTATAGGTGGTTTTGTGTTTACACTAGGTGGAGGAGCAGTATCATGAAAATATTCTAAACAAATATACATTGCTCGATCAACGATAGAATCTGAGTTTATTGCATTGGATAAGGCTGGAGAAGAAGTTGAGTGGTTTCGTCACTTTTTAGAAGATATTGCTATATGGCCTAAACCTGTGCCGCCTATTTGTATCCATTGTGATAGTCAATTAGCAATTTGAAAGACACAGTCATATTTATAATGGTAAGTCTAGACATATTCGTCGTAGACACAATACTATAAAATAATTGCTCTCTAATGGCATTATGTTTATTGAGTACATAAAGTCAAAAGAAAATATAGTGGATCCGTTAACTAAAGGTTTGACTAGAGCGCAAGTAAAAATAACTTCGAGGGAAATGAGTTTAAAGCCTATAAACAAGGATCATCATAATGGAAACTCAACCTAGTTGACTGGAGATCCCAAGATCTAGGTTCAAAGGGACAACTAAATTGTGAACGATTCAACTAAATCACTATGAAGAAATTAATTTCCTTTGCTTATTCCTATGATACGAGATAGTGATACCTGCAGTGGTTGCAGGATAAGATATGCTTTTAATGATTCTTAAATTTTGACAAACAAGTGGAGTATGGCAGGATACTCTTATTAAGAATCACCTATGTGAGTGTGAAATGGGTCAATTATATGAGAAGTATGAGGTTATACTTCTCTAAACACTCATAAATCCGGGAATGTTCGAGGCCGAAATGAACAAAATCACGAGAACCAAATAATATCTGGAAAAATTATGTGTGAATTACTATTGTCTCGATTTACACAAACGATTGGACAGTTTAAGACATCACGTTCACTAGACAGACAGTGAACTCAATAGTCTTTCACATGGGAAGATTCAAAGCCAAAAGAAACCTCTCTCTATACAGATGATTTCCAATTATGTCTCTTTCTTAGAGTCTGCATAACATTTGCATAATGCTGGCAGTCAATTTCATTCACATGTGGGATTGTTAGAATCTGAGCCTAAATTGAAGTTGGTGTCATTAATTATTTGAAATAATTCCACATATCAATGTGTTCTACTCCATGAGTAGATTAAATTAAGTATTTGGTAGCTCAAATTCATAGAGTATTGAATGAGAAATTAACTCCCAAAGATCATCCTTGAAAATAATAATAAATATTTGTGGGAAACCAAGTCTCACATCTATTAAGAACTAAAGTATTTATTGGTTTATATACATTAAAGTTGCTATTGGGTTTGGGCTCCAAGGGGCACCCCAATTTTGTGGAAGGGAGAGAAACTAGACAAGGCTTAGTTCGAACCCACAAGTGCGTGCCACCGCCGATCAGCCAGCCTGGCTCGGGCTCGGGCACGTGGCTCGCGATTTGTGGGTCTGGGTCCTTGTATAAAATTTTTTGAACAAAATTTATATAATTTTTATTTAAATTTTATTTTATTTAGTTTTATTATCAAAACTGTATTGTTTTGATAAACAATATTTGTTATTATAATACGTCGTTTTGGGAAACGCTATCTATCTGAACGGACGCCCCAAAACTACGTCGTTTTGCCGAACGGAAGCACCTTTTTTGGTAAGGTCCAAAACTACGTCGTTTATGGCCCAAATGGGCGCTCCCATTCTTCAAAGGCTCAAAACTATGTCGTTTTGACCAAATGATGTCATGTCATGCCGTTTCAGAAGCATCACATGCCTTTTCAAGTGCTAGTGTCCCATCCGAAGGGTTACCAACCCCTCCTATAAATATATTAGAGTTTCAGCCACTTCATTTATTCAAATCCGCAAAGCATCAAGCATTCTAGTCATATAGTGTTCATTATTCATAGTTCATTTGAGAGAGAATTTCAAAGCTTTTTTTTTGGTTCGTTGAATATACTATTTGGAGTGCTACTATAGTATATATTGTCATTGTATCCTGGGAAACAAGTGCTATCAACTCCGAGCACCATACAGATGACATAATTGTCTTAAAAATATAGTACCAAGTAATAGCATTGACAAATTTATTTTTGCACTTTTGAGATAAATTGATATATATACATATATATATATATATATATATATATATATATATATAGTGTCCATTCATTTTTTCTAACACAAATTTTGGTATTTTATGCCAATTATTTGAAATTTTTAAAGGTTTGGTGCAAAATAAATAGTTTATTTTCTTGATAGCTTGACAAAGTTAAGGAAAATGCAATTTTCTAAAAATTATAATTTTGTATCATTCATTATGACCAACGGATCTGTAAAATTTGACAAAATTACATTTGGACAAAATTTGACCAACATAATAATCCCTCCATTTTAAAAAAAAAACTTCACTCAAAATTGAATTTATCAAAAAAATAAAATAAAAAGGAGAGTATCGTACTCAATATCGGAATTTTTTTTCCAAATAATTAAAAAAAATCATGATGTGATTTGAGGTGAATTAGGTGATGTTTTGGAAAAACAAAAAATTGACTTTCGTTCGATTTATTTCAAAATTTAAATTTAAGTGAACCAAGAGTTTAGACTCGTCAGTAAATATAGATTAATATAAATAGATGTACCAACTCATTCGAATTTAAAGTTTTAACAAATAGGCCGACTTCATGGATCATGATCATTACCGCTTTCCTAAAATTTTCCATAAGCTTTAAATATGTTGTCTTATAAAGTAAATTAAGTGTGTCATTCTATGAATATAGGTGTCTTGTACTGTTGTGCATAAACAGATTGTGTCATTCTGAATAGTGTATCTGTATTGTCTGGTGCCTAAACAATTTATGTCGTTCCAAAAGTTCGTGTCAATTGTGTTATTCCAAAAAATCAGAGTGTCATATCAAAAATGTGAGTGTTTTGTTTTAAAAGTGATTTTGAGCCCCTTTTTTCCGAGGGAGAAGGCATTGAATATTACCTCTATTGAAAAATGAAGGTTTTCAAGTGTTTTTTAGGGTTTTGAAATATTTGTATTTTGAAAGATGTGAAATATGTCTTTTAGAGTTTTGAAAATCATCCCTTATTGTTTGTCTTCCAAAAAAATGATCATATATGTATAGATTTATAAGGAATTGAATTAATGTTTGAAAGAGTTTTTTTGTTAAAAAAGAAAATGTCTTTTTCATAAGAAAATTCTTAAAATATAATAAGATAATGATGAAAATTATGGTTTCTATAAATAAAATAGATTTTCCAAATTTTCTTTCCATAAGAGAATTCAAGACTTAAAATACTTCTAATTTTAGCCTAGAATTAATTATAATACATTTAATTTTAAGAAAATATTTTATCAACATATTATGAACATTCGTCGTTCCTTAATCTACTTTGGGAATTCTTATGATAGCAATTTAAGTTTATAAATTCAGTTTGTGTAATTTTTATGTATTACTATCATAGTCTTTTACTATGTCAGGGTTATTTACGCGAAATTTTTTCGTTGTGCTACAATGTTATCACAACCCTACTTAATTCCATATTTATACAGGTATTAAACATCATTTAGAGTATTTTCAACAGCATCTTCAACTATTTTGGGATACTCAAATAGGTGAGTCATATCAGAAAAATTATCTCCAACAGCCTCTCCAACCTTAGTGATCAAATCTGTAACCTCATTCTCTCTCTTCAGAATTGGTAAGTTGACATTGTCTCTTCAAAACATTTATTTTGTTTTGGGAGAATCAAAATCATATGAAAAAGGCTAAAACATTTTTTTTTGATGGGTTTAATGTACAACTCATTGAAAAATTTAATATTATTCATTTTTATTTATTTATTTATTTATCATATTGGATAAAATATTATTTTGATTACCCTTTGGATAATCACGTTAATTATGACCCTCTAATTTATCCAATATGCCCCTCTGGATAATCACGTGCATACAATCAATACTTCCCCAACAAGAAATTCTTGGAAGGGAATTTAGTTTTAATTAAATTTTAAATTTTAAATATGATTTATTTTCCAGAATATTATCTTTTTAAAAATGAATGTTATTAATTATTTCAAATGTTATCAATTATTATTGTTTTAAGTCAAATACTACATTAATTTAATTGAAGAGACTGATGGGGCACAAAATATTGAATTAACAAATAATGTTCTTCAAATTGTCACGTATGTCAACAAATTTTAATTTGAAGAGTTTTTTTTGCTACTAATGTTGGAGATGCTCTTAGATATTTTCACAAGTAAATGTAAATGTTTGCATTAATTTTTTGGTTACCGGTTACGTGAATAAATATTAGTGATAACTCTTCTGAAGATATATGTATAATATGTGGGACCTCCTAATAATTATATTTAGTCTTATGTCTTGATATATTTCACTATTGTAATTCGAAATATATATATATATATATATATATATATATATATATATATATATATATATATATATATATATATATATATATATATATACACACTAATGGCAATACTGTTAAATTTTTTAGTCACGAGAATAAATGTTTCTAATATGGTTGAGAATCTTCATTAATATTATAAGTAATTTGTAGTTTTTCAAAGGTTTATGAATTGATCAAAGTTTTTTATGATATTTATTTCATACTAGAAAAATATTAAGCATTTACTCTTTTAATTATCATATTCCTTTTTGTTTCATATGCATAGATTTTTTTTTCTATTTTTGTCATTTTTCGGGATATTTAATTATTTACTCATAATTATGTATATTTTACTCTTTTAGTTGAATTCATGAGTATTTTACTCTTTTAATTCGTGATGATTATGGATATTTTACTCTTTTAGTCATATTCATAAATAGAAAAAATTTAAGTCGCACAAATCAATATTTCTTTATTCAACAATCATATCTAACAATTAATTGTCATACTTTCTTTAGAAATTTGAGTTCCTTATGTTGATTTGGCTTTGACAGTTCGAATTTTATTCCTCTATAAATTTACCTATTAGAACTTTATTTTATTCAAGCAACACAAAGAAAAATTATTCACAATTCCATGGCGACATTCAGATCTCACTCTTTGGTTCTCTTTTACGTGATTTGCCTTTGTCTGTTTACAACAAATGAATGTAAGTATATTATTCCTTAAACCCTTTCTATTAATCAAAATTCAAAAAATGATGGCAATATGATTCCAAACTTAACGATGTGTATGTTTCGTTCTTCAATATTTAATTGTTAGAGACCTGAGAAAATATAATGAAAATATAAGAGTTGATCGTATTAATTATCTTATTGTCAATTTGTTTTGAGTTAGACAGTCTGATGTCTCTATATACTAGATCACTTGGGTCCGTTTCATAAATCTGATATTAAATTATTTCGTATTATTTTCTTGTTCTTGATAAGTTTTAACTTTTATTAATAATTTGCTAGATCTAGTCTCCCATTTTATTACAAGCTTCTGACATTTATTTTATTTTTCTATTTTTTCAAATAGGTGCGATGAACAGGGAAACTGAGATTATGCAGCAGGATGGTAACGAAACTATGATTACAAGCCTAAGAACTATGAATACGTCCAAGAAAGTTGATCTAAGGTTTTGTTTTCCTAGTTTGTGCAAGCATGCGGTACTTTGTTGGTGTTGTTCGGATTTTAAGAAGGGCCTTTGCTATGGAAGGAGAAAATTTTGTAGGGCTAATTGTCCCCCTCATTCCTCTACTAGTCCAACTATTCCATGATTTTCAATTTGCTTTCACATTGCAAGTGTCCAACATGAATGTACTCTTATGGTTTATGGGTGTGCATTGAATAGCTATAATGAAATTTGATTTTATCTTCAAAATAATGTCTTATTTGCAAAAGTCAAAGGTATTAAATAATTGAAGATAGTTGAGACTTGGTCTATTACTTTTTGTTTTGGAATACAAAGTTAAGGAAAACGTAGTATTTAAAAAATAACTTTTATAGAGAGGTACCCCATTTTACTCTTATAAAAAATGCCCAAATTTTGACAAAATTATATGTATACGTCAGGTTATAATAGTCAAATTATTAGGAAAAATGAATGGACATTGTATATATATATATATATATATATATATCAACTTATCTCAAAAGTGCATAAATGAATTTGTCAAGGCTAGTACTTGGTACTATGTCTTTATGACAATTATGCCCTCCGTATGGTGCTCAGAGTTGATAGTAGTTGTCTCCCAGGATATAATGGCAAAATAAAATATTATTATTGAGTCAAAAGATGCTAAATTCTTTAAAACAATATTTCCAAATAAAAAGGAACAAGAGTCAAGTTCGAATAACAAGAAACAAGTTCAAACAAAAGAATTTATAACACTGTTAGTGATAGTGATCATGGATTAGAAGATATTGATGAACCTATACGTAGTAAACGTGTTAGAACATCAAAATCTTATGGTCCGGATTTATGGTCCGAATTTTCTAACTTAATTTTTAGAAAATGAGCATCAAACTTATAGATAAGCGGTGTCGAGTCCCGAAGCTCCATATTAGAAATAGACTATAAATAGTAAAGTAAAATACATTCTAAACAATAATACGTGGGAATTAATAGATCTCCCACAAGGCTCTAAATGTTTTGGATATAAGTGGATAATCAAGGAGAAAAAAAAAGCAGATGGATCTATAGACAAATATAAAGCAAGACTTGTAATCAACAGATACAAGTAAATGGAGAGTTTAGATTATTTTGATATTTATTCTCATGTGACAAGAATATCCTTAATTAGGATGTTAATAGCAATTGTAACTATATATAATTTAGAGATACATCAAATGAATGTGAAAATAGCTTTCTTGAATGAGGATTTAGAATAAGAAATCTACATGGAACAACCATAATGGTTTATTATTTTAGGACAAGAAAAAAGTTTGTCGACTTGTGAAGTTCTTTTATGGATTAAATCAAGCATCTAAACAATGGCATGAGAAATTTGACAGTGCAATGTTATAAGATCCCGATTTTTATGAAATAAAAGTCTAATTTAATTTATAATTATTATTCTAAAATTATAAATACGAAAATGTTGATTTTTAGTCCCCGAAATGGTCAAAAGAGCAATTAATCGGATAAACGAATATTTTAAAAGGGGAGTAATAAATTTTCTAGAAGGGGATGCGAATAGGAGCTGATTATTAGGGGGAGAATATGCTGTAAATTCTTTTCCATATGGTCCATGCTTGTCCATGTTTTTTCCTTAATTCCCACACCCACCTATTATGTGATTGGTTAATTAAATATTATGGGGTATGGGTTGGATTGACTAACCTACCAAGAAAATAAAATAATTGATCAGATTTCTTTCTCTCCCTCATTCACTCTAGTACTCCCCCAAATATTCAAAAAATTAAGAGAAAAAAGAAGAAAGAAGAAGGAAAGAAAAGAAGAAGAAGAAAAGAAGAAAATCCAATAGGGTAATATATCTAAACCTTGATAAATCCTTTGATTTTCATGATAGAAGTTAAGTTTTATGAAGTTGATATGTAGATGACATATTTATGTTTGTATGTGATAGATTAAACTTACAAAAACATGAATCAAACCAAAGAAATCAAGAAATTAAAATAAGAACAAAATCTAAAAAATTTCAGAAAAAATAGTTTACTACTTGATTTTGTAAAATCTATATCTCCTTGTGTATAATGAGTTAGAAGATAATTTTATATCAAAAGAAAGCTCTGAAAGTAAGCTAAACACAGAAACAAGAATTTCCCAAAAATGCCTTGTGGATTGTTCGTGGTGACTGTTTGAATGATACTGGTCTAAATGACTTATAGTTCGCTAGAATCTGAAAAAATCAGTTTTCTTAAGCTATATTGCTTGAGTTATATCTCTTGATCCGACTGTTGGATCGTTACAACTTTTCGATATGTTATACATGCGTATGTTGAGAATATGTTCACCAATTTTGAACCGTTAAATATTAACGTATGATTTGTTATGGATTTTAAGAGGTGACTGATTTAGAATTTTTGTAGCAGAATTTTCAGCAACATGCTTTAATGTTTAAAAATGTATAACTTAATAATTTTAAATCCGAATAGATGATTCTTGAGGCTAAATTGGAGTATTTAAAATCTAATTTTTGTTAAAATTAATTAATTTCATAAATAAGTTCTAGTTAATGGTGATAATACCATAATAGTGGACTGACGTTTAAAAATAAATTGTCATATACGAGTTTCCTAAGTTTTGTTATTCACTTATAAGTTTTGGAATATGAATAATGATTTAATGCGATAAATAAAGTCACCTTGAATGGATTATGAATTATTAGTTGTTTATATGTTATTCGAGGTAAATATATTTTTGTGTTGACCCCGACTTTTAATAGAATTTGAATTGTTTATAGTAAGATGTTGATTTAATAAATATTATAGTTATAGGTGTTATGTAAAAATTATATGAAGTGAACAGTCTATAAGGAACTATTTGTACGACGGTGCAGAAATAACCAATCATTGGTGGGTCCTATAATAGAATAACTATTAGTATAGGGAAAACAACAGAAATAACCTTTTTACAAATTGACGGCAAAACTTTTACCGTTAACTGTTAAAATACCTGATGATAAAAGTACAGTAATACACATTATTCCACAGTAGCACGCGGTACTCTACAGTATCACATGGTATTGCACAATGCTTCATATTATTGACTCAATAATTGTCACAGTAGCAAATACACGGTATTTTATATTATTAAATCAATAATGGTCACGACACAGTTATTCATATTATTTGATATGATATAATTAGACAAGTTAGTAGTATTGTGAGTCTATGTTAATAATTGTTGAAAGATGGAAAATGTGTAAATAATTGATGAATAAAAGGTGTTGATTAAAGATAAGTATTATATACAGATGTTTGTTTAATTATTATTTTTTTACAAAAGTAAATTTGGCTAGACTTGCCAACACCCTACTTTTCCTAAAGTAGTATGGACCACAACTCTATTATTAAAATAAATTTTGTTAAAGCGTGTACTAGTTGGTTTAATTTCTTCCGTGGAACCACAAATTTCACTACCATTATTTTATATAGCTCATTTGTTTATTTTGTCAAACCATGTGTTCTAATTATTTTCCTCAATTTTCAGTATAAATAGGTTACTCGGTTGAGCAACTAAACACACACCATGACTACACCAAAAATATAAATTCTTCTACTAAAATATTGTGAGTATTTATTTTGAGTGTAAAGTTACTCCAAGTGTTGATAAAGAGTGCAAAGATTGTTCAAGTTGATCAATTTCATAGAAAGCAGCTAGCATCTAGTCACGTGCTAAGGTAAATGATAATATTTTCTTTCAATACTTGTAAGGGATATTATTTTATTTCATACTTCATATTATGTAAGTGATATTATTTCAATCATATTCCTAAATATAAACTTACTATGGTAAGTATTGCTTCTATAATTCCTGAAGTGATTAAAAAGGTCTTGAGATTTGCGCTTCATCTAATATCATTTCACTTAAATAATTTATTACCTAAACTTTCTTATTAAATTTTAAATGTTAAAGTACTATTCACGCGAGGGTACTATTCACGCTGGAGTACTACTCACGACGGAATTTAGTTTTTTTTTGTCCAAATTATCTTTGAAATATATATAAATCTTAAATATCATTCTTGAATTTTACTCCACAATTGGTTATCACGTTGACAATTTGGACATTCTTGAACACTTGATAAATTAAATTACAAATATTTAATATTCATCCTTGATATCACTTTTATTCATCCTTTATATCATTGTCATCATCCTCAAACTTAAATTATGGTGAAAAGTTATCTTTGGCCTGTAATGCAAAGATGAACTATTGATTGACATGATTATGATCAGGAATTGTGTATTGGTATAATCATGACCTTTGGTATTACAGATAAAAGCTTTTGGTGAGAGTTCTCTTTGGTCAGTAGTACAAAGATGGACTTTTGTTTGGCATGATCATGTCCATTGGTGTTACAAATGAATATTTTTGGCTCATAGTGCAAAACATGAATTGACTGACATGATTATAACTAAAGGTTGTAGACTAGTATGATCATGACCATTGGTGTTACAAATAAATATCTTTGGCCTGAGTGCGAAGATGAATTAATTAGATTATGAACAAGAACTTCGAATTTGTATAACCATGATCTTTGGTGTTTCAGGTAAAGACAGGTGGTGAAAATTCTTTTTATCTTGGTAACAACGAAGAACTGTTGATTGGTGTTACATTAATAAAATATTGATGATGAATTTTTAATTTGGAGAAGATAGTAGACATTATGTTCTACTTGACTCTTTTAATGGATTGTTGATTCCGCTGCAATTATGGTTGGAAACTTTTATCATCTACCATATATTCTAAATATCTGATTTATTACTTATGAAGGCTATTGATAATTTTATTTTCTTAGTCATGATATTCTTTACAGGGTTATTTGTGTTCACTTTTTTTCTTCACAATTCCTTTCAGGTAATAAAAGTGTAGCTGGGTCTAGCGAGGATAACAGGGGAATAAAGTGATTGTCCAAGACTGTTGAAGTTTCTCAATACATTATAAAATAGTATGTCAATAATTGTACTAAGGACTTGAAATGTGTGTGTCGTATTTTATACGTCATTTAATAATTAATTTTGGTGAACCAAATAGGGTGATGCGAACGCGAATTTGGAAGCGTCAAAAAAATACACCCCATTAGAATGGGGAGAACAAAAATCTTCTCGTGTTCCTTTGGGGCTTGGAATATTTTTTGCTGTATTTTATATGGCATTATAATAATTTGGGTGTAGATATTGTCGTACTATATACGACATGGTAATAATTTTAAGTAAGAGAATTTGTGTTTGTAGTGATGTATTTTGGCGACTCAAAATGGGTTGTGTGAACATATTTTGGGGGCGTCACAAATATTGTCAAATGGTTTCAAGATAAATGAGTGTGATAAATGTGTGTATGTTAAGGATAATGAGAAAGGGTATGTCATTATTTGTCTTTATGTAGATGATATACTCATTATGTATAGTAATAATGAAATCATTAAAACTACTAAAACAATGTTAAATAATATGTTTGACATGAAAGACATGAGTATTGTCGATAGATATAAATTTACATTTGTCCAAAAAAAAGAAGAGAGCATATCACAACCTGAATATGCACAAATAATTGGAAGGCTTATTACGTAATGAATTGTTCACATCTTGGCAATACATTTGCTGTCAATAAATTGAGTAGATTTACAAGTAATTCATGAAAAGATCATTGGAAAGCGATTATAAGAGTTTTAAGGTATTTAAAATATACTCAAAACTTTGGATTGCACTACTCAAGATATCCAGCAGTACTCGAAGGATATTGTGATGCGAACTAGATATTGGATACAAAAGACTCTAAATCCATAGGTGGTTTTGTGTTTACACTAGGTGGAGGAGCAGTATCATGAAAATATTCTAAACAAATATACATTGTTCGATCAACGATAGAATCTGAGTTTATTGCATTGGATAAGGCTGGAGAAGAAATTGAGTGGTTTCGTCACTTTTTAGAAGATATTGCTATATGGCCTAAACCTATGCCGCCTATTTGTATCCATTGTGATAGTCAATTAGCAATTTGAAAGACACAGTCATATTTATAATGGTAAGTCTAGACATATTCGTCGTAGACACAATACTATAAAATAATTGCTCTCTAATGGCATTATGTTTATTGAGTGCATAAAGTCAAAAGAAAATATAGTGGATCCGTTAACTAAAGGTTTGACTAGAGCGCAAGTAAAAATAACTTCGAGGGAAATGAGTTTAAAGCCTATAAACAAGGATCATCATAATGGAAACTCAACCTAGTTGACTGGAGATCCCAAGATCTGGGTTCAAAGGGACAACTAAATTGTGAACGATTCAACTAAATCACTATGAAGAAATTAATTTCCTTTGCTTATTCCTATGATACGAGATAGTGATACCTGCAGTGGTTGCAGGATAAGATATGCTTTTAATGATTCTTAAATTTTGACAAACAAGTGGAGTATGGCAGGATACTCTTATTAAGAATCACCTATGTGAGTGTGAAATGGGTCAATTATATGAGAAGTATGAGGTTATACTTCTCTAAACACTCATAAATCCGGGAATGTTCGAGGCCGAAATGAACAAAATCACGAGAACCAAATATTATCTGGAAAAATTATGTGTGAATTACTATTGTCTCGATTTACACAAACGATTGGACAGTTTAAGACATCACGTTCACTAGACAGACAGTGAACTCAATAGTCTTTCACATGGGAAGATTCAAAGGCAAAAGAAACCTCTCTCTATACAGATGATTTCCAATTATGTCTCTTTCTTAGAGTCTGCATAACATTTGCATAATGCTGGAAGTCAATTTCATTCACGTGTGGGATTGTTAGAATCTGAGCCTAAATTGAAGTTGGTGTCATTAATTATTTGAAATAATTCCACATATCAATGTGTTCTACTCCATGAGTAGATTAAATTAAGTATTTGGTAGCTCAAATTCATAGAGTATTGAGTGAGAAATTAACTCCCAAAGATCATCTTTGAAAATAATAATAAATATTTGTGGGAAGCCAAGTCTCACATCTATTAAGAACTAAAGTATTTATTGGTTTATATACATTAAAGTTGCTATTGGGTTTGGGCTCCAAGGGGCACCCCAATTTTGTGGAAGGGAGAGAAACTAGACAAGGCTTAGTTCGAACCCACAAGTGCGTGCCACCGCCGATCAGCCAGCCTGGCTGGGGCTCGGGCACGTGGCTCGCGATTTGTGGGTCTGGGTCCATGTATAAAATTTTTTGGACAAAATTTATATATATTTTTATTTAAATTTTATTTTATTTAGTTCTATTATTAAAACTGTATCGTTTTGATAAACAATATTTGTTATTATAATACGTTGTTTTGGGAAACGCTATCTATCTGAACGGACGCCCCAAAACTACATCGTTTTGCCGAACGGAAGCGCCTTTTCTGGCAAGGTCCAAAACTACGTCGTTTATGGCCCAAATGGGCGCTCCCATTCTTCAAAGGCTCAAAACTATGTCGTTTTGACCAAATGATGTCATGTCATGCCGTTTCAGAAGCATCACATGCCTTTTCAAGTGCTAGTGTCCCATCCGAAGGGTTACCAACCCCTCCTATAAATATATTAGAGTTTCAGCCACTTCATTTATTCAAATCCGCAAAGCATCAAGCATTCTAGTCATATCGTGTTCATTATTCATAGTCCATTTGAGAGAGAATTTCAAAGCATTTTTTTTTTATTCGTTGAATATACTATTTGGAGTGCTAGTATAGTATATATTGTCATTGTTTCCTGGGAGACAAGTGCTATCAACTCCGAGCGCCATACAGATGACATAATTGTCTTAAAAATATAGTACCAAGTAATAGCATTGACAAATTTATTTTTGCACTTTTGAGATAAATTGATATATATACATATATATATATATATATATATATATATATATAGTGTCCATTCATTTTTTCTAACACAAATTTTGGTATTTTATGCCAATTATTTGAAATTTTTAAAGGTTTGGTGCAAAATAAATAGTTTATTTTCTTGATAGCTTGACAAAGTTAAGAAAAATGCAATTTTCTAAAAATTATAATTTTGTATCATTCATTATGACCAACGGATCTGTAAAATTTGACAAAATTACATTTGGACAAAATTTGACCAACATAATAATCCCTCCATTTTAAAAAAAACTTCACTCAAAATTGAATTTATCAAAAAAAATAAAATAAAAAGGAGAGTATCGTACTCAATATTGGAATTTTTTTTTCAAATAATTAAAAAAAAATCATGATGTGATTTGAGGTGAATTAGGTGATGTTTTGGAAAAACAAAAAATTGACTTTCGTTCGATTTATTTCAAAATTTAAATTTAAGTGAACCAAGAGTTTAGACTCGTCAGTAAATATAGATTAATATAAATAGATGTACCAACTCATTCGAATTTAAAGTTTTAACAAATAGGCCGACTTCCATGGATCATGATCGTTACTTCTTTCCTAAAATTTTCCATAAGCTTTAAATATGTTGTCTTATAAAGTAAATTAAGTGTGTCATTCTATGAATATAGGTGTCTTGTACTGTTGTGCATAAACAGATTGTGTCATTCTGAATAGTGTATCTGTATTGTCTGGTGCCTAAACAATTTCTGTCCTTCCAAAAGTTTGTGTCAATTGTGTTATTCCAAAAAATGCGAGTGTCATTCCAAAAATGTGAGTGTTTTGTTTTAAAAGCGATTTTGAGCCCCTTTTTTCTGAGGGAGAAGGCATTGAATATTACCTCTATTGAAAAATGAAGGTTTTCAAGTGTTTTTTAGGGTTTTGAAATATTTGTATTTTGAAAGATGTGAAATATGTCTTTTAGAGTTTTGAAAATCATCCCTTATTGTTTGTCTTCCAAAAAAATGATCATATATGTATAGATTTATAAGGAATTGAATTAATGTTTGAAATAGTTTTTTTGTTAAAAAAGAAAATGTCTTTTTCATAAGAAAATTCTTAAAATATAATAAGATAATGATGAAAATTATGGTTTCTATAAATAAAATAGATTTTCCAAATTTTCTTTCCATAAGAGAATTCAAGACTTAAAATACTTCTAATTTTAGCCTAGAATTAATTATAATACATTTAATTTTAAGAAAATATTTTATCAACATATTATGAACATTTGTCGTTCCTTAATCTACTTTGGGAATTCTTATGATAGCAATTTAAGTTTATAAATTCAGTTTGTGTAATTTTTATGTATTACTATCATAGTCTTTTACTATGTCAGGGTTATTTACGTGAAATTTTTTCGTTGTGCTACAATGTTATCACAACCCTACTTAATTCCATATTTATACAGGTATTGAACATCATTTAGAGTATTTTCAACAGCATCTTCAACTATTTTGGGATACTCAAATAGGTGAGTCGTATCAGAAAATTTATCTCCAACAGCCTCTCCAACCTTAGTGATCAAATCTGTAACCTCATTCTCTCTCTTCAGAATTGGTAAGTTGACATTGTCTCTTCAAAACATTTATTTTATTTTGGGAGAATCAAAATCATATGAAAAAGGCTAAAACATTTTTTTTGATGGGTTTAATGTACAACTCATTAAAAAATTTAATATTATTCATTTTTATTTATTTATCATATTAGATAAAATATTATTTTGATTACCCTTTGGATAATCACGTTAATTATGACCCTCTAATTTATCCAATATGCCCCTCTGGATAATCACATGCATACAATCAATACTTCCCCAACAGGATATTCTTGGAAGGGAATTTAGTTTTAATTAAATTTTAAATTTTAAATATGATTTATTTTCCAGAATATTATCCTTTTAAAAATGAATGTTATTAATTATTTCAAATGTTATCAATTATTATTGTTTTAAGTCAAATACTACATTAATTTAATTGAAGAGACTGATGAGGCACAAAATATTAAATTAACAAATAATGTTCTTTAAATTGTCACGTATGTCAACAAATTTCAATTTGAAGAGTTTTTTTTGCTACTAATGTTGGAGATGCTCTTAGATATTTTCACAAGTAAATGTAAATGTTTGCATTAACTTTTTGGTTACCGGTTACGTGAATAAATATTAGTGATAACTCTTCTGAAGATATATGTATAATATGTCGGACCTCCTAATAATTATATTTAGTCTTATGTGTTGATATATTTCACGATTGTAATTCGAGATATATATATATATATAGGATAGGGCTCTGGAACGAACAGTTCGTTTACGAACATATGTAGGGCCAAGTGTTGAAGGTTGTTGATTGGATGAGAATATTTAACACTAATTACGAATATATGATGGTAAATAATTGGGCCAATCAACAATCTTCAACACTTGGCCCTATATATGTTCGTAAACGAACTGTTCGTTCTAGAGCCTTATCATATATATATATATATATATATATATATATATATATATATTTATATATACACACTAATGGCAATACTGTTAAATTTTTTAGTCACGAAAATAAATGTTTCTAAAATGGTTGAGAATCTTCATTAATATTATAAGTAATTTGTAGTTTTTCAAAGGTTAATGAATTGATCAATGTTTTTTATGATATTTATTTCATACTAGAAAAATATTAAGCATTTACTCTTTTAATTATCATATTCCTTTTTGTTTCATATGCATAGATTTTTTTTCTTCTATTTTTGTCATTTTTCGGGATATTTAATTATTTACTCATAATTATGTATATTTTACTCTTTTAGTTGAATTCATGAGTATTTTACTCTTTTAATTCGTGATGATTATGGATATTTTACTCTTTTAGTCATATTCATAAATAGAAAAAATTTAAGTCGCACAAATCAATATTTCTTTATTCAACAATCATATCTAACATTTAATTGTCATACTTTCTTTAGAAATTTGAGTTCCTTATGTTGATTTGGCTTTGACAGTTCGAATTTTATTCCTCTATAAATTCACCTATTAGAACTTTATTTTATTCAAGCAACACAAAGAAAAATTATTCACAATTCCATGGCGACATTCAGATCTCACTCTTTGGTTCTCTTTTACGTGATTTACCTTTGTCTTTTTACAACAAATGAATGTAAGTATATTATTCCTTAAACCCTTTCTATTAATCAAAATTCGAAAAAATGATGGCAATATGATTCCAAACTTAACGATGTGTATGTTTCGTTCTTCAATATTTAATTGTTAGAGACCTGAGAAATTATAATGAAAATATAAGAGTTGATCGTATTAATTATCTTATTGACAATTTGTTTTGAGTTAGACAGTCTGATGTCTCTATATACTAGATCACTTGGGTCCGTTTCATAAATCTGATATTAAATTATTTCGTATTATTTTCTTGTTCTTGATAAGTTTTAACTTTTATTAATAATTTGCTAGATCTAGTCTCCCATTTTATTACAAGCTTCTGACATTTATTTTATTTTTCTATTTTTTCAAATAGGTGCGATCAACAGGGAAACTGAGATTATGCAGCAGGATGGTAACGAAACTATGATTACAAGCCTAAGAACTATGAATACGTCCAAGAAAGTTGATCTAAGGTTTTGTTATCCTACTTTGTGCAAGCATGCGCTACTTTGTTGGTGTTGTTCGGATTTTAATGGCCTTTGCTATGGAAGGAGAAAATTTTGTAGGCCTAATTGTCCCCCTCATTCCTCTACTAGTCCAACTATTCCATGATTTTCAATTTGCTTTCACATTGCAAGTGTCCAACATGAATGTACTCTTATGGTTTATGGTGTGCATTGAATAGCTATAATGAAATTAGATTTTATCTTCAAAATAATGTCTTATTTGCAAAAGTCAAAGGTATTAAATAATTGAAGATAGTTGAGACTTGGTCTATTACTTTTTGTTTTGGAATACAAAGTTAAGGAAAACGAGTATTTAAAAAATAACTTTTATAGAGAGGTACCCCATTTTACTCTTATAAAAAATGCCCAAATTTTGACAAAATTATATGTATACGTCAGGTTATAATAGTCAAATTATTAGGAAAAATGAATGGACATTATATATATATATATATATATATATATATATATATATATATATCAACTTATCTCAAAAGTGCATAAATGAATTTGTCAAGGCTAGTACTTGGTACTATGTCTTTATGACAATTATGCCCTCCGTATGGTGCTCAGAGTTGATAGTAGTTGTCTCCCAGGATATAATGGCAAAAGAAAATATTATTATTGAGTCAAAAGATGCTAAATTCTTTAAAACAATATTTCCAAATAAAAAGGAACAAGAGTCAAGTTCGAATAACAAGAAACAAGTTCAAACAAAAGAATTTATGACACTGTTAGTGATAGTGATCATGGATTAGAAGATATTGATGAACCTATACGTAGTAAACGTGTTAGAACATCAGAATCTTATGGTCCGGATTTATCGTCCGAATTTTCTAACTTAATTTTTTGAAAATGAGCATCAAACTTATAGATAAGCGGTGTCGAGTCCCGAAGCTCCATATTAGAAATAGACTATAAATAGTGAAGTAAAATACATTCTAAACAATAATACGTGGGAATTAATAGATCTCCCACAAGGCTCTAAACGTCTTGGATATAAGTGGATAATCAAGGAGAAAATAAAAGCAGATGGATCTATAAACAAATATAAAGCAAGACTTGTAATCAAAAGATACAAGTAAAAGGAGAGTTTGGATTATTTTGATATTTATTCTCATGTGACATGAGTATCCTTAATTAGGATGTTAATAGCAATTGTAGCTATATATAATTTAGAGATACATCAAATGGATGTGAAAACAGCTTTCTTGAATGAGGATTTAGAATAAGAAATCTACATGGAACAACCATAATGGTTTATTATTTTTGGACAAGAAAAAAGTTTGTCGACTTGTGAAGTTCTTTTATGGATTAAATCAAGCATCTAAGCAATGGCATAAGAAATTTGACAGTGCAATGTTGTAAGATCCCGATTTTTATGAAATAAAAGTCTAATTTAATTTATAATTATTATTCTAAAATTATAAATATGAAAATGTTGATTTTTAGTCCCCGAAATGGTCAAAAGAGCAATTAATCGGATAAACGAATATTTTAAAAGGGGAGTAATAAATTTTCTAGAAGGGGATGCGAATAGGAGCTGATTATTAGGGGGAGAATATGCTGTAAATTCTTTTTCATATGGTCCATGCTTGTCCATGTTTTTTCCTTAATTCCCACACCCACCTATTATGTGATTGGTTAATTAAATATTATGGGGTATGGGTTGGATTGACTAACCTACCAAGAAAATAAAATAAATGATCAGATTTCTTTCTCTCCCTCATTCACTCCCGTACTCCCCCAAATATTCAGAAAATTGAGAGAAAAAGGAAGAAAGAAGAGGGAAAGAAAAGAAGAAGAAGAAGAAAAGAAGAAAATCCAATAGGGTAATATATCTAAACCTTGATAAATCCTTTGATTTTCATGATAGAAGTTAAGTTTTATGAAGTTGATATGTAGATGACATATTTATGTTTGTATGTGATAGATTAAACTTACAAAAACATGAATCAAACCAAAGAAATCAAGAAATTAAAATAAGAACAAAATCTAAAAAATTTCAGAAAAAATAGTTTACTACTTGATTTTGTAAAATCTATATCTCCTTGTGTATAATGAGTTAGAAGATAAATTTTATATCAAAAGAAAGCTCTGAAAGTAAGCTAAACACAGAAGCAAGAATTTCCCAAAAATGCCTTGTGGATTGTTCGTGGTGACTGTTTTAATGATACTGGTCTGAATGACTTATAGTTCGCTAGAATCTGAAAAAATCAGTTTTCTTAAGGTATATTGCTTGAGTTATATCTCTTGATCCGACTGTTGGATCGTTATAACTTTTCGATATGTTATACATGCGTATGTTGAGAATATGTTCACCAATTTTGAACCGTTAAAGATTAACGTATGATTTGTTATGGATTTTAAGAGGTGACTGATTTAGAATTTTTGTAGCAGAATTTTCAGCAACATGCTTTAATGTTTAAAAATGTATAACTTAATAATTTTAAATCCGAATAGATGATTCTTGAGGCTAAATTGGAGTATTTAAAATCTAATTTTTGTTAAAATTAATTAATTTCATAAATAAGTTCTAGTTAATGGTGATAATACCATAATAGTGGACTGACGTTTAAAAATAAATTGTCATATACGAGTTTCCTAAGTTTTGTTATTCACTTATAAGTTTTGGAATATGAATAATGATTTAATGCGATAAATAAAGTCACCTTGAATGGATTATGAATTATTAGTTGGTTTATATGTTATTCGAGATAAATATATTTTTGTGTTGACCCCGACTTTTAATAGAATTTGAATTATTTATAGGAAGATGTTGATTTAATAAATATTATAGTTATAGGTGTTATGTAAAAATTATATGAAGTGAACAGTCTATAAGGAACTATTTGTACGACGATGCAGAAATAACCAATCATTGGTGGGTCCTATAATAGAATAACTATTAGATAGGGAAAACAACAGAAATAACCTTTTTACAAATTGACGGCAAAACTTTTACCGTTAACTGTTAAAATACCTGATGATAAAAGTACAGTAATACACATTATTCCACAGTAGCACGCGGTACTCTACAGTATCACATGGTATTGTACAATACTTCATATTGTTGACTTAATAATTATCACAGTAGCAAATACACGGTATTTTATATTATTAAATCAATAATTGTCACGACACAGTTATTCATATTATTTGATATGATATAATTAGACAAGTTGGTAGTATTGTGAGTCTATGTTAATAATTGTTGAAAGATTGAAAATGTGTAAATAATTAATGAATAAAAGGTGTTGATTAAAGATAAGTATTATATACAGATGTTTGTTTAATTATTATTTTTTTACAAAAGTAAATTTGGCTAGACTTGCCAACACCCTACTTTTCCTAAAGTAGTATGGACCACAACTCTATTATTAAAATAAATTTTGTTAAAGCGTGTACTAGTTGGTTTAATTTCTTCCGTGGAACCACAAATTTCACTACCATTATTTTATATAGCTCATTTGTTTATTTTGTCAAAGCATGTGTTCTAATTATTTTCCTCAATTTTCAGTATAAATAGGTTACTCGGTTGAGCAACTAAACACACACCATGACTACACCAAAAATATAAATTCTTCTACTAAAATATTGTGAGTATTTATTTTGAGTGTAAAGTTACTCCAAGTGTTGATAAAGAGTGCAAAGATTGTTCAAGTTGATCAATTTCATAGAAAGCAGCTAGCATCTAATCACGTGCTAAGGTAAATGATAATATTTTCTTTCAAAACTTGTAAGGGTTATCATTTTATTTCAAACTTCATATTATGTAAGTGATATTATTTCAAATCATATTCCTAAATATAAACTTACTATAGTAAGTATTGCTTCTATAATTCCTGAAGTGAATAAAAGGTCTTGAGATTTGCGCTTCATCTAATATCATTTCACTTAAATAATTTATTACCTAAACTTTCTAATTAAATTTTAAATGCCGGAGTACTATTCACGTGGGGGTACTATTCACGACGGAATTTAGTTTTCTTTTTTTGTCCAAATTATCTTTGAAATATATATAAATCTTAAATATCATTCTTGAATTTTACCCCACAATTGGTTATCACGTTGACAATTTGGACATTCTTGAACACTTGATAAATTAAATTACAAATATTTAATATTCATCCTTGATATCACTTTTATTCATCCTTTATATCATTGTCATCATCCTCAAACTTAAATTATGGTGAAAAGTTATCTTTGGCCTGTAATGCAAAGATGAACTATTGATTGACATGATTATGATCAGGAATTGTGTATTGGTATAATCATGACCTTTGGTATTACAGATAAAGGCTTTTGGTGAGAGTTCTCTTTGGCCCGTAGTGCAAAGATGGACTTTTGCTTGGCATGATCATGTCCATTGGTGTTACAAATGAATATCTTTGACTCATAGTGCAAAACATGAATTGACTGACATGATTATGACTAAAGGTTGTAGACTAGTATGATCATGACCATTGGTGTTACAAATAAATATCTTTGGCCTGAGTGCGAAGATGAATTAATTAACATGATTATGAACAGGAACTTCGAATTTGTATAACCATGATATTTGGTGTTTCAGGTAAAGACAGGTGGTGAAAATTCTTTTTATCTTGGGAACAACGAAGAATTGTTGATTGGTGTTACATGAATAAAATATTGATGATGAATTTTTAATTTGGAGAAGATAGTAGACATTATGTTCTACTTGACTCTTTTAATGGATTGTTGATTCCGCTGCAATTATGGTTGAAAACTTTTATCATCTACCATATATTCTAAATATCTAATTTATTACTTATGAAGGCTATTGATAATTTTATTTTCTTAGTCATGATATTCTTTACAGGGTTATTTGTATTCACTTTTTTTTTCACAATTCCTTTCAGGTAATAAAAGTGTAGCTGGGTCTAGCGGGGATAACAGGGGAATAAAGTCATTGTCCAAGACTGTTGAAGTTTCTCAATACATTATAAAATAGTATGTCAATAATTATACTAGGGACTTGAAATGTGTGTGTCGTATTTTATATGTCATTTAATAATTGATTTTGGTGAACCAAATAGGGTGATGCGAACGCGAATTTGGAAGCGTCAAAAAAATACACCCCATTAGAATGGGGAGAACAAAAATCTTCTCGTGTTCCTTTGGGGACTTGGAATATTTTTTGCTATATTTTATATGGCATTATAATAATTTGGGTGTGGATATTGTCGTACTATATACGACATGGTAATAATTTTAAGTAAGAGAATTTGTGTTTGTAGTGATGTATTTTGGCGACTAAAAATGGGTTGTGTGAACATATTTTGGGGGCGTCACAAATATTGTCAAATGGTTTCAAGATAAATGTGTGTATGTTAAGGATAATGAGAAAGGGTATGTCATTATTTGTCTTTATGTAGATGATATGCTCATTATGTATAGTAATAATGAAATCATTAAAACTACTAAAACAATGTAAAATAATATGTTTGACATGAAAGACATGAGTATTGCCGATAGATATAAATTTACATTTGTCTAAAAAAAAGGAGAGAGCATATCACAACCTGAATATGCACAAATAATTGGAAGGCTTATTACGTAATGAATTGTTCACATCTTGGCAATACATTTGCTGTCAATAAATTGAGTAGATTTACATGTAATTCATGACAAGATCATTGGAAAGCGATTATAAAAGTTTTAAGGTATTTAAAATATACTCAAAACTTTGGATTGCACTACTCAAGATATCCAACAGTACTCGAAGGATATTGTGATGCGAACTGAATATTGGATACAAAAGACTCTAAATCCATAGGTGGTTTTGTGTTTACACTAGGTGGAGGAGCAGTATCATGAAAATATTCTAAACAAATATACATTGCTCGATCAACGATAGAATCTGAGTTTATTGCATTGGATAAGGCTGGAGAAGAAGTTGAGTGGTTTCGTCACTTTTTAGAAGATATTGCTATATGGCCTAAACCTGTGCCGCCTATTTGTATCCATTGTGATAGTCAATTAGCAATTGGAAAGACACAGTCATATTTATAATGTTAAGTCTAGACATATTCGTCGTAGACACAATACTATAAAATAATTGCTCTTTAATGGCATTATGTTTATTGAGTACATAAAGTCAAAAGAAAATATAGTGGATCCGTTAACTAAAGGTTTGACTAGAGCGCAAGTAAAAATAATTTCGAGGGAAATGAGTTTAAAGCCTATAAACAAGGATCATCATAATGGAAACTCAAACTAGTTGACAGGAGATCCCAAGATCTAGGTTCAAAGGGACAACTAAATTGTGAACGATTCAACTAAATCACTATGAAGAAATTAATTTCCTTTGCTTATTCCTATGATACGAGATAGTGATACCTGCAGTGGTTGCAGGATAAGATATGCTTTTAATGATTCTTAAATTTTGACAAACAAGTGGAGTATGGCAGGATACTCTTATTAAGAATCACCTATGTGAGTGTGAAATGGGTCAATTATATGAGAAGTATAAGGTTATACTTCTCTAAACACTCATAAATCCGGGAATGTTCGAGGCCGATATGAACAAAATTAGGAGAACCAAATAATATCTGGAAAAATTATGTGTGAATTATTATTGTCTCGATTTACACAAACGATTGGATAGTTTAAGACATCACGTTCACTAGACAGACAGTGAACTCAATAGTCTTTCACATGGGAAGATTCAAAGCCAAAAGAAACCTCTCTCTATACAGATGATTTCCAATTATGTCTCTTTCTTAGAGTCTGCATAACATTTGCATAATGCTGGCAGTCAATTTCATTCACGTGGGGGATTGTTAGAATCTGAGCCTAAATTGAAGTTGGTGTCATTAATTATTTGAAATAATTCCACATATCATTGTGTTCTACTCCATGAGTAGATTAAATTAAGTATTTGGTAGCTCAAATTCATAGAGTATTGAATGAGAAATTAACTCCCAAAGATCATCCTTGAAAATAATAATAAATATTTATGGGAAGTCAAGTCTCACATCTATTAAGAACTAAAGTATTTATTGGTTTATATACATTAAAGTTTCTTTTGGGTTTGGGCTCTAAGGGGCACCCCAATTTTGTGGAAGGGAGAGAAACTAGACAAGGCTTAGTTCGAACCCACAAGTGCGTGCCACCGTCGATCAGCCAGCTTGGCTTGGGCTCGGGCACGTGGCTCGCGATTTGTGGGTCTGGGTCCTTGTATAAAATTTTTTGGATAAAATTTATATATATTTTTATTTAAATTTTATTTTATTTAGTTCTATTATTAAAACTGTATCGTTTTGATAAACAATATTTGTTATTATAATACGTCATTTTGGGAAACGCTATCTATTTGAACGGACGACGCCCCAAAACTACGTCGTTTTGCCGAACGGAAGCGCCTTTTCTGGTAAGGTCCAAAACTACGTCGTTTATGGCCCAAATGGGCTCTCCCATTCTTCAAAGGCTCAAAACTATGTTGTTTTGACCAAATGGTGCCATGTCATGCCTTTTCAGAAGCATCACATGCCTTTTCAAGTGCTAGTGTCCCATCCGAAGGGTTACCAACCCCTCCTATAAATATATTAGAGTTTCAGCCACTTCATTTATTCAAATCCGCAAAGCATCAAGCATTCTGGACATATAGTGTTCATTATTCATAGTTCATTTGAGAGAGAATTTCAAAGCATTTTTTTTGGTACGTTGAATATACTATTTGGAGTGCTACTATAGTATATATTGTCATTATTTACTGGGAGACAAGTGCTATCAACTCCGAGCACCAGACAGATGACATAATTGTCTTAAAAATATAGTACCAAGTAATAGCATTGACAAATTTATTTTTGCACTTTTGAGATAAATTGATATATATACATATATATATATATATATAGTGTCCATTCATTTTTTCTAACACAAATTTTGATATTTTATGCCAATTATTTGAATTTTTTAAAGGTTTGGTGCAAAATAAATAGTTTATTTTCTTGATAGCTTGACAGAGTTAAGGAAAATGTAATTTTCTAAAAATTATAATTTTGTATCATTCATTATGACCAACGGATCTGTAAAATTTGACCAAATTACATTTTAATAATCCCTCCATTTTAAAAAAAACTTCACTCAAAATTGAATTTATCAAAAAAATAAAATAAAAAGGAGAGTATCGTACTCAATATCGGAATTTTTTTTCCAAATAATTAAAAAAAATCATGATGTGATTTGAGGTGAATTAGGTGATGTTTTGGAAAAACAAAAAATTGACTTTCGTTCGATTTATTTCAAAATTTAAATTTATGTGAACCAAGAGTTTAGACTAGTCTGCTAATATAGATTAATTTAAATAGATGTACCAACTCATTCAAAATTTGAGTTTTAACAAATAGGTCGACTTCCATGGATCTTAATCGTTACCGCTTTTCTAAAATTTTCCATAAGCTTTAAATAAGTTGTCTTATAAAGTAAATTAAGTGTGTCATTCTATGAATATAGGTGTCTTGTACTGTTGTGCATAAACAGATTGTGTCATTCTGAATAGTGTATCTGTATTGTCTGGTGCCTAAATAATTTTTGTCGTTCCAAAAGTTCGTGTCAATTGTGTTATTCCAAAAAATGCGAGTGTCATTCCAAAAATGTGAGTGTTTTGTTTTAAAAGCGATTTTGAGCCCCTTTTTCCCGAGGGAGAAGGCATTGAATATTACCTCTATTGAAAAATGAAGGTTTTCAAGTGTTTTTTAGGGTTTTGAAATATTTGTATTTTGAAAGATGTGAAATATGTCTTTTAGAGTTTTGAAAATCATCCCTTATTGTTTGTCTTCCAAAAAAATGATCATATATGTATAGATTTATAAGGAATTGAATTAATGTTTGAAAGAGTTTTTTTGATAAAAAAGAAAATGTCTTTTTCATAAGAAATTCTTAAAATATAATAAGATAATGATGAAAATTATGGTTTCTATAAATAAAATAGATTTTCCAAATTTTCTTTCCATAAGAGAATTCAAGACTTAAAATACTTCTAATTTTAGCCTAGAATTAATTATAATACATTTAATTTTAAGAAAATATTTTATCAACATATTATGAACATTCGTCGTTCCTTAATCTACTTTGGGAATTCTTATGATAGCAATTTAAGTTTATAAATTCAGTTTGTGTAATTTTTATGTATTACTATCATAGTCTTTTACTATGTCAGGGTTATTTACGCGAAATTTTTTCGTTGTGCTACAATGTTATCACAACCCTACTTAATTCCATATTTATATAGGTATTGAACATCATTTAGAGTATCTTCAACAGCATCTTCAACTATTTTGGGATACTCAAATAGGTGAGTCATATCAGAAAAATTATCTCCAACAGCCTCTCCAACCTTAGTGATCAAATCTGTAACCTCATTCTCTCTCTTCAGAATTGGTAAGTTGACATTGTCTCTTCAAAACATTTATTTTGTTTTGGGAGAATCAAAATCATATGAAAAAGGCTAAAACATTTTTTTTGATGGGTTTAATGTATAACTCGTTGAAAAATTTAATATTATTCATTTTTATTTATTTATTTATTTATCATATTGGATAAAATATTATTTTGATTACCCTTTGGATAATCACGTTAATTATGAACATCTAATTTATCCAATATGCCCCTCTGGATAATCACGTGCATACAATCAATACTTCCCCAACAGGAAATTCTTGGAAGGGAATTTAGTTTTAATTAAATTTTAAATTTTAAATTTTAAATATGATTTATTTTCCAGAATATTATCTTTTTAAAAATGAATGTTATTAATTATTTCAAATGTTATCAATTATTATTGTTTTAAGTCAAATACTACATTAATTTAATTGAAGAGACTGATGAGGCACAAAATATTAAATTAACAAATAATGTTCTTCAAATTGTCACGTATGTAAACAAATTTCAATTTGAAGAGTTTTTTTTGCTACTAATGTTGGAGATGCTCTTAGATATTTTTACAAGCAAATGTAAATGTTTGCATTAACTTTTTTGGTTACCGGTTACGTGAATAAATATTAGTGATAACTCTTCTGAAGATATATGTATAATATGTGGGACCTGCTAATAATTATATTTAGTCTTATGTGTTGATATATTTCACGATTGTAATTCGACATATATATATATATATATATATATATATATATATATATATATACACTAATGGCAATACTGTTAAATTTTTTAGTCACGAGAATAAATGTTTCTAAAATGGTTGAGAATCTTCATTAATATTATAAGTGTGAGCCTAAGTATAAATTAGGGCTTACATGTGATCTAAAGAAATGAGGAGAAACCTCCACGTGTCCCGAGGCAGAAGACTCGTGGAGGTTGCTCATTTTGGGAATTGATTGAGGGATTGGATTGGTGGCTAGAAGGACAGGGCAATTTGGGCATTACTCAAGTAATTAAGGGTATTTCTGGAATTTCTTCTGAAGTCACATGCCATGCACAAGACCCAGACATGTGTCAGGTACAAGACCCACACATGTGCCAGGCACGTGACTATTTTCCAGAAAACTCTATAAATACCCCTTTCCACTCCAATAGAAAGGGGGTTGACTTTTGGATTCTCTCTGAACTGAAGACACTCAAGAAGGCTCTCTGGATTCTTGATACTCTAGTAGGGTTCCTGGATCCTAGGAGTTCTGCCAAGTGTTACTTGAGCAATCGCTTACCTGTTCTTCTCCCCTCTTCAATCAATCAATCAAGACCGTACTCTTTGTGGATTTCTCTCCTCCTCAGCCAACTCGAAACCCTAACCCTAGTAAGGTACGTTTCCTTACCCACATTTCTTTGGCGACTCTGCTGGGGAGGTGCAGAATTCGTGAAGGGTATGCCCACAACGCGAAGCGGGAGAACTACAGGAAAAGTTTCACCGACAACTAGCATTACTTCGCCGGATCCGGTTCCGAATCAAGCAAATCAAGCTTTCCAAGACACGAATCTGGATCTCGATCAGCCCATCTTAGAAGACGCTTCTGAAGGAAGTTCAACATCACCACATATGGCTGATCCACAACAAACCAATGTCAGACAGATAGGCACAGGAAGACAAGGTGAGGAAGCAAGTGGAGAACAAGCAACCACGAATGTTGTGCAGTTGGAAATGCTCAAGGCGTTAAAGGAGGCACGAGAAGGACAAGGGATGATGATGGCCATGATGACAGAAATGCAGAGGCAACAAGAAGAGATGGGGAATTTCCGCCAGCAGTTGATGCAGATTCCAACCTTCAAAGCTATGTTTCCAGGAAGTTCGCAGGAAGAGCGAATAGGAGGGGATAATAATAAGGAGAATCAAAAGGCACCACCAGGAACAGAGAGTTATCAGATTCCAATCATACCTTTGGATCCCCAAAACAGTGGTGATGTACCACAACCCAGAGTGGAAACAAACCAGCCTCAATCAATCATCATTCCCACTACATTCCCAGTGTTTTCACAAGTGCAGGTACCGACTATCCCGAGCCATGCCCAACAAACAAGCCAACAAACACAACCAATGCAAGCTTTAAATGATGCAAGTGTACACCGGTCGATCTCCTTACCACATACACCGCCAATGCAGCAATACATCACAACCCCTCAAAGAGTCCATACAACAAGCCAGTATGTGACGAAGGATGATATGCTTGACGTAATCAACCAACTCCGAAGACAGACAACCAGACCCTCAAAATTGGACTTCACTCCACCATACCCGACGTATATACGGAGACAGCCTTACCCAGCAGAGTCGCCAAAGAAATGTGGGTAAGGAAACGTACCTTACTAGGGTTAGGGTTTCGAGTTGGCTGAGGAGGAGAGAAATCCACAAAGAGTACGGTCTTGATTGATTGATTGAAGAGGGGAGAAGAACAGGTAAGCGATTGCTCAAGTAACACGTGGCAGAACTCCTAGGATCCAGGAACCCTACTAGAGTATCAAGAATCCAGAGAGCCTTCTTGAGTGTCTTCAGTTCAAAGAGAATCCAAAAGTCAACCCCCTTTCTATTGGAGTGGAAGGGGGTATTTATAGAGTTTTCTGGAAAATAGTCACGTGCCTGGCACATGTATGGGTCTTGTACCTGACACATGTCTGGGTCTTGTGCATGGCATGTGACTTCAGAAGAAATTCCAGAAATACCCTTAATTACTTGAGTAATGCCCAAATTGCCCTGTCCTTCTAGCCACCAATCCAATCCCTCAATCAATTCCCAAAATGAGCAACCTCCACGAGTCTTCTGCCTCGGGACACGTGGAGGTTTCTCCTCATTTCTTTAGATCACATGTAAGCCCTAATTTATACTTAGGCTCACAATAAGTAATTTGTAGTTTTTCAAAGGTTAATGAATTGATCAATGTTTTTTTATGATACTTATTTCATACTAGAAAAATATTAAGCATTTACTCTTTTAATTATCATATTCCTTTTTGTTTCATATGCATAGATTTTTTTTTCTATTTTTGTCATTTTTCGGGATATTTAATTATTTACTCATAATTATGTATATTTTACTCTTTTAGTTGAATTCATGAGTATTTTACTCTTTTAATTCGTGATGATTATGGATATTTTACTCTTTTAGTCATATTCATAAATAGAAAAAATTTAAGTCGCACAAATCAATATTTCTTTATTCAACAATCATATCTAACATTTAATTGTCATACTTTCTTTAGAAATTTGAGTTCCTTATGTTGATTTGGCTTTGACAGTTCGAATTTTATTCCTCTATAAATTCACCTATTAGAACTTTATTTTATTCAAGCAACACAAAGAAAAATTATTCACAATTCCATGACGACATTCAGATCTCACTCTTTGGTTCTCTTTTACGTGATTTGCCTTTGTCTGTTTACAACAAATGAATGTAAGTATATTATTCCTTAAACCCTTTCTATTAATCAAAATTCAAAAAATGATGGCAATATGATTCCAAACTTAACGATGTGTATGTTTCGTTCTTCAATATTTAATTGTTAGAGATCTGAGAAAATATAATGAAAATATAAGAGTTGATCGTATTAATTATCTTATTGTCAATTTGTTTTGAGTTAGATGTCTCTATATACTAGATCACTTGGGTCCGTTTCATAAATCTGATATTAAATTATTTCGTATTATTTTCTTGTTCTTGATAAGTTTTAACTTTTATTAATAATTTGCTAGATCTAGTCTCCCATTTTATTACAAGCTTCTGACATTTATTTTATTTTTCTATCTTTTCAAATAGGTGCAATCAACAGGGAAACTGAGATTATGCAGCAGGATGGTAACGAAACTATGATTACAAGCCTAAGAACTATGAATACGTCCAAGAAAGTTGATCTAACGTTTTGTTATCCTATTTTGTGCAAGCATGAGATACCTTGTTGGTGTTGTTTGGATTTTAAGAAGGGCCCTTGTTATGGAAAGAGATCGGCTTGTAGGGCTAATTGTCCCCCTCATTCCTCTACTGGTCCAACTATTTCATGATTTTCAATTTGCTTTCACATTGCAAGTGTCCAACATGAATGTACTCTTATGGTTTATGGGTGTGCATTGAATAACTATAATGAAATTTGATTTTATCTTCAAAATAATGTCTTATTTGCAAAAGTCAAAGGTATTAAATAATTGAAGATAGTTGAGACTTGGTCTATTACTTTTTGTTTTGGAATACAAAGTTAAGGAAAACGAGTATTTAAAAAATAACTTTTATAGAGAGGTACCCCATTTTACTCTTATAAAAAATGCCCAAATTTTTACAAAATTATATGTATATGTCAGGTTATAATAGTCAAATTATTAGGAAAAATGAATGGACATTATATATATATATATATATATATATATATTAACTTATCTCAAAAGTGCATAAATGAATTTGTCAAGGCTAGTACTTGGTACTATGTCTTTATGACAATTATGCCCTCCGTATGGTGCTCAGAGTTGATAGTAGTTGTCTCCCAGGATATAATGGCAAAATAAAATATTATTATTGAGTCAAAAGATGCTAAATTCTTTGAAACAATATTTCCAAATAAAAAGGAACAAGAGTCAAGTTCTAATAACAAGAAACAAGTTCAAACAAAAGAATTTATGACACTGCTAGTGATAGTGATCATGGATTAGAAGATATTGATGAACCTATACGTAGTAAACGTGTTAGAACATCAAAATCTTATGGTCCGAATTTATGGTCTGGATTTTCTAACTTAATTTTTAGAAAATGAGCATCAAACTTATAGATAAGCGGTGTCGAGTCCTGAAGCTGGAAATAGACTATAAATAGTAAAGTAAAATACATTCTAAACAATAATACGTGGGAATTGATAGATCTCCCACAAGGCTCTAAACGTCTTGGATATAAGTGGATAATCAAGGAGAAAATGAGAGCAGATGGATCTATAGACAAATATAAAGCAAGACTTGTAATCAAAAGATACAAGTAAAAGGAGAGTTTGGATTATTTTGATATTTATTCTCATGTGACAAGAATATCCTTAATTAGGATGTTAATAGCAATTGTAGTTATATATAATTTAGAGATACATCAAATGAATGTGAAAACAACTTTCTTGAATGAGGATTTAGAATAAGAAATCTACATGGAACAAACATAATGGTTTATTATTTTAGGACAAGAAAAAAGTTTGTCGACTTGTGAGTTCTTTTATGGATTAAATCAAGCATCTAAACAATGGCATGAGAAATTTGACAGTGCAATGTTGTAAGATCCCTATTTTTATGAAATAAAAGTCTAATTTAATTTATGATTATTATTCTAAAATTGTAAATACGAAAATGTTGATTTTTAGTCCCGGAAATGGTCAAAAGAGCAATTAATCGGATAAACGAGTATTTTAAAAGGGGAGTAATAAATCTTCTAGAAGGGGGATGCGAATAGGAGCTGATTATTAGGGGGAGAATATGCTGTAAATTCTTTTCATATGGTCCATGCTTGTCCATGTTTTTTCCTTAATTCCCTCACCCACCTATTATGTGATTGGTTAATTAAATATTATGGGGTATGGGTTGGATTGACTAACCTACCAAGCAAATAAAATAAATGATCAAATTTTTTTCTCTCCCTCATTCACTCCCGTACTCCCCCAAATATTTAGAAAATAGAGAGAAAAAGGAAGAAAGAAGAAGGAAAGAAAAGAAGAAGAAGAAAAGAAGAAAATCCAAGAGGGTAATATATCTAAACCTTGATAAATCCTTTGATTTTCATGATAGAAGTTAAGTTTTATGAAGTTGATATGTAGATGACATATTTATGTTTGTATGTGATAGATTAAACTTACAAAAACATGAATCAAACCAAAGAAATAAAGAAATTAAAATAAGAACAAAATCTAAAAAAATTCAGAAAAAATAGTTTACTACTTGATTTTGTAAAATCTATATCTCCTTGTGTATAATGAGTTAGAAGATGAATTTTATATCAACAGAAAGCCCTAAAAGTAAGCTAAACACAGAAATAAGAATTTTCCAAAAATGCCTTGTGGATTGTTCGTCGTGACTGTTTGAATGATACTGGTCCGAATGACTTATAGTTCGCTAGAATCTGAAAAAATCAGTTTTATTAAGCTTTATTGCTTGAGTTATATCTCTTGATCCGACTGTTGGATCGTTACAACTTTTCGATATGTTATACATGCGTATGTTGAGAATATGTTCACCAATTTTGAACCGTTAAAGATTAACGTATGATTTGTTATGGATTTTAAGAGGTGACTGATTTAGAATTTTTGTAGCAGAATTTTCAGCAACATACTTTAATGTTTAAAAATGTATAACTTAATAATTTTAAATCCGAATAGATGATTCTTGAGGCTAAATTGGAGTATTTAAAATCTAATTTTTGTTAAAATTAATTAATTTCATAAATAAGTTCTAGTTAATGGTGATAATACCATAATAGTGGACTGACGTTTAAAAATAAATTGTCATATACGAGTTTCCTAAGTTTTGTTATTCACTTATAAGTTTTGGAATATGAATAATAATTTAATGCGATAAATAAAGTCACCTTGAATGGATTATGAATTATTAGGTGGTTTATATGTTATTCGAGATAAATATATTTTTGTGTTGACCCCGACTTTTAATAGAATTTGAATTGTTTATAGTAAGATGTTGATTTAATAAATATTATAGTTATAGGTGTTATGTAAAAATTATATGAAGTGAACAGTTTGTAAGGAACTATTCGTACGACGGTGCAGAAATAACCAATCATTGGTGGGTCCTATAATAGAATAACTATTGTATAGGAAAAACAACAAAAATAACCTTTTTAAAAATTGACGGCAAAACTTTTACCGTTAACTGTTAAAATACCTGATGATAAAAGTACAGTAATACACATTATTCCACAGTAGCACGCGGTACTCTACAGTATCACATGGTATTGCACAATACTTCATATTATTGACTCAATAATTGTTACAATAACAAATACTTCATATTATTGACAAGTTGGTAGTATTGTGAGTCTATATTAATAATTATTGAAAGATTGAAAATGTGTAAATAATTGATGAATAAAAGGTGTTGATTAAAGATAAGTATTATATGTAGATGTTTGTTCAATTATTATTTTTTTACAAAAGTAAATTTGGCTGGACTTGTCGACACTCTGCTTTTTCTAAAGTAGTATGGACCACAACTCTATTATTAAAATAAATTTTATTAAAACGTGTGCAAGTTGATTTAATTTCTTACGTGGAACCACACACTAGCATTATTTTATATAGCTCATTTGTTTATTTTGTCAAAGCATATGTTTTAATTATTTCCTTCAATTTTTAGTATAAATAGGTTACTCGGTTGAGCAACTAAACACACACCATGACTACACCAAAAATATAAAATTCTTCTACTAAAATATTGTGAGTATTTATTTTGAGTGTAAGGTTACTCTAAGTGTTGATAAAGAGTGCAAAGATTGTTCAAGTTGATCAATTTCATAGAAAGCAGCTAGCATCTAGTCACGCGCTAAGGTAAATGATAATATTTTCTTTCAATACTTGTAAGGGATATCATTTTATTTTATACTTCATATTATGTAAGTGATATTATTTCAATTCATATTCCTAAATATAAACTTACTATGGTAAGTATTGCTTCTATAATTCCTGAAGTGATTAAAAAGGTCTTGAGATTTGCGCTTCATTTAATATCATTTCACTTAAATAATTTATTACCTAAACTTTCTTATTAAATTTTAAATGCCAGAGTACTATTCACGCGAGGGTACTATTCACGCCGGAGTATTACTCACGACGGAATTTAGTTTTTTTTGTCCAAATTATCTTTGAAATATATATAAATCTTAAATATCATTCTTGAATTTTACTCCACAATTGGTTATCACGTTAACAATTTGGACATTCTTGAACACTTGATAAATTAAATTACAAATATTTAATATTCATCCTTGATATCACTTTTATTTATCCTTTATATCATTGTCATCATCCTCAAATTTAAATTATAGTGAAAAATTATCTTTGGCCTGTAATGCAAAGATGAACTGTTTATTGACATGATTATGACCAGGAATTGTGTATTGGTATAATCATGACCTTTGGTATTACAAATAAAGGCTTTTGGTGAGAGTTCTCTTTGGTCCGTAGTGCAAAAATAGACTTTTGCATGGCATGATCATGTCCATTAGTATTACAAATGAATATCTTTGGCTTATAGTGCAAAAAATTAATTGACTGACATTATTATGACTAAATATTGTAGACTAGTATGATCATGACCATTGGTGTTACAAATGAATATCTTTGGCCGGAGTGCGAAGATGAATTAATTAACATGATTATGAACATGAACTGTGAATTTGTATAACCATGATCTTTGGTGTTTCAAGTAAAGACATGTGGTGAAAAATCTTTTTGTCTTGGGAACAACAAAGAAATGTTGATTGGTGTTACATGAATAAATTATTGATGATGAATTTTTAATTTGGAGAAGATAGTAGACATTATGTTCTACTTGACACTTTTAATGGATTGTTGATTCCGCTGCAATTATGGTTGAAAACTTTTATCATCTACCATACATTCTAAATATCTGATTTATTACTTATGAAGGCTATTGATAATTTTATTTTTTTAGTCATGATATTCTTTACAGGGTTATTTATGTTCATTTTTTTGTTTCACAATTCGTTTTAGGTAATAAAAGTGTAGCTGGGTCTAGCAGGGATAACAGGGGAATAAAGTAATTGTCCAAGACTGTTGAAGTTTTCTCAATACATTATAAAATAGTATGTCAATAATTGTACTAAGGACTTGAAATGTGTGTGTCGTATTTTATACGTCATTTAATAATTAATTTTGGTGAACCAAATAGGGTGATGCGAACGCGAATTTGGAAGCGTCGAAAAAATGCACCCCATTAGAATGGGGAGAACAAACATCTTCTCGTGTTCCTTTGGGGACTTGGAATATTTTTTGCTGTATTTTATATGGCATTATAATAATTTAGGTGTGGATATTGTCATACTATATACGACATGGTAATAATTTTAAGAGAATTTTTGTTTGTAGTGATGTATTTTGGCGACTCAAAATGGGTTGTGTGAACTTATTTTGGGAGCGTCACAAATATTGTCAAATGATTTCAAGATAAATGAGTGTGATAAATGTGTGTATGTTAAGGATAATGAGAAAGGATATGTCATTATTTGTCTTTATGTAGATGATATGCTCATTATGTATAGTAATAGTGAAATCATTAAAACTACTAAAATAATGTTAAATAATATGTTTGACATGAAAGACATGAGTATTGCCGATGTAATATTAGAAATTAATTTTTTTAAAACATCAGATGAGTTAGTGTTATCACAGTCACACTATATTGAGAAAATACTCAGAAAATTCAATCAATACGACTGTAATTTTGTGGGAACACCGATAGATGTAAATCTACATTTGTCTAAAAAAAAGGAGAGAGCATATCACAACCTGATTATGCATAAATAATTGGAAGGCTTATTACGTAATGAATTGTACACGTCTTGGCAATACATTTGTTGTCAATAAATTGAGTAGATTTACAAGTAATTCAGGACAAGATCATTGGAAAGCGATTATAAGAGTTTTAAGGTATTTAAAATATACTCAAAACTTTGGATTGCACTACTCAAGATATCCAGCAGTACTCGAAGGATATTGTGATGCGAACTGAATATTGGATACAAAATACTCTAAATCCATAGGTAGTTTTGTGTTTACACTAGGTGGAGGAGCAGTATCATGAAAATATTCTAAACAAATATGCATTCCTCGATCAACGATAGAATCTGATTTTATTGCATTGGATAAGGCTGAAGAAGAAGTTGAGTGGTTTTGTCACTTTTTAGAAGATATTGCTATATGTCCTAAACCTGTGCCTCCTATTTGTATCCATTGTGATAGTCAATTAGCAATTGGAAAGACACAGTCATATTTATAATGTTAAGTGTAGACATATTCGTCGTAGACACAATACCATAAAATAATTGCTCTCTAATGGCATTATGTCTATTGAGTACATAAAGTCAAAAGAAAATATAGTGGATCCATTAACTAAAGGTTTGACTAGAGCGCAAGTAAAAATAATTTCGAGGGAAATGAGTTTAAAGTTTATAAACAAGGATCATCATAATGAAAACTCAACGTAGTTGACTGGAGATCCCAAGATCTAGGTTCAAAGGGACAACTAAATTGTGAACGATTCAACTAAATCACTATGAAGAAATTAATTTCCTCATTCCTATGATACGAGATAGTGATACCTGCAGTGGTTGCAGGATAAGATATCCTTTTAATGATTCTTAAATTTTGATAAACAAGTGGAGTATGGCATGATACTCTTATTAAGAATCACATATGTGAGTGTGAAATGGGTCAATTATATGAGAAGTATAAGGTTATACTTCTCTAAACACTCATAAATCCGGGAATGTTCGAGGCCGAAATGAACAAAATCATGAGAACTAAATAATATCTGGAAAAATTATGTGTGAATTACTATTGTCTCGATTTACACAAACGATTGGACAGTTCAAGACATCACGTTCACTAGACAGACAGTGAACTCAATAGTCTTTCACATGGGAAGGTTCAAAGCCAAAAGCAACCTCTCTCTATACAGATGATTTCCAATTACGTCTCTCTCTTAGAGTCTGCATAACATTTGCATAAAGCTGGCAGTCAATTTCATTCACGTGGGGGATTGTTAAAATCTGAGCCTAAATTGAAGTAGGTGTCATTAATTATTTGAAATGATTCCACATATCAATGTGTTTTACTCTATGAGTAGATTAAATTAAATATTTGGAAGTTCAAATTCATAGAGTATTGAATGAGAAATTAACTCTCAAAGATCATCCTTGAAAATAATAATAAATATTTGTGGAAAGCCAAGTCTCACATCTGTTCAGAACTAAAGTATTTATTGGTTTATATACATTAAAGTTGCTATTGGGTTTGGGCTCCAAGGGGCAACCTAATTTTGTGGAAGGGAGAGAAACTAGACAAGACTTAGTTCGAACCCACAAGTGCGCGCCGCCGTCGATCAGCCAGCCTGGCTCTGGCTCGAGCACGTGGCTCGCGATTTGTGGGTCTGGGTCCTTGTATAAAATTTTTTGAACAAAATTTATATAAATTTTTATATAAATTTATTTTATTTAGTTCTATTATCAAAACTGTATCGTTTTGATAAACAATATTTGTTATTATAATACGTTGTTTGGAAAACGCTATCTATCTGAACGGACGCCCCAAAACTACGTCGTTTTGCCGAACGAAAGCACCTTTTCCTGTAAGGTCCAAAACTACGTCGTTTATGGCCGAAATGAACGCGCCCATTCTTTAAAGGCTCAAAACTATGTCGTTTTGACCAAAGGATGCCATATCATGCCTTTTCAGAAGCATCGCATACCTTTTCAAGTGCTAGTGTCCCATCCGAAGGGTTACCAACCCCTCCTAGAGTTTCAGCCACTTCATTTATTCAAATCCGCAAAGCATCAAGCATTCTAGTCATATAGTGTTCATTATTCATAGTTCATTTGAGAGAGAATTTCAAAGCATTTTCTTTGTTTCGTTGAATATACTATTTGGAGTGCTACTATAGTATATATTGTCATTGTATCCTGGGAGACAAGTGCTATCAACTCCGAGCACCATACAGATGACATAATTATTTTAAAAATATAGTACCAAGTAATAGCATTGACAAATTTATTTTTGCACTTTTAAGATAAATTGATATATATATATATATATATATATATATATATATATATATATATATAGTGTCCATTCATTTTTTCTAACACAAATTTTGGTATTTTATGCCAATTATTTGAAAATTTTAAAGGTTTGGTGCAGAATAAATAGTTTATTTTCTTGATAGCTTGATAAAGTTAAGAAAAAGGTAATTTTCTAAAAATTATAATTTTGTATCATTCACTATGACCAAGGGATCTGTAAAATTTGACAAAATTACATTTGGACAAAATTTGACCAACATAATAATCCCTCCAATTTAAAAAAAAACTTGACTCAAAATTGAATTTATCAAAAAAATAAAATAAAAAGGAGAGTATCGTACTCAATATCGGGATTTTTTTCCAAATAATTAAGAAAAAAAAATCATGATGTGATTTAAGGTGAATTAGGTGATGTTTTGGAAAAACGAAAAATTAACTTTCGTTCGATTTATTTCAAAATTTAAATTTAAGTGAACCAAGAGTTTAGAGTCGTCAGCTAATATAGATTAATTTAAATAGATGTACCAACTCATTCAAATTTTGAGTTTTAACTAATAGGTCGACTTCCATGGATCATGATCGTTACCGCTTTCCTAAAATTTCCATAAGCTTTAAAAAAGTTGTCTTATAAAGTAAATTAAGTGTGTCATTCTATGAATATATGTGTCTTGTACTGTTGTGCATAAACAGATTGTGTCATTCTGAATAGTGTATCTGTATTGTCTGGTGCCTAAATAATTTCTGTCGTTCCAAAAGTTCGTGTCAATTGTGTTATTATAAAAAATGCGAGTGTCATTCCAAATATGTGAGTGTTTTGTTTTAAAAGTGATTTTGAGCCCCTTTTTCCCGAGGGAGAAGGCATTGAATATTACCTCTATTGAAAAATGAAGGTTTTCAAGTGTTTTTTAGGGTTTTGAAAGATGTGAAATATGTCTTTTAGAGTTTTGAAAATCATCCCTTATTGTTTGTCTTCCAAAAAAATGATCATATATGTATAGATTTATAAGGAATTGAATTAATGTTTGAAAGAGTTTTTTTGTTAAAAAAGAAAATGTCTTTTTCATAAGAAAATTCTTAAAATATAATAAGATAATGATGAAAATTATGGTTTCTATAAATAAAATAGATTTTCCAAATTTTCTTTCCATAAGAGAATCCAAGACTTAAAATACTTCTAATTTTAGCCTAGAATTAATTATAATACATTTAATTTTAAGAAAATATTTTATCAACATATTATGAACGTTCGTCGTTCCTTAATCTACTTTGGGAATTCTTATGATAGCAATTTAAGTTTATAAATTCAGTTTGTGTAATTTTTATGTATTACTATCATAGTCTTTTACTATGTCAGTGTTATTTACGCGAAATTTTTCGTTGTGCTATAATGTTATCACAACCCTACTTAATTCCATATTTATACAGGTATTGAACATCATTTAGAGTATTTCCAACAACATATTCAACCATTTTGAGATACTCAAATAGGCGAGTCATATCAGAAAAATTATCTCCAACAGCCTCTCCAACCTTAGTCATCATATCTGTAACCTCATTCTCTCTATTCAGAATTGGTAAGTTGACATTGTCTCTTCAAAACATTTATTTTGTTTTGGGAGAATCAAAATCATATAAAAAAGGCTAAAACTTTTTTTTGATGGGTTTGATGTACAACTCATTTTAAAATTTAATATTATTCATTTTTATTTATTTATTTATTTATAATATTGGATAAAATATTATTTTGATTACCCTTTTGATAATCACGTTAATTATGACCTTCTAATTTATCCAATATGCCCCTCTGGATAATCACGTGCATACAATCAATACTTCCCCAACAGGAGATTCTTGGAACGGAATTTAGTTTTAATTAAATATTAAATTTTAAATATGATTTATTTTCCAAAAAATTATCTTTTTAAAAATGAATGTTATTAATTATTTCAAATGTTATCAATTATTATTGTTTTAAGTCAAATACTGTATTAATTTAATTGAAGAGACTGATGGGGCACAAAATATTAAATTAACAAATAATGTTCTTCAAATTGTCACGTATGTCAACAAACTTCAATTTGAAGAGTTTTTTTTTGCTACACTGTTGGAGATGCTCTTAGATATTTTCACAAGTAAATGTAAATGTTTGCATTAACTTTTTGGTTACCGGTTACGTGAATAAATATTAGTGATAACTCTTATGAAGATATATGTATAATATGTGGGACCTCCTAATAATTATATTTAGTCTTATGTGTTGATATATTTCACGATTGTAATTCGACATATATATATATATATATATATATATATATATATATATACACTAATGGCAAGACTATTAAATTTTTTAGTCACGAGAATAAATGTTTCTAAAATGGTTGAGAATCTTCATTAATATTATAAGTAATTTGAAGTTTTTCAAAGATTAATGAATTGATCAAATTTTTTTTTTTGATATTTATTTCTTACTAGAAAAATATTGAGCATTTACTCATTTAATTATCATATTTCTTTTTTGTTTCATATGCATAGATTTTTTTTTTCTATTTTTGTCATTTTCCGAAATATTTAATTATTTACTCATAATTATGTATATTTTACTCTTTTAGTTGAATTCATGGATATTTTACTCTTTTAATTAGTGATATTTATGGATATTTTACTCTTTTAGTCATATTCATAAATAGAAAAAATTTAAGTCACACTAATCAATATTTCTTTATTCAACAATCATATCTAATATTTAATTGTCACACTTTCTTTAGAAATTTGAGTTCCTTATGCTGATTTGGTTTTGACAGTTCGTATTTTATTCCTCTATAAATTCACCTATTAGAACTTTATTTTATTCAAGCAACACAAAGAAAAATTATTCACAATTCCATGGCGACATTCAGATCTCACTCTTTGGTTCTCTTTTACGTGATTTGCCTTTGTCTGGTTACAACAAATGAATGTAAGTATATTATTCCTTAAACCCTTTCTATTAATCAAAATTCGAAAAATGATGGCAATATGATTCCAAACTCAACGATGTGTATGTTTTGTTCTTCAATATTTAATTGTTATAGACCTGAGAAAATATAATGAAAATATAAGAGTTGATCGTATTCAGTATCTTATTGTTGATTTGTTTTGAGTTAGACAGTCTGATGTCTCTATATACTAGATCACTTGGGTCCGTTTCATAAATCTGATATTAAATTATTTTGTATTATTTTCTTGTTCTTGATAAGTTTTAACTTTTATTAATAATTTGCTAGATCTAGTCTCTCAATTTATTACAAGCTTCTGACATTTTATTTTATTTTTCTATTTTTTCAAATAGGTGCAATCAGCAGGGAAACTGAGATTATGCAACAGGATGGTAACGAAACTATGATTACAAGCCTAAGAACTATGAATACGTCCAAGAAAGTTAATCTAACGTTTTGTTATCATTTTTTGTGCAAGCATGAGATACTTTGTTGGAGTTGTTTTGATCTTAAGAAGGGCCCTTGTAATGAAAAGAGATCGGTTTGTAGGACTAATTGTCCCTGTAACTACCCGGGTAAAATCTCGAGTCCGAAACAAATATCGGGTCAAATTCAAGTTTGAATCGAATCAAATCCATCCAAAATAAGGCCTTATACCACTGGCCCAATAGTATCTTCTTGGGTCATCTTAGCCTACCACAGGCTCACCCAAAAGTCATGACTGAAGGTATTATTGGTAGCAACTAAATTTCTTATACACTGACAAATTTTTCCCCTATCTTTCGATGTGAGACTGGGGTGTTATAAACTCTCCCACTTAAATTTCTGACGTCCCCGTCAGAACCGATCACACACACGGTCCAAAGATCTTTCCCTCTCTAGCCATTGTGGGATAATACCAGCTGACTTCGTGTCCCCACCTTCGGAACTCTCCATTGTGGGATAATACCACCAGTCTTCGTGTCTCCACCTCCGGCAACCCGATCGGATGACCCAACCCGAGCTTTCGAGAGTCGGCTTTGATACCATATGTAACAACCCGGGTCAAATCCCAAGTCCGGAACAAATCTCGGGTCAAATCCCAAGTCCGAATCGAATCAAATCCATCCAAAATAAGGTCTTAAACTACTGGCCCAATAGTATCTTCTTGGGTCATCTTAGCCCACCACAGGCTCACCAAAAAGTCATGACTGAAGGTATTATTGGTAGCAACTAAATTTCTTATACACCGATAAATTTTCTCCCTATCTTTCGATGTGGGACTGGGGTGTTACAGTCCCCCTCATTCCTCTACTGGTCCAACTATTCCATGATTTTCAATTTGCTTTCACATTGCAAGTGTCCAACATGAATGTACTCTTATGGTTTATGGGTGTGCATTGAATAGATATAATGAAATTTGATTTTATCTTCAAAATAATGTCTTATTTGCAAAAGTCAAATGTATTAAATAATTAAAGATAGTTGAGACTTGGTCTGTTACTTTTAGTTTTGGAATACAAAGTTAAGGAAAATGTAGTATTTAAAAAATAACTTTTATAGAGAGGTACCCCATTTTACTCTTATAAAAAATGCCCAAATTTTGACAAAATTATATGTATACGTCAGGTTATAATAGTCAAATTATTAGGAAAAATGAATGGATATTTTATATATATATATATATATATATATATATATATATATCTCGTCTTATCTCAAAAGTGCATAAATGAATTTGTCAAGGCTAGTACTTGGTACTATGTCCTTAAGACAATTATGCCCTCCGTATGATGCTCAGAGTTGATAGCAGTTGTCTCCCAAGATATAATGGCAAAAGAAAATATTATTATTGAGTCAAAAGATGCTAAATTTTTGAAATAATATTTTCAAATAAAAAGGAACAAGAGTCAAGTTCTAATAACAAGAAACAAGTTCAAACAAAAGAATTTATGACACTGTTAGTGATAGTGATCATGGATTAGAAGATATTGATGAACCTATACATAGTAAACGTGTTAGAACATCAAAATCTTATGGTCCGAATTTATGGTCCGGATTTTCTAACTTAATTTTTAGAAAATGAGCATCAAACTTATAGATAAGCGGTGTCGAGTCCCGAAGCTCCATATTGGAAATAGACTATAAATAGTGAAGTAATATACATTCTAAACAATAATACGTCGGAATTAATAGATCTCCCACAAGGCTCTAAACGTCTTGGATATAAGTGGATAATCAAGGAGAAAATGAAAGCAGATGGATCTATAGACAAATATAAAGCAATACTTGTAATCAAAAGATACAAGTAAAAAGAGAGTTTGGATTATTTTGATATTTATTCTCATGTGACAAGAATATCCTTAATTAGGATGTTAATAGCAATTGCGGCTATATATAATTTAGAGATACATCAAATGGATGTGAAAACAGCTTTCTTGAATGAGGATTTAGAATAAGAAATCTACATGGAACAACCATAATGGTTTATTGTTTCAGGACAAGAAAAAAAGTTTGTCGACTTGTGAAGTTCTTTTATGGATTAAATCAAGCATCTAAACAATGACATGAGAAATTTGACAGTGCAATGTTGTAAGATCCCGATTTTTATGAAATAAAAGTTTAAAATTTAATTTATGATTATTATTCTAAAATTGTAAATACGAAAATGTTGATCTTTAGTCCCCGAAATGGTCAAAAGAGTAATTAATCGGATAAACGAGTATTTTAAAAGGAGAGTAATAAATCTTCTAGAAGGGGGATGCGAATAGGAGTTGATTATTAGGGGGAGAATATGCTGTAAATTCTTTTCCATATGGTCCATGCTTGTTCATGTTTTTTCCTTAATTCCCTCACCCACCAATTTAGGGGTGAGCAATTCGGTTATATCCGAACCGAATAGCTTATTCGAATATAATGAATACCGAAATTTTACAAATTTCACTATCCGAATTATTAGCCGAAATGAGAAATAACCGAATTACCGAATAATCGAATTTTCAATTCGGTTATTTTGGTTAATAACCAAAATTAAGTTCGATTTTTAGCAGAGGGGATAACGGACCAAGTCAAAAGCAAACCAATTTAATCCATGCCTTCATCTCTATTTCGAATTATTTTTGATATCTTCCGTACTTGAGAAACACAGGAGGACAATGATATCCTGGTTACAACTTACAACTCTATAATCAACCACATAGGAAAAGATAAAGACCCAAGCCATATGCAGAATTACTCCTCACTGCTTCAATTGGGGTTCTCGTTATTGGGTGGTACGCACGTGTTAACCCGCCTCACGCTACAGTCCTGCAAATTATAATGACTTGTTATCTTTCCAATAGTTTCCTAATCATCATTGTTAGAATAAATGCTAAGCTACTTGACACTTCAGTCATTCAACATTTCAGTAGCCCGACCAGAATAGGTTATTAAGGATCCACCAGCCATTAAGAAAGAAAAAGAAAAGTTTAGGGCTTTATTTATTATTATTTTTTTAAAAATCTATTCGGTTATTCGGTTAACCGAATAACAATATTTCAATATCCATATTCATATCCGAATACCGGAATATTAAAACGGTTATAACCGAATTAATGAAAATAACCAAATAATCGAAATAATTCGATTAAAAAAATTCGATTGTGATCGGTTATTCAGTTTTATCCATTTTTTGCTTAGTCCTACACCCATTATGTGATTGGTTAATTAAATATTATGGGGTATGTGTTGGATTGGCTAACCAACCAAGCAAACAAAATAAATGATCAGATTTCTTTCTCTCCCTTTTTCACTCCCGTACTCCCCCAAATATTCAAAAAATAGAGAGAAAAAGAAAGAAAAAAGAAGGAAAGAAAAGAAGCAGAAGAAAAGAAGAAAATCTAAGAGGGTAATATATCTAAACCTCGATTAATCCTTTGATTTTCATGATAGAAGTTAAGTTTTATGAAGTTAATGTATAGATGACATATTTATGTTTGTATGTGATAGATTAAACTTACAAAAACATGAATCAAACGAAAGAAATCAAGACATTAAAAGATGAACAAAATCTAGAAATTTTCAAAAAAAAATAAAATAGTTTAATACTTGATTTTGTAAAATATATATATACTTGTGTATAATGAGCTAGAAGATGATTTTTATATCAAAAGAAAGCCCTGAAAGTAAGCTAAACACAGAAACAAGAATTTCTCAAAAATTCCTTGTGGATTGTTCGTGGTGACTGTTTGAGTGATACTGGTCCAAAGGACTTATAGTTCGCTAGAATCTGAAAAATCAATTTTCTTAAGCTGTATTGCGTGAGTTATATCTCTTGATCCGACCGTTGGATCGTTACAACTTTTAGATATGTTATACATGCATATGTTGAGAATATGTTCACCAATTTTGAACCGTTAAAAATTAACGTATGATTTGTTATGAATTTTAAGAGGTGACTGATTTAGAATTTTTGTAGCACAATTTTCAGCAACATGTTGTAATATTTAAAAATGTATAACTTAATGATTTTAAATCCATATAGGTGATTCTTGAGGCTAAATTAGAGTATTTGAAGTATTGTTTCTGTTAAAATTAATTAATTTCATAAATAAGTTCTAGTTAATGGTGATAATACCATAATAGTGGACTGCCGTTTAAAAATAAATTGTCATATATGGGTTTCTTAAGTTTTGTTATTCACTTATAAGTTTTGGAATATGAATAATGATTTAATGCGATAAATAAAGTCACCTTGAATGGATTATGAATTATTAATTGGTTTATATGTAATATCCGAGATTTTGTATGTAATTTAATAATTATCAATAAATGAATTTATGTGAAACTCTGGTGTGATTTCTTTTATTAGATGTATATGTGTTATGCATGTATGTGTATTTTAAGTTATGGGATGTGAGGGATTTAAATAAGTTGGGTTGGATTAATTTAACTATTTGATTTGGTTATGGAATTAATTCTATTAATTTCGTGGGATGGTATTAAAGCATGAGTTTGAGTTCGGAGCGGAATTTAGAGTCGCGGACTGCGTATTTGAGTTCGGAACGTCGAAATTAGTCAGAATAGACTGTAACAACAAAAATGTGTCACGGTTGACTTTTTGGTCAAAGTCAACCGGTTGACTTTTTTGGATAAAAAGTCAACCACGAATTTCGGAGATGAATTTGACGAAACGGATAGTCCCATGACGTCCGAGACGTCAATTTTAGTAGGAATCGATATAAGTATCGCAACGTTCGGCTACGGAGGGCAAAATGGTCAAAATAGTTATTTAATTGATTAACTAATTAAATTAATAATATTTTTAGCAAATCAGCAACTGGAGGGGGCCCACGTGACATCTGAATTGGGACAAGGAGGGAGGGAGTATACATATATAACAATATAGCAAGGATGGGGTTATATCACCTTATAACCAAACTTTTCATTTTTCTAACTCCCCACTCCATAACTAAACGAATGAATTATGAATAATGTTTGTAATTGACAATTGGGAGCTGGAGGTTATGGGAAATCAAAAGACTCTAACCTCTACATATACACACCAACCCAAATTCATTCTTCCTTTCACCAAAAAGTTACACCCGAGAGAGAAAAGAAATTGAGAATGAGAGTTTGAGAGGGATACAAGGCTTTTTAAGATTTCTGAAGAGTACATAGCAGTTAACAAACAAGGCGTGAGGCTCAATCGGTTTAACACAAGAAGAATTCATCAAAGAGGTAAGCCATGAACTCTTTTTTCTATGTTCCTAAGTAAAAATGAGAGAATATGCATATGAGACCTTTGTAAACGATTTGTTTTAGACTTGTGATGCCATGCTACTGCTAGTTGATTATATATGTGGATGTAGAGAACGAAAGTTCTGGACTTAATCATGTTTCAAGTACATTGAGAATCATGAAATTTGGGTATGCATGCTATATGTTTGATTAAATGCCACTAACATGCTAAATTCATCAAAACATATAAAGTTAGTGTGTTTAAGTGTTGTAACATGTGTATATATGTTAGTGGGGGTGGTCTGAACAGCAGGAGTCAAGTCCTTGCATGCTAGAATCAAAATCATGATTTTGTCAAAGTTGGTTTAAAAGTGGAATCTGTGATTTTTGGGTTTTTCGGAGCCTTGGAATCATGATTTCTGTGACTTGTTTATGGTAAGTAATAATTTTATAAAATAGTATGTAGTATCATGCACAACCTGTCCAAATTTCATAAGAAACAGAGTTAAATTGAGAGAGATAAAAATCGGAAGCAAGCATGTTCATAAGAAAAATTTGCAGATTCTGGAAATTTCCAGAAAATTTCTAAGTATGAAATCAGTGTTGGCACGTTTTTCAAGGCAGCCGGTTTGTGGTCTTAACATGTTAATTTCTGAGATGTAATATTTTTGTAAAATACTATGCTATATGAAGTATGTTGTGTCCAAGTTTCATGGTCATATCATGTATGGTTTAATCGAAAATAAATTGCAAAGTGGGCTGCTCAAGATGCTAAAAATTTTCTGGGCACCAAAAGCAGCGCAGCTGCGCTGCTCATCAGGCTTGTGCCTGCGCAGCTGCGCCGGTCTGGGTCGGTCCGGGTCGAGTTTGATCCGGGTCGGGTAGGGCTGGGAAAAATTCCAGAAACTTATTTTTACTCAGATTCTCATATTGAACCACTTTATCTATATGACGCAACATGTTATATGATTGAATTAGCTTGATGATAGCATACGTGGTAGTTTAATAATGAAATTAAAATGAAAGGAAATCCTTTTCTTTCAAATTAGAGTTCGAGAACCTAATGGCTTAACGTGACACATATGATTAGGTTACATGAAGGTTAATTGCTAGCTTTAACAATAGCAGACATATCAGGCAAGTTTCCTTACTCATATTTGATTATGCAAGTTTTCTAACCCTAATTTTTATTGGGCATTTATTCAATCCTTACTCATTTTTATCGCAGTAAGGGTAAGTATTGGACTTGTGCTAGCTATTTATTCGTGCAAGTTCCTTTGTTGTGAAGTTATACAACTTCAGTTATCTTGCAAGCTTATCGATGATTACTCAGTTATTCTTCTAACTGCTATGCTTATAAGTTTCATGTCATTATCGAACTATTTCTAAGTATGCTTTCTGGCTTTTTATCTCGGCTAGATATTATTGATGATAAATGATATAACATTTGAACAATTCAAATCTTTCGAAGCTATTTAATGTTTACCAATCCAAATTGCTTTGGTGCGGTCTCGTATAAATACTAAGATGAACAACCCGAATAAACGGCCGAGCAGATGTCGGACATATAGTCCCATTTATGCTTATGCATTTTAAACTTTATACTTGTGCACAATGTAGGGTACGATAGGCTGATCACCTGGAGTACTTGCAGAGACCGTTTATAATCTGATTGATTGTTAAATCGTCTGATGGTTTTCAATGAAACAAAGTAACATTCAAGGTATTTAACACCCCTTAGTATGCTATTGAGAATTCTAAACTCTTATCTTTGATATTCTTGTTTAACACTTGATAATTCTTTCAACTGTTGAGATATTGCCATACAGATGTTTTTACTCCTGATGTATGTTTTCAAACTTCTTTATATACTTGCTGGGCAATTTGTGCTCATTCTTGCTTAAACCTTTTAGTTAAGGATGAAAAGGCTGAGGGCTCGGGCAAAGACAAGGGAAAGTCTAAGATGAAATGTTGAGAGTTGTTTATGTAATAAGTTTATATTTCCGCATATAATGTAATATAGCGATAAACGCTAAGTTTGAGTTTCAGTTTATTTAAGGTTGTAAAGACTTGGGATTTTATTTGAATAAGTATGTAATAGTTATATTATTATTATTATTATTGTTGGAGTTTACATAGATAGATGATGATGCTTGTTGTATCGTGAGCACCAGGTCCTGTAATCGATGTTACATGAATTTGGGGGCGTCACATTATATGTTATTCGAGGTAAATATGTTTTGGTGTTGACCCCGACTTTTAATAGATTTTGAATTATTTATAGTAAGGTGTTGATTTAATAAATATTATATTTATAGGTGTTATGTGAAAATTATATGAAGTGAACAGTCTTTAAGGAAATATTTCTTTTGTCGGGAAATATTCATACGACGACGCCGAAATAACCAATCATTGGTGGGTCATATAATAGAATAACTGTCGGATAGAGAATGCGACAGAAATAACCTTTTTAAAAATTGACGGCAAAACTTTTACCGTTAATTGTTGAAATACCTGGTGATAAAAGTACAGTAATACGCGTTATTCCACAATAGCATGCGGTACTCTACAGTATCACATAGTATTGCACAATACTTCATATTATTGACTCAATAATTGTCACAGTACCAACTACACGGTATTTCATATTATTAAATCAATAATTGTCACGGCACAGTAACTCATATTATTTGATATGATATAATTAGACAAGTTGGTAGTATTGTGAGTCTATGTTAATAATTGTGAATAATTGTTGAAAGATTAAAAATGTGTAAATAATTGATGAATAAAAGGTGTTGATGAATAATTGTGAATAATATGCAGATGTTTGTTCAATTATTTTCTTTTTACAAAAGTAAATTTGGCTGGACTTGCCGACACTATACTTTTCCTAAAGTAGTATGGACCACAACTCTATTATTAAAACAAGTTTTGTTAAAACGTGTACAAGTTGGTTTAATTTCTTCCGTGGGATCACAAATTCCACTACCATTATTTTATATAGCTCATTTGGTTATTTTGTCAAAGCGTGTGTGCTAATTATTTTTTTCAATTTTCAGAATAAATAGGTTGCTCGGTTGAGCAACTAAGCACACACCATGACTACACCAAAAATATAAAATTCTTCTACTATAATATTATGAGTATAATATTATGAGTATTTATTTTGAGTGTAAGATTACTCCAAGTGTTGATAAGGAGTGCAAGCATTGTTCAAGTTAATCAATTTCATAGAAAGCAGCTAGCATCTAGTCACGTTCTAAGATAAAGGATAATTTTTTCTTTCAATACTTGTAAGGGATATTATTTTCTTTCATACTCCATATTATGTAAGTGATATTATTTCAATTCATATTCTTAAATATAAACTTACTATGGTAAATATTGCTTTTATAATTTCTAAAATGATTAAAAAGGTTTTGAGGTTTGCGCTTCATCTAATATCATTTCACTTAAATAATTTATTACCTAAACTTTCTTATTATATTTTAAATGCCGGAGTACTATTCACGCGGTGGTACTATTCACGTCGGAGTACTATTCACGATAGAATTTAGTTTTCTTTTTTTGTCCAAATTATCTTTGAAATATAAATTTTAAATATCATTCTTAAATTTTACACCACAATTGGTTATCATGTTGACAATTTGGACATTCTTGAACTCTTGATAAATTAAATTACAAATATCTAATATTTATCATTGATATCATTTTTATTCATCTTTTATATCATTGTCATCATCCTCAAACTTAAATTGTGGTGAAAAGTTATTTTTGGCCTGTAGTACAAAGATGAACTATTGATTGACATGATTATAACCAAGAATTGTATATTGGTATAATCATGAACTTTGATATTACAGCTAATTAGGCTTCTGGTGAGAGTTCCCTTTGACCCGTAGTGCAAAGATGGACTTTTGCTTGGCATGATCATGTCCATTGGTGTTACAAATGAATATCTTTGACTATTAGGGCAAAAGATAAATTGACTGATATGATTATGACTAAAGGTTGTAGACTAGTATGATCATGACCATTGGTGTTACAAATAAATATATTTGGCCTGAGTGCGAAGATGAATTGATTAGGATGATTATGAACAGGAACTATGAATTTGTATAACCATGATTTTTGGTATTTCAAGTAAAGACAGGTGGTGAAAGTTCTTTTTGTCTTGGGTACAACGAAGAACTTGATTGGTGTTACATGAATAAAATATTGATGATGAATTTTTAATTTGGAAAAGATAGTAGACATTATGTTCTATTTGACTCTTTTAATGTATTGTTGATTTCTCTGCAATTATGGCTGAAAACTTTTATCATCTACCATATGTTCTAAATATCTGATTTATTACTCATGAATGCTATTGATAATTTTATTTTCTTATTCATGATATTAATTCTTTTCTGAATTATTTGTGCTCACCCTTTTGCTTCACAATTCCTTTCAGGTAATAAGAGTATAGTTGGGTCTAGCGGGGATAACAGGGGAATGAAGTGATGGTCCGAGACTGTTGAAGTTTCTCAATACATTATAAAATAGTATGTCAATAATTGTACTGAGGACTTGAAATGTGTGTGTCGTATATTATATGTCATTTAATAATTAATTTTGGTGAACCAAATAGGGTGATACAAACCTGAATTTGGAAGCGTCAAAAAAATGCACCCCATTAGAATGGGGAGAACAGAAATCTTCTCGTGTTCCTATGAGGACTTGAAATATTTTTTGTTGTATTTTATATGGCACTATAATAATTTGGGTGTAGATATTGTCGTACTATATACGACATAGTAATAATTTTAAGTACGAGAATTTGTGTTTGTAGTGATGTATTTTGGCGACTCAAAATGGGTTGTGTGAAACTATTTTGGGAGCGTCACAAATGTTGTCAAATGGTTTCAAGATAAATGAGTGTGACAAATGTGTGTATGTTAAGGATAATGAGAAAGGGTATGTCATTATTTGTCTTTATGTAGATGATATGCTCATTATGGATAGTAATAATGAAATCATTAAAACTACTAAAATAATGTTAAATAATATGTTTGACATGAAAGACATGAGTATTGCCGATGTAATATTAGAAATTAAAATTTTTAAAACATCGAATGAGTTAGTGTTATCACAATCACACTATATTGAGAAAATACTCAGAAAATTCAATTAATACGATTGCAATCCCGTGGGAAAATCGGTAGATATAAATTAATATTTGTCTACAAAAAAGGAGAGTGCATATCACAACCTGAATATGCACAAATAATTGAAAGCCTTATTACGTAATGAATTGTACACGTCTTGACAATACATTTGCTTTCAATAAATTGAGTAGATTTACAAGCAATTCAGGACAAGATCATTGAAAAGCGATTATAAGAGTTTTAAGGTATTTAAAATATACTCAAAACTTTGGATTGCACTACTCAAGATATCCAGCAGTACTCGAAAGATATTGTGATGCGAATTGGATATTGGATACAAAAGACTTTATATCCACAGGTGGTTTGTGTTTACACTAGGTGGAGGAGCAGTATCATAAAAATCTTCTAACAAACATGCATTGCTCGATCAACGATGCAATTTGAGTTAATTGCATTGGATAAGGCTGAAGAAGAAGTTGAGTGGCTTCGTCACTTTTTAGAAGATATTGCTATATATATGGCCTAAACCTGTGCCGCTTATTTGTATCCATTGTTATAGTTAATTAGCAATTGGAAAGACACAGTCACATTTATAATGGTAAGTCAAGACATATTCGTCATATACACAATAACATAAAACAATTGCTCTTTAATGGCATTATGTCTATTGAGTACATAAAGTCGAAAGAAAATATAGTGGATCCGTTAACTAAAGGTTTGACTAGAGAGCAAGTAAAAATAACTTCGAGAGAAATGAGTTTAAAGCCTATAAACAAGGATCATCATAATGGAAACTCAACTTATTTGACTGGAGATCCCAAAATCTAGGTTCAAAGGGACAACTAAATTGTGAACGATTCAACTAAATCACTATGACGAAATTAATTTCTTCTGCTCATTCCTATGATATGAGATAGTGATACCTGCAGTGGTTACAGGATAAACTATGCTTTTAATAATTCTTAAATTTTGATAAACAAGTGGAGTATGACAGTATACTCTTATTAAGAATCACTTATGTGAGTGTGAAATGGGCCAAATATATGAGAAGGACAAGACTATACTTCTCTAAAACACTCATAAATTCAGGAATGTTCGTGGCCGAAATGAACAAAATCATGAGAACCAAATAATGTCTGAAAAGATTCTGTGCGAATTACTATTGTCTCTATTTACACAAACGATTGGACAGTTCAAAACATCACGTTCACTGGACAGACAGTGAACTTGTGACACCCCCAAATTCGGGTACCTCAATTTCCACGGGACTTGGTGTTCACTGTAAAAATATCATCTATCTATCTACCCATAATAAATGCAAGCCATGAAATAAATAGAAATAATCATCCCCTTATGGGGTTACAACATCTGAAAATAAATACATCAATCCCAGGTCGTACTTAACCTTGAATCTCAAATGCGAAAACATAAATAATTAAATAAGTCTTATACAACTTTAACATAAGTCTGAAATATAAACACATAAAATAAATAACAAGTCTTCATCACTTGTTGACCTTGCCCTTGCCTTTGCTAGTAGAAGGCTCGTCGGACCTTTCGTTCTTGACTGCAATGTTATTATTACGCAAGAGTGAGCACGATTGCCCACAAGTATAATAATATGACAACAATATAATAACATGCGAGTGAATCAAAGACATCTGAATAAAGAAACTCAACTTTTGACTCAAGAATGAGTAACAAGAATCAAAATAACATCTGAGGGTCATAAGACCTCGAACTATGTCCTAGGTTGTAAAGTGTTAAACTTCAAACCTTTAACAGTCATAAGACTATGGATTCTACTTCTCGTACTTAGGGGGATCAGCCCTTAGTACCATACTGTGCACAATATCTCAACGCTAAAGCGTAAATAATCCCCTTTTACAGGGTTATTCATCTCAGTTTTGACATCAGAGTTCGCACCAAAGGAAGTTTGGTTTGAATAAGCTCAATAAGTATTCTAGAATTTAGAACGTACATCAACTATGGACTAGTCGAATAAATAAGGGTTCACTAGTCCTATAAGTTCAACAATAACATCGATATTCAACTTGAATGGTAAATCTCAAGAGTATACAATCGAATAAATATTGTATAGCTGAATCATGCTTAAAAGAGTTATAGCATCAAATATGAAACCTTTGAACTTGAACAATTAAAAACAAGAGCTCGCTCGATATAGAACACAAGTCTATGACTTGATAAATGAATAACTTAGAATGTTAAGAAACTTGCTTAATAACAATAAGTTAGAGATAGGATACTTGCTCAATGTAAAAGTAAAGTTTGAGTTTAGGAAACTTGCCTCTTGCACAAGCTACAATTTATAATTCACGTTCTTTATTAAATCCTACATATCAATATGTTTACAATACACATTAATCAATAACGTAACTAGCATCACAAGTTCATTCTTTTTTGTCTAAACTCTGATTATGATTATACTAATCAAATCACAACACTTGTCTTCACAAAATATTAGATTTCATGAATGACTAGCTAACTATGCGTTCAACAGTTCAATTAAACATGTAAGTACTTCATTGACATGTTAAGAATTTATTTTAACATTCCATTATATGTCTAACACATTTTTATGTTTATTAGATTAGGTTACTATTACATTCCCTGGACTAAAATAATTAAAATTCTCATTTCTGGACAAACTACATAGTGGCGCTGTGGCGCCACTATATAAGCCATCCTTGGCGCTGCGGCTCGGACCTTAAGGTCTGGGGCTAGCGCTGCGACGCGACATGCCAGTTCCAGATTTTGAGGTTCGCGAAGAAAATAGAACTTGGCCAAAACATCCAATTAATTTATTCACACATGAATTTAAGCATACCCAGGCACTATAATACACATATAATCATTACCCAACCTTTTTAGCACGATTTTAATGAGTTAAAACATACAATTATTTGAATCAAATCATATAATTTCACTGTTTTTTATACTTAATCATGTTTTGAAGGAAAATCAAGAAATTCAATGTTACGGATTCATTATAACACCGAATCCGTTCGTTCAACTTCCATTTTGTTCGTTTAAATGTTCACAATCACATTCAATCGTCAATTTAAAGTTAAACCATCGATTCATGGCATAAAATTTGTACGTAAGGGCCGTATGGCCATATATACGACTATGAAATTTTGAAAACCAAAATATAAACAAAAATTCGATGGTTGATCACTGAAGTTATGCATATATGGCATATAATATGTTATTAACAATTAGTAACACATATAAGGCCATATGATTAACAATCATCGACATAAAACATTTAATTTACACGTAAGGCCATATATATAACTTTTCTACTCTGTGACTTTTGTAAAATCAAATCAAGCATAATTGTATGAAATTTATTACTTTAAATCATGCATACATGGTATAAAACATGTTATGATCATATAATAACATATATAAAACCATATCATGCATTAATCATCAAATTAGTCATTCACAGAGAACTTTTTAAGAATACGTTAATGAAAACTGTAAGAACTTGAATTTAAAAACGTAGGAGAAGGGATTACCCTTTGCTACTTGTTTAGATTAGATGATAATAGAATGATGGAAGCCTCCTTTGATTCTCCAAACTTAATCTCACAGATTTTCTCTCTCAATTCTTTCTGATCTTTCTCTGATAAAATATACGTTATATGTATATGTAGTATATATGAAATATAAATATACGTGTATATGTGAACTGACCACATAATGGTCAGTTAATCTCATAATGGGCTAACTTCCCAACTCCCTCCAAGGCCTTGTTTGCTAGCTCTCTCATTCTCCCTTTCCATTTATTTTAATAAAGCTCTTATTATATAGTTAATTAATGTCACACCCAATTTAATCAAATAATATTATTTAAATCAATTAAATAAAATAGCATAAATCCATTTTAAATCACATAGTTACATAATTAAAATTCTTATTTATTAATTATATCAAATCATTAAATCTCTAATTAATTTTTAATTTAATTAAAATAACATTATGCTTATTTAAATAATTCATTTAATCAAATAAGCACAATTAAATACATACTTTGAATATAAAAATTCACCACATTAATTTAACTAATGTAACACATATAATTAAATTAATCTACCATAATTTCATCAATTAATTATTTAACTCAATAATTAAATCATCAAAAAATATTTATTTAATTCAATAAATATTCAAATTAAATTACAAAAATCTCGTTCGTCACATCTTTCCCTCCTTAAAAGGATTCTGTCCCCAGAATCACGGTTCAATTAAATATTTCGTCCCATTACATTCTCCCCCCTTACAAAGATTTTGTCCCTAGAATCGTATACACATAAATTAAGTAAATAAATGTGGATAATTTTTCATCATATGCTCTTCGAGTTCCCACGTAGCTTCTTCAGCATTGTGGTTCCTCCAAATTACCTTAACAGAAGGTATAATTTTGTTTCTGAGGACTTGTTCGTTCCTGTCAACGATCTGAACAGGAATTTCTTCATAGGATAAGTCTTTCTCAAAATGTAGGGGTTTATATTCAATTACATATTTGTAATCGGGTTTGTAGGGTCGTAAAACTGAAACATGGAAGACGTTGTGGACATTCATGAGCGCCGGAGGTAAGGCTACCTCATACGCAACTTCTCCAATCCTTCGCAGTACCTCAAAGGGTCCAATGAAACTCGGGCTCAATTTTCCCTTACCGAATCTGATCTTTCCCTTCCAGGGAGAGACTTTCAAGAACACATAGCTACCCGATTCAAACTCAACGTTCTTATGGTGTGGATCGGCGTATTTTTTTTGCCTATCCTGAGTGGCTACCAATCTTGTCCGGATCACTTTGACTAACTCTGCTGTCTGTTGTACCAACTCTGGACCAAGCACTTGTCTCTCGCCAACTTCATCCTAGTATAGCAGAGTTCTGTATTTTCTTCCGTACAACGCTTCGTAAGTCGGCATGCCAATACTAGCGTGGTAACTGTTATTGTAACTGAATTCCACAAGCGGTAGGTGATCATCCCAATTTCCTTTAAAATCCATGATGCATGCTCTTAACATATCTTCCAATGTCTAGATCGTTATTTCGCTTTGCCCGTCTGTCTGTGGGTGATAAGCTGTACTCATTCTCAACTGTGTCCCCATGCATTCCTGTAGTCGTTTTCAGAAGTTCGATGTGAAATGCGAATCTCTGTCGGAAACTATTGACACCGAAACTCCGTGCCTCGAAACAATCTCTTTCACATATAACCTTCCCAACTGGTCTAAGTTGAATCTAATTTTGATCGAAAGGAAGCGTGCGAATTTTGTCAATCGGTCAACGATAACCCATACTGCGTCGTAGCCTTTCTGAGTCGTCGGAATGCCAACCACAAAATCCATTGTAATGTGTTCCTATTTCCATTCTGGGATTTCCAGGGGTTGTAGCAAACCACTCAGTCTCTGATGTTCTGCTTTCACTTTCTGATAGGTTAGACACTTTGCAACACACTCAACAACATCTCGTTTCAAATTCGGCCACCAGAAGTGCTGTCGAAGATCCTGGTACATCTTGGTACTACCGGGGTGAATCGAATACCGTGAGCTATGAACCTTGCTCAAAATGTCATCCTTAATCTCTAGCACTGACGGTACCCACACTCTGTTTTTAAATCTCAGTAGTCCCTCACTGTCTATCTTGAATCTCGGTTCGGTTCCTTCAGATATCTTTTTCTTAACTTTCTCACATTCTTCGTCCTAAGTTGAGTTTCCTTAACTTTATCCAATAAGGTTGTACCAGCTTGCATCTGAAACAACTTCTCATCAGTCTCCATTGGATACTTCACTTCCAATTCCAGCTTTTCCATTGCTGAAATTAGGTATTCCTGAGCAGTCAACATCATCAATTTCTCCCAACCCTTTCTGCTTAAGGCGTCGGCAACCACATTAGCCGGATGGTATAAGATTTCACAGTCATAGTCCTTCATTAACTCCAGCCATCTTCTCTGGCGCATATTTAAGTCCTTCTGTGTAAAAATATATTTTAGACTTTTGTGGTCTGTATATATTTCACACTTTTCTCTATAGAGATAGTGTCTCCAGATCTTCAAGGCAAATACCACTGCAGCTAATTCCAAGTCATGGGTCGGATACCCCTTCTCATAGTTTTTCAATTATCGTGACACATATGCAATGACCTTGCCATTTTGCATAAGCACACAGCCAAGTCCTTTATGCGACGCATCACTATAAACCACAAAATTTCCTGTGTCGTTCGGAAGGGATAACACAGGTGCTGAACTCAACCTCCTCTTAAGCTCTTGGAAGCTTTCCTCACACTTCTCCGTCCAAACGAACTTCACCGATTTCCTAGTCAAATTCATCAGCGGAGTTGCGATCTTGGAAAAGTCCTGAATGAATCTTCTATAATAGCCTGCTAATCCAAGAAAACTCCTCACTTCCGACGGTGTTTTTGGCTGATCCCAGTTCATTACAGCTTTGACTTTAGAGGGATCTACTGAAATTCCGTCCTTGTCGATCACATGTCCAAGAAATTGCACTATTTAAATCCAAAATTCACATTTTAAAAATTTGGCGTACAACTTCTCTCTTCTCAACGCCTCTAATGTTAACTTCAGATGTTCTACATGTTCTTCCTTGGTCTTCGAGTATACCAAAATGTCGTCGATAAAGACCACCACGAATTTGTCCAAAAATGGTTTGAACACTCCGTTCATTAAGCCCATGAACGCTGCAGGAGCATTTGTTAGACCAAATGACATTACCAGAAATTCGTAGTGACCATATCAAGTCCTAAATGCTATCTTCGGAACATCCTCTGGCCTCACCTTCAGCTGATGATAGCCACTCCTCAAGTCTATCTTTGAAAAGTACCTTGTACCCTTCAATTGGTCAAACAGATCGTCGATCCTCGGTAATGGATATCTATTATTAATTGTGACCTTATTCAGTTCTCTATAGTCGATGCAAAGCTGCATCGTCCCGTCCTTCTTTTTCACAAACAACACCGGCGCTCCCCACGGCGATACGCTTGGTTGGATATACTTCTTGTCCAGTAACTCCTGCAGTTGTACCATCAACTTTTTCATCTCTATCGGAGCCATCCGGTATGGTGCCTTCGATATTGGGGCCGTCCCTGGGGCCAAATCGATCACAAACTCAACCTCTCTGTCTGGCGAAGTCCTTGCAGATCATCCGAAAATACGTCAATGAAGTCCCTCACGACTGGTATATCTTCCACTTTCGGGTTTTCTTTACGACTATCGACTATGTAGGCTAAATATCCTACACAGCCTTGTCTTAACAACTTTCTGGTCTGCATCATCGTCAGACAACTCGCTTGTCTAGGCGATTTGCTGCCATAAAACATAACCTTTGACGGGGTCATAAGGTTGATACACTTCCTCTGGCAATCAATTACAGCCCCATAATTGACTAGCCAATACATTCCCAGAATAACATCGAATTCCCCAAGTCTAATCGGGATAAGATCTACGTTCATAATGTTACCCTTAATATCCACCCTACAGTTCTTGTGTACTTACTTAACAGGGATCACTTCTCTATTAGCAATTTCTATGTTCATGGGGTATTCTAACTCGTCCATAGGCAATTCTAAAATCTTAGCAAAGTCATCGAATATAAATGAACAAGTAGCACCCGAATCAAATAGTACATAAGCATTAACTTTATTGATCAGAATGATACCTGACACCACATCGCGAGACTGTACAGCATCCTGCACGGTCATGTTGAAGGTTCTGGTGGTTGGTCAGTTGGTTGCGGTTGGTCTCGTGATAGTTAGAGCACTTCCACCGCTGTTTCCCTTGTTCCCTCCTGATCCTGCCCCTCTAGATCCCTTCTTGGGACAGTCCCTTGCCAGATGGTCCTTTGAGCCGCAAGTGAAGCAAGCGCCCTTATTTGGGTAAGGGCAGTTAGGTGCTATGTGGCCTTTCTGACCACAATTGTAGCATACTCGTTTTCCCTTCATACAGATTCCCAGGTGAGCTTTCCCGCAGGTCGGACAAGCTTCGATCCTCTTTTTCTGACCTTCTTGCTGATTCCTAATTGATGAGTTATCACTCCACCTCCTCTTCTGATTGTCACTTACCCCCGTGTTGCTACCACTAGCCTTGTTAATTCCTTCACCTTCACTCTTCTTCTTTTTCTGGTCCTGATTGTACTTTGTAACTGCGTCACTCCCGCTTTCAGCGAGAATGGCCTTCTTCAACACCCCAGCAAAAGTGTTCAATTGGAACATTGACACTTTGCTATACTGTGACGAACAAGATTTTTGTAATTTAATTTAAATATTTATTGAATTAAATAAATATTTTTCGATGATTTAATTATTGAGTTAAATAATTAATTGATGAAATTGTAGTAGATTAATTTAATTATATGCGTCACATTAGTTAAATTAATGTGGTGAATTTTTATATTCAAAGTATGTATTTAATTGAGCTTATTTGATTAATATATTAATTAATAAGCATAATGTTATTCTAATTAATTTAAATAATTAATTAGAGATTTAATGATTTGACATAATTAATAAATAAGAATTTTAATTATGTGACTATGTGAATTATTGTGGAATTATGCAATTTTATTTAATTGATTTAAATAGGATTATTGATTAATTAAAAGTGTGACATTATTAAACTATATTATAGTAAGTTAATTAAAATAAATGAGAAGGGATTCCTTAAGCTAGCCAAACAAGGCCTTAAGGGAAGTTGGTCAGTTAACCCACTAAGGGACCAACTGACAACCGACCCATTATATATTATACGTATTATACTTATATACATATACACTATATCAATTCATATATTCATATCAGAGGAAATAAAACTTAAAGAGTCAGAGAGAATTTTGAGAGAAAAGATTGAGGAAGAAGAATTTGAGAAGTTTATATCATCATCTTCACAGAGTTTACTAGGGGTAATTCCTTTGTCCCAATTTATTTCACGTACTATGTTTCCTTCATGAACATATATTCTGAGTTCTCCGTGTATGGGAAAAATTAGCAATTTTTGATTATATGCTTATATATGTGTTATTATATCATTATAACATGTTTTGTATTTGGTATGAATGAATTAAAATAATCGAATTCATGTAATTAGGCCTTAATTGGGTTTTCAAAATTTTACAGAGTTTTTCCATTTACGAGCTTTAAAAATTCTCTGTGAATGGAAAAAAATTGATATTTATTCATTATATGGCTATATTTGTGTTAATATGTGTTTATAACATATTATATGCCATATATGCATAACTTTCAGTGATCACTCCATGGAATTTTGTTGATAATTGAGTTTTCAAAAGTTACAGAGTGTAGAAATTGTACATATGGCCCATATAGTCCTTACGTACAAAATTTACACGCCTTATACGTTTATTTAACTTAAATTGATACTTGCATGTAATTATGTACGTTTAAACGAACAAAATGGAAGTTAAACGAACGGATTCGGTGTTATAACGAATCCGTAACGTTGAATTTCTTGTTTTCCTTTAAAACTTTACAAAATATTGAAAACAGTGAAAATAGATACCTTGGATTGTGTAAATACGTAATTTAAAATGCTAAGATCATGCTAAAAATGTTATATAATGTTTCTGTGGAGTTTTTACATTATGGGTAGCCTTATAATTCATTACGTTAGTTTAATTTGGATTTATTTGGGCTACTCTGTGTGTTCATCGCGAACCAGGGAGTGCACCAGCAGGGGGACCCGCCCCAGCGGGTGTTCATGGGTATTAGGACCCGCCCCAATGGGTATAAGGGCTGTCCAGGAGCCTTTGTTTTTTTTTATTTCGAGACTGTTTTGACCTCCTGTAGTAAAATAAGCATAACGTTTTCATACAAACTCCGATTAAGGCGATTCAAGATGATTCGGAAAGATAACGAGTAGACCTACAACTTTCATTCTTTAGGTTTTTCAATTTGAAATCGTTAAAATGGGTAAAAATGGCCATCTTTGTGACTGATGCGTATTCGAAGGCAATCGGAGGGCTTCGGACATGCACGCACACAAGTGCAGTGTTCTCGATAATAAAAGATGTTGTTTTAAATTACATACATGAATATTATATGATTTGAAGTTCATGATTAATAAATTAAATTATTGACATGTATAAGATAATGTGAAGGTTCAAGTTAACAAACTAAGTGCGAACTTGAATATCGTAATTGTAAAACTTGATTATGATTGTTTAAAGGGCTATACATGTGTGATATGCATGTTGTGAGTTTACATTCATGTTATGTGGTTAGCCATTGAGTAATATTATAAACCAAGTTGTAAGTCGAACTTAAGTGAATAGTTCTACAGTTAAACATGGTAGTTATGAAAACTAATCGATGTCGTATACATAATGTAATGTGTAGGACGTTGAGGAAGTGAATTGTAATTATATTTGTAGCTTGTGCAAGAGGCAAGTATCCTATTCCTAACTTATTGATTTAGCAAGTTCCCTAAATTCTAATTTATTCATTTATTAAGTCTTAGACTTGTGTTTCTATATCGAGTAAGCTCGTGTTCTTAATTGTTCAAGTTCGAAATTCATATTACATATTGTAACTCTTTTAAAAGCATGATTCAGTTATACAATACTTATTCGATTGTATACTCTTGAGATTTATTATTCAAGTTGAATATCGATGTTATTGTTGAACCTTATAGGACTAGTGAACCCTTATTGATTCGACTAGTCCATAGTTGATGAACGTTCTAAATTCCAAAATACTTATTGAGCTTATCCAAACCAAACTTCCTTTGGTGCGGACTCTGATGTCAAAACTGAGATGAACAACCTTGTAAAAGGGGATTATTTACGCTTTAGCGTTGAGATATTGTGCACAGTATGGTACTAAGGGCTGATCCCCCTAAGTACGAGAAGTAGAGTCCATAGTCTTATGACTGTTAAAGGTTTAAAGCATAAAAACTTTACAACCTAGGACATAGTTCAAGGTCTTATGACCCTCAGACGTTTTTTTGATTCCTGTTATTCATTCTTGAGTCAAAAGTTGAGTTTCTTTATTCAGATGTCTTTGATTCACTCGCATGTTATTATATTGTTGTCATATTATTATACTTGTGGGCAATCGTGCTCACTCTTGCGTAATAATAACATTGCAGTTAAGAACGAAAGGTCCAACGAGCCTTCTACTAGCAAAGGCAAGGGCAAGGTCAACAAGTGATGAAGACTTGTTGTTTATTTTATGTGTTTATGTTTCAGACTTATATTAGAGTTGTGTAAGACTTATTTATTTGTTTATGTTCCGCACAGATGTTTAAGGTTAGTATGACCTGGGATTTATTTTATTTATTACTCAGATGTTGTAACCCCATAAGGGGAGGATTTAATTCTATTTATTGCATGGTTTGCATTTACTATGGGTAGATAGATAGATAATATTCGTACAGTGAACACCAAGTCCCGTGGAATTGAAGTACCCGGATTTGGGGGTGTCACATATACAACCAGGGCTTCAGGCCCTGTTCAAACCTTCTTGCCTTCCTCTGATCGGTGTGCACTTGATACGTAGCAAACCTAGCCAACTCATTGAATTTCGCCGTATATTCTGGTACAGACATATTCCCCTATTTCAGCTCTAGGAACTGGACCTCCATTTGATTCTGCGAGCTGGTCAGAAAGTACATCTCGAAGAACATCTCTTTGAACCTCTCCCAGGTAATCACACCTTCTCCTCCCCGGACCTTATTTACTTGCCACCAATAACTAGCTTTGAATTTTAGCATGAACGTTGCGTAGGCGGTTTTCTGGTCTTCTCTGACTTTGGCGACGTCGAAAACTTTTTCCATCTCCATGATCCAGGTTTGAGCTTTTATTGGGTTCATGGTGCCTTTAAACTCTGGCGGTCCCACTTCCTTGAAGTCCTTGAACGTTGTGTTTGGTGGAGCTTGAGGTTGGTTGTTAAGCGCTCCAGCAAGTAAACGTATTCTATAGGGATTACTTCCCTATTCACAACTTCTATGTTCAAGGGATTTTATAATCGTTCTCGAGGTGAATTAAGTTTACTAGCAAATTCTTCAGAAACAAAAGAACAAGTGGCACCCGAATCAAATAATACATAAGCATTTATATCATTGATTGGGATTATACCTGACACAATGTCCTTCGCAGCCACTGCGTCCTGGACGATCATGTTAAAGGTTCTGGCGGTTGGGCGATTAGGCGATTGGATTGTGTCGGTCCGCCGATCATCAATTTATTCCCTTCTTGTTGGCTACTACCTCCGCCACTTCCCTTCTTCGGGCAATCCTTAATTCGGTGCTCAGTTGAGCCATATGCAAATCATCCCCTAATTTTCTTCGGTTTTGGGCAATTTGGCGATATGTGCCCCTCCTGGCCGCAATTATAACACGTGCTTTTTCCTTTCCAGCATTCCCCCTGATGACTTCTCCCGCACTTATTACAAGTCTCACTCCTTTTCTTAAAACTTCCTTGGTGACTCTCACCTTGATTGTTGTTTCTGTTGTTATTATTCTCCCACTTTCTCTTTCCCAAATTACTTCCTCCACTGCTGCTTCCTCCAGTACGGTTCTCTCCTCCAGCATTCTTTCCTTTCTTCTCTTTGTTGTACAAGCTCAAAGCTTCACGTCCTCACTCGGCGATAATAGCCTTCTCTAGCAAAGTTACAAAAGAATCGATTTAAAGAACCGACACCTTATTGAACAACCATGGCTTCAGCCCTTGTTCAAATCGTCTTGCCTTCCTTTCCTCATCTTCAACTTGGTGTTCCGTAAATCGCGCTAGTTCATTAAACTTAGCTGCGTACTACGCCACCGTCATGTCACCTTATTTTAACTCTAAGAATTTCACCTCCATTCGGTTCTTCATACTCTTCGGGAAATAGTTCTCTATCGTCTTAAATCTATCCCATGTTATTGTCCCTTCTCCAGCTCTTTGCTAATTCGCCTCCCGCTAATAGTTCGCTTCTCCCCTCATCATGTACGTAGCAAATACCGTCTTCTGGTCTTCACCCACGCGAGCTATAGTGAAATCCTTCTCGATTTCCTTGATCCAAGTTTACGCAATTATCGGGTCAATAGTTCCTTCGAACTCTGGGGGTCCTATGCTTCTAAAGTCTTTGAAGGTTGTTACTGGCACAGCCTGTGGGTTTGGGCGAACAGGTTCATTGTTCCTCCCCCTAAGAGCTTCTCCTAACAGATCAACTAGCTTCTGGATGGGATTTACTTGTTCCCTCTCGTTGTTAACTGATTCTTCGGGTGCAGTTAATCTACGTCTTGGTGCCATTATGTACATCACAAATTTTCATTTTATCATTATTCAAGTATATTACCTAAGCATTTCTTTTAACATCAAGAAGAATAAATTTATAACACGTTTCTAAAATAAACTTCATTTATATTCATCTGCCAAATCGTTTCATTACATGATTTCCATAGCATATTTCTATAAATGTTTTCAAATATCCCCTAATATCACAAAAGACGGGGAAAATACTAACATACTACCATACTACCCCTCTAATAAAAGCTTACTTGGGGTTTACATCACTATCCCATACTTTACACAAAAAGTTGGGATTACAACATAGTATATACATCACATAAAGTAAATACTATAACTAGACTGACTAAAAGTCTCATCCCATCAGCCCACGCTCTACAGCGCTCTTATACTCGATCTGTGCTATATATGCTACCAGCTCTCGACTCATAGTATGTAGGGTCTGTCCCTGCTTCACCGGATAGTGGTACACACCATCAATCACCCTCTCTAATGCCGAACGGAACACGTACCCCATCTTATTCATCTTCCTCTTCTTACATCTGACCTCATCCTCCAGGTCATCAGTTCTCTCATTGACCGCCTCCCACTTCTCCTCGAAGTGTATCCTATCCATCACCCTCCAACTCTAACTGAGTACGGAGTGCTTCCTTCTCTGTCTTCTCGCTCAATTCCCTCTGCTCGACTTCTTCCAGCTTCCCTGCCAGATCTACGTTTCTGGATACCGACCTGTGGAATAGGGTTCCCATCTGGATCCCTGCCTCCCTACGATATGCAACCTCCACCTCTAACTCCTGCATGGCTAACTTCCTCTGGTTGTCTTCGTCCCTTAGTTTCTGGAACTCAGACTCTCTCTCTTGGGCCTCTGTCTCTAACTCCTGGACTCTGCAGTCTAACTCTAGGATCCGCTCTTCATACTCTCCTAGCATATGCTCCTTAAGATTGGGCTCGTAGGAGTCCTCCATGGGCTCCTCCTCTGAAGGCTCGTCCTCAACAGGCTCGTCCTCCATCGGCTCCTCCTCGGGGTCGAACTCTACCTCGATCTCATCCTCGTCATCAGACTCGGATGGTGCAACAGCCTGTACTGGCACAGCCTCGATGGGTGCCTCGTACACTACATGAATATCCCTAGGCTCCTCTTCAGCCACTCTACTGGGTACTCCCATATCTGCCATCCTACATTCACAAACACAAGACAAACAACAGCAACTCCATTAGAATGTTAAATAATACATAAGTTCATTGTATAGAATGAAGTTACATTTCATAACACACTAAGTCTCGCTCTAGGGAAAACTCTATGTGAGTTCTATCCCTTTCTAACTTCTAAGTTCTCCTAAGTTATAATCTAAGGACACTCGCTCCTAAGGTTTATAACTACAGCTCTGATACCAACCTGTGACGCCCCCAAATTCGGACTGCCACTTGGTCACTCGAATTCGGTTCGTCACGTTCTCATGACAATACGATAATAACTAAAATCACACAATCACAGCGAAAAACCTAATCTAGAATAATTTACAATGATTTATTATAATTATTCCCCCAAGTCTCGCAACCTACAGTACTTAATAGATTACATAATAATATCAAATAACGACTTATTACATAATCCTTCTTAAGCTTAAACATAGTCTGAAGACAGTCTTAATACAATCATTAAAATATTTAAAACATAAAGGAACAAGCTAGTTGGTAGCCTTGCCCTTGCCCTTATCAACACTCAAAGGTTCGCCCTGCTCTGCCTTCACTGAAAAGTTTTAGGAAAAGCAAGAATGAGCACAAATTGCTCAGCAAGTAATATACAATAAGGGTGATGAGTATTATATCACGAGTTTGAAATATCAAAGTATAATCTCTAAGATAATTCAGAGTTTCAAAATATGAACAACGAATGTCAACAATTCTCGAATCAAATCTTTGGAATATGAAATTGAATATAGATCAACAGATATATATGAGTTCAAAGGCTATCAACGTATCCAACTGGATAAAATGATTTATACTGAGCAATCACTAAGGACTATCGAACATCTACTAGAATCATCAATATTAAACTGATAACCCAAAAGAAATAAGTATGATAGATGATCAGTCTACAATACTCTATGTTATGCATAACACCATAGTAATATTCACGCGTGTGTTGGGGCTTCCAACAATATACACTCCCCTTACCATAAGGGTTGTTCAACTCAAGTTTCAAGATTTCTGCACCTGTCAATTAGTTTGGACAGTTTTATAAACATGCATATAGTCTAGCCGAATCAAATGGCATAGACACTTTCACAGTATTCAAGAACAATACCAAGTTCAACACGAATAATAGCTTTCATAAGACTTAATGATATAAGAGTTCAAGTTAAAGAACTTGCACAATAAAAGTAGAGTTCGGATACTTGCAAATAATACAAGAACGGGTTTAAGGAAACTTGCCTTAAGCGTAGTCTATCCACGTAAAGTAATTCAATACTTTCGAATCCCTATCGTAATATAGTTACGTATGTATATGATATCCATTAGTCATATATTATAACATCATATCTTATCTAGGATATATGATCAATACACAAACTAAGTCTTAACCTAGCTACACAGTTATATCATACATAGTATCATATTAATATAACTTTTATCCTTAACGTTCCTTTTTTTGAGTTTAAACATATTCTCATATCATTAAAATCACATAAGATCACAACAAATAGCAAACATACTTGTTTTAGTATGTTATAGCATTATTGTAAGTTAACCGTCAAATCGAATTCAAGTATCACATAACACATGATATCACTTAGCATGTATACATATCAAAGGATACTTTCATGCTCATTCAACCTTTTCATGTTCAATTTACATAATATAGGTTCTAAGTTAATACTCTTAATAACTTAAGTCCATTCAAGGTTTTAAAGTTACAAAGTCTAACATGCTCGCCTTTTAAACACATAAGGTAATCATATAACTTGTATTAGGCATACTCATGAATATTCATATCGCATACATACAACTATCATTGTTATTAGTTTGAAAGTATACTTTGTTTACGCTAAACTTGAATCACGACACCTAATCATGGTATATATATATATGTATGATACATGAGTGAGTCTAAAAGTACTATCACATGTGTTCATAATTTTCAGAATTCAAATCTCAAAGTAAATGTCGACGTTCACGTTCAAAACTTTATACTTTCATTAATAAAGTTTGCTAGTATGGTCTAACATGTTCATGCTACATTATGAAATCTATATACGTAAGTTAATGTGTTCGACATGCATTTCAAGGCCACATAGACATGCTTACAAGATCAGAATATATATATGGTATTTACATGTCAATATCCACCTTCAAAACTTACATTTTTGTTAGAAACGTTCAATAGTCGGGTTCGCATGTTCACATTCCATCATAAAGTTTATGTATGCAAGTCAACACGTATTTCATGTGTTTCTAGGTCATACTAATATGTCTCAAAAGTCAGAATACCAACATAAGTCATATATGTTTAAAGTTCAATTATAAACCTTATGTTCACTTCGGAAACTTTAACCATTCGTTAATCATGTATACAAACATAGTGGAACATGCTCACATTAGGTCTACATACCTATACAAGTAAGTTACTTACGTTAGTATGTTCTATCTAAGTTAAAATCATCAATTACTCTTAACAGATTGTAGCAGAAAAAAACACCAGCTGAAGCAGGCTGCCGGCGCAGCTGCGTCGTGTGCAGTCCATGCCGGACAGCAGTTAGCAACGGCAAAATTCAGCCCAAATGATAGAAAATTCATACTAACTAGCAATCAAACCTACTACATTACCTTACAATCACTTATATTAGCTTATATAACAATCAATTAACATCCTTAAATCACAAAATCATGAATTCCATACTTAATTCAAGAATCTCAGAATTTTGCAGAAATAGAAAATGAAGAACCAAGAATTTTGTAATTATACCTCTGTAAATGATTGACCTTGCTGCTATTCAATTCTTACAACTCTAGAATAATATCACTAATGTATGTATTACTCTTAATATAAACTTGAGCAAAATCTCAGCAAGTGAATTTGTGAGGGAGAGAGTTCAATTTATAGAGGAATTCATACCCAGACAATGCAATCTTCTCATGAATCAAACTAACGGATTGAAGGTTTGTATATAGGTCAAGGAGAAGTTGGTGAGTTAGTTGGTGGAATAGTGAAGCTGTAGCAATCAGCCATTCTCCTTCATGATGATAGCTAGCAAGCTGAGTTTGTGAGTTTGAGAAAATAGGCTTAGGCCTCATGAGTGTTTCACGTGTGGGGAAAGTGACTATCATTAAGGGACAAAGCAAAATAACTCAGCCTTCTAGCAACATGCATATATACATACTTAGGCTATATACACATACATATATCATACACTTAGGTATATATGTATACTTAGGTAGTAAATTCATTTAGAGTCGTAATGTAGTTTTCAATAAGAAAATAATGTTACAATATAGTGAATGTAATTTATTTATAATTCATGTATATTTTATCATACCGGTATAATTTACTCGGATATAATAACATTATATTATCTCCTTTGTTATTAAATTCTACAATCAACAATTGATTACAATATATTCATGATATATTATTTTATTGTATACACACTCACATTGTCACATAGGCATCATGATGTATTCATAACATATAGTTTCAACATGTACAATCATATAATATAGTTTAAATATACTTGAATGGTCACACTTAAGTATTTCTCTACACTATATAATATAGTTGTATTCCATATACTTTATATTATTAATTATTGCATGCTTGTACATAACAATCAATATAATCTTATTATATTAATAACTTACTTATTTGCTTTATTATTCATAATGTCAAATAAATAAATTATTCATCTTATTGATTAATTAACAATAATATTAATTAATCCATTCCTTGTCAATTACTGAAATTATAAATTTTCCACAATAATTGCTCATTTATCACGCACAGTATATAAATATAAATATTATTATATTTATAAACACGTTGCTCATTATTATTATTATATTTATTGCAATAATAATAATCACATATTATTAATTAATCATCATTAATATTCTATAATAATTAATTAATATTCTATAATAACAATTAACAATTAATATAGATTAATTGTTCACTTAATAATTCCTTCTTTAATTAATATCATCATTAATATTTCCCATCACGGTACCACACAAAGCATTTCATCGAGTTTATTATAAACTCTATATTTTTCTCAATTGTCATAAACATTCAATTTAATATAATTGAGTTACTCATCTCATAACACAAAATTATTTATATTCAAATAAATTCTCATTCCCATTAATATATTCATTTAATAATATATGAAAATTCTCGGGTATTACATCCTCCCCCCTTATAAAAATTTCGTCCCAGAATTGCTACAAGGTTACACAAATAAATAGGGATAATCCCTCATTATCCTATCTTCTAACTCCCACGTAGCCTCCTCGACATCCTGGTTATGTCAAAGTACTTTTACAGAAGATATAATTTTATTTCTCAAAGTTTGCTCTTTCCTATCTAGTATTTGGCCAGGAATTTCTTCGTACGCCAAGTTCTTCTCTACTTGAATGGGCTCATAAGAAATCACGTGCTTGTAGTCGGCCTTGTACGGTCGCAATACGGAAATGTGAAACACGTGGATGTGCTCCAACTCGGGTGGTAATGCAACTTTGTATGCCACTTCGCCCACTCGCTTCAGTATCTCGAACGCTCCTATGAATCTTGGACACAATTTTTCTTTCTTGCCGAAATGGATCTTTCCCTTCCATGGAGATACCTTTAAGAATACGAAACTGCCGACTTTAAAGTCTCGGTCCTGCCGATGCAAATCTGTATACTTTTTCTGGCGATCTTGAGCAGCTACTAGTCTGGCTCTTATCACTGTCACCACGTCTGCAGTTTGTTGAACTAACTCTGGTTCGAGTATTCGTCGCTCTCCGATTTCATTCCAACATAATGGCGTTCTGCACTTTCATCCATAAAGAGCTTCGTACGGTGGCATGCCGATACTCGCATGGTAACTATTATTATACGTAAATTCGACTAAGGGTAGGTGGTCGTCCCAATTTCCCTTAAAGTCCATCACGCAAGTCCTAAGAATGTCCTCCAGCGTTTATATAGTTTGCTCACTCTGTTCGTCTGTCTGAGGATGATAAGCGGTACTCAACCTCAACTGTGTTTCCATTCTCTCTTGCAAGCTTTTCCAAAAATTTGACGTGAAGCGCGGATCTCGATCAGAGATAATTGACACCGGCACTCCATGTCGTGAAATAATCTCCTTTACGTACAAACTCGCTAACAGATTCAAACTGTAGCGGATCTTGATTGGTAGAAAATGTGCGGTCTTTGTAAGTCGATCCACGATAACCCAAATGGCATCATAACCTTTCTGCGTAACTGGAAGTCCTATCACAAAGTCCATCGTAATATGCTCTCATTTCTACTCCGGTATTTCTAACGGTTGTAGTAAACCACTCGGCCGCTGGTGCTCCTCTTTAACGAGTTGGCAAGTCAAACATCTACCGACGCACTCTGCGACTTCTCGTTTTAAATTGGGCCACCAAAAATGTTGCCTTAAATCTCGGTACACCTTTGTGCCTCCCGGATGAACGGAATACGTCGTATTGTGTGCCTCATGCAAAATCTCTTCCCTTAACTCGGTTACCGCTGGTACCCACACTCTTCCTTCGAATCTCCAAATACCGTCTTTATCCATTCGGAATCTTTCTTCTTCATTTTCGGCGATCTTCTTTCTGATTTTCTCGCACTTTTCGTCTTTCTCTTGTGATTCCTTTACTCTATCCAACAATGTTGGACGAGCTTCCATTACGAACAGTTTTTCTTCTGACCTTTCCGGTCTTCTTACTTTTATCTCTAATCTTTCCATTTCTCCCACCAATTCTTCCTAAGTCGTCAAACGAAATAGTTTCTCCCTTCCTTTTCTGCTCAAAGCGTCGGCAACCACGTTTGCCTTACCCGGGTGATAAATAATATCATAGTCATAGTCTTTGATCAATTCTAACCACCTCCTCTGATGCATATTCAACTCCTTCTTAGTGAAGATATATTTCAGACTCTTGTGGTCCGTGTATATCTCACATTTCTTCCCGTACAAATAATGCCTCCAAATCTTTAACGCAAAAACTACTGCCGCTAACTCTAAGTCGTGAGTAGGGTATCATTTTTTGTAATCCTTTAATTGTCGCGATGCATACGCAATGACTTTTCTGTGTCATGAGCATACAACCAAGTCCCTTGTGCGATGCATCACTATACACCACAAAATTTCCCGCATCATCTGTTGGGTTTGTACGAAATCGTGACGCAATCAAATTGCAAAAATTAGCGGAAGCATGGTATATCAGAGTTTAAAAAAAAAATTCTACAAAACCATTACCCGGATCATCCTTTATGCAAATTATTAATTTAAAACGATAAATAAGAAGTTATGGAATCATACCCTTGTAGAACGAAGCTTCCACAGGTACTAGTTCAACTCCTTGTTCTTCGTGATCTCCTTGAATTTCTGGGTTAGATTCCTTTCTTTGATCAACGTTAGCCACCCAAGTGTTTGGCCTCTAGAGGTGATCCACCAAGGAAGAGAAATTATCAAGAAGGAGGGTGTTTGGCTTAGTGTTCTATCCTCTATAGAAAAGGAGTACTCTCCAACAATTGGAATTGCATCATCTAATATCTATTATAAGACTTCTCTTATATAGACATTGGTCAACCCTTCTAATCCTATTAGATATGGGATTTCTTTTAATTAATTAAACTCCTTTAATTAATTTAGGCTTCCCACCACATGGGAATAATTAATTAAATTCATTTAATTAATTTGTCTCCTAATCTTATTAGGAATAAATGAGAGTACTAAATATTAAATTAATTACTAAACTCCTTTAGAAATTAAAATAATAATAATTGTAATAATATTAATAAGACTCCTCTTATTAATTTATATTTAATATTTCCAAAATATTAAATAATAAACATTAAGCTATTTAATTTATTCTATCACCATAGATTAAATTAATTATACTTAATGCATTATTACGATTATGCCATTACCTTCTTAAATAATTATTCTTCCTTTTATGGTGTGACCCTTTAGGTTCTCCATATTAAACCGGTTGTGAATAAATCAATTAAAACAATTTTAATCTTATTTAAATAAATAAATTAAACTAATAATCTATTTAAATAAATAATATTTATTCTACAATAGGGATAAGCCTCCCTAGCGATCAACGACTTTCCAGATAATATAGATTTCAACATTAATCATAAAAGAATCTATGAGTTAATAGTTACCATACAATTCAATCCTTCCACCATACAATGTCCCAATTAAATATAAGACATGGATTTACTGCCAAGTCTTATTTTATTTAATTATATGTATTTCGATTAGAAAATGCACAACTCCAAATAATGCAAATTAAAAACTCCTTTCTAATTTCATTTCACCTTGGCCAAGGATTCCTGGGTTGTCATTTAACGAATCACATAGGACATATCTCCTCTTTTACTAGAGGTGGTAGATTCTTTATTGATCATTCATTATCTCCATATGTAACTCATTATACCCAAGCATACCCTATATATGCCTTAAAAGGTTTTAAGGAATAAGTCAAAGTATAATTTGTTACATACAAGATACTATGATGATCTCAAGTCCAAGGATCACTTGTACTACTATCACATTAGGAATTCCTATTGACATGCGAGTAAAACTCCATTAGGTATTCCATAGCGAATCACGTTCAGTGAACTTATTCTCCAATAAGCACCTACATACTTGCTTTAGTGTCTCCACACAAATGATCATGAGATCAATCATCCTCATCCAATGAGCAAGCAACATATGTACCAATCTATCCGGATTTACTAATCCCCTTTTTAGTAATCCCACGATTGGGAACTATTTTAGTTTTAAAACTTTCTAAGAATTTAGATCTCATTAGCATGATCATCATCATGATTCTAAAAGTTTTGCTTAAAACTATGGGTTATTTACATATTATAAAAACAGCAACATGTAGATAATTAAATGCCTTTAATAAATGAATATTTTATTAATAAATAAATAAGATTGTTTACAAAGTACGTGCTTTATCATCATACATGATTGGCTTGTATGCACACTACTATCAATCTCCCACTTGCACTAAAGCCAATCGCCATGGTATCTCATACCCATCTTCTCTAAGTGACGATCAAACTGCTGTTGTGTTAAATCTTTAGTAAATGGATCTGCAATGTTGTCTTGAGAGTCTACACTCTCCTCTTTCAATGATTTTTTTTTTTAATCAAAGTGCCGCAACACATGTTTAGATTCAAGATGAGACTTAGGAACTATTCCTAGTTCTGTAATGAACTTTTCATCCGAAACATCAACTTGCAGCTTCACTTACAGTTATATACTTTGCCTTTGTCACTAACCCAGCAACTTTTGCTGTTTGAAACCTTTCCAATTTACTGCACCACCTTTTAAGGTAACGACTTACCATAAAGTGGATTTTGCTGTCGTCTTGGTCAGTCTGAAAACTTGAGTCTGTTTAGTCTTCTAGTTTAATTCAGACCCATCATGTGTCATGATGACATCCTTAGTGTCAGTTAAGTACTTTGAGATGTTTATCACTGTCTCACAGAGATCTTCTCCAGAATATGACTGATCAACATCAAGTCTTGTATATTTCATTGCATACATAATAGTTACTTATGCGATCTCTCTTTTACTGAGGACAATTTTAGAGAGATACACTCCATCGCTCATCATCATGAGGCACCTTTTGGAGTTGCCATGCTAAACGCCTTTAGCATCTAATGAATATACGTTTCCATGGGTTAAGCCGAACATCCTTTTAAATCTATTAATACAGATTTATATCCCCAATGTGGGATGTTCTACCCAAATCATTCATGGAGGAATGTTTAGACAACTTTATTTTGATCGATTTTAGCATAGAAATTTCATTCTCTATCAGTAATATATCATCAACATATAATACATGGAATGAAACAGCGCTCCCACTAACCTTCTTGTACACACATGGTTCATCGTCATTTTTGATAAAATCAAACTCTTTGATTGTCTCATCAAAACGAATGTTCCATCTACGAGAAGCTTGCTTCAATCCATAAATGGATCGTTGCAGCTTACAGACTTGATTTATTCCAACCTTTGAAACAAATCCCTCTGGCTGTGTCATATACACATCCTCCTCAAGTTTCCCATTGAGGAAGGCCGTTTTCACGTCCATCTGCCAGATCTCATAGTCGTTATAAGCTGCAATCGCAAGCAAAATCCGAATGGGCTTGAGCATAGCTACTGGTGAAAAGGTTTCATCATAATCAACTCCTTGTCTTTGTTTGAAACCTTTTGCAACCAGTCGGGCCTTATAGGTCTCCACCTTGCCGTCCGCTCCAGTCTTTCTTTTAAAGACCCATTTACACCCAATAGGCATAATGCCTTCAGGTGGTGAAACCAAAGTCCATACTTTGTTTTCATACATGGAGTCCATTTCGGATTTCATGGCTTCAAGCCATTTCCCTGAGTCTTTATTACTCATGGCCTGTTCGTAATTCAATGGATCATCATCATTCATGATGTGTACCTCATCGTCATCCTCTATAACGAATCCATACCTCTCAGGTATCTTCGGTACTCTCCCAGATTTATGAACAGGGTGTGGTATAGTAGGTTCTTCTACTTGGTCAGGTACCTGACTTTGATCCGTGGTAATTTGTGGTTCTTGAACTTCTTCAAGATATATCTTACTCCCGCTGACCCCTTCATGGATAAACTCCTTTTCCAAGAAGGCAGCATGTTTCGCAACAAACACCTTTTGATCAGTTAGATGATAGAAATAATACCCTACAGTTTCTTTAGGGTATCCCACAAATCTACACTTTTCGGATTTAGTCTATAGCTTATCATATTCAAACTTTTTGACATAAGCTGGACAACCCCAAGTCTTAACATGCTTAAGATTTGGTTTCCTCCCCTTCCACATCTCATATGGAGTCTTTGGGGCGGATTTGGTAGGTACCTTGTTAAGTAGGTATGCAGCCGTTTCTAGGGCATATCCCCAGAAGGAAATTGGAAGGTCGGTAAAACTCATCATGGATCGAACCATGTCTAACAGTGTTCGATTTCTCCTTTCAGATACTCCATTTAACTGTGGTGTACCTGGAGGAGTCCATTGTGAGATTATACCATTTTCTTTGAGACAATTGAGAAACTCACCGCTTAAGTATTCTCCACCTCGATCTGATCGAAGTATCTTTATACTCTTGCCCGTTTGTTTCTCTACTTCACTTCTGAACTCTTTGAACTTTTCAAATGATTCTGACTTGTATTTCATTAAATACACATATCCAAATCTTGAGTGATCATCAGTGAAAGTAATAAAATAAGAATACCCACCCCGTGCACTTGTTGTCATAGGTCCACAAACGTCTGTGTGAATCAATGCCAATAACTCTGTAACTCTTTCTCCTTTTCCACTAAAAGGAGATTTAGTCATTTTACCCATGAGACAAGATTCACAAGTTGGATATGATTCATAATCAGATAGCTCGAGGGGCCCATCTTTATGCAACTTGGATAATCTTGTTTCATTGATATGACCTAGTCTACAGTGCCACATGTAGGTATAATTAATATCATCTCTTTTCCTTTTCTTAGTTTGTTCAATTTGAAAAATATTTTCTTGTAAGTCAAGTGTATAAAGTCCATTTCGCAAATTTCCAACACCATATAAAACATCGTCTTTATAAATAGAACAACTATTGTTCTTTATAACAACGTTAAATCCTTCCATATCCAATACAGAAATTGAAATAATGTTTTTAATAATATTCGGAACATAATAACAATTATTAAGATAAATGGACTTGCCCGAAGGCATTGCTAAATAATAAGTTCCTACAGCTAATGCAGCAACCTTTGCTCCATTCCCCACTCGTAGGATCACCTCATCATTGTTCAGCTTTCTACTTCTGACCAGTCCCTTCACATTATTACATATGTGAGAACCACAGCCGGTATCCAATACCCAAGTAGAATTATAACTTTCTGAAAAATTAATTTCAATCATGAACAAACCTTGATTGGAAGTCAAAGCTTCTCCAAGCTTCTTCTTTGCCAGAAATTTCTTGCAGTTCCTCTTCCAATGACCCGGCTCGTTGCAATGGAAGCACATTCCTTTGCTAGCTGGATCAGATTTCTTTTGCTCCTTTATGTTCGCTTTGCCCTTGGTCATTCGAGATCGGAAGAGCTCCTTAGATATCTCATATCTAGCAGTCTTACTTTGTTCACCATACAATTCCTTGAGGTGAATCAACATAGTAGGAGCATCCATATTTTCGTGCTGACGCTGAAGCTCGTTATTCATGGATGCGAGCATGATGCATTGAGCCACAGATGCATCATCTTGCCACTTTACAATGGTGGCAATCTCTTCCTCAGAGGCTGTTTCTGAAACAGTTCCAGGGATAGGTGAGTTTAGGACATAAAAAATCTTTTCAGCAGTGAGAACTATTCTCAGATTTCTTAGCCAGTCCGTATAATTCGGCCCGGTAAGCTTATTAGCATCAAGTATGCTTCGCAGTGAAATTAGTGATTTTGACATTTTTAAAATTCTGCCTGTGAAAAACAACATTTTAGCAAACATTCATTTTATTAATTTTGCATACCAAAATAAATTTAGGTCTTTATTTTAAATTGGTATCTCCCACTATTTTCATCGAACTATATTACCCTCACTTATATAGTTCGGCAACATCTAATTAAAGATTTGCTAGTGAGAATAAGGATCCCATTTCAAATGTATATAACCTTGTGGATAGCACAACAAGCGATATACAAATAAATAGGTAGACAACTCTTGTCAATTACATCACCATGTAATTCCTTTTATTTTGCCTCTTAAATCATAATGGTCAAGTGTGTGCACATCCGAACTAAAATGATTTAAGTTAAGTCCAGCCTAGCACTTCCATAAATTCAAAAAAGAAAAATGTTCGTCCTTGTGGATAGCACAACAAGACTAGATCGTTCAATTTTCTTGATAAGCATCAAATGTGATTAATTAACATCTTAAATACGCAATACTCGCCTTGTGGATAGCACAACAAGCTCATATTAAATATTTAATACTCTATTAATTTATCATGCTAGAAGGCGACGTTCGATATTCCAAATATCATTTGAACGCTTCGGACTTAATATTATTTCTTTGAGGGGTTTGTTATTATTTGTCTCATCTTGTTTAGCGCGCATGCACATATATATATAAAATACGCGTCATTTTATTAAACATGCGAAGCATGTTTGCATAAAATATAATATATATAATATTTAGCATGCAATATAGAATATTATATTCTACCCGGATTGATTATGGACTTTTATTCTAGTTTGGTTCACTAGAGCCACCAAGTGAACCAAAAGGTCAAACCTAGGAGTGCAAGAATTTAAATTTAAATATAACTATTACATTTAAACCCGGGCTCCATACAAACAGGTCTTCACGCGCTCCTTGCTCCTTGGTCTCTAATTTCTTCAAGATAATTCTAACTATTTCTATTACATTAAACTATTTAATTTAAATAGAAACCTTGATCAGCAGTCAAGGGGAAATACATAGGAGGAAGATAGAATTTTACATCAAGAAAAAATAAATTAGAGAAGACGAGGTACACAGACCCCATTTAATAAAACTCATTCATTCAAGCATTCAACTAAAATAAAATCCAATCACATTGGTCAAATAGTCCATAATCAATCCCCATTTATTATCATACATATCACCATATATATCAATAAATTAATATTCATCTCATGAATTAAAACATTCCATATATATATGAGTATCATTTAATGGGCAATTTTAAATTGCATGAAATCCAATTTCAAGATTAAAATAAACTCTTTATTTTAATTATAAAATTATTTAGAATATAATATATAAATATATCATATTTTTTTTTTTTAAAAGATGTCACCTTCTTTTATTAAAAGAGTCCTGCAGGTTTATTAAAAAAAAATCCTTTCCTGATGGGTCAACTTCTTTTTGGAGTAAGAAAGAGACAACACCTTTTCTTTGCAGAATTCAAGATTAGCACCCAAAAAAAAAAATTGTGATCCGTCCCAAAAAAAAAAGTTAATTTTTTTTTTCTTAAAAAAAATAATTTTATACAATAAAATTATGCCCAATAAATTATTTTAAATACATACCCATATGTATATGAAATCAAAAATAAATTAATAATTGCACAAAGATTTGGCTCTGATGCCACTGTTGGGTTTGTACGAAATCGTGACGCAATCAAATTGCAAAAATTAGCGGAAGCATGGTATATCAGAGTTTAAAAAAAAAATTCTACAAAACCATTACCCGGATCATCCTTTATGCAAATTATTAATTTAAAACGATAAATAAGAAGTTATGGAATCATACCCTTGTAGAACGAAGCTTCCACAGGTACTAGTTCAACTCCTTGTTCTTCGTGATCTCCTTGAATTTCCGGGTTAGATTCCTTTCTTTGATCAACGTTAGCCACCCAAGTGTTTGGCCTCTAGAGGTGATCCACCAAGGAAGAGAAATTATCAAGAAGGAGGGTGTTTGGCTTAGTGTTCTATCCTCTATAGAAAAGGAGTACTCTCCAACAATTGGAATTGCATCATCTAATATCTATTATAAGACTTCTCTTATATAGACATTGGTCAACCCTTCTAATCCTATTAGACATGGGATTTCTTTTAATTAATTAAACTCCTTTAATTAATTTAGGCTTCCCACCACATGGGAATAATTAATTAAATTCATTTAATTAATTTGTCTCCTAATCTTATTAGGAATAAATGAGAGTACTAAATATTAAATTAATTACTAAACTCCTTTAGAAATTAAAATAATAATAATTGTAATAATATTAATAAGACTCCTCTTATTAATTTATATTTAATATTTCCAAAATATTAAATAATAAACATTAAGCTATTTAATTTATTCTATCACCATAGATTAAATTAATTATACTTAATGCATTATTACGATTATGCCATTACCTTCTTAAATAATTATTCTTCCTTTTATGGTGTGACCCTTTAGGTTCTCCATATTAAACCGGTTGTGAATAAATCAATTAAAATAATTTTAATCTTATTTAAATAAATAAATTAAACTAATAATCTATTTAAATAAATAATATTTATTCTACAATAGGGATAAGCCTCCCTAGCGATCAACGACTTTCCAGATAATATAGATTTCAACATTAATCATAAAAGAACCTGTGAGTTAATAGTTACCATACAATTCAATCCTTCCACCATACAATGTCCCAATTAAATATAAGACATGGATTTACTGTCAAGTCTTATTTTATTTAATTATATGTATTTCGATTAGAAAATGCACAACTCCAAATAATGCAAATTAAAAACTCCTTTCTAATTTCATTTCACCTTGGCCAAGGATTCCTGGGTTGTCATTTAACGAATCACATAGGACATATCTCCTCTTTTACTAGAGGTGGTAGATTCTTTATTGATCATTCATTATCTCCATATGTAACTCATTATACCCAAGCATACCCTATATATGCCTTAAAAGGTTTTAAGGAATAAGTCAAAGTATAATTTGTTACATACAAGATACTATGATGATCTCAAGTCCAAGGATCACTTGTACTACTATCACATTAGGAATTCCTATTGACATGCGAGTAAAACTCCATTAGGTATTCCATAGCGAATCACGTTCAGTGAACTTATTCTCCAATAAGCACCTACATACTTGCTTTAGTGTCTCCACACAAATGATCATGAGATCAATCATCCTCATCCAATGAGCAAGCAACATATGTACCAATCTATCCGGATTTACTAATCCCCTTTTTAGTAATCCCACGATTGGGAACTATTTTAGTTTTAAAACTTTCTAAGAATTTAGATCTCATTAGCATGATCATCATCATGATTCTAAAAGCTTTGCTTAAAACTATGGGTTATTTACATATTATAAAAACAGCAACATGTAGATAATTAAATGCCTTTAATAAATGAATATTTTATTAATAAATAAATAAGATTGTTTACAAAGTACGTGCTTTATCATCATACATGATTGGCTTGTATGCACACTACTATCATCATCTAGTAATAATAACAAAGGCGCTTCGCTCAATCTCTTCTTCAACTCCTGAAAACTCTCTTCGCATTTGTCGGTCCATACAAATTTCACCGTCTTTCTCGTCAGATTAGTCAACGGGCTTGCTATCTTAGAAAAATCTTGGATGAATCTTCGATAGTACCCAGCTAACCCTAAAAAACTTCTCACCTCTGTTGGTGTTCTCGGTTGTTCCCAATTACTTACTGCCTCGACCTTTGCAGGGTCTACTGAGATTCCATTCTTATCCACCACGTGACCTAAGAATTGGACCTTCTCCATCCAAAATTCACACTTTGAAAATTTTGCATACATCTTCTCTTTCCTTAGCGCTTCCAAAATAATCTTTAGATGTTCGGCGTGTTCTTCCTCTGTCTTCGAGTAGATCAAAATATCATCAATGAAAACTACTATAAATTTATCCAAATATGTCTTGAAAACTCGGTTCATCAAGTCCATAAATGTTGCCGAAGCATTAGTCAATCCGAATGACATTACCAAAAGCTCGTAATGTCCATAACGGGTTCGAAATGCAGTCTTTGGTATGTCCTCATCCCGTACCTTCAGTTGGTGATATTCTGTCTGTAGGTAGATCTTTGAGAAATATTTTGCTCCCTTCAGTTGATCAAATAAGTTGTCTATCCTCGGTAGCAAATATCTGTTCTTGATCGTTACTCTGTTTAATTCTCAATAATCGATACAGAGCCTCATCGATCCGTCCTTTTTCTTAACAGATAATATTGGTGCTCTACAAGGAGACACACTCGATCGAATGTAACCCTTATCTAATAACTTTTGTATCATCAATTCCTTCATTTCTACTGGCTCCGTACGATATGGAGCTTTCAAAATCGATGCCATTCCCGGTGCTAAGTCTATTCCGAATTCAATTTCTCTTTCTGGCGGAAGACCAGGCAGATCGTCCGAAAATACATCTTAAAATTCATTCACTACGGATATATCCTTAATTTCTACTCCCTTTTTCCGACTATCTACAATATAAGCTAAATAACCTACACATCCTTTCCTTAACAATTTCTTGGCCTGCATCATCGTAACGTAACACGATTGTTTAAGCGATGAGCTACTATAAAACACTACCTTAGACTTACTTGGAGTCTGAAGGTTCACACATTTATTCTGACAGTTAATTATCGCAGCATGGTTATATAACCAATCCATTTCCAGTATTACGTTAAATTTTCCCAATCTAATAGGAATCAAGTCTACGCTTAGTTCATGTTCTCTAATGTTTGCACGATAATTTCGGTAAACGTATTCTACATGAATTACTTCCTTATTCGCAACTTCTATGTTCAAGGGATTTTCTAATCGTTCTTGGGGTGAATTAAGTTTACCAGCAAATTCTTCAGATACAAAAGAACAGGTGGCACCCTAATCAAATAATACATAAGCATTTATATCATTGATTGGGATTATACCTGACACCACGTCCTTCACAGCCACAGCGTCCTGGACGGTCATGTTAAAGGTTCTGGCAATTGGGCGGTTGGATTGTGCCGGTTCGCCAATCATCAGTTTGTTCCCTCCTTGTTGGCTATTACCTCCGCCACTTCCCCTCTTCGGGCAATCCTTAATTCGGTGCTCAGTTGAGCCACATGCAAAACATCCCCTGATTTTCTTTGGTTTTGGGAAATTTGGCGATATGTGCCCCTCCTGGCCGCAATTATAACACGTGCTTTTTCCTTTCCAGCATTCCCCCTGATGACTTCTCCCGCACTTATTACAAGTCTCACTCCTTTTCTTAAAACTTCCTTGGTAACTCCCACCTTGATTGTTGTTTCTGTTGTTGTTATTCTCTCACTTTCTCTTTCCCAAATTACTTCCTTTACTGCTGCTTCCTCCAGTACGGTTCTCTCCTCCAGCATTCTTTCCTTTCTTCTCTTTGTTGTACAAGCTCAAAGCTTCACTTCCTCCCTTGGCGATAATAGCCTTCTCCAGCAGTGTTGCAAAAGAATCAATTTGAAGAACCGACACCTTATTGAACAACCACGGCTTCAGCCCTTGTTCGAATCGTCTTGCCTTCCTTTCCTCATCTCCAACTTGGTGTTCCGCAAATCACGCTAGTTCAGTAAACTTAGCTGCGTACTGCGCCACCATCATATCACCTTGTTTTAACTCTAAGAATTTCACCTCCATTCGGTTCTTCATACTCTTCGAGAAATAGTTCTCGAAGAATAGCGTCTTAAATCTATCCCATGTTATTGTCCCTTCTCCAGCTCTTTGTTGATTCTCCTCCCACCAGCAGTTCGCTTCGCCCCTCATCATGTACGTAGCAAATACCGTCTTCTGGTCTTCACCCATGCGAGCTATAGTGAAAGCCTTCTCAATTTTCTTAATCCAGGTTTGCGCAATTATCGGGTCAGTAGTTCCTTCGAACTCTGGGGGTCCTACACTTCTAAAGTCTTTGAAGGTTGTTACTAGCATAGCCTGAGGGTTTGGGCGAACAGGTTCATTGTTCCTCCCCCTAAGAGCTTCTCCTAACAAATCAACTAGCTTCTGGATGGGATCTACTTGTTCCCTCTCGTTGTTAACTGATTCTTCGGGTGCAGTCAATCTACGTCTTGGTGCCATTATCTGCATCACAAATTTTCATTTTATCATTCTTCAAGTATATTACCTAAGTATTTCTTTTAACATCAAGAAGAATAAATTTATAACACGTTTTTGAAATAAACTTCAATTATATTCATATGCCAAATCGTTTCATTACATGATTTCCCTAGCATATTTCTATAAATGTTTTCACATATCCCCTAATATCACAAAAGACGGGGAAAATACTAAAATACTACTATACTACCCCTCTAACAAAAGCTTACTCTGGGTTTACATCATTATCCCATACTTTACACAAAAAGTTGGGATTACAACATAGTATATACATCACATAAAGTAAATACTATAACTACACTGACTAAAAGTCTCATCCCATCATCCCACGCTCCACAGCGCTCTTATACTCGATCTATGCTAGATATGTTACCAGCTCTCGACTCATAGTATGTAGGGTCTGTTCCTGCTCCGCCGGGAAGTGGTACACACCATCAATCACCCTCTCGAATGCCGAACGGAACACGTACCCCATCTTGTTCATCTTTCTCTTCTTACATCTGACCTCATCCTCCAGGTCATCAGCTCTCTCATTGGCCGCCTCCCACTTCTCCTCGAAGTGTATCCTATCCATCACCTCCAACTCTAACTGAGTACGGAGTGCTTCCTTCTCTGTCTTCTTGCTCAACTCCCTCTGCTCGACTTCTTCCTGCTTCCCTGCCAGATCTACGTTTCTGGATACCGACCTGTGGAATAGGGTTCCCATCTGGATCCCTGCCTCCCTACGATATGCAACCTCCACCTCTAACTCCTGCATGGCTAACTTCCTCTGGTTGTCTTCGTCCCTTAGTTTCTGGAACTCAGACTCTCTCTCTTGGGCCTCTGTCTCTAACTCTTGGACTCTACAGTCTAACTCTAGGATCCGCTCTTTATACTCTCCTAGCATATGTTCCTCCAGATTGGGCTCATAGGAGTCCTCTATGGGCTCCTCCTCTGAAGGCTCGTCCTCAACAGGCTCGTCCTCCATCGGCTCCTCCTCGGGGTCGAACTCTACCTCGATCTCATCCTCGTCATCAGACTCGGATGGTGCAACAGCCTGTACTGGCACAGCCTCGATGGGTGCCTCGTACACTACATGAATATCCCTAGGCTCCTCTTCAGCCACTCTACTGGGTACTCCCATATCTGCCATCCTACATTCACAAACACAAGACAAACAACAGCAACTCCATTAGAATGTTAAATAAAACATAAGTTCATTGTATAGAATGAAGTTACATTTCATAACACACTAAGTCTCGCTCTAGGGAAAACTCTATGTGAGTTCTATCCCTTTCTAACTTCTAAGTTCTCCTAAGTTATAATCTAAGGACACTCGCTCCTAAGGTTTATAACTACAGCTCTGATACCTACCTGTGACGCCCCCAAATTCGAACCGCCACTTGGTCACTCGAATTCGGTTCGTCACGTTCTCATGGCAATACGATAATAACTAAAATCACACAATCACAACTGAAAACCTAATCTAGAATGATTTACAATGATTTATTATAATTATTCTCCCAAGTCTCGCAACCTACAGTACTTAATAGATTACATAATAATATCAAATAACGACTTATTACATAATCCTTCTTAAGCTTAAACATAGTCTGAAGGCAGTCTTAATACAATCATTAAAATATTTAAAACATAAAGGAACAAGCTAGTTGGTAGCCTTGCCCTTGCCCTTATCAAAACTCAAAGGTTCGCCCTACTCTGCCTTCACTGAAAAGTTTTAGGGAAAGCAAGAATGAGCACAAATTGCTCAGCAAGTAATATACAATAAGGGTGATGAGTATTATATCACGAGTTTGAAATATCAAAGTATAATCTCTAAGATAATTCAGAGTTTCAGAATATGAACAACGAATGCCAATAATTCTCGAATCAAATCTTTGGAATATGAAATTCAATATAGATCAACAGATATATATGAGTTCAAAGGCTATCAACGTATCCAACTAGATAAAATAATTTATACTGAGCAGTCACTAAGGACTATAAAACATCTACTAGAATCATTAATATTAAAATGATAACCCAAAAGAAATAAGTATGATAGATGATTAGTCTACAATACTATATGTTATGCATAACACCACAGTAATATTCACGCGTGTGTTAGGGCTTCCAACAATATACACTCCCCTTACCATAAGGGTTGTTCAACTCAGTTTTCAAGATTTATGCACCAGTCAATTAGTTTGGACAGTTTTATAAACATGCATATAGTCTAGCCGAATCAAATGGCATAGACACTTTCACAGTATTCAAGAACAATACCAAGTTCAACACGAATAATAGCTTTCATAAGACTTAATGAAATAAGAGTTCAAGTTAAAGAACTTGCACAATAAAAGTAGGGTTCGGATACTTGCAAATAATACAAGAACGGGTTTAAGGAAACTTGCCTTAAGCGTAGTCTATCCACGTAAAGTAATTCAACACTTTCGAACCTCTATTGTAATATAGTTACGTATATATATGTTATCCATTAGTCATATATTATAACATCATATCTTATCTAGGATATATGATCAACACACAAACTAAGTCTTAACCTAGCTACACAGTTATATCATACATAGTATCATATTATTATAACTTTTATCCTTAACGTTCCTCTTTTTGAGTTTAAACATATTCTCATATCATTAAAATCACATAAGATCACAACAAATAGCAAACATACTTATTTTAGTATGTTATAGCATTATTGTAAGTTAACCGTCAAATCGAATTCAAGTATCACATAATATATGATATCATTTAGCATGTATGCATATAAAAGGATACTTTCATGCTCGTTCAACCTTTTCACGTTCAATTTATATAATATAGGTTCTAAGTTAATACTCTTAATAACTTAAGTCCATTCAAGGTTTTAAAGTCACAAAGTCTAACATGCTCGCCTTTTAAACACATAAGGTAATCATATAATTTGTATTAGGCATACTCATGAATATTCATATCGCATACATGCAACTATCATTGTTATTAGTTTGAAAGTATACTTTGTTTATGCTAAACTTGAATCACGACACCTAATCATGGTATATATACATGTATGATACATGAGTGAGTCTAAAAGTACTATCACATGTGTTCATAATTTTCAGAATTCAAATCTTAAAGTAATATGTCGATGTTCACGTTCAAAACTTTATACTTTCATTAATAAAGTTTGCTAGTATGGTCTAACATGTTCATGCTACATTATGAAATCTATATACGTAAGTTAATGTGTCCGACATGCATTTCAAGGCCACATAGACATGCTTACAAGATCAGAATGTATATATGGTATTTACATGTCAATATCCATCTTCAAAACTTACATTTTTGTTAGAAACGTCCAATAGTGGGGTTCGCATGTTCACATTCCATCATAAAGTTTATGTATGCAAGTCAACACGTATTTCATGTGTTTCTAGGTCATACTAATATGTCTCAAAAGTCAGAATACCAACATAAGTCATATATGTTTAAAGTTCAATTATAAATCTTATGTTCACTTCGAAAACTTTAACCATTCGTTAATCATGTATACAAACATAGTGGAACATGTTCACATTAGGTCTACATACCTATATAAGCAAGTTACTTACGTTAGTATGCTCTATCTAAGTATAATCATCAATTCCTCTTAACAGATTGCAGCAGAAAAAACACCAGCTGAAGTAGGCTGCCGGCGCAGCTACGCTGCGCCTGGGTATAAACCCGGCGCTGCTGCGCCGTGTGCAGTCCATGCCAGACAGCAGTTAGCAACGGCAAAATTCAGCCCAAATGACAGAAAATTCATACTAACTAGCAATCAAACCTACTACATTACCTTACAATCACTTATATTAGCTTATATAACAATTAATTAACATCCTTAAATCACAGAATCATGAATTCCATACTTAATTCAAGAATCTCAGAATTTTGCAGAAATAGAAAATGAAGAACCAAGAATTCTGTAATTATATCTCTGTAAATGATTGAGCTTGCTGCTATTCAATTCTTACAACTCTAGAATAATATCACTAATGTATGTATTACTCCTAATATAAACTTGAGTAAAATCTCAGCAAGTGAATTTATGAGGGAGAGAGTTCAATTTATAGAGGAATCCATACCTAGACAATGCAATCTTCTCATGAATCAAATTAACGGATTGAAGGTTTGTATATAAGTTAAGGAGAAGTTGGTGAATTAGTTGGTGGAATAGTGAAGCTGTAGCAATCAGCCATTCTCCTTCATGATGATAGCTAGCAAGCAGAGTTTGTGAGTTTGAGAAAATAGGCTTAGGCCTCATGAGTATTTCACGTGTGGGGAAAGTGACTATCATTAAGGGAGAAAGCAAAACAACTCAGCCTTCTAGCAACATGCATATATACATACATAGGCTATATACACATACATATATCATACACTTAGGTATATATGTATACTTAGGTAATAAATTCATTTAGAGTCATAATGTAGTTTTCAAAAAGGAAATAATGTTACAATGTAGTGAATGTAATTTATATATAATCCATTTACATTTTATCATACCGGTATAATTTACTCGGATATAATCACATTACATTATCTCATTTGTTATTAAATTCTACAATCAACAATTGATTACAAAATATTCATGATATATTATTTTATTGTATACACACTCACATTGTCACATAGGCATCATGATGTATTCATAACATATATTTTCAACATGTACAATCATATAATATAGTTTAAATATACTTACATAGTCACACTTAAGTGTTTCTCTACACTATATAATATAGTTGTATTCTATATACTTTATATTATTAATTATTGCATGCTTGTACATAACAATCAATATAATCTTATTATATTAATAACTTACTTATTTGCTTTATTATTCATAATGTCAAATAAATAAATTATTCATCTTATTGATTAATTAACAATAATATTAATTAATCCATTCCTTGTCAATTACTGAAATTATTAATTTCCACAACAATTGCTCATTTATCACGCACTGTATATAAATATAAATCTTATTATATTTATAGACACGTTGCTCATTATTATTATTATATTTCTTGCAATAATAATAATCACATATTATTAATTAATCATCATTAATATTCTATCATAACAATTAATAATTAATATAGATTAATTGTTCACTTAATAATTCTTTCGTTAATTAATATCATCATTAATATTTTCCATCACGGTGCCACACAAGGTATTTCATCGAGTTTATTATAAACTCCATGTTTTTTTCAATTGTCATAAATATTTAATTTAATATAATTGAGTTACTCATCTCATAACACAAAATTATTTATATTCAAATAAATTCTCATTCCCATTAATATATTCATTTAATAATATATGGAAATTCTAGGGTATTCAATTCAAATCAATTACTATGGATCATGACTTAGTTTTTCTCAATCATTAACCAACTAAGCATCAAACAGATTTTAAATTTTTAGCATTGATTTCTATTTTTTGACTTTAACATTCGAACACATAGGCAAATAGAATTATGGAATTCAAATTTTTCAAAAATTTTCAAGGCATCAAATTTTCAAGTTTCCTATCAAAAACGGCAGATCAATATCCCTAAAAATAAAATAAAAACCTAAATCTTCCCCCCCTACACTCAAACCTGACATTGTCCCCAGTGTAAGAAAATCATGCAAAAAAGAAAGAACTACAACTAACAAATTAAAAAGAAAAGGGATAGAAAGATCTAATATGAATTCTTAGGTTGCCTCCCAAGCAGCTGCCCTTGTTTATTGTCATTGGCTTGACATCTTCCTCTTTTCTATGTAATTGGACTTGTGAACTTCAAGTGGACAGGTAATAATTTTGTCCTTAAATGAGGAACATTGTTTACGTCATGATCCTGCTCCTTTCCAGCCACCAAATCCTCCTTGTATAATTGTATTTGATCAAAAGATTCCTGCAATGAATAATTCACAACATCAATAATAAAAACAGATTTAACATTACCAATATACCTTTTAGCTTCATCTGCGTTGAACTAAAACTTTGCATTGTCCACTTCCATGGTAAAGGTTTGATGGTGTGTATCACTCAATGTTCCTGTTGATTGTATTGATGGAGATGAATCCACATCTTTCTTGTAGAGATCTGCAGAACTTATCAAATCATTCCCCTCTTCCTTTTGTTCCTTCTCTTGATCAAATTCTATATGACAGTCGGTTCTTGAAGTAAGCACTGAATCCTCTTGCTCCTCTTCGTCAAATTCCATTGTACTCTGAGATTCCAAACTACTAACTGTAGTAGCAAGCTGACTCATCTGATTCTCCAACCTGTGGATAGAAGTATTCGTCTGTTGCTGGAACTGTTGCGTCTGTTGTTGGAATTGTTGTGTCTGTTATTAAAATTATTGTGTCTGTTGCATGAACGCCTTGAACATATCCTCCATAGATGTTCCAGAAGTAGCAAGTACTTCGTAGCTCAAGTCAGGGTGATCTCTCCATCTGGGATTGTGAGTTTCTGCCCAAAGATCATATTGATGGTGATGATGTCCTAAGAATGTTTCCACAGCATTGACATGTTGTACAGTTTCATCCTCATGTAGTATTGGACAAACATCCAAAGTATGTTTGGACATTGAACAAATGCCACATACCTTTGCTACTCGCATATTCCCTGCAACCATTTGTCGCACCAAAGCAGTTAAATCAGAAATTTGTTACTTAATATGACTTGTGCTTACCCCACTTACCGTTTGAGGTGTATGATCCATCCTAGTTCCATACTGCTGTGAGTTAGCTGCCATGTTTGCAATTAAGTTCCTTGCAACTTCTGGAGTCTTGTCAACTAGTACTCCTCCATTTTCTGCATCAATCACGCTTCTATCCATTGGTAGCAACCCCTTATAGAAGTATTGAATCAAGTGATAGCCATCGATTCCGTGAGGTGGACAGCTGGAACACAACTTCTTAAATCTTTCCCAATACTCATATAGATTCTCTCCATTGAATTGCCTGATCCCACATATCTCCTTTCGTAAGTTGGCGACTCTCGAAGCAGGAAAGTACTTCTCCAAGAATAGCCTTTGCATATCAGTCCATGATCGTATTGATTCTGAAGGAAGATAGTATAACCAGTCTTTAGCCAAATCTGCTAATGACAACGGAAAAAGTCTAAGCTTGATCTGCTCCTCTTGCACTCCTTGTGATTTCATTGTAGAACACACCACATGGAACTCCTTTAGATGCTTATATGGATTTTCACCTATAAGACCACGAAAAATAGGCAAAAGACGAATTAGTCCATAGTTAAGTTCAAAAGCAACATCTAAAGTAGGATATTCAATACACAAGGATGGTTGATCAAGGTCAGGAGTAACCTGTTCTTTTAAAGTTCTGTTGTTCCTTGGCACCTCCATCTTTTCCTTTTCAAGTGTTAGAACAAGAGCTTCTTTTGTATCTGCAATTTTCTCTATCTCTTGATCAAAATTTAAATCAATAGGATGAGAGGATTGAGTCATAAAATACAAAAAGAAAAGAAAGAAAATAATACTAAAAAAATATTTGATGAAAATAATTAAATAAATAAAAATAAATAACACTCCCCGGCAACGGCGCCAAAATTTGGTAGTTGTCGTTTACACTGCTAAATTTACCTTACTCAGGTTCAACTAACTCAAGAATTACTATAGCAATAAGCAAGGATCGATCCCACAGAGAGTGAATTGTATTGTATCTATCCAAGTATTTCCAATGAATTGGAAATTTTAGTTTGAAAAGATTAATTAACTAAATAAAATATCAATGAGTGAAAGTATTCAATTCTTCAATTTAGTATCCCCTTTTCACAATTATGATTTAACCAAGTGTTTATAATATTTATCTTCCAATGAGATTAATAACCCTAGATAACCGCGATCGTAAATTACCTGAAATTCTCCTTAAGTGTAGATCTAATGCGACGATCGCCAACAAGAGATTCTAACTAACATTCAACCTAGAACTATTAGCCTAGATTTAATATGATAGAAGCATTAAGCATGAGAATTAGATTATTCCAAGCAACAATTACACAATCAAGAATTATTTAACTTGTCTTCTGAATATCTTAACAATATTTCAAAGCTTGACCATAATAAAATATCATTAATTGCTACGTGGATTAGACATACATCGTTTGCTTAATATATGACTTAATCTAGCATACATGAAAGTTTATGTAGATAAACAAAATAAATCTCATGAAACAATAAATAATATATTAATCGAACCAGTATTTGATAGTAAGGTTCACCTCCCTTCAGAATTGAATTGGAAGAATTAGTTCATATCTTCAAGTAATCCTAGATCTAGAATAATAGATGAATGAATGAAATATAAGAGAGAGATCCCCTCAATATGTTCCTATTAGCCCCTTTTATAACATTAAGATTGCAACTCTAGTCTTTGCTTTGTGTCTAGCCCAAATCCTAATCGCAAAAGGAAATCAGCAGCTTCGCTAGCCGTGTAGTGCGGTCCGCGCCCCATAGGCAGTCCCCAAGCCAAGCTGCGTTCATGTTAAGCTGCTGGGACTTCTTAATCCATGATGCTTGGTCCGTGACCCACTAGCATTCCTTTTCCATGTGTTTAGCAATCCATGACCTGCTAGGAAATAACAATCCTCCAATTTAATATCATTAAATCCGAATAGGAATAGGAGAAGTGTTGCTGGGCCAATCAGTGACCCACAAACCGTGACCCATTCCTTTAATTGTATGGATTCCCTTTGCCTTTTGTAAGTTGGCTAAAAACATAAGCTGCTTCCATTTAATCTCTCCTTTTCATGCTACCATAATCCGTGGCCCACTAGGACATGTAATTCAATTACTTAGCAAGCTGTTGAGTCCACTAAATCTCTAGCCCACATGATTAATTCCATTGCAATCCCTTTATCCAATCCGTGAGCTACTATGCTTGGCAAGCATGATGATGATTGGGCTGAATAAATTTCCTTTGCAAGCTGCTGGACGAATAAGCATATCACTTCCCTATAATTGCTTGCTGAAACCAACCGTGGCCCAATTGCTAATTCGTGAGCAGCTTGAACTCTTGAATGGCATGAAACCGTGGCCCAATTGCTAATTTCATTCGGATCCTGCAACTCTCCTTGCAAGCTGGGGAAACCTTGGACCCATTATACAAGCTGCTTGGTCCAACACTTGCCGAATTGGGTCAACCCATATTTGCATGCAATTTTCCATTTGGGTTTAAAAGCCCACAAACTTATTCCTTTTTCATCACTTCAGCCTTTTTAGCTCTAATTCCTCCTGAAATCAATAAATATCTTAATAAGTCCATATACACTATTAAACATGTAATAACTAAACATAAAGGAATAATAATCATAGAATATTATGTACTTATCAATTTGTAACATCAATGATCATGATCATACTAGTTTACAACCTTTAGCCATAATCATGTCAGCCAATTCATTTTTTGCACTATGAGTCAAAGATATTCATTTGTAACATCAATGGACATGATCATGACAAGCAAAAATTCATCTTTGCACTACGGGCCAAAGAGAACTCTCACCAAAAGCCTTTATCTGTAATACCAAAGGTTATGATTATACCAATACACAATTCCTGGTCATAATCATGTCAATCAACAGTTCATCTTTGCATTACAGGCCAAAGATAATTTTTCACCATAATTTAAGTTTAAGGATGATGATAATGATATAAAGGATGAATAAAAGTGATATCAAGGATGAATATTAAATATTTGTAATTTAATTTATCAAGTGTTCAAGAATGTCCAAATTGTCAACGTGATAACCAATTGTGGAGTAAAATTCAAGAATGATATTTAAGATTTATATATATTTCAAAGATAATTTGGACAAAAAAAGAAAACTAAATTCCGTCGAGAATAGTACTCCGGCGTGAATAGTTTTTCGGCATTTAAAATTTAATAAGAAAGTTTAGGTAATAAATTATTTAAGTGAAATGATATTAGATGAAGCGCAAATCTCAAGACCTTTTTAATCACTTCAGGAATTATAAAAGCAATACTTATCATAGTAAGTTTATATTTAGGAATATGAATTGTAATAATATCACTTGCATAATATGAAGTATGAAATAAAATAATATCCCTTACAAGTATTGAAAGAAAATATTATCCTTTACCTTAGCACGTGACTAGATGCTAGCTGTTTTCTATGAAATTGATCAACTTGAACAATGTTTGCACTCTTTATCAACAATTGGAGTAACCTTACACTCAAAATAAATACTCACAATATTTTAGTAGAAGAATTTTATATTTTTGATGTAGTCATGGTGTGTGTTTAGTTGCTCAACCGAGTAACCTAATTATACTAAAAATTGAAAAAAATAATTAGAACACATGCTTTGACAAAATAAACAAATGAGTTATATAAAATAATGGTAGTGGAATTTGTGGTTCCACGGAAGAAATTAAACCAACTTGTACACGTTTCAACAAAATTTATTTTAATAATAGAGTTGTGGTCCATACTACTTTAGGAAAAGTAGAGTATCGGCAAGTCCAGCTAAATTTACTTTTGTAAAAAGAAAATAATTGAGCAAACATCTGCATATAATACTTATCTTTAATCAACACCTTTTATTCATCAATTATTACACATTTTTAATCTTTCAACAATTATTCACAATTATTAACATAGACTCACAATACTACCAACTTGTCTAATTATATCATATCAAATAATATGAGTTACTGTGTCGTGAAAATTATTGATTTAATAATATGAAATACCGTGTAGTTTCTACTGTGACAATTATTGAGTCAATAATATGAAGTATTGTGCAATACCATGTGATACTGTAGAGTACCGCGTGCTACTGTGGAATAAGGTGTATTACTTTATTTTTATCACCAGTTATTTTAACAGTTAACGGTAAAAGTTTTTCCGTCAATTTTTAAATAGGTTATTTCTGTTGTTTTCCCTATCCGATAGGTATTCTATTATAGGACCCACCAATAATTGGTTATTTCTGCACCGTCGTACGAATAGTTTCTTACAGACTGTTCACTTCATATAATTTTTACATAACACCCATAACTATAATATTTATTAAATCAACATCTTATTATAAACAATTCAAATTCTATTAAAAGTCGGGGTCAACACCAAAACATATTTACCTTGAATAACATATAAACCAACTAATAATTTATAATCCATTCAAGGTGACTTTATTTATAGCATTAAATTATTATTCATATTCCAAAACTTATAAGTGAATAACAAAACTTAAGAAACTCATATATGACAATTTATTATCAAACGTCAGTCCACAATTATGGTATTATCACCATTAACTAGAACTTATTTATGAAATTAATTAATTTTAACAAAAATTAGACTTCAAATACTCTAATTTAGCCTCAAGAATCATCTATTCGGATTTAAAATCATTAAGTTATACATTTTTAAACATTAAAGCATGTTGCTGAAATTCTGCTACAAAAATTCTAAATCAGTCACCTCTTAAAATCCATAACAAATCATATGTTAATCTTTAACGGTTCAAAATTGGTGAACATATTCTCAACTTACGCATGTATAACATATCGAAAAGTTGTAACGATCCAACGGTCGGATCAAGATATATAAATCACGCAATATAGCTTACGAAAATTGATTTTTTCAGATTCTAGCGAACTATAAGTCATTCGGACCAGTATCATTCAAATAGTCACCACGAACAATCCACAAGGCATTTTTGGGAAATTCTTGTTTCTGTGTTTAGCTTACTTTCAGGGCTTTCTTTTGATATAAAAATCATCTTCTAACTCATTATACACAAGGAGATATAGATTTTACAAAATCAAGTAGTAAACTATTTTTTTCTGAAAATTTTCAGATTTTGTTCTTATTTTAATTTCTTGATTTCTTTGGTTTGATTCATGTTTTTGTAAGTTTAATCTATCACATACAAACATAAATATGTCATCTACACATCAACTTCATAAAACTTAACTTCTATCATGAAAATCAAAGAATTTATCAAGGTTTAGATATATTACCCTCTTGGATTTTCTTCTTTTCTTTTTCTTTTTTTCTTTCCTTCTTCTTTCTTCATTTTTCTCTCTATTTTCTGAATATTTGGGGGAGTACGGGAGTGAATGAGGGAGAGAAAGAAATCTAATCATTTATTTTGTTTGCTTAGTAGGTTAGTCAATCCAACCCATATCCCATAATATTTAATTAACCAATCACGTAATGGGTGGGTGAGGGAATGAAGGGAAAAACATAGACAAGCATGGACCATATGAAAAAGAATTTACAGCATATTCTCCCCCCAATAATCAGCTCTTATCCGCATCCCCCTTCTAGAAGATTTATTACTCCCCTTTTAAAATACTCGTTTATCCGATTAATTGCTCTTTTGACCATTTCGGGGACTAAAAATCAACATTTTCGTATTTACAATTTTAGAATAATAATCATAAATTAAATTAGACTTTTATTTCATAAAAATCGGGATCTTACAACATTGCACTATCAAATTTCTCATGCCATTGTTTGTATGCTTGATTTAATCCATAAAAGAACTTCACAAGTCGAAAAACTTTTTTTCTTGTCCTGAAATAATAAACCATTATGGTTGTTCCATGTAGATTTCTTATTCTAAATCCTCATTCAAGAAAGCTGTTTTCACATCCATTTGATGTATCTCTAAATTATATATAGCTGTAATGACTATTAACATCCTAATTAAGGATATTCTTGTCACATGAGAATAAATATCAAAATAATCCAAACTCTTCTTTTACTTGTATCTTTTGATTACAAGTCTTGCTTTATATTTGTCTATAGATCCATCTGCTTTCATTTTCTTCTTGAAATATCCACTTATATCCAAGAGGTTTAGAACCTTGTGGGAGATCTATTAAATCCCACGTATGATTGTGCAGAATGGATTCTACTTCACTATTTATAGCCTCTTTCCAATATGGAGCTTCGGGACTCGACACCGCTTATCTATAAGTTTGAGACTCATTTTCTAACAAATAAGTTAGAAAATATGGACCATAAACCAGGACCATAAGATTTTGATGTTCTATCACGTTTAATACGTCTAGGTTCATCAATATCTTCTAATCCATGATCACTATCACTAACAGTGTCATAAGTTCTTTTATTTGAACTTATTTCTTGTTCATTAGAACTTGGCTCTTGTTCCTTTTTATTTGGAAATACTGTTTCAAAGAATTTAGCATCTTTTGACTCAATAATAATATTTTCTTTTGTCATTATATCATGGGAGACAACTGCTATTAACTCTGAGCACCATACGGAGGACATAATTGTCGTAAGTACATAGTACCAAGTACTGGCCTTGACAAATTTATTTATGCACTTTTGAGATAAGTTGATATATATATATATATATATATATAATGTCCATTTATTTTTCCTAACAATTTGACTATTATAACCTGACGTATACATATAATTTTGCCAAAATTTGGGCATTTTTTATAAGAGTAAAATGGGGCACCTCTCTATAAAAATTATTTTTTAAATACTACGTTTTCCTTAACTTTGTATTCCAAAACAAAAAGTAATAGACTAAGTCTCAACTATCTTCAATTATTTAATACCATTGACTTTTGCAATTAAGACATTATTTTGAAGATAAAATCAAATTTCATTATAGCTATTCAATGCACACCTGTAAACCATAAGAGTACATGCATGTTGGACACTTGCACTGTGAAAGCAAATTGAAAATCATGGAATAGTTGGACCAGTAGAGGAATGAGGGGGACAATGAGCCCTACAAACCGATTTCTCTACATAACAAGGGCCCTTCTTAAGATCAAAACATGCCCCTTGGCCTTCGACAACGGACCAAGTATATCCACCCCCAAACTGCGAAAGGAATAGGCGATAACATCGAGTATAACTTTTCTGGCGGCTGATGAGTGATAGGACTGTTCAACTGGCACTTCAGACACTTCTTCACATACTCGGTTGCTTCATTGAATATTGTAGGCCAGTAATACCCTTGCTGAAGTATCTTATATGCCAAAGACTTCGCCGCCATATGATCCCCGCATATCCCCTCATGAACTTCCCAAAGAGCGTACTCTACCTCGGACGGAATCAAACACTTCAGCAACGAGGAAGAGTAAGCCCTTCGATAAAGATCCCTATCTATCAGTACAAATTTTGAGCTTCTATGTTTTATCTTTCTTGCTAACAACCGATCCGAAGGTAGTACGCCATAGGCTAGATGTTGATGTCGGGAAAAAATCCGCGGGTCGGGTCACAACCCAGATCTTTCTCTCTTTCTAAGTTATCTCTACCTTTACTCTTTTTATTGTGGAAAAGGTTTTGAAGGATTTTTTAGGAATAGGCCAACATGTATCATGTCAACGATTGAACGTTTTTACAGAGTCGCTAGTTGGTAGATTTGAAATAGTTGTACCAACTCAACCGAGTTTTGTTTAAAAGAGGCCCAATTGCTGGACACTGTCGAAATTTGATCTTTGAAAACAAAGTTTGAGTTCGGGGGCTTGGTTAAGTGTGGGGAAGGTGTTAGGCACCCCACAACTCCCGTGTAAACACGGTACCGCATCTTTTCAATATTTTTCTTTTAAATCTATAATGTGTGTGTGAATGCTAGAAGAAAATTGGGCCTATGTTTGATTAAAAGCATGTCTATGCATCGTTGAACCTATATACGAAGGGTTTGATTTGATTTGCAGAAGTCTTTGATTTGATTTGCAAAAGTGTTTGATTTGATTTGCAAATACTTTTCTTTTCGATAAGATTATTGAAATGATGTTTTAAAAGTAGTTTTTTCAAACCCTTACGCTAACATAGGAATTGAAACATATTGATACTTTAGTTTTATCTTTTCAGCTTTTTGGCTCAATTTGAATGGTGATTGTCGGGCTGCGAAGCATCCTCGACCACAAACTATATACAAGTGTCAGTCTTCTCATGGGCATGACAGCCATCAGAGTGACTCTGACACGACAAACTATATTTTCACTATGTTGAGACCTTAAATCCAGATAATCATTTTAAAGTCTTTTCTATGTACATTTTTTACAGAAAAACTGGCAGGATACATTTGTAAAATGGAGTTTGTCCATCGTGGGAATCAGATTCTGATGAATTGGATCATGAATCCCACGATTCCTAGGCTCACATAGGGAGGCCAATAAACCTGCACAGTTCAATTTTGTACAGAAAAAGATAAATATCCAAATATCGCCAGAACCAAAGATTCATTCAGTAAATCCTGGTTCGCACATGGCCGAAGCGTCTCGTTCCCACTAGATAGCGATCTAAGGGCCGCGAGGTAGTTTTATAACTGAAACTAGAAGAATACTAGATTTAAATAAATTTCAGCCATTCTAGCTTCCCAGTTCTGTCTGGACCTATTTTGAACCATTTGAAAGCTAGAATTGGCGAGATTTAAATAAATCTAGTTCGCCCGCAGAAATGTCAGTGCCGATTCATATCAAATGAATATTTAAAGCAATAATTTAATAAAAAAGAGTAAATCAATATATATAATTATATATACGAAAGCTGTAAAGGGCGACATGCTGGTGTCCGAACTGGAATTGAAATATATATATATATATATATATATATATATATATTTATAAAAGCTGTATAAAAGTCACGGAATGATCTAGGCTGGACAGAATTGAAATATATATAGAAAAATAGTAAAAAGGACGATGGGTTTTCACTCCTGTGCCCGGATTGGAAAGCAAATATATATATTTATAAAAAGCTGTATAAAAGCCACGGAATGATCCAGGCTAGATAGAATTGAAATATATATATAAACAGTGAAGGGCGGTGGATTTTCACTCTGAGGCTAGGACAAAAATATAAATATATTTAAATACAGACAGAAAAATAGTCAAATCAAGACTGGGAAGATAAACTAGTAATGGTGAATGGTGCCAAAAAATAGTAAAAAGATCGCAGAATAATCCAGACCAAACTGGAATGTAAATATATATATTTATAATTAAATATAGATAGAAAAGTAGTCAAACCAAGACTGGGAAGATAACCTAGTGTGGTGAATGTTTCTTATATATGCATATATATATATATATATATATATATATATAAAAGCAGTAGACTACCGCGAATTTGACATCCGGGCTAGACATAATTGAAAAGTTAGTATATATACTGTTAAATATATATAAAAAAAAGCCAAACCCAGACTGGGGAGATAACCCAGTCCAGCGAAGTTGCTCAACACGAAGATATTAGTTTATGCAAGCTGTTGAAAGCGACGGATCGTCAATCCAAGTTGTAGAAATGCCAGAAAATGCGTTTAGGTACTAAAATGTACCAAAAGTTAATAAAAACGGCCACGGAACTGAGTTCCGGGCATATTTAGAAAACAAAACTTGATATGCAAGTGTATAAAAGTACGAAGAAGTAATAATAACTTTCTGATTGTAAAAATACTCACAATGGACTGCTATACGGGCTTTTTGTCAAATCGTAAACTTTAAACATCTAAATCTATCGGTTATTTTTTGATATGTGGTAGTATATGGGTATATCTACGTGTTAGAGTGAAAAAATTTGGGTTTGAAAGACAAGAAAATAGTTGGAAAACCAAACGGGCAGAGGTTCGGAGCGTTTTTGAATTGTCAAATGGGTTGGGGGTCACCACTTATTTATAGACCCAGGAGCCTCCACTCTACATGCTTTTGCCGCAGGCAGAGGTGCTGCTCCAAATGGCATGGGCCCCGCGGCGGGTCCCGTTGCATCTAAGTATGTGCACTCTGAGCAACGCGATGTCAGGTTTGAAACTTTCTAACTTTTGATCAGAGCGTCCGTTTGAGGCGTGCTGTACCTTTCCAAAAAGCCCTCACCTAGAGTGTCACAATGACATGGGATATAACATTTCCCGGGTCCAAGAAGATGGGTTCATAACCAGGTCTTCGATTCCCCACAGTTTGTCCGTTGAGCTGTCTTGCGCTGTTTGCACTCGGGATCATTGTTATGGTTCGTTCTGACTTTGGTGGCATCAATTCGGCTTGAGTTTGACCGAATTAGCTTTAAGTTGGTAAAATGACCATTTTGACCCTCCTGAGGTTGCCTTTAGTGCTGGCATGGCCTTTGGTTGACTTCTTGGGGTTGTTTCCAAGGTTTGGATCCCAGTTGATTTTGTTTGTCCTCAGGGTTGTCTCTGAGGCTGACTTGGTCGCTCCAGGTTTTCCTCTGGAGATGTTGTGATGCTTCAGGATAATTTCTGAACTTAACCTGACCTCCCGGGTTGAGACCGAGGCTGACCTGTACTTCCCGGGTTGAGACCGATGTTGATCTGTACCTCGCGGGTTGAGATCGGGGCTGACCTGTACCTCTCAGGTTGAGATTGGGGTTGACTTATACTTCTTGGGTTGAGACCGGGGCTGACCTGTACCTTCTAGGTTGAGACCGGGGCTGACCTGTACCTCCTGGGTTGAGAACGGGGCTAACCTGTACCTCCCGGGTTGAGACCGGGGTTGATCTGAACCACTCAGGTTGAGATCGGGGTTGATCTGTACCTCCCAGGTTGAGATTGAGGTTAACCTGTACCTTCTCGGGTTGAGACCGGGACTGACCTATACCTCCCGGGTTGAGACCGGGGTTAACCTGTACCTCCCGGGTTGAGATCGATGTTGACTTGTACCTTCCAAATTGTGAACGGGGCCGACCTGTACTTCCCGGGTTGAGATCGGGGCTGACCTGTACCTCCCGGGTTGTGACCAGGGTTAATCTGTACCTCTTGGGTTGAGATCGGGGTTGATCTGTACCTCCCGGGTTGAGACCGGGGTTGATCTGTACCTCCCGGATTGAGATCGGGGTTAATTTGATGGCCCGATATTGAGACTTGGGCTGATTTGATGGCCCGGTATTGAGACTGGGGTTGAGCTGATGGCCCGATATTGAGACCGGGGTTGAGCTGATGACCTGGTATTGAAATCGGGGTTGATTTAATGGCCCGGTATTGAGACCGGGGTTGATTTGATGGTCCGGTATTGAGACCGGGGTTAATTTGATGGCCCGATAATGAGACCGGGGTTGAGCTGACGGCCCGGTATTAAGATCAGGGTTGATTTGATGGCCCGGTATTGAGATCGGGGTTGAGCTTATGGCCCGGTATTGAGACCGGGGTTGATGTGATGGTCTGGTATTGAGACCGGGGTTGATTTGATGGCCCGGTATTGAGACTGGGGTTGATTTGATGGCTCGATATTGAGACTGAGGTTGACCTGACGGCCCAGTATTGAGACTAGGGTTGAGCTGATGGCCCTGTATTGAGATCGGAATTGATTTGATGACCCGGTATTTAGACCGGGGTTAATTTGATGGCCCGGTATTGAGACCGGGGTTAAGTCAAAGAGACAATTTTACCCTCCTATAGTGTTAGTAACAGGGAAACAAAATTTTGAGTGTCTACAGATGCCCCTCTTTATCATGTTCATGCAATGTAATGAAATGAACAGGATAAAGATTAGTAGACACGGGAAATTCAAATGCAAAAGGAAGGCAATACATGATAAGGTATGTCATGAATGTCAGATACCTTCGAGGGGGTAGGGTTATCACTGATTGATCACCTTAGTTTCTGCTGGGGATAACGTTATTCATAATATCCATTGGGGTGGCACTGTCAGACGATTACTGGTAACATAACCACTGACTGGTTACCAGAGTTAGGCTATCACAGATTATTTTCGTCTCATTCTGCTGAGGATGACGTTATTTGTGATGAACCTGCTAACTCTGATGAAGATGATATTATTGATGCTACCTTGGTTTGAGACCAATGGTTTTCCATGTCTGTCGAGACTCTTCACGAGGCATATTTTCTTTCCCGGCTGATGCCATTATACATTTCTGAAGGCTCCTTCGTTGGGGATATATCTTTGTTGCCGAGCTTACCTCAGTGGGCTCTGTCGATACCTATCCTAATGATAATTTATCGGTAATTTGCCACAGGAGGTTGAATAACCAATTCTTCTTGTTACTCCCTCTGAGAATGTGTATAACAGATTCCATCATTGGGGATGTATTTGATAGTAGTGTGCATATAAGCCAATCATGTATGATAATAAAGCACATACTTTGTAAACAATTTTATTCATTTATTAATAAAAGTATTCATTTATTAAAGTCATTTAATTATCTACATGATGCTATTTTTATAATATGTAGATAACCTATAGTTTTAAGCAATGCTTTTAGAATCATGATGTTGATCATGCTAATGAGATCTAAATTCTTAAAAGCTTAAAACTAAAATAGTTCCTAATCGTTGGATTACTAAAAAGGGGATTAGTAAATCCGGATAGATTTGCTTGCTCATTGGATAAGGATGATTGATCTCATGATCATTTGTGTGGAGACACTAAAGCAAGTATGTAGGTGCTTATTTGAGAATAAGTTCGCTGAACGTGACTCGCTATGGAATACCTAATGGAGTTTTACTTGCCTGTCAATAGGAATTCCTATTGTGATAGTAGTGAAAGTGATCCTTGGACTTGAGATTATCATAGTATCTTGTATATAATGAATTATACTTTGACTTATTTCTTAAAAACCCTTAGGGTATATCAAAGGGTATGCTTGGGTGTAATAAGTTACACATGGAGATATTGAATGGTCAATAAAAAATCTACCACTTTTAATAAAAGAAGAGATATGTCCTATGTGATTCGTTAAATGACAATCCAGTAGTCCTTGGTCAAGATAAAATGAAATTAGAAAGGAGTTTCTAATTTGCATTATTTGGAGTTGTGCATTTTTCAATCAAAATACATATAATTAAACAAAATAAGACTTGACAGTAATTCCAGGTCTTATATTTAATTGAGATATTGTATGGTGGAAGGATTGAATTGTACGGTAACTATTTACTCACAGGTTCTTTTATGATTAATGTTATAATCTATATTATCTGAAAAATCGTTGATCGCTAGGGAGGCTTATCCTTAGTTGTAGAATAAATATTATTTATTTAAATAGATTATTAGTTTAATTTATTTATTTAAATAAGATTAGAATTGTTCTAATTGATTTATTCACAATCGGTTTAATATTGAGAACCTAAAGGGTCACACCATAAAAGGAAGAATAATTATTTAAGAAGGTAATTGCATAATCGTAATAATGCATTAAGTATAATTAATTTAATATATGGTGATAGAATAAATTAAATAGCTTAATGTTTATTATTTAATATTTTAAAAATATTAAATATAAACTAATAAGAGGAGTCTTATTAATATTATGATAGTAGTGTACATACAAGTCAATCATGTATGATGATAAAGCACGTACTTTGTAAACAATCTTATTTATTTATTAATAAAATATTTATTTATTAAAGGCATTTAATTATCTACATGTTGCTGTTTTTATAATATGTAAATAACCCATAGTTTTAAGCAATGCTTTTAGAATCATGATGATGATCATGCTAATGAGATCTAAATTCTTAGAAAGTTTTAAAACTAAAATAGTTCCCAATAGTGGGATTACTAAAAAGGGGATTAGTAAATCCAGATAGATTGGTACATATGTTGCTTGCTCATTGGATGAGGATAATTGATCTCATGATCATTTGTGTGGAGACACTAAAGCAAGTATGTAGGTGCTTATTGGAGAATAAGTTCACTGAACGTGATTCGCTATGGAATACCTAATGGAGATTTACTCGCCTGTCAATAGGAATTCCTAATGTGATAGTAGTACAAGTGATCCTTAGACTTGAGATCATCATAGTATCTTGTATGTAATAAATTATACTTTGACTTATTCCTTAAGACCTTTTAAGGCATATATAGGGTATGCTTGGGTATAATGAGTTACATATGGAGATAATGAATGATCAATAAAGAATCTACCACCTCTAGTAAAAGAGGAGATATGTCCTATGTGATTCGTTAAATGACAACCCAGAAATCCTTGGCCAAGGTGAAATGAAATTAGAAAGGAGTTTCTAATATGCATTATTTGGAGTTGTGCATTTTCTAATTGAAATACATATAATTAAATAAAATAAAACTTGACAGTAAATCCATGTCTTATATTTAATTGGGACATTGTATGGTGGAAGGATTGAATTGTATGGTAACTATTAACTCACAGGTTCTTTTATGATTAATGTTAAAATCTATATTATCTGGAAAGTCGTTGATCGCTAGGGAGGCTTATCCCTATTGTAGAATAAATGTTATTTATTTAAATAGATTATTAGTTTAATTTATTTATTTAAATAAGATTAGAATTGTTCTAATTGATTTATTCACAACCGGTTTAATATGGAGAACCTAAAGGGTCACACCATAAAAGAAAAAAAAATTATTTAAGAAGGTAATGGCATAATCGTAATAATGCATTAAGTGTAATTAATTTAATCTATAGTGATAGAATAAATTAAATAGCTTAATGTTTATTATTTAATATTTTAGAAATATTAAATATAAATTAATAAGAGGAGTCTTATTAATATTATTACAATTATTATTATTTTAATTTCTAAAAGAGTTTAGTAATTAATTTAATATTAGTACTCTCATTTATTCCTAATAAGATTAGGAGACAAATTAATTAAATAAATTTAATTAATTATTCCCAATGTGGTGGGAAGCCTAAATTAATTAAAAGAGTTTAATTAATTAAAAGAAATCCCATGTCTAATAGGATTAGAAGGGTTGACCAATGTCTATATAAGAGGAGTCTTATAATAGATATTTTTTGATGCAATTCCAATTGTTGGAAAGTACTCCTTTTCTATAGAGGATAGAAAACTAAGGTTTAGCCAAACACCCTCCTTCTTGATAATTTATCTTCCTTGGTGGATCACCTCTAGAGGCCAAACACTTGGGTGGCTAACGTTGATCAAAGAAAGGAATTTAACCCGGAAATTCAAGGAGATCACGAAGAACAAGGAGTTGAACTAGTACCTGTGGAAGTTTCGTTCTACAAGGGTATGATTCCATAACTTTTTATTTATCGTTTTAAATTAATAATTTGCATAAAGGATGATCCGGGTAATGGTTTTGTAGAAATTTTTTAAAACTCTGATATACCATGCTTCCGCTAATTTTTGCAATTTGATTGCGTTACAATTTCGTACAAACCCAACAGTGGCATCAGAGCCAAACCTTTATGCAATTATTAATTATTTTGATTTCATATACATATGGGTATGTATTTAAAATAATTTACTGGGCATAATTAGTTGTATAAATTTATGTTTTATGGAAGAAAGAAAAAAAAATTGGAATTTTTTTTTCCTCTTTTCGTTCGCTGCGTCCGATTCACAAAAGGGCATTAAAACAATTAAAAACAAACCGTATACTACTGAACTTGAAAACGCTCCGTACTAGTGATCAAGGTGCTTTATATATATAAATATACTTTTAATAAAGTACCTTATTTCAAAAGTTATGCAGGATGTTTTTCATTTATATATATATATATATATATAAATAATTTTATAATTAAAATAAAGATTTTATTTTAATCTTGAAATTGGATTTCATGCAATTTAAAATTGCCCATTAAATGATACTCATATATGTATAGAATATTTTAATTCATGAGATGAATATTTATTTATTGATATATATGGTGATATGTATGATAATAAATGGGGATTGATTATGGACTATTTGACCAATGTGACTGGATTTTATTTTAGTTCAATGCTTGAATGAATGAGTTTTATTAAATAGGGTCTGCGTACCTCGTCTTCTCTAATTTTTTTTTCTTGATGTAAAATTTTATCTCCCTCCTATGTACTTCCCCTTGACTGCTGATCAAGGTTTCTATTTAAATTAAATAGTTTAATGTAATAGAAATAGTTAGAATTATCTTGAAGAAATTGGAGACCAAGGAGAAAGGAGCGCGTGAAGACCCGTTTGTATGAAGCCTGGGTTTAAATGTAATAGTTCTGTTTAAATTTAAATTCTTGCACTCCTAGGTTTGACCTTTTGGTTCACTTGGTGGCTCTAGTGAACCAAACTAGAATAAAAGTCCATAATCAATCCGGGTAGAATATAGTATTCTATATTGCATGCTAAATATTATATATATTATATTTTATGCAAACATGCTTTGCATGTTTAATAAAATGACGCGTATTTTATATATATATGTGCATGCGCGCTAAACAAAGATGAGACAAAATAATAACAAACCCCTCAAAGAAAATTATATTAAGTCCGAAGCGTTCAAATGATATTTGGAATATCGAACGTCGCCTTCTAGCATGATAAATTAATAGAGTATTAAATATTTAATATGAGCTTGTTGTGCTATCCACAAGGCGAGTATTGAGTATTTAAGATGTTAATTAATCACATTTGATGCTTATCAAGAAAATTAAACGATCTAGTCTTGTTGTGCTATCCACAAGGACGAACATTTTTCTTTTTTGAATTTATGGAAGTGCTAGGCTGGACTTAACTTAAATTATTTTAGTTCGGATGTGCACACACTTGACCATTATGATTTAAGAAGCAAAATAAAAGGAATTATATGGTGATGTAATTGACAAGAGTTGTCTACCTATTTATTTGTATATCGCTTGTTGTGCTATCCACAAGGTTATATACATTTGAAATGGGATCCTTATTCTCACTAGCAAATCTTTAATTAGATGTTGCCGAACTATATAAGTGAGGGTAATATAGTTTGATGAAAATAGTGGGAGATACCAATTTAAAATAAAGACCTAAAATTTATTTTGGTATGCAAAGTTAATAAAATGAATGTTTGCTAAAATGTTATTTTCTTTCACATGCAGAATTTTAAAAATGTCTAAATCACTAATCTCACTACGAAGCATACTTGATGCAAACAAGCTTACTGGGCCGAATTATGAGGACTGGCTAAGAAATCTGAGAATTGTTCTCACTGCTGAAAAGATTTCTTATGTCCTAAATTCAACTGTCCCTGAATCTGTTTCAGAAACAGCCTCTGAGGAAGAGATTGCCACTTTCAATAAGTGACAAGATGATGCATCTGTGGCTCAATGCATCATGCTCGCATCCATGAATAACGAGCTTCAGCGTTAGCACGTAAACATGGATGCTCCTGCTATGCTGCTTCACTTCAAGGAGTTGTATGGTGAACAGAGTAGGACTGCTAGATATGAGATATCTAAGGAGCTCTTCCGATCTCGGATGACCGAGGGTACTGCTGTCGAGACTCACGTCCTAAAGGTGATCAATTTGATTGAACGCCTTGGACAGCTGGGGTTCGTCATGGATGGGGAGCTGAGTCAAGACTTGGTCTTGCAGTCACTCCTTGAGACCTTATCGCAGTTTGTGATTAATTTTCACATGAATAAGCTAGATGTCAGCTTGCCTGAGCTGCTTAACATGCGAAAAACTGCAGAAGGTCACTTCCCATCCAAGAAGAACCATGTCTTGATGGTGGATTCTTCCAATAAAAGGAAGAGGCCCAATGTATCTTCTGAAAAGAAGAAATCCAAGAAGGCTAAGGGAAAGGGGAAAGAAAAGGAACAAAAGAAACCTGAACCAGCTAAAGGAATGTGCTTTCATTGCAACAAGCCGGGACATTGGAAAAGGAACTGCAAGAAGTATCTAGCAGAGAAGAAGCTTGGAGAAGCTTCGACTTCCAATCAAGGTTTGTTTATGATTGAAATTAATTTTTCTGAAAGTCATAATTCTACTTGGGTATTGGATACCGGCTGTGGTTCTCACATATGTAATACTGTGCAGGGACTGGTCAGAAGTAGAAAGTTGAACAATGATGAGGTGATCCTACGAGTGGGGAATGGAGCAAAGGTTGCTGCATTAGCTGTAGGAACTTATTATTTAGCAATGCCTTCGGGCAAGTCCATTTATCTTAATAATTGTTATTATGTTTCAAATATTATTAAAAACATTATTTCAATTTCTGTATTGGATATGGAAGGATTTAACGTTGTTATAAAGAACAATAGTTGTTCTATTTATAAAGACGATGTTTTATATGGTATTAGAAATTTGCGAAATGGACTTTATACACTTGACTTACAAGAAAATATATTTCAAATTGAACAAACTAAGAAAAGAAAAAGAGATGATATTAATTATACCTACATGTGGCACTGTAGACTCGGTCATATCAATGAAACAAGATTATTCAAGTTGCATAAAGATGGGCTCCTCGAGCTATCCGATTATGAATCATATCCAACTTGTGAATCTTGTCTCATGGGTAAAATGACTAAATCTCCTTTTAGTGGAAAAGGAAAAAGAGTTACAATGTTGTTGGCATTGATTCACACAGACGTTTGTGGGCCTATGACAACAAGTGCACGGGGTGGGTATTCTTATTTTATTACTTTCACTGATGATCACTCAAGATTTGGATATGTGTATTTAATGAAATACAAGTCAGAATCATTTGAAAAGTTCAAAGAGTTCAGAAGTGAAGTAGAGAAACAAACGGGCAAGAGTATAAAGATACTTCGATCAGATCGAGGTGGAGAATACTTAAGCGGTGAGTTTCTCAATTGTCTCAAAGAAAATGGTATAATCTCACAATGGACTCCTCCAGGTACACCACAGTTAAATGGAGTATCTGAAAGGAGAAATCGAACACTGTTAGACATGGTTCGATCCATGATGAGTTTTACCAACCTTCCAATTTCCTTCTGGGGATATGCCCTAGAAACGGCTGCATACCTACTTAACAAGGTACCTACCAAATCCGCCCCAAAGACTCCATATGAGATGTGGAAGGGGAGGAAACCAAATCTTAAGCATGTTAAGACTTGGGGTTGTCCAGCTTATGTCAAAAAATTTGAACATGATAAGCTACAAACTAAATTCGAAAAGTGTAGATTTGTGGGATACCCTAAAGAAACTGTAGGGTATTATTTCTATCATCCAACTGATCAAAAGGTATTTGTTGCGAAACATGCTGCCTTCTTGGAAAAGGAGTTTATCCATGAAGGGGTCAGTGGGAGTAAGATATATCTTGAAGAAGTTCAAGAACCACAAATTATCACGGATCAAAGTCAGGTACCTGACCAAGTAGAAGAACCTACTATACCACACCCTGTTCATAAATCTGGGAGAGTACCGAAGATACCTGAGAGGTATGGATTCGTTATAGAGGATGACGATGAGGTACACATCATGAATGATGATGATCCATTGAATTACGAACAGGCTATGAGTATTAAAGACTTAGGGAAATGGCTTGAAGCCATGAAATTCGAAATGGACTCTATGTATGAAAACAAAGTATGGACTTTGGTTTCACCACCTGAAGGCATTAAGCCTATTGGGTGTAAATGGGTCTTTAAAAGAAAGACTGGAGCGGACGGCAAGGTGGAGACCTATAAGGCCCGACTGGTTGCAAAAAGTTTCAAACAAAGACAAGGAGTTAACTATGATGAAACCTTTTCACCAGTAGCTATGCTCAAGTCCATTCGGATTTTGCTTGCGATTGCAGCTTATAACGACTATGAGATCTGGCAGATGGACGTGAAAACGGCCTTCCTCAATGGAAAACTTGAGGAGGATGTGTATATGACACAGCCAGAGGGATTTGTTTCAAAGGTTGGAATAAATCAAGTCTGTAAGCTGCAACGATCCATTTATGGATTGAAGCAAGCTTCTCGTAGATGGAACATTCGTTTTGATGAGACAATCAAAGAGTTTGATTTTATCAAGAATGACGATGAACCATGTGTGTACAAGAAGGTTGGTGGTAGCGCAGTTTCATTCCTTGTATTATATGTTGATGATATATTACTGATAGGGAATGACATTCCTATGCTACAATTGATTAAAATCTGGTTATCTAAACACTTCTCCATGAAGGACTTGGGAGAAGCATCCTATATTTTGGGGATAAAGATCTATAGAGATAGATCTAAAAGGATGCTTGGTTTATCCCAAGGAACGTACATTGATGCAATGCTAAAGAGATTTAGCATGGAAGATTCCAAAAGAAGTCTCATGCCGATGAGCCATGGAATACATCTCAACAAGAAACAGGCCCCAAAGACACCTAAGGAGAGAGACCATATGAGTAAAATCCCTTATGCTTCTGCAATAGGATCTATCATGTACGGTATGATATGTACTAGACTGGATGTTGCTCATGCACTTAGTGTAACGAGCAGATACCAGTCGAATCCAGGAGAAGAGCACTAGAAGGCAGTGAAGAATATCCTAAAATACTTGAGAAGGACTAAGGATATTTTTCTTGTCTACGGTGGGTTTGAATTAAAACTCGAGGGCTTCACAGACTCAAGTTTTCAAACGGACCAAGATGACAGTAAATCTGTTTTGGGGTATGTTTTTACCTTGAACGGAGGCGCAGTGAGTTGGAAGAGTTCCGAGCAGCAAACAGTTGCTGATTCAGTGACAGAGGCAGAGTATATAGCTGCAAAGGAAGCTGTTTGGATGAAGAAGTTCATAACTGAACTTGGTGTTGTTCCTAGCATTGGAGAAGCAGTTCCCGTTTACTGTGACAACACAGGAGCAGTTGCACAGGCTAAGAAACCGAGGTCTCATCAGAAATTTAAACACGTGTTGCGGTGATTTCATTTGATCAGGGAGATCATTGAAAGAGGAGACGTCACCTTGGAGCGTGTAGACTCTCAAAACAACATTGCAGATCCATTTACTAAAGCTTTAACACAACAACAGTTTGATCGTCACTTAGAGAAGATGGGTATGAGATACCATGGTGATTGGCTTTAGCGCAAGTGGGAGATTGATAGTAGTGTGCATACAAGCCAATCATGTATGATGATAAAGCACGTACTTTGTAAATAATCTTATTTATTTATTAATAAAATATTTATTTATTAAAGGCATTTAATTATCTACATGTTGCTGTTTTTATAATATGTAAATAACCCATAGTTTTAAGCAATGCTTTTAGAATTATGATGATGATCATGCTAATGAGATCTAAATTCTTAGAAAGTTTTAAAACTAAAATAGTTCCCAATCGTGGGATTACTAAAAAGGGGATTAGTAAATCCAGATAGATTGGTACATATGTTGCTTGCTCATTGGATGAGGATAATTGATCTCATGATCATTTGTGTGGAGACACTAAAGCAAGTATGTAGGTGCTTATTGGAGAATAAGTTCACTGAACGTGATTCGCTATGGAATACCTAATGGAGATTTACTCGCCTGTCAATAGGAATTCCTAATGTGATAGTAGTACAAGTGATCCTTAGACTTGAGATCATCATAGTATCTTGTATGTAATAAATTATACTTTGACTTATTCCTTAAGACCTTTTAAGGCATATATAGGGTATGCTTGGGTATAATGAGTTACATATGGAGATAATGAATGATCAATAAAGAATCTACCACCTCTAGTAAAAGAGGAGATATGTCCTATGTGATTCGTTAAATGACAACCCAGAAATCCTTGGCCAAGGTGAAATGAAATTAGAAAGGAGTTTCTAATTTGCATTATTTGGAGTTGTGCATTTTCTAATTGAAATACATATAATTAAATAAAATAAGACTTGACAGTAAATCCATGTCTTATATTTAATTGGGACATTGTATGGTGGAAGGATTGAATTGTATGGTAACTATTAACTCACAGGTTCTTTTATGATTAATGTTAAAATCTATATTATCTGGAAAGTCGTTGATCGCTAGGGAGGCTTATCCCTATTGTAGAATAAATGTTATTTATTTAAATAGATTATTAGTTTAATTTATTTATTTAAATAAGATTAGAATTGTTCTAATTGATTTATTCACAACCGGTTTAATATGGAGAACCTAAAGGGTCACACCATAAAAGGAAAAATAATTATTTAAGAAGGTAATGGCATAATCGTAATAATGCATTAAGTGTAATTAATTTAATCTATAGTGATAGAATAAATTAAATAGCTTAATGTTTATTATTTAATATTTTAGAAATATTAAATATAAATTAATAAGAGGAGTCTTATTAATATTATTACAATTATTATTATTTTAATTTCTAAAAGAGTTTAGTAATTAATTTAATAATAGTACTCTCATTTATTCCTAATAAGATTAGGAGACAAATTAATTAAATGAATTTAATTAATTATTCCCAATGTGGTGGGAAGCCTAAATTAATTAAAAGAGTTTAATTAATTAAAAGAAATCCCATGTCTAATAGGATTAGAAGGGTTGACCAATGTCTATATAAGAGGAGTCTTATAATAGATATTTTTTGATGCAATTCCAATTGTTGGAAAGTACTCCTTTTCTATAGAGGATAGAAAACTAAGGTTTAACCAAACACCCTCCTTCTTGATAATTCAACTTCCTTGGTGGATCACCTCTAGAGGCCAAACACTTGGGTGGCTAACGTTGATCAAAGAAAGGAATCTAACCCGAAAATTCAAGGAGATCACGAAGAACAAGGAGTTGAACTAGTACCTGTGGAAGTTTCGTTCTACAAGGGTATGATTCCATAACTTCTTATTTATCGTTTTAAATTAATAATTTGCATAAAGGATGATCCGGGTAATGGTTTTGTAGAAATTTTTTTAAACTCTGATATACCATGCTTTCGCTAATTTTTACAATTTGATTGCCTCACAATTTCGTACAAACCCAACATATTATTACAATTATTATTATTTTAATTTCTAAGGGAGTTTAGGAATTAATTTAATATTAGTACTCTCATTTATTCCTAATAAGATTAGGAGCCAAATTAATTAAATGAATTTAATTAATTATTCCTAATGTGGTGGAAAGCCTAAATTAATTAAAGGAGTTTAATTAATTAAATGAAACCCCATATCTAATAGGATCAGAAGGGTTGACCAATATCTATATAAGAGGAGTCTTATAATAAATATCAGTTAATGCAATTCTAATTGTTGGAGAGTACTCCTTTTCTATAGAGGATAAAAAACTAGGGTTTAGCCAACCACCCTCCTTCTTGATAATTACTCTTCCTTGGTGAATCACCTTTTGAGGCCAAACACTTGGATGGCTAACGTTGATCAAAGGAATGAATCTAACCCAGAAATTCAAGGGGATCACATAGAACAAGGAGTTAAACTCGTACCTGTGGAAACTTCGTTCTACAAGAGTATGATTTTATAACTTCTTATTTATCGTTTTAAATTAATAATATGCATAAAGGATGATTCGGATAATTATTTTGTAGAAAATTTTTAAACTCTGATATAGCATGCTTCCGCTAATTTTTACAATTTGATTGCGCCATGATTTTGTACAAACCCAACAGTGGCATCAGAGCCAAACCTTTATACAATTATTAATTATTTTAATTTCTTATATATGGGTATGTATTTAAAATAATTTATTGGGCATAATTAATTGTATACAATTATTTTTTATGAAGAAAGAAAAAAGAACGAAACACAATAAAAATCGCGAAACACTGATTATTTCGTGGGTCTGTTTTGTTTTTTCAAAAGTGGACTTCCGTTCTATATATAATCTGTTAACATATATATATACACTAGATTATATGTAATCTACTAACATATATATATATATATATATATATATATATAATATTCTTAATAATTTTATAATTAAAATAAAAAATTTATTTTAATCTTGAAATTGGATTTAATGCAAATTAAAATTGCTCATTAAATGATACTCATATATATATGGAATGATTTAATTCATGAGATGAATATTTATTTATTAATGCATGGTGATATGTATAAAAATATATGAGGTTGATTATGGACTATTAACCAATATGATTGAATTTTATTTTAGTTGAATGCTTGAATGTATGTGTTTTATTAAATGGGGTCTGCGTACCTCGTCTTCTCTAATTTATTCTTGATGTAAATTCTATCTCTTTCCTATGTACTTTCCATTGACAGCTGATCAAGGTTTCTATTTAATTTTAAAATAGTTTATGTAATAGAATTAGTTAGAATTATATTAAAAAATTGGAGACCAAGGAGTAAGGAGCGCGTGAAGACCCGTTTATAATAGAGCTTGAGTTTAAATGTAATAGTTTAAATTTAAATTCTTGCACTCCTAGGTTTGACCTTTTGGTTCACTTGGTGGCTCTAGTGAACCAAACTAGAATAAAAGTCCATATTCAATCTCGGTAGAATATAGTATTCTATATGTGCATGCTATTATTATAAATATTATATTTTATGCAAACATGTTTCGTATGTTTTAATAAAATGACGCGTATTTTATATGTATATATATGCATGCGCGCTAAACAAGATGAGATAAATAACAACAAACCCCTCAAAGAAATTATATTAAGTCTAAAGCGTTCAGAGATATTTGGAATATCGAACGTCGCCTTCTAGCATAATAAATTAATAGAGTATTAAATATTTAATACGAGTTTGTTTTGCTATCCTTGCGTATTTAAGATATTAATTTAATCACATTTGATGCTTATCAAGAAAATTGAACAATATTATTTTGTTGTGCTATCCACAAGGACAATATTTTTCTTTTTTGAATTTATAAAAGTGCTAGGTTGGACTTAACTTAAATTATTTTAGTTTGGATGTACACACACTTGACCATTATGATTTAAGAGGCAAAATAAAAAGGAGTTACATGTTGATGTAATTGACAAAGAGTTGTCTACCTATTTATTTATATATCATTTGTTGTGCTATCCACAAGGCTATATACATTTGAAATAAGATCCTTATTCTCACTAGCAAATCTTTAATTAGATGTTGCCGAACTATATAAGTGAGGATAATATAGTTTGAAGAAAATAGTGGGAGACACCAATATAAAATAAGACCTAATTTATTTTGGTATATAAAATTAATTAAATGAATATTTGCTAAAATGTTATCTTTTCACATGCAGAAATTTAAAAATGTCAAAATCACTAATTTCACTGCATAGCATACTTGATGCTAACAAACTGACCGGGCCGAATTACACGGACTGGTTAAGGAATCTGAGAATAGTTCTCACTGCGAAAAAGATTTTTTATGTCCTAAATTCACCTGTTTCTGGAACAGTTCCAAAATCAGCCTCTGAGAAAGAGATTGCCACTATTGTAAAGTGGCAAGATGATGCATCTATAGCTCAATGCATCATGCTCGCATCCATGAATAACGACCTTCAGCGTCAGCATGAAAACATGGATGCTCCTACTATGTTGCTTCATCTCAAGGAGTTGTATGGTGAACAAAGTAGGACTGCTGGATATGAGATATCTAAGGAGCTCTTCCGATCTCGGATGACTGAGGGCACTGCCGTCGAGACTCATGTCCTTAAGGTGATCAATCTAATTGAACGCCTCGGACAGCTTGGGTTCGTCATGGATGGGGAGTTGAGTCAAGACTTGGTCTTGTAGTCACTCCTTGAGACCTTCTCGTAGTTCGTTGTTAATTTCCACATTAATAAGTTAGATCTCAGCTTGCCTGAATTACTTAACATGTTAAAAACTGCAGAAGGTCATTTCCCATCCAAGAAGAACCATGTCTTAATGGTGGATGATTCTTCCAAGAAAAGGAAGAGGCCCAAGGTATCTTCTGAAAAGAAGAAATCTAAGAAGGTAAAGGGCAAGGCAAAAATGAAGGAACAAAAGAAACCTGATCTAGCTAGCAAATGAATGTTCTTCCATTGCAACAAGTCGGGTCATTGGAAGAAGAACTGCAAGAAGTTTCTGGCAGAGAAGAAGCTTGGAGAAGTTTTGACTTCCAATCAAGGTTTGTTTATGATTGAAATTAATTTTTTAGAAAGTCAAAATTCTACTTGGGTATTGGATACCAGCTGTGGTTCTCACAAATATAATACTGTGCAGGGACTGGTCAGAAGTAGAAAGCTAAACAAGGATGAGGTTTGTCCTACGAGTGGGAAATGGAGCAAAGATTGTTGCATTAGCTGTAGGTACTTATTGTTTAGCACTGCCTACGGGCAAGTCCATTTATTTAAATAATTGTTATTTTGATCCAAATATCATTAGAAATATTATTTCTATTTCTGTATTAGATATGGATGGATTTGAAATTATAATAAAGAACAACAGTTGTTCTATTTATAATAACAATGTTTTATATAGTGTTGGTAATTTGTGAAATGAACTTTACATACTTGACTTGCATGAAAATATATTTCAAATAGAACAACCTAAGAAAAGGAAAAGAGATGATATTAATTATACCTATATGTGGCACTATAGACTCGGTCATATCAATGAAACAAGATTATTCAAGTTGTATAAGGATGGGCTCTTAGAGCTGTCTGATTTTGAATCATATCCAACTTGTGAATCTTGTCTCATGGGTAAAATGACTAAATCTCCTTTTAGTGGAAAAAGAGAAAGAGTTACAGAGTTGTTAGCGTTGGTTCACACAGACGTTTGTGGACCTATAACAACAAATGCACGGGGAGGGTATTCTTATTACTTTCACTGATGATCACTCAAGATTTGGATATGTGTATTTAATGAAATACAAATCTGAATCATTTGAAAAAGTTCAAAGAGTTCAGAAGTGAAGTAGAGAAACAAACTGGCAAAAGTATTAAGATTCTTCGATCAGATCGAGGTGGTGAATACTTAAGCGATGAGTTTCTCGATTGTCTCAAAGATAACGGTATAATCTCACAATGGACTCCACTAGGTACACCACAGTTAAATGGAGTATCTGAACGGAGAAATCGAACATTGTTGGACATGGTTCGTTCCATGATGAGTTTTATCGATCTTCCAATTTCATTCTGGGGTTATGCCCTAGAAACGACTACATATATACTAAATAAGGTCCCCTCAAAATACGTCCCCAAGACTCCATATGAGATGTGGACAGTGAAGAAACCTAGTCTTAAGCATGTTAACATTTGAGGATGTCCAACTTATGTGAAAAGATTTCAAAATGATAAGTTTGAGACAAGATCTGATAAGTGCACGTTTGTGGGATATCCTAAAGAAAGTTTGGGATACTATTTCTACAATCCTACTAAGCAAAAGGTGTTTATTGCAAAACACGCTACCTTATTGGGAAATGAGTTTATCCTTGAAAGGGCTAGTGGGAGAAAAATAGATCTTGAAGAAATTCAAGAACCACAAACCACTGCAGATCAAGTGGATAAACCTGTCCAAGTAGAGACATCTTCTGTACAACACCATATTCGTAAATCTGGAAGAGTACCGAAGATACCTGAAAGGTATCGATTCGTCATAGAGGATGGCGATGAGGTACACATCATGAATGATGATGATCCATTGAATTACGAACAGGCTATGAGTAATAAAGACTTAGAGAAATGGTAGATGACCATAAAATCTAAAATGAATTTTTGAAGCAATGCTTAAGTCCATTTGGATTTTACTTGCTATTGCAGCTTATTATTACTAAATCTGGCAAAATAGACGTGGAAACGCCCTTCCTCAAATATACATTATTAGAGGATAATGTATGTATGATATAACCAGATGGATTTATTTCAATGGTTGAAGCAAATCATGTATACGAGCTACAACGATCCATTTATAGATTGAAGCAAGCTTCTCGTAGATGGAACATCCGTATTGATGAGACAATTAAAGAGTTTGATTTTATCAAAAATGAGGATGAACCATATTTGTACAAGAAGGTTAGTGGGAGCACTGTTTCATTCCTTCTATTATATGTTGATGATATATTACTGATAGAGAATGTCATTCATATGATACAATCGATCAAAATAAAGTTGTCTAAACATTCCTCCATGAATGATTTGGGTAGAACATCTTACATTGGGGATATAAATCTGTATATATAGATTTAAAAGGATGTTCGGCTTAACCCAAGGAACATATATTCATTAGATGTTAAAGGCGTTTATGTAAGACCCCAAATTTTATGAATAAGATTTAATTTTCTTTATATATTATTTAAAAATAGTAAGGTGTTGATTTGATAAATGTGATAAGTTATGGGTGAAATGTGCAAAGTTTACAAAGTAAGCAAGTGATTATAAAATATTCGTTGTGTCGAAAAATATTCGTTTGGTCGAGGAATATTCTTTTTGTCAGAGAATATTTGTACGACGACGCAGTCATTGGTGGACCCCACAACGGAATGAATGTCGAATATAGAAAGCGACAGAAGTAACCTTTTTATAAAAATAATGGTAAAATTATTACCGTTAGTACTGTTGAAATACCCGGTGGTTAAAATACAGTAATACGTGGTATTGCACGGTAGCACACGGCATTGCACAGTATTTTAAATTTTTTATTCTTACGTAGGAAGGCACTTACTCAATTATTGTTACAGTAATTACTGTTCAATATTTTATATTATTGATTCAATAATTGCATAATATATTATTGGTTCAATATTTGCTACGTTGATATTTTATATCAATAAGTGCTACTTTGCTATTTTATATTATTGATTCAATAATTGTCATTGCACATTATTTCAAATTATCAAATCAATAATTCGTATTATTTAAATAATATTATTAGATAGCATTATTGGCAATGTCTAAGGAAGTTCTGTCTAGAAAAGGGGTTGATTAATTATGCGACAATAAGGAGAAATCCTTATCGGAAGGCCCCCTCTTTCTTGGGAACGACCTGGTTGTCAATATTGTAGTTCTGTAATATTATTTGTGAATAATTAATTTTTGATATATATGATAAGGAAATATTTATTCAATGTGGATTTAAACGGAGAAATTTTTAACATGTGACATTTGTTGAAAGTTGGTATTTTATCTTGTCCAATAAAATAATTCATTCAAATATATTATTATAATATTACATTATAGTAGTATGATGTGATTATATAATAGTATGATTTTTATAATTTGAATGGTAACATTATTATAGTAAAATTCATGGTATAAAAGTTAAACGAGGTGAAAGAGTGCAAATTGAATTTGAACTCTTATGATGCAAACAATGATGTCATTGGAGCGATGAGATAAGCAATAATGTCATCAGAGCGATGGGATAAGCAATGATGTCATAGATCGATGATGTAAGCGATGATGTCATAAATTATGACAAAAAGACTATTTTACCCTTACTCTGCCGAGCCTATAAATAGAAGCTCATTTCTTCATTATTTCTCACCAATTCACTAAAGCTATAGAGAGAGAAAGTATAGAGAGAATAAGAGAGAAAGAAGAAGAGTATTATGCTATTATGCTAGTGCAGTCTTCAAATTTTAAGGTAAGGGGTATTATTTCTTTCGTATTCATGAAGAGAGTCATTTTCTTTCAATACTCGTAAGGGTTGTTATTCCATTCTTTATTATTCTGTTGGAATAACCTGTCTACGCAGACTACCGCATGCGTGGTGAAATCCTGTTGTTATTCCATTCTTTATTATTCTGTGGGAATAACCTGTCTACGCGGACTACTGCATGCCTGGTGAATAACCCTTCGTATTCAGCTGTTATTAAATTATAAAAATAATCTGTTTGAGCGGACTACCGCTAGTCGGGTGAAAATCCAATTGCAGTTTCGTATATTGTTTCATTTCAGATTCCTAACTCTAAACTTACTACGGTAAGTATTGCTTCTATAATTCCTGAAATGATCAGATATTACTTGAGTTTTGCGCTTCATCTAATATTATTTCACTGGATTATTGGTCTGAACTTTCTTGTGAAATTTTTATCTTTTTATGTCGAGTTACTATTCACGAGTTACTATTCACGGGGTACTATTCACGGTAAAAAAAATATTTTTTTTCTTCCAAATCATCTTTGATTGGATCCAGGTTTTGATCTTCATTCTTGAACTCTGGATAAATTCTCTAATATTTGTCCTTTATCTCACTGGATCCGTTATTCGTATTATTTTTCATCATCCTCAGTTCTAAATGGTGATATAACTGAATATCTTTGGCTTGTAGTGCAAAGATGAATAATTACGTGATAAATATCTTTGGCCTGTAGTGCAAAGATGAATAATTACCTGATGAATATCTTTGGCCCGTAGTGCAAAGATGGACATGTGTTGAGATGAACATAACCAACTGATGATACAAATGAATATCTTTGGCCCGTATTGCAAAGATGGATATTTGATTCGAGATGTATTTTGATTGATGTTACAGGGATAAAATATTGATGATGTACTTTTAAATCAAAGAAGATAGTAGACATTATTCTTTACTTAACTCTTCTAATAAATTGTTATTTTCGCTGCGAATATTGATCTAAAACTTGTTGTCCATAATATTTTATCTAATTTATTGAAGGCTAACGATAATTTATTTTCCATTATCTTAGTCATAATATTCTTTACTGGGCTAGTTAAGCTCACCCTTTTCTTCCATTGTTCTCTTAAGAAAATGAGAATATCACGGGTACTAGTCGGGGAATGGAGTGATGGTCCGAGTTAGAGCTGTAAAAGTCCTCACTATTTTTTTTATTTAAAATAGTGTGATAATAAATGTAACGAGGACTTAGTTTGAATGTTAATATTTTCTACATATCTGTATTGACACTCATAGTTGTGTGGTCGTATTTTGCACGACCGTGTGATATGAAAGATTGTATTTGAATTTTATTGAGTGTATTTGGCGACTCAAAATGGGTTGAGTATTGAACCTATTTTAGGGGCGTCACAGTTTAGCATGACAAACTCCAAAATTTTGTCTCATTATGATGAGCCATGGAGTGTATCTCTTTAAAATTGTCCTCAATAAAAGAGAGATCGCATGAGTTACTATCATGTATACAATGATATATACGAGACTTGATGTTGATCAATCATATTCTAGAGATGATCACTGTAGGACAGTGATAAATATCTTAAAGTACTTAACTGATACTAAGGATGTCATCATGACATATGATGGGTTTGAATTAAACTAGAGGACTAAACAGACTCAAGTTTTTAGACTGACCAAGACGACAACAAATCCACTTTAGGGTAAGCCATTACCTTGAAAGGTGGTGCAGTGAATTAGAAAAGTTCCAAACAACAAAAGGTTGTTGGTTTAGTGACAAAGACAAAGTATATAACTGTAAGTGAAGCTACAAGTTGATGTTTCGGATAAAAAGTTTATTACAGAACTAGGAATAGTTCCTATGTCTCATCTTGAATCTAAACATATGTTGCGGCACTTTGATTAAAAAAATCATTGAAAGAGGAGACATCACCTTAGAGCGTGTAGACTCTCAAGACAACATTGCAGATCCATTTACTAAAGCATTAACACAACAACAGTTTGATTGTCACTTAGAGAAGATGGGTATGAGATATCATGGCGATTGGCATTAGTGCAAGTGGGAGATTGATAGTAGTGTGCATACAAGCCAATCATGTATGATGATAAAGCACATACTTTGTAAACAATTTTATTTATTTATTAATAAAAGTATTCATTTATTAAAGTCATTTAATTATCTACATGATGTTGTTTTTATAATATGTAAATAACCCATAATTTTAAGCAATACTTTTAGAATCATGATGTTGATCATGCTAATGAGATCTAAATTCTTCAAAGCATAAAACTAAAATAGTTCCCAACCGTTGGATTACTAAAAAGGGGATTAGTAAATCCGGATAGATTGGTACATATGTTGCTTGCTCATTGGATAAGGATGATTGATCTCATGATCATTTATGTGGAAACACTAAAGCAAGTATGTAGGTGTTTATTGGAGAATAAGTTCACTGAACGTGACTCGCTATGGAATACCTAATGGAGTTTAATTTGCCTGTCAATAGGAATTCCTAATGTGATAGTAATACAAGTGATCCTTGGACTTGAGATCATCATAGTATCTTGTATGTAATGAATTATACTTTGACTTATTCCTTAAAAACTCTTAGGTTATATCAAAGGGTATGCTTGGGTGTAATAAGTTACATATGGAGATAATGAATGGTCAATAAAGAATCTACCACTTCTAGTAAAAGAAGAGATATGTCCTATGTGATTTGTTAAATGACAACCCAATAGTCCTTGGCCAAGGCAGAATAAAATTAGAAAGGAGTTTCTAATTTATATTATTTGGAGTTGTGCATTTTCCAATCGAAATACATATAATTAAATAAAATAAGACTTGACAGTAATTCCATGTCTTATATTTAATTGGGACATTGTATGGTGGAAGGATTGAATTGTAAGGTAACTATTTACTCACATGTTCTTTTATGACTAATGCTAAAATTTATATTATCTGAAAAGTCGTTGATCGGTAGGGAGGCTTATCCTTAATTGTAGAATAAATATTATTTATTTAAATAGATTATTAGTTTAATTTATTTATTTAAATAAGATTAGAATTGTTCTAATTGATTTATTCACAACCTGTTTAATATGGAGAACCTAAAGGGTCACACCACAAAAGGAAGAATAATTATTTAAGAAGGTAATGGCATAATCGTAATAATGCATTAAGTATAATTAATTTAATCTATGGTGATAGAATAAATTAAATAGCTTAATGTTTGTTATTTAATATTTTGGAAATGTTAAATATAAATTAATAAGAGGAGTCTTATTAATATTATTACAATTATTATTATTTTAATTTCTAAGGGAGTTTAGGAATTAATTAAATATTAATACTCTCATTTATTCTTAATAAGATTAGGAGCCAAATTAATTAAATGAATTTAATTAATTATTCCTAATATGGTGGGAAGCCTAAATTAATTAAAGGAGTTTAATTAATTAAATGAAACCCCATGTCTAATAGGATTAGAAGGGTTGACCAATATCTATATAAGAGGAGTCTTATAATAGATATCAGTTGATGCAAATCTAATTGTTGGAGAGTACTCATTTTCTATAGAGGGAAGACAACTAGGGTTTAGCCAACCACTTTCCTTCTTGATAATTCCTCTTCCTTGGTGGATCACCTCTAGAGGCCAAACACTTGGGTGGCTAACGTTGATCAAAGAAAGGGATCTAGCCCGAAAATTCAAGGAGATCACAAAGAACAAGGAGTTAAACTCGTACCTGTGGAAGCTTCGTTCTACAAGGGTATGATTCTATAACTTCTTATTTATCATTTTAAATTAATAATATGCATAAAGGATGATCCGTGTTATGGTTTTGTAGAAATTTTTTAAACTTTGATATACCATGCTTCCGCTAATTTTTCCAATTTGATTGCGCCATGATTTCGTACAAACCCAACAAGATTATTATATTGCTTCCATCACCGGATCAACTCCCGATGCTTCGCTTGGGTTGCGCCAACGGCTGAGACGTTGGTGTTGAGCCAACAACTGAACTGTCACCGGTCTGTACCCGAAGCATCGCTGGAATTGTGCCAATAGCTGAACTATCACCAGTCAGTACTCGATGCTTCGATGGGGTTGTGCCAACGGTTGAACTGTCACCGGTCTGTACTCGACGCTTCGCTGGGGTTGTGCCAATAGCTGAACTGTCATTGATCAGTACCCGACGGTTCGCTGGGGTTGTGCCAACGACTGAATTGTCACCGGTCAGTACCCGACGCTTTGATGGGGTTGTGCTAAAGGCTGAACTGTCACCGGTCTATCCCCGACGCATCGCTGGGGTTATGCTAACGACTGAATTATCACCTGTCTGTACCCGATGCTTTGCTAGCTTTGTGCCAATGGCTGAACTGTCATCGGTCAGTACCCGACGCTTACCTGGGGTTGTGCCAAGGGCTGAACTGTCATCTGTCTGTACCCGACGCTTCAAATGTGGCAGTTTTCGACAATTTTGCGCAGTTTTTTGCAATTTTTTTGCAGTTTTTCAACAGTCTTCATCATTGATCCCAAGACATTGCTTCGAGATGAATACCAAGGGTTTTCAGGGAGTTCCCCTTTTTGTCAGGATTACGCTGCTTAAACGCAGGATTTTAGGACAAACCGCTCAATCGCGTAGCGATTTTTTCTCAGATTTGACTTCTCAGCTCATATAAACTCCGTTTCAACTCTAACCAAACTGAGTCGGAGGGAGCGGGGCCCACCTTGGGGAGCCGCAGCTAGAGGTACGGCAGCCGTAGGTAGGCCTGCTTCTACCTGTGGCTTATATATTTGCTTCAGGAGTTCATTTGAAATCAGTTTCATTTCGAGTTTCAAAAGAAATCCGATTTTCTTTTTCAGATCTACAAATTTTTTTTGATTTCATATGTATGCATATTTCACTGTAATGTACGTTTTGACGTAAGAAAATTTAGATTCTGAGACAGTCATATTATACTCTTTTTGATCAGTTTACTTATCCTTTTTAAGGCATAGTGAGTTTGGATTTTCAACTAAAAATGTCCATGGTAATTTGGTTACCATGTGAGGTTTATTTTTGATTTTATTTCATAAATATAAATTGTTCCTATTTTGGGAAGGTGTGCTATTGAATGGCCACCTAGATATGCCTGTGTGTATGCGGACAGTCCATTTTACAAAGGAAACTCTGGCAAAAAATTTCAGAAGCCCGAGTATTTAATAAACACACAATTTTGACTCTACTGGGGATTTTTAAATGACTCGTGCACGTTTTTAGGATTTAGCTTTTGAAAAACATGCAGTTTTGACTATACTAGGGATTTTTAACTGACCCATGCATGTTTTAGGACTTAGAAATGCATAAAGTACTGATTTAACTTAATAAGCCATAGGTTTTAGGCTTACCACACCCCTTCTGAGGTGATTTGGAGACTTTGTCCAGGTGATGGACCGAGATAGACCCGATAGTGCTAGCAGGGTAGTTTCAGGCGTTAGACGGAGGCGAGCTTCTGATGTTCCTCAGCCACATCCAGCCCGACCGCCTCGCAAATTAGCAGAGTCTGTGATTCGTCCAGCATAGGATGAGCAGCCGATTGATATTGATGATGAGCAGGCTCCTTTTGTTGCTCCTGCCCTGGATCAGGCCCCACGTGTGGAGCTTCCAGGCATTGTTGTGCCGACCCAGGAGTTGTTAGGAGACTTGAGTCGTCATCCATCGAGATTTCTCCATGTCAACGAGGTGATTTGAAGTTTTCTTCTTTCTGGATTCTCTTTCTTTCTTTTGCCATTCTCGGGGCACAAGTTTTTGACATGGGTTGGCTTTTGATGTAGGTTCCTGGCTTTACGTAGCCCAGAGGAAACTAGCAACTTGCACTCCTTCTACCATACTTTGCACCTGGAGTACAGGGATATCGTTGACGGCTTGGAGTTTCAGGCCTTCTTCTTTATTCTTCTCTGCCGTTGCCCCTGGGGTTATATGAGGGCTTTGTCTGAGCGCTGGTTCCACCAGACACAGTCTCTTCATTTGTTGGACTGTGAGGTGATGATGACTCCTATGGATTGGAGGTTTATCATCGGCATTGAGTTCGAGGGTAAGCCAGTGCCTGTCGTGGCTGACATCACACCCACTGCCGTTCGGTCCCTATTGGGCATTCATGCGATGGCGATCAAGGGTCAGACGGTCCGATCGGGTCCCTTGAGCATAGATGCCCAGAGTGGGGCTTTACTTGAGCCTCTGCCTAATGACCATAGGGTTAGGGATCACATCTTGAGGTGATTATTTCTGGTGATCATACGGGGTTATTTTGTAGCCGACAACTCATCGACTGTATCCTTCGCCCTGGTCAGTGGTACCCAATATGTAGAGTACCTCAGTGACTTTGATTGGGGTTCCTACACCTTTGCCTATTTTCTCTGAGGTATGCGCATACTTTCGGAGGGTTTGACGGAGGCTTGGTTAGGGTTCTACCCATTTTTGCTAGTGAGCACATCTTTCTTGTACCTTTTTGATTTCTACATTTACATTTGTCAGCCTTGGTCACTGAGGACTTTGTATATTTACATTGCCAGTTTTGGACGTATGAGAGGCTTCCTTGCCTACGGCCAGCAACTGCTTTAGGTCTGGAGACCTATCCCCAGGGACGATATTGTCATCACTCCACTCTGACGGAGGTCCTTGTTGCTGAGGGTTTTACTCATTCCCGCCTTCAGTTGGAGCTTTTGACAGCCAGAGCGATCTCGTGGATCCCATATACCTCTGAGTTTTTGACTGTTGGATTTGAAGGAGGCTTCCCCATTGGTCGAGAGTTTACATTGTCGACCCGCAGAGTCCCATTTTTGACAGAGGGAGACTGGGAGCTCTATCTAGGTGAGCATGCCATCCAAAGTATCACGGATCAGATCTGTATTTCCATTGTTCCTCCTACTTGGCATCATTAGCCATTGATTCATCCACTGACAGATATCCCTATGGAGGGCATAGACGGCTTTACCTTATCAGAGGGCCCTTACAGCCAGGAGGGATTCAGCAGCTAGTGGAGTCCTCGCACGATTAAAGCTCAGACTCGTACTACCCAGTTTATGGCAAACATGGTGCCTGGGTTTGTGATGATGACAGACTGGATAGCTTGCCTCAGGGAGCCGACTCATTTGGACCAGATCACAGGGCTGACCACGCAGTTGGAGAGAGCTCATTTATTTATCAGATATCTTGGCAGAGATTCGTCAGAGGCATCTTCTTTTGACCCTTCCAGCTCAGGAGCGGACCCCTCTTTATGTCCATTTTCCAACAATTTTACAGGGGCTGATCCTCCTTTGTACCACCCAGATATGCCTGATGACCGTGACTTTGTGTCCACGGAGGAGATGGAGCAGGTTTACCTCCTGAGTGTAGATATATTGGATCTTTTTGGATAGCTATTGTAGCTATATCTTTTGGTCGGCCACTGTTTTGGCTGTTGGGCGGCTGTGCCCCATTTTGATAGACCACTGTTAGTAGTTGGGTGGTGGTGCCCCAGATTCCTATACTTTTTATTTTACTTTGTATTATCAAACATGGACGATGCTTGCAGTAGATAGTTTATTGTAGATATACATGATATTTCCTATCTATTGCATCATATTTTATATTTGTCATCATGCATGTATTATGTTATATGTATGCATTTAGACAGATGAGTTCACATTTGACCCCTGGATGGTCTTATGATACGGTGATACAGATGGCATCTTCTACCGTCAGTCGTATTGAGCATTTACCACCCATCTTCCACCGTCAGTCGTATTGAGCATTTACCACCAGCTGAGGTGGCATCATCCTTGAGATCGTGGTATGAGAGCCTGCCCTTCCCAACCAGAGGGGCAGTGGATTAGATGATGGGGCATTCATTGGCCCTCGTAGACTTTTAGGTGCCATACGGATTTATGGATGGAATCTTATCTTGTTGGATACCCGATAGACAGGTCTTTTACTTTGGGCATCATGAGCTAACTCCGACCCTCGAGGAGTACCAGTGATTTACTGGCTTAGCTTTAGAGGTGCCATGCGCTCGTACGGTGATCAGTGATATGAGGAGACCTTTTATACGGATGTCAGGTCTTCTCCAGAGCGTAGTTATGGATGAGATCATCTTTGGACGTGTAATCTCCATCGACTTTTTGATCGATCGGTTTGGTGATCTTGAAAGTTACGATCGACATGCCAGGGATTTTATTGTATAGACAGAGTCGTGGCGTTTGGCCAAGATAGACGTTTTGTTAATGTGCATTGTAGCCTACGTCTATATGCCGCTATGCTTGGACCATTTGGATATGGGATTGATAGTTGTGGTTCAGGCCCTTCGGCAGGGTAGCACCATCATACCGATGATATTTGCTGAGACGCTAAGAGCAACCACCTACTGCAGTACCCACCCGGAGGGGATTTTTAGAGGCAGTTCAGTCTTGCAGTACGTATGGCTCATATCCCATCTACTACCGATTGGATTTTTCCGACCCCAGGGGTATTGCTTCATCCGTGAGGTAGCCACATCTTACTCCTTCCAGCTCACGGAGTGCTCAGATGCAGGGTTATGGTCAGCATTTTTATCTGACATTGCTCATCCATTCTCGATTCTACCATGCTTTGGGCTAGTCTCCCCCTATATCTTTATGACCCACGTATCTGGCATGGACTATTTGCCTATAGAGGGATTAAGGGGAGTGACTACTTACCATCCTCTGGCTGTTATGGGCCAGTTCGATCAGTTTCAGAGCCTGCATCCGTTTGAGGGGGCTGTTGATCAGAGAATATCAGTTACGTCTATGTCATCTGCTGATTTGATCCGAGTGCATGAGTGTTGGACTCACAGAGAGAGGGCTGATTTCTCTAGTAGCCATCCGGATCGTTCTCCAGAGTACTCAGCGTGGTTGGAGGTAGATATCGCATCAACTGTATTTATTAAGTCAGCTCTGATAATGGACTCAGACGAGGAGGAGCCTATGGAGGATCCTGAATCTCCTACTGAGGATGAGTTGTTCATGGGTTTGAAAGCAGCACTAGTTAGTGACCCGCCGATCATTCATGCAGGGATCGATCCAGCTTTGGCAGATTCTCTAGATAAGATGATCTTTGAGAGAGATCAGGCTAGAGCCCTGATGCTGACTGCCCTGTCTGGCAGAGACATAGCTTTTGTTGATAAGGATGTGGCTCGAGCCATTCAGGATATGACATTGATTGAGAGAGACGAGGCTCGATCTTCTTATGACGCTGTTTTTGTCGATATTGAGGAGACTTTGATCGCCATAGACGCAGCTTTTGCGGAGAGGGATGAGATTCAATTTGCTAGAGATACAGCCTTTGAGGAGATTAAGGAGGTTTTGATTGCCAGGGATGCTTCTTTTGTAGAGAGGGATGCGGCCATAGCTTCCTGGGATTTCCACATTACCGACAGTACTGCTCTCCAATCTTATACTCATGGTCTAGTTACCGAGATGAGTGCATACATTGATGATCACAGTGCCACACTGCAGATGATTGTGGATGTTTTGACCCGTATGGAGGCTGACGGTATTGCACTTACAGAAACTCCTCCATCTTCAGAGAGAGATGCCATGTTGGCATTGTTGGCTCGCTTATCCTTGGGTCCATAGACTAGCTTTGTTTTTCTTGCACATACTAGGTCAGCCATTTTTGTCATGTACAGGACACTATATATATATGAAACAGTATTATATATCAGAGAAATATATTTTGATTCACTTTCCTGTTTGGATATGTATTGTCATTGCTGAGTGATTACCACTTCTTTCATGACTTGCTGTTGTTGATATATCTTGAGCTTCTCCTTGATGGACTGACAGTGAGATGTCAGAGAGTATCTCGAATAGGCCTGCTGACTAAGGATGCTTGATAGTTTTTAGGTTTCATATGGCTTCGGTGTCTTGGAACTGATTTTCATTAATTTTTGTTTTTTCTTGAAGGTCATACCGCGCCGTAAATGGATGCCTACGTACTCCCGGGTGTAGGGAGATCAGGTCATTCGTAGTTCAGTTTTTCATGTGAGAGATGTTTGAAAAGTATTTGTCTTGTGTCTTGAGTTTGGTTTGATGAGTTTTTAAATTTTTTGTTTGGTTTGACCGCACCAGAAATGGTTGCCTACGTACTTTCGGATGGAGAGAGATCAGGTCATTCGTAGTTTTGGCTTCTAGTAAAAACCGAACCTGATTTGATTTGTACGACCAGGATGCGGGTATGCATGCGTTTCAGACATAGTACCTCTTTATGGTGTCTGAGTTGACGAGTTGGGGAAATTTGGTCCCATCCACTTCTTGCAATCTGATAGCTCCTCTCGTCAACATCTCCTTGTTAATGAAAGGGCTTTCCCAATTCTGGGTGAACTTTCCCTTGGCTTCATCTTGATTGGCCAAGACATTCTTTAGCACCAATCTTTTTCTTTGAATTGCCGTATTCAGACTTTCTTGCTGTAGGATCGAGCAATCCTTTGCTGATATAACTGCCCGTGGAAAATAGATGTAGCCCTCTTCTCATCTATCAGGGACAGTTGGTGGTACCATTCTTGCAACCACTGATCTTTGTCCATCTGAGCGTCAATCAAAACTCTTAGGGACTCCTTTTCTACTTCTATGGGAAGAACTGCTTCCATGCCGTAGACCAATAAATAGGGGGTAGCCCCAGTAGAAGTGCGCATTGACGTTCTGTATGCTAACAGGGTTAGAGGAAGCAGGTCAGGCCATTCTTTGTGATTGGCAGACATTTTTTGCATGATCTTCTTGATGTTCTTGTTGGCCGCTTCGACAACACCATTCATCTTGGGCTGATAGATGACGGAATTGAGATGCTTAATATGGAACTTACTGCACAGTTATTTCATCATTTGATTGTTCAGGTTCTTGGCGTTGTCTGATACGATCACCTCCGGTTATCCATATCGACATACGACATTGTTTTTGATGGAACCAATGATAACCTCTTTGGTGACTTTGGGAAATGAGGCAGCTTCAACCCATTTGGTGAAGTAATCGATCATGGTGAAGATTAATCGATGACCATTGCTAGCTTTGGGTTCCCCTGGACCAATCACATCCATTCCCCACATGGAGAAAGATCATGGTGAACTCATGTTGTGTAGCTCATTTAGAGGAGCATGTATGGCATTTCCATGTACTTGGCATTGAAAGCATCTCCTGACATGATCACCACAGTCAGCTTTGAGTGAGATCCAATAATGTCCTATTCTTAATATCTTCTTGGCCAGCAGATGACCGCTCATGTGTGGACCACAAACTCCACCGTGGACTTCATCCATCAATCTCTGGGATTGCTCTTTATCAATGCATCTTAACAAAGCCTATTCCAGTATCCCTTTTGTAAAGTGCATCTCCGCTCAGATAGAACTTTATAGTCATTTTGTGAATCCGCTTTTGCTCTGATTGGTTTGCCCCAACAAGTGTAGATCCATCTCGGAGATATTTTTTGATGTCTTGATACCAAGGCTGCTTGATAGGAGGTATTTCATCTGATATATCTCCAATGTAATTCCCTTATGTCGGGGCCTTCTGACTTGTAAATTTGATGCAGGGAATCCCATTCCTATCGAATATGTGGATAAAGGAAGCCAACGTCGCCAATGCATCAGCGAAGTTATTCCTACCCTGAGGTATATGGATGAAGGTTATGTCTTCAAATCCCATGGATATTTTGACAACCTGCCGATGATAGGGCATCAAATGCAGCTCTTTGGTATGATATGCCCCGGTGGTTTGTCTAATAACCAATTTAGAGTCTCCAAAGACCAGTAGATATTTGATACCCATGGATTGGGCTAACTTCAACCCCATTATGCAGCCTTTATACTCGTCTGTGTTGTTGGTGTTGCCAAATTATAGTTTGGTAGCCACAGGATATTATTCTCCTGTAGCAGAGATAAAGACTGCCCTAGCTCCGGCACTTTCCATGTTTACTGCTCCATCAAAATACATTTTCCATGGTTGGACTGTATTTTCTTGTTGGAGTTTCTGAATTGTCATGATCCCATCATCCGAGAATAAGTCTCCAGGGGCTCGAACCCTCCTGATGGTGCTTCGGGTAATTGATCTGCAATACCTTGACCTTTGATGGACTTCTGATTCAAGTAGACAATGTTGAACTGTTGGAGGATCAACTGCCATTTGGACAGTCGACAATTCAACATTGGCTTGTTAAATACATATTTTAGCTAATCCATGCGGGATATGAGGTAGGTCGTGTGCCCATAGAGGTAATGTTGTAACCTCATTGCGGCCCATACTAACGCACAACACGTCTTTTCGATCAGGGTGTGCTTTTGTTCACCATTGCTGAACCTTTTGCTGATGTAGTAGATGGCTCTTTCCTTACTACTATCATCTTTCTGTCCCAGCATACAGTCCATTACATTGGCATTGACAAACAAGTACATAAACAGGGGAACTCTATCCCTCGGGGGTACCAGTATAAGTGCTTCGACCAGTTGCCTTTTTATGGCAAGGAAGGCTTGTTGACAATCCTCATTCCATTTGGTGGAGGAATTCTTCCTTAGTAGCTTTAAGATGGGTTCACATGTTGCTGTGAGCTAGGAATTGAATCGACTTATGAAGTTGATCCTTCCTAGGAACCCACGTATCTCCTTCTCTGTTTGAGGTACTGGCATCTCAGTGATGGCTTTGATCTTGGCAGGGTCTAGCTTTATGCCTCGATTGCTTACTAAGAATCCCAACAACTTGCCTGATTTGACGCCAAAAGCACATTTGGTTGGATTCATCTTGAGGTTATACTTACGTAACCTGTTGAACAACTTCCTGAGATGGTCTAGGTGATCATTCTCCTTTCGGGATTTGATGATGATGTCGTCCACATAGACTTCTTTCTCCTTGTGCATTATGTCATGAAACAGGGCCATCATGACTCGCTGATATGTGGCTCTGACATTGATGAGGCTGAAGGACAATCGTCTATAGCAGAAGGCTCCCCAGGGAGTGATGAAAGCTATTTTCTCCCTATCTTCTTTAGCAACCATGATTTGATGGTAACCAGCAAAGCAATTCACAAAGGAATACATGCTATACTGCACCGTATTGTCGATTAGGATGTGGATAAAAGGCACATGGAAATTATCTTTGAGGCAGGTTTTGTTCAAGTCCCGGTAATCCACACATACTCGTACCTTCCCTTCGGGTTTTGGCTCGGGGACTATGTTTGACAGCCACTCCGGGTAGGTTGATACCATGATGATACTGGCTTTGAATTGTTTAATGGCTTCTTCTTTTACTTTCAGACTCCATTCAGGTTTTAATTGCCTGAGCTTCTACTTGACTGGCTTGAATCCATCTTTGATGGGCATTCGATGGATGACAATATCAGTAGATAGGCCAATCATGTCTTTATGTGACCATACAAACACATCCTGAAACTGCGTTAGGAGTTCGATCAGATTAGTTTTTTGGTCTTGGGTGAGGTCTATGCCTATCTAGATTTCTTTGATATTTTTGGAGGTTCCTATGTTAATAGTGGTGGTTTGGTCGAGGTTCGGTTTGGGTTTGTCTTCGACCCATTCTTTGATCTCCTCGGGCACCTCATAGTCATCTTCCTCCTCTTGATCAATATCCATCAAGTCGAAGTTCAGTTCTACATCAAAGTTGTAGTCACTGTGACAGGTTTGCATCTCATCAGCAGTGATAAACAAATCCAACTCTGGAGTCCTGAAAACAAAAATACTTTCACTTTAATATATGCAACTGCTTAAATATACAAAGCATTTGGCAAAGCATGACAAAAGTTACTGCTATAGCTGTGCAATTAAAAGTAAACAGTAAATGAAAGTATGTTACAGGGCAGACAGACTCTCTGCCCCTTTAGCCTTTTTGACTGAGGCATGGGACGCTGCTCCAGTTATCCAAGGTTAGATACTCATGAACAGGGAGGATCAGGGAATTGTGCTCATCTGCCTCGTCTCGGATAATGACTGAGACATATTTTATAATAAGGCCGGAGTTTTTCTTTGCACTGCCCCCTTTTCCCTTCTTGATGCGAGGAATTTGAATCTGATCCTCGTTGTCACTGCCTGGGATCTCATCATTCATAACCTTGTAGTTTATGATGACCCGTATGTTAGCAAATGGGTCTCGTCCTTCGTACATGATCTTTTCTTTTCCCTTTTTACTATCCCCATCAAACTTTGGGGGCTTTCTTTCAACTATTGGTCTAATTGGAGGAAACAGCATGACTGATACCACAGTAAGGATCTTCCTCTTTGGCTTTACGAAACCTGCATCAGTGAAATTTGGCAGCAGTATGGTGGAAGCATGGGCTTTAGGGTGCTTTTATGGATTTCGGCTGCTTGACCCGGATGAATAACCCAATCCGGCTCTCCCTAACTGGCTAGGGATTTGCACTAAACTTTTGATACCTTGTTGAATCTTTCCTAACCTTTCTCCAGGTTAGAAACACGAAGATACCATCTCTTGGCCTACTGCATCACTTCAAGGGAGACCTTTGGCTTTAGGGCTAGTGCTCCGATAGGTAGATACTGAGTATCAGTCACCTCCAGGGCTTGAAAGCTTGCAGGTTCAATCCTTGTATCCAGGCTAATCACCGGCATGTCTCACTGTATGCAGACAGGGTATTCTGGTTTGGCATTGACCGTGATAAGGTTGCCATTGATAATGTATTTGAGTTATTGATGGAGGGTGGATGGCACTGCCTCTGCCATGTGAATCCATGGCCTGCCCAAAAATAAGTTGTATCCAGTGGCGATGTTGAGCACCTGAAAGGACACATAGAAAGTATGCGAGTCAATCTCCAGAGGAAGTTCTATTTCTCCCATAGCTTGTCGGCGAGATCCATCGAAAGCCCGAATGACCACATGACTGGTTTTGATCTGGTTCAGATTAATCTTCATTTTTTCCAAGGTGTCGTAGGGACAGATGTTGAGGGATGATCCTTCATCTATGAGCACACCTCCGATCACATACCCGGAAGACATCACTGCTATGTGTAAGGACTTACGATGGCTCGTCCCTTCTGCAGGGATATCATTGTCAGTGAAAGATATCACATTACTGTTAAAAATGTGTTCTACCACATGACGGAATTTCTCAGCATCCACGGTCTTTGGCAGATGAGCTTCTTCTAGAACCAGATCTAGGATGGACATTTGCTTGGGTGCATCCTTCAGACTCTGCACTACCTTGATTTCATTGTGTCCCATTTTGTTGAGGAACTCTTAGATTTTCTCTTCAGCCACCTTTTCTTTGGCTTTGATTACTAGTTTGATCACCAGCTGAGGTAGGTATAATGGATTATCCTTTTCCATAATGACAATGGTTTTTGAGGTGGAACCTTCGTTGTTCCTGTGGTTCCATGGGACCCTCTTCAGACTGATAACTAGATACTGAGGTCTGAAGGGTAAGATTAAATACTCAGGTGTGGCCACCTTCACAGGATTTTATGTTTCTTAGACCCCTTTCCCTGGCAGTACTAAGGGTGTGAGGACTGGCTCCTTATTAGAGGAAATGGCAGCCACTATATCATAATTCCACGCAGTGGGAATAAAGAGAGTGTCTTCATCTGGGAGGCCATAATCCCGATTCCCTCTTATCAATCACATCTTTCAATCATGTTCTGAATCAGGTTACAAAGTGCCCAGCAATCCTTAGTATCATGGCCGGGTGCATTGGAGTGGTACTGACAGATTTGGTCAGGCTTGAATTTCTTGGATTGAGGGTTTAAGGGAGGTAATAAATCTGCAACCATTCCTTCGTTGGTTAACATCTGGAGGATTTCCTCTATCGACTGGTTCAGGTTAGTGAAATTCCTTTGAAAGGCGAATTTCCTACCAGCTTGAAAATTTTCCTCTTTGGCCATCTAGTCGGCCCAGGGTTTATGCTCATGAGGTCGGTAGTGATCCTTCATGGGAATGGGACTGATCTCCGGTGTGAGAGGATTTGTATTAGATTGGTTGGTCTGGTTTATCATCTGCCTGATAATCTGATGTTGGTATACAACCAACTTTGCTAACTGTTCAATTTGTTCCTTGATAGACCTTATCTTCTGCTCTATCAAGAATCATCTTTTTCGATACTTCCCAACTATCTGGGCTGTTGTTGTTAGATGGAGTTGACTCTCCCACATAACGGAGGTATTTGGATCCTTCTCCATTTCTGGTGCTGATCCTGTTGATATTTTTCTCTTTGTGCTGAGGTAAGGGATTATCCTGTACATGCGTTTGCTCGGGCTTTGTTACCATAATCTCTCTCTTGTCAATCAAGTCTTGAATTTTGTGCTTGAGAAACCAACAGTCTTGTGTATCATGACCTGGAGATCCAGAATGGTAGACACACTTCTTGCTTGGGTCAAAATTCCGTCCACCAGTATTGGTTGGTGGAAGGAGTTGCAGAATCTTTTTCTATACGGTTAACAATTTCAGCACATTCTCGAGTGAATCCCCTAATGGGGTGAATGTTCTCCGACGCCTGGCCTCTAAATTTTTTTGAAATGGAGGGTTTGAAGGTTGTGCAAGAGCTTGAAAAGGGGTATAATTCCTCCTTTGAATGTGCATATTGCTTGACACGCCCTTTGGATTCTGTCCTTGTAATACTAAGGATACTTCTTTATCATTCTTTTTATGTACCCTCCGGGGATTACTGCCGTAATTTTCGGACTAGATATGCTCACAAACAGCTTCTAAGGCAGCCAGGTCCTTTATCTTCCCAAATTTTAACCCCATTTCATCCATCTCACCGTGCTTGATCATTTCAGAGAATAGTTTTCCTATGCCTACTAGGACCCTCTCGTAATATGGAGCTTCTTGAATGTCGATGAAGGTCATGACTATCTCAGACTCAGTCATAGCTAGGGTGACTTGTGCTGCGATCCGCCTCCATCGTTGAGCATATTCTCTAAATGACTCAGTACTTTATTTCTTGATTTTGGTTATCTGGTATCTGTCTGGAGCCAGCTGAGATTGGAAGTCGTATTGACTGAGGAAGGCATGGGCCAATTCTTCCCAACAGTAAATTTTGGAGTTGTCTAAACGGGCGTACCAGGCTCTAGCCTCTCCGGCCAGACTCTTCTGAAATAACTTCATTCGAAGTTTCTCGTCATCTGCATAGGATCCGAGTTCTCCAATGAATACCTTCAGGTGGGTATAAGGGTCTCCCAATCCATCGTATTTCTCAAAATCAGGAGTTCTAATTTTTTCAGGATAACGAGCCCCAAGGAAAATATAGAGGTCTGAATAATTGACACTGCCAAAAGCCCCAGTCCCTTTGATAGACCGGATGGTTTCTTCCATTTGCTGTACTTTCTTCAGAATGTCACCAGCTTCTTGTTCTTTGCTAAGGATGGTGATTTCAGGGGTTTTGTTGGTTGTGTCCTGGTTTTGTGGTCCAGGAATTGAGTCTTAATTTTTTCGGTCTCTTAACTACCACCACTACCATCAGGTGTTCCCGATTCTATGTGAGCTTGGGCTTGCTTCCCTTTAAGAGCCTTACTTTGTTCTCTTAGGAAACTGGCCAATTCGGCTATTTAATTCATCAGTCCTTCAAACTCTTTCCTAGAAATAGAGGTGGATTCTGGCTGAGCAATGGAAGTCATGTCCATGGATGGACTTAGTGCTTTCTTAGACTTAGATCTAGTGACAGGACCAATTTTTCACCTGCAACAAAATGTAGGCGTGTCAATTTCCTGAGGTAGGTTGGGATAGGATGCATGTTATGATGTGTTTTTGTGGTTTTTTAATCTTATCCTGCAAAACAGAGGTCAGTTGTTTTGATGACAGGATGACAAGATGTATTATAACAAAGAATGTAAATTTTTATTATGATATTTACATTGTGCTCCTTTACATTGGAATTAAAAATTTGACATTGAATTGAAAGAGGAAGGCATGAAGAAGCTTCCCATCGGATTTGGTTAATCAGAGGCTGACCTATCTTAGGCTACTCTCGCGGCTTTTTGGCATGAAGGTCCCTAGATCATCTTAATCTACTAGAGGGGAGACTAATCCGATCTTTCAACTAGAGCGAATCTGGGTGGTGCATTTTTATGAGCCTCAGAGACTTAGCCGTCCCCAGAGATATTACTTATCACCGACTGGTTTTCCTCTCGAAGGAGGAATCACATGACATACATTTATATACATCGTGTCTCACCGTTATGCATATGATGACATGGGTGCGAAACACTAATATAGGTGTGAAGCACTAAAAAAGCAGGAAAAACATTTATTCACATTCATTCAATGTAAAGACGCAGCATTCACGCTTTCATTCAATGTAAAGACGCATCATTCACACATACGCAGATATGAATGGGAAATGTTTGAAAAGATTTGAACGCAGCTTAAGCCCTCTACTGTCCCCAGCAGAGTCGTCACCGGTCGACGTCGGGAAAAAATCCGTGGGTCGGGTCACAACCCGGATCTTTCTCTCTTCCTAAGTTATCGCTACCCTTACTCTATTTATTGTGAAAAAGGTTTTGAATGGTTTTTTAGGAAAAGGTCAACATGTATCATGTCGACGATTGAACGTTTTTACAGAGTCTCCAGTTGGTAGATTTGAAATGGTTGTACCAACTCAATCGAGTTTTGTTTAAAAGAAGCCCAATTGCTGGACACTGTCGACACTTGATCTTTGAAAATAAAGTTTGAGTTCGGGGGCTTGGTTAAGTGTGGGGAAGGTGTTAGGCACCCCACAACTCCCGTGTAAATACGGTACCGCATCTTTTCAATATTTCCTTTTTAAATCTGCAATGTGTGTGTGAATGCTGGAAGAAAATTGGGCCTTTGTTTGATTAAAAACATGTCTATGCATCATTGAACCTATATACGAAGGGTTTGATTTGAATTGCAAAAGTCTTTGATTTGATTTGCAAAAGATTTTCTTTTCGATAAGATTATTGAAATGATGTTTTGAAAGAAGTTTTTTCAAACCCTTACGCTAATATAGGAATTGAAGCATATTGATACTTTAGTTTTATCTTTTCAGCCTTTTGGCTCAATTTGAATGGTGATTGTCGGGCTGCGAAGCATCCTCGACCACAAAATATATACAAGTGTCGGTATTCTCATGGGCATGACAGCCATCAGAGTGACTCTGACACGACAAACTATATTTTTACTATGTTGAGACCTTAAATCCGGATAACCGTTTTAAAGTCTTTTATATGTACATTTTTTATAGAAAAACTGGTAGGGTACATTTGTAAAATAGAGTTTGTCCATCGTGGGAATCAGATTCTGATTAATTGGATCATGAATCCCACGATTCCTAGGCTCACATAGAGAGGCCAATAAACCTGCACAGTTCAATTTTGTACAGAAAAAGATAAATATCCAAATATCGCTAGAACCAAGGATTCATTCAGTAAATCCTGGTTCGCACATGGCCGAAGCATCTCATTCCCACTAGATAGCGATCTAAGGGCCACGAGGTAGCTTTTATAACTGAAACTAGAAAAATACTAGATTTAAATAAATCTCAGCCATTCTAGCTTCCCGGTTCTGTCTGGACCTATTTTGAACAGTTTTAAAGCTGGAGTTGACGAGATTTAAATAAATCTAGTTCGCCCACAGAAATTTCAATGCCGATTCATATCAAATGAATAGTTAAAGCAATAATTTAATAAAAATGAGTAAAGCAATATATATATATAATTATATATACGAAAGCTGTAAAGGGCGATGGGTTTTCACGTCGGTGCTCGGACTGGAATGGTATATATATATATATATATATATATATATATATATATATAAAAAGCTGTATAAAAGTCACGGAATTATCCAAGCTGGACAGAATTGAAATATATATAAAAAAATAGTAAAAAGGGCGATGTGATTTCACGCATGTGCCAGGACTAGAAAGTAAATATATATATTTTTAAAAAGCTGTATAAAAGCCACGGAATGATCCAGGTTGGACATAATTAAAAAATATATATAAATAGTAAAGAGCAGTGGATTTTCACTCCGAGGCCTGGACAAAAATATAAATATATTTAAATACAGACAGAAAAATAGTCAAACCAGAACTGGAAAGATAACCCAGTAATGGTGAATGGTGCCAAAAATAGTAAAAAGGCCACAGAATAATCCAGGTCAAACTGGAATGTAAATATATATATTTATAATTAAATATAGACAGAAAAGTAGTCAAACTAAGACTGAAAAGATAACCTAGTGTGGTGAATATTGTTTATATATATATATATATATATAAAAGTAGTAAACTATTGCGGATTTGACATCCGGGCTCGACATAAATGAAAAGTTAGTATATATAAAGTTAAATATATACAAAAAAAGCAAAACCTGAACTGGGGAGATAACCCAGTCCGGCGAAGTTGTTCAACACCAAGATATTAGTATATGCAAGCTGTTGAAAGCGACGGATCGTCAATCCGAGTTGTAGAAATGCCACAAAATGCGTTTAGGTACTAAAATGTACCAAAAGTTAACAAAAACTGCCACGGAACTGAGTTCCGGGTATATTTAGAAAATGAAACTTGATATGTAAGTGTATAAAAGTACGAAGAATTAATAATAACTTTTTGATCGTAAAAATACTCACAATGGACTGCTACACGGGCTTTTTTCCAAATTATAGGCTTTAAACATCCAAATCTACCGGTTGTTTTTTGATATGTGGTAGAATGTGGGTATTTCTACGTGTTAGAGTGAAAAAATTTGGGTATAGAAGACAAGAAAATAGCTGAATAACCAAACGGGTAGGGGTTCGGAGCGTTTCTGAATTGTCAAATGAGCGGGGGGTCACCACTTATTTATAAACCTAGGAGCCTCCACTCTACCTGCTTATGCCGCAAGTAAAGGTGTGGTTCCATGTGTTCCATTGCATCGAAGTACGTGCACTCCGAGCAATGCGATGTCAGGTTTGAAACTTTCTAATTTTTGATCGGAGTGTCCGTTTGAGGTGTGCTGTACCTTTCGGGAAAGCCCTCGCCGAGAGTGTCACAATGACATGGGATAAAACATTTTCCAGGTTCAAGAAGATGGGGTCATAACCAGGTCTTCGATTCCCCGTAGTTTATCCGTTGAGCTGTCTTGCGCTGTTTGCACTCGGGATCATTGTTATGGTTCATTCTGACTTTGGTGGCATCAATTCAGCTTGAGTTTGACCGAATCGGCTTTAAGTTGGTAAAATAATCATTTTCCCCTCCCGGGGTTGCCCTTAGTGCTGGCATGGCCTTTAGCTGACTTCTTAGGGTTGTTTCCAAGGTTTGGATCCCAGTTGATTCTGTTTGTCCTCCGGTTGTCTCTGAGGCTGACTTGGTCGCTCCAGGTTTTCCTCTGGAGATGTTGTGATGCTTCAGGTTTATTTTTGAAGTTGACCTGACCTCCCGGGTTGAGATCGGGGCTGACCTGTACTTCCCGGGTTGAGACTAGGGTAGACCTGTACCTCCTGTGTTGAGATCGGGGCTGACTTGTACTTCCTGGGTTGAGACCGGGGCTGACGTGTACCTCTCGGGTTGAGACCGGGGCTGACCTGTACCTCCCGAGTTAAGACTAGGGTTGATCTATACCTCCCGGGTTGAGATCAGGGTTGATCTGTACCTCCCGAGTTGAGACTGGGGTTGATCTGTACTTCCCGGGTTGAGATCGGGGTTGACCTGTACCTTCTCGGGTTGAGACCGGGGCTGACCTGTACCTCCCGGGTTAAAATCGGGGTTGACCTGTACCTCTCGGGTTGAGACCGGGGTTGACCTGTACCTCCCGGGTTGAGACCGGGATTGATCTGTACCTCCCGGGTTGAGACCGGGTTGATCTATACCTCTCGGGTTGAAACCAGGGTTGATCTGTACCTCCGTGGTTGAGACTGGGGTTGACCTGTACCTTTTGGGTTGAGACCGGGGCTGACCTGTACCTCCCGAGGTTGATCTGTACCTTCCAAGTTGAGACCGGGGTTGATCTGTACCTCCCAGGTTGAGACCGAGGTTGATCTATACCTCCCAGGTTGAGACCGAGGTTGACCTGTACCTTTCGGATTGAGACCGGGGTTGATATGATGACCCGGTATTGAGATCGGGATTAATTTAATGGCCCAATATTGAGACCGGGGTTGAGATAATGGCCCGGTATTGAGACCGGGGTTGAGTTGATGGCCCGGTATTTAGATCGTTTTTGATTTGATGGCCCGGTATTGAGATCGGAATTAATTTAATGGCCCGATATTGAGACCGGGGTTGAGCTAATGACCCGATATTGAGACCGAGGTTGAGTTGACGGCCCGATATTAAGACCGGGGTTGAGCTGACGGCCCGATATTGAGACCGGGGTTGAGTTGATGGCCCGGTAATAAAATCGGGGTTAATTTAACGGCCCGGTATTGAGACCGGCGTTGAGCTGATGGCCCGGTATGGAAATCGGGGACCGGGGTTGATTTGGTGGCCCGATATTGAGATCGGGGTTGAGCTGATAGCCCGGTATTGAGACCAGGGATGATTTGATGGCCCGGTATTGAGACCAGGGTTGAGTCAAAGAGACAATTTTACCCTCCTACAGTGTTAGTAACAGGGAAACAAAATTTCGAGTATCTACACTAGATACTCCAGATATGGAGCCATCCAGCAAGTTGACTATTCAATACACATCACCTCAGTGTGTTGAACGCTTGGCTGATTCAAAACTTTGAAGTAGACCGAACCACTGAATGTACTCGCCTCAGTCGTAGCCAATCTTGCCAGTGCATCGGCTATGGTGTTATTCAACCGATCTATCCCCTAGAATTCATATGCTTCAAACAACTACAGCCGATCCTTCGTCTCTGCTAAGTACTTCACCATCCTGGTCCCTCGAGATTCATATTCTCCCGAAATCTGCTTCATGACCAGCTGTGAGTCACTGAAAATGTTCAACCTCTGTACTTCAAGACTCTTTGCTAACCACAGTCCTGCCAGAACTGCTTCGTACTTAGCTTCGTTATTCGTCGCATTGAACCCAAACCTGATTGCCTGCTGCACTTTAAACCCCTCTGGATTGGTTAAGATGCCACCAGCTCCACTGACATCTGAGGTGGTCGACCTGTAATAACCGTGAATTTTATGAATAAATATTAATATTGATATTAATAAGAATGTGAATATTTATTTTATATAAATGTTTATATAACATGAGGTGAGTAACTCAATTAAATTTAATTGAATTTATGATAATTAAGAAAATGTGGAGAAGCATGACGAGCTCGTGAAATGCCTTGTGTGGCACGATAATAAAAATTATGATGGTTTAATTAAATTAAAGAAGGAATCTATAAGTGAAGGATTAATTAATATAATAATGTTAATTAATTATTATTATGAGTAAGAGCATATGAATGAATAAATAATTAATTGATAGGTTAATGTTTATTCAATTAATTATTGTGTGCAATATTATGTGATGGGTGATTGTATATTATATAGTACCTACATTCAATTAATATAAGGTGAGGTCTGACACTATAATGTGACTATATAATATATAAAACTATATAGTAAGATTAAATGAATTTTATAAGTTACATAATGATGTTATGCGACAACATGTTATGTATGGATACATTAAATGTGTACCTTGTGAAATATTAAATTAAACTAAATAAATAATTGTTATTTAATTATTATTTCAATAATTCAGTATAATTGAAATAATAAGGGTTGTGATAATGTGGAAAGATAATACTCAATTAAATTATATTTGATATTATCAAATGTACATGGATTATATAATGTGTATAAATATATACCCCCAACTTGTTACAATGTTATTAACTCACTAAAACTACATTATAAATTAAAACAGGATTAAAACCTAGGTATACATTTATGTAAGAATAATATGTGTATGTATTATAAACCTAAGTATGTGGGTATACTTATTTGCAAATGCTAAGTTTAGTGAGAGAATATCCCATATTGAGTGTCATTTGTCTTTCACGTGTATAGGCTAATGGCCTATCCCCTTCATTTCTTATTCTAGCATTCTATCACTCAATCAAATGATGAATAAGAGAGGGTGATGAGGGTGGTTGTCCACTATTTCACCGAACTTTCAATAACCATTGGCTTCTTCTTCCTCCTCTTGATTTGATTCATGGTGTAAAGGTTTGGCATGGGTTTTGAAGTCTCTATAAATTAAGCACCTCTCTTCTCAATTTCATTTGGTTAGAACGTTGCTAAGTTTATATAGAGAGTGCAAATCTGCAAGTTGAGTCAAGAGAGTTTCAATTCAAGCCTCAAGAGATATAATACTTACACCCATTTTGAAATTCAAACAATTGTAACTCATAGAAATTGCATGAATTAGTTGAAATTGGACTTGTGAAATGATGTTAACATGTTAATATAGTCTATATACATGTTATAAATGTAATGTGGTTGTTTGTGAGCATGTTTCATGAAGGATTTCGAAGTTGGAATGGAAGCTCTGCTATTGCAGAAACTTCCTGGTCTGGAAACAGAGTGGCGCGGCCACGCCATTCCCTAGTACAAACACAGCGCTGCCGCGCCGATATGCAGAAGAGAAATTTACTTTTTGTGATTTCTGAAGTGTTGAGCATGCTAGTTTAACTTAAATATGCCTATATAAGTCTCTGACATGCTAATGTAGGTGGCCTTGTATGTAATCACTTACCTTAGCTTGGTTTCAAAAAGAAACTTAGAGTTTCCAAATACAAACTTGATAAACTAAGTACACTTTAGATTCTGGACTTGTGAGCATGCTTATAGGGTCCAGTTATGTGTGTGCATGAGTATGATAGATAGTATGAAGGTTTACTTTGCATGCTTGGTTGGTTTAACATGAGATTTTCAAAGAAAACTTAAGAGTTTGAAAACTAATTTGGTTGATAACCACCTTACGTGTATTCTGAAATTTATGACTATTATGATAGGATATCACATGCATATAGACACTATTGACATGTATACCTGACTAGCCACGTACGTTGCAAACTAGTTGAGCATGGTTTCGAACGAGTTTAAAAAAGTAAAATTATATAACTTAAAATACATGACTAGGATGACTTGAGCATGTATAATTGAGGCATATTGACCTTATTGCGTATGTATAATGACTAAACGAGAGGAACCTTGTTAATTGAACACGTTAAGCTTGTTAAGTGAAAGTGATAACGAAATATGTTAAAGGCAAGATGTAAGATCAAACCTAATCATAAACCTCATAACATGTATGTTCTGCATGTGTCATCATCAATGTATGTGGGTGAGCAAGCTTGGCCATACAAACTAATCTTCAGTTCTGGTTTGAACTGGGAACAGCACGGCCGCTCCACTCCCTAGTTCAAACCAAGTGCGACTGCGCCACCCTACAGTGTAATCTGACTATTTTTGTTGTAATCTGAAAACTAATGCATGCTTGTATTGATGTCCTAAACTGCTATACATGTTTAATGGTATGTCCAAATGTTAATAAGCATGCTAACAATAGAATCATAGAATGGATAGGTGTTTATAAACTTTCAAACGCTAAGTCAAACGATGATTACGAACTATGTTATTTTATTTCATAGTATTATATAAACTAATTTCGTGCTACGTGTATGTAAGGTATGTAATGACATACGTATAGGATTGTACGACTAAGTTAAACTCTTATGTATGTGTTTAACTTACATATCAAGTTTATGAATTCAACATACATAACTAATGAATACCCTATATACGTAACTATGTTACAATAGGATTTGAAAGTGTTGATAAGCTATACTTGGGTAAACTACGCATAAGGCAAGTTCTTAACCCTACTTTTATCGAGCAAGTTTCCTAACTTCATTTGATTTTGGTATTGAATGCAAGTATTCGAACCTTACTCTTTATTGAGCAAGTTAATTCCTTAACTTTTTTCACTTTACATATTTTATAAATTCGAATTGTTGTCATGTCAAACAAATACTTGTTATTATTCTAACATCGACTTTATATCTTGATGTTGTTGCAAGCATTAAACTTATCGCTCCTAAATGCATTACAAAAGTTGTCTAAGCCATTTGATTCGGCTAGTCTAATATCGTATGTTAGAAAGCTATACAAACCAATTGACTTGGTGCGGACTCTTATAAATTCTACTGAGATGAACAACCCTCATGGAAGGGAAAATTTATATAATTGTCGAGAAATCGACGTGCGCACATGAGTACGATTAAATGTTATGCATAACGTAGGGTACTTTAGGCTGATTACCTGTTGTATTTGTTTTTATTGGATTATCAGCATATTACTGTTAATTCTAGTAAGAGTTCATAGTCTTTAGTGACTGTTTAGTGTTCATTATTCTTGAACCTTGAAATGGTTAAACTTTGAATCTTGTTGATATCTTTCTGTCTATAGCGACCATTATTGAGAACTATTGATACTTCTTGTTATTCTTGAACTATTGTTTACTTTTGTACCCTTGAGATTTGAAATCTATAATTATATACCCTTATTGCTATATTACTTGTTGAGCAAACTTGTTGCTCATTCTTGCTTTCCCTAAAATATTTCACTTAAGGCAGGGCAGGGTGGACCCTCGGGCACAGATAAGGGCAAGAGCAAGGCTACAGAGTAGCTTTGCACTTAGTTACAATTATTATGATGATGTAATAAGACTTAATTCATATTTATGTATTAGATATGTATTAGCTGTGTTTAAGCTATATTGAGATGTTGAAGCTATGTTTAAGTTACGAGACCTTGGGACATGAATAATTATATTAAATAAATGTAATTTATTCTATCATTATGTTGCGTGAGATGTTATTGTGCTATTAGATATTTAGAAAGTGACGGACCGAATTCAAGGTGCGAGTGGTCGAATTTGGGGGCGTCACAGGTTGGTATTAGAGCCTTAGTTATAAACCTTAGGAGCAAGAGTCCTTATATTATAACTTAGGAGAACTTAGAAGATAGAAAGTGATGAAACTCATGTAGAGTTTTCCTAGAGAGACTTATTGTGTTATGAAATATAATTTCATTCTATACAATGAACTTATGTTTTATTTAACATTCTAATGGAATTTGTTGTTTGTTGTCTTGTGTTTGTGGTTGTAGGATGACAGACATTTGAGGACCTAGTAGAGTGGCCGAGGAGGAGCCCCGAGATATACATGTCGTATATGAGGCACCTTTAGAGGCTTAGCATGTGCAGGCAGTTGCACCGTCTGAGTTTGACGACGAGGATGAGATAGAGGTGGATTCTGATCCAGAGGACGAGCCCATGGAGGACGAGCCTATGGAGGACTCTGACGAGGCTACTATCGAGGAGAGGATGTCGGGAGAGTACGAGGAGCGGATCTTAGATTTAGACTGCAGAGTTCAGGAGTTAGAGGCTGAGGCTCAAGAGAGGGAGACCAAGTTCCAAAAACTGAGGGATGAGGACTACCAGAGGAAGTTGGCAATGCAGGATTTGGAGGTAGAGATTGCTTACCGCAGGGAGGCAGGGATTCAGATGGGAACTCTATTTCACAGGTTGGTATCTAGGAATGTTGACTTGGAGGGAAAACTAGAAGAGGAAAATGAACAAGATGAGTTATGTGTTTTGCTCGGCCATAGAGAGGGTGATTGATGGTGTTTATCACTATCCGGCAGAGCAGGGACAGACCCGACACACCATGAGCAGGGAGTTGATGACATATATAACACAGATAGAGTACAAGAGCGCCGTGGAGCGCAGAATGTTGGGATGAGACCCATTAGTTTAGTCTAGTAGCAGTAGTTACTTTATGTGATGTATATATTGTGATGTAATCTTAATCTTTTGTGTAAGATATGGGATAGTTGTAAACCCCGAGTAGGCTTATATTAGAGGGGTAGTATGTTAGTGTTTCCCCGTCTTTTGTGATATTAGGGGATATATGTTGACATTTATAGAAGTATGCTAGGGATGATCATTTTGATGTAAAGATTTGGCATATGAATATAAATGATCTTATTTCAGAAACGTGTTATAAAATTTTATTCCTTTTACATTTGAGAAATGTTTAAGTAATATAATTAGATAATAAAAATAAAACTTTGTGATGCAGATTATGCCACCCAGACGTAGACTAACTGCACCAGAGGAGTCAGCTCACAACGAGAGAGAGCAAGTAGATCCCATACAGAAATTAGTAGATTTGTTAGGGGAAGCCCTTCGGGGAAGGAACAATGAACTTGTTCACCCCAATCCTCAAGTAGTTCCAATTATGAACTTTAAGGACGTTAGGAGCGTAGGACCTCTAGAGTTTGAAGGTACTATCGATCTGATCATGACCCAAACATGGATCAAGTAAATTGAGAAGGCTTTCACTATTGCTCGTGTGGGCGAGGATCAAAAGACTGTATTCACTACGTATATGATGGGAGGTGAAGTAAACTACTGGTGGGAGGCAAATCAGCTAAGAGCAGGGGAAGGGACTATAGCATGGGATAGATTTAAGACTCTGTTCTTTAAGATCTATTTCTCGAAGAGCATGAAGAATAGAATAGAGGTAAAATTTCTAAAACTTAGGCAAGAAGATATGATTGTGACACCCCCAAATCCGGTATCTTAATTTTCACAGAATTTGGTGTTCACTATTCAAATATCATATGACTATCTACCCATAAATAATGAAATTCATTTAATAGATAAATAATCCATCATCTCCCTATAATAGGGTTACAACATCTGAGATAATAAATAAATAATCAATCCCAGGTTATACTTAACCTTAAATCTCTGTTGCGGAAACGTAAACAAATAAGTCTTAACCATTACACATAAGTCTTGAACTTTATCTTTTTCAATAACATAACAAGTCTTCAACACTTGTTAACTTTTCCTTTTCCCTTGCTACTGGAAGGCTCATCATATCGTTAATTCTTAGCTGCAATGTTATTATGCAAGAGTGAGCACGAATGCCCGCAAGTATAAAAATATGACAATAATAACATGCGAGTGAATAAAAGAAATCTGAATAAAAAAAAGCTCAAATTTTGAATCAAGAATAATTAATCAAGAATCAAATTACATCTGAGGGTCATAAGACCTTGACCTATGTCCTAGGTTGTCAAGTATATTAACCTTTAAACCTTTAACAGCCATAAGACTATGGACTTTACTTCTCGTACTTAGGGGGATCAGCTCTTCGTACCAATACTGTGCACAATACCTCAACGCTTAAAGCATCATCAATTCCCTATATTAGGGTTGTTCATCTCAGTTTGACATCAAAGTCCACACCAAATAAAGTTTGATTTGGATAAACTCAATAACAGTTCTCAAATTTAGAACGTTCATCAACTATGGACTAGTCAAATCAATAAGGGTTCACTAGTTTTAAAGGATTCAACAATAAATGATATTCAACTTGAATAATAAGTTCTCAAGAGTATACAATCGAATAAGTATTATATAACTGAAGTGATACTTTTAAAAGAATCATAACATCTCATATAAAATCTTAAACTTGAATAATCAAGGATAAGAACTTGATTGATATAGAATTTAAGTCTATAACTTGCTCAATGTAAAGATTTGAGTTTAGGATACTTGCCCAAAAATAATAAGTTAGGGATAGAATACTTGCCTCATGCGCAAACTACAAATCTAGTTACAATTAAATTCTTCAACGTCCTACACATTACATTATGTATACGATGTGGATTAGTTTCATAACTTCTATGTTCAACTATTGAACTTTTCATTTAGATCAACTTATAACTTGGTTCCTAGTGTTAACTTATTAAGTAACCACATAACATGAGTATGAATTCACAATATGCATATCATATAGGTATAATTCTTCAAACAATCATAATCAAGTTTTACGATCACAATATTCAAGTTCGCACTTAGTTTGTTAACTTGAACCTTCACATTATCTTATACATGTCAATAACATAGTTTATTAACATGAACTTCAAATCATATAATATTCAAATTTTATAATTTAAAATAACATCTTTTATTGTCGAGAGCACTACAGTTGCGTACGTGCATGTTCGACGATATTCGATTGCTTCCGAATACGCATCAGTCACAAAGATGGCCAATTTGACCTTTATTAACGACTTCAAATAGAAAAACTTAAAGAATAAAAGTTGTAGGTCTACTCGTTATCTTTTTGTATCATCCTGAATCGCCTTAATCGGAGTACGTATGAAGAAGTTATGTTTATTTTACTACAGGAGGTCAAAACAGTCTTGGAAATCAAAAAAAACTCCTGGACAACACCCACACCCTCTGGGGCGGGGTTGTAGGCATGTGAGGACCCACTGGGGCGGGGCACCATGCTGGTGCATTTCCTAGTTCTCGATTTTGACACTTTATTGGCCCAATAATCCCAATTAAATGCAAATCAAACTAGTACCGTGATTTCTATGAAGTATAAACTTCATAGAAACATCATACAATGTTATTAACATATTTTTAACATCTTAAATCATGCAATTACTCAAATTAAATCATGAAATTTCACCTTTCTTGGTATTCTTGATAGTTTAGAAGAAAAACATGAAATTTGACGTCAAGGATTCATTATAACTCCGAATCCATCCATTCAAAGTTTGGTTTCTTTGTTTAAACATGTATTATCATAATCAAGTGTCAATTTTAAGTTAGACATACGATTAAAGCATTTAATTTACCCATATGGGTTATTCACACAACCCTTATACTCTGTTATTCATGAAACCCCCAATTTCATCAAAATTCCATGGTGTGATCACTGTAATTCATGTATTACATGGTACAACGCATGATATTAACATCTACAGATATCCATATGATCATATCTTATCTTAATTTTCAAAATAGTTCTAAACAGAGAACTTTGAAAATACGTTAATGAAAACTCTGTAATTTCACAAAAATCTAATTAAGGCATATTCATATGAAATTGATTATTTTAAAACATGATTACATATTATAAAACATGTTATGATTACTCACACACACACACACACACACATATATATATATAGCCATATTATACCTTAATTACAAAAACTAGTTTTTACAAAAAACTTCAAAGTACGTAAATGAAAACTTTGAGAAATCTTAATTTGAAAACTTAAGGGAAGGGATTACCTTTTAGTAGATTGTGAAGATGAATCAAAGATAACACAATGTTTTTCTCAAATTCTTCTCTCTTTATTTCTCTCAATTTCTTATTCTCAAAACTCTAACTTTTTCTCTCTGGACTTTGAATATGAAAACACAATTCTGACATAACAATATGAATATACGTATATATAATCTGTCGTTGTATTAATAACTGATCAACAAGGACCTTGTTTGGCTAGCACAACTAACCCCTTTTTTATTTATTTTAATTAACTAGTTTAGTATATAGTAAATGGTCACACTATTAATTACTAAATTAATTTTTTTTGAATCAATTAAATAAAATAAGGTAACTCACATTAAATCACATTGTCACATAATTAATATTTTCCTTAATTAATTATGTCAATTCATCAACTCTCTAATTAATTATTAAATTAATTAGAATAACATTCTGCTTATTTAAATAACTCATTTATTCAAATAGCTCGTTGTTTAAATACATACTTAGAACTATAAATTTACTACACATTAATTTTATCAATGCAACATTTATAATTAAATTAATCTACCATAAATTCATGAATTAATTATTTAACTCAATAATTAAATCATCAAAAATATTTATTTAATTCAATAAATATTCAAATAACTTTACAAAATTCTCGTTCGTCACATCTTTCCCCCTTAAAAGGATTCTGTCCTCAGAATCACGGTTCAATTAATAATTTTGTCCCGTCACATTCTCCCCCCTTACAAAGATTTTGTCCCCAGAATCGCTTACACATATTTAACAAAATAAGTGTGAATAAGTCTTCATCATATTTTCTTCGAGTTCCCGCGTCGCTTCTTTTGCGTTGTGGTTCCTCCAAATTACCCTAACAGAAGGTATTACTTTATTTCTAAGAACTTGTTCTTTCCTGTCAATAATCTAAACAGGAACTTCTTCATAGGATAAATCTTTCTCGAATTGTAGGGGTTCATATTCTATCACATGTTTGTAATCAGGTTTATAGGATCGTAATACTGACACATGGAAGACGTTATGGACATGCTCTAGTGTCGAAGGTAAAGCTACCTCATAAGCCACTTCTCCAATTCTTCGCAGCACCTCAAAGGGTCCAATGAACCTCGGGCTCAATTTTCCCTTTTTACCGAATCTGATCTTTCCTTTCCAAGAAGAGACCTTTAAAAATACAAAGTTACCCGATTCAAATTCTATATTCTTACGGTGTGGATCGGCGTATTTCTTCTGCCTATCTTGAGCCACTACTAATCTTGTCCGGATTACTTTGACTATCTCTGCTGTCTGCTGTACCAACTCTGGACCTAGCAATTGTCTCTCGCCAACTTCATCCCAATACAGTGGAGTTCTGCACTTTCTACCGTACAACGCTTCGTAAGGCGGCATACCAATACTAGCGTGGTAACTATTGTTATAACCAAATTCCACAAGCGGTAGGTGATCATCCCAATTGCCTTTAAAATCCATGATGCATGCTCTCAACATATCCTATAAGGTCTGTATTGTCCTTTCGCTTTGCCCGTCAGTTTGAGGATGATAAGCTGTACTCATTCTCAACTGTGTTCCCATGCATTCTTGTAGTCGCTTCCAAAAATTTGATGTGAAGCGCGGATCACGGTCGAATACAATTGACACTGGTACTCCGTGCCTCGAAATAATCTCTTTCACATATAACTTCGCCAACTGATCTAGGTTAAATCTGATTCTTATCGAAAGAAAGTGGGTGGATTTCGTCAATCGGTCAATAATAACCCATACTGCGTCGTAACCTTTCTGGGTCGTCGGAAGGCCAACCACAAAATCCATCGTAATATGTTCCCATTTCCATTCTAGGATCTCTAGAGGTTATAGCAAACCACTTGGTCTCTGATGTTCTGCCTTCACTCTTTGACAGGTCAAATATTTGGCAACACAATCGGCAATGTCTCTCTTCATATTCGGCCACCAAAAATGCTGTCGTAAATCCTGATACATCTTGGTACTTCCGGGATGGATGGAATACATCAAACTATGAGCCTCGCTTAGAATGTCCTCCTTGATCTCTGGTACTGGCGGTACCCAAACTCTGCTTTCAAATCTCAACAATCCTTCACTGTCCATTTTGAATTTAAGTTCAGTCCCTTCAGATATCTTTTTCTTTACTTCCTCACATTCCTTATCTGGACTTTGAGCTTTCTTAACCATATCCAATAGAGTTGTACCAGCTTGTATCTGGAACAGCTTCTCATCAATCTCCATGGGATATCCTACTTCCAATTTTAGCTTTTCCATTGCTGAAATTAACTCTTCTTGTGCTGTCAGCATCATCAACTTCTCCCGACCCTTTTTGCTTAAGGCGTCGGTTACTACATTCGCTTTACCTGGGTGGTATAAGATATCACAATCATAGTCCTTAATTAGTTCCAACCATCTTCTCTGACGCATATTCAAATCTTTCTGGGTGAAAATATATTTCAGACTTTTGTGGTCTGTATATATTTCACACTTCTCTCCATAGAGATAGTGTCTCCAAATCTTCAAGGCGAATACCACTGCAGCCAAATCCAGATCGTGGGTTGGATACCCCTTCTTGTAATCCTTCAACTGTCGTGACACATACGCAATGACTCTGCCATTTTGCATAAGCACACAGCCTAACCCTTTATGTGACGCGTCACTATATACCACAAAGCTTCCTGTGTCATCCGGAAGAGACAACACAGGTGATGTACTCAACTTCTTCTTAAGTTCTTGGAAACTTTCCTCACACTTCTCCGTCCAAACGAACTTCACCAATTTTCTAGTCAAATTCGTTAGCGGGGTTGCGATCTTGGAAAAATCCTGAATGAATCTTCTTTAATAGCCTGTTAATCCCAGAAAACTTCTTACTTTCGAAGGTGCTTTTGGTTGATCCCAGTTCATCACGACTTCGACTTTGGAGGGATCTACCAAAATTCCATCCTTGTCAATCACATGCCCAAGAAATTGTACTCTCTCAATTCAGAATTCGCATTTTGAGAACTTAGCGTACAACTTCTCTCTTCTTAACACCTCCAATGTCAACTTCAAATGCTCAACACGTTCTTCTTTGGTTTTTGAATACACCAGTATGTTGTCGATAAAGACCACCACGAATTTGTCCAAAACGGCTTGAACACTCCATTCATTAGGCCCATAAACGCCGCAGGCGTATTTGTTAGACCAAATGACATTACCAAAAACTCGTAGTGACCATTCCGAGTCCTAAACGCTATCTTCGGAACATCTTTTGGCCTCACCTTTAGCTGATGATAACCACTTCTCAGGTCTATCTTTGAGAAATATCTCGCTCCCTTTAATTGATCAAACAGATCATCAATTCTTGGCAACGGGTACCTATTCTTAATGGTAACCTTGTTTAACTCTCTATAATCAATGTAGAGCCGCATCGTCCCATCCTTCTTCTTAACGAATAACACCGGCGCTCCCCACAGTGATACGCTCGGTTGAATATATTTCTTGTCCAGTAGCTCTTGTAGCTGAACCATCAATTCTTTCATTTCTATCGGAGCCATCCGATACGGTGATTTCGATATTGGAGCCGTTCTTGGCACCAAATCGATCACAAAATCTACTTCCCTATCCGGCGGAAGTCCTGGCAGATCGTCCGGGAATACATTCACGAAGTCCCTTACGACCGGTATTTCCTCTAACTTCGGATTCTTTTTACAACAATCGACTATGTAGGCTAAATATCCTACACAGCCTTGTTTTAATAACTTTCTGGCTTGCATCATCGTCAGACAACTCGCTTGTCTAGGCGATTTACTGCCATAAAACACAACCTTTGACGGGGTCATAAGGTTAATACATTTCTTCTGACAATCAATTACAGCCCCATAATTGAATAGCTAATCCATTCCCAGAATAACGTCAAATTCCCCAAGTTTAATTGGGATAAGATCTACGTTCATAACGTTACCCTTAATATCCACCCTACAGTTCTTGTGTATATACTTAACAGGAATCACTTCCCTGTTCGCAATCTCTATGTTCATAGGGTATTCTAACTCGTCCTTATGCAATTCTAAGTTCTTTGCAAAGTCATCAAATATAAATGAACAAGTAGCACCCGAATCAAATAAAACATAAGCATTGACTTTATTGATCGGAATGATACCTGACACCACATCACGAGACTGCACAGTATCCTGTACTGTCATGTTGAATGTCCTTGTAGTTGGTCACTTTGTTGAAGTCGGTCCTATAATTGTAAGAGAGTTTCCACTGTTATTTCCCTTGTTTCCACCTGGCCCTGCCCCTCCAGATGCCTTCTTGGGACAGTTCCTAGCCAAGTGATCCTTTGACCCACATGTATAGCAGGCGCCCTTCTTAGGGTTAGGGCAGTTAGGTGCTATGTGTCCTTCCTGACCACAATTGTAGCAAATTCTTTTCCCCTTCATGCAAACTCCCAAGTGAGCCTTTCCACAGGTTGGGCATGCTTCTATTTTTTTCTTCTGACTCCCTTGCTGGTTTACGATCGACGGGTTATTATTCCACCTTCGTTTCTGATTATTGCTTCCTCTCGTATTGCTTCCACTAGCCTTATTATTTCCTTCACTTTCATTCTTCTTCTTCTTCTGATCCTGGTTATACTTGGTCACCGCTTCGCTTCCACCTTCAGCGAGGATGGCCTTCTCCAGTACTCCAGCAAAAGTGTTCAATTGAAACATTGACACTTTGCTACATAACCAGGTTTCAGTCCCTGTTCAAATTGCCTAGCCTTTCTCTCGTCAGTATGCACTTGATATTGGGCGAACCTAGCCAACTCATTAAACTTTGTCGCGTAATCTGGCACAGACATATTGCCTTGCTTCAACTCTAGAAACTACACCTCCATTTGATTCTGGGAGCTGGTAGGGAAGTACATCTCGAAAAACATTTCCTTGAACCTTTCCTAAGTTATTACACTCTCTCCTCCCCTGACCTTATTTGCCTGCCACCAGTAGCTGGCTTCTGATTTTAACATGAGCGTTGCGTAGGCGGTCTTCTGGTCTTCCCTAACTCGGGCGACATAAAAAACTTTCTCTATTTCCATAACCCAAGTCTGGGCTTCTATCGGGTTCGTGGAGCCTTTAAACTTCGGCGGTCCCACCGCCTTAAAGTCCTTAAATGAAGTGTTCAGTGGAGCTTGAGGCTGATTGTTCATCGCTCCAGCTAATAGGTTCACCAACTGCTGAACGGGGTTTGCATTAGGATCATTGTTGTTATTGTTATTGGTTGACTCTTCTTGGGCTTGTCGTCGATTTTGTCTTCTTTTTGGCGGCATATTTCTGTTAAGATATATGCTTATTAGATCTTTATTCAATCTCTTAAATACTTAAGACTTAACTTAAATATTTAACATAATCACTTAACACATCTCATTTCAAATAAACTTTGATATTTTATTTAAATCAAAAGTTTTAAACATAGTACAATAGCATCTCTGCCATTTACATCAATTATCCCGAGATAAAGAATCTTTAGGATTTAAATCATCAGAATATTCCTTTGTTTATAATCACATCGGAATTTACATTATTAACTATCAGTTAAGCATTCACATAATCATATTGTCCCTATCATGACCTACTAAGGCGTCGAACAGCTTTGCTACACTCTTCCTCCATAATACGTGACATAGTCCTGTGATCTAGCATATACCCAGGCAGTCCCTCAAACTGAACTGGATAGCTCATAACCCGGTCCTGGGCCTCATCAATTTCCCTCAGAAACGTATAGCCCGTCTCTTCAACCTTAGCCCTCTTTGCACGCGCATCATCCTCTGCAAGATCTGCACGTCGTGAATTGCTCACCCAATCTTCCTCAGCTATGACGAGTTTTTCTAATTTCTCTTTCAACTCATTCTTCAACCTTTCTATCTCCTCTGACTTTTGCTCACTTTGTCCCTTCTCATGAACCAAGTCCCACTCCACATTTCCAAGACGAGTGTGGAGTGTCTCAACTTCACCTTCCTGTTACTCGATGGTAGTCCGTTGAGTAACCGTCTGCTCCCTCAGCTCCTGAATCGTATCTCGTAACTCTATGTTACGATCGTACAATTCATCGTACATCTCAGCGCTGATAGAGTTCGGTGGGAACTCCTCAGAGTCTTCATCCTCCTGCTCGGCTGCCTCAGCTGGGATCTCAAACTCCTCAGGGTCCTCCTCTGAGTCAACCTCTGGCTTATGCTCCCGACCAACGATTGTGATCCAAGGAGATAGCTTTGGCTGAACTAGCTACTCCCAGACTGTATGTATATCTCGGGGCTCCTCATCTCTAGTCTCTGGGGGTATAACATCCCTGGGCTAACTAGATCCTCCGACATCTGACATCCTGACAAATCAAATTTTAAGTCTTAGATATTAAGTGATGCTAATCGATACTCTAGCAAGTATATAATTATAAACACATAGCACATAAGGTAATCTATTATCTTTCTTAAAACTCAATGAGAGTTATCATTACTATGTTCTCGAAGGCTACAATCCTAAGGTTTTCCCCCCACCTAAGATTCATAACCTACGGCTTTGATACCAACTTGTGACACCCCCAAATTCGGTATCTTAATTTTCACATGATTTGGTGTTCACTGTTCACATATCATATGACTATCTATCCATAAATAATTAAATTCATTTAATAGATAAATAATCCATCATCTCCCTATACAACATCTGAGATAATAAATAAATAATCAATCCCAGGTTATACTTAACCTTAAATCTCTGTTGCGGAAACGTAAACAAATAAGTCTTAACTATTACACATAAGTCTTGAACTTCAACCTTTTCAATAACATAACAAGTCTTCAACACTTGTTAACTTTTGCTTTTCCCTTGCTACTAGAAGGCTCATCACATCGTTCATTCTTAGCTGTAATGTTATTATTCAAGAGTGAGCACGAATGCTCGCAAGTATAAAAATATGACAATAATAACATGCGAGTGAATCAAAGAAATCTGAATAACAGAAAGCTCAACTTTTGAATCAAGAATAATTAATCAAGAATCAAATTATATCTAAGGGTCATAAGACCTTGAACTATGTCCTAGGTTGTCAAGTATATTAACCTTTAAACCTTTAACAGTCATAAGACTATGGACTTTACTTCTCGTACTTAGGGGGATCAACCCTTCGTACCAATACTGTGCACAATACCTCAACGCTTAAAGCATCATCAATCCCCTATATTAGGGTTGTTCATCTCAGTTTGACATCAGAGTCCGCACCAAAGAAAGTTTGGTTTGGATAAACTCAGTAACAGTTCTCAAATTTAGAACGTTCATCAATTATGGACTAGTCGAATCAATAAGGGTTCGCTAGTTTTAAAGGATTCAACAATAAATGATATTCAACTTGAATAATAACTTCTCAAGAGTATACAATCGAATAAGTATTGTATAACTGAAGTGATACTTTTAAAAGAATCATAACATCTCATATAAAATCTTAAACTTGAATAATCAAGGATAAAAACTTGCTCGATATAGAATTTAAGTCTATAACTTGCCCAATGTAAAGATTTGAGTTTAGGATACTTGCTCAACAATAATAAGTTAGGGATAGAATACTTGCCTCGTGCGCAAGCTACAAATCTAGTTACAATTAAATTCTTCAACGTCCTACACATTACATTATGCATACGATGTCGATTAGTTTCATAACTTCTATATTCAATTATTGAAATTTTCATTTAAGTCAACTTACAACTTAGTTCCTAGTGTTAACTTATTAAGTAACCACATAACATGAGTATGAATTCACAATATGCATATCATATAGGTATAATTCTTTAAACAATCATAATCAAGTTTTACAATCACAATATTTAAGTTCGCACTTTGTGTGTTAATTTGAACCTTCACATTATCTTATACATATCAATAACTTAGTTTATTAACATGAACGTCAAATCATATAATATTCATGTTTTATAACTTAAAACAACATCTTTTATCGTAGAGAGCACTACACTTGCGTACGTGCATGTTCGACGCCCTCCGATTACTTTCGAATACGCATCAGTCACAGAGATGGCCAATTTGACTCTTATTAACGACTTCAAATAGAAAAACTTAAAGAATAAAAGTTGTGGGTCTACTCGTTATCTTTTTGTATCATCCTGAATCGCCTTAATCGGAGTTCGTATGAAGAAGTTATGTTTATTTTACTACAGGAGGTCAAAATAGTCTTGGAAACAAAAAAAAACTCCTGGACAGCACCCACCCCCGCTAGGGAGGGGTTTTAGGCATGTGAGGACCAGCTGGGGCAGGGCACCATGCTGGTGCATTTCCTAGTTCTCAATTTTGACACTTTATTGGCCCAATAATCCCAATTAAATGCAAATCAAACTAGTATCGTGATTTCTATGAAGTATAAACTTCATAGAAACATCATACAATGTTATTAACATGTTTTTAAAATCTTAAATCATGAAATTATTCAAATTAAATCATGAAATTTCACCGTTCTTGGTGTTCTTGATAGCTTAGAAGAAAAGCATGAAATTTGACGTCTAGGATTCCTTATAACTCCGAATCCATCCGTTCAAAGTTTGGTTTCTTTGTTTAAACATGTATTATCATAATCAAGTGTCAATTTTAAGTTAGACATATGATTAAAGCATTTAATTTACCCATACGGGTTATTCATACAACCCTTATACTCTGTTATTCATGAAACCCCCAATTTCATCAAAATTCCATAGTGTGATCACTATAATTCATGTATTACATGATACAACGCATGATATTAACATCTACAGATATCCATATGATCATATCTTATCTTAATTATCAAAATAGTTCTAAACAGAGAACTTTGAACATACGTTAAAGAAAACTCTGTAATTTCACAAAAATCTAGTTAAGGCATATTTATATAAAATTGATTATTTTAAAACATGATTACATATTATAAAATATGTTATGATCACTCACACACACACATACACACACACATATATATATATATATATATATATATATATCTATATAGCCATATTATGCCTTAATTACAAAAATTAGTTTTTACAGAAAACTTTAAAGTACGTAAATGAAAACTTTGAGAAATCTTAATTTGAAAACTTAAGGGAAGGGATTACCCTTTAGTAGATTGTGAAGATGAATCAAAGATAACACAATGTTTTTCTCTAATTCTTCTCTCTCTATATCTCTCAATTTCTTCTTCTCAAAACTCTAACTTTTTCTCTCTGAACTTTGAATATGAAAACACAAGTCTGATATAACAATATGAATATACATATATATAATCTGTCGTTGTATTAATAATTGAATAACAAGGGCCTTGTTTGGCTAACACAACTAACCCCTTTTTCATTTATTTTAATTTGCTAGTTTAGTATATAGTTAATGGTCACACTATTAATTACTAAATTAATTTTATTTAAATCAAATAAATAAAATAAGGTAACTCACATTAAATCACATTGTCACATAATTAATATTCTCCTTAATTAATTATGTCAATTCATTAACTCTCTAATTAATTATTAAATTAATTAGAATAACATTCTGCTTATTTAAATAACTCATTTATTAAAATAGCTCATTGTTTAAATACATACTTAGAACTATAAAATTACTACACATTAATTTAATCAATATATATATAATTAAATTAATCTATCACAAATTCATGAATTAATTATTTAACTCAATAATTAAATCATCAAAAATATTTATTTAATTCAATAAATATTCAAATAACTTTACAAAATTCTCGTTCGTCACAACGACGGTGGCGTAATACGCGGCAAAGTTCAATGATCAAGCCCAGTTTGCAGAACACCAAGTAGGGGATGAAGAGAGGAAAGTCATACGTTTTGACCAAGGACTGAAACCTTGGTTGTTTAACAAGGTGTCGGTTCTCTAGATTGACTCTTTTGCCACGTAGTTGGAAAAGGCTATAATTGCATAGGGAGGTAGTGAAGCCCTAAGTCAGTATAACAAAGAGAAGAAGGGTAAGAACAATGGGGGAGAAAGCCGTGGAGGAAGCAGCAGCGGGGGAAGTAATTTAGGAAAGAGAAAATGGGATAATAACAACAACAACAAGAATAACAATCAAGCGGGAAGTTTTCATGGAGGGTTTAAGAAGAGGGCTGAGGGATGCCCGAAGTGTGGAAAGAATCACCACGGTGAGTGCTGGAAGGGGCACAGTACCTGCTACAACTGTGGCCAGGAAAGACACATTTTGCCCAACTGCTCGAAGCCAAAGAAGATCAAGGGATGTTTCGCTTGTGGCTCAACTGAGCACCAGATCAAGAATTGCCCGTAGAAGGGGAACATCGGAGTAAGTGGCCAGCAAGGGGGAGGCAACAAGTTAATGATCGGTGGACCAATGCAATACAACAGCCCAGCTGCCAGAACCTTTAATATGACAGTCCAAGATGCAGTTGCTGCAAAGGACGTGGTGTCAGGTATTATCCCAATTAATAATATAAATGCTTATGTAATATTTGATTCGGGTGCTACCTGTTTATTTGTGTCTGAAGAATTTGCTAGTAGATTAAACTTACCCCGAGAACGATTAGGAAATCCTTTGAACATAGAAATTGCAAATAAGGAGTAATCCCTGTAGAGTTCATATATCAAAATTATCGCGCAAACATTAGAGATCATGAACTGAGCGTAGACTTGATCCCAATTAAATTGGGAGAATTTAACGTAATACTGGGAATGGATTGGTTATATAACCATGCTGCGATAATTAATTGTCAGAATAAAAGTGTGAACCTTCAGATTCCGAATCGGTCTAAGGTAGTGTTTTATGGTAGCTCATCGCTTAAGCAATCTTGTTGTCTTACGATGATGCAGGCCAAGAAATTGTTAAGAAAAGAATGTGTAGGTTACTTAGCTTACATTGTAGATACTCGAAAAAAAGGAGTAGAAATTAAGGATATATCCGTAGTGAGAGAATTCCAAGATGTATTTCCAGACTATCTGCCTGGTCTTCCGCAAGACAGAGAAATCGATTTCATAATAAACTTAGCACCGGGAACATCACCGATTTCGAAAGCTCCATATCGTATGGCGCCAGTAGAAATGAAGGAATTGATGATACAATTACAAGAATTACTAGATAAAGGTTACATACGACCAAGTGTGTCCACTTGGGGAGCATCGATATTATTTGTTAAGAAAAAGGACGGATCGATGAGGGTCTATATCGATTATCGAGAATTAAACAGAGTAACAATCAAGAATAGATATCCGTTACCAAGGATAGACGACCTTTTTGACCAATTAAAGGGAGCGAAGTGTTTCTCAAAGATTGATCTGCGAACAGGTTATCACCAGTTGAAAGTACGGGAGGAGGACATACCAAAGACGGCGTTTCGAACCCGTTATGGGCACTACGAGTTTTTGGTAATGTCATTCGGATTGACTAATGCTCCGACATCATTCATGTACTTGATGAACCGAATCTTCAAGCCATACTTGGATAAGTTCGTGGTAGTTTTAATCGACGACATCTTTATCTACTTGAAGTCAGAAGAAGAGCACGCTGAACATCTGAAGATGGTTTTGGAAGCGCTAAGAAAAGAGAAAATGTATGCAAAATTTTCAAAGTCTGAATTTTGGATGAAGAAGGTTCAATTCTTAGGACACGTGGTAGATAAGGATGGAATTTCAGTAGACCCTGCAAAGGTAGAGGCAGTGAGTAATTAGGATCAGCCGAAGACACCAACAGAGATAAGAAGTTTCTTAGGGTTAGCTGGGTACTATCGAAGATTCATCCAAGATTTTTCTAAGATAGCAACCCCGTTGACCAATCTAACGAGGAAGACGGTGAAATTCGTATGGATAGAGAAATGCAAAGAAAGTTTTCAGGAGCTGAAGAAGAGATTAAGAGAAGCGCCTGTATTATCATTACCAGACGATGCGGGAGGTTTCGTGGTGTATAGTGATGCATCGCACAAGGGACTTGGTTGTGTGCTCATGCAACATGGCAAGGTCATTGCGTATGCATCACGATAATTAAAGGATTATAAAAAACGATACCCTACTCACGACTTAGAGTTAGCGACAGTAGTTTTTGCGTTAAAGATTTGGAGACATTATCTGTACGGAGAGAAATGTGAGATATACACGGACCACAAGAGTCTGAAATATATCTTCACACAGAAGGAGTTGAATATGCGACAAAGAAGGTGGTTAGAATTGATCAAAGATTATGACTGGGAGATTCTTTATCACCCGGGAAAGGTGAACGTCGTAGCCGACACACTAAGCAAAAAAGAAAGGGAGAAATTATTCAAATTGACAACTCAGGAGGAATTAATAAGAGAGATGGAGAAATTTGAAATAGAGGTAAAGGGACTGGGGAGGTCTGAAGAGAAAATATTTGCAATGAAAGCTTGTCCAACATTGTTGGATAGAGTGAATGAATCACAAGAGAATGATGAGGAATGCAAGAAAATAAGGAGGATAGTAGAAAATGGAGAAGAATGATTCAGAATGGATAAATATGGTATCTTGAGATTCGAAGGAAGAGTATGGGTACCAGTGGTAACCGAATTAAGAGAGGAAATTTTGCACGAGGCACACAATACGACGTATTCTGTTAATCCAGGAGGCACAAAGATGTACCAAGATCTGAGGCAACATTTTTGGTGGCCCAATCTAAAACGAGAAGTCGCAGAGTGCGTTAGAAGATGTCTCACTTGTCAACGAGTCAAAGCAGAGCACCAAAGGCCGAGTCTACTTCAACCGTTAAAGTTACCAGAATGGAAATGGGAGCACATTACGATGGACTTTGTGGTAGGACTTTCAGTCACGCAAAAAAGTTATGATGCCATTTGGGTTATCGTGGACCGATTAATGAAGACAGCTCATTTTTTACCGATCAAGATCCGATATAATTTGAATTAGTTAGCGAGTCTATACGTAAAGGAGATTGTTTCACGACATGGAGTGCCGGTGTCCATTGTCTCTGATCGAGATCCGCGCTTCACGTCAAACTTCTGGAAAAGCTTACAAGAGAGGATGGGAACACAGTTGAGATTGAGTACTGTGTATCATCCATAGACAGACGGACAGAGTAAGCAAATGATACAAATGCTGGAAAATATGCTTAGGACTTGCGTGATGGACTTCACAGGGAATTGGGACGATCACCTACCCTTAGTAGAATTTATGTATAACAATAGTTACCATGCGAGTATCGACATGCCATCGTACGAAGCTCTTTACGAGAGAAAATGCAGAACGCCGTTATGTTGGGACGAAGTCAGAGAATGACGAATGTTGGGGCCAGAATTAGTGCAACAAACCTCAGATGTGGTGACAGTAATAAGAGCCAGATTGGTAGTAGCTCAAGATCGCCACAAAAAGTACGCAGATTTGCATCGACAAGATCGAGATTTTAAAGTCGGTAGTTTTGTATTTTTGAAGGTATCTCCCTAGAGAGGAAATATATGATTCGGTAAGAAGGGAAAATTGAGTCCGAGGTTCATAGGACCATTCGAGATATTGTAGCGAGTGGGCGAAGTAGCATACAGAGTTGCATTATCACCCGAACTGGAACACATCCACAACGTGTTTCACATCTCCGTGTTACGTCCGTACAAGCCCGACTATAAGCACGTGATTTTCTACAAACCCATTCAAGTAGAGAAGAATCTGGCGTATTAAGAAATTTCTATCTAAATATTAGATAGGAAAGAGCAAACACTAAGAAACAAAGCTATATCTTCTGTAAAAGTACTTTGGCGTAACCACGATGCCGAGGAGGCCACGTGGGAATTAGAAGATAAGATGAGGAGAGACTATCCCCATCTTTTTGTGTAACCTTGTATCAATTCCGAGGACGAAATTTTTATAAGGGGGGATGATGTAATAACCGTGAATTTTATGAATAAATATTAATATTAATATTAATAAGAATGTGAATATTTATTTTATATAAATGTTTATATAGCATGAGGTGAGTAACTCAATTAAATTTAATTGAATTTATGATAATTGAGAAAATTTGGAGAAGTATGATGAGCTCGTGAAATGCCTTGTGTGGCACGATGATGGAAATTATGATGGTTTAATTAAATTAAAGTAGGAATCTATAAGTGAAGGATTAATTAATATAATAATATTAATTAATTATTATTATGAGTAAAAGCATATTAATGGATAAATAATTAATTGATATAAGAGGTTAATGTTTATTCAATTAATTGTTGTGTGCAATATTATGTGATGGGTGATTGTATATTATATAGTACCTACATTCAATTAATATAAGGTGAGGTGTGACACTATAATGTGCCTATATAATATATAAAACTATATAGTAAGATTAAATAAATTATATAAGTTACATAATGATGTTATGTGACAACATGTTATGTATGGATACATTAAATGTGTACCTTGTGAAATATTAAATTAAACTAAATAAATAATTTTTATTTAATTATTATTTCAATAATTGAGTATAATGAAATAATAAGGGTTGTGATAATGTGAAAATATAATACTCAATTAAATTATATTCGGTATTATCAAATGTACATGGATTATATAATGTGTATAAATATATACCCCCAACTTGTTACAATGTTATTGACTCACTAAAACTATATTATAAATTAAAAGAGGATTAAAACCTATGTATACTTATATATACATTTGTGTAAGAATAATATGTATATGTATTATAAACCTAAGTATGTGGGTATACTTATTTGCAAATGCTGAGTTTAGTGAGAGAATGTCTCATATTGAGTATCATTTGTCTTTCACGTGTATAGGCCAATGGCATATCCCCTTCATTTCTCATTCTAGCATTCTAGCACTCAATCAAATGATGAATAAGAGAGTGGGTGATGGGGGTGGTTGGCCACTATTTCACCAAACTTTCAATAACCATTGGCTTCTTCTTCCTCCTCATGGTTTGATTCATGGTGTAAAGGTTTGGCATGGGTTTTGAAGTCTCTATAAATTAAGCACTGATAATGGGTTTTTATAACCACTTATTCAGATATAAACTAACTCATTTTGTTGCTTAAACTCAAGTATCGTTGTGCGTTTAATGTGTTTTTGCTTTCTTTTGTAGATTTTATGTTTGGAACTCCTCATGGTGTGCATTGAGCTTAAAAGGACAAAAGATGGTCAAAAAGGGTCAAAGCACAAAAGGCTTAAGGCATGATGATGGCATGGCGAAGGAGCAATGAAACGTGATGATGATATGAGTTTGAGATTATACAGCAGAGAGAAGTTAGCAGCTAAGTGTAGCAGAACAGAAGCAAAGCAGCAGCAGAATCCAACATTCCACAACCGCGCGGCCTCGCCCTCCTCAAAGCCTAAAGCCGCGCAGTCGCGCCAGTCCAAAAACTGCAAGACTTTGACTTTTGTTTAGGCTGAACGGGAGAGGCATATATAATTAGGGCTTATGCCCATTTGCACGAATATATACAACAACTTCTCCCCTTGAGGGAGCTTAGCCCTAGCTCTCTCTTCCCTTCTCTTTACATTTTGTCTAGATTAGGTTAGGAGTAGATTAGGTTAGATTTAGTTTCTAGGGTTTTATTAGAGAAGAAGATTGAAGCAAGTGATTTCATTGAAGATTCAATATTGGAGCTTGAGGATTCAAATTTGCATTTCCTATCTTTTTACTTTTCTTGCTCTCTTATTGTAATCTTATGATGTGTATTGAACTTGTGAATGATATATCTAATTCTAGTATGAGCTAGTTTATATTTTGAGATTTCAATGGAACCTAATGAGTAGTTTACTTTGATATGATTCCATGTTGGTCTTATTGATTGCTATGAGATTGTCTATTATGATTTGTGCATTAATTGCTTAATTGATTTGCTACCAATTACTGTGATAACCTATGTGGACTTGAAAAATGAAATGTAGGTTTAGATCTAATCGTAGTAGCGGGCGATTGTATGTTCACATGGAGTTGGACGTATGATTTGTGTCTAGGATAGACATATACCTAAGCGCCGCACGTAGTCAAATGAGAACTTGGGCTTAAACCCTAATTATTTGTAAATCACATAGACATATAGGGGTTTAGATAATATGGGTGTTCATGTGCGTTCTATCATCTGTGGATTGCATGTGATATGGATTAGGTGCATCGAAAGATGGTATTCTCTCACTTTCGTGTTCTCGACTAGCACTCTATGACGATTAATTTGACCTAATTGGAAGTATGTCGACTTAGATGAATCATTAGGGGAAATTGGGATCTCAACTCTTCATTATCTGATTTTACTCTAGGACTATTTAGTTTAAGTTTAAATTACTTGTTTAGTTAATTTAGATTTTCATTAAAACTCTTTACCGCTCGTTTAAATAAGACTGAAATGATTATGGACTAGTGGTTTGGTGACCTTTTATCTGTTAATTCTCTGTGGGAACGATATCTGTACTTACTAATTATTACTAGTTGACCGCGTATACTTGCGTGTAATTGTCATACCCAATCGGGGACAACAAGTTTTTAGCGCCGTTGCCGGGGACTTAATTTGATAACTGTTTGTCAACATTAGTTTTAATCAAATTAGTCTTAATTTAAATATTTTTATTTTGTTTTAATTCTCTTCCTATATTCTCTTTTCAGGTACAATGGATCTAAATTTTTATCCATGGTGTTACACAAGGAAAGAGGAACCAAGGGAAATAGGGAATGATGGACTCGACCCAATCGCTACACTTCCCGCACAGCTAGAGCATCTCTCGAGGAAGTTGGATAGTGTTACAGCCCAACAGAGTCGAGAGCCAGTAATTACTTATGATTATTGTGCTGGCAACTATATGAGCCATCAGGATCCCATCAGTTATGGACAAGAGCAGTATGTGTGACACCCCCAAATCCGGGTACTTCAATTTCCACGGGACTTGGTGTTCATTGTACAAATATCATCTATCTATCTACCCATAAAAATGCAAACCATGAAATAAATAGAAATAATCCTCCCCTTATGGGGTTACAACATCTGAAAATAAATATATCAATCCCAGGTAATACTAACCTTAAACATCTGTGCGAAACATAAACAAATAAATAGTCTTACACAACTTTAACATAGAGCTGAAACATAAACATATAAAATAAACAACAAGTCTTCATCACTTGTTGACCTTGCCCTTGCCTTTGCTAGTAGAAGGCTCGTTGGACCTTTCGTTCTTAACTGCAATGTTATTATTACGCAAGAGTGAGCACGATTGCCCACAAGTATAATAATATGACAACAATATAATAACATGCGAGTGAATCAAAGACATCTGAATAAAAAAACTCAACTTTTGACTCGAGGATAAATAACAGGAATCAAAAGAACATCTGAGGGTCATAAGACCTCGAACTATGCCCTTAGTACCATACTGTGCACAATATCTCAACGCTAAAGCGTAAATAATCCCCTTTACAGGATTGTTCATCTCAGTTTTGACATCAGAGTCCGCACCAAAGGAAGTTTGGTTTGGATAAGCTCAATAAGTGTTCTAGAATTTAGAACGTACATCAACTATGGACTAGTCGAATAAATAAGGGTTCACTAGTCCTATAAGTTCAACAATAACATCGATATTCAACTTGAATGGTAAATCTCAAGAGTATACAATCGAACGAGTATTGTATAGCTGAATCATGCTTAAAAGAGTTATAGCATCAAATATGAAACCTTAGAACTTGAACAATTAAAAACAAGAGCTCGCTTGATATAGAACACAAGTCTAAGACTTTATAAATGAATAACTTAGAATGTTAAGAAACTTGCATATTAACAATAAATTAGAGATAGGATACTTGCTCAATGTAAAAGTAAAGTTTGAGTTTAGGAAACTTGCAAAATATTAAACAAGTTTAAGTATACGAAACTTGCCTCTTGCACAAGCTACAATTTATAATTACAATTCACTTCCTCAACGTCCTACACATTATATTATGTATACGACATCGATTAGTTTTCATAACTACCATGTTTAACTATTGAACTATTCACTTAAGTTCGACTTATAACTTGGTTTATAATATTACTCAATGGCTAATCGCATAACATGAATGTAAACTCACAACATGCATATCACACATGTATAACCCTTTAAACATTCATAATCAAGTTTTACAATTATGATATTTAAGTTTGCACTTAGTTTGTTAACTTGAACCTTCACATTATCTTGTACATATCAATAACTTAATTTATTAACCATGAACTTCAAATCATATAATATTCATGTATGTAACTTAAAACAACATCTTTTATTATCGAGAACACTACACTTGTGTGCGTGCATGTCTGAAGCCCTCTAACTGCCTCCGAATACGCATCAGTCACAAAGATGGCCATTTTTACCCATTTTGACTATTTCAAATTGAAAAACTTAAAGAATGAAAGTTGTAGGTCTACTCGTTATCTTTCCGAATCATCTTGAATCGCCTTAATCGGAGTTCGTATAAAAACATTATGCTTATTTTACTACAGGAGGTTAAAACAGTCTCGAAAACCAAAAAAAAAGGCCCCCGGACAGCCCTTATACCCGTTGGGGCGGTTCCTAATGCCCATGAACACCCGCTGGGCGGGTCCCCCTGCTGGTGCACTCCCTGGTTCGAGATGAACACACAGAGTAGCCCAAATAAATCCAAATTAAACTAACGTAATGCATTATAAGGCTACCCATAATGTAAAAACTCCACAGAAATATTATATAACATTTCTAGCATGATCTTAGCATTTTAAATCACGTATTTACACAATCCAAGGCATCTATTTTCACTGTTTTCAATATTTTGTAAAGTTTTGAAGGAAAACAAGAAATTCAACGTTACGGATTCGTTATAACACCGAATCCGTTCGTTTAACTTCCATTTTGTTCGTTTAAACGTACATAATTACATGCAAGTATCAATTTAAGTTAAATAAACGTATAAGGTGTGTAAATTTTGTATGTAAGGGCCATATGGGCCATATGTACAATTTCTACACTCTATAACTTTTGAAAACCCAATTATCAAAAAAATTCCATGGTGTGATCACTGAAAGTTATGCATATATGGCATATAATATGTTATGGACATCAATTAATATATATATAGACATATAATCAAGCGTTGACAATTTTCCATACACAGAGAACCTCTAAAACACGTACATGGGAAAACATAACTCTGTAACTTCACAAGAATTCAATTAATATATATTTATATGAAATTGACTGTTTTAAAACATAAATATATGATAGAAAACATGTTATGGCTAATTAGTAACACTTATATCATCACTTTATGTAGTAATTGTAATAACCGTGAATTTTAAGTCACTATATATGTATGTACATTATTGATATTTAAAACTTTGTGTTATACAGTGATTTAATATGTGACAAAATATGTGAAGTGGTGCATGGGTCAATTAACATGTATGCTATAGTTATGGATATATACATTTACAGATTTCATTAAAAATGAATGCTTCGTAACCTAATTATACATTAGGTGAGACAATTAAATAACCTAAGGGTTATGGTGATAATGAGAGGTTAGTATTTAATATGTATACTAACTTAAGTGGATAATCTTATTATTTCAAGTGACTAATAATTTTAAACCTAATTCTTGTGAACCTAATTAGGTTATGAGCTAAAGTCATATGTATAGGTAATTAAATTTCATAAGATTAGGAATGGAAACCCTAAATAATCAAATTGGGTAACACATATTAAAATTGCTAGACTATGTTTATTACATAGCCCAAAACAATTAAGAAGGAAGCCCAAATGAAATAAAATGCAAACCAATACTTAGCCCACTTGATTAAGGGTATTGTAGACATTTGATTAATCAAAATTGGGCATTAAAAATAAAACCAAATTGGGAGTTAAAAAGGGACATAATGACCGGCCATATTAGGCCTTTTAAGGCAACTAATTAAGCTAAGCAATGTCCATTAGTAGTAACTCTTACACAGAAGGACATGGTTGTCAAGCTCCCATTGGTTGCCACTTTATTAAGCATCCTTAATCATGATTAGACTAATTAAAGTGATAAGGCAAAGCTTCTATCCATGGGTTAGAGAAAGTGTGGGGGATAATAGCTAGATACACTAAGTGTATCTATATTTTTTTGCAAGTATCCTTTTATTTCATTTTTTTCATTTCATTTCTTCTCTCATTCTTCCTCTTATAATTTTCTCCCAAGCTAGCCACTTCTAGAGAGAGAAAAGAGAGAGAGTTTTGGCCATATATATATAGAGAGAAGTGCTAGTTTGTTCATGCATCCAAAGTTCATCACTTACTTTGGTAAATCAAGGAAGGTTGCCATTAAATCAAGGTATAACCTAACCTTCATCTTCTTCTTCTACTTTGTTTTATAGCTTGAGTTTTGTTGGAGTTATGAACAAATACTCAAGATACCCTAGTCCTACATATCATCATGTATGGAACTAAGTATCTTGAGTGTTAGGTCAAAGGCTTAGAGGAAGAATATGAGGATATGTTCTCCAAGGGTGAAAACTCTTGTTTTCTTCCACTAAATCTTGTATAACTCAAGTTTTTCAACTTAGATTTGTGATCCGTCGAAGGGGCGTGCTAGATACATGAGTTATCTAGTAAACCCAAGTGATAGCACACAAATCTAGCAAGTTTTGAAACCTTTGGAACTGATTTCCCCAAAACAGCCCACTTGGAATGTTAAGGGTTCAAAAAAAAAAACCTAAAATAGTTTTTGTCCTGTTTTTCTTGGGTCTGTTTCGGATGGTTTCATGTCTTTTAAAAATCTGGGAAAATTCACAGATGTACCTTGAGAAGTTATCTACATGTAGGAAAAAGAACGGGTACGTTTCGAGTTATAGATTGTACGTAATGACTATTTCCGTAAAAGACTCCTAAATTTTTACCTTCGAATATCTCACTATGTATACACTGGAAAATTCCGAAATGTTTATAGTAGGTTGACATATATTAGGAGAGCATACCCTGAAAATTTCAAATTTTTTTGAGTAAAGATCAATTTATTAAAAATGAAGCAAGATGTTTTGGGAACTTTAAAAATAGTAGATCATTTTCTAAAATTCCAGAAATATTTGGGGATCCTTGTGGGTTCATATTCTGTCAAAATACAGAAGCTGTGAATTTTTGGAATCAGTTTACTATTTTTCCTAAAATTGATTAAGTTATGAATAAAAGGAAATAAATAGTTAAATGATGTCTTTAATAAGAAAAATATGATTTTTATGCTTGAATACTCATAATATATTATATCATGACTATCTTATAACACTTTGGTAATTTATGATAAGAAATATTATTTATGACCTTTTGTGGATATTAAATAAGAGGTTTAATAAAGGGTGAACAATTAGAATAAATTGTTTATTAATCCAATAAATTATTAAAATATTATTATGATATTAATAATATTAGAATGTGATATTGATAAGTAACTAAAAATATTAAGATTAAAATTTCTTTAAAATATTATTAAATGGTTAATAATATTTGATTTAAGCATTGATAAATGATTAAAGTATTATTAAATGATTAATAATATTAGTAATGGAATAAGGTATTATTAAATAATTAATAATATTAGTGAATAAATAAAATATTATTAAATAATTAATAATATTAGTAAATGCATAAAATATTATTAAATAGTTAATGATACTAAAGCATAAGTAAGATATTATTAAAGTAATAATATTAATGAATAATTAAAATATTATTAAGAGGATTAATAATATTAGTAAGGTATTAAAATATTATTAAGATGTTAATAATATTAGTAAGCAAATGAAAGTATTATTAGGGAACTAATAATACTAAGAGGTGAATTAGATATTATCAGGATTAATAATATGTTGTTATTTAGTAGTAACATTATCAAGACAGGATAATATTTATAAGAACTAAATGTAATGTATAATATTTATGTGATTACATAATCTAATGTTATACTATGACTAATTGAAAGATTAAATATAGGTCTCTCAAAGGAAGATAATTTAACTGCATAGTGGATATAAATTAATTGCGTAGCCGTAATCTACAGACTAGGCAAGTTTCTTAACTCAAACTCGAGTTATTATTTTCAAAGCATATTAGTGAATAATTATTGATGATTATTTACATCTATAATGATTATTAAAATTCGCACTTTGTGCAATTGAATTCATGTTTTACTATTATTGAACTGTGAATTAAATTAAAGTTCTTCATTCATGAACTGTTTATGAGATGGATCTATGCTAATTGTATCAGCTAGATCAAGCATGTTTAAATTTGTTAAATCAAATGTGTTTTAAAAAGCTGTTCTTATTAAATTGATATGATAAGAACTCTTGACTGAGAAAAGGACGAATTTGATTAAGGCATGATATCAATACCGAATTATTAAGTGTTTATGCATAAATCACGAGGTATGAAAGGCTGATCCCTTTGAATACCAAAATTTATTAAGAGGTCCAGTTTAAATGACTGAGAACCTTGGCAAATGTTCATGGTCATTTCAAAACCACTCAGTTCATGTTATTTAATTATTCGAATATTCAATTGTTAATTATTAATTCATGTTCCTTCACAACCTTATATTATTGTTGAACATTGAAAGCAAAACTTCTTTCCAGTCATGATATATCTCTCTTGTATATAAATTTGCTAAGTAAATTAGTTGCTTACCCTTGCTATATCATGACATTTATTTCAGCTAAGCCTGAAGGATCCAATACGAAGGACAAGGGCAAGGGCAAGATCCAGGAATAGTTTAGAATGAATATTATTATTATCTAATGGGATTTCTTATGTAAACTTTTTGTAATATGAATGGTGTGTTTAAGTTAAGGTTAAGAAGACCTTGGGACCATGTTATGAAACTTTATTATAATGAAACAATGTATGTTAATTATTCCGTAATAGTTATAGAATGCTTATGATGATGATAGATCGTGAGCACCGAATCTGAGGTTAGAGAACCTGGATTTAGGGGCGTCACAAGTTGGTATCAAAACCGCAGGTTATAAACATTAGGAATACGAATCCTAGGTTATAACCTTAGTAGAAAACTCTTAAAGAGTATGTTAGGAGATGGATTGTGGAAATTCATCGAGTTTGTGTTGTACTTAATAAAATATTTTTTTATTTTATCAATGAATATATTTTATTGTGGTACTGATGTTGGTTTTATTTATGGTGTTTATAGGATGTCTGACGAGCGCCAGAGCAGTCACTCAGTGGAGCGAGAGCTCATTGAGCGTGAGGTCACGGAAGAAGCCCCTCAAGGTCCTCTGATAGGGGATTTGTTAAGGAGAATCAATCAATTGGAAGGCAGGGTGGGAGAACTGGAGGTTGAAAACCACACACTCCAGTTCACAGAAGGTCAATACAAGGAGGCGGCTTATCAAGCCCATATGGAGGTAGTCGAGCAGGAAGGAAAGTTGGATGAGTCCCAGTTGCAAGTTAAGATGCTGAGGGTACAGCTAGAGCATGAAAAGGCGAAGTTCGGAGAGCTGAGCATAGAGCATCTGGCGATGCGGGGCGAGTTTGACGTGGAGATTGCAGACAAGATTCGCGTGGAGGAGGCATTTTATGGGTCAGCCCAGCAAGTGGACCAATTGGAGATAGCACTGCAGGCCATGAAGGTCAGGGCCGAGACTTTAGGACTGGCGCTAGACGCAGCGTATGAGGGCCAGCGCAGTGGGACTAGGAGGGCGCAGTTCGAGATAGGAGAGTCGAGCCGATCCATTCGACGTAGAGTTATGGAGGGGTGGTTTCCCCAGGAGCCTGTTCAGGTGACCCAGCAGGGCCACCAGTGATGATTATGCTATGGACTAGTTGTAGATAGATGCATTAGTACCCCTTTTGTGTAATAGGGTTTTATGATGATGTAAACCTCAGCAGGTGTGAGGTAGTAGGTAGTTAGGTAGTATCCATATTTGGGTTTGTGGGGAAGTATCATTTTGAGTTAATCCCACCTTTTGTGTTTAAAATGGGATAGTAGTATTTATAAGAATATACCTGTATTAATCATGTGAGACACTGAAGATTGGTATATGAATATAAATGCATTATTATGATATGTGTTGGAAAATTTAAATAGTAAATTGTCTATTTAATGTTATGTGAATCCAGTAGACTGAATTGGAAATTTTTTTTAAAGCAAACTTAACCCACTAATCAGGGAGAAAAACTTCCAAATCTTGGTAATTTAAAACTCTCACATAATGATCATCTAATTGTTTGAATACAGTAGCGCATTGCATGCTAAGTACTTATATGATAATAAAACCCGAGTAACGTGTTAGAATTTTATTTAATTAGATAATGCCGCCCAGACGTGTACTAAGGAACCAAGAGATCGAAGAGTCAGTTAATAATGCAGCGGGAGCCCAACCAAACCCAATGCAAGACTTTGTCAACATGATGGCTGAAGCCATGAGGAATCAAGCTCAACCCGCGGGAAATCAGGCAGGAAATCAATTAGCCAACTTTAAAGACTTAAAGGCAGTAGGACCGCCGGAGTTTAGAGGAACAACAGACCCGATAGAGGCCCAGACGTGGATGAAGGAGATGGAGAAGGCCTTCATTATTGCTAGAGTAGCAGAAGAACAGAAAACAATTTTTGCTACCTACTTAATGAAGGGTGAGGCTAACTATTGGTGGGAGGCCAACCAGAACAAAGCCGGGACTGGAATCGTGACTTGGGAAATGTTCAAGAAGTTGTTCTTTGAGAACTACTTCCCTGAGAGTACACAAGCGAGAATGCAGATCAAGTTTTTGGAATTGAAATAGAAGAATATGTCATTGTCAGAGTACGTCGCAAAGTTTAATGAATTGGCCAGATTCGCTCCACATCAGGTAGACACGGAGGTGAGGAAAGCAAGAAGATTCGAAAATGGACTAAAGCCGTGGATTTACAGTAAGGTAGCGGTTCTACAAATCACGTCATTCTCAACTCTGTTGGAGAAAGCTCTCATAGCGGAAGGTGGAAGCGAAGCGGTCTCAAAGTACAATCGGGAGAAGAACAAGAAGAAAGTGGAAGGTAGGAATCAGAATGTTAGCAGCGGCGGTAGCAACAACAAGAAGCGAAAATGGAGCAATGGGGGTAGTAATTTAGAGATTCAGCAAGGAAGTGTGCAACAAAAGAAGTCAGTATGTGGAAACTGTGGAAAGGGTCACTCGGGAGAGTGCTTGAAAGGAAAAATGGTATGTTATACCTGTGGACAAGAAGGGCATACCTCACCCAATTGTTCTAAGGTGAGGAAGGGAGGTTGTTTTAACTGTGGTGAATTGGGACATCGGATCAAGGATTGCCCAAAGAAGAAAAGCATGGATGGCGAAAATGGCAACAGGGGCAATAACACTAGGACAACCAGTGGAGGAACAGCCCAGCCAAACAAGCCGACAGCGAGGACATTTAATATGACAGTGCAAGATGCCGTGGCATCCAGGGAAGTGGTGTTAGGTAAAATTCTGATCAACGATATAAATGCCTATGTGTTATTCGATTCGGGAGCTTCATGTTCTTTTGTATCTGATGATTTTGCTCAACGATTAAGTTTACCTCGTGAACTATTAGAACACCCAATGAGTGTAGAAGCAGCAAACAAAGAAATTATCCCTGTAAACTACATACATAGGAACTGTTGTGCTGATGTAAGAGGGTTTAAGCTTAACGTGGATTTGATACCGATTCGTCTTGGAGAGTTTGATGTAATCCTCGGGATGGATTGATTATGAAGTCACGGGGCGGTCATTGACTGTAAGAAAAAGTGCGTACACCTAAAGACTCCGAATAAGTCAAAGGTGGTATTTTATGGCAGTAAATCGCCGAGACAATCTTGTTGTCTGACAATGATGCAAGCATAGAAGTTGCTTAGGAAAGGTTGTATAGGTTATTTGGCTCACGTTGTGGATACCCGCAGAGTCGAGGGGGAACTGGGTCAGATACCTATTGTAAGGGAATTCGTTGACATCTTCCCAGATAAGATTCTGGGATTGCCACCAGCTAGAGAGATAGAGTTTGTTATCGATTTGGCACCAGGGACATCACGGTTTACAAAGCACCGTATCGTATGGCTCCGGTAGAAATGAAGGAACTGATGATTTAACTACAAGAATTGTTAGATAAGGGATACATTCGACCAAGTGTATCACTGTGGGGAGCGCCAGTCTTATTCGTAAAGAAGAAAGATGGGTCATTAAGGCTTTGTATCGACTACCGGGAGTTGAACAAGGTCACCATTAAGAACAAGTACCCGTTGCCCAGGATCGACGATTTGTTTGATCAGTTGAAGGGGGCGAAATATTTTTCAAAAATCGACTTGAGGACCGGTTATCACCAACTGAAGGTGAGGCAGGAGGATGTTCCAAAGACGGCATTCAGAACTCGGTATGGACACTTTGAGTTTCTGGTAATGTCTTTTGGGTTGACGAATGCGCCAACAGCATTCATGGACTTGATGAACAGAGTGTTTAAACAGTATTTGGATAAGTTTGTTGTCGTGTTCATCGATGACATTCTGGTATATTCAGAGACAGAGGAAGAGCACGCTGAACATCTAAGGATAGTGTTGGAGATGTTAAGGAGGGAGAAGTTGTATGCAAAGTTCTCCAAGTGTGAGTTTTGGTTGCGGAGAGTGCAGTTTTTGGGTCACGTTATCGACAAGGATGGTGTTTCGGTGGATCCAGCAAAGGTAGAAGCGGTTATCAACTGGGAACAGCCAAAGACACTGATAGAAATTAGGAGTTTCTTGGGATTAGCAGGATACTATCGGAGATTCATCCAAGATTTTTCAAAGATAGCATCACCGTTGACCAACCTTACCAGAAAGGCAGTGAAGTTCGTTTGGACAGAGAAATGTGAAGAGAGTTTCATGGAATTGAAGAAGAGGCTCAGTCAGGCACCTGTGTTGACTTTACCAGACAACACGGGAGGATTTGTAGTGTGTAGTGATGCGTCACACAAGGGTCTTGGCTGTGTACTGATGCAGCATGGCAAGGTCATTGCGTACGCTTCACGTCAGCTGAAGGACTATGAGAAGGGTTATCCGACTCATGACCTGGAATTAGCAACAGTAGTTTTTGCCTTGAAGATTTGGAGGCAATATTTGTATGGTGAGAAGTGTGAGATATATACGGATCACAAGAGTCTGAAGTATATCTTCACGCAGAAAGAGCTAAATATGAGGCAGCGCCGATGGCTAGAATTGATCAAGGATTATGATTGTGAGATTCTGTACCATCCAGGAAATGCAAATGTAGTGGCAGATGCCCTGAGCAGAAAAGGCAGAGAGAAGTTACTGAAGTTGACCATTCAAGAGGAATTGGTGAAAGCTTTCGAACGACTTGACTTAGAGGTTAAGTATCTGATGGAGACCAATGAGAAATTATTTACAGTGACAGCGAGCCCGACTCTATTAGATAAAGTTAAAGAGGCTCAAGAGAAGGATGAAGATTGCGACAGCATCAAGAAACGGTTAACTGAAGGGGATGAATTGAAATACAAGATTGATGGCATCGGACTGCTGAGATTCGAAGGGTGAATTTGGGTACCGCTAGTACCAGAACTAAGAGAAGAGATTTTGCAAGAAGCGCATAGTACGAGGTACTAGATACACCCAGGAAGCACAAAAATGTATCAAGATTTGCGTCAACACTTTTGGTGGCCAAATATGAAGAGAAAGGTTGCAGAATGCGTCAGTAGATGTCTAACTTATCAGAGAGTCAAGGCAGAGCATCAACGACTGAGTGGATTACTACAGCCTTTAGAGATTCCAGAGTGGAAGTGGGAACACATCACGATGGATTTTGTGGTGGGACTTCCAGCAATGCAAAAAGGGCACGACGCCATATGGGTGATTGTAGATCGTCTTACGAAGTCGGCTCACTTCTTGCCGATCAAGATCAGGTATAGTTTGGACCAGCTAGCCAAATTGTATATCAAAGAAATTATCTCGAGGCATGGCGTACCGGTATCTATTGTGTCGGATAGAGATCCGTGATTCATGTCAAACTTCTGGAAGAGTCTTCAGGAAAGAATGGGGACGCAACTACAGATAAGCACCGCGTATCATCCGCAGACCGATGGGAAAAGCGAGAGAACGATTCAAACACTTGAAGACATGCTCAGAGCTTGTGTAATGGACTTCAAGGGTAGCTAGGAGGATCATCTTCCATTAGTAGAGTTCGCATACAACAATAGCTATCACGCCAGCATCAAAATGCCGCCGTACGAAGCACTGTATGGAAGGAATTGTAGAACGCCCTTATGCTGGGATGAAGTAGGTGAACGTCGACTGTTGGGACCAGAACTGGTACAGCAGACTATAGAGATCATCAAGGTGATAAGAGCCCGACTGGTAGCAGCTCAAGATCGCCAGAAGAAGTATGCAGACTTACATCGCCAGAAGAGAGATTTTGAGGTGGGAAGCCATGCATTTTTGAAAGTATCTCCCTGGAAAGGGAAGATAAGGTTTGGAAAGAAAGGTAAACTGAGTCCGAGATTTATTGGACCTTTCGAGATCTTGAGGAAGATAGGCGAAGTGGCGTACGAGGTAGCTCTACCTCCTGAACTGGAACATATTCATAATGTGTTTCATGTGTCAGTGCTACGACCATACAAGCCTGATTACAAGCACGTGATATCGTACGAGCCAATTCAGGTAAAAAAAGATTTGTCGTATGAGGAAATTCCAGTTGAAATTTTAGATAGAAAAGAACAGAAATTGCGAAATAAGGTTATACATTCTGTAAAGGTTCTTTGGAGGAACCACAATGCTGAAGAAGCTACGTGGGAACTCAAAGAAAGGATGAGGGAAAATTATCCACATCTTTTTGAGTAACCCTATAGGTAATTCCGGGGACGGAATTCTTATAAGGGGGGGGGGGGGGAGGATGTAATAACCGTGAATTTTAAGTCACTATATATGTATGTACATTATTGATATTTAAAACTTTGTGTTATACAGTGATTTAATATGTGAAGTGGTGCATGGGTCAATTAACATGTATGCTATAGTTATGGATATATACATTAGGTGAGACAATTAAATAACCTAAGGATTATGGTGATAATGAGAGGTTAGTATTTAATATGTATACTAACTTAAGTGGATAATCTTATTATTTCAAGTGACTAATAATTTTAAACCTAATTCTTGTGAACCTAATTAGGTTATGAGCTAAAGTCACATGTATAGGTAATTAAATTTCATAAGATTAGGGATGGAAACCCTAAATAATCAAATTGGGTAACACATATTAAAATTGCTAGACTATGTTTATTACATAGCCCAAAACAATTAAGAAGGAAGCCCAAATGAAATAAAATGCAAACCAATACTTAGCCCACTTGATTAAGGGTATTGTAGACATTTGATTAATCAAAATTGGGCATTAAAAATAAAAGCAAATTGGGAGTTAAAATGGGACATAATAACCGGCCATATTAGGCCTTTTAAGACAACTAATTAAGCTAAGCAATGTCCATTAGTAGTAACTCTTACACAAAAAGACATGGTTATCAAGCTGCCATTGGTTGCCACTTTATTAAGCATCCTTAATCATGATTAGACTAATTAAAGTGATAAGGCAAAGCTTCTATCCATGGGTTAAAGAAAGTATGGGGGATAATAGCTAGATACACTAAGTGTATCTATATTTTTTTGCAAGTATCCTTTTATTTCATTTTTTTCATTTCATTTCTTCTCTCATTCTTCCTCTTATAATTTTCTCCCAAGCTAGCCACTTCTAGAGAGAGAAAAGAGAGAGAGTTTTGGCCATATATATATAGTGAGAGAAGTGCTAGTTTGTTCATGCATCCAAAGTTCATCACTTACTTTGGTAAATTAAGGAAGGTTGCCATTAAATCAATGTATAACCTAACCTTCATCTTCTTCTTCTACTTTGTTTTATAGCTTGAGTTTTGTTGGAGTTATGAACAAATACTTAAGGTACCCTAGTCCTACATATCATCATGTATGGAACTAAGTATCTTGAGTGTTAGGTCAAAGGCTTAGAGGAAGAATATGAGCATATGTTCTCCAAGGGTGAAAACTCTTGTTTTCTTCCACTAAATCTTGTATAACTCAAGTTTTCCAACTTAGATTTGTGATCCGTCAAAGGGGGGTGCTAGATACATGAGTTATCTAGTAAACCCAAGTGATAGCACACAAATCTAGCAAGTTTTGAAACCTTTGGAACTGATTTCCCCAAAACAGCCCACTTGGAATGTTAAGGGTTCAAAAAAAAAATCTAAAATAGTTTCTGTCCCGTTTTCCTTGGTTCTGTTTCGGATGGTTTCATGTCTTTTAAAAATCTGGGAAAATTCACAGATGTACCTTGAGAAGTTATCTACATGTAGGAAAAAGAACGGGCACGTTTCGAGTTATAGATTGTACGTAATGACTATTTCCGTAAAGGACTTCTAAAACTTTACCTTCGAATATCTCACTGTGTATACACTGGAAAATTCCGAAATGTTTATAGTAGGTTGACATATACTAGGAGAGCATACCCTGAACATTTCAAATTTTTCTGAGTAAAGATCAATTTATTAAAAATGAAGCAAGATCCGAGTGTTTTGGGAACTTTAAAAATAGTAGATCATTTTCTAAAATTCCAGAAATATTTGGGGATCCTTGTGGGTTCATATTCTGTCAAAATACAGAAGCTGCGAATTTTTGGAATCAGTTTGCTATTTTTCCTAAAATTGATTAAGTTATGAATAAAAGGAAATAAATAGTTAAATGATGTCTTTAATAATAAAAATGTGATTTTATGCTTGAATACTCATAATATATCATATCATGACTATCTTAGAACACTTTGGTAATTTATGATAAGAAATATTATTTATGACCTTTTGTGGATATTAAATAAGAGGTTTAATAAAAGGTGAACAATTAGAATAAATTGTTTATTAATCCAATAAATTATTAAAATATTATTATGATATTAATAATATTAGAATATGATATTGATAAGTAAATAAAAATATTAAGATTAAATTTTTTTTAAAATATTATTAAATGGTTAATAATATTTGATTTAAGCATTGATAAATGATTAAAGTATTATTAAATAATTAATAATATTAGTAATGTAATAAGGTATTATTAAATAATTAATAATATTAGTGAATAAATAAAATATTATTAAATGATTAATAATATTAGTAAATAAATAAAATATTATTAAATGATTAATGATACTAAAGCATAAGTAAGATATTATTAAAGTAAAAATATTAATGAATAATTAAAATATTATTAAGAGGATTAATAATATTAGTAATGTATTAAAATATTACTAAGATGTTAATAATATTAGTAAGCAAATGAAAGTATTATTAGGGAACTAATAATACTAAGAGGTGAATTAGATATTATCAGGATTAATAATATGTTGTTATTTAGTAGTAACATTATCAAGAGAGGATAATGTTTATAAGAACTAAATGTAATGTATAATATTTATGTGATTACATAATCTAATGTTATACTATGACTAATTGAAAGATTAAACATAGGTCTTTCAAAGGAAGATAATTTAACTGCATAGTGGATATAAATTAATTGCGTAGCCGTAATCTACAGACGAGGCAAGTTTCCTAACTCAAACTCGAGTTATTATTGTCAAAGCATATTAGTGAATAATTATTGATGATTATTTACATCTATAATGATTATTAAAATTCGCACTTTGTGCAATTGAATTCCTGTTTTACTATTATTGAACTGTGAATTAAATTAAAGTTCTTCATTCATGAACTGTTTATGAGATAGATCTATGCTAATTGTATCAGCTAGATCAAGCATGTTTAAATTTGTTAAATCAAATGTGTTTTAAAAAGCTGTTCTTATTAAATTGATATGATAAGAACTCTTGACTGAGAAAAGGACGAATTTGATTAAGGCATGATATCAATGCCGAATTATTAAGTGTTTATGCATAAATCACGAGGTATGAAAGGCTGATCCCCTTGAATACCAAAATTTATTAAGAGGTCCAGTTTAAATGACTGAGAACCTTGGCAAATGTTCATGGTTATTTCAAAACCACTCAGTTCATGTTATTCAATTATTCGAATATTCAATTGTTAATTATTAATTCATGTTCCTTCACAACCTTATATTATTGTTGAACATTGAAAGCAAAACTTCTTTCCAGTCATGATATATCTCCCTTGTATATAAATTTGCTAAGCAAATTAGTTGCTTACCCTTGCTATATCATGACATTTATTTCAGCTAAGCCTGAAGGATCCAATACGAAGGACAAGGGCAAGGGCAAGATCCAGGAATAGTTTAGAATGAATATTATTATTATCTAATGGGATTTCTTATGTAAACTTTTTGTAATATGAATGGTGTGTTTAAGTTAAGGTTAGGAAGACCTTGGGACCATATGTTATGAAACTTTATTATAATGAAACAATGTATGTTAATTATTCCGTAATAGTTATAGAATGCTTATGATGATGATAGATCGTGAGCACCGAATCTGAGGTTAGAGAACCTAGATTTGGGGGCGTCACAGTAATCACAAACTCTATTTTTACAGAGAACTCAAAGATACGTTAATGGAAAAAAAACAATCTTTGAAAAAAAAAAACTTAATTTGACAACCATAAGAGGAGGGATTACCCTTGCTAGTTGGTGAAGATGATTCAAGGATGATGATATAAACTTCTCAAATTCTTCTTCCTCAATCTTTTCTCTCAAAATTCTCTCTGACTCTTTAAGTTTTATTTCCTCTGATATGAATATATGAATTGATATAGTATATATGTATATAAGTATAATACGTATAATATATAATGGGTGAGTGGTTGTCAGTTGGTCCCTTAGTGGGTTAACTGACCAACTCCCCTTAAGGCCTTGTTTGGCTAGCTTAAGGAATCCCTTCTCATTTATTTTAATTAACTTACTATAATATAGTTTAATAATGTCATACTTTTAATTAATCAATAATCCTATTTAAATCAATTAAATAAAATTGCATAATTCCACAATAATTCACATAGTCACATAATTAAAATTCTTATTTATTAATTATGTCAAATCATTAAATCTCTAATTAATTATTAAATTAATTAGAATAACATTATGCTTATTAATTAATATATTAATCAAATAAGCTCAATTAAATACATACTTTGAATATAAAATTCATCACATTAATTTAACTAACATGACACATATAATTAAATTAATTTACCATAATTTCATCAATTAATTATTTAACTCAATAATTAAATTATCAAAAAATATTTATTTAATTCAATAAATATTCACATTAAATTACAAAAATCTTGTTTGTCACATCTTTTCTCCTTTAAAAGGATTCTGTCCCCAGAATCACGGTTCAATTAAAAATTCGTCCCGTTACATTCTCCCCCCCTTACAAAGATTCTGTCCCCAGAATCACATATTCAAAAAATTAAGTAAATAAATCTGGGTAATTCTTCATCATATGCTCCTCGAGTTCCCACGTAGCTTCTTCAGCATTGTGGTTCCTCCAAATTACCTTAACAGAAGGTATAACTTTGTTTCTGAGGACTTGCTCTTTTCTGTCAACAATTTGAACAGGAATTTCTTCATAGGATAAGTCTTTTTCAAAATGTAGGGGTTCACATTCAATCACATGTTTGTAATCGGGTTTGTAGGGTCGTAGAACTGAAACGTGGAAAACTTTGTGGACATTCTCGAGTGCCGGAGGTAAGGCTACCTCATACGCAACTTCTCCAATCCTTCGCAGTACCTCAAAGGGTCCAATGAACCTCAGGCTCAATTTTCCCTTCTTTCCGAATCTGATCTTCCCCTTCCAGGGAGAGACTTTCAAAAATACAAAGCTACCCGATTCAAACTCAACATTCTTACGGTGTGGATCGGCGTATTTCTTCTGCCTATCCTGAGCGGCTACCAGTATTGTCTGAATCACTTTGACTATCTCTGCTGTCTGTTGTACCAACTCTGGACCTAGCAATTGTCTCTCGCCAACTTCATCCCAGTATAGCGGAGTTCTGCATTTTCTTCCGTACAACGCTTCGTAAGGCGGCATGCCAATACTAGCGTGGTAACTGTTGTTGTAACCGAATTCCACAAGCGGTAGGTGATCATCCCAATTTCCTTTAAAATCCATGATGCATGCTCTCAACATATCTTCCAATGTCTGGATCGTTCTTTCACTTTGCCCGTCTGTCTGAGGGTGATAAGCCGTACTCATTCTCAACTGTGTCCCCCTGCTGGTGCACTCCCTGGTTCGCGATGAACACACAGAGTAGCCCAAATAAATCCAAATTAAACTAACGTAATGAATTATAAGGCTACCCATAATATAAAAACTCCACAGAAATATTATATAACATTTCTAGCATGATCTTAGCATTTTAAATCACGTATTTACACAATCCAAGGCATCTATTTTCACTGTTTTCAATATTTTGTAAAGTTTTGAAGGAAAACAAGAAATTCAACGTTACGGATTCGTTATAACACCGAATCCGTTCGTTTAAATTCCATTTTGTTCATTTAAACGTACATAATTACATGCAAGTATCAATTTAAGTTAAATAAACGTATAAGGCGTGTAAATTTTGTACGTAAGGGCCATATGGGCCATATGTACAATTTCTACACTCTGTAACTTTTGAAAACCCAATTATCAACAAAATTCTATGGTGTGATCACTGAAAGTTATGCATATATGGCATATAATATGTTATGGACATCAATTAATATATATATAGACATATAATCAAGCGTTGACAATTTTCCATACACAGAGAACCTCTAAAACACGTACATGGGAAAACATAACTCTGTAACTTCACAAGAATTCAATTAATATATATTTATATGAAATTGACTGTTTTAAAACATAAATATACGATAGAAAACATGTTATGGCTAATTAGTAACACTTATATCATCACTTTATGTAGTAATCACAAACTCTGTTTTTACAGAGAACTCAAAGATACGTTAATGGAAAAAAAAAAACAATCTTTGAAAAAAAAACTTAATTTGACAACCATAAGAGGAGGGATTACCCTTGCTAGTTGGTGAAGATGATTCAAGGATGATGATATAAACTTCTCAAATTCTTCTTCCTCAATCTTTTCTCTCAAAATTCTCTCTGACTCTTTAAGTTTTATTTCCTCTGATATGAATATATGAATTGATATAGTATATATGTATATAAGTATAATACCTATAATATATAATGGGTGAGTGGTTGTCAGTTGGTCCCTTAGTGGGTTAACTGACCAACTCCCCTTAAGGCCTTGTTTGGCTAGCTTAAGGAATCCCTTCTCATTTATTTTAATTAACTTACTATAATATAGTTTAATAATGTCACACTTTTAATTAATCAATAATCCTATTTAAATCAATTAAATAAAATTGCATAATTCCACAATAATTCACATAGTCACATAATTAAAATTCTTATTTATTAATTATGTCAAATCATTAAATCTCTAATTAATTATTAAATTAATTAGAATAACATTATGCTTATTAATTAATATATTAATCAAATAAGCTCAATTAAATACATACTTTGAATATAAAATTCACCACATTAATTTAACTAACATGACACATATAATTAAATTAATCTACCATAATTTTATCAATTAATTATTTAACTCAATAATTAAATCATCAAAAAATATTTATTTAATTCAATAAATATTCATATTAAATTACAAAAATCTTGTTTGTCACAGTATGGGGGTGATTACTCCAACCATGAGGATTATCCCAATTATCAGCAAGATTGGGGGTATCACCCAAACTCTTCAGCGAGCTATCAAGACCAATACTGCGAGCCAAGTCCAATGTATGCACCAGATCCCGCATATCAACAAAGGAATTTATGTATAGGAGCTTAGCAAACCTAGAGGAGATGATTAGGAGCCAGGAGATATCGAACCAAAATTTTCAAAACCAGATGGCCCTAATCAACAATACTCCTACCAATGAGACTCAGTACATGGATCCCGAGGCTGAAACAGAAAAAAAAAGATTGGAAAGTTTGTAGGGGAATTCCTTAGCATCAACAAAGGAGATCTTGATTGAGGAAGAGCAGTCGGTTGAGAATCTCCAGAATTGGGTGGAGCAAATTAGCAAGGCTTTAAGGAAAGAGGAAGTGTTTGATCAAGAAACAAAAATGCAAAATCTTCAGAATCAAGTACCTCTAATGATTGAAGCCATAAGTAATGACCCTTGGAATACTTGGTGCTATGAATTGGATGCTGAAACTGATAGAGAGCCGGAAGTACACATGCAACTGGATGAACTGAAAGACGGCGACATTGAGGAGACACTTGGGGATGTGAAAAATGAATGTGAGCCAACTGTGACAACACCCCAAGTGCTTTCTCAGCCAAAGTTGGAAAAGCAAGTAAAATTTGCACACCCTTTCCCCCTTGGTAGCCACATCATAGATACGAATCTCGAGGATATAAGAGAGTCCACACTCTGGAAACCATGGTGGTCTGAAGAAAAGAGAATTGAAGAAGAGCTCGTTATGTTCGGTGTAACTCAATGCCCTAAAAGCTTCACGTACACAACGAAAGAAGTACCTAGCTCCCCAACCTTCGACATGGGGAATTCATATACACATCAAATGCTAGGTAGTTTAAATCCGAAGCTTCTCATGATGGGAAGCCTCCAAGCTCACACGATAATTCTAATGGATGGAGGGTTTCTCAAATATCGTCGGGGGATCGGATAATTGTGGCAAGAGAAAGTCTAGCTAACGGACTACAAACCGAGCGCTCGATGGGAGGCACCCCATCAAATCTCTCTCTCCTTACTTGTTTAATTCTCTATTACCTGCTTTCTATCATACTTCCTCCCCCCTGTTTAATTCTTAGTAGTTTAATTCTTAGTTGTAAATTTTTGCATATTTTTGGAATTAGGAATTCATTGCCTACATTTTTGGACTTAGGCATTGATGCGTATATTTTTGGGACTACAACGTATTGGACATACTGTGAGGCACTTGCATGTTGCATATGCGCACATATAGGAGTTTTTGGGATTTCACATGCATATATCCTCCTATGTTTATTTCTTCTAGTTGTAAATAGTTAATATTTAGTTTTGGTAGTTTAAGAGGGCTTAATAAATGTTGTATGCTTTTCTCAGGTCAAGGCTGCTTGGAATGAAGAAAAGTTCAAAGGCACATCCTCATACATGCAGTGTGCCTCAGACTTAAGGCCAAATTCAGCAGAAACTGAGCACCACATCATTTCATGTAGCAGACAAAGCCGACTAGGGGAGTTCTTTTTTTTCCTTTTACCTTCAATGAGGACATTGAACATTTTAAGTTTGGGGGTATTAGGTTTATTTTTGCATATAGTGTAGTTCATTTCATTGTGCATATTGTGTTTAGTTCATATAGTGCATGTAGGTTGTGTTTTGTTAAAATTTGTCAAAATTTCAAAATTTTTTGTTTTGTGTTGTTAACTGTGTTAGGACATATTGCATGAATCCAGTTTCAGTTGGTTTGTTATTTAGTTGGCCTATGATGAAAACTGAGTTTTATTGATTTTTGAACTGATTTGAGACTTAAGCTTGATTACGAAGTCATATATGTAAATCCTTATCTGTCAGATACTGTGTAACCAGTTAGCACGATAAAGTAACCATCATGATATGCTTAGTTTAAATGTTCACATACTTGTCTTCTGGTGGAAAATTTGTGTTTTAACGAAAGAGTTTCAATAATCTAATGATAATAACTAGACTGTAAAAAGCTTAAGTCTGGGGGAAGCAGGGGGTATGCGTGCTAAGCGGGGTAAGACGCACTCCCCTATAAAAAAGAAAAGAAAAAGAATAGAAAAAAAAATAAAAGACAAGATTCAGAAAAAGAAAAAAACAGAATAAACACTTCGGCTCGTCGAGTTCTGTGGCCTTTAATATTCCAGCAAATAAGCCCTAGGGGTGTCTCTACACCCAGCGCCCTAAGGCTATCTGGTCTGGGAGTCGTTGGTCGAAAGCTCGCTACACGGGTATCATTGAAAAGCCTAAGAGGACTAGGCATTGAACAGTCGATTATGTACAGAATAAGCATAATAAATCCCTTGTTGGCTCTTAGCTTAAGTAATACATGGTCTTAGTTAGAAATTATCTAATTTACTACTTGTCTTAAGTTGAAGCTTGTTTTTCCCCTAAGAAGCATAATATGTGATTTATTTGTTCCAAAGCATGTCTAATGGTTGCTAGGCACACAACGCACAATACATCAGTGCTGACAGATTTGGATTTGAAAGGATATGCTTTTGATCTTGTCGTGGGTAGCTTTTCAGTTTGATTAGCCTGTGATTTTGCTAAGGCATTGATTATAAATTTCATTACTGATTGGGACTTGGATTCGCATTCATGAAAGGATAGATTGCATTTATATTAGTTACTTGTATTGCATCTGTGTTTTGTATTTTTTGTGTTACTTGAGGGCAAACAACGTTTAAGTTTGAGGGTATTTGATAAGTGGTTTTTATAACAACTTATTCAGATACAAACTAACTCATTTTGTTGCTTAAACTCAAGTATCGTTGTGCGTTTAATGTGTTTTTGCTTTTTTTATAGATTTTATGTTTAGAACTCCTCATGGTGTGCATTGAGCTTAAAAGGACAAAAGATAGCCAAAAAGGGTCAAAGCACAGAAGGCTTAAGGCATGATGATGGCATGACGAAGGAGCAATGAAACGTGATGATGATATGAGGCTGAGAGTATGCAGCAGAGAGAAGTTAGCAGCCAAGTGCAGCAGAACAGAAGCAAAGCAGCAGCAGAATCCAACATTCCACAACCGCGCGGCCGCGCCCTCCTCAAGGCCTAAAGCCACACGACCGCACCAGTCCAAAAACTGCCAGACTTTGACTTTTGTTTAGGCTAAATGGGAGAGGCATATATAATTAAGGCTTATGTCCATTTGCATGAATATATACAACAATTTCTCCCCTTAAGGGAGCTTAGCCCTAGCTCTCTCTTCCCTTCTTTTTATATTTTGTCTAGATTAGGTTAGAAGTAGATTAGGTTAGATTTAGTTAGTTAGTTTATAGGGTTTTATTAGAGAAGAAGATTGAAGCAAGTGATTTCATTGAAGATTCAATATTGGAGCTTGAGGATTCAGATTTGCATTTCCTATCTTTTTACTTTTCTTGCTCTCTTATTGTAATCTTATGATGTGTATTGAACTTGTGAATGATATATCTAATTCTAGTATGAGCTAGTTTATATTTTGAGATTTCAATGGAACCTAATGAGTAGTTTACTTTGATATGCTTCCATGTTGGTCTTATTAATTGCTATGAGATTGTCTATTATGAATTGTGCATTAATTGCTTAATTGATTAGCTACTAATTACTGTGATAACCTATGTGGACTTAAAATATAAAATATAGGTTTAGATCTAATCGTAGTAGTGGGCGATTGTATGTTCACATGGCGTTGGACGTATGATTTGTGCCTAGGATAGATATATACCGAAGCGCCGCTAGTAGTCAAATGAGAACTTGAACTTAAACCCTAATTATTTGTAAATCACATAGACATATAAGGGTTTAGATAATATGGGTGTTCATGTGCATTTTATCAACTGTGGATTGCATGTGATATTAATTAGGTGCATCGAAAGATGGCCTTCTCTCACTTTCGTGTTCTCGACTAGCACTCTGTGACGATTAATTTGACCTAATTGGAAGTATGTCGACTTAGATGAATCATTAGAGAAAATTGGGATCTCAAATCTTCATTATCTGATTTTACTCTAGGACTATTTAGTTTAAGTTTAAATTACTTGTTTAGTTAATTTAGATTTTAATTAAAACTCTTTACCGCTCGTTTAAATAAGACTGAAATGATTATGGACTAGTGGTTTGGTGATCTTTTATCTGTTAATTCTCCGTGGGAACGATATTTGTACTTACTAATTATTACTTGTTGATCGCGTATACTTGCGCGTAATTGTCATACCCAATCGGGGACAACAAGCACCTCTCTTCTCAATTTCATTTGGTTAGAACATTGCTAAGTTGATATAGAGAGTGAATTGAGAGTGCAAATCTGCAAGTTGAGCCAAGAGAGTTTCAATCAAGCCTCAAGAGGTATAATACTTAAATCCATTTTAAAATTCAAACAATTGTAACTCATAGAAATTGCATGAATTAGTTGAAATTGGATATGTGAAATGATATTAACATGTTAGTATAGTCTATATACATGTTATAGATGTAATGTGGTTGTTTGTAAGCATGTTTCATGAAGGATTTTGAAGTTGGAATGGAAGCTCTGCTATTGTAGAAACTTCTTGGTCTGGAAACAGAGTGGCGCGACCGCGCCACTCCCTAGTACAAACACGGCGCGGCCACGCCGATATGTAGAAGAGAAATTCACTTTTTTTGGTTTTTGAAATGTTGAGCATGCTAGTTTAACTTAAATAGGCATATATAAGTCCCTGACATGCTAATATAGATGGCCTTGCATGTAATCACTTACCTTAGCTTGGTTTCTAAAGGAAACTTAGAGTTAATTTCTAAATACAAACTTGATAAACGAAGTACACTTTAGGTTCTGGACTTGTGAGCATGCTTATGTGGACTAGTTATGTGTGTACGTGAGTATGATAGATAGTATGAAGGTTTACTTTGCATGCTTGGTTGGTTTAACATGAGATTTTCAAAGAAAACTTAAGAGTTTGAAAACTAATTTGGTTGATGACCACCTTACGTGTATTCTAAAATTTATGACTATCATGATAGGATATCGCATGTATATAGACACGATTAACATGTATACCTAACTAGCCACGTACGTTGAAAACTAGTTGAGCATGGTTTCGAACGAGTTTAAAGAAGTAAGACTATATAACTTGAAATACATGACTAGGATGACTTGAGCATGTATAATTGAGGCTTATTGACCTTATTGCGTATGTATAATGACTAAACGAGAGGAACCTTATTAATTGAACATGTTAAGCTTGCTACGTGAAAGTAATAACGAACTATGTTAAAGGCAAGATGTAAGATCGAACCTAATTATAAACCTCATAACATGTATGTTCTGCATGTGTCATCATCAATGTATGTGTGAGAGAAAGCTTGGCCATGCAAACTGATCTTCAATTCTGGTTTGAATTGGAAGCAACGCGGCCGCGCCACTCCCTAGTTCAAACCAAGAGCGGCCGCACCACCCTGCAGTGTAATCTGACTATTTTTGTTGTAATCTGAAAACTGATGCAGGCTTGTATTGATGTCCTAAACTGCCATTAATGTTTAATGGTATGTCCAAATGTTAATAAGCATGCTAACAATAGAATCATAGAATGGATAGGTGTTTATAAACTTTCAAACGCTAAGTCAAACGATGATTACGAACTATGTTATTTTATTTCATAGTATTATATAAACTAATTTCGTGCTACGTGTATGTAAGGTATGTAATGACATACGTATAGGATTGTACGACTAAGTTAGACTCTTATGTATGTGTTTAACTTACATATCAAAGTTTATGAATTCAACATACATAACTAATGAATACCCTATATACGTAACTATGTTACAATAGGATTTGAAAGTGTTGATAAGCTATACTTTGGTAAACTACGCATAAAGAAAGTTCTTAACCCTACTTTTATCGAGCAAGTTTCCTAACTTCATTTGATTTTGGTATTGAATGCAAGTATTCGAACCTTACTCTTTATTGAGAAAGTTAATTCCTTAACTCTCTTCACTTTATATATTGTATAAATTCGAATTTTTGTCATGTCAAACAAATACTTGTTATTATTCGAACATCGACTTTATATGTTGATGTTGTTGCAAGCATTGAACTTATCGTTCCTAAATGCATTACAAAAGTTGTCTAAGCCATTTGATTCGGCTAGTCTAATATCGTATGTTAGAAAGCCATCCAAACCAATTGACTTGGTGCGGACTCTTATAAATTCTACTGAGATGAACAACCCTCATGGAAGGGAAAATTTATATAATTATCGGGAAATCGACGTGCGCACATGAGTACGATTAAATGTTATGCATGACGTAGGGTACTTTAGGCTGATCACCTATTGTACTTGTTTTTATTAGATTATCAGCATATTACTGTTAATTCTAGTAAGAGTTCATAGTCCTTAGTGATTGCTCAGTGTTCATTATTCTTGAACCTTGAAATGGTTAAACTTTGAATCTTGTTGATATCCTTTTGTCTATAGCGACCATTATTTAAAACTATTGATACTTCTTGTTATTCTTGAACTATCGTTTACTATTGTACCCTTGAGATTTGAAATATATAATTATATACCCTTATTGCTATATTACTTGTTGAGCAAACTTGTTGCTCATTCTTGTTTTCCCTAAAATATTTCAGTTAAGGCAGAGTAGGGTGGACCCTCGGGCATAGATAAGGGCAAGGGCAAGGGCAAGGCTACAGAGTAGCTTTGCACTTAGTTAGAATTATTATGATGATGTAATAAGACTTAATTCATATTTATGTATTAGATGTGTTTAAGCTATGATTGAGATGTTGAAGCTATGTTTAAGTTACGAGACCTTGGGACATGAATAATTATATTAAATAAATGTAATTTATTCTATCATTCCGTTGCGTGAGATGTTATTGTGTTATTAGATATTTCGAAAGTGACGAACCAAATTCGAGACGCGAGTGGTTCGAATTTGGGGGCGTCACACGACCCGTCCGTATAAAAGGTCCAAGAGCTCTGCCCTGTCTGAACTACTGCAACTGACCGTCCGGTCTCTTCGGCCTGTTCCAAACTATCGTCCGCCTCGGAGAACGAACACTTCACCATAAAGTCAGCCAACACCTGTCCTTTAATAGTTGTCCTTGAATGGTACTCTAATATGAACTGCGACAGCTCCATGGTCCATGCTGCCAGCCTTCCTGAGACCTCTGGTCTGCCCAGAACCTTCTTTAATAACTGATCCGTATATACCACTATCAACCGACCCTGGAAATATTACCGAAGCTTTCGACTAGATATCACCAAAGCATAAGAAAATTTCTCCAGGTTCGGGTACCTTGTTTCTACATCCCTTAAGGAATGTTCCATAACCAATGAACTTGCCGCCAAATACAAGTACAACGGCTCAGTGGGAACGGGCTTCACCAACAAAGGTGCCGAAGACAAATACCTTTTTATACCTTGAAAAACATCTTCACATTCTGATGTCCACTGAAAGCTCTTCGCGTTCTTCGGCCCTTTCAAAGTATCAAAAAATGGCAAACACCTCTCTGTCGATTTAGACATGAACCTCCTCAAAGCGGCTATCCGACCCGTCAGACGCTGAACATCCTTGTGTGACTGTGGAGACTTCATGTCCAGAATAACCTTTATTTTTTCTGGGTTTGCCTCGATTCCTCTCTGGCTGATCATATACCCCAAAAATTTCCCTGCTCCCAGTCCGAAGGTGCACTTGGTCGAATTCAACCTCAAATTATAATGCCGAACTGTCTGGAAATAATCCTCTAAGTCCTCCAGGTGACCTTGAACCAACATGCTCTTAACGATCATGTCATCCACGTAAACCTCCACACTCTTCCCTAGCTGTCTGCTAAACACATAGTTCATCATCCTCTGGTAGGTGGCTCTCGTGTTCAATAATCCAAAGGTCATTTTCTTATAGGCATACACCGAACGATGCGTGATGAAAGCAGTTTTTGGGATATCCTCCTTGCACATTGAGATCTGATGATATCCCGAGAACGCGTCCATGAAACTGAGTAGAGCATACCCCGAAGTCGCATCAATGAGCTGGTCGATGTGTGGCAGAGGGTAGAAGTCCTTCAGGCATTCCCTGTTCAGATCAGTGTAATCAATGCATACCCTCCATTTACCGTTATGCTTCTGAACCAGTACCACGTTGGCCATCCACTCTGGGTAATCTATCTCGAATATGAAGTCTGCTGCCAACAGTTTCGCTATCTCCTCGTCGATTATCCTCTGCCTCTCCGGAGCAAAGATCATTCTCTTCTGTCGAACTGGTTTCTTCACGGGATCCACGTGCAGCCTGTGCTCAGCCACCTTTAGATCTACCTCGGGTATGTCACTGGGGACCCGTAAGAAGACATCTGCGCAGCTTTGCAACAATTCTGCCAGGTGGGTTCAGAAAGGTTCCGGCAAGTCCAACCCGATCCTTACTATTTTTTCCTGCTTCCTCGGTACTAGCTCTATCTCCTCGGTCTCCCCTGCCTGTATGACTAACGGCTCTGTGTTGCTCTCTGTGAAAGGCTCGATCTCTATCGCCATAGTCTGCTTTTACTTGCTGACCTCTACTCTCGAAGTGACCAGCGAGTTCCGGTAGCATCTTGTTACCAGATCAAGGTCTCCAGCTACTTCTTCGACCCCATGCTGAGTAGGGAACTTGATCTTAAAGTGGGGTATGAACGTCACTGCTTGGAGGGCTGTCAGAGTAGGCCTTCCCAGGATCGCGTTGTAGGCCGAATCCATATGTACCACGAAGAATCTGCACATGATTTCTACTTGCTGTGGGGCTGTACCAAAGACCACTGGCAGCTCAACGGTTCCTGCAACTTTGACTGGCTCATTGCTGAACCCATACAACGGAGACTCTTGCCCGATCTCCATCTTCTTTCCATTCAGGTTCATTCTTTGGTAGGCGTGCGCATATAGTATGTCTACTGAAGACCAATTATCTATCATCATCCTCTTCATGTCGACCGACCCCACCTGCGTTGTGATTACCAAAGCTCCTTCATGTGGCTCAATCGGCTCTGTGGGGAAGTCTTCGTCCATGAAGGATATGACCGATCCCCGGGTAGGATATTTCGCGTCTTCTAGGTTGGTCGGCAACTGACATTACCGTATCAAGATATCCCCGTCTCTTTTTACCTGTAACCATCCCCATTGTTCTGCTAGTGATAACGTCCACCACCTGACGAACACCCTGAGTCTGATCTTGCTGTGGTTATTAGTTGGGCTGGGCCGGGTCATACTTCGCCTGCTGCGCCTTCGGGGCCTCTCATCCAGTCACAAACTGCACCAACCCACCATGCTGCACATTCTTTTCTATCAGCTCCATCAGACCCCAGCAATCATCCGTATAGTGCCTCGCTGCTTCATGGTAATCGCAATATCTGTTGGGGTTCCCCGAACCGGGCTTAAGGATTTCCCGAGGCATCTGGTAGCCAGGTTGTTTCTTCATATGTTCCAGAATGGCAGACCGGCCGGTGTTAAGCTGAATGTTGACTCTGTTCACCTTCTCTTTCTGGTACGGTGGGTGACCTGCCCCCCCCCCCCGAGCCTCTATTATTGTACATCTTCTGGTAGTTGTCTGGTCTGTCATTACCGTACCTCTTCGAATTCCCCTCAAATTTGCTTTTTTCCTTCTCCTTGTCCTTCGGCGTCTCCGTAGATCCTCGTTTTAGACTATCCATGGCTTCTTCCATCACTATGAAGCCTTCCACTTTCTCGAACACTTCGGCCAGACTCTTCGGGTGGTTGAACATTAATTTCTTCACCAACTTCTCAGACTTCACTAGGTCCAGTCCGTTTTGGAAGAGTCCTACTGCTTGCAGGTCGTTGAGGTCTGTCACTTGACCTACGGCTTCTCTGAATCTCTTTACGTATTGACCCAGCGTCTCATTAGAATACTGTCTGACCTGGGACAACAATCCAGTCGGTCTTCCTCTCCACTTGTTGATCCTGAATCCAGCATGGAATTTGTCACATAACTCTTCCCATGATGAGACCGAGTTCGGGGCCAATGTCATCATCCATTATCTGGCGTCCTTTCTCAGGGTCGTAATGAAGGTGTGGCACTTCGCTGCATCAGTGTAGTCGTAGTAGTCCATCAACCTATCATATGTCTGACTGTGTTCATACGGATCGTTCGACCCATCATAACTCTCCATGTAAGGAAACTTTTTGGTGGGGTCTGCCTTCTCCCGGATGATCTCGGCAGAGAATGGTGAGGCCTTCTTCCCCGAACTCACCTTTACTTGCTGAGCATCTATCAGCTGTTTTTGCATCTCCTCAGCTTTTTAGTCAACATCTCTATTCCAACTAGGGCCGGGTCCGCATCCTTTTTCGGAGAGTTCTTGTACCTTCGTTCCCTACGATCCCTATCCTCTGTACTGCCAACTCGAAAAGGGCTTCAGTATCTGTCTCTATTGCGCCGAGGGCTCTTATGACGATTGCACTTTGGTTTGATCTCCGACGGCTCTACTTTCTGATGAGCCTCTTTCCCGTGAGTCTCTTTCCCGTACTGGACATCTGTCTTTGGTTTTTGCGACCGTTGCCTTCAAAACTGTCTTCCCGTGACTGGCTTTGGCGCCTCCTTTCGCTGTACTGGGGGCTGTTAGGGTGGTGTACCTTCGAACGTCCCCCGGTTTGGCGACCTTCATATCTGCTTCTATCGCAAGAGTGGCTCCGAAGCCTGATCTCGGTTCGCCTAGTGTCCTCAGCATGCCTTCTCCTAGGCTAACTATCTAGAGATCTCCCCCGCCCTCTGGGGCGAGGGTGGCTGGAGGCCTCATTCTCCTGCTCGGCCATGTGCACCATCTGCTTAGCGAGCTCCTCCTTCTGCAACAGAAGGACTTTCAATGTCTGCTCAGTCTCCTCTATCTCTTTTGCTTTCTAGGCCAGAGCATCCTTCTTGTCTTCTCGGAATTGGGTTCGAGACGGTGTGCCTCCTACCCTCCTCCGATCTCTTCCATCCTTGCTGGCTGTGGAGAACAGCTTCTGGCTCACGTCGTCCTGATCTCTTATCTTGGACCCTGCCGAGTTGGTTTGGGGGCCAAGTCACGTATGGATACTTTTGGACGGCCCCTATCTGTCCTTCACCGATTCTTTCTGTTGGACTGACGCTGCTGCTGTCGGCTGTCCCACGCCAGAAGCTATTTTACTGTTCACCATGCTTTCCGACACAGTGATCTGCTGGTTGTGATTAAGTACAACACTCGAGAGCCCTTCTTCTAGCGCGAATGTTAACGCCGAGATCCGTCCACGCGCTCCAATTACCAAAGCGCGTCCAATCCTGCACAAAAACGGGTAAACACCAAAAACTTGACGGCTTGGGCCGCAGGGGGATAGCTCTGGTGTGAGAATAAGTATAGGCTGAACAAAGTTAACATTGGAGGCTATATGCTCTAGTGCTGGAAAGCAATGATATATTGTATGTGTGTACCTTATGATCAGGGTTAAGCCATGTATTTATAGTGTTCTCACATCCTTGCTAGAATTCATCTCTAAATTGGATTAGGGTTCCCCGTATATCCTTCCATATTTAGTATTATATCAAATCTCCTAGAATATAGGAAGTTAAGTCAATAGTCAACTCCTCTTCCCATAATTAGAGTTCTCATATAATTAGAAATTATCTTCAACCCATCCCAACCGGACCCAAATTGGCCCAACCATGGCCAAGTCCGAACCGGATTTTAGACCACAAATATCCGGGACCCAACATACCCCAAGGCCAATTATGCCGGAGCCATTAAAAAAATTACCAATATCGATACGTCCACATCCGAAGACAAGATTAGCTACTAATGCCGGCTCACCATTATTTGAACCTATTGTGTATTTTTCAACTGCAAGATCACCATTATATTGGCACATATTGCTAGAGATGAGGCAAGTAGGTCTTAGAACAGCCTTGCATATATCTGAGCTACAAGAAATAGGTGTGTATGTTGATTAATTATTCAGAGTAAAGAAGGGTATTTGTTGTGGGAAAAAATTATAGCAAGGGTTGCATCGAGTCCATGGGATATCACTACCAGTGTCATAATAGGCTAGGGTTTCAAATGCCGGTGTGCCGATGGATATTTTCAGTAGGTATTCTCCTCTACTAGTGATTGCTTCGCTTGAGGCCGAGTTTAGTGAGATTGACACGATACTATTTGCACGATGAAACGAACGTTGAAAAGATTTTAACACACGTTGTGAATGACTAATGGAAGGATTATAGAGGGGCGGTGGATGAGATCAATGCTGATACCACCATTTGTAGCTTCAATACGAGGGAATCGATGAGGTATCAAAATGATGCATAATGTTGCTGCAAATGCAATGAAAAATGACTGAAATGTGATAATGGTTGTCATGGTTTTTTGAGAAATGAAAAGATTAGGTTTAGGAGAATGGTATTTATGGAGACAGAGCAGCATAGAATATTTTCCTTTTAAATTTTAATTTTTTTATTTTCCTTTTATACCTTATTTTTTAATGTCATGAATTGCATGAATTAAGAAACAAATATGTATTGATATATACAATATTCGTATCCTCTAGCTATTTCAATGTATGTAGGTAAGATTTTAACTCCTCTCCTCTCTACATTTTGTAAAAAAAAACAAAAACAAAAAAAACCTCCCTACATGATATATAGTATGTGAATATTATTACACTTCAAAGAGTACCTAATATGATATAGTTTATATTTTTATAAACTTTTGGGAATTCAAATATGATCATATACTTCTTTTAGTTGGATATTTTCAAATGAGTGTAAGATTAAGTATTAAACCCTACAATGTGATTTGATCTATATTAATTTCCTAAAACTTATATTGCAATGTAGGAAGCTGAGTAGTTATATTGCATCTCTTATGTTTAAAAATTAAACCTAATATATACGTGTTTATAATGTTAAAAGGGAATAGCTAGGGAATTATATAATGAAATTTAGCAAATATTATTGGAGCATAGAAAGGGATTACACAATATTCTTTCCTTCATTAGTTTATTACCTTTTATTCTATCTTTTTTTTTCTTTTTTCTGTTTTTTTTTGAAAAATTATTCTTGATCGGGAATTTAACTATAATAGTCGAAATACTTTAATTCTCTATCCAATTAATTGTTGGAATGTTTTAATAAAATTAATTATTTTAATAAAATCATATACTTCATTATTATCCTTCAATGTATAATCTTTATTGCACGTCTAATCTAAAACGACTTATATTAATACTTGTTCACAACTCTAAAACGACTTATATTAAGGAACGGAGTGAGTAGCAATTAATGGCATTATAGTGTGTATCAGTTTGATTTCATGTTTCCGTTCATAATATACATTACCGTTGACTTATTAGTAGATTTCATGTTTCCGTTCATAATATACAGTACCGTTGGCTTTATTAGTAGATTTCATCAACTTCGTTTCCATGCAAGTTAATTATTTTTTCACAAAAACTTATATTTGAGCGAAGCAAGAGTACGAGAAATGTGTTGGTAAAATATATGTGAAAGAAAATGATGCACATATATGAGAAATATTCAAATTATTGTACAAGCAACGGTGTGGTGTTGATGGAATAATTAGGAAGAAAATATATTTTAGAAAGAAAGTGAAATACTCCATCCGTCCCAAATTAATTGCTCAATTTTGACTTTTTTTGGTCAAATTGACTATTTTTAAAATTAATAATTAAGCATGTATAAATATATTTTTAACATTATAAAAATTGGTATTAGTAGTAAATTGTATATAATTTTTTTTGTTATAACCTCTTCACCTATATGTTGACAAAAATGGTACACAAAATAGTTTTAAAAAATAGTCAATTTGACTAAAAAAAGTCAAAATTGAGCAATTAATTTGGGACGGAGGGAGTATAATTTTAGAGAATACTCAAAAACAAATTGATTTCACTTGCTTCAAATGAACAAAGTACAATACTATTTATAGGACTCATAGGATACTTCTAGATCCACTATAATAATTTCTACATGTTCAAATTCATGTACATGAACCTAACCATTACATGTTTCAAGACATTTCAAATACATTCATGTATATACATGTATCATGTATTTAGACATTATACATTCATTTACTAATATTAATTAAGATAATTCTTGAACAATCTAGAAGATATTTATAAATTTGGTTTAGTTGTTAACAAGGCCTCCCGTAAACAAAATTTATTCTTCACTCCGAGCTTCTTGATTTGCCTCTTAAAAACTTCTCCAAAAATCGGCTTTGTAAAAATGTCAGCTAGCTACTCCTCAGATTTACAATACTTGATGTTAATAATTCCGTCATTCACAAGTTCGCTTAAGAAATGATATCGAATGCGAATATGTTTTTTCTTTCCATGAAGAACTGGATTTTTGGTAACTGAAATTGTTGAAATATTATCACAAAACAAAGTTGGATCAACTTCTTGTTTTTGCTTGAGATACTTCAAAATTCCTTCTAACCAAACTAGATGACATCCAGCATGTGCAGCCGCTATATATTCAGCTTCAGTTGTTGAAATAACAACAATTGGTTATTTCTTTGAACTCTAAGAAATAGCTCCTTTTCCAATATTGAAAACATAGCCTGAAGTACTTTTGTTATCATCGATGCTACCTCCAAAATCACTATCTATGAATCCAGTAAGACTAACTGGAACACCAGCTTCATAGAAAATTCCATAATCAACTGTGCCTTTCACATATCTCAAAATTTGGTTTGCTCCTTCCCAATGTTCTGAGTGAGGCTTCTCCATAAACCTGCTAAACATGCTAACAACAAACATTAAATCTGGTCTTGTGGCAGTTAGATACATCAAATTTCCAACCAAACTCTTGTAAATAGTTGGATCCACAAGCTTTCCTTCACCTTTCTTGCTTAACTTAAGACCAGTAACACATAGAGTTGAAACAGAATTAGCATTCTCCATCTTGAATTTTTTAAAAACTTCCCTTGCATATCTACCTTGAGAAATAAAAATTCCCTTATTGGAATGACTAACTTCAATGCCCAAAAATTGATGTAACTCTCCCAAATCAGTCATGTCAAACTCTTGTTTCACATTGAAGCTTTGAAATCATTAAGCATCACCATATCATTACCTGCAAAAATAAGATCATCAACATAGAGACTTACTGTGACGCCCCCAGAATAGGTCCAATCAACCCAACCCATTCTGAGTCGCCAAACACATGGTACAGAATTCAAATACAACTTTTATATCACACGATCATGCAAAATACGACCACACAACTGTGAGTGTCAATACAAATATGTAGAAAATATATTCACTCAAACTAAGGCCTCATTACAATTATTATCACACTATTTATTAAAAATAGTGAGGACTACTACTGCTTTAACTCGGACCATCACTCTGTCCCTCGATTAGTCCCTGCGACATTCTCATTTCCTGAAGAGGACAATAGATGAAAAGGGTGAGCTCAACTAGCCCAGTAAAGAATATTATGACTAAGATAATAAAGAACAATTTATCATTAGTCTTCAACAAATCAGATAAAATATTATGGACAATAAGTTTTAGATCAATAACTGCAGCGGAAATAACAATGCATCAGAAGAATTAAGTAGAAAATGATGTCTACTATATTCTATGATTTGAAAGTTCATAATCAATATTTTATCCCTGTAACATCAATCAATGTATATCTTGAATCAAATATTCATCTTTGCACTACAGGCCAAAGATATTCATCAGATAATCATTCATCTTTGCACTACAGGCCAAAGATATTCTTCAAATAATCATCCATCTTTGAACTACAGGCCAAAGATATTCAGTTATATTATCATCATTTAAGACTAAGGATGATGAAAAATATTTTAAAGAACGAATCTAGTGAAATAAAGGACAAAGATTAGGGATTCGTAAATCAGTTTATCCAAGTTTAAAAATACTCCATAACAATCAATTGTGGAGCAAAATTCAAGAATGAAGATTAAAACTTGGATCCAATCAAAGATAGGAACCATTTAGCCAACTTGGACAAAGAAAAGAAAATTTACTTTTTCTGTAAATAGTACCGTATTCGTGAATAGTGTCGTATACGTGAATAGTAACCCCAATATAAAAAAGGTAGAAATTTCATAAGAAAAATCATACTTCGTGAATAGTACTCATAAATAGTATCGTATTCGTAAATAGTACCGTATACGTGAATAGTGTCGTATACGTGAATAGTAACTCCGACGAAAAAGGTAAAAATTTCATAATAAAATTCATACCAATATTTCGATGAAATGATATTGAAAGCAATAACATCATTTACAAAAACATAACATCCCTTACCTCAAAAGAACAGTACTTCTAGCTGGAATATCGGATATAATACTGAAGGAAACTTGCACTGAATAGCAACACTCAAAGTATCTAAATACTCACAAAAATACGCTCGATATTATAGTGAGAGCAAACTTCTAATTCTGGTGTAATTTTTAATTCTAACCTAAGCACCCTATTTATAGAAAAATGCTTAGAACACCTAAGCAGAAAATTTAATAAAATAATATTATTATTTTTTTAAACTTCCGCCCACCTCCTTGACTTCAATTTCAGCATTTTACACACAAGTGGGGCCCACCTTCTAGAAGCATTTTACAACAAACAAGAGTGGGGCCCACCATATGTTTTTAAAAAATATATATTTCGAAACTTCAATAATTCATAAAAAAAAATAGCCCTTTTATCAGAAAAATACGAATCCTATGTCCATTCCATAGGAAATTTAATTCTCTACAACTTTGTAGAAGAAAGTTTTTCCAAATTCCGAACGAAAAATGACCGAAATTTATATACGGATGATTTTTCAATTCTGGAAAATAGTGGCAGCAACTTTTTGTCCTTTTTCAGTTTTTGCATCCTTTTTTAAAAACTGTCCAGACAGAAATCTACAACTCCTTTTTCAGTGACTCTACTTGAAAAAGTTAGAAGACTTATAGATCTAAGTTTAGAAATTGACCACACTCAAAAATTCGAAATACACTAGGAGATATGATCGTTTGAATTTCATGTTACGTTTTTCCAAAATCTGATTTTCCAGTTTTTTGTGTTTTCTAAGAAATCTTCCTAGATCTCTTGATTAACCAAACATCAAACATCATAAACCATCATAATACATACTAATACCTCAAAGACTCATGGATCTACCATGATCCATGATCTATTGCATCAAACCTTCATCAAATCAAAGAAAATCATAATCTATGCTAAGAAAATCATAGTTTTCTAACTTTTTAAAACATAGTTTCCTTTTTCTTGCTTTTGATCTAACTTTTGAAACTTAAAAGTGATAGATCCAAACATATAACACTTATAAACATATAGATCTAAGTTTTAGAGTTTTGAACCATAGATCCAAGCTTTGATCTAGAACAATCAAACACAAATTTCATGAACTAGTTTAAAGTTATAACTTTCATGTGATATCCTTCTTCTTCTTTCTAAGATGGCTATGGAGCTTTGAAATTTTGAACAAAACTCTCTCTTCTCTCCCTCTATGGCTGCCGAATTCCCCCTTTCCCTCTCTCTCTTGATATCCTTTTGTGTTGACAAAATAAGATAGGAAAGAGAAATGAAATGAAGGAGAAAGAAAGTAGATTTTGTTGGAAAAGTGTAGAGATATAAGATGTGTAAGTAGAATAATTACCCAACATCTCTCTCATCCACTTCCTCATGTTGCTTTTGCTTGTTAACTTAGATTGCTTGTAATCTTGGTTAAGGTTGTTGGTTGAATAAGAATTGAACACATGGCTTTAGTGTGTTGTAAGTTAAGCTAACTTGGAAAGTAAAATGATTAAATACATCCCCCTCATATCTTCCTTATGTGCCGCCCATGTGGCCTTCTACTCCCAAATTTTGTTTTCTTTTAATGTTATATTTGGCTTTATTAAATGCCCAAAAGGTCCCTCCTCAATTGGTTAATCTTGGGCCATTTTATTTAATGTTTTGGGCTTTGATTTCATAGTTTTGCTTACTAACAAAATTAACTTGGGCTTCCACCCATAAATAAATTGGGCCATCATACTATATGTCTCATACATATATATTGGGCTAGCTTAATAATTTAATTGCTATTAAATCAAATTAGCTACAAGTCCAATGCTTAATTAAACAATTGGGCTATTTCTTTAATTCCTTTGGCCACAAAATCATCTTAGTCATTTAAATTTATTCTCACTAGAAACAATGCTCAACATTTTTGATATTTACATATTCATAATTATCTTTATATACAAAATAAATGTATACACAATATATAATGTATATTTATTTAATCATACACCCAATTCACATAAGTCCTCACACATTCTATTAGTTTATTAACTAAATAGCCATAATTGGCTTAATGAGTTATAAACACTCACACTCACATAATCATACAAGATAACCCTTGAAGTCATTTGATTCAAATACCTAATTTATATATTAAGTCACCAAACTTTATAGGTATCGTAGTACCTTATCCTTAATATTCCTTCAAGTACATATAGATTCATTTCTAGAATTTGGAATTTTGTAACCCATTTTTTTTCTATTCTCATTCAAATAGTAAACCATATAGGTTCTACTTTAAATTTTTTAAATTATTCCTTAAATTCACATCTAGGTTTTATCCTTTAACCTTTATTTTAATCATTTAAGATCTTGTAAATTTTCGGGTTGTCACAGAAAACTCTATAAATATAGCTATCCCCTTCTCTTTTTCAATTTGCTGAGATAGTGCTTAGAGGCTTGAGATCATATTGAGAGTGAGATTACAATAGTAGTATAGCAGCATTGTGAGTTTAGAAATTGCAGCAAGTTCAATTCGTGTAACAGAGGTATAACACCTTGTTCTTCATTTCTTGTTTCTGAGATTTCTTAAATTCTTAATCATGTGAAATTAGATGATAATTGAATTGAGAAATACTTGCATTGTTGTTATATATACTTATAAGTATGTTTGAACTACAATGTAGTTGCTTAGAATCAAATTCATGAAGAACTTTTGTGTTTGGATTTGCTAACTGCCGAAGCAGAAGCCTGTTCAGTGCTGGCAGAGACCCGGCACAGCTACGCCAGTATTAAACTTGCGCTGCGCCAGTCCCTGGTTTTAGTTTCCTGATTCTACTGCATACTATTATGTGCTAATTAGTTGATATGACTTAGACAAGCATGCTAACAGGTTTGACATGCATATATGAGTACATTGATATAGCATGAGCATGTTTGACTATGATAGTGTATCATTACTAAAGAAAGTTATAGTTTTCGAAATGAACTTAGAGTTTCAAAAGGAACCTTGATATGATATATTCATATTTGTATTCTGACTTTGTGAGCATGTTTGTATGGCCTGCAAATGCATGAAGAACATGTCGACATATGTATATATGTTTCATAATGTAGCATGAACATGTTGGACCTTATTAGCGAACATTTACTAAAGAAAATATAAGTTTTGAAAATGAACTTTGACATGTATGTATCATATCTACATTCTGATTTTTGTGAGCATAATCGTATGGTCTAAATAAACATGAAAGGTCAGTCTAAAGTGTTGTGATTACACTAGCATACGCAGTTTAAATTGAAAACGATTTCAAAGGTAAACTTGGATAGTATTACAGACTAAGTTGCATGATTATAGTGTGACTAGATTCTGATATTTTTGAGCATACATGCTAGTGTTTTTAACATCACTTAGATGCTATGTATGTGCACACACCTTGTTAGACACTATGAAAGTTAGTTAAGCATGAATTAGACCTGTTTTAAAGCAAGAAAAGATGCTAGTTATGCGTATATGATGAAGATAGTTGTGAGCATGCGTATTAACATTATTATGACACCTCGCATGTATACATGATGAACATAGTAGCCTTGCATGATTAGTTAAGCATGACATTGATTTGGAGAATAAAACTTGGGAAGTTTTGAAAGTGAGGTGGACGAACATGAAGTTACTTGCATTCTGATTTTTGTGTACAAACATGATAGGACTTATATGCCTCTAGTCATGATTGGTATGTGCGCCCCACTAGTAGAGGTGATATGCATTATATGAACAAGTTTTAAAGATGAACTACACTAGCTATATGTAAATAGATTAGTTGTATGTGGGCATGTGTATTGAAGGATGTCTAGCATGTCATGTGTTAGTACCTATGCATGCTAGAAGACCAAGTAGAACTAGAAATCAAAAAGCCAAATTTGGTCTGGACAGGGAGCTACGCAGCTGCGCACCTCCCAGGTCTAAATGTGGCGCAGTTGCGCCACAGGGCAAGTTTGCCTGACAGTTTTAAAAGTAATCTGAAACTGGTAGTATGCGTACATTGTTATTCTGAGTTATAGAACAGAGTCTAAATGATGCCTTGAGTGTTTATTGATGTAATGATGATATTAAACCCGGAATTGATAAATTTTCCTAAGGTTCGCAAAACGTAAGAACAACGTGGAACCCGTATCTATGAGTTTTAAATACGTGTCGAACACATAGTGAGTCAAGTGTGTGATAGGGGTTATGAATGTTGTTATTTATGTATGGTTAAGGTATACCTATACATACCTAGCTATTATAAGAGTATGATAAGAAAGTGAAACAAAAGTTCTAAGAACCAAGTTAGAAAACAATGTAACAATTATTATTATGTTGAGAATGTATGAATGTATGACTGATGGGTATGAATCCATGATTATATAACTATGTAAGAATACCTGAAGTGCAGATAGCTATAAGCAGTTAAGTTGTAGTTGATAAACTACGCGCCAGGCAAGTCTTTCAGTTCCTATTTGATATATGAATTCGATAACTGTTAGTTGAATTGTATTATGCCATAAGAATGTTGACTTATATATATGAAATGTATATGAGATATATATGAGATTGAAAGTTGATCTTTAATGATATACTTATGAAGTGAATCTCTATGCCTGTTATGTGAGAAGTAACATGCGTAGGAAATATTAAGTGATTATGAATGCATGAACTGAGTATGATATTATATGCTATGTAATGCATGAAAACTGTTAGAATTGCTGAGCTGTCAATCTCACTCTTGCAAATAACTATTTTTGCGGGTTAAGGACTCACGGTAAAAGTTACGTGCTACGTGATTGATAGAGTTCGTTAGTATTGCAAGAAGGTTACTGTTTATTTAAATATATGTTCTTGAACCATGTTTAGGTTCTAGAAGATGTACACGATAGTAGATTACAATGTTTTGGACATGTTAAGATTGTAAAGATGTACTAGTTGATAAACAGAGGATATTGAATTGAGATGTAAACGTTTATACTGTAATTCGAATATAGCGAATCATAATATAAATTTGATGTAAGGATATGTAATCGATAAAGAATGTGATTTAGATGATATAAAGAAAGAAGATTGAAAAAATTTAAGTTATTCTGCATTTTTATAACATCGAATATGATGTATAGACAGGGATGGTAAATGACCAATATTGTAACTTATAAAAGTTAGGGGTCATTGTACAAGATCCAAGAAATGAAAAGAAATTATAGTCTAATTGTAATAAGAAAAGTTATATTCTTTGAGTTATGAATAAAATATGTAATAGTTGGATGACGGTTGTACCGTAACTGCACCGGATTCAAGGAAAGAGAGGAACATAGTTTTGGGGGCGTCACATCATCTGCTGGCCAAGAAGATATTAAGAACGGGACATTATTGAATCTCTCTTAAAGCTGATTGTGATGATCACATCAGGAGATGCTTTCAATGCCAAGTACATGGAAATGCCACACACGCTCCTCCAAATGAGCTACACAACATAAGTTCACCATGGCCTTTCTCCATGTGGGGAATGGATGTGATCGGTCCAGTGGAAACCAAAGCCAGTAATGGTCATCGATTTATCTTCACCATGATAGACTACTTCACCAAGTGGGTTGAAGCTGCCTCTTTTCCCAAAGTCACCAAAGAGGTCATCATCGACTTCATCAGAAATAATGTCATCTATTTATATGGATAACCGGAGGTGAGCATATCAGACAACGCCAAAAACCTGAACAGTCAGATGATGAGAGAGCTATGCAGCAAAATCCACATCAAGTATCTCAATTCTGTCATTTATCGGCCCAAGATGAATGATGCTGTCGAAGCGGCCAACAAGAACATCAAGAAGATCATGCAAAAAATATCCGCCAATCACAAAGAATGGCCTGACCTGCTGCCTTTCACCCTATTAGCATACAAGACGTAAATGCGTACCTCTACTGGGGCTACCCCCTATTCATTGGTCTATGGCATGGAAGCAGTCCTTCCCATAGAAGTAGAGATGGAATCCTTGCAAGTGTTAATCGATGCTCAGATGGACGAAGATCAGTGAATGTAAGACCGATACCACCAACTGTCTCTGATAGATGAAAAGAGGGCTACAACCATTTTTCACGAGCAATTATATCAGCAAAGGATTGCTCAATCCTACAACAAGAAAGTTTGGATACGGCAATTCAAAGAAAACGACTTGGTGCTAAAGAAAGTTTTGGCCAATCAAGATGAAGCCAAAGGAAAGTTTTCCCCTAATTGGGAAGGTCCTTTCATTGTCAAAGAGGTGTTAACGGGAAGAGCTATCAGATTATAAGAAGTGGATGGGAATGAATTTCCCAACTCATCAATTCAGACACCGTGAAAAGGTACTACGTCTAAAACACATGCATACCCGCATCCTGGTCCTACGAATCAAATCAGGTTCGATTTTCACACAAAACCAGAACTACAAATGACCTGATCTCCCTCCATCCGGGAGTACGTAGGCAGCCATTTCTGGTGCGGTCAAACCAAACAAAAAACTCAAAAACTCATCAAACCAAACTAAAAACACAAGATAAATACTTTTCAAACCTCTCTCACACAAAACAGAACTACAAATGACCTGATCTCCCTCAGCCCGAAAGTACGTAGGCAGCCATTTGCGGCGCGGTTTGACCTTCAAGAAAAAAAAAACAAAAACAAAAAACTAATAAAAACCAGTTCTAAGACACCAAAACCGTATGAAACCTAAATTCTATCTAGACTACCTAGTCAACAGGCCCATCTGAGATACTCTCCAACATCTCATTGTCAGTCCATCAAGGAGAAACTCAAGATACATCAACAACAGCAAGTCATGATAGAAGTGGTAATCACTCAGCAATGACGATACATATCCAATTAGGGAAGTGAATCAAAAATATATTTCTCTGATATATAAAACTGTTTGATATATACATAGTGTCCTGTACATGACAAAAATGGCTGAACTAGTATGTGCAGAAAAAATAAAGCTAGTCTATGGACCCATGGATAAACGGGACAACAAGGCTAATATGGTATCTCTCTCTGAAGATGGAGGAGCCGCTGCAAGCAAAATACCCTCAGCCTCCATACGAGTTTAAACATCCACAGCCATTTGCATAGTCTCGCTGTGATCATTAATGTAAGCACTCATCTCGGTAACTAAACCATGAGTGTAAGAGTGAAGTGCAGTACTGTCAGTAATGTGGAAATCCCGGGAAGCTATAGCCTCATCCCTCTCCACGAAAGCTGCATCCCTAGCAATCAAAGTCTCCTCGATCTCCACAAAAGTTGGGTCTCTAGCAAATCGAATTTCCTCTCGCTCAATCAATCCTGCATCCTGAGGGTCTCGAGACGTATCTCTCTCAGCCAAAGCTATATCTCTGCCAGACAAGGCGGTCAACATCAGGGCTCTAGCCTGATCTCTCTCAAAGGTCATCCTAAATAGTGAGTCCGCCAAAGCCGGATCTGTCTCTGCAGGAATGATCAGCGGATCACTAACCAGTGCTGCTGTTAGACCCATGAATAACTCATCCTCAGTGGGAGAATCAGGATCCTCCATAGGCTCTTCCTCGTTGGAGTCCACAATCGGAGCTGAATGAACATCTGCTGCTGCGGCCATATCTGCCTCCAACCACGCAGAGTACTCTGGAGAACGATCCGAATGGCAATTGGAGAAATCATCCCTCTCTCTATGAGTCCAACACTCATACACTCTAATTAAATTAGTAGATAACATAGACGACGCCGACATCCTCTGATCAACAGCCCCCTCAAATCGGTGCAGGCTCTGGAACTGATCAAACTAGCTCATAATAGCCAAAGGATAGTAAGTAGTCACTCCTTTCAATCCCGCTAGGGGCAGATAGTCCATGGCAGATGCATGGGTAATAAAGCTATAGGGGGAGACTAGTCCTGCACAGGGAAGAATCGAGAACGGAGGCACAATATCAGACAAAAAAGCTGACCACGTCTCTGCATCGGTACACTTCGCAGGTTGAAAAGAGAGTGACATGGCTATCTCATGGGTAAAGCAATACCCCTGATGTCTAAAAAAGCCAATCGATTATAGATGGGACATGAGCCATACATACAATAAAACAAAATTGCCTCTAAAAAACCCCTCCGGGTGGGTAATGCAGTGGGTGGCTGACCTCAGCGTCTTGGCCAATATCATCGGTATGATGGTGCTACCCTGCTTAAGGGCCCGAACCACAACTATCAATCCCACATCCAAATGATCCAAGCGTAGAGGCATATAGACGTAAGCTACGATGCACATCAGCAAAATGTCTATCCTGGCCAAATGCCACGCCTCTGTCGATACAATAAAATCCCCGGCATGTCAATCGTAACTATCAAGCTCACCAAAGCGATCAATCAAAAAGTCAATAGAGATCACACGCCCAGAGATGATCTCATCTATAACTACGCTCTGGCGAAGACCTGTCATCTGTATAAACGGTCTCCTCATATCAATAATCGTCGTACGAGCGCGTGGCACCTCTAAAGCTAAGCCAGTAAACCGCTGGTACTCCTCAAGGGTCGGAGTCAGCTCATGATGCCCAAAGAGAAAGACCTGTCTGTCGGGTATCCAACAGGATAAGATGACATCCACAAACCCGTATGGCACCTGAAAGTCTACAAAGGCCAATGAATGCCCCAGCATCTGATTTATTGCCCCTCTGGCTGGGAAGGGCAGGCTCTCGTACCACGATCTCAACGACGATGCCAACTCAGATGGTGGTAAATGCTCAATGCGATTAACGGTAGATGACGCCATTTGTATCACCGTATCACAAGACCATCCAGGGGTCAAATCTGAACTCATATGTCTAAATGTATACATATGACATAATACATGCATGATGACAAATATAAACATGATGCGATAGATAGGAAATATCATGAATATCTACAATAAACTATCTGCTGCAAGCATCATCCCTGTCTGATAATATAAAGCAAAATGAAAAAATCAGTAATATGGGGCACCACCACCCACCTACTAACAGTGGTCTATCAAAATGAGGCACATCCGTTCAATAGCCAAAACAGTGGCTGGCCAAAAGATATAGCTGCCATAGCTATCCAAAAAGATCCAAAACATCTGCGCTCAGGTGGTTAACCTACTCCATCTCTTCCGTGGATACAAAGCCGCGATCATCAGGCATGTCTGGGCGGTACAAAGGAGGATCAGCCCTTCAAAACTGCTAGAAAATGGACCTGAGGAGGGGCTCGTTCCTGAGCTAGACAGGTCAGAAAAAGATGCCTTTGAAGGATCTCAGCCAAGATGCCTAATAAAAAAGCGAGCTCTCTTCAACTCCTGGGTCAGCTCTGCGATCTGGTTTGAATGAGTAGGCTCCTTGAGGCAAGTTATCCAGTCTATCATCATCATAGACCCAGGAACCATGTCTGCCATAAACTGGGTAGCCCGAGTCTAAGCTCCAATCGTATGAGGACTCCTCCATCTACTGAATGCCTCTTGGCTGTACGGGCCCTCTGATAGGGTGAAGCCGTCTATGCCCCTCCATAGGGATATCTATCAATGGCAAGAGCAACGGCCATTGATGCCAAGCATGAAGAACAATGGGAATACGGATCTGACCAGTAATACTCCTAATAGCACGCTCTCCCAAATATAGCTCCCATCCTCCCTCTATCAAAATTGGGACTCTGTGGGTCGACAATACAAACTCTCGACCAGTGGGGAAGCCACCCTCAAATCCAACGATCAAAAACTCAAAGGTATACGACATCCAGGAGATCGATCCAGCCGTCAAAAGCTCCAACTAATGGCGGGAATGGCTGAATCCCTCAACAACAGGGACCTCCGTCAAAGTGAAGTGATGTCAACGCCGTCCTCGAGGATAGGTCTCCAAACCTAAAGTAGTTGCGGGCCGTAGGTAAGGAAGCCTCTCAAATACCCAGAACTGGCCATGTAAATATCAAAAGTCCTCAGTGACCAAGACTGACAAATATAAATGCAGAAATCAAAAAGATACAAAAAAGATGTACTCACTAGCAGGAACGGCTAGAACCCTAACTAAGCCTCCGCCAAACCCTCTAAGAGCATGCACATACATCAGAGAAAATAGGCAAAGATGTAGGAACCCCAATCGAGTCACTGAGGCGCTCTACATTTCGGGTAGCACTGACCAGGGCGAAGGACACAATTAAGGAGTTATCCGCAACAAAATAACCCCTGATGATCACCAGAAACAATCTCCTCAAGATGTGATCCCTAACCCTCTGATCATCAGGCAGAGGCTCAAGTAAAGCCCCACTCTGGACATCTATACTCAAGGGACTAGATCAGACCGTTCAACTCTTGATCGCCGTCGCAGGAACTCCCAACAGGGACCTAATGGCAATAGGCGTGATGTCAGCCACGACAGGCACTGGCTCACCTTCAAACTCGATGTCGGTGATGAACCTCCAATCCATAGGAGTCATCATCACCTCGCAATCCAACAGATGAAGGGACTGAGTTTGGTGGAACCAACGCTCAGACAAAGCCCTCATACCCCTAGGGGCAACGGCGGGGAAGAATAGAGAGGAAGGCTTGAAACCCCCAGCCATCAACGATATCCCTGTAGTCCTGGTGCAAAGTATGGTATATAGAGTGCACGATGAACCAGTTCCCTCGAGGCTGCGTAAAGCCGAGAACCTGCATCAAAAACTAACCCATATCAAAATCTATGCCCCGAGAATGGCAAAAAAAAGAAAGAGAATCCAGAAAGAAGAAAACTTCAAGTCATCTTGTTGGCGCGGAGAAATCTCTAAGGATGATGACTCAAGTCTCCCAACAGTTCTTGAGTCAGTACAACTGTAGACACTCAAAATTTTCCTTGCCCCGATACTAACACTGTTGGAGGGCAAAAACGTTAATCCAATCAACCCTGGTACAAATGTAGGTCAGCCCGTTTAAATCTGATCGGCAATATCGGTACCTAAGCCAATCTGATTCCCCATATCGGTACTCTAATCAGCTCCGATAGCCAATCGGACCATAATCGGACTGTCTATCCAGCTCCGATAGCCAATCAAACTGTCTATCCAGCTCCGATAGTCAATTGGACCATCTATCCAGCTCTGATAGTCAATCGGACCTTTCATCCAGCTCCGATAGTCAATCGGACCGTTTATCCAGCTCTGATAGTTAATCGAACCGTCTATCCAGCTCCGATAGTCAATCGGACTGTTCATCCAGCTCCGATAGTCAATCGGACCATTGATTTAGCACCGATAGTCAATCGGACCATTCATCCAGCTCTGATAGTTAATCGAACTGTCTATCCAGCTCTGATAGTTAATTGAACCTCCTATCCATCTTTGATAGTCAAGCGAACCGTCTATCCAGCTCCGATAGTTAATTGGACAGTTCACCCAGCTCCGATTGTCAATCGGACCATCAATCCAGCTCCGATAGTCGATCGAACCGTCAGATCAACCCCGATCTCAATGTCGGGCTATCAACTCAACCCCTATCTCCGATCGAACCGTCAAGTCTAACCCCGATCTTAATATCGGGCCTTCAAATCAGCCTCGGTAACAACCTGAAAGGTACAAGGCAGCCCCGGCATCAACCCAGGAGGTACAGATCAACCTTGACATCAACCTAGGACATGTCAAGTCATCCCCGATCTCAGCCCGGGAAGTACAGATCAGCCCCGACATCAATCCGGAAAGTGCAATGCAGCCCAGAGACAACCCTGGGAAGCCAGATTCTCCAAGGACCACCCCGGGAAAGGCAAAACGGTCATTTTACCAACTCGCATCCAATTCGGTCAAACTCAAGTCGAATTGATGCCATTGATGTCAGAACGAACCATAACGACGATCCCGAGTGCAAACGACGCAAGACAGCTCAACGGACAAACTGCGGGGAATCAAAGACCTGGTTATGAACCCGTCTTCTTGGACCCAAAAAATGTTTTATCCCATGTCATTGCGACACTCTACGCCTAAAACAGATGCTCCGATCAAAAGTTAGAAAGTTTTAACTTCGACTGCGCATTGTCTGGAGTGCACATACTTTGAGATGACAGAACCCGGCACTGCGGGCCCAACCAGGGGAGCCGCACCTCTACCTACGGCAGTAGCAGGTAGAGTGGAGGCTCCCTGGCCTATATATAAAGGTGCACCCCCCCTTCATTTTCAAGTTTTCGAAACGCAGCGAAGCCCTGTCAGTTTGATTTTCTAACTTTTACACCTCTTCCAAACCCAAATACTTTCACTCCAACACGTAGATATACCCATATACTACCACATATCAGAAAATAACCAATAGATTTGGACGTATAGAGCATACGATTTGGCAAAAAGCCCGTGTAGTAATCCATTATAAGTATTTTTACGATCAAAAAGTGAATATTACTTCTTCATACTTTTATACACTTGCATGTTAAGTTTCGTTTTCTAAAAATGCCCGAAACTTAGTTTCGTGGCCATTTTCGTCAAAATTTGGTATATTTTTGTACATAAACTAATTTTCTGGCATTTCTACAACTCGGATTGACGATCCGTCAGCTCCAGCAGCTTCATTGCACCAGCACACACATTCTGGCAACTCCGACGAACTGGGTTATCTTCCCAGTCCGGGTTTGGCTCTTTTTTGTATATATTTAACTGTTTATGTACTAACATTTCAATTCTGTCAAGCCCGGATGTCAAATCCGAGGTAGTTTACCGTTTTTATATATATTTACGCATATATAAGTGACTTTCACCATAACTGGGCCCTCTTCCAGTAGTGGTTGACTACATTTCTGTCAATATATATAAATATATATTTAAATTCAGTACGGGCATAGGCGTGAAAACCCATCACCATTTTTATTGTATTTGCATTCTTCGCCATACTGGGTGCTCTCCCCAGTCACTGGTTGACTACTTTCCTGTAACTTTACATTTCTGTCAATATATATATATATATTTATATATTTTCAGTCTGGCCTGGACTATTTCGTGGCATTTTTACTGCTTTTGCACTCTTCACCATTACTGGGTTATCTTTCCAGTCCCTGGTTGACTACTTTTATGTACATTTACATTCCAGTTTGGCCTGAATTATTCTGTGGCCTTTTTACTACTTTTATATATATTTATGCATATATAAGCAGCCTTCACCATCACTGGTCATCTTTCCAGTCTTGGTTGACTACGATTCTGTCAATATATATATATATATATATATATATATATATATATATATATATATATATATATATATTTATATATTTCAATTCCAGTCCGGGCACCGGCGTGAAAACCCATCGCCCTTTACAGCTTTTATATATAACTATATATATATATATATATTGATATACTTGCTTTATATTCAATAGCTGCTTTAAATATTCAATTTATATGAATTGGCACTGACATATCTGCGGGCGAACTAGATTTATTCAAATCTTGCCAATTCTAGTTTTCAAACGGTTCAAAACCTCCAGCCTGAACCGGGAAGCTAGATTGGCTGAGATTTCCTTAAATCTACTTTTTCTTTCTAGTTTAAGCTTCGAAAGCAACCTCGCGTCCCTTAGATCGCTATCTAGTGGGAACGAGACGCTTCATCCTTGCGGACCGGGATTTACTGAATGAATCCTTGGTTCTGGCAATTTTGGGATATTTATTTATTTCTTTACAAATTTGAACTGTGCAGGTTTTGGGCTACTCATATGTAAGCCTAGGAATCTTGGAATTCACGTTCAAAATGATCGAAAGCTGATTCCCACGATGGACAAACTTCTATTTACAAATGTGCCCTACAAGTTTTTCTGTAAGAATGTACATGTAAAACAGACCTTAAAACGGTTAGCTGAATTTAAGGTCTCAATATAATGAAAAAAATATCAATTGTCGTGTCAGTGTCCCTCCGATGGTTTTCATACCCATGAGGAGACCGACACTTAAATATTTTTGTGTGGTCGAGGATGCTTCGCAGCCCGACAAATCACCATTCACATGCAGCCTTAAGGCTATAAAGATAAAATTGGAAGTATCAATAGGCTTCAATTCCTATGCTAGCGTAAGGGTTTGATAAACCAGCTTTCAAAACATCATTTTCAATTCAAATCAAAAGAAAAGCTTTTGCAAATCAAAACAAAGACTGATTTTCAAATCAAATCAAATCCTTCGTATATAGGTTCTGTGACACCCCCAAATCCGGTATCTTAATTTTCACAGGTTTTGGTGTTCACTGTTCGAATATCATATGACTATCTACCCATAATAATAAAATTCATTAAATAGATAAATAATCCATCATCTTTACAACATCTGAATTAATAAATACATAATCAATCCCAGGTTTTACTTAACCTTAAATCTCTGTTGCGGAAACGTAAACAAATAAGTCTTAATAAATACACACAAGTCTTGAACTTTAACATTTTATTAATACTACAAGTCTTCAACACTTGTTAGCTTTTCCTTTGCACTTGCTACTAGAAGGTTCATCACTTCGTTCATTCTTAGCTACAACGTTATTACGCAAGAGTGAGCACGAATGCCTGCAAGTATAAAAATATGACAGTAATAACATGCGAGTGAAATCAAAGAAATCTGAATAACAGAAAGCTCAACTTTTGAATCAGGAATAATAATCTAGAATCAAATTACATCTGAGGGTCATAAGACCTTGAACTATGTCCTAGGTCAAGTATATTAACCTTTAACCTTTAACAGTCATAAAACTATGGACTTTACTTCTCGTACTTAGGGAGATCAGCACTTCGTACCGATACTGTGCACACTACCTCAACGCTTAAAGCATCATCAATTCCCCTTTAAAAGGGTTGTTCATCTCAGTTTGACATCAGAGTCCGCACCAAATAAAGTTTGGTTTGGATACTCAATAGTAATTTTAGAATTTAGAACGCTCATCAACTATGGACTAGTCAAATCATATAAGGGTTTGGTAGTCTTAAAGGATTCAACAACATAAGATATTCAATTTGAATAATAACTTCTCTAGGGTATACAATCGAATAAGTATTGTATACTGAAATGATACTTTTAAAAGAATCATGGCATCTCATATGAAATTCTGAACTTGAATAATCAAGGATAAATACTTTGCTCGATAAAGAATTTAGGTCTATAACTAGCTCAATTTAAAAATAGGGTTTAGAAACTTGCTCAAATGTAAAGATTTGAGTTTAGAAAATTTGCTCAATTTAAAAAGTATAGTTAGAAAACTTGCCTCGTGCATACGCTACAATTATAACTCACTTCTTTAATTACTCTTACCTATCAACACATTCACAATATTAATTAATCACAGGTTCGATATGTTTATCGATTCACAACTGTGTTCTCCGAACTCATTATTAGGTTTTTCAAATAATGGTTTACGTTGATTAATTAACTTATTAATTAATCGCATAATTTAAGCTATTAATCTTATATTAACATCTTATCACATACATAACATGTCTTCATGTTTATTAGATTTACAACACATTTCTCAAAATTCAACACTTAGGATTTTTTTTTGAAAATTCCAGACGGGCGCGGCCGCGTGGCAATAACACTTGGGAACGGCACGGCCGCGCGGCTACGAATTCCCAGAATCTGAAGTTCGCGAACGAACACAGAAACTCGGCCATTTTCTCCCAATTTACACCAATACACTGACATACAATGTTACCCGTGAAGTATAAACTTCACATGAACATAATATATCACTTCTAACATGTTTCTACCAGTTTAGATCATGTAATTACATAAATTAGAACAATCAATTTCATTGTTCTTCAAAATTTTACAAAGTTTAAAGAAAAATATAGAATCTCTCTTTACGGATTCGTTACTACACTGAATTCACTCATTCCAATTCTGTTTTCTTTGTTTTAACATATACAATCATATTTAAGTGTCAATTTTAATATAAACATATGATTCACGCATTAATTTAACCCATATAGGTTATACTCACAACTTCTATACTCTGTTTTTTAAAAAAAACCCAATTCTTAACAAAATTACATGGTGTGATCAGTGTAAATCATGTATACATGATTCAACACATAATACTAACATATAAGATTATATATATGATTATATCTTGGTTTAATTTTCCAAAATAATACTTAACAGAGAAATTTTGAACATACGTTAAATAAAACTCTGTGATTTTTCAAAAACCCAATTAAGGCCTAATTATACAATTTTGATCATTTTAAATCATTCATACCAAGTATAAAATATGATTTAAACACAGACCCACATAGATAAAGCCATATCATAACCCAATTATGAAACACATTTTTTTACAGAACTTTAAAATACGTATATGAAAAATATAAGAACATGAATCTAAAATTAAAGAAGAAGGAATTACCGTTGTTAGTTTGTAGAAAAATATATATGTTAATCCTTCAATCTATTCTTAATCAAATCTTCTCTCAATTTCTCTCAATCTCTTCTTCTCACTTTCTCCAACTTTTCTTTCTGACTTCTCTCTGAAAATTTTCTACGTTTTCTTCTGATAATGAATTAGGATATATTAAGTATACGTATATATATAAATAGTCGTTGCTTGTTAAGTGACAACTTCCACAAAGGCCCTGTTTGGCAACACCCCTAACTCCTTTTTCATTTATTTTAATTAACTAGTTTAGTATATAGTTAATTGTAAATTTTTATTAATTTAATTAATCTTATTTAAATCAATTAAATAACAAAAGATAATTCACATTAAATCACATTATTACATAATTAATATTTTTATTTATTAATTATGTCAATTCATTAATTTATTAATTAATTATAAATTAATTAGAATAATATTATGCTTATTTAATTAATTTATTTAATCAAATAAACTTAATTAAATATATACTTTGAATTATAAAATTACTACACGTTAATTTAATCAATGTAACACATATAATTAAATTAATCTACTACAAATTCATGAAATAATTATTTAACTCAATAATTAAATCATAAGAAATATTTATTTATTTCAATAAATATTCAAATAATTGTACAAAATTCTCGTTCGTCACAAGTTCAACGAAGCAAAGCACTACTTCCAATCAATCAAATCAATAGGCCCAATTTTCAAATAGCATTCATTCACGCATTCTAGTTTTTAAAGGAAAATATTAAAAAGATGTGGTACCGTATTTACACGGGAGTTGTGGGGTGCCTAATACCTTCCCCACACTTAACCAAGCCCCCGAGCTCAAACTTTGTTTTCAAAGATCAACTTTCGACAGTTTCCAGCAATTGGGCCTCTTTTCAAACAAAACTCGATTTAGTTGGTACAAATATTTTCAAATCTATCAACTGGCGACTCTGTAAAACGTTCAAATCGTCGACATGATACGTGTTGGCCTTTTTCCTAAAAAACCCTTCAAAAACTTTTTTCCAAATAAAAAGAATGAAGGTAGAGATAACTTAGGAAAAGTGATTAAAAGACCCAGGTTGTGACCCGACCCGCTGATTTTTAAACCAACGTCGACAGGTGGCGACTCTGCTGGGAACAGTAGAGGGCTTAGGCCGCTTTCAAATCTTTTCAAACATTTCCCTTTCAAAACTATTAAATGCATGAAATTCTGCGTCTCCACAGTCAACGGATGAGTGAATACTGCGCCTTCATTGAATGAGTGTTGCATCTTTACATTGAATGAATAGGAATGAATGCTTTACTGTTTTTTAGTGCTTCTCACCCATATTTAGTGCTTCGCACCCAACTGTCATCACATGCATAAACGGTGAGCTACGATGTATGTAAATGTATGCTGTGTATCCCTCTCACAAGGAGGAAAACCCAGTCGGTGATAAGTAATGACTCTGGGGACGACTAAGTCTCTAAGGATATCTCATGAAAATGCACCACTCAGATTCGCTCCGGTTGAACGATCTGATCAACTTCCTTTCTAGTAGATTGCAATGATCTGGGAGCCTTCATGCCGAAACAAAAGCCGCGAGAGTAACCTAAGATAGGTCAGCCTCTGATTAACCAAATTCGAAGGGAAGCTTCTTCATGCATTCCTCTTGCAATTCCATGTTAAGTCTCCAATTACCGAGGAGCACAATGTAAATATCATAATAAAAGATTTACTTTCCCTATCGAAATACCATGTCATCCTGCCATCAAAACAACTAACCTCGGTTTTGCAAGATAAAATCTAAAAAACACATCATGAATCCTGCCTTACCTATATCTGGAAATTGACACGCCTATGTTTTGTTGTAGGTAAAGATTGGCCCTGTTACTAGGTCTAAATCTAAAGCACCTGGTCCATCCACGGATGGCTTCTAGTGCTCCACCCGAATTCACCCCGGTATCCAGGGAAAAGTTCGAAGGGTTGAAAAATCAGATAGCCGAGTAAGCTGGTTTCCTACGAGAACAAAGCAAGGCCTTTAAAGAGAAACAATCTCAAACTCATCCAGAACCAGGAGCATCTGGTAGTGGTGCTGGCGGTTAAGATACTGAAAAGGCTGAAACTCAAATTCCTGGACCACAAAACCAGGACACAACCAACAAAACCCCTGAAATCACCCCCCTCGTCATGGAGTAGGAAGTTGGTGACATCATGAAAAAAGTACAACAGATGGAAGAAACCCTTTGGTCTATCAAAGGGACTGGGGCGTTTGGCAGTGTTACTTACTCTGACCTCTGTATATTCCCCAGACTCGTTATCCCGAGAAGTTTCAAGTCCCCGATTTTGAGAAATATGACGGATTGGGGGATCCTTACACACACTTGAAAGTATTCATCGGAGAGCTTGGATCCTATGCAGAGGATGAGAAGCTTCAAATGCAGCCCTTTTAGAAGAGTTTAATAGGAAAGGCGAGAGCGTGGTATGCCCGTCTAGACAACTCCAAAATCCATAGCTGGGAAGAATTGGCCCATGCTTTTCTCAGCCAATACAACTTCCAATCTCAGTTGGCTCCGGACAAATACCAAATAACCAAGATCAAGAAGAAGAACACTGAATCATTCAGAAAATATGCCCAGCGATGGAGATGGGTCGCAGGACAAGTCACTCCAGCCATGACTGAATCTAAAATAGTTATGACCTTCATCGATATCTAAGAACCGCCTTATTATGAGAGGGTTTTAGCAGGCATTGAGAAACCATTCTCTGAAATGATAAAACATGGTGAAATGGCAGAGATGGGACTCAAATCCGAGACGATAAAAGATCTAACCGCCCTCGAAGCTGTCGCTGAGCATATCCAGTCCGAAAATTATAAGAGTAATCCCCGGAGGGTCCACAAATAGAAAGACGAATAAGTCTCCTTGGCCTTACAAGGACATAATTCAAGGGGCGAGTCAAACAACATTCCCATTCAAAGGAGGAACTATACCCCTTTTCAAAATCCAGCACAACCTTCAAACCCTCCATTCCATAAAAATATGGAGGTCAGGCGGCGAAGAAATTTCACCCCTCTAGGCAGGGGCGGACCCAAGTTAGGGGCAGGGGGCACCTGCCCCCACTGAAATTTCATGAGCTAGCCTATTTGTGTTAGTATTTAATAAGTAAGTGCAGCTACTTGTTTAAGATAGTGAGAGTCCAAATACATTCATGACATGTGGGCTCAGATTAATTTTGTTTAATAAACATCATTTATTAATTTATTAGTAGCAGCATTTATGGTTTAAAAATGATACTATAAAAAATAATGTAGTTATTAAATTTATTAAAATTTACTCCTACACTCCTACTCTAAAAGATAGAAAAATAAATAAAAGAATTTCTGGACAGAGTACCAGTATAACTAACCACAAAAATAGTAGAAATAAATATTTTTTAACTTTATATTTACTCCTAAGTTATTGATGAGAATTTACTTGAATAATAATGGCATGATCTTATTTTATATTCCTATAAAAAAGAAATTAAATTACTTTTTTGAAAAAAAATGGAAAAGCAAACTATTGTCAAAATCTTACATAAAATTAATAATTTCACAATAACAAACTCTAAAAAATCAAAATGGGACTTTTTTTATAATTTATTTTTGTGATTTATTTTATTAAATTTTTATTCTTAGGAGATTTTTTTATCGAATTTTGACCCCACTGAACTCCGAGGCTGGATCCGCCCCTGCCTCTAGGGGATTCACTTGAAAACGTGTTCAAACTTCTGACAACTCAGAAGAAGATTGTTCAACTCCTTCCACCAACCAACGCTAATGCCGGAATTTCGACCCAAGCAAGAACTGTGCTTATTATTCTGGATCTCCAGGCCATGACACCCAAGACTGTTGGTCTCTCAAGCACAAAATACAAGACTTGATCGACAGCGGAGAGATTGTGGTCACAAAGCCTGAGCAACCTCATGTACAGGACAATCCTCTGCCACAGCATAAAGAGGAGAATGTCAATATGATTAGCACCTCAAGTAGAGAAGGATCATAATACCTCCGTTATGTGGGAGAATCAACTCAATTCAACAACACCACCCCAGACAGTTGAGAGGTTTTTGAAAGGCGATTCCTGATAGAGAAAGAAATTAAGTCTATCAAGGAGCAAATCGAACAATTGGCAGAACTGGTTGTCTATCAACATCAGATCACCAGAAAGATGATCAAACGAGCAAACCGGCCTGATATCGATTGTCCTCCCACACTGAAAATCAATTCCGGGCAGGATTATAGCCAGTCTCATGAGAATGAACCATGGACTGACAAGGGGGTCGAAGAAGCAAGTATCCAAACTGGTGGAAAATTCCTATTTCAGAGGAACTTTACCAACCTAAACCAATCAATGGAAGAAATCCTTCAAATGCTAATCAACGAGGGAATGGTTGCGGATTTGTTACCTCCATTGAACCCTCAAGCCAGAAAATTCAAACCTGACCAGATATGTCAATACCACTCCAATTCACCCGGCCATGATACTGAAGATTGCTAGGCACTTCGTAAGACATGATTAAAAGAGGGGAACTAATCAAAGGAAATCAAATTCTTGATCTTCTAGACAACGACACTCTCTGGATCCCCACTGTATGGAACCAGAACACAGTGGCTGTCATATCCTGCGACAGGGAGTTAACTCTCAAACCCTTAGTACTACCAAGGAAAGGGGTCCAAGAAATGCACAATCCTGTACAGGTAGTTGCACCTGAGCCTTTGATCTTGCCCTTTAGACCTCAATATCCAATCATCAGTCTGAAGAGGGTTCCATGAAATTACGGGGACATTAAAGGCTCCACTTCAAACAACATTACCGTTGTGCCGAAGGATAATCCGCTGTACCTACCCCAGAGGGTAATCAAACCAGTCATTAAAGTAAAAGAAAAGGTGGTTGAAGAGAAAATCAAAGAGTTCCTCAACAAAATAGGACACAATGAAATCAAGATAGTGCAGAGATTGAAGGACACACCCAACCAAATGTCTATCCTCGACTTGGTCCTATCCTCAGAGGATCATCGCAACATTCTAGTGAAAGTACTATAAGAAGCTCATATACCACACACGGTGGACACCGAGAAGTTCCGTCACATGATTGAACACATCTTCAACAGCAATGTGATATCCTTCACGGACGACGATATCTAGGTAGAGGGAAGGGGCCACCATAAGTCCCTGCATATAGCTGTAATGTCTGTCGGATATGTGATCGGAGGTGTGATCATCGATGGAGGATCATCCCTCAATATCTGTCCTTATGACACTTTAGAAAGAATGAAGATCAATCCAAATCAAATCAAAACCAGTCATATGGTCATCCAGGCTTTTGACGGATCACGGCGCCAAACTATGGGAGAAATAGAATTACATCTAGAGATTGGCCCCACACTTTCTATGTATCTTTTCAGGTACTCAACATCGCCATCGGATATAACTTATTACTTGGCAGACCCTGGTTCTACATGGCAGGGGCAGTGCCATCTACCCTCCATTAATAACTTAAGTACATTATCAACGACAGCCTCATTATAGTGAATACCGAACCAGAATACCCTGATTATATACATGGGGACATGCCAGTGATCAGCCTAGATGCAGGGATTGAACCTGCTAGTTTTCAATCTCTAGAGGTGAGCGATATTCAGTATCTACCTATCGGGGCACCAACCCTAAAGCCTAAAGTCTCCACTGAAGTAATGACAGTGGGCCAAGGAATGGTATCTTCGGGTTTCCAACCTGGAGAAGGGTTGGGAAAGGATAAGCAAGGTATCAAGATGCCCGTCCAAATCCCAAGTCAGACTGGGAGAGCAGGATTGGGATATTCATCCGGGTCAAGCTACCAGAACCCACATAAACATCCCAAGGCTTATGCCTCCACAATTCTGTTGCCAAACCACACAAATGTCAGATGGGTGAAACCTACGAGAAAAATCCCAACTGTGGTATCAGCCATGCTATTTCCTCCAATCATACCTGTCCATAAAAGAAAAGCCCTCAAGCCTGAGGCAGACAGCGAAAAGGGAAAAGAAAAGATCCTGTATGAAGGACGAGACCCATTCGCTAACATGAGGATCATTATCAACTACGAGGGTATGAATGACGAACTCCCAGATAGTGACGACGAGGATCAGACTCTAACCCCTCGCATCAAGACAAAGGGGGGCGATTCAAAGAAGAATTATAGCTCGAGGGCAAATAATGTTTTTGTTATCATCCGAGAGGAGGCCTACGAGTCCAATTCCCCGATAATCCCGATTCATGAGAATCTAACACTGAACAATTAGAGAAGTATCCCTTGCCTAGGTCGAAGAGGGTAAAGGGGCAAAGAGTACATCTGTCCTTTAATCATGCTTTCATTTACTGCTTACTTTTGATTGCACAGCTATAGTAGTAACTTTTGTCATGTTAAATGCCATGTGTATTTAAGCAGTTGTATATATTAAGATGAAAGCATTTTTGTTTTCAGGACTCAAGTAGTGGATGTGTGTGTCTCTGTTGATGAGATGCCAACCTGTTAAAATGACTACGACTTTGATGTAGAACTGAACTTCGACTTGATGGATATTGATCAAGAGGAGGGAGATGACTATGAGGTGCCCGAGGAGATCAAAGAATGGGTCGAAGATAAACCCAAACTAAACCTCGACCAAACCATCACCATCAATATAGGAACCTCCGAAAACATCAAAGAAATCCAAATAGGTTCAGACCTCACACCCAATCAAAAAGCCAACCTAATCAAAATCCTAACACAGTACCAGAATGTATTTGCATGGTCACATGAAGATATGATTGGCTTATCCACTGATATTGTCATCCATCAAATGCCCATCAGAGAAGGGTTCAAACCAGTCAAGCAAAAGCTCAGGCGATTGAAACCTGAGTGGAGTTTGAAAGTCAAAGAAGAAATTGTTAAATAATTCAAAGCCGGAATCATCATGGTATCAACATACCCCGAATGGCTATCGAACATAGTCCCCGTACCTAAGCCCGGAGGGAAGGTACGAGTTTGTGTAGATTACTGGGATTTGAACAAAGCCTGCCTCAAGGATAATTTCCCGGTACCATTCATCCATATCCGGATCGACAATACTGCGCAGTATGGCATGTATTCCTTAGTGGATTGCTTTGCTGGTTACCATCAAATCATGGTTGCTGAAGAAGACCAGGAGAAAATAGCTTTTATCACTCCCTGGGGAACCTTCTGCTATAGATGACTATCCTTCGGCCTTATCAATTTCGGAGCCACGTATTAGCGAGCCATGATGGCCCTCTTTCATGACATAATGCACAAAGAGAATGAAGTTTATGTGGATGACATCATCATCAAATCCCGGAGGGAGGATGATCATATTGACCATCTCAGGAAGCTGTTCAACAGGTTACGTAAATATAACCTCAAGCTTAATCCCGCCAAATGTGCTTTTGGCGTCAAAGTAGGTAAATTATTAGGATTCCTGGTAAGCAATCGGGGCATCGAGTTAGACCCTACCAAGATCAAAGTCATTACTGAAATGCCCGTACCTCGTACAGAGAATGAGATACGTTGATTTTTGGGAAGGATCAACTTCATAAGCCGATTCATTTCCCAACTCACAGCAACATGTGAACCCATCTTCAAGCTGTTAAGGAAGAATTCCTCCACCAAATGGAATGAGGATTGTCAACAAGCCTTCCTTGCCATCAAGAAGTAACTGACTGAAGCACCTGTTTTGGTACCCCTAAGGGATGGAGTTCCCTTATTCATGTACCTTTCCGTCAATAACAATGCAATGGGATGCATGTTAGGACAGAAGGATGATAGTAGCAAAGAAAGAGTTATCTACTACATCGGCAAAAGATTCAGCAGTGGTGAACAGAAGTACACCCTGATTGAAAAGACATGTTGTGCATTAGCATAGGCCGCCATGAGGTTGCAACATTATTTGCATGGGCATACAACCTACCTCATATCCCGTATGGATCCACTCAAATATGTATTCAACAAACCAATGCTGAATTACCGACTGTCCAAATGGCAGTTAATCCTACATCAGTTTGACATTGTCTACGTGACTCAGAAGTCAATCAAGGGTCAAGGCATTGCAGATCAATTAGCTGAAGCACCTTCAGGAGGGTTCGAGCCCCTGGAGGCATATTTCCCAGATAATGGGATCATGACAATTCAAAAACTCCAGTCAGAGAATACAATCCAACCATAAAAAATGTATTTCGACGGAGCAGTAAACATGGAAGGTGTCGGAGTTGGGGCAGTCTTTGTCTCTGGTATAGGAGATCAATATCCTGTGGCTACCAAACTTTAATTTGGAAACACCAACAACACGGCCGAGTACGAAGGCTGTATAATGGGGTTGAAGCTAACCCAATCCATGTCTATCAAGCAATTACTCGTCTTCGGAGATTCCGAGCTGGTCATTAGACAAACCACCGACGCGTATCTCACTAAAGAACTGCATTTGCTGCCCTATCATCGGCAGGTCCTCAAAATATCCCAGGAATTCAAAGACATAACCTTCGTTCATATTCCTCGGGGTCGAAATGACTTTGTTGATGCATTGGCAACGTTGGCTTTATTAATCTGCGTGTTCGATAAGAGTGGATTTCCCAACATGCAGTTTATAATTCAGAAAGCCCCTACATATGGGAGTTACATTAGAGAAGTATCAGATGAAATACCTCCTGTCAAGCAACCTTGGTATCAAGACATCAAGGAATATCTTTGTGATGGATCCAAACCTGCTGGGGCAAGCCAATCAGGGTGGAAGCGAATTCACAAAATGGCTATGAAGTTCTATTTAAGCGGAGATACACTATACAAAAGGGATACTGGAATAGGCCTATTAAGATGTCCTGAAAAAGAGCAAGCCCAAAGACTTATGGATGAAGCCCACGGTGGAGTCTGTGGTCCACACATGAGCGATCATCTGCTGGCCAAGAAGATAATTAGAACAGAACATTATTAGATCTCTCTTAAGGCTGATTGCGACGATCACGTCAAGAGATGTTTTCAATGCAAATTACATGGAAATGCCATCCATACTCCTCCAAATGAGCTGAACAACATGAGTTCACCATGGCCTTTCTCCATGTGTGGAATGGAGGTGATAGGTTTAGTGGAACCAAAAGCCAGCAATGGTCATCGATTCATCTTCACCATAATCGATTACTTCACCAAATGGGTTGAAGCAGCCTTTTTCCCTAAAGTCACAAAAGACGTCATCATTAGTTTCATCAGAAATAATGTCGTCTGTCGATATAGACAACCGGAGGTGATCGTGTCAGACAACGCCAAAAATTTGAATAATCAAATGATGATGGATCTGTGAGTAAGTTCCACATCAAATATCTCAATTCCGTCATCTATCGGCCCAAGATGAATGGTGCTGTCAAAGCGGCCAATAAAAACATCAAGAAGATCATGTAGAAAATGTCAGCCAATAACAAGGAATGGCCAGACTTGCTGCCTCTCACTCTGTTAGCATATAGAACATCAATGCGCACCTCTACTGGGGCTACCCCCTATTCATTAGTCTATGGCATGGAAAACAGTACTCCCCATAGAAGTAGAGATGGAATCTTTGCGAGTATTGATCGACGCTCAGTTGGACGAAGATCAGTGGTTGCAAGACCGATATCATCAACTATCCATGATAGATGAAAAGAAGGCTACAGCCATTTTCCACGGATAGTTATACCAGCAAAGGATTGCCAAATCCTCCAACAAAAAGGTCCGAATTCGGCAATTCAAAGAAAATGACTTGGTGCTAAAGAAAGTCCTGGCAAATCAGGATGAAGCCAAAGGAAAGTTCGCCCCAAACTGGTAAGGCCCTTTCATTGTCAAGGAAGTGTTGACAGGGGGAGCTATCAAACTACAGGAAATGGATGGGAATGAATTTCCCCAACACATCAATTCAGACACCATCAAAAGGTACTACGTCTGAGACACATGCATACCCGTATCTGGGTCCTACGAATCAAATTAGGTTCAATTTTTCACTAGAAAGCCGGAACTACGAATGACCTAATCTCCCTCAGCCCGGGAGTACGTAGGCAACCATTTCTGGTGCGATCAAACCAAATAAAAACTCAGTAAACCAAACTCAAAAACCCAAGATAAATGCTTTTCAAGCCTCTCTCCAACCAAACAGCATGAACTACGAATGACCTGATCTCCCACAGCCCGGGAGTACGTAGGCAGCCATTCACGACACTGTTTGACCTCTAAGAAAAAAATAAAAACACCCATAAGAGTCCCAAGACACCAAAGACATAAAGACTAAATCCTATCAAGCTACCATAGTCAACAAACCCATCTGAGATACTCCTTGACATCTCAACTGTCAGTCCATCAAGGAGAAGCTCAAGATACATCTACAACTGCCAGTCACAAAAGAAGTGGTAATCACTCAGCAATGACAATACATATCCAATTACGGAAGTGAATCAAAACTATATTTCTCTGATATATAACACTGTTTAATATATACATGATGTCCTGTACATGATAAAAATGGCTGATTTAGTGTGTACAGAAAAAATAAAGCTAGTCTATGGACCCAAGAACAAGCGAGTCAGCAATGCCAGCATGGCATCTTTCTCTGAAGATGGGGGAGCAGCTATGAGTGCAGTCCACTCAGCCTCCATACGGCCCAAAACATCCACCGCTATCTGCAATGCGGCATTGTGGTCATCAATGTACGCACTCATCTCGGTGACCAAACGATGGGAAGCTATAGCCTCATCCCTCTCTGCAAATCAGCAATGCTATAGCCTCATCCCTCTCTGCAAATGCTGCATCCTGAGCAATCAAAGTCTCCTCGATCTCAACATATGTTGCATCCCTGGCTGAGCGGATCTCATTTTGCTCTACAACAGCTGCATTTTTGGCAGATCAGAGCTCCTCCCGCTCAATTAATCCAGCATCTAGAGCGACCCTAAGTCCGTCTCTCTCAGCAAAAGCTAAATCTCTGCCAGATAAGGCGACCAACATCTGTGCCCTGGCCAAGTCTCGCTCAAAGGATAGCCTGAATAGTGAGTCGGCCAAAGCCGGATCCGTCTCTGCAGGAATAACCGGCGGACCACTCACTAAAGCTGCCACTCCCCTGGGCTCAGTCCAGTTCGGGTCAACATGGAGTTCTTATGTGCTGCCAAGCCAAATCTGAAGAAAAAATGCTACGCGATTGAGCGGTTTGTCCTGAAATCTGCGTTCAAATAGCAGGAATCTGACAGAGAGGGGAACATCCTAAAAACCCTTGGTATTCATCCCGGAGCCACGTTCGGAGATAAACAGAGCAAACTACGAGAAAAATCCGCCCAAGGAATGCGCAAATTTGTCAAAAATTGTCATTTTCAAAGTTCGGGTACTGACCGAAATAATTTTCAGCTGTTGGCACAACCCCAGTGAAGTTCGGGTACTGACCGAAGCAGTTTCAGCCATTGGCTCAGCCCCAGCAAAGTTCGGATACTGACCGAAGCAGTTTCAGCCATTGGCTCACGTTGGCTCAACCCCAGCGAAGTTCAGGTACTTACCGAAGCAGTTTCAGTAGTTGGCTCAAACCCAGCAAAGTTCGGATTCTGATCAAAATAGTTTTCAGCCATTGGCTCAGCCCCAGCAAAGTTCGGATACTGATCAGAGCAGTTTCAGCTGTTGGGTCAACCCCAGCGAAGTTTGGGTTCTGACCGAAATAGTTTTCAGCCGTTGGCTCAACCCCAGCAAAGTTCGGGTTCTGACCGAAGCAGTTTTCAGCCGTTGGCTCAACCCCAGCGAAGTTCGAGTTTTGACCGAAATAGTTTTCAGCAGTTGGCTCAACCCCAGCGAAGCGTCGGGCACTGACCGATAACAGTTCAGCCGTTGGCACAACCCCAACGAAGCATCGGACACTGACTGATGACAGTTCAGCCGTTGGCACAACCCCAGCGAAGCATCGGGTAATAACCGATGACATTTCAACATTTGATTTCATTTCAGCAAAGTTTGGGTACAGACTAAAATCCCGTCCAGCCAATGGCTCAACCCCAACCAAGCAACAGACGGGATTCGGTGACGGAAATAATTATAATAATCCATCACCAATGATGGAATCTGTTATACACATCCTCAAAGGGATCATTAAAGTAGCATCAATCATATCAACCTTATCAGAATCTACGAAGCTATTATAAAGGACGTCAACCCAGCAGATCAAGACAAGGACAGTCTGTGATAGCTCATCTTCGACAACCTCATCCCCATCAGAATCAGATAAGTTACCGTAAAGAACGTTATCCCCAGCAGAAAATGATAAGATAGTTCATGGTAACCTGTCAATCCAGGGCTGTCCATGACAACATTATCCCCAGCAGATAGATGACGTAAGAAGCCAAGAGCAGCCCCTTTCCACTCAAAGGTAACCAGCCTTCATAGCGCCTCTAGCATTTGTCTTATTTCCAGTGTCTATTAATCTTTATCCTATCCATTTCACTACATTGCATGGACATGATAAAGAGGGGCATCTATAAACACTCAAAATTTTCCTTGACCTAATACTAACACTGTAGGAGGGCAAAATAGTCAATCTAATCAACCCCGGTACCAATGCTGGTAAGCCCGTTCAAATTCGATCGTCAATATCGATACTTAAGCCAATTCGATTCCCCATATCGGTACTCCAATCAGCTCTGACAGTCAATCGGACCGTCTATCCAGCTCCCATAGCCAATCAGACCGTCTATCCAGCTCTGATAGTCAATCGAATCTTCTATCCAGCTCCGATAGTCAATCAGACCGTTCATCCAGCTCCGATAGTTAATCAGACCATCTATCCAGCTCCGATAGTCAATCGGACCGTCTATCCAGATCTGATAGTCAATCAAACCGTTCATCCAACTCCGATAGTCAATCGGACCGTTGATCCAGCTCCAATAGTCAATCGGACCGTTCATCCAGCTCCGATAGTCAATCGGACTGTTGATCCAGCTCCGATAGTTAATTGAACCGTTCATCCAATTTTGATAGTTAATCGAACCGTCTATCCAGCTTCGATAGTCAATCAGACAGTCTATCCATCTTCGATAGTCAATCGGACCGTTTATCCAGCTCCGATAGTCAATCGGACCGTTCACCCAGCTTCGATCGTCAATCGGACCATCAATCCAGCTCCGATAGTCGATCGAACCGTCAGATCAACCCCGATCTCAATGTCGGGCTATCAACTCAACCCCTATCTCCGATCGAACCGTCAAGTCTAACCCCGATCTTAATATCGGGCCTTCAAATCAGCCTCGACAACAACCTTAAAGGTACAAGGCAGCCCCGACATCAACCCGGGAGGTACAGATCAACCTTGACATCAACCCAGGACATGTCAAGTCATCCCTAACCTCAGCCCAAAAAGTACAAATCAGCCCCGACATCAATCCGGGAAGTGCAATATAGCCCCAGAGACAACCTTGGGAAGCCAGATTCACCAAGGACCACCCCGGGAGGGGCAAAATGATCATTTTACCAACTCTCATCCGATTCGGTCAAACTTAAGCCAAATTGATGCCATTGAAGTCAGAACGAACCATAACGATGATCCTGAGTGCAAACGACGCAAGACAGCTCAACGGACAAACTGAGGAGAATCGAAGACCTGGTTATAAACGCTTCTTCTTGGACCCCGAAAATGTTTTATCCCATGTCATTGCGACACTCTCGGTGAGGGCTTTCCGAAAAGGTATCGCACGCCTCAAACGGACACTCCGATCAAAAGTTAAAAAGTTTCAACTTCGAAGAACTCGGCATCGCGGGCACCACTAGGGGAGTTGCACCTCTACCTGCGGCAGTAGAAAGTAGAGTGGAGGCTCCCTGGCCTATATATAGAGGTGCACCCCCCTTCATTTTCAAGTTTTTAAAACGCAGCGAAGCCCTTTCAGTTTGATTTTTTGACTTTTACACCTCTTCCAAACCCAAATATTTTCACTCCAACACGTAGATATACCCATATACTACCACATATCAGAAAATAACCGGTAGATTTGGACGTATAGAGCCTACGATTCTGCAAAAAGCCAGTGTAGCAGTCCATTGTAAGTATTTTTACGATCAGAAAGTGAATATTACTTCTTCGTACTTTTATACACTTGCACGTAATGTTTCATTTTCTAAAAATGCCTGGAACTTAGTTTCGTGACCGTTTTCGTCAAAATTTGGTATATTTTTGTACATAAACTGATTTTTTGGCATTTCTATAACTCGAATTGATGATCCGTCAGCCCCAGCAGCTTCAATGCACTAGCACACACATTCTGGCAACTCCGCCGGACTAGGTTATCTTCCCAGTCCGAGTTTGGCCCTTTTTTGTATATATTTAACTATTTATGTACTAACATTTCAATTCTGTCAAGCCCGGATGTCAAATCCGAGGTAGTTTACCGCTTTTATATATACTTACGCATATATAAGCGACTTTCACCATAACTGGGCCCTCTTCCCAGTATTGGTTGACTACATTTCTGTCAATATATATAAATATATATTTAAATTCAGTCCAGGCACAGGTGTCAAAATCCATCGCCATTTTTACTATTTTTGCACTCTTCGCCATACTGGGTGCTCTCCCTAGTCACTGGTTGACTACTTTCCTATAAATTTACATTTTTGTCAATATATATATATATATATATATATATATATATATATATATATATATATTTATATATATATTTATATATTTTCAGTCTGGCCTGGACTATTTCATGGCCTTTTTACTGCTTTTTCACTCTTCACCATTACTAGGTTATCTTTCTAGTCCCTGGTTGACTACTTTTCTGTACATTTACATTCCAGTTCGGCCTTGATCATTCTGTGTCCTTTTTACTGCTTTTATATATATATGCATATATAAAGAGCCTTCACCATCACTAGTCATCTTTTCAGTCTTGGTTGACTACGTTTCTGTCAATATATATATATATATTTATATATATATATATATATGTATTTATATATTTCAATTTCAGTCTGGGCACCGGCGTGAAAACCCATCGCCCTTTACAACTTTTATATTATATATATATATATATATATATTGATATACTCGCTTTATATTCATCTGCTGCTTCAAATATTCATTTTATATGAATTGGCACTGACATATCTGCGGGCGAACTAGATTTATTCAAATCTCACTAATTCTAGATTTCAAACTTTTCAAAACCTCTAGCTTGAGCCTGGAAGCTAGAATGACTGAGATTTCCTTAAATCTAGTTTTTCTTTCTAGTTTCAACTTCGAAAGCAACCTCGCGTCCCTTAGATCGCTATCTAGTGGGAGCGAGACACTTCAGCCATGCGGACCGGGATTTACTAAATGAATCCTTGGTTCTGGCAATTTTGGGATATTTATTTGTTTCTTTACAAATTTGAATTGTGCTGGTTTTGGGCTACTCACATGTGAGCCAATGAATCGTTGGATTCATGATCAAAATGATCAGAATCTAATTCCCACGATGGACAAACTCCTATTTATAAATGTACCCTGCCAGTTTTTCTGTAAGAATGTACATGTAAAACAGACCTTAAAACGGTTAGCCGGATTTAAGGTCTCAATATAATGAAAAAAATGTCAATTGTCGTGTCAGCGTCCCTCCGATGGTCTTCATACCCATGAAAAGACCGACACTTGTATATTTTTGTGTGGTCGAGGATGCTTCGCAGCCCGGCAAATCACCATTCACATGCAGCCTTAAGGCTATAAAGATAAAATTAGAAGTATCAACAGGCTTCAATTCCTATGCTAGCGTAAGGGTTTGATAAACCAGCTTTCAAAACATCATTTTCAATTCAAATCAAAAGAAAAGCTTTTGCAAATCAAATTAAATGCTTTTGCAAATCAAATCAAAGACTGATTTTTAAATCAAATCAAATCCTTCGTATATAGGTTCAACGAAGCAAAGCACTACTTTCAATTAATCAAATCAATAGGCCCAATTTTCAAACAGCATTCACTCACGCATTCCAGTTTTTAAAGAGAAATATTGAAAAGTTGCGGTACTGTGTTTACATGGGAGTTGTGGGGTGCCTAACACCTTCCCCACACTTAACCAAGCCCCTGAGCTCAAACTTTATTTTCAAAGATCAAGTTTCGACAGTGTCCAGCAATTTGGCCTCTTTTCAAACAAAACTCGGTTGAGTTGGTACAACCATTTTCAAATCTACCAACTGGCGACTCTGTAAAACATTCAAATCGTCAACATGATACATGTTGGCCTTTTTCCTAAAAAAACCCTTCAAAACCTTTTTTCCAAATAAAAAGAATGAGGGTAGAGATAACTTAGGAAAAATGATTAAAAGACCCGGGTTGTGACACGACCCGCGGATTTTTAAACCAACGTCGACAACAACAATGCCCGGACCCTCCGCACGTCGGGCCTGAGCTGGGGCAGGAGCAGCAAAAGGAGCCTGCTCATCATTACTATCAATCAGCTGCTCGTCTGGGGCTGGATGAATCACCTACTCTACTAATCTGCGAGGCGGCCGAGCTGGACGTGGCAGAGGAACATCAGAAGCCCGCCTACGTCTATCACCTGAGACTACCCTGCTGGCACAGCCGGGTCTATCTCGGTCCATCACCTGGATAAAGTCTCCAAACCACCTTAGAAAGGGTGTGGTAAGCCTAAAACCTGTGGCTTATTAATTTAAATCAGTACTCTATGCATCTCTAAGTACTAAAACATGCATAGGTCAGTCAATAATACCCAGTAGAGTCAAAAATGCATGTTTTTCAAAAGATAAGTCTAAAACACGCATGGGTCAGTCAAAAATACCCAGTAAAGTCAAAACTGCATGTTTTTCAAAAGAAATATATCCTAAAAACGTGCATGGGTTAGTCAGAAATCCCTAGTAGAGTCAAAATTGCATGTTTATTAAATGCTCGGGTTTTGAAAAATTTTATCATAGTCTCCTTTGTAAAATGGACTGTCCGCATGCACATAGGCATGTCTAGGTGACCATTTAGTAGCACACCTTCTTAAAAACAGGAACAGGGCATATTTATGAAATAAAATCAAAAGTAAATCTCACATGGTAACCAAATTACCATGAACATTTTTAGTTGAAAATCCAGGCTCACTAGGCCTCAAATAGGATGAGTAAACTGATCAAAAAGAGCAAAAATTGACTGTCTTAGAATCTAAATTTTTTTATATCAAAACGTGCATTACAGTAAAATATGCATACATAATAAAGTCAGAAAATTTTTAGCAGGTCATATAGGCATACATTTTTCATACATTGTGTCTAAAATCACCTAAAGGCACCCCACGTGGTTCACATGGTTTTAACGGTCAAAACTTGTGAAAAAAGGACGTAAAACATAACCTGCGATGCGTTGAATGCGTAGGAGCTGACGAAATCAGAAAAAGGCTGCCCGAACTCCGTAGATATGAAAAAGAAAATTGAATTCTGTTTGAAACTCGAAATGAAACTTGAAAATAATGAATCTCGCTGCCTAATACAAACCCACAGGTGGACGCGGGCCCACCCGCGACAGCCTCACCTCTACCTTCGGCTCCTCAGGGTGGGTCCCACTCCCCCAGGCTCGGTTCGGTTCGAGTTGAAACGGAGGTCTTACAAGCCAAAAAATTAAATATGAGAAAAAATCGCTACGCGATTGAGCGGTTTATCCTGAAATCCTGCGTTTAAGTAGCGTAATCCTAACAGAAAGGGTAACACTCTGAAAACCTTTGGTATTCATCTCGAAGTCATATCCGGGGATCAATAATGCAAACTATTGAAAAACTGCGAAAAAAGTGAGCGAAACTGTCGAAAATTGCCACTTTCGGAGCATCGGGTACAGACCGAGACAGTTCAGCCGTTGGCTCAACCCCAACAAAGTGTCGGGTATAGACCGGGACAGTTCAGCCATTGGCTCAACCCAAGCGAAGCGTCGGATACAGACCGAGATAGTTCAGCCGTTGGCTCAACCCCAGCAAAGCGTCGGGTACAGACCAAGACAGTTCAGCCGTTGGCTCAACCCCAATGAAGCGTTGGGTATAGACCGAGACAGTTCAGCCATTGGCTCAACCTCAGTGAAGCGTAGGGTACAGACCAAGACAGGTCAGCCATTGGCACAACCCCAGCGAAGTGTTGGGTATAGACCGAGAAAGGCTGGTCGTTGGCTCAACCCCAATGAAGCGTCGGAAGGGATCCGGTGACAGAAGTAATATAATAATCCATCACCAATGATGGAATCTGTTATACACATCCTCAGAGGGAGCACCGAGATGAAGTGGTGAATTAACTTACTGTGACCAACTACTGGTATAGATTATCATCAAGATAGGCATCGGGATTACTCATTGGAATAACTCGGCGGCAACAATGTCATCCCCATTAAAATCACCTAGGCTATCATGGATGATGTCATCTCTAGCAAAACAAGACGAGAACTCTAATAACCTGTTAGTGGTTCTCCTACCAGTAATTGTCTGACAGTTCTGCACAAAAAGTTATCACAGATAACGTCATCCCCAGCAGAAAGTGACAAGAACATTCTGTGAGAGCTTAAATTTGATATCTTACCATCAATAGCATGATAATGCTGCAACAAGGATTATCACGGATAACGTTATCCCCAGCAGAAACCAACGTAATCAATCAATGATAACCCCACCCCCTCGAAGGTATCTAACGCTCCTCATATATCATGCCATGCATTGCGTTGCCTTTGCAGTTGCATTTCCAGTGTATACTAATCTTTATCCTGTTCATTCCATTTCATTGCCTGAATATGATTAAGAGGGGCATCTGTAAACACTCAAAATTTTGTTTCCCTGTTACTAACACTATAGGAGGGCAAAATTGTCATCAATTCAACCCCGGTCTTAATACCGGGCCGTCAAATCAACCCCAGTCCCAATACCAGGCCATCAACTGAACCCCGGTCTCAATACCGGGCGATCAAATCAATCCCGATCGTAATACCGGGCCATCAACTCAACCCCGATCTCAATACCGGGAGGTCAAATCAACCCCGGTCTCAATATCGGGCGGTCAAATCAACCCCGGTCCCAATACCGGGCCATCAAATCAATCCCGGTCTCAATATCGGGCAATCAAATCAATCCCGGTCTCAATACCGGGTAATCAACTCAGCCCCGGTCTCAACCTGGGAGGTACGGGTCAGCCCCGGTCTCAACCCGGGAAGTACAGATTATGACGAACGAGATTTTGTAATTTAATTTGAAAATTTATTGAATTAAATAAATATTTTTTCGATGATTTAATTATTGAATTAAATAATTAATTGATGAATTCGTGGTAGATTAATTTAATTATATGTGTTACATTGATTAAATTAATATGGAGAATTTTATTATTCAAAGTATGAATTTAATTGAGCTTATTTGATTAAATGAATTATTTAATAAGCATAATGTTATTCTAATTAATTTAATAATTATTTAAAGATTTAATGATTTGACATAATTAATAAATAAGAATTTTAATTATGTGATTCTGTGATTTAATGTGAAATTATTCTATTTTATATAATTGATTTAAATAAGATTATATGATTAATTGGGTGTAACATTATTAAACTATATAATAAGAGTTTAATTAAATTAAATGAAAATGTGATATAAAGGAATAGCCAAACAAGGCCCTAAAGAGAGTTGCACCAGTTAACCTATTACGAATTAACTGATGCCACTAACTTACCGTTATATACATATTATGTTATATACGTATATTATAGCCTTATATCTATATCAGTTCATATATCGTATTCATATTCCATCAGAGAACTAAATAGAGAGAATAGAGATAAAAACTTGAGAGAGATTGAGAATTGAAGAAGAAGGCTTAGGCTAGAGTTCTTTATCATCATCTTATCAAGAAGCAAAGGGTAATTCCTTATCTGAGATTCTAAGTTCGTGTTTTTATACTTTCTCCATGAAAATTATTTTTAAAGTTCTCTCTAATTAAAGTATGGATGAATTATTGTGTATATGATGATATGTATGTTAGTATATGTTCTTAATATATTTTATATCATGTATTCATGTTTTAAAACAATCAAAGTTATGTAAGCATGCTTTAATTGGAATTTCATGAACTACAGAGTATAAAAATTGTATATATGGCCCTTATGGCCCTTACGAATGTTATGAATGATTTGTTTAACTTAAATTTGACAGTAGATTATGATAATACATGTTAAAACAAAGAAAACAAACTTTGAACGGACGGATTCGGAGTTATAACGAATCCGTGGCGTAAAATTTCATGTTTTTCTTCAAAACAGTCAAGAACACCAAGAACAGTGAAATTTCATGATTTGATTCAAGTAATTGCATGATTTAGGATGTTAAAAACATATTAGTAACATTGTATGATGTTTCTATGAAGATTATACTTCATAGAAATCACGGTGTTAGTTTAATTTGCATTTAATTGGAGTAATTGGGCCAACAAACTGTCAAAATCGCGAACCAGAACATGCACCAATAGGGGACCCTGCCCCAGCAGATCCTCATAGGCTTAAAGCCCCGCCCTAGCGGGGGTGGGTGCTGTCCGGGAGCTTTTTTTTGGTTTCCGAGACTGTTTTGACCTCCTGTAGTAAAATAAGCATAACTTCTTCATACGAACTCCGATTAAAGCGATTCAGGATGATTCGAAAAGATAACGAGTAGGTATACAACTTTCATTTTTTAAGTTTTTTAATTTGAAGTTGTAAAATGGGGTATAGTCATCTTTGTGACTGATGCGTATTCGGAGGCAATCGGAGGGCGTCGAACATGCCTGTACGCAAGTGTAGTGCTCTCGACGATAAAAGATATTGTTATAAGTTATAAAACATGAATATTATAAAATATAATGATGTTTAATATTAATCAATGATGTGTTAGATAAATTACATGAACATGTTAAGCGTACGCAAGAGGGACGAGTCGGACGTGCGACGAATGAACGTCGAAACGTCGTGCCAAGTGTAATACTATGCTACAACCTACTTGAGGACTTGATGAACATGTAATGCCATGCTATAAAATGTTATTAACACATATTATATGTTTTGAAGTTCATGTTAATAAACTAAGTTGTTAACATGTATAAGATAATGTGAAGGTTCAAGTTAACAAACTAAGTGTGAACTTGAATATTGTGACTGAAAAACTTGATTATAATTGTTTGAAGGATTATACCTATATGATATGCGTATTGTGAATTCATACTCATGTTATATGGTTGGTTAATAAGTTAACACTTGGAACCAAGTTGTAAGTTGAACTTAAATGAAAAGTTCAACAGTTGAACATACAAGTTATGAAACTAATCGACATCGTATGCATAACGTAATGTGTAGGACGTTGAGGAATTAAATTATAACTATATTTGTAGCTTGCGTACGAGGCACGTATTCTATCCCTAACTTATTATCGTTAAGCAAGTTCCTTACTTAAACTCTTTAATTGAATAAGCATTCTATTCCTTATTCTTATGTCAAGTAAGTTACTAAATTCAAAGTTTACTTTTATTGAGCAAGTTTTCTATTCTTGAAATACTATCATGATGCCAGTTCTTATACTTGTTAATCAAGTTGAGATTCCATATGAGATATTATAATACCTTTAAAAACATTATTCCAATTATACAATACTTATTCGATTGTATACTCTTGAGAAGTTATTATTCAATTTGAATATCGTTTATTGTTGAACCTTGTAAGACTAGCGAACCCTTATTGATTCGACTAGTCCATAGTTGATGAGCGTTCTAAATTTTAGAACTGTTATTGTGTTTATCCAAACCAAACTTCCTTTGGTGCGGACTCTGATGTCAAACTGAGATGAACAACCCTTTTGATAGGGGATTGATGATGCTTTTGCGTTGAGATATTGTGCACAGTATTGGTACTAAGGGCTGATCTCCCTAAGTACGAGAAGTAAAGTCCATAGTCTATGATTGTTAAAGGTGTAAAGGTAAACATACTTGACAACCTAAGACATAGTTCAAGGTCTTATGACCCTCAATTGTAATTTTGATTCTCGATTATTCATTCTTGATTCAAAAGCAGAGTTTTCTTTATTCAGAAATCTTTGATTCATTCGCATGTTATTATATTGTTATATTGTTATACTTGTGGGCAATCGTGCTCACTTTTACGAAATAATAACATTGCAGTTAAGAACAAAAGATCTGACTAGCCTTCCACTAGCAAAGGCAAGGGAAAATTCAACAAGTGACGAAAACTTGTTGTTTTTTTGATATGTTTATGTTTCAGACTTATGTTAATGTTGTGTAAGACTTATTATTTGTTTATGTTTACGCACAGATGTTTAAGGTTAGTTTGACCTGGGATTGATTATATATTAATTATTCAGATGTTGTAACCCATAAGGGGAGATGATGGATTTATTTCTATCTATTGTATGGTTGGTATTTATTATAGGTAGATAGATAGATGATATTTATACAGTGAATACCAAATCTAGTAGAAATTGAAGTACCCGGATTTGGGGGTGTCACAAAGATCAGCCCCGGTCTCAACCCGGGAGGTACAGGTCAGCCCCGGTCTCAACCCGAGAGATACAAATCAGCCCCGGTCTCAACCCAGGAGGTACGGGTCAGCCCCGGTCTCAACTCAGAAGGTATAAATCAACCCCGGTCTCAACCCAGGAGGTACAGGTCAACCCCGGTTTCCACCCGAGAGGAACAGGTCAACCCCGATCTCAACCCGAGATGTACAAATCAACCCCGGTCTAAACACGGGAGGTACAGATCAACCCCCGTCTCAACCTGGGAGGTACAGGTCAGCCCCGGTCTTAACCCGAGAGGTATAGGTTAGCCCTGGTCTCAACCCGGGAGGTACAGGTCAGCCCCGATCTCAACCCGGGAGGTACAGATTAGCCTCAGTCTTAACCTGGGAGGTACAGGTCAGCCCCGGTCTCAACCCGAGAGGTACAGGTCAGCCCCGGTCTCAACCCGAGAAGTCAGGTCAACTTCGGGGACAGTCCTGAAGCATAACAACATCTCCAAAGGAAAACCTGGATTGACCAAGTCAACCTCAGAGACAACACTGAGGACAAACAGATTCGAATGGGATCCAAGTCTTGGAAACAACTCCAGGAAATCAATCAAAGGCCATGCTAACACTAAGGGAAACCCCGAGAGGGGCAAAACGGTTATTTTACCAACTCTAAGTTGATTCGATCAAATTCAAGCCTAAATTGGTGCCACTAAGGTCAGAACGAACCACAACAATGATCCCGAGTGAAAACAGCACAAGACAGCTCAACGGACAAACTGCGGAGAATCGAAGACCTGGTTATGAACCCGTCTTCATAGACCCGAAAAATGTTTTATCCCATGTCATTGTGACACTCTCGGCGAGGGCTTTCCGAAAAGGTACAACACGCCTCAAACGGACGCTCCGATCAAAAGTTAGAAAGTTTTGACTTCGACCTCGCGTTGTTTGGAGTGCACGTACTTCAAGACGACATAACCCCCCGCGGGGGCCATGCCACATGGAGCCGCACCTCTACCTACGGCTGCCGCAGGTAGAGTGGAGGCTCCCTGGTCTATAAATAAGTGGTGATCCCCCACTTATTTTATAATTCAGAAACGCTCCGAACCCTTGCCTGTTTGGTTTTCCAGCTATTTTCTTGTCTTTCAAACCCAAATTTTTTCACTCTAATATGTAGATATACCCACATACTACCACATATCAGAAAATAACAGGTAGATTCGAATGTTTAAAGCAAGTCCATTGTGAGTATTTTTATGATCAGCAAGTTTATACTACTTCTTCGTACTTTTATACACTTGCATATCAAGTTTCGTTTTCTAAATATGCCCGGAACTCAGTTCCGTGGCCATTTTTGTTAACTTTTGGTATATTTTTGTACATAAACGTATTTTTTGGCATTTCTACAACTCGGATTGACAATCCGTCGCTTCCAACAGCTTGTATATACTAATATCTTCGTGCTGAGCAACTTCGCCGGACTGGGTTATCTTTCCAGTTCGGGTTTGGCTTTTTTTTTTGTATTTTTAATATTATATATACTAACTTTTCAATTCTGTCAAGTCCGGATGTCAAATCCGCTGTAGTTTACTACTTTTATATATATTTATGCATATATAAGCAACCTTAACCACACTGGGTTATCTTCCCAGTCTTGGTTGACTACGTTTCTGTCTATATATTATATATATATATATATATATATATATATATATATTTACATTTCAGTCCGGCATGGATTATTCTGTGGCCTTTATACTATTTTTACACCCTTCACCATTATTGGGTTATCTTCCCAGTCCTGGTTGACTACTTTTCTGTACATATTTACATTCCAGTTCGGCCTGAATCATTCTGTGGCCTTTTTATTGCTTTTATATATATTTATGCATATATAAGAAACATTCACCACCACTGGGTTATCTTCCCAATCTTGGTTGACTACTTTTCTGTCTGTATGTATATTTCAATTTCATTCCGGGTACAGGCGTGAAAATCCATCGCCCTTTTTATAATTTTTATGTATATATTTACATTCTGTCAAGCCTGGATCACCCCGTGACTCTTTACAGCTTTTATATATATATATATATATATATATATATATATATATATTTCAATTACAGTCTGGGCACCGGCGTGAAAACCCATCGCCCTTTACAACTTTCGTATATATATTTAATTATATATATTGTTTTACTCATTTTATTAAACTGTTGCGTTAAATATTCATTTTTATATGAATCGGCACTGACATTCAAACGGGCAAACTAGATTTATTTAAATCTCGCCAACTCTAGCTTTCAAACGGTTCAAAATAGGTACAGACAGAACCGGAAAGCTAGAATGGCTGAGATTTATTTAAATCTAGCATTTTTTTCTAGTTTCAGTTACAAAAGCAACCTCGCGACCCTTAGATCGTTATCGAGTGGGAACGAGATGCTTCGGCCATGTGCGAGTCAGGATTTACTGAATAAATCCTTGGTTCTGACAACATTTGAAATATATTTTTGTACAAATTTGAGCTGTGCAGGTTTATTGGCCTTCCTATGTGAGCCTAGGAATCGTGGGATTCACGATCAAACTGATCTGAATCTAATTCCCACGATGGACAAAGTCCATTTGACAAATGTACCCTGCCAGTTTTTCTGTAAAAATGTACATACAAAAGACCTTAAAACGGTTATCCGGATTTAAGGTCTCAACATAGTGAAAATATAGTTTGACTTGTCAATCACTCTGATGGCTGTCATGCCCATGAGAAGACCAACACTTGTATATTTTTGTGGTCGAGGATGCTTTGCAGCCCGACAATCACCATTCAAATTGAGCCAAAAGGCTGAAAAGATAAAACTAAAGTATCAATATGCTTCAATTCCTATATTATTGTAAGGGTTTGAAAATCGGCTTTCAAAACATCATTTTAAATAATCTTATCGAAAAGATAAGCTTTTGCAAATCAAATCCAACACTTTTACAAATCAAATCAAAGACTTTTTGTAAATCAAATCAAACCCTTCGCATATAGGTTCAACGATGCATAGACATGCTTTCCATCAAACATAGGCCCAATTTCATTTTAGCATTCACATAAACATTGCAGATTTAAAAGGAAAATATTAAAAAGATGTGGTACCGTGTTTACACGGGAGTTATGGGGTGCCTAACACCTTGTCCACACTTAACCAAGCCCCCGAGCTCAAAACTTTATTTTCAAAGATCAAGTTTCAACAGTGTCCAGTAATTGGGCCTCTTTCAAACAAACTCGGTTAAGTTGGTACAACCATTTCAAATCTATCAACTGGCGACTCTGTAAAACGTTCAAATCGTCGACATAATACATGTTGGCCTTTTCCTAAAAAACCCTTCAAAAAAATTTTTGCAATAAAAAGAGTAAAGGTAGAGATAACTTAAGAAGTGATAAAGATCCAGGTTATGACCCGGCCCACGAATTTTTTTCCGATGTCGATAGCTACCACGATAAAATCAAATTTTTGTGGTAAGCTCCGAAAAATTTTCTCAACTACTTTTTGATCTTGTAAAATTTCTCCATTGGTTGCCATTTGATTTACAATTGAAGTAATTGTTGAAAAATAATCAGCAATAATTTTATTTTCTTGCATTTGCAATTTCTCAAATTCTAAACACAAAGATTGGAGTCGTACCTTTTTTTACCTTTTCTTCACCTTTATATATTGATTGCAAAATATCCCAAGCTTCCTTTGAAGTTTTTGCCTTTGAAATTCTATCAAAAATTGACCTTTCAATTGCTTGATAAATTTGGAAGAGCGCTTTGTTACCCTTCTCCCTTTTCTCATTCAGGCTATTTTTCTGGGCTTGTGACAAACTCTCTTCAGTTTCTGGTTCTTCATAGCCATCTTCAACAATGCTCCACAACTTGAAGGACTTCAATAATACTTTCATATTATGACTCCAATAATCAAAATCTTTTCCGTTGAAGCGAGTAATTAGATAGACTATATTATTTGAATTTGCCATCACGATATTGCTTTTCTTTTTTTTAAAAACAATTATTATGAGTTCCCGCTTTGCACACTAATGGAATGAAGTGGTACCAATTGAAATACTTCTATGGAGATTAAACCAAAAAATATCAACTGGCTATGCGGGTCCTTTTGGAATTGCTTGCAAACCACTTGCTCACTTTAGTATGCCATATCACAAAATTAACTCGGCAGTCCACTGCTCTCACGATAAAGCAAGGCAAAAGAATTCTTTTGGTATTGATGATTGGGACCACGTCTGGATATTGGGATATTGGAGCTACTTTTAAGACCAAATTAGCTCTGATGCCAATTTGATGGAATAATTAGGAAGAAAATATATTTTAGGGAAGAAGTGAAATATAACTTTAGAAAATAGTACTCAAAAACAAATTGATTTCACTTGCTTCAAATGAACAAAGTACAAGGCTATTTATAAGACTCATAGGATACTTCTAGATCCACTATAATAATTTCAACATGTCCAAATTCATGTACATAAACCTAACCATTACATGTTGCAAGACATTTCAAATACATTCATGTATATACATGTATCATGTATTTAGACATTATCCATTCATGTACTAATATTAATTAAGATAATTCTTGAACAATCCAGAATATAATTATAAATTTGGTTTAGTTGCTAAGAGGTGTTCATATAGGGTTAATTTCAGACTTTTCGAGTTGTGTAGGCTTCATTGAGAGTAACAGCTGATGAAAGTAACAAGCCCACTGGCTCAGCAAATACACGGTGGCACATCACAACATCATCAGATCAAGGCACAACACCAACTTTACGACTCAGTCGCTACAATGGTAAAGCCTATTACTCAGCAAGTAGGGGTCAAATCTTCCATTCTAAGTGACTTAAAATACACTAGTTCAGCATCACATAGTGGGGGTGATTTCCATATAAAGTGGAACTAATTGCATTGAACAAATGGGGGAGGAAAGAAATTTAAGAGGGAAAAAGAAATGGGAGAAGAAATCTAAGAGTGAAAAAGAATTTGGGGATTATAAAAATTAATACTCAATCTCAACGACAATGTCGTCCAGAAAAACCCCGTCGCTAGCAACAAAAACGCCGTCATTTTTAAACATTTCTTCGTCGGGCCTATCTTCCCCTCCAACGCAAACTCTTGGCGCCAAATCCTATAACCCAATTTCTACAGTCCGACCTTATTGTCGACAGGCTTGCCGTCTAGCCTGTAAATTTCCCAGGCCCAAATTAGTCATTGGCGACGACTATGCCGTCGAGAATGAGGTCAAAAGCAACGACAATTATGTCATCCGGAAAAATTTTGTCGCCTAAGTGTCAAATTTTTGTAGTGAGCATTTGGGTTTGACTTTTAAAACTCAAAAAACATAAAAGATTAGAGTGTTTTTAAACCTTGTAAAAGGAATGGAACTTTGAGAAATAACACTCTTATTAGTCCATTTGGAAATCACATACGCATTGCATGAATCTGTATGAGTGTGATCATGTACATTGTGAGGCATTTTCGTGTAATTTGTTTCACCGCCAACAAACAAAACCGTATATTCTTTAGCCACATATATACTACTAGAAAAATAAAAATATGTGACAGAATTTTGTAACAGTTTTTAAAAAAAAACACAAAAGATAATAATTTGTTATAACTTTTTGAGCAATCACAAAATAGTAGTATATGTGATGGCTCTTAGTGATGACTAATTTTGGCATCAATGTTTTATAATTGTGATGACCATGTTAATCACCAAATTTTTCACGCAAAATAATTTTTTTTGTGACGCATTGAGCCATCATTTATGGATATACCATTTTCGTGATTGCATTTAAGCTATCACCAATATTTTAATGAAAAAAATAAAGCAACATTTTATGACAGTCATAACAATCATTAAAAAAGATAGATTTTTGTGACGAATTTTATTTATAATTACAAAAAGAAGTTATTTTAATTTGTGATGGAATTTTCAAGCAATCACAAAACAATAAAGTATATGATGGCTTTCAGTGACGATTAATTTTACCATCATTATAGAGTATTTGTGATTGTCATTGCAATCACCAAATCTTATGTGAGACTAATTTTGTTTAGTAAGTCAACTCGCATATGCTTCCTTTAATATTTTATTTAAAAATTATAATCATGATTTGGGCTTTGGTGTAGTGGTAATATTTGTTATTTAGTTTGCAAATGGGGACTGAGAGGGTTCGAATCCTACAAAGTATAATTTGATACAGTTAATATAGTGTGGGAAAGAAAATCGTACATTGCTAGGGTTAGGGTTTCATGTTGGCTGAGGAGGAGAGAAATCTACGAAGAGTACAAAATTGATTGATTGATTGAAGAAGGGAGAATAACAGGTGAGCGATTACTCCAATGACACCTGGCAGAACTCTTAGGATCCGAGAACCCTATTAGGATAGCAAGGATCCAGAGAACCTTCTTGTGTGCTTCGGGTTGAGAGAAAATCTCCAAGTCTTCATGTGACACCCCCAAATCCAGTATCTTAATTTCTACAGGATTTGGTGTTCACTGTTCAAATATCGTACAACTATCTACCCATAATAATAAAAATTCATTTATTAGATAAATAATCCATCATCTTACATCATCTGAAATAATTATACATAATAAACCCCAGGTCATACTTAACCTTAAATCTCTGTTGCGGAAACGTAAATAAATAATTCTTAATCACACACATAAGTCTTGAACTTTAACATTCTTAACATCAACACAAGTCTTAAATACTTGTTAGCTTTTCCTTTGCCCTTGCTACTAGAAGGCTCATCACATCGTTCATTCTTAGCTGCAATGTTATTATGCAAGAGTGAGCACGAATGCCCGCAAGTATAAAAGTATGACAATAATAACATGCGAGTGAAATTAAAAAAATATGAATAACAGAAAACTCAACTTTTGAATCAAGAATCAAATTCTTCTAAGGGTCATAAGACCTTTAACTAAGTCTTAGGTTGTCAAGTATATTAACCTTTAAACTTTTAACAGTTATAAGACTATAGACTTTACTTCTCGTACTTAGGGAGATCAACCCTTCGTACCGATACTGTGCACACTACCTCAACGCTTAAAGCATCATCAATTCCCCTTTAAAAAAGGTTATTCATCTCAGTTTGACATCAGAGTCCGCACCAAATAAGGTTTGGTTTGAATAACTCAGTAGTAGTTCTCAAATTTAGAACGCTCATCAACTATAGACTAGTCGAATCATATAAGGGTTCGCTGGTCTTAAAGGATTCAACAATAAATGATATTCAATTTGAATATTAACTTCTCAATGATATACAATCGAATAAGTATTGTATAACTGAAATGATACTTTTAAAAGAATCATGGCATCTCATATGAAATTCTGCTCTTGAATAATCATGGATAAATACTTTGCTCGATATAGAATTTAAATCTATAACTTGCTCAAATGTAAATATTTGAGTTAGGGAACTTGCTCAATTTAAAGAGTATAGTTAGGAAACTTGTCTCGTGCACAAGCTACAATTATTACTCACTTCTTTAATTACTCTTACCTATCAATACATTCACAATATCAATTAATCACAGGTTCGATATGATTATTGATTTACAATAGTGTTCTTTGAACTCATTATTAGGTTTTTCAAATAATGACTTAAGTTAATTAATTTACTTATTAATTAACCACATAACCTTCGTTATTAAACTTGTATTAACATTTTATCACACTCATAACATGTCTTCATGTTTATTAGACTTAAAACAATGTCTTAATGTTTATAACACATTATTTAACCTTTACGAATAATGGTTTAAGTCACATAATTAATTTATTAATTAATCACGTAACATAAATTATTAAACTTGTATTAACATCCTATCATATATTCAACATGTTTTCATGTTTATTGAATTCATAACACATTTCTCAAAATTCCACACTTAACAAATTTTTCAAAAATTTTAGGCGGGCGCGGCCGCGTGCCATTTAGCCTTGTACCCGGCGCGACCGCGCGACTGCGTTTTCCCAGATTCTGAAGTTCGCGAACGAACATAGAACTCGGCCATTTTCCCCCAATTTACACCATTACATTGATTTGTAACGTTACCCATGAAGTATAAACTTCATAGGAACATCACAAATCACTGTTAGCATGTTTCTACCAAACTAGATCATGTAATTACATTAGTTACAACAATCAATTTCACTGTTCTTCATAAATTTGTAAAGTTTTTATGAAAAATATAAAATTTATCATCACGGATTCGTTACTACACCGAATACACTCATTCCAATTCCATTCTCTTTGTGTTAACATATACAATCATATTCATGTATCCTTTTTAATATAAGCATATGATTCAATCATTAATTTAACCCATATCGGTTATTCACCCATATTCAATACTCTGTCTTTTCATGAAATCCAATTGTCAACAAAATTACTTGATGTGATCAGTGTAAATCATGGATACATGATCTAACACATAATACTAACATATACGGCACATATATGATAGCCTCATACTTTAATTTCCCAAAATGAGTACTAACAGAGAAATTTTACAAAAACGTAGGAAACTTTGTAATTTTTCGAAAACCCAATTAAGGCCAAATTAAATAAAATTGATTACTCTAAAACATGTTTATATGTTAGAAAACATGTTATGATCACATACTCATATAGATAAAGCCATAACATAACCCAATTGGGAAACCCAATTTTTACAGGACTTTAAGAATACGTAAAGAAGAACTTTAAGAAAATTAGATTTTGAAAACTAAAAAGGAAGATTACCCTTTGTTAGTATGAAGATAATCAAAGACAACATTTAAGATTTTCTCAAATCTCTTTCTCTCCCTCAATTCTTCTCTTTTTCTCTGATATTTCTCTCTCAAGTTTCTCTAACTTTTCTTCTCTGACTTGAACAAATGAAACTAAATGCGTCTAACTTAATAATATACGTATATATTATATCCGTTGTATAAAATAACGGACTAACCTCTACAAGGGCCTTGTTTGGCTAAACACTAATTCTTTTTTTATTTATTTTAATTAACTAATTTACTATGTAGTTAATTGTCACAGTATTAATTATTCAATTAATTTTATTTAAATCAGTTAAATAAAATGAGATAATTCACATTGTCACATAATTAATATTCTTATTTATTAATTATGTCAATTCATTAATTCTTTAATTAATTATTAAATTAATTAAAGTAACATTATGCTTATTTAATTAATTCATTTAATCAAATAAACTTCATTAAATATATACTTTGAACCATTAATTATTACACATTAATTTAATCAATTTAACACATACAATTAAATAAATCTTACCAGAAATTCATGAATTAATTATTTAACTCAATACTTAAATCATAAGAATTATTTATTTATTTTAATAAATAATCAAATATATTTACAAAATTCTCGTTCGTCACACTTCAAGTCCTCCAAAAGTTCCAAAAGTTCAAAAGTCTCCTCCATGGAATGGAAGGGGTATTTATAGAGTTTCCTGGAAAGTGAAAAAAATTCTAGAAATACCCTTAGACACCAGAGTAGTGCCTAGATCGCCCTGTCCTTCTAGCCACCAATCCAATCCCTCAATTAATTCTCAAAATGAGTCGCCTCCACGAGTCTTCTGCCTCGGGACACGTGGAGGCTTCTCTAGAGTCTTGTTTATTTATTTTCGGCTTTTCCGTTTGTCATTCCTTTTATTATAGCGTGAACCCTAATTTGTCTATTTAATTCAATTAGGTCATGTGAACCATAATTTGTACTTGGGCTTGCATATAATGACTGTAAAAAGAGATTCATGTTCTACAAGTGACAATAACAATAGGTTACGTTTGCGTGATTGTCAAAACTATCACAAAAAGGCTTTCATAATAGGGGTATACAAGATGGCCTTCGTGACTGCTAAAGTTATCACAAAAACCTTTTGTGATGATTTTTTGAATTTATATGATGGATTTGAACCATCACAAAAGACCATTTTTTAATAGATATAGTCTCAAAATTTATTCTAATTGTTAATTCTTGAGGTACTTGTGAAGTTGAGACTCCCTTGGACACAAATTTGAAAAGCACAAGTGGATTCAAAAGTTTGTTTAATTTTCGCATCTTGTATCCATTTTTACTAATAGAAGGGGAGGCGGGATGTGGAAAAAAATCCCAAGGAACTCACTCGAATTGATCAGTTTAAGATTCATTAGTTCTGATGAAAGATTATTAAGCTGTAAATGTCAAAGGCAAAAGAAAAATAAATACATAAACCTGGATGAAATCCTTTTGCTAAAGCGACCTCAGCTATATTGTTGCTTTATTAAAAACACAGAAAGTACAAGATCAGATCAGTACAATAAGTTGTTATCACTGGTTGGAGCAATCACTATACTTAAAAAAAATAGTTTTGTTCTCAAGATCATAACCTACCAACAAGTTCCTTTGTGCCAAACTGCCAAGTATTCCAACATCACTATCAGTAGAACGAATAGCCAAACATAGGACTGGTTGGCCAGTTTCAACAAAATAGTTCGATGGATTCAAGTTCAAGTCTGCGTTTTTAAACTACAATGTGATAACTGGAAAACTCCAAGCTTCTGCGGTACTAAAACACAAATTTTGGTGTTGTGTTGGATTGGGGACAACTACCAAGTTCAGTGGCGGAGCCAGGATTCCCCAAAGGGGGTGTGGGGCGGACACCGGCGAGGGGGGGCGGCGGTGGGAATGGTGTGGGGAAGGAGGTGGTATATACACTAAAAATTTCCTGCTAGCAGGGGGCGGCCGCCACCCCGTGCCCCCCTCCCTCCGCCATTAACCAAGTTCATTTCATACCTTAGTGTATAGTCTAGCCACTGATATAGACTAGATGGAATGGTTGTAACAAGTGAAACCGAATCGATGATCATGTTATCCTCGGTCAAATACTTGGGGGTAAATTCTGTGCCAGCTGATCCATGACCGTCCAATCTTCTGTTAGAAATGTTAATTTCTTGTAATGACACGTAATAAAACGTATTTGGGGATTTCTGAACCATTGGGGTGGTAACCACCCTGGTTCCTGAAAGTTCCCCAATTGTACCAAAGTTGATTGTGTTTTTCCCTGATGGCACGTGGGCTAAGCAATAAGAAAATTTGTGCCCCATAGATGAACTCATTTGAGAAATAAGTGAAAGTGGCCCGCCCCCAAGGCCAACTATGCCAGACCAGTCGTACGTACGACTGGTCTGTAAATTAACATTTTGTCCACAACCCAAAATGGTGTCAGGGACCGACACATGCTCCAACGTGACTGTATCAATCCCAAGATCGAGAACTCTGGATGGTGCGTCTAAATACATTGGCATGTATTGGCAAGTATTCATAGTTGTGTGGCAAGATGTAGTTTCAATAGATTGGCATCGCATTGAATTACAAGGAATCAGTTTGTATGTTGAAGAATTATTTGGATTAAAAAGCGTTTGTGTATTTTGCTGGGACGCACATTGTGTCCAAAATATGTCACTTCCAGTATCAATTAACGCCATTATTTCTAGCAGCGGAGTGCCAACAGAAATCTTTATAGTAAAATCTCCTAAGGAGGGAGTTATATTAGTACTAATAATAAGCGACTGCCCAGAAATTAACGTATGGAGATGCTTAATACGCTCAGTTGAACGTTGCAAAGCATGAATCACGCGCTGCGAATGAGATAAGGAAGGATCATATAATGGTGAATTAGGCGAATCGCGGTGAGTAAGGTTGATGCTAAAGCTTTTTAAAGATAGGACCGGCGTTGTAATTGGTAGCGCAATGAGCAAAAATAAACGAAGTATTGTTACAATGGTCGACATGCTTTTTTTAGGGTTTGAAGAAGAAATGTAAATGAACTAGGGTTAGAATGTAGTGAGTACTTATAGTGAAGGATGCAACAAATTCTCATGAACAAGGGATTTAGGGTGGGTTGAGACTTTTAAGCTGAATATATGCATGTGTTTTTTGCATGATTGTGTCCAAAAGAGTGGTTGTAACAAGAAATGTGTCTAAACCCACTTTTATGTGCCAAAATTAGGCTACCTTGCCGGGCCTTCATATATTGCATGAGTTTTATTAAACAATAAATTAATTGAAAGTATATTTTTAGGTTGAGATATACCTTTATACAAATGAACAACCGAAACTTTAAAACCCAAAATATCACTCCTAATGTTCTTTTTTATTAGTCTTTTTAGAGAGTAAGATTTTTTTTCTTATTTATCGTTTGAAGATTTTAAAAAAATATTAATGACTTAGTTTTCCATATATATTATCTCCCTTCCCCTTATCTAGTAGATTAGGCCTCAATGATACCAATATATATATATGTTATCCCTACATTAAATACAAATTTTGTTTATCTTTCGTATTTTTTGGTGAATTAACTGAAATGTATTTAAAGTTGATTATGTATGTAATTCATATTCAACTTTTATTTTCCTTCTGTTCTAAATACATACAGAAAAAGAGTGAGGCCTAAACAAATTTATTATCGTTAGTAGAAAGGAGATACAAAAGAATATACTTAAAAGTAAAAGTACCAAATTGAAAAAGAAGAATCACACTGAAAAGAACCACAAGTTGAAACTTGAAAGTGGCCATACAATTGTTTTCACTAAATGGATTTATATAGGAAGAAAACAAAATGTCAATACAAATACAGACAATTAGATACACAAATTGAATTATCTTTATTATGATGAAAGCCAATTTTATTATGATAATCTAATAACTCTAGTGGATAACACTACTGTAATAACTCTAGTGGATAACACTAATGTATGTGCTTTGTTTGCTGCATGTAAAAATGAACATTAACATGATTAAAAGTCAATACAAATGAGATGGTTTATGGAAGATAAAATTACTTAAGATTTTTGGTTTTGTATTTTAAATATTTAATTAATGTTCAATGTTGGAATGACATTTCTTTTCGATTTTAGGTTGTTCGTATGAAACAATCTGGGTCAAATCTCAAGTTTGAATCGAATCAAATTAATCCAAATAAGGCCTTAAACTACTAACACAATAGTATCTTCTTAAGTTATCTTAACCCACCACAGGCTCACACAAAATATCATGATTGAATGTAATATTATTAATAACTAATTTCTTATATACTGATAAATTTTTTTCATATATTTCGTTATGAGACTGGAATGTTACATTTTTTTTTTGATAATGTGGAGTTTTCGACCCGCGAGTCGACTAATCTCCCCAGCCCAGTACCAGAGCGGTTTGCTACCCGGCTTGTGCCTTAGGGAGTACCGTGGCCACCATGAATTGTATCGAATTTGATACCTACAAGTCAACATATACTGGTCGAACAAACATGATTTTTGCAGGACAAATTTTTTTTATAAAAAAGTAGTTTGTCACCATTGAACGTCTGTATTATGTCAGCCTCTGATTAGGCTGCACTTTTCGTAGTCAGTCTGTCGCTAATAACTTTAGTGACAGTTATGCTACGCATATGACTTTCACTAGATAAACAAAGGAAAGGTTTCCATACAAAATAATGCTACTATCACATAAAGTGAATCACATAAAGATAATGTGGCTGTATGTGATTTGTTGTTGAGTTAAGTGGATCATGTCAACAACAAATCACGTACTGTCACATCAGCAGTATGTGATGTTTATGTGATAGTAGCATTACTCTTCCATACATCAATTGAAGTTTATTTTGAAGTTCACTAGATAAACAAATATGAAGTTCAAATTGAGGAAGGCAATGATAAATCTCTATCTAGAGTTGGATCTATTGGGGGAAAGAACTGTCGTCAATGCCTCTTTAATTAATGCAAATAAAAAAATAAAATAAAATAAAATAAAAATGGAAAAATTATGATGGAGATGAAGGGTATGTTAAGCCCTTCTAGTTATGTTAAGGGTATGTTTAATTACCCGTGTTTACAAAGATAGCATTAGGGGTGTTTGATAAAAATTGAATAAATTTGAATCTGAATCTGAATTTAAATATGAATGGTTAAATCTGAATCTGAATCTAAATGAAAAAAGTTGTTTGATAATTAACATGTCTGAAACATCTGAATGACATAATTTTATTATTTTACCCTTCTGAAAAAATTCAAAGTTGTTGTAAATTTATTTAATATTACTTAATATAATGGTTAATATATTTTTTTTTAAAAAAATTACTTTATTCAGCTGCTCATTCAGTCATTCAGCTAAAAAATTCTAACTTAGTCATTCAGCTCAATCATCTGACCGATTCAGCCATTCAGACGATTTTTTTCTAAAATAAACGCACTTAATGGCTGACCAATTCAGTCATTCAGCCATTCAGATGTATTCAGTTCTAAACAAACAGCCGCTTAGTAACAAGTTCAAATGCACGACATAACAAAAAATTTAAGTACTTTTGTGTGACACCCCCTTTCCGAAATAGAAAGAGAGGTTACTCAAACACAACAAAACTGATGAATCATAATAAAGCTCTAAACCACAAAGGAATAGTCTTTAAGACCAATAAATATTAAAAGAACAAACCAGAATAAATGCCAAACTGGCCCAAACCATAATATGAAATAATTACTACCACTCCGAACAAACTAATGTGTCATCGCCTAAACAAAATATCTAAACCATTAGAAAGAAGGGAGCTCTCATCACACTTGCCCTTGATCCCCCTGATTACCTACCGGAAGAAAAACACAGCATGAGCCAAATGCCCAGTACGGATATAGAATACAAGCATAATGGAACGAAATAACTAACTCAAATAAATGAACTGAACTGTAATGAACAAAACTAATACAATGAAATAATAGGCTGAATCAAATGGCTGGGTGTTATTTCATACCGAGCTCACAGAAATATATCTTGCCACATAGACAAGTCAAATAATGCCACACAGGCAATCAAAATAATGCCACACAGGCATAACATACATCGGACCGGCCGGATCCAGTTGCATGCAATTCGGAATGCGTGTTTGGCACAAACATCGTCAATCTGCAGAACAGAACAGAACAGAAACTAGGGTCGACCCATACGCCTCCCACAACAAAACACCAAATGGCCAACTCCCACCGGAGCACAAAACGGAGATATCGTGGACTGATCACACCGCCACGGAAGGTGTCATGCCTCGGTGCCAAGAGGACATGCCTGTGGTACCCCCACAGGTGATTATATATAGCTCAGGTATACCCTACGGTATATTCTAACAAAAATACTATGTCACAACACATGCGACACAATATCAACAAAAAGGGTTCTAACATGTACACGTTAAATCGAACGAATCAACACGAGTCTCTAAAAATATTAACATGTACTTTTCTACAAATATCAAAATAAATACTAAAGATGATACACTAGTCTAAAGAGTACAAATATGAGTTTCAAATATCAACGCCAAAACGAAACCATCACATGAATTTGAGAATGAACAATTATGGGAAACAATAACAAATTTCGAAACGAGAAACAAAACGAACAAATTAATTTTAATAAGAGAATCGCTGAAGGAGTACGGAATCCGTACCTGAAGTAAGCAATGTAATATCCAAAATTATATTCCAAAATTTATTCGTTAAACTTCTTCCATCCGAACTAAACAAAAAGAATAAATAAATATAAGTATGTTTGCAAAACATTTTTTTTCCATCTTTAATATGCTATTCCCGATTCTTAAATTACCAGATTACTTATTCATGGTGACCAAAAACAGCATACTGAATATTAAAATTCTTTTTGTTTTCTTTTTACAAAACAGAACCATATATATATATATATATATATAAATATAATAAACAATCTTAAATTCTACTTAATACCCGATATCTATATATATATATATATATATATATATATATATATATATATAACCACCTATATATAATACTATATATTAACAATGACAACTAGCATGTCCCTTCCTGATATATATATAAAATTTATTTTTATCCTTTCATGTGTTGACCCATCAATTAAATACTTAAGTATTTCATATATAGATATTTACAAATGTTATAGGCAACGGTCCACTGAATAGAGAGAGAGAATATTTAGTATTCCAAGTCTGCAGCATGCTCATAGCCTTACCATGCCCACTCAAACCCAATAACAATTAAATCCTATAAAGTCAAAATCATTATCAAGGAAAAAGTGATGCTCTTACCTTAATTGGGAGAATCTGCCCCTTTCGTTTCCTGCTCTGTTCCGCCTCACCCCCACGTCGTTTTCCCCAATTCTCAGAATAGTTAGAGTTTTATTCATTATCAATATATCATATTAACTCTTCTAATATTAATAGAATTTAATATTACTTAAATATGAATTAAACCCAATAAATTTTAAATGCCCAATTAATGAAATCCCTTATTTTTATAGTCCACACCAATTAAATCAATTGACCAAAATATAAGAAAAGCCCAATTTTATCAAATTAATTTATCCATCATTTAGTAATATTTATTAGCCCAATTAAATGACTAGTTTGACCCAATTAAATGACAAGGTCAAAATTAATATATTTAAACAAAAACTTAAAATAAAAAAAAAGTTTATTTATTTATTTAAATTTCCGGGTATTACATCACCTACCCTTTAAAAGGATTCCGTCCCCGGAATCAAAAGAAAAGAACGAACCTAATTATCAAAAAGATGCGGATATTCCGCTCGAATAGACTCCTCCATCTCCCATGTAGCTTCCCGCTCCGAATGGTTTCTCCACATAACCTTAGCAAACGGAATTGTCTTCCTCCTCATAACCCGCTCTTGACCATCCAAAATCGCCTCGGCTTTCTCCTCACAAGTAATATCCTCTCGAATCTTATCGAACGGATATTGCACCACATGCAACGGATGATATTGATAACTCCTCAACACCGACACATGGAACACATTGTGCACATGAGCTAGCTGTGGAGGCAAAGCTAACCGATATGCAACTGCACCGACCCTCTCCAAAATCACAAATGGATATAACGCAGACTAAGCTTCCCTTTCAGACCAAATCGCCGAATACCCTTTCGAATTCAGTTATTGTTTCCCATAATTGTTCATTCTCAAATTCTTGTGATATAGTTTCGTCTTGGTAGTGATACCTAGAACTTGTGTTTGTACTATTGAATTGGGTTAACATATTTAGTGTTTAGTTTAATCCTTTAGAGATGCACATGTTAATGTATCTTTGGAGTTTCGTATTTATATTTGTTTCGTTGTTACATGTACATACTAGAACCCCTTGTGTTAATATTGTGTCGCGTGTGTTGTGACATGATATTATTATTAGATTATACCGTAGGGTATACCTGAGCTATAACCACCTGTGGGGGTACCACAGGCATGTCATCTTGGCACCGAGGCATGACACCTTCCGTGGCGGTGTGATCAGTCCACGGCGTCTCCGTTTTGTGCTCCGGTGGGAGTTGGCCATTTGGTGTTTTGTTGTGGGAGGCGTATGGGTTGACCCTAGTTTTCTGTTCTGTTCTGCGGATTGGCGATGTTTGTGCCAAACACGCCTTCCAATTTGCATGCATCTGGATCGGTCGGTCCGATGTATGTTATGCCTGTGTGGCACTATTTTGATTGTCTGTGTGACAGCCGACTCTCGAAAGCTCGGGTTGGGTCATCCGATCGGGTTGCCGGAGGTGGGGACACGAAGGCTGGTGGTATTATCCCACAATGGAGAGATGAAGATCCGGAGGTGGGGATACGAAGCCAGCAGGTATTATCCCACAATGGCTAGAGAGGCAAAGATCTTTGGACTGTGTGTGCGATCGGTTCTGACGGGGACGTCAGAAATTTAAGTTGGGGAGTTTGTAACACCCCAGTCCCACATCGAAAGATATGGAAAAAGTTTGTTTATGTATAAGGAATTAACTTACTACCAATAGTACCTTCAGTCATGACTTTTGGATGAGCCTGTGGTGGGCTAAGATGATCCAAGAAGATACTATTGGGCCAATAATTTAAGGCCTTATTTTGGATGGATTTGATTCGATTCGGACTTGGGATTTGACCCAAGATTTGTTTCGAACTGGGGATTTGACCCAGGTTGTTATAGTTTGAATCTCTAAACAGTCCATAAGCGGGCAAACCAATAACCACTAATAAATGAATAATAGGCTGGTGGGTTCATTCAATATATTACACCCGATTTAGCCTCGCATATTAAAAAATTTTCAATTTTTCAATGTGGTCATTTAATATATTACATCAAAAAACTAACAAAAAAAAATAGATATACATATAAAAAATAAAAATCCATTCAACCTAGCGAGCTTCAATTCGTCCATGAATTAATTGTACATAGATTTTGCACTGTCATGAAACTAGAAAGGAATATAACATAGTACGTATAGTGAACATATTACTGAATTTGTCATGGACAATTGGCCCTACTACAATCGGATCTCGTTTCATGACACTGGAGAAAATGACGACCATGACCGTCACAAAAGAAAGGAAAACATAAATTAATATGAAATTTCTCATGCAATATTAATGCATGTGTTACTTCTCAGCTTTGAATTGAAATCATGCACATAAATTAACGCATAATGTCAGCTTTCTTATTGATCGCTCCTGTTTTAAAATTAAAATAACAAAATAAAACTCAAAAAATAGTAATAGAATGAGTCAGAATGCTCTCTATATATAGTTAAAAATATTTTTTAAAGTTTCTTGACAATTAATACTTCCTAAAAAAAACTTGAAAAGTAATTGAGTTAATGAGTTCAAGAAAATAATTAGAAAAAATAAAAGAAAAATAGAGATGACAAGAAACACGGATCATGGTGTTGTGAAACTTTTTATACTCTAAATGATTGTTGGGATATAAGGTTGTAAACGAGCCAACACAGTTCGAGCTCGATTCGAAAAAAACGAGTGAGACTCGAATTTGTTAATAATATGATCCAAATTTGAACATTAAAAATAGTTCAAATTAAAATATGAGTAGAATCTGAGCAATGTTATACTCGACTCGTTTAAGATTGAAACTACTCGAATTATTGATTGTGATTCGATACATACTCGGTTGATACAGATTCGATTAGATGTTTGATACATTCTTTTATAATATATACAAATATAAATTAAATTAGGATAATTAATTATTATTTTGTTTTATTTTTAATTTTAATTTTAATTGTGATTTTATATTTGTAAAGTGTAATAGTAAATATATTTTCTCATTTTTAAGTAAAATAACAAATTCAATTTAAAATTATATTTATTATAAAACTAGTTATTATGTGGAGACTAGAATTCGAGCTTGAATTTGAAGCTCGCGAGTAGTTTGAATAAATATTCGAGTCGAGTCGAATCGAATTAGAGTAATAAATATTCGAGTCGAATCGAATCTGAGTAGAAATTTTCAAATACAATTCGAATTCGAGTACGAATTTATCATTTTGAGTCGAATTCAAGTAACTCTCTGTTCGCTTCGATTCGACTCGTTTATACCCTTATTGGGATATGATTAATATTGAACGGGATCGAGAGATTCCACGAGGCAATATGTCTGAATAGGAGATTCGACAATATAGAGATTGGACAGCTTAAGTTGACTTTGACTTCTCATTCTTAAAAAGTGTGAATCCTATCTAAATATTATATGTAGTTATAAAGAGTTTTATTCTTATTCGGGGATGGTCATAGTAAATTGAGGTGATGTGAGTAAAATATAAATACATAGCCATAACTTAGTTCTAAGTATCTAACACATTATCTATGTTTACGCAACTAGAACAATTAAGTGCCTCAATTGTTGACGTTTTTCAGCCTGCACTTACTCTCGCACCGGAGCTATCCCAAGTCAACCCCGGTCGTCACGCTTCCTAGTGTGCTTGTCTATTTTTTGTGCAGGATTTCGCTCGTTGTTTGGTGATTTTGCGAACAGACGGATCTTGACGTTAACATTGTGACGAACGAGAATTTTATAATTTAATTTAAATATTTATTGAATTGAATAAATATTTTTGATGATTTATTTATTGAGTTAAATAATTATTTGATGGAATTGTGGTAAATAAATTTAATTATATTTGTTACATTGATTAAATTAATGTAGAGAATTTTATAATTCAAAGTATGAATTTTAATTGAGCTTATTTGATTAAATAAATTATTTAATAAGCATAATGTGTTAGAGTTTATGTCCTAGAGGCCAATTCTTTGATGTAATTGCTTAACATTTTTGATATTATATTTGATTGAATAAATGAATTATTTTATTATGGTTTTATTTACTGCGTTATATAAATGTTAACATAATAAAAGTCCTTAGAATAGTGATACAAATTATATGGCTTCAAGTATGTGACTTGAACGTGAGATCATATAATTACAATTAGTATCATTTCTCTTAAATGTCCCTAGTCGAGTGTCATTGTTAATAGGACAACAATGATACATTGAGACTAGTATGTGGATTGACTGATGGCCAAATCTCATTGGTCATAAATATATGAGATATTGAGTCAATGCATAGGTACATGTTAGAGAACAATGTACTGGACAGACCCACCATGAGAATTCTACATGGAGCATTATGCAAAGTGTCATAAGCAATTCTCATAGTGACAATGATGTAATGATCCTCCGACCTGAAATCACTATATTACTACACAGGAATTTATGTACTTTGATATCATCAAAAGTCACCTTTAATAGGGTGAACAATAAAGGTGATTATTGGGTACATCATGAATCATGTGAGGAATATGAGTGATCTAGATGGAATTTAACCATCCTATATATTAGAGGTGATATCCATAGGCCTCTTGATTGAGTAGGACTATGAAATGCATGACCATGCTCAAATAGTGATTTGTTTCATATAGTCTATTCATCGATCAAGAAAACTCTGATTAAATTATGAAGAGGATGACACATTCTATGCCTCGAGTTTAATCTAGGATGTCAATGTTAAAAGGATTAAATTACACTGAAACATTGGTCACGAAAAGGTTGTATCGAATCACCGATCTTATTATTATTTGGGTAGCAGTGATGCATTACTAGATGCCGCTCACTATTTATAATTTTATAATATGATTTTAAAATTATTGCCAACATAATAATAACCTATAGGGTCACACACTTAGAACGTAATTAAAAGGGAGTTAATTTAAATTGTATGGATTTAAATATATCAATATGATTGATAGTATTTAAATTACGAATTTAAATGAATAGGATAATTTGTATATATATATATATATATGTATATTAATTAAGTAAGACTTAATTAAGATATAATATTATATATATATAAATTCGGATTTTATTTTTTTAATTGGATTAGGTTTTGGTTAATTCTTTTAACTGCTATATATATATGATATATCAGCCGTTTAGGGTATTGATCGATATCAAAAACCCTAGCCGCTCTTAGAGAGAGACTAGAGAGAAAAATTTTGAAAGTCCAGATCCTTGGCGGCTAGTATCGCAGCTTTCCTTGCTGCAGATCGTGTGACGATTCGCGGGACGTTCGTGTGGATACCGTAGAGACGCAGTTCCTTTGGATTGCGTTGAAGATTCAAAGTTGTTCCAGAATCTCCATCGTCTCCGTTCAGGCTTGAATAATCGGTAAACAAATCTAAACCTCTAAATTAATATGTTTTTCGCATGGATCCTGTTTTAGGGTTTCGAAAAATTTTTAATTTTCGCTGCTTTTATGTGCCAAAATCCCTACAGTGGTATCAGAGCTACTTGCGAAACGATTAATTCAGATTACGTGTTTTAATTGTATTCGTTATATATGATATATAATGATGCATGTTTACCGATCTGAAATTGAATATATGATATTCTGCATGTATGCGTATTCTGGAAATTTGTAATATATATGCATATATATGATGTTCTGATAATCGTATCCTAGGAGGTGGAATAACAATTCAACTTCTGTTCTAATTGGATTAGAAACATGAAGATTCGATTTAATATGATTAATCGAAACTGGACATAAATGATATGTTCTGGGTTATTGTTATTATGAGTGTGTTGGCGGATTGTATATGATTCTGGAATTGTTTCAAAGATTCGTATGAAAAATTCTACAATATAGATTGTAGTTCGAAAAAATTTTCCCAGGGCCACCGCCAGGGGGGGAGACCCCCCCTTGGACCCCCCGTCGTTGCGCACGATGGTGGTGACCCCAATATTTTGTATATAGTTTTCTTTAATTATATAAATTATGTCATGTGCTTATTATGATATGCATGGTGCACAGTTATGGCCCTTTTGACCCATAGGTTAGTGTTTTTTGGTTTTGAAATACGGCTTGCATGTCGTGCCTTTCTATAAATTCTGATGTAATATTCTCTTCTCATCTAAATCCTCTCGAATGTAACTCGAGGTTTCTTTATGTCATGTAATGTACAATTGTAACCCATCAAGATGACAAGATGATGATGGAGAGGAGACACGTGCATGAGGAAGGTCCAAGGAAGCTACTATTTTGAAGACCTTTTACCACCTTAGACTGACCTTCAATCTTTTCATTAGCTTGAAAAGATTGACATAGGGTCAGGGCCATAACTGTGACACATTTAATTTTGCACTTTATTTATGCTTGTATATGATATGATATGATAAATAATGTGCATTTTAATAAGATTAAAATTGGTGAGATCTAAATTAATTATTAAAATCCCTCATAAAATTATTAAGTCTAAATTAGATGCCTTCCAATGAATAACACTCATCAAGACCTTGACCGATGGATGTAGGTTTGTCAAAGCAAAGTACCCCATTTATCTTGGTAAGATGCGATAGGATAATTGTGATATCCAAACTGTTAAAATCATTGGGCCAGACTTAACTAAGTTATCACAATAGGATTGTGGACTTAGAGGCATAGAGTTTGGTAGGTACCATTAGATGGACTAAAAACAATTGTTGTTCACCAAACTATCTAAGAGTTATATATGATATAATTGACAAAGGGTTGTCTACCTAAATAATTATATTTTGAGAGAATAGCCAAAGCTAACTTAAGGCATAATGAAATATGGATCTTAGCTCACTAGAAAGATTTAATTAAAAATGCTTTCCGAATTAATGGTGAGGGCTATTAATTTGAATAAAATAGTGGGAGGTATATTTTGAATGTACTATTATCAATTACGTAATATCAAAATTCTGCAATTTGACTTATTATTTTTGTACTTATAAATTGTAGATATCAATGGCAAACAACAACACAAATAGTCTTTCACTACGATCAGTCCTTGAGAAGGAAAAGCTGAGTGGAATTAATTTCCTAGACTGGCATAGGAACTTGAGGATTGTCCTCAAACAGGAGCGCAAGCTATATGTCCTTGATGGGCCCATTCCTGCAGCACCAGCTAACACTGCACCATGTGTAGAGCATAGTGCTTACAAGAAGCATCAAGATGATGCTCTGGACGTGAGTTGTCTCATGCTAGCAACTATGAACTCTAAGCTTCAGAAGCAACATGAGTTAATGGATGCTTATGAGATGATCGAGCATCTCAAGAAATTATTCGAAGGGCATGCTCGACAGGAGAGGTATGATACAAGCAAGGCGTTGTATCACTGCAAGATGGGTGAACGTGATCCAGTTGGTCCACATGTGCTGAAAATGATTGGGTATATTGAGTACCTTGGTAGGTTGGGTTTTTCGATTACTCCGGAAGCCCAAACTGATCTTGTTTTGCAATCTTTGAACAGCAGCTACTCTCAATTTGTTATGAATTACCTCATGAATGAAATTGAGAAACCACTTACTGAGTTGTTGAGCATGTTAAGAACTGCCGAGAACAACATGAAAAAGGCAAGACCCGCTCCCATAATGATGGTGCAAAAGGGGAATGCTAAGGGAATGGGAATAGGAAAGAAGAAGATAGGATCTAAATCTGCCAAACCCAATCCCAAAACCAAACAGGCTTTAAAACCTAAAGGTGGGGTGGCTAAAGAAGGTGATTGTCACTTCTGTGGAAAACCTAGACACTGGAAGAGAAATTGTCATGCTTATATGGAAGAACTAAAGAAAAAGAAAGGAAGTATGACTTCTGATTCAGGTATATATGTTATAAAAGTCAATTTGCCCACTTCTACATCATGGGTATTGGATACTGGATGTGGTTCTCACATTTGTGTTAATGTGCAGGAACTCCGAAGGAGTAGGACTTTGGCGAAAGGCGAGGTTGACCTACGAGTTGGGAATGGAGCAAAAGTTGCTGCACTAGCCGTAGGAACTTATCATTTATTTTTGCCCACTGAGCTAGTATTAGAATTAGAGGATTGTTATTATGTGCCTTCTATGAGCAAAAACATTATTTCTGTTTCTTGTTTGGACAAGGAAGGTTTTTCATTTTTAATAAAGAACAACAGTTGTTCATTTTACTTAAATGAAATATGTTATGGTGTTGCACAATTATTTAATGGTCTTTATATTCTTAATTTAGAAATGCCTATCTATAACATAAATACAAAACGATTTAAATCAAATGATTCAAATTCGACATATCTTTGGCATTGTCGTTTAGGCCATATAAATGAGAAACGTATATCCAAACTCCATAAAGATGGGTTTTTGGATTCATTTGATTTTGAATCATATGAGAAATGCGAGTCTTGTTTATTAGGCAAGATGACTAAAGCCCCTTTCACTAGACACAGTGAACGGGCTAGCGATGTATTGGGACTTATTCATAGTGATGTATGCGGACCCATGAGTTTGTTAGCAAGAGGTGGGTTTTATTACTTCATTACATTTACTGACGACTTCAGTAGATATGGATATGTGTATCTTACGAGACACAAATCCGAATCCTTTGAAAAATTCAAGGAATTCAAGAATGAAGTTCAAAACCAATTTGGCAAAAGCATAAAAGCCTTTTGATCCGATCGAGGAGGTGAATACTTAAGCCAAGACTTTGATGACCTTCTAAAGGAGTGTGGTATTATATCACAGCTCACTCCACCTAGAACACCACAATGGAATGGTGTGTCTGAGAGGAGGAATCACACCTTGTTGGACATGGTACGATCGATGATGAGTCATGCAGATCTTCCAATAAGCTTCTGGGGTCATGCCCTAGAGACAGCTGCATTCACACTTAACCGTGTTCCTACAAAGACGGTTCAGAAGACACCATATGAGATCTGGACTGGGAAACATCCTAGTATGTCATTCATGAAGATTTGGGGTTGCGAGGCGTTTGTAAAACGTCTGGCTTCTAACAAGCTCGGGCCCAAATCTGACGAATGTAATTTTGTGGGATACCCAAAGGAAACAAAAGGGTATTATTTCTACAAACCTTCTGAGAACAAAGTATTTGTTGCTCGAACTGGTATTTTTCTAGAAAGAGAATTTGTCTCTAAAGGAAACAGTGGGAGGAAAGTAGAACTCGAAGAAGTTCGAGAACCACAAAATATCATTGAACCTGAGTTGGAACATGAGCAGAAACCACAAGATATTGTGGAAAGTGAACCTGCTCAAATTACACGAGGCATTCGTAGATCTGGTAGGACACGCCAAGAGCCCGAGAGATATTATGGATTTCTTGTGACTCAAAACGGCGATGTGATTCTCATAGATCATGATGAGCCTGCTTCCTACCAAGAAGCTATGAATGGACCAGATTCTGAGAGATGGCTTGAAGCCATGAAATCTGAGATGGACTCCATGTATAATAACCAAGTATGGACTTTGGTTGATCCGCCCGAAGGGGTAAAACGAATTGGGTGCAAGTGGGTTTTCAAGAAGAAAATCGACATGGATGGTAATGTACAAACCTATAAAGGCCGACTGGTAGCAAAAGGTTTCAAACAAGTTCAAGGTGTTGACTATGATGAAACCTTCTCTCCAGTGACAATGGTTAAATCCATCAGGATCTTACTTGCTATTGCAGCCTTTTATGATTACGAAACCTGGCAGATGGATGTCAAAACTACTTTCCTTAACTAAAATATCCTTGAGGACGTGTATGTGACACAACCTGAGGGTTTTGCCAATCCAAAGGATGCTAGAAAGGTATGTAAGCTGCAGCGATCCATTTATGGATTAAAGCAAGCCTCTCAGAGTTGGAATCTTCGATTTGATGAAGCAGTCAAAGAGTTTGGCTTTATAAAAAATGAAGATGAACCTTGTGTATATAAGAAGGTTAATGGGAGTCACATTGTATTCTTGGTATTATATGTTGATGACATATTAATTATTGGGAATGACATTCCTTCCTTACAGGCTGTAAAAACATGGTTAGGAAAATGTTTCTCCATGAAAGATTTGAGCGATGCAACCTACATTTTAGGTATCAAGATCTATCAAGATAGATCAAGAAAAATGCTCGGCCTAAGTCAAAGTACATATATTGATAAAGTGCTGAAATGGTTCAGCACGCAAGAGGCAAAAAGAGGACACTTACCCATGTCTCATGGTGTTAAAATCTCTAAGGCCCAAGTCCTAAATCACATGATGATGAGGAGCGTATGAGAAAGATCCCTTATACTTTGGCAATTGGATCTATTATGTATGTAATGATATGTACTCGTCCGGATATCTCGTATGCTTTGAGCATGACGAGAAGATACCAGTCGAATCCAGGTGAAGGTCACTGGATAGCAGTCAAGAATATCCTCAAGTACCTGAAAAGGACTAAGGATTCATTCTTGGTATATGGAGGTGAAGACGAACTGGCAGTAAAGGGTTACATAGATGCTAGTTTCCAGACTGACACAGATGACTATAAGTCTCAGTCAGGTTTTGTGTTTTGCCTTAATGGTGGTGCTGTTAGCTGGAAAAGTTCAAAGCAAGAGACAGTAGCCGATTCTACGACAGAGGCTGAGTATATTGCTGCTTCTAGTGCTGCCAAGGAGGCTGTATGGATTAAAAAGTTCGTCACTGAACTTGGTGTTGTTCCAACCATTGTTGATCCGGTTGAGCTATATTGTGATAATAATGGAGCCATTGCACAGGCTAAGGAACCCAGATCTCACCAAAGATCCAAGCATATACTTAGGCGGTACCATCTCATCCGTGAAATCATTGATAGAGGAGATGTACATATAAACAGAGTGCCAACAGATGATAATGTTGCAGATCCACAGACCAAAGCTTTGTCGCAGCATAAGCATAAAGGTCACACTAGTTCCATGGGTATTAGATACATGAGTGATTGGCTCTAGTGCAAGTGGGAAACTGTTAGAGTTTATGCCCTAGAGGCCGATTCTTTGATGTAATTGCATAACATTTTTGATATTATATTTGATTGAATAAATGAATTATTTTATTATGATTTTATTTACTGCGTTATATAAATGTTAACATAATAAAAGTCCTTCGAATAGTGATACAAATTATATGGCTTCAAGTATGTGACTTGAACATGAGATCATATAGTTACAGTTAGTACCATTACTCTTAAATATCCCTAGTCGAGTGTCATTGTTAATAGAACAACAATGATACATTGAGACTAGTATGTGGATTAACTGATGGCCAAATCTCATTGGTCATAATATATGAGATATTGAGTCAATGCATAGGTACATGTTAGAGAACAATGTACTGGACAGACCCACCAAGAGAATTCTACATGGAGCATTATACAGAGTGTCATAAGCAATTCTCATAGTGACAATGATGTAATGATCCTCCGACCTGAAATCACTATATTACTACACAGGAATTTATGTACTTTGATATCATCAAAAGTCACCTTTAATAGCGTGAACAATAAAGGTGATTATTGGGCACATCATGAATCGTGTGAGGAATATGAGTGATCTAGATGGAATTTAACCATCCTATATATTAGGGGTGATATCCATAGGCCTCTTGATTGAGTAGGACTATGAAATGCATGACCATGCTCAAATAGTGATTTGTTTCATATAGTCTACTCATCGATCAAGAAAACTCTGATTAAATTATGAAGAGGATGACACATTCCATGCCTCGAGTTTAATCTAGGATGTCAAGGTTAAAAGGATTAAATTACATTAAAACATTGGTCACGAAAAGGTTGTATCGAATCACCGATCTTATTATTATTTGGGTAGCAGTGATGCATTACTAGATGCCGCTCACTATTTATAATTTTATAATATGATTTTAAAATTATTGTCAACATAATAATAACCTATAGGGTCACACACTTAGAACGTAATTAAAAGGGAGTTAATTTAAATTGTATGGATTTAAATATATCAATATGATTGATAGTATTTAAATTACGAATTTAAATTAATAGGATAATTTGTATATATATATATATATATATATGTATATTAATTAAGTAAGACTTAATTAAGATATAATATATATATATATATATATATATATATAAATTCGGATTTTATTTTTTAAATTGGATTAGGTTTTGGTTAATCTTTTAACTGCTATATATATGATATATCAGCCATTTAGGGTATTATTGATAAACCAAAACCCTAGCCGCTCTTAGAGAGAGACTAGAGATAAAAATTTCGAAAGTCCAGATCCTTGGCGGCTAGTACCGCAGCTTTCCTTGCTGCAGATCGTGTGACGATTCGCGGGACGTTCGTGTGGATACCGTAGAGACGCAGTTCCTTTGGATTGCGTTGAAGATTCGAAGCTGTTCCAGAATCTCCATCATCTCCGTTCAGGCTTGAATAATCGGTAAAACAAATCTAAACCTCTGAATTAATATATTTTTCGCATGGATCTTGTTTTAGGGTTTCGGAAAATTTTTTATTTCCGCTGCGTTTATGTGCCGAAATCCCTACATAATGTTACCCTAATTAATTTAATAATTAATTAGAGATTTAATGATTTGACATAATTAATAAATGAAAATTTTAATTATGTGATAACGTGATTTCATTTGGATTTATTCTATTTTATTTAATTGATTTAAATAAGATTATTTGATTAATTGGTTGTGACAATTAAACTATGTAATAAAAATTTAATTAAATTAAATAGAAAGGAGGAATAAAGGACAAACAAACAAGGCCCTAAGGGGAGTTGGGCAGTTAACTCATTAAGGGATTAACTGACCACTACGACATTAGTTATATACATTATATACGTATACTTATATATTATATCAGACCTTATATCTTATAACTCATCATATTCATATCAGAAGAAGTTCAGAAAAGTTAGAGAGAAAAGAGAGAGAGTTTAAGAGTCTGTGAATTTAAGAAGGAATTGGAGAATCAAAGAGAAGTTATTATCACTCTAATTAGATATTCAAGGGTAATCTTTTCATCTTCATTGTTATATTTCACGTTATATTATTTTCTCCATGAAACTTTCTTTTGAGTTCTCTGTAACTACATTCTTCCATGATTATTGAGTATATGATCGTGTATATGTTAATAGATGCTTATAACATGATTTGTAAGAATTATAATCTATTTTAGAGTAACTAATTCATGCAATTAAGTTTTAATTGAAGTTTTATAAGTTACAGAGCATGAAAAGTTCAAATATGGCCTAATGTACAAATTGTATACTTTAAATTGGTTGTTATTCGTGAAATTGATAGTTGATTATGATCATGCTTGTTTAAACGAACAAAACAAAATTCGAACGGACATATTCGGGGTTATAACGAATTCGTAACGTCGAATTTCATGTTTTCTTTCAAAACTTTGCAAAATATCAAAAACAGTGAATTTATGTGATTTGATTTGAGTAATTACATGATATAAAGTGTTAAAAGCATGTTCTAATCCTGATATGATGTTCCTGTGAAGTTTACACTTCACGGGATTCAGTATACTAGTTTAATTTGGATTTATTTGGCCTTTCCTGCAATTTTTCGCCAACTATGGCTAAACCAGTCGAGGCCACCCGCCCCAGCGAGCCCCATGCAGCAGCCATGCCCGCCCCAGCAAGGGTGGTGTAGGGAAAATAATTTTTTTGACCCGTTTGTGTAATTTTAAGCCATAAAACGATGAGTTAACCTAACCTCATGAGCATGATAACATGATGAACATGTAATACATTACTATAACATGTTGTTGACGTGTATAATGTAATTTGAAGTTTCATGTTAATAAACTATATGTAAACTTGGATGTTGATGTCGTAAGACTTGATTTCGATTGTCTAAAAGTTCATATTATGTGGTATGTATGTAGTGATTCAGATTCACGTTATGTGGTTAGTTAACAAGTTAATATTATAAACCAAGTTGTTAAGTTGAACTTAAGTACGAAGTTCAACTGTTAATCGTAGTGGTTACGAAACTAATCGACATCGTATACATAATGTAATGTGTAGGACGTTGAGGAAGTGAATTGTAATTATATTTGTAGCTTGTACAAGAGGCAAGTTTCCTTACTCTAACTCGATTTCGATTAAGCAAGTGTTCTATCCCTAATTTACTATTGTTGAGCAAGTTTCCTTACTCTAACTCGATTTTAATTACGCAAGTGTTCTAAAGTCAAATCTTTAAATTAAGCAAGCTTTCTAACTTCAAAGTTATTCATTGAACAAGTTCTATACTTATGATTCTATATCAATCAAGTTCTTATTCTTGTTTATTCAAGTTAAGATTTCGCATGAGATATTATAAGCATTGTTAAGTATTACTTCAGTATACAATCTTTATTCAATTGTATGCCCTCGAGATTTATATTCCAATTTGATTATCAATTATTGTTGAACCTTATAAGGCTAGCGAACCCTTATTGATTTGACTAGTCCATAGTTGATGAACGTTCTAACTTCTAGAACTATTATGGAGCTTATCCAAACCAAACTTCCTTTGGTACGGACTCTGATGTCAAACTGAGATGAATAACCGTTTATAGGGGATTATTTACGCTTTAACGTTGAGATATTGTGCACAGTATGGTACTAAGGGCTGAAAGTACGAGTAGTAAAGTCCATATAGTCTTATAACTGTTAAAGATTTAAAGAAGAAATACTTAACAAACTGGGACATAGTTCAAGGTCTTATGACCCTCAGATGTTCTTTTGATTCTTGCTATTCATTCTTGATTCAAAATCCGAGTTTCTTTATTCAGAAGTCTTTGATTCACTAGCATGTTATTATATTGTTATATTGTTGTACTTGTGGGCAATCGTGCTCACTCTTGCATAATAACATTGCAGTTAAGAACGAAAGATCTGACGAGCCTTCCACTAGCAACGGCAAGGAAAAAGTTAACAATTGTTGAAGACTTGTTATTTAATTTGATAATATTGTTTAAGACTTATGTGTAATGATTAAGACTTATTTGTTTACGTTTTCGCATTTGAGATTTAAGGTTAAGTATGACCTCGGATTATTTATGTATTTATTATTCAGGTGTTGTAACCCCATAAGGGGAGATGATGGAGTTTTCTATCTATTTCATGGTTTGCAATTATTATGGGTAGATAGATATTGATATTTGTACAGTGAACACCAAATCCCGTGGAAATTGAAGTACCCGAATTTGGGGATGACACAAACATTGGCGTTAGAAGTAGGGCATTGTTCTAGTGTTGAATTGAAATCACCAGTCGTGCCCTCGCGCGCCTAGCAGCGCTCCGCCGAGTCCGTGAGTTCTCAGCAACGCTCCATCACTCCCATGTGAACCCAACGACGCTCTCACGTGCCTAGCAGCGCTACACGACGCTCATGCGCGATCCGTCTTGCCCTCGCTCGCTCAACAGCGCCCCCATGTGCCCAGCAGTGCTCTGCCAAGTCCGCACTCGCCCAACCGCGTCCCCGCGCAGACAGCGTGCCCCCACCCTTCCCCGCCTACGCCCACATGCCCTGCACCTATCACGCTCCACCATATGCACCTGTGCCACATTATCGCAATCTAGCAACAACACGTTCAACGCTCCCATTGACAGCTTTCTATAGTCTTCTGATATAGAAGATTTAAATTTAAAACCTTTAATAAAATTGTTCTTACTACTCATATCTCTACAGTCAAATGTTTGTGTTAATCCTCTCTCTCTCTCTCTTTGGCACGACAATAAAGTTAAGGGAGGAAAAAATATTTTTGGGCAAGATATATATAAGGTTGGTATTTGTTCGGCGCTATATTAGATTCAGACTTCTTTTCTTATTCGGGCTAAATGGCTGGGCAAGTAGGGTATACAAGCCTAATATAAGTTTTGACAATCCAAGATGTTCACCCATGACACTTCGGGCAACAGCTGCGCACTTCGAACGATAGCATCTATTGTAATACCCGAGAATTTTTATATATTATTAAATGAATATATTAATGAGAATGAGAATTTATTTGAATATAAATAATTTTGTGTTACGAGATGAGTTAACTCAATTATATTAAATTGAATAATTATAATAATTGAGAATATATGGAGTATGTGATAAACTCGCTGAATGCCTTGTGTGGCACCGTGATGAGAAATAATAATGATTATATTAATCAACGAAGGAATTATTAAGCGAATAATTAATCTATATTAATTGTTACTTAATTGTTATAGAATAATGTGTTGAATATTATTATTGCAAATAATGGAATAATAATGGGTAACTTGTTTATGATTTATATTTATCCAATGTGAACATTAATCATATGAATATCAATTAATTATTATGGAGATTAAAAATTACATTGATTGATAAAGGATGGATTAATATTATTAATTAATATTAATAAGACAAGTAATTTATTAATTCCTATGTGCAAGCATGCGATATTAAAAGTATTATGTATTAATTATATATTATACGAAGTGTAAAGTGAAATGTGACTATGTTATATATGTATATAAACTATATAGTAAAGTTTATTGAGTTGTAAGAGTTACATGAAATGTGTGTGTGACAATGTATATATGAGTATACAATAAAATAATATATCATGGATATACTGTAAACAATTGTTGAAAAATAGAATTTAATATAAGAATGGGACAATGAAAGGTAATAATATCCGATTAAATTATACCGATATGATAAAATGTACATGGATTATATATGTGCAAAGTATATTACTACATTGAAATATTACTTATTCATTGAAATATATTGTGACATTACATTATAACCTAGGTATACATTATGTAACCTAAGTAGACTTATATATGTAACCTTAGTATGTGAGATTTGCAAAATGCTGAAGATATGTTGCTTTATCCCAATATGAGAGTCACAATCCTTGCACACGTGAAATACTCAAAGCTAGCCTACTCTCTATTCCTTAAACTCAGCTTGCTAGCTATCATCATGAAGGAGAATGGCTGGATTGCTACAGCTTCACTATTCCACCAACTAACCCACGAACTTCTCATTTACCATCATACAATCTTCATTTCCATTGAATTGATTTGGGAGAAAAGCATTGCTTGGATATTAATTCTTCTATAAATGAAAGCTCTTCTCCTCTCTTTTCATTTGCTGAGATTTTTGATTAAGTGTTGAGTTGATAGGATATAAAGAGTGAGTATTTATATACATATCAGTAGAGGGAGAAGAGAGAATTAGCAGCAAACTCATTTAGCAGAGGTATAGAATTCCTTCTTGGTCTTCATTTTCATTTTCTGTCAATTCCAATTCTTGATTTTGGTAGAGATTCATTACCTTATGATTGGGTATTGTTTGATAGTTATTGTATTGGCCTACTAGTATGTTAGAACTATAATGCATCTTGGTTACAGTCGAAATTATTGTGAAATTTGAAAATTGGGTTTGTAGTTTGCCGTTTGCAGGTACTGTCTGCTGCTGGCCGAGAGCCGGCGCAGCTGCGCCAGTCTTGTACTGGGGAGCTGCGCAGCTGCGCCAGCAGCCTGTTCTAATTTTTGAATTCTGCTAAGAATCTGTTAAGTGTAGTTGATTATTATGACTTAGGCAAGGAATATTAACATAAGTAACTTGTATATATGGATATGTAGACCTAATGTGAACATGTTTTACTATGGTTGTATACATGATTAATGAACGGTTATAGTTTCCAAAGTAAACATAAAGTTTTGTAAACAAATTTGGTATATTATATCTAGGTTGATGTTCTGACCTTGGAAGCATGTTAGGACGACTTAAAAAGGCATGAAAAGTATGTCAACTTGTGTGTATGAGTTTCATAGTGTAACACGAGCATGTTGAACCTCGCTAGTGAGCGTTATGAACAAAAACATGAGTATTAAAAGTAAACTTTGACACGTATGTACCATATCCATATTCTGATTTTGCAAGCATGTCTATATGGCCTAGAAATGCATATCGGACATGTTAACATATGTATATATATAACATGAACATGATAGGCCTTATTAGTGAAGCTTTACTAATGAAAATATGAGCTTTAATCGTGAACATTGACATGTTACATTGAGTTTTAGATTCTGATAATTATGAACATGCTTGATAGTGCCCTTAACCTCAATAATGTATCGTACATGTATATATACCATGATTAGGTGTCGTGAGTTAAGTTAAGCATGAATGAAACATATTTTCAAACCAAAACGATGCTAGTTGCATGTATGCGATATGAATGCTCATGAACATGCCTAATACAAGTTATACGAATGCCTTATGTGTTTAAAAAGCGAGAATGTTAGACTTTGTGATTTTCATGACCTTAAGTTATCAAAAGTGTTATAACCTAGAACCATATCATGAAAGAGAGAACTTAGATGGACTTGGGAAGCATGCAAGACTCTTTAACATGCATATATGTTATGTGATATCATATGTTGATACTTGAATCCGATCTTTGACGGTTAATTTACAATAATGCTATAACTTGCTAAAAAGAGTATGTTTGCTATTCGTTGTGATCTAATGTGATAATGACGATATGTAAACTTGACTAACCCAAAAAGAGGAACCTTAAGGATAAAAGATAATGTAAGTTATGTCAATCTAAAGTCGTGAAGTGATATAGTACTATGCGTGATATATAACGGTATAGTAAGATTGAAGACTAACTTATATGTTGATTACATGAATGAGATAAAGTATGATGTTAAACTATATGACTAATGGGTATCATATACGTAACTATATTACGATAGGGATTTGAAAGTGTTGATTTACTTAACGAGGATAAACTACGCATAAGACAAGTTCCCTAACTTACACTATTTTAAAGTGCAAGTACCCTATCCTTGTGTTACTTTATTCAAGGAACGTTGTAAACAAGTTCCTAACCTTACTCTTTATTGAGCGTTCATTAAGCTTGTGCTATTATTGTCGTACAAGTAAACTTTTGAGGTTGCAAGTCATGTATTATAACTATATCCTTCTTGGATAAGATAAAAGTTGAATTATATTCCTTGAACTTTAAATCTTGAGATTGAACTTATAATTGTTGTGATCTATGCCATTTGATTCGACTAGACTTATATTATTGAAAGGCGACCCAAACTAATTGATTGGTGCGGGATCTTGTGTTTGACTGAGATGAACAACCTTCTTTGAAGGGAAATTATATATTGTCGGGAGACCGACGTGCGCACTTTAGTACGATTGAACGATATGCATACCGTAGGGTACTTTAGGCTGATCACCTGTTGTACTTGTTTTATTTGATTTTCAGTATATTACTGTTAAATTCTAGTAGAAGTTCATAGTCCTTAGTGACTGCTCAGTATTCAGTTATCTTGAAATCTTATATTAATTTAGCATTGAATCATATTGATATTATTCTGTCCTTAGCGACTATTATTGAGAACTGTTGATATTCTTGCTACCCTTGAACTATCATACCTTGCTATACCTTTTTAGGATTCGAGAACTATATTACTCACCCTTATTGTTATATTACTTGCTGAGCAAACTTGTTGCTCATTCTTGCTTTTCCTAAAACATTTCAGTTAAGGCAAAGCAGTGCGAACCCTCGAGTACAGACAAGGGCAAGGGAAAGATTACTGAGTAGCTTAATATTATGTAGAACTTATAATTGCATTAAGACTTATTCTATTATGTATTAGTTATGGTTATGTATGCTTAAGTTATGTCTAAGCTATGTAATCGATGTTTAAGTTACGAGACCTTGGGACGTGAATAAATTATATTAATTAAATATAATTTATTCGGTAGTAGTTGTGTATCATTTTGTTGTACGATGCGATATTTAGTCGTAATATTTATTGTGATGATAGATTTTAGAACGTGACAAACCGAATTCGAGTGACCAGGTGGCGGTCCGAATTTGGGGGCTTCACAGCTTTCACATCGACCATTTTCATTATGTCTTCAACTAGTCCAAATTGTCGCCTTCACAATTTAATTTAGCCGAACATAGAATTACATCTTCAGACAACAAAATCTAATGATGTTTCCATCCACTCCAACTCAGACTTCAGTTGCCACTCATGCGAACCCGTTATCTCCTCTTTGGCAGCACCACTTAAGTAATTTTTGTTGAAAAGCTTTGAACAACCACTTCAATAATTCTTCCCATGGCTTCGCATCCTAAGTCCACACTACCATTGTTATCTACCCTTTTACAAAAATAAGTCACTCTGGTCGACTTCTTTATGACTTCGGTCATGGAAAATTGGAATTCAGACTCAACCAAGGCTTTGAAGCCTATCTTACCAACATCGGATTTCTTCGCACGAAAGATCAATTTTAAAATTCATACTATGGTGCATTACAGAAAGTTCGATGGGACATAAGGTCGATGGTCGAGACGTCGAAAGGATCAACTACTTGACCAAAATTTTCCCAAAGACATAAGTTTGGTTGTATCTCTGCAAGCCCAATTAATTTTAAGAGACACTTATTTTATAAAGCTAAGCTATATAACTTATATACCTTAGAGGGTATTTCTTGCAAACCCAATTAATTTTATTGCAACACTTGATAATTTAAGTGTGCAAAGTAAAACTTCAAGAAGGCAAATTTAAGCAGAAGAATTCCTTGATTACTTGTACCACTATACGACCTCCATTCCAAATTATAAAATCAATATTGACTTTTAAAATTTTAATTTTAAATATTTTTAAACTCAAAATAGAGATGAATTCATTTAGTTTATGTCAATACAATGATAAATATTATAAACTATCTAAAAAGTACTACTAAAATTTATTGTTTTAAAAAACATAAATAAATTATGCCAATTTTAAATTCAAAAATGTGTCAAATTAACTTTTAGAAAGTCAATAAAATCCTAAAGAACCGGATGGAGTATTTGAAAATAGTAATTAGGATTCACCTATTAAGAAACACAAGATGAGACAAGTAACATTAGATTAACCAAAAAAAGCAAAAACTAAAGAATAAGTGAAATCATGAAGTCCAAGAAAATTTTAACAAGAAAGGAAATTAAGCCCAGAAGCCATATACTAAAAGGACATTCACAGATATTGGGCTCTGGAGATGTTTCCTTAAAGCCTACTGGGCAAATACGTGAGCTGCTAAAAGAGGGTTGGAATTGTAATTTGGAACAATTACATTTCCTAGTACATTTTTAAAAAAAATTACAACAACAGTGCATCCAGAAAATATTTACAAAATTAATATATTTTTAATAGTTTATTTACAAAAATAATGTATTTAGTATCCCTTTAATTTAGGTGGGTATTTTAAATATCATCTTAATTGCTATCATCATCATCATCATCATCATCAAAAAGAAACACAGACCCAAAAAGCTTCATAGGCCTCTGTCTCCCTTATGGTCTCCTCCTCCTTGGTGACTGCTGCCATCTCCTCCCTTGCCACCTCCATTGTGATCGCCATCTTCTCCCTTGCCACATCCTTGGGAACCCCCATGACCACCTCCTAATCCGCTTCCCCTTCCGCCGCCACCTCCACCTCCTCCTCCGCCGTCTCCATTATGGTCGCCTCCTCGCCTCCACCACCTCCTTGGGAACCCCCGTGACCATCTCCTGATCCGCTTCCCCTTCTGCCGCCACCTCCTCCTCTGCCGCCTCCATTATGGCCGCCTCCTCCAACGACAACAGTCGCCTTGTCACCTACAACGCTTTCCACCACCCCACTGTTGGATAAGTTACTTATGCAGTTGGTAGCCAAACTTTCATACAAAGGTAACCAATTCAGTTTTTGTGGGTAACCAAATAATTTAAGAACAGTTTCTAAGTGTTGCCTGGATTTGTTTTCTTAAACATGTGCAACCATGAATAGTTTTATTGGTTTCTGCAATGGTCGCCGTCAGTACATTTTTTTTTTCCATAGTGCAGTTGGTAGCCAAACCTTCATACCAAAGTACCCAATTCATTTTTATTGGGTTACCAATTTATTTTGAATGGGATGCAATTGGTAGCCAAACCTTCATACAGTTGGTTTCCAAACCTTCATACCAAGGTAACCAATTCAGTTTTATTAGGTTACCAATTTATTTTGAATGTGATGCAGTTGGTAGCCAAATCTTCATACAAAGGTAACCATTTTAGTTTTTGTGGGTAACCAAATAGTCAAAAACAAATTTCAGAACAGTAACTCAGGTACTTCTGGAGATTCACGGCGGAGGAGGACGATGAAGGGGAGGAGAGGGCGGTGTAGCGGCGGCGCAACCAAGGACTTCCAGATATTCGCGGCGGAGGAGGGTGATGACAGGGAGGAGAAAGGAGGCGGTGATGAAGAGAATGAGCGGTGAGGGAGATGAAAATTAGGATAGAGAAGATAATTTTTTGTTTTTCCCTTCTTTTGATTTGAATTATGGATTTGTTTTTATTATTAGATCCTAAAGATTTGATTTGAGTTATGAATTATGGAGGTTATTTCTCCTTGATTTTAGGTTTCCTTATTAATGTGAAATTGAATGGTTTGAATTTGTTGCCCATTTTTTGTAATTTTTTTGTAGATGCACTAAGGCTATGTTTGTTTGCAAGTATTACACTTGGGATAGGACTATTAATCCCAAGTGACTTGTTTGTTTTTAAATTTGAGCTTGGACTATTAGTCCTAGGATTATAAAATAGCTTAGGATGTGGGATTATTTAATACCATCTCCTACCTGGTATTATAAACCCCTAGACTTTTTCTTAATATTTTATTCTATCATTTCCGTATATCAGTCAATCTATTTTTTTAAAATAATATTTATTGATTATGTATACACCCCCACCCCGCACACCACCCACCGCCCCCACCTCCCCACCCACCCCAAAAAAATAATATTTATTGATTATGTATACAACCTCAAAAAAATTTAATATTTACTGATTTTGTATACACTCCGCCACCCCCACAACACCCCCAACCCCCCACCACCACTCAATTTTTTTTTATTTACTTATACTCCCCCACCCCGCCCACCCCCACACCCACCCCACCCCACCCCACCTAACCCCACCCCAAAAAATTAAAATAATAATATTTACTGATTATATATACACCCCACCCTACCCTACCCCACCCTACCCCATCCCACCCCACCCCACCCCACAAAAATTAAAAAAAAAATTATTGATTATATATACACCCACCCCACCTTACCCCACCCTACCCACCCCAACAAATTAAAAAAATAATATTTACTGATTATATATACACCCCACACTACCCCACCCTACTCCACCCCACCCAACCCACCCAACCCCACCCCACAAAAATTAAAAAAATTATATTTATTGATTATATATACACCCCACCCCACCCCACCCCACCCACCCCACCCCACAAAAATTAAAAAAATAATATTTACTGATTATATATACACCCCACCCTATCCCACCCCTACCCCCACCCCACCCCACCCCACATAACCTAAAAAAATTACTCCCTCCGTCCCAATTTATCTGCTGTTTTAGAGTTCCACACACAAACTAATACATATGTTTAAAAGAATAAGATACCCTCTATGTATTGATTTATGCTCTTACTAGTTTACATCTATCCATGTGCAGCTTCACCTAGTCCCAAGAACAAGGAAATAAAAAGATGAGGAGAAGCGTGCCTCTCAAAAAAAAGAAGGAATCATTAACTCATACAGCCAATCCTTACTCATACATCTTTTTCAAGGCTAAGGGCAAATTTGGAAAAAAAGGGGAGAAAAGACATTGAAATCTTAAAAAAGCAGATAATTTGGGACAAAAATTTTATGCTAAAACAGCAGTTAAATTGGGACAGAGGGAGAATAATATTTACTAATTATGTATACCCCCACCCCGCCCCGCCCACGCACCCTCACCCCCACCCCACCCAACAAAAATTAAAAAATAATATTTACTAATTATGTATACACTCCCACCCCGCCCCGTCCCACCCAGCCCCACCCACTCCCCCCTCCCCCCTCCCCCCTCCCCCCTCCCCCCTCCCCCCTCGAAAAAATATTATTTACTGATTATGTATACACCCCCACACCACCCCACCCCACCCCGGCCCCGCCCCCTCTCAAAAAAAATAATATTTACTGAATAATATAACTACTTATTTAAAAGTTTTTAATTAATTTTTCATTATTTTTTGATGTATAAATAAGTTTAAATTATAGTTTAAAATATGTTATTATTGGTAAGGGTACAATAGTCCAAACGATATTTTTTAATCCAATCCTTTAATTAATCCTGGAAAAACAAACATAACATGAGATTATTTTAAGTTATCCCATGAATAATCCCATAACAAACAAACATGTGACTAGGATTATTTAATCATAGGATTAATAGTCTTGGATTATAATCCCATGGATTATAATCCCGGGATTATAATCTTTGCTAACAAACATGGCCTAATGGTGTAATTACTTTCTAATTGTTATATATTACTGTAAAGAACCTTGTAATTTTATGTACATCTGGATAGAGAAATATATGTATAGAATTAGCTGAAGGAATGGTTGTAGTCTGGGCTTGGGGAAACTTGGCCCACCCGTTAACCCAAAATACACTGTTTAAAATTTTTAGTATATGGGAATTACTTAAATGCTACCTCCATTTCCTAAATGGAATTTACTTTTATGTGAACTTTCATTATTATTTTTACAAACATCTAGTTTTTATTTAAGATAGTCTAATACTTTAGACATATTTTTAATAATAAATTTATCATTAAATACTACATCCATTTCGTATTATTTGATCATTGTTGACTTTTTAAATTCAATTTAAGAGTTTTTCTAAACTCAAAATTGACATAGATTGTTTTAATTTAAATCAATACAATAATTAATATTGTAAACTATTTAAAAAATATTACTCATTGTAAGTTTTATTATCTCATAATTTTTAATGAGTCGTCTCAATTTTGAGTTTAAAAAGGTTTTAAATTGACTTTCAAAATTCAATAATGATCAAATAATTTGAAACGAATGGAGTACTACATAAATGATTATATGTAAATATCTCTTATCTATTTCTCTCTTTTTTTATACTTTTAATTAGAGGTGCAATTTGGGTTGTACAACCCACGAGTAACCCGAGCCCGCAAATTATATGATTTGGGTAAGATTTTTTTGGAGTCTTTACAGTAATATACAACATTTAGTAAAAAATTACAATATCAGTGCACAAACAAAATAATTACAAAAAGAGTGCAATATGGAGATATTAATTACACCACGTATCTTTTAAACCCTGAAAAAAAGGAGAAACTGTCCGCCAGTTACCATTCTTTGCCAACCCAAACAAATCTATCAAACTAAGATATCCTAATCCCTCCACTTTCGATACAGAACATGTAAACAAATCCTTCCGTGCTTTATCAATATTCGTGCTCTGTTATCCCAAAGAATACTCAGGTTGCCTACAATCGTGACTCCAGGTAAGCTTCTACAATTTTCACCGGTGAAAAACCCATTCAATTATGCATTAAGGATCCGTATGTTTCTTTTTTCGTTTTTTTAAGTTAATTTGGTTTGAAGTTTGATTTTCATTGTTTGGTTGCCTAGATCTGCATTAAGGTTAAATGATCCCTAAGTCATGGTGCGCATTGATTTGATTTTAGTTACCACAAACTGTTGATTTGGTTACAATTCGTATTTGTAAATATTAAACAATTTGTTTACAGTGCATGGTTAAATATGAAACAATTGATAACCAAATCAATGATTTGGTTACCTTTATATAAGTGTTTGTTTACCTATGTTTACTTGTTCAATCTTTAATTGGTAACCAGATCATGATACGCAGGGATTTGAGTATGAGCTGAATGCAAACAATGTGTTTCACACTAATGGTTACCAATTAGTTATATTTTGGTTACTGTCATATAAGTATTTGGTTACCACATACTATTGTTTTGGTTACCATTCACAGTAGTGTATTTTTGTACTGCTTCAGTTTTTCCTTTTTTTTGTTACATATATTTTGCTTACTGTCGAATATCTATTTGGTTACTTAGCTTTACTTGATAACTATTTAAATGGTCCCCAGGTCATGATACGCATTGATTTGATTATTAGCTAAAGGCAAACAATGTGTTTCATATTTATGGTTACCAATTAGATATATGTTGGTTACTATATACTACTGATTTGTTTACCTATGTTTACTTGTTCAGTCTTTAATTGGTAACCAGATCATGATACGCAGGGATTTGAGTATGAGCTGAATGCAAACAATGTGTTTCATATTAATGGTTACCAATTAGTTATATTTTGGTTACTGTCATATAAGTATTTAGTTACCAGATACTATTGTTTTGGTTACCATTCACAGTAGTGTATTTTTGTACTGCTTCAGTTTTTTCCTTTTTTTTATTACATATATTTGGTTACTGTCGAATATCTATTTGGTTACTTAGCTTTACTTGATAACTATTTAAATGCTCCCCATGTCATGATACGCATTGATTTGATTATTTGTTAAAGGCAAACAATTTGTTTCATATTCATGGTTACCAATTAGATATATGTTGGTTACTATATACTACTAATTTGTTTACCATTGACAGTAATGTATTTTTTTAATTAATTCAGTTACCAGACGATGGAGATGATTCCAGTTGTAGTTTATTTCAACGGAACGTGGTCTGCCAGTAACCAATACAACAATTTTGAAGTTACGGGCCTAATAGTCCCATCAACTTGTTCATTCTCAGAAATGAACAACTTGGTATGCAGTGCAATAATGGCAGACACCAACACAACAAAACTGTCAATCAAATTTCATATTTGAAGCGACATTCCCCCAATCAGTATCTCAAATGAAGCAACCTTCAAATTTTATATGGAAGTGTGTAGAAAAATAGATGAACAAGGCAAGTTTCCACTAATTATAGATGAGATATACAACAATGAAGGCAATTCAATCTTGCAAAACTTGAGAAATGAGGAAGAAAATAGGATGCAATCTGTAAGGCCAATCAGTTCGACACAATGGAATTCAGATCTTATACCACTGGCAACACAAGATTACCAAATTGGAACACAATATGCTGAGCAGCTTGCCATTGAAGCTATTGATCAAGAACAAGACAGACAACAAGACATAGGATACGCTGAAGAACAATATGATGATGTCATATCAGATCTGAATGAATATGAAGTGAAAGTACATCAAACTTACAGAGATAAAAAAAATCCTATCACAAGCAATAAGACTACATTCAATCAGGCAAAATCCACAACACAAGGTTCAAAGAATAAGTGGAAGAGACTTTGTGCTAGTTTGCATAAAGGATGAAAAGTGCAATTAGAAGTTGAGAGCATCAAAGTTTTGAAAAACCGGTATGTTCAAGGTGAGAGAATTCAATAATATCCACACTTGTAGAGCCGACCTAATGCCGGGAGATCACAGATAAGTAAATAGTGAGTTGGTTAGTGAATGCATAATGCATAGATTAACGAATCTGAAGAAAATATACACACCAACAGATATTGTAGAAGATATGATGATGGAGTATAATGTGTCTATGTCTTACCAAAAAGCCTGGAGATCAAAGGAGAAAGCATTGGAAAAGGTGAGAGGAAATCCACACGATTACTCGCTGATCCCTTCATGGTTGCACATGTTGAAGAAAACAAATCCAGGTAACGGTTGGAATAAATTCTTAAATTTCTAATAAATAATTGGTAACCCATTTTACCTAAATTGGGTACATGTGTATGAAGGTTTGGCTACCAACTAGACTCTGGAAAAAAATTAGAAAATAATGGTTTTTTATCGGTAGTCGATATCTACATAAAAGGTTACTCTTAAATGGCAATGTAGACATCATACGCACCATATGGAAATGCTAATTAATTGGCTACCAGTAACCATACAAATTGTTACCCTATTCTACAAGTATGAATAACAGCTAATCCATACATTTATATTGACAGTACTGAATTTTCATATCAGGTTCAATCACAGCTCTGGAGTTGGAAACAAATGGACGTTTCAAGTATCTATTCTTTGCAATAGGAGCATCCATTGAAGCATGGCCTCATTGTTTCCTAATCATTGTAATTGATGGAACATTCATACAATCAACCTACGGGGGGACACTCCTCATAGCAAGCACCCAGGATGCAAACAGAAACATTGTACCAATTGCTTTTGCAGTGGTTGACAGTGAAAATGAACTATCATGGAGATGGTTTTTCGTCAATTTGAGAAAGGCTTGTGGATTAAGAGAAGAACAATGCATTGTTTCATATAGACATGAAGCCATTGTACAGGGACTGAACTTTGTGTTCCCCGATGTCATGCATGGTTCATGTACATATTATTTTTTGAAAAATATAAAAAATAGATTTAAAAAGAAAGGAGATGAACTCAAAAAAGATGGGGCTTGTAGAGCTTACACTATTGAAGACTTCAACAAACACATGGTTGTACTTGATGCAATTGATGCTCAAATAAGGACGTATTTGGAAGAAAAGGTTAAGTTAGAGAAGTGCACAAGACTCCATGGCACTGTAAGCAGGTACTTAACCATGACTTCAAACACAGCCGAATCTATCAACAATGCAATCAAAGGTATCAAGGAACTTCCAGTTACAGCAATGGTTGAATACCTCTGTTTTATGGTTCAAAGATGGTATTTCAAAAATAAACAAGCAACTATATCAACATTCACTACCCTTTCCACAGCAGCTGAGAGAACATTGCAATCTAATATCATTGAGTCAAAGAAACTTAAGGTCAGTAATGCACCTTTTAAGTTATTACATGCATGTATACCAGAAGTTGCATTTGCATTTTATGGAAACCTCTATAGTCATTACTGCTTACATATATATGCTGAAAAGGTAACCAACATTAAATATGCCTAAAATTATTCAGAATTAAAAAAAAGTTATTATACATACTAACTACATCCTTAAATTGTGTTGTAGGTTGAGACATCAAACTTAGTGATTTTTACTGTTTACGATGTCACCAAACACTTTATTGTGGACATGGAACAAAGGACATGCACATGCCATAAATTTTAGTACCATGAGATGCCTTGTCCACACGCTACTGCTGTTATCAGCAAAAGGTATTTGAGCTGTTATGAATTTTGCTCAAAAAACTACTCAAAAGCAACTTTGGTAAACACATATTCAGCTTCCATCCTTCCATTAGATGACAAAGAGAATTGGGATGTGCCAGCAGAAATAAGAAACATATGTGTAAAACCACCAAATGCAAGAAGACCAGTGGGAAGACCAAAGATAGGAAGGTACAAGCATGGATCTGAAAACAAAATTCAAAACAAATGCAGCAGATGCCAAGAAAAAGGACACAACAGAAAAACATGCAGTAATCCACCAATTTTACGATCAAAGAATGTTTGATATATTACATCAACAAAGAAAGGTGTTAGTTAAAAAATAGTTGTTTGTTTACTGTGAGTAACCAATAAACATTCATATGGTAAATTTGTTATTGATGTTAAGTAAACAATATTGCTTTACACAATTTTTCAAATTTTCACAAATGAATAACTTATTACAATATTATTTCACAATATAGTAGTGACAATATTGACTAAATAAATTTATTTGAATAATCCAATAGTTCAAAGATGGTGTTTGGTTACCTAGGTTTACTTGTTCAGTCTTTAATTGGTAACCAGATCATGAGACGTAGTGATTTGATTATGAGCTGAATGCAAACAATGTGTTTCATAAGAATGGTTACCAATTAGTTATATTTTGGTTACTGTCATATAAGTATTTGGTTACTTAAGTTTACTTGTTAAACATTTAAATGATCCCCAGGTCGTGATATGCATTGATTTGATTAAAAGCTGAATGCAAACAATTTTTTTCATATTTATGGTTACTAATATCTATAATTTAGTTACCACATACTATTGATTTGGTTACCATTCACAGTAGTGTATTTTTAATTGGTAACCAGATCATCAGACGCAGGGATTTTATTTTGAGCTGAATGCAAACAATGTGTTTCATAAGAATGGTTACCAATTAGTTATATTTTGGTTACTGTCATATAAGTATTTGGTTACTTAAGTTTACTTGTTAAACATTTAAATGATCCCCAGGTCGTGATATGCATTGATTTGATTAAAAGCTGAATGCAAATAATTTTTTTCATATTTATGGTTACCAATAATCTATAATTTAGTAACCACATACTATTGATTTAGTTACCATTCACAGTAGTGTATTTTTAATTGGTAACCAGATCATGAGACGCAGAGATTTTATTTTGAGCTGAATGCAAACAATGTGTTTCATAAGAATGGTTACCAATTAGTTATATTTTGGTTACTGTCATATAAGTATTTGGTTACTTAAGTTTACTTGTTAAGTATTTAAATGATCCCCAGGTCATGATACGCATTGATTTGATTAAAAGCTGAATGCAAACAATTTTTTCCATATATATGGTTACTAATAAGCTATAATTTAGTTACCACATACTATTGATTTGGTTACCATTCACATTAGTGTATTTTTAATTGGTAACCAGATCATGAGACGCAGGGATTTGATTATGAGCTGAATGCAAACTATGTGTTTCATAAGAATGGTTGCCAATTAGTTATATTTTGGTTACTGTCATATAAATATTTGGTTACTTAAGTTTACTTGTTAAATATTTAAATGATCCCCAAGTCGTGATACGCATTGATTTGATTATAAGTTGAATGCAAACATTTTTTTTTTCATATTTATGGTTACCAATAATCTATAATTTATTTACCATATCCTAATGATTTGTTTACCATTCACAAACTATTGATTTGGTTATCATTCACAGAAGTGTAAATATTATCACTACGCGCAACACGTTGGGTAAAATATAGTTACACACAACACGCAAGTATACGTGGCCAACAAGTAATAAAGTGAAAGGATAACAGATGATTGTTGTTCAAGCAATTATATAAATTAATCACACACATAGTGAATAACCTGGGAATAACATCCATAAACTTCGTTTAAAAATACTTAATCATCCCTTACAATTAAAGATCCATTGTAGGCTTAAAAAGGAATTTACTGCCTACGGTATCAGGCATCCTCCTCAAAGTCAGAATAAGAATGTGGTGGATATACAGGCAGTGGCTGCGGCTTCAGAAATTGGAATGGCTCTGCCGAAGTATTCAGTCTCCCCAAGGTATCAGCAACCGCAGCATTGAACAGATTCTGCGTGTCGAACATATAGTTCTGCCACCCCGCTAATGTGTTAGCCAATCGGCGATGCTCATCTAGTTGTTGCTGAGTAGCTGGAGTCTGAGAAGCAGAGTTGCCCTCGTTTTGCATTGGTCGGTCCCCCTAGCCAGACAGCGCATCCAACTCCTCCCTAGCCATGGCCGAAGCTCTTTGTGCATCCTCTGCGGATGGGAAATTGAAACCCAGTCCGCGAGGGTGTGGTGGTGCTACCGGCCATTTGCCGAATCGGGCTATCATCCGTGTATCAAGCAACTGGAGAGGTTGCTGAGTCAGCTCCTTTGTCGTCCACTTGACACCTGCGCGGCGACACAGCCCCGTGATCAAAGACGGGTGTGGAAGTCCGCTCGAGAATAGTCCTCTTAGACACCGACGGATGGAAAAACTGATGATCAGGCCTATGTCGATGTCGTAATCCTTGAGGATAGCATATAAGAGAGAAATCTTCCCCTTGGTGATCTCACTTGTATGCGTAGATGGTAGGAGTTTAGCACACAAGAAGGAATACCAGACTTTTCCATATTGGTTTAGACTGGAGCTCATGATCAGTATTCCTCCTTTCTTGCCCCGGAACCATGCCGTGCTCTGTTTACATATCTCATCAATAATTTCATCGTAGTCAGGCCCGCTGTCGATTAATTCCTGATATTCACACATATTGGGCTTTTGCAAGTTATAATAATCAGATATAGCCTCTGGGCTAAAGTCCACCATTCGGCCCCGGACTAACGCCTGGAATGGCTACACATCCTCGGCGTTTGCATAAAAATTTTCACTACCGCCACCACCGCTGCGTCGGGCTAATCAGTGAACGTTTCCCAACCTTGCTCTTCAATTTGGAGAGCCATCTCCCCATCAGTCGGCGCAGGCCTAAGACCACGCTCGGGCATGAGCTTCTTTGATGCTAAGTAGTCAAACCGGTCGGCGGCGGTTTCACTTTCAAAATTTGGTCCGATCAAAGGCTCGAGATGGTGCAGAAGAGCTCTCCCACTTTTGGCGTTCTGTGCTCTTGGTGGCATGGTGTTGAAGTGTTCAAGATGAGTTTTCTGAAGTTGGATTGGTTGTGGCTTTATGTCAAACACTTGGTGGGCAGTGGCAATATAGGGTTTGGTTGGTGATGGTTGGTTCTTCAATGTCCCCCCAAATTGATGTTGCAATTAACCACTCAAACAATGTATATATATGCAGTATTTAACCCTCTTGGCGTAATTGATGAAACCCAAATCCAATACTCAAGTTGAAACTCCCACTTTTTAACCTAAAAGAATAATTGATTATTAATACCTTGAATTGGTAAGATTAGATGAAGTATTGAAGGATGTTCTTTGCAATTCCAAGGTGAATGATTCGTTTCGGTAGTTGAATTTGTCCAAATTGGGGTTTGAAGATTGTGGGTGTGGGTGTGTTTCGGCAGCCATGAGGTTAAACTGTTGTTGGAGTACCGCAAGTCTGTTGCATAGAAGGTGTTTTAAAAAACTGAGTTGCCGACAGCCCGCCGGGGTGGGCATGTTTATGCTTGAGACCCCCACCGGGGTGGGGGGTAAGCAGGGGTTCTGATTGATGGCCCACCGGGGCGGTACATCTTTGCTTTTAGGGCACGCCGGGGCGGGGGGTAAGTAGGAATTTGATCTAGAATGGTTACCAATTAGTTATATTTTGGTTACTGTCATATAAGAATGGTTACCAATTAGTTATAATTTGGTAATAGGACTTGCTTTCAGTAGGAAGCTAACCTTCCTCTTCATTACCATAATTGCTAATAACCATATGTCACTCAATACACAAACAACAAATTCAAGCCCAAACAGCATTGAATTGGAATCAACGGAGAACTTGGCGACATTGAGAACGATGAACTTGGTGTCTTTCTATATAGCCATGTGCGAATCAGTTACTGTGCATTTATAATAGTATGATTCCTTATCTCAAAAATAAATTAAAAAATCTAAAATCGGAGGAGAGTTGCTTGAATTGACAACCAGATACATATTCACTCATTCATCATATGAATATTGAATATAACAAGCTCACAGTATTTTAACTATAAAGATACTTTATTAATATAGAATCAAATACGTAATTCCATTAGCATAAGAATTCACTAAACAATAACAAGTCAGTAACCATAACAAATGGTTATGAATGTTCAAATAAAACCATGTTAAGAAAAAAAGAAGAAAATAGATAGACAACCACACTACTATTCTGGGACAAGTCTGCCCGGATATTCTCTATCAGAATCGTAACCCTCTAGTTTCTTGTTCCTAGCATGCATGAATAGGTTAACATATAATTTCTTCCTGTACTGGATGATGGGGAATGGTTTGGGAATTTTGTCAAACTTTTTATGAAGAAAATGTTCAGCAAAACAAACCGTGAACATACCGCAATCACTGCAAAAACAAACAAAACATAAAAACAAATCAAACCAAACATCATACTTGGTTGAATAGTATTGGAAATGAAAAAATATAAACCTTACCCCTCAATTTGTTCAGGCAAACCTTCTGCAAACTCAAGCTCAATTAAATCCTGCTCCCCCTTCTTAATATACGGTCACTATTTAAATCAATATCTGACCTATCCTTCCAGAACCCATATTTAGACAATATTACGGGGTAAAATGAAGATGTAAGGGTCACAGACATCAATTATATTTGTTCGCATGACTGTCCTGGTTGGTTGCAAAGAATTGTAAACTACTAGATGTCTACGATGTACATTAAATATCAACAAAAACCAATGATCAGGAGCTGTCATATGAATTGGAAACAACACATAATCCACATCTACCCAAGGTGTGTTCACATCCATTAAATATTCACGAATGTATTCGACGACATCACCTACCCCAGAGAGTAGAGCCGTATCTGCATTTTTAAGAATATGTTAACGATATAAAGTAGACAACTTCGCATGAAACCAACAATCGGTAGTAGTGACCCTGATCTTAATATTGGCAGAGTGTCTAGCCAATTTCCTGAAGTAATAGAAGGCAATGTTGATATGCTGGACCAAAAAACAAACAAAAATCCATAAGCAAAAATTATAACTTTCTGATAGATGTAACCAATTTTGTATAACCTAGTGACCAAAACACATATATAAGGTAACCAAAAATAATTTATTGCAATATCAAATAAGAAAATCACTTTATAAAAACAACAAAATGGAATGAAGGGTAACACAACAGAGTTTCACAAATCAAGATACTTACATCATGGTCAAGCCACTAACCAGGAGTCTTTAAATGGTAGAACCACATTTTAGACGATATTTGAACAGACCCAAAACTGAATGCAGGTTCAATGTTATCATGATGTCCATGAAATTTTTCAGTCCTTCAATGTAAAAGAATATAAGTTAAATAAAACATATTATTTTTAAAAAAAAAACTATATTATTGTGTAACGTGAAATATTGTGTAACGTGAAATAACATACCTTTTCCTGTTATTTAACCCAATCTTGTACCATTGATCAAACAATACATCTTCAAAATGGGATGGCATACCCATGCAAACATTGGAAAATGCAGAAACACCATTGCATATTTTTGAACGAATAACATCAGAACCAGATGAAGCACCAGAACCAAACCTCGTTGTGTATGGACTCCTCAAAGCCGCACTCTTCGAAGAAGCACGAACCAGTCTAACACAAGGTTTGGACGCAATCCTCTCCACTTCAACACAATGAATTATATCCTGAGTAGTTAAAATCATTTCATCGAGCACCGAACTGTTTTGTGCCTCGATTTTACCCACCTTTATCAATTGAGAAAAAAGGACACAAATACAATAAAAATTACAAACTGACTAAGCAGTAACAAAAATAATATAATAAAGTAACCAATCCAATATATAAAGGTAACTGAGATTGAAAAAAAAACACAAACCTCAGTAGGAGTATAAACAACAATCTCTTTCCCAACAAACTGGTTTAAAATATCAAAAGTTGGATTGTCATTTGTCATGCCAACCTGTAAAACAATAATAATAATCAATGAAACAAACTCGTATAACAAATAAAAAATTAACAAATGTGTTTAACCTTATCATAATATCCACCACTGTGATCGCCACCCGTATCACCAACATCATCATCTGTTTTTAATTCAAACAGTTTTGCATCATCCGAACCATTGCCTACATCAGCGGCCTCATCAGATTTAGCATCATCATCGAACCCATTACCATTATTGGGGCCTTTCGAACCATCATCATCATCGCCACCATCATTCCCACCGTCACTAACATCAGGGCGGCCACGTAAATTCTTTCTCAACATCTTACTAATGTCCCTGCAAATCTCGATACGAAAAACATGTAATTCTTCCTTCAAATCAGCCCCCAACTCCTCAATGCCTTTCTTGACTTCAACCAACTTCTTCTCCAAAGGGTCACCCGTGCATCTACAATATTTTTGACATCAGAAACGTAAAAACCCAGATCTTCACCCTTTGTGTTTTTATCCTCTTTTATATACTGATCATTGGACCCACCATCATGTCCATGTAAAAACTGAAAACCGCCCAAATCCAACTGATCCTTCTCATCAGCCGTAGGAATGAGCATTTGAATCTTCAGCTGAAACAGAGTGTGAATAGTAAATATAACACCTTTAAAATATTGAACAATCAAAAGAAACAAAAAAGTACACGAAAAACAAAAACTTAATATTAGTAACTAGATGTATACATAATGGTAACCAAACATAATATAAATGGTAACCAATATACCTGTCCAGAACCAAAACCTATATCATTCAACTTGTCAAATGTAATAGCCTTCCCTACTTCCTTCCATCTAAATAATCTAACTTCTGACGGATGATCATCAATACATAAACACTGGTCTTTAAGAGTAATAATTGTTTCAAACAAAAAAACTTGGAAAACATAGGGCAATCCATTCAACTTATAATATCTACAATAATTGTCCTTGTAAAAATTGAATGTTACACACCCATTCCTGCCCTTCTTTAACTGTCCCTTCACAGCAACGGATAAAGACCTCTTCATCTGTTCAAAGGCGATTTTCCCCCAAGGGTAACTATCAAATTCGCCATAAGATAAAAAATTAAGCAATACCTCATCAACGTGATTTTCTAAAAAAGTAGCTAGTATGAAATTGAAAACCAGGAATATAACAGACATCCTGACAGCCTCCTCATCAATATCAAATACAGCCCCACGATATATCTTCCCGATACTAGAACGGGTAACAACCTCGTCTCCAAAAAACTTTACCACTAACTGATTTTCTCCTCCCTTGAATGCAGAAATGTCCTCATCTCCTTGCCCACGCAAACCAGAAATTAAACAAAATTCGGGTAACCCAAAATTTTTTTTTTTCACCAAACAAGAACGACATTTCCCCCTTATCCCTTTGATAAATTTCTCTAACCAAAGCCTGATGAATTAACTGTGAAAATATTTACAACACACTAACATTTATAAATTTCACAAAACAAGTCAACTGAAGCTTTTCTAATTGATTTACAGTCAATTTCTTCATGATGACACTAGGCACCTCCATATCAGACCAATAAATGATTTTTGCAGTGAAATTGCGTTGGCGCTCATTGTAATATAGATCCCAAAACTGCATATACAATACATTACCACAAAAAAAACTATCAGCGGTATCCAGTTATATAATAACTAATAACCAAAACACAATCAGCAGGTTTCCAAACACAATTTAAACAACCTAAATTAGTGTACAAAAAGTACTTAGTAACCAAAACATACTATGACAGTAACCAACACTAAAATTGAAGGGTATATAACCATTTAACAAATTTTCATTCACCAGTAACCAAATATAACATCACCATTTCCCAAAACAAATTTAGAAGTACCCATAAACAACTAAGGATTCCATATTTTTAAAAATAATTTAAATAGCACACCTTGAGATGATTTTGTCGGGGGATATATTCGCGCTAGAAAATTTTTCCACAACTTCAGCTTCATTACCATCTTTGTTTGCAGAATCTTCAAAATCAGAATCCGAATCCAGTAATTCCTTGCGCACCTTTAAAACCTATCTCACCGATTTTTTATCCTTCAAAGGGGATTTAATAACTACCTTCTTCCCCTGCAGAGGGGACTTAACCACACCATCCTCCACATTTTTCTTCCCACCCCTACTATAATCAACCTCCATACTTCTTTTCCTCTTCCCATCATTTTTCTTAACAACAACCCCCCCCCCCCCAACATTCTTCCTCGTATTAACCATCCTTAGAAAACTACAAGAACATTAAAACAAGTTCAAAACTTTTAATCTCATATCCAACGAAATAACACTGCAAATGGATGTGTAAATTATAATAAATAAAATATCCAATTTCTTGGAAACATATTAATTGAGGAAGTAGCATCTTACATCAAATTAATCTACAAACTAAATTGGAAAAATTGATCAGAAAAAAACAGACAGGGATGAACTGATTGTGCGAAATCAAGAAAATTTTGTAATACTTTATTTATCTAATTCAAGTAATGTGGCAACAAAAGCAACAAAAAAGTTATCCATCTTTGCTTTAAAAATCCTCAAAACCACTCAATTAAATTGATAAAAACATAATTTTCTGAATATTCACAGTTAAAAAATATATTAAAAAAGAAAAAAGCCTCGCAATTAATTTCTGTCCTAAAACTGTATCTAGTGAGGTTCATAAGAACCAAACATATGTTCTTTCTTACTACAACATTACTGGTACAAAATCAAAAATTGATGCACATATTCAGAGTTGGAACCAAATTAACACTCTTGCATAAATCAAAAAACTAAGAAGTAAAAATTGGTTTCCAAGTTCCCAAATTTCAAAATAAGGGTTTCAAACTGAAGAAGCTTCAATCAAAAAAGTTATAGGTTCGGCTTCTAGATTGCTATCATGAAAAGACAATGGTTATAGAAACTAAACAAACCTGAATAGGCGAGTGGAAGATCGTCAACAATCACACCCAAACCAAAGGAAGCAGCGGCAAAGATGGAGATGAAATACGCCTAAAAAGAACGAAATAACCCTTGCAAAGCAAAAATTGGTTTCCAAGTTCCCAAATACCAAAATAAATGTTTCCAACGAAAGAATCTTCAATTAACAAGATTATAGACACGAACAGGTTACCGATTCAAAAATATGCAACCCCTATAAACATGGGCCATATCAGTAACTCATTAAATCACTCAACTAAATAAAAGGGATAAGAATGTACTGTTTCTGTAAATAAAATATTGCATATGCACTAATTTTATTTATACACTATTTTTGTAATATTTTATTAAAAGGTACTATAATATGTAATTGTTTCGATTTTTTTATGTTTTCAAAAATCCACCCAACCCATAGCCCACTTAAATTTAATTTGGAGCATGAATTTATACTTTTAAAAATTCAAAAAACCCGAGCCTGCTCAAACCTGCCCAATGAAATTTCTTAACATGTGCCCTTAGGGCACATGATAAGCACACAGTTCAAGAGAATATTCTCTTAAATTGTGTACATATTCCCTTGAACTTGGTACAAATACAGAAATCAAGGGAATATGCACAAAGTTTAAGAGAATATTCTCTTGAACTGCATGCTTAGTATGTGTGGGCACATGTTAAAAGGACCCATATATGATACTTAGGTGGAGGCAAAGCCCAATTTTCAGATTTCCTTGTGAATCCTTGCACCTTGATAGGGACAATGGCTCAAAGACAAATTCGAATTTTTTTGGGTATAGTATTATAAGAGTCCTTCTAGGCAAACCAAAAACTTGGAGAGAAAAATTGGACCGAACTGTCCGATTGTTCGCTGAAATAAATTTATTTTGTTCTTCCGGTCCAATTTACCTGTTCGCATATAATTATTCGTATTATAATAGTCAAAGTTGGGCGATCCGGCCGCCCCAAGTGCTCTTATTGATTTTTTGTGGACATCCATTGACAATGGAATGCACAACTCTAAATTTTTAAGCACTCATCCCTCGTCATTGTGTATCTGCGTGTGAATTTAATACTTCCCAATCAATTCAGCTGCAATAACAAACCCTTCTTTCTTCAATAATTGACTACTCTTTCCACTTGCGATATGCAATTCCCAAAATAAGTCGCAATCCATGGGAATAACGAATACCTCAATTTTATAAATAAGATTATTTTTGTGACATGTAACTACCTATGCCAACCTAGATTTGGCTTAGATCTATTTTAGTGGAGAAAAAGTGAATTTAGAACTTAGATTTTCTGTCCTATCTAACTTAGGAGGTACTGTTTGTTACCAATCATTTAAAGTAGTCATCTTAAATACCTGGTAATGTGAGCTTATCATTTTTATAAATCATGTTTGTTATATTAGTAATTTTATATATATTTCAGTAATCAGATACTCGATAAAGTGTCAAGATTCTTAATAATCAGATGACCAAAAAATAGGCGGTAATATAAAATTACCACATAGTGGCCATCTTAAAATTTTTGTTTAGACACAATTACCCTTTATATTCAATAATTGGGACATAAATATCCTTATTAATTAGTCACATAATTTATATTTATTTGTTAACATGTTTAGTTTAACTAAAATAACTCATTGTCCGTATGAAATATGTGATGTTGTTTGTTATTTATTATTATAAGTTTAATTTATTATTGACATATTTGAAAATTTTGTGTTCACTAATTAAATTAATCATGAATTGTTATTGTTAGTTCCCAAAGGCACAATAGTTATCTAGAAAGGGGGTGGAATAGATATTTTAAAATTTTCTTTGTTTTAAAATACTTTTCCGTATACTGACAGCAACGGAATATATGTTTGTTCCCCTTTAAGATAATGCAATGATAGTTTGATAAGCAGTTATAACAGATATAGCAGTTATAGCAGTTAATGAGAGGCAATGAGATACAGAGGTTTTAAGTGGTTCAGAGCACACAAAGCTCCTAGTTCACTCTTCTACTCCACGAGTAGAAAATCCACTAAGGATATCTCTTACAACTTGAATCACTTAGATTCCTTCAAGGCCAGCAGCCTTGGAACTTCTCTAGTTCACTTAGAACTCTTCAAGATCAACAATCTTGGAACTTCTCTTAGTTCACTTAGAACTCTTCAAGTCCTTCTGACTTGGTACACCTTAGATTGAGAGTTGTATTATGGGGTGTGCTACTCAATTGTAATTAAGCATCAGTTGTGAAGAACTAAGTAGCGAAGCAAGCTTTCCTTCTTTCAGGATCGTAGAGTGTTTTCGTTGAGTGCTCTTGAGCGTTCTGAGCTATCTTTTGTTTCTTGTTTGCTTGCTTGCTTAATCTGAATCCTTGTTTGATTTTCTTGATAAGTAACCTTTGAAATCTATCCGTTGAAGGCGTCCGTTGTAGCATTAAATGCTTCAGACAGTTCTGTGCACTTGATGTTGACTTCCTGCTTTCCTGCTGCACAGCCGACTGGCCCACTGACACAGCAGACTACAATCTCACCTAACACCTGAAAAGATATTTTTCAGCAGGCTTTTAGTCTTTTCCTTAGCTTCTTCAATACGCTTCTTTGATATACACTAAGAATGAATGTAGCATCATTGGGACCATCAATTTGTCAACGTCTCTTAGCCTTTCTTCATTTGTTACTCTTCCTCCTTCATCAGATAGACAAACTTTGATGCTGACAAGAGGGTCACCACGATCGTGGTTTTTGTACCATGATCGTTGTGTGTTGTCTTGCACAGGCTGAACTCAGTCTTGATCGTAGAGAACACTACAATTTATCTTAAGCTCTTTGGTAGACTACGATTCCTTCTTGCTTGTCTAGCAGACTCCACGCTTCCAAAAGCACACTGCGATTCTTAACTTGTCTCGGCAGGCACTCGGATCTTCTCCACGATTCTCAGTGTGGCTTCTAAGGGCAAACTACGATTTCTGGACATCTTCATTTAAGCTCCACGATTCTGTCTTGGCTTCTGCAGACTGGCTTTTGACGGACTACGATTCTGTCAAGCCTAATAATTATATCTCAAAATAGATCAACCTAACAGTTTTGATCTCTCTTCTATACATTCATTTACAAAATGATAAACATTAAAGCTCAGATCAACCTAACAATTTTGATCTATCATCTAAGTCCTTGTACATATGATCTTTGAAGGACTTTACACTTAAGCATTTATATTTACTTTCAATATCAAATTTGAATATGCAATTCCTAACAGTTATTAATAAACACATCAAATTTTTTTAATATGATTTACTAAGTAATACTGAATTAATTAGTTCGATAGTACTTTCATAATTATTGATTACATTTGACAATAATCATTCAACTAAATTGAGAAAACATGGTTTGCAGGAGAAGTATTCCACCCATTTGAAAAAGAGAAGTGCACGGAATTGTTTTTAAAAAAAAAGAATTTCAATTCAAATTGCTGACCTCCATCCCATTTTATCACATGCTTATATATTATAATAATATTAGTATTTAAACAATTATGATTTATAAAATTAAAATATATTATAATAATATATTTGAATGAATATTTTATCGGATGAGATAATTATAACTCCACAGAAAAATATGTCAAACTTTCAACAAATATCTCCTGCTAAATTCCTCCATTTATAAAATTGAACCAATATTTATCATTAATTATCATATTTTTATTCATCAATTATTATTCACAATTAATATTACAGAATCACAATACTGACAACCAGGTTGTTCCCAGGAAAGAGGGTGTTTTCCGATAAGGATTTATTCTTATTGGCGCGCAATTATATAACTTAACCCCTTTCCTAGACAGAACTTTTTAGACATTGCCAATAATGCTATCTAATAATATTATTTAAATAATATGAATTACTGTGTTGTGACAATTATTGATTTAATAATATAAAATATTGTGCAGATATTACTGTAACAATTATTGAATCAATAATTGAGATACTATATAACAACTACTGTGACAATTATTGAATATTAAGTGATGTGACGCCCCCAAACCGGGGTTCCTCTCTTTCCTCGGATCCGGTGCAGTCACGATACTATTATCGCGGAACTATTACATCTTTTATTCATTACTAAAAGAATATAATTTTGCTTATTACAATTTAGAATATAAATTTTATTCATATCTAGGATCTCGTATAATGACTCCAAACTTTTACAAGTTACAATCTTGGTCATTTACCATTCCTGTCTTATATCATGTTCGATATTATAAAAATGTGGAATAGCTTAAACTTTTTTAATTCTCTTGAATAAAATCTTTTATTGATTCCATAACTTTGAATCAATTACAATTCTCGAATCAACTATAAAATATGATTCATTCTATTTGAGTTATCGTATAACGTTTACAACTCGACTTGATATACTCTATGTATTAACTAATACATCTTTACAGTACGACAAGTTTTAAACAATGTAAACAAATATCAATTACAACTCTTAGAACCTAAACAGGATTCAAGCGATAATATAAATAGTATTCTTCGTTGCGATACTATCTATCTTTATCAATCAAGAAGCACAAAATCTTTGTTGTAAGTCCTTAACCTGCAAAAGTGGTTATTTGCAAGAGTGAGCTCGACAGCTCAGCAATTCTAACAGTTTTCATGCATCACATAGCATACAACATCATACTCAGTTCATGTATTTATAAATAATTTATATTTACTACGCATGTTACTTCTCACATAACAAATATATCATCAAAGATCAACTTTTAATCTCATATACATCTCATATACAGTTCATATATAAGTTCACATCATCACAGCATAATATAATTCAACTTACAGTTATTGAATTCATATATCAAATAGGAACTGAAAGACTTGCCTGATTCGTAGTTTAACAACTACGACTTAACTGCTTATAGATATTTGCACTTCGTGTAATCCTACACAGTTATATTAATCATAGAGATTACACTTATCAGTTATATACTACCATACATTCTCAATATAATAATTAGTATTACATTATTTTTTATCTTGGCTCTTAGAACCTTGTTTCACTTTCTTATTATACGCTTAGTATAGCTAGGTACGTATAGATATATCTCAACAATACATACTTACTATCATCCTTCATATACATGTATCACACACTTAACTAAAGGTGTTTGACATATTTTTAAAACTTATATGATCCTTATTATTCATACGTTTCTCAAAACTTAACGGAATTATAGTTTCCGAGTTTTATATAACCATTGAACAAATCAACACTTAATACATCATTAAGATTCTATTTTATAACTCAGAAATAATAATGTAAACATGCTACTATGTTCATCATGTATATATATTTATAAGGGCATTAACTCAAGTTTTAAAGCCTAGCATGTTCGTTCAAATCAAATTCAAAGTTACATGGTTTTCATGTCGGACTTTCATATACCTTAAGTAATTCAAGTCCATGCTTCAAGGTCAACTACTAAGGTCAGGTTATCACATAACAAGGCTAATTAATACTAAGTAGGCATGCTGGTGCTTATACTACACATGTATACTTAATCACATAGTCTGTGCTTTAGAAATTCATTTTCTTGAATATGTGTGCATAGGTGATATCCACGTTTCATCATAGGATGCTCATGTCAACACATCTATAAGCATAATGACATCTTAATGCATATGCTTTCATGATCATAACATAATTCATATGGTAATTGATGTCCTTAGCTTTCACACTCTAAGCTTTTTATTGGAAATCACACTAAGTCAACAAAGGCATCATAGTACATGCAAGGCATCTCGATATATATTTCAAATGCACTAGAAACTCATATTTAAACCACAGAAATATTCTCATATGGTCAGAATCTAAAAGATATTAGTCTTGGTCAAGTTCGTTTTTGAAAGTCTTAAGTTTCTTGTTTCGGAAAATTGTCTTAACTTCCAATACTAGTGTACGATTAATACTTTAAGCATGCATTTCATGTCAATATAAATCATACTATCATGTTTAAAATATCAGATTATATACATATTACATATGTGTCTAAGTTCACAATCGAAACTATAAGTTTCATTTCAAAACTATAAGTTTTTCTTCAATCGTGTGTACTAATATCGTTAAACATGCTCATTTCATATCAAAGTAATCATATATGTATGTTATCTATGTCCACATGCTTGTTTTAATTATATATCGCATGCTAGCACTTAACTGTACTTAACAGAAAACAGAAATCAAAGTTTCTGGTTCAGGCCTGGAGCCAGTTCAAAACTGGCGCAACTGCGCAGGGTTCTGGCCAAAGGCAGACACAGGCTGCTTCGGCAGTTCTGCTAACCCATCTCAGAAAACAGTTACGAATTCTATCTTAGCCATGCTATAATACATTCCTATCATGTTTATAATCTTTATATACCACTTAACAACATCTCTCAAATCAATTAACATCCAATTCAAATGAAATCAAGAATTAAGAATTTGGGAATTTTACAGAAAATGAAGAACAAGGATATAATGTTATACCTCTGTTAAACACTTGAGCTGCTAAAGCAATTCTTAGTCTCCTTCACAATGACAGTATACTCACTCTCTATAATTTCCTTAGCAATATAATTCTCAGCAATTGAAATAGAGAAGGAAGAGAGCTCTTATATAGGCAATTGAATACACGGTTCATGACTTTGCTTACCATTTCAAAACAATGGATGAAGCAATTATCTAATGGTTAGCAAGTAGTTGGTGAGGAGTTGGTGATTCTCATCATGAATCCCATTCCCCTTGAAATCATATGCTAGACTTTGATGAATTTGAGAGAAGAGTATAGGGTAGCTAGCCATGTGTGTATACACGTGAAGAAGAATTGGGCACTCAATGTTGGACAAATAATGAAACTCAGCAATTTGCAATTCATATATACTACCACACTTGGGTTATATATATACATTACATACCATGTATACTTAGATTATTAGTTGTGTCACAATGTAGTCCCAATAACCAATTATTATTACCAAGTAGAAATTTTAACTTGCACATATATAATCTATGTACATTTCATTAACACTGAGTATAATACAATTGGGTATCATCTCATTTACTATCCCAACTCTATTATTCCAATTAAATTAAATTATCGAAATCCTTATCATGTTACGTATGCGATAATATTTTGTAACTCACGTAATGAAATTAATCTTACGATATAGTCTATATATATATATATATATATATATATATATATATATATATATATATATATATATATATAACATATGCGTAACTACTATATGTCATACTTTTAATAATCACATCCTTTGCACATATCAACTAGTTGAGCAATTATAATCATATTAATAATCTACTCGTTTATTTATTAATAATGACTTATCTTATCAATTAATTAATAATAATAATAATTAATCCATCCCTCATCAATCAATGTAATTATTAATCTCCATAACAATTAATTAACATTTATATAGTTAATTATCACGTTAAATAAATATAAATCTTATTACATTTATAAACAAGTTGCTTATTATTATTCTATTATTTGTAATAATAATAATCAACACATCATCATTTAATCCTTATTAATATTCTATATAGCAATAACGATTAATATTCGATTAATCGTTCACGTAGAAATTCCTTCATTAATTTACCCTTATCAATATTATTAGGCGAGAAATAACCATATTCTTTAATAATTTAATAAGTACAATTCTTATTATATTTACAACCAATATACTTATCATCATGCTATCGTTCGCAATAATAATATTTCATCATACCAATTAACAATTAATATAGATTAATTGTTTAATTAATAATTCCTCCATCCTTGAATTAATTAATTCATTGTCAGATCTATTTTCATGCCACACAAGGCATATTTCACAAGCTCGATCTTAAGCTTCTCTCATTCTCAACACTTACTATTCTTTTAATATAATATTTGTGTGACTCAAGCATTTAAATGCTAAGCTACCTCAATATGTATAACCTTTATGCTTATAACAATTAATATATATTTTATTAACCATTATAAATAATAATATACACGATAAAATAATAACTTAAGTTATTTAATACATTAAAATAACTCAATTTTCTTTTATTAATTAACTCTCTCGAAAATACATTAGAAATTATGTATTTTACCATAATATAACATATTATGTTTCCTCCAAATAAAGACATTCATTATTAGAAAATACTTTATTTATTGACTCAAGATATTATAATTAATATAATATCGAACAATTACATGTGCGACACATGTACATATATTATATATAGAAAATAGAGAGTAAGTTTATTTTCTATTATAATAAATTATTTTCATCAATTTATTTACATATAGCAAAAATCTTTCAATATATTTACCATATAATTAATCATACATTTTACCTTATACAAAGGCATATAAGGTCATGTTATAACAGTCTCCTATTTATTAAAATAATTCATTATTAGAAATTATTTCAATATTCTTTATTAGAAATATATAATAATTATTTCTCTTTCTTTTTATAAATTGTCCCCAAAATAATTTCTTCAAATATTAAATATTCATTTAAAGATATAATAATTTTCATCTCCCTTTAATAACGTATATATATTTAACGTTATTAGACTTTCTCACATATTATCATTCTGAGTAATATATATAAGTATTAACTATAATCACGTATTCAACACATATATTAATTCTCTCCTTTACTTAAGTAAATTAAACACTGTACTATATCATCATAGTTAATTAAGGTTCAATACTCACATTATATTATTCCATAATATAACTCCCAACTTAAATTAACTAATATTTATTCTTATTAGTTAATTCCTTAATTAACTCATGCTTCACTATCCAAACCTATTCACGGATAGCTTAAGTGCTATTAATAACCTATATTATATAACATACTAGTTATTAATACATATACATAAGAATATGGTGATTATACATTAAGAATATTTAATGTCACCAATTTACTATGATAAAATAATTCTATAAATTATTTAATATCGATACGAATTTATCCACTTCCTTTATTTCCACTGAATCGTCTCTACGCTAAATAACAAATATATATTAATAGTATATTTATAAATCACAAAAACACATATTACATAGTCCATATTACCCTATGTAATATAATACCACATACCTCATATCACATATATATACTCTTATTCGAACCCATCTCACAGTTTAAGAATTTTATTTATTAAATCCTTATTTAATAATTTCTGAAAATTCGGGTTCTTACAAGTGACTTCTTACGTAAGAATCAATAATCAGAGATACTGTGCAATACCGCGTACTACTGTGAAATAACGCGTATTACTGTACTTTTATCACCGAGTATTTCAACAATTAACGGTAAAAGTTCCGCCGTCAATTTTTAGAAAACTTATTTTTGTCGTTTTCTTCATCCGACAGTTTTCTGTTATGGGTCTCACCAATGATTGCGCCGTCGTACGAATATTCCCCGATAAAAAGAATATTTCCCGACCAAACGAATATTTTATGACAACTTGCTTACTTTATAAAATTTGCACATATCACCCATAACTATCACATTTATCAAATCAACACCTAATTATTTAAAATAATATATAGAGAAAATTAAATTTTATTCATAAAAAGTTGGGGTCTTACAATTTTAGCAAAATATCAATATTAGAAGAAATATATTCAATAATTTTGAATTTATACAAAATACTTACAATAAAAATTACCGATAATTACATATTTTCTCTCAAATAAATATGTTACAGAATGACCATTTTTTATTATCAATAATCATATACCCACTAATGTGTGTTTAAGTGGATATGAATCATGACGTGTAACAAATACTTCGTTAGTTAAAAGAAGCATCAATTGGCTTTTTGGAGATCAGAAGTCATTAACAAAGATTCCTTTCAAACAACCAAGGGAATCTTCAGTGCATATATGCAATGAATTTGTTAACGTGTGCTCTTAGGACACATACTAAACATACAGTTTAAGAAAATATTTCTTTGAATTATATGCATATTCTCTTAAATTTAATACAAATGCAAAAAAAAGAATATGTACGCAATTCAAGATAATATTCTTTTGAACTGTGTGCTTAGCATATATTTTAAGGGCAATTTGAGGACCCAATAACTGAGACACCCACTACACTTTACTCTTTAACAATTATTAAAGTGATCTTCTTGTTGCTTACTGCAATTGCGTCCTTCTCACATGTAGCATATATTTTTTTGTTATATATCAAAATTATAGTCTTGTGGAAGAGTCGTGATGGACAAGAGTTTTTGGCCCGGGCGTTAATAATTAATTAATTGCATCATATCATCATCATCATATGGCGGCTGCCACCACCACCTACACGGTGACTGTGCTCGAAAACTGCCGAGTCTCGCCGCCGCCGACCACCATGGCCGATACCTCTCTCCCCCTCACCCTTTTTTAACATAATATGGCAAATATTTCATCCGATGAGCCGTGTTCTCTTCTATGATTTCCCATGCTCCACAACCAACTTCACACATACCGATGCTCCCAGTCTCAAGAATTCATTATCCCTTACTCTCAAACACTTCTTTCCATTGACCGGTAATTTTATAACGCCTCCAAATATTTCAATCACCACCAGGCACCAACCCTCAAATTCGTTACTTGGATGGCGACTCTGTTTCACTAATATTCGCCGAGTGTACCAATGCCGATTTTAATCATCTTTCGGGAAATCACGCTCGAGACGCTATTTCCTGACCATGGCATCAGTATTGGATTCACAAATTCCCACGTCGTTGTCGATGGAAGAACCATGTTCAATTTCGTCAGAGCATGGGCTTCATTTGCTAAACAACAACTCCACATCAAAGATGTGATCATAATCACGATGCACCATCATCGTTCCACCTCCTATTTTATGATAGGGAGGTGATCAAAGACCCCAAGGGCCTCACTACTATTTATAGGAGAGGACTAATTGAGCATCAAGAAGCTGCTCCTCAACATCCTCCGGCGGCTTCAATTATTAACAAGGCTCGAGCCACATTTTTCATGTATCGGCCTGATATCCAAGCCCTTAAGGAATTGGTTTTGACCAAACTACCAGCATTAGCACATGTATCATCTATTACGGTAGTGTGTGCTTACCTATGGCCTTGTATGGCAAAAACACGGGCAGCTATTGGCGAGGTGGTGCAAGATGAAGATGAACCTCAGCACTTCGTAGTTGCTATAGATTGTCGTGCTCGTTTGAATCCTCCAATACCTGCAGCCTATTTTGGGAATTGCTTAATGCTTGCTGTTTCACACGAGAAGAGCACACAATTAGTGGGAGAAGGCGGCTTTTTTATGGCAGCTGAATTGATTGGAGAAGCTCTTCATAAAAAGGTGCACAATAAAGAGGAGGAGGGAGGAGTCTTGAAAGGCGCAGAGGTGTTATTTGCGGAAGTTGAAGGAACGATCAAAGGGGAATGGGGAATGGGCGTTGCCAGTTCTCCAAGTTTGGACTATTACACTATAGATTTTGGTTTGGGTAAGCCCAAAAAGTTTGAATTTGTTTCGGAGCCATGCTCCCTTTCAAGGAGCAAGGATTCGGAAGGTGGTGGAGATATTGAAATCGGGCTGTGCTTACCTAAGAATGAGATGGATGTTTTCCCTACTATCTTTGCCAAGGGGATACGAGACATGTACGTGTAACAATTCGTGATACCAAATTTAAGGTTGAAGAAGCAGATGGAGAAGGTATGTAGGTATATGTGTTGTGTTCACAAAATTATGATCTAAGATTTAAGTAGTTAATGATGGCGAGCGTTCATTTATGTTCATCAAATAGTGTCCCATGTTAAATAATTTTGATGCCAATGTTGGCATCAAAATAATACTTATGTTATTACCACATTGGTTATGTTCAGTAAACCTATGTTATTGCATTTAAGGCATATGTTAATCGTGAAACACCAAAGCTAATTTTCCTAATTTTGGACTGGGATTGGTGGTATTGCTCTGTTGCTGCTGGTGTTGGTGTTGTTCTTTGATAATGGGAGCCTCTCGATCTCAAGGAATTGATGTACAAAACGCTCTTTGTAAGTTTTTAAAAACATCTCATCTAGAACCACGAGACAAGAGTTATCGTTGGGCCAGAACTATAAGGCTAAAACTTCTCAGCTTTTCTCCTCGTGTTTTTCTTGGTTTGTTGTAGGGATAAATATGATGGAGAAGAAGATAACTACTTTTATGAGATTTGGTTTAATATGAGAGAAGACATAAGGAGACGTTACAATGCCTCAATATTTGACTTAGAATTGATAATGAAGACAAATCACTCTCTTATCTATCTATATATCCAATGCCTCAATATTTGACATTTCCTTCTCCTTCTACCTATACTATATTATACTTGTTGTCTCTCCTTTATGTTTCTTTTGTTGGTGTCGCCCGCCCCTTTCTTTCCTCACCCATTAATAGTGTCGCCCACCTTTTTCTTTTCTCACCAAACATTTTGTGCTGCCCACCGCCCATTGTGACCTTAGCATTCCTTCTCTCTCCTCAGATTTGTGGCTATAAAAAGGCAGCCAAATGCATAAAGGAAACACACCAAAGTTCTCCATCCGAGAGTAAACCCACCCGGGAGGATGGAAAAAAAGAGGGAGGATAGAAAAAAAGAGGGAAGAAAAGGAAAGAAGAAAAAAAGAGAAAATAGAGAGAGAAAGATAGTTCAAATAAAATAGTATTTTATTTGGGTTCCATCACATAGTTATTGTGATGAAGTAATGTACTCAAATTAAGATATCTTTGTATTCTCTCATATTATTATAGTGAATTTTTCGGAGATCGTCCCGTGGTTTTTATCTTTTAGTTTTAGAGGGTTTTTCACGTAAAATTTTGGTGTCTTGTGCTTGGTTATTTACTTCATTATTTTCTGCAGTGGTTGTTATTTTGGTGGAACTGCGAATTTAATCTATTTGGCATATACTGATATTTTATCCATTTAATTTATTAAAGACAACAATATTTGGGAGGTGATTTTTCCCAACAGCTGGTATCAGAGTTAAGGTTATTTGCTCGGTTGTTTTTGATAAATTTTATGAAGGAATCAGTTGGAGCCATGATTAAATTGACATCTTCAAATTTTTTGATCTGGAAACCCAGAATGGAGGATATCCATTATTGCAAGGATTTGTATGATCCGTTGGAGCTCGAGGGAAAGAAACTCGCGGCTAAATCTGAGGCTGATTGGAAAAAGATGAACACGAAGACTATTGGTCATATCAGACAATGGATTGATCAAAGTGTGTTCCACCATGTTTCGCAGGAGACGAATTCTCATACAGTACTATGGATAACACTAGAGTCTATGTACGAGAAGAAGAATGCACAAAATAAAACTTTTGTGATTCGGAAAATTGTGAACCTGAAGTACAAAGATGGGAGCAGTGTTCCAATGCATATGAGTGAGTTCCAAGGCTTGGTGAACCAGCTATCCACCATGAAGTTGAATCTTGATAATGAGATTCAGGCTCTTTTACTTCTCAGTTCATTGTCAAACAGCTGGGAGACTTTGGTGGTGTCTCTAAGTAATTCTGCTCCGAAAGAAAAGCTGACTATGCAGATGGTCAAGGACAGTCTCCATAATGAAGAGACAAGACGAAAGGAGCAAGGTGTGAATTTTAAGACACAAACACAAGTTTTCGTCGCACAGAGTAGCGAGAGAAACAGAGAGAAGAGCTCTCCTGAAGATGACAAATCCAGGAGAAGGTTGAAAGGAAAAGAGATCATTTGTTTTCACTGCTAGACACCTTGGCATATAAGACGAGAGTGCAGATTCTTAAAGAAGGAACAGTGTAATGAAAAAGATGAGGATAAGGATTCGATTGTGTATCTATCCGACGTTAATGTAGTCATTGTTAGTGATGGTAAACCCAAGTGCCAAGTTAATGAATGGGTTATTGATTCAGGTGCTTCGTTCCATGCTACTTCGCGTGGTGAGATCTTCACATCCTACACTAGTGGTGATTTTGCCTATATACGAATGGGAAATGGTAGTGTATCCAAGGTTATCGGCATTGGAGATATTTATTTGAAGACTAACAATAGTGGCATATTGATGCTTAGAGAAGTCAGACATGTTCCCGATATCCATCTTAATTTGATGTCTACTGATAAGCTTGATGAGAATAGTTATAGCATTTCCTTTGGTGAAAGTCAGTGGAAGCTCACTAAAGGGTCTCTAGTGGTGACTAGAGGAAAGAAGGTAGACACTCTTTACACGATGCAAGTGCATGTGGAGGGTGCTGAAGATGGGGGAGCAAAGTGCAAAAGGATGTGGTTCAAAGCCATACAAGATGGAAGAAAAGCCTTGCATGAGAATCACGAGAAGAAAACTTTTGCTTTAAATGGGTACCAAAAGTTAAGAAGGAAAGTGATAGCTCGCAGTCAGGGTACAAAGAAGTTGTGAAAGAATTTGACAAGCAAAAATCTGTCAAGTTTGAGTTAGATCCTCCCATCAAGAAGAGTCATGTCGATGAGATAAAGTCGGACATGAAGAAAGTTACAAATTCCAAGAAGCTTGAGTTGAGTCAAGACTTCGTTGGGATTAACTCCAAGTGAGGAGTTGTGGTTTGATGTGCAAATTCAGTCTTGGAAGGTTATACAGAAGCAGACATAGCAGGTTTCGAAGAGAAGAAGTCTACTTCGGGGGTATTGTTTACTTTTGCAGGGAGAGCCGTGTTATGGCAGTCCAAGTTGCAGAAGTGTATTGCTTTGTCTACTACTGAGTTGACAACGAAATATTGTGGTTTCTTCAAGAGTTGGATTTGACACAGGAATCGACTCCAAGTAACGGAGTCGTGGTGAATACCTCCTCTAATGGGTTTGAAGGGGGAGATTGTTTGTGCTGCCCACCACCCATTGTGACCTTAGCATTCCTTCTCTCTCCTCAGATTTGTGGCTATAAAAAGGCAGCCAAATGCATAAGGAAAACACACCAAAGTTCTCCATCCGAGAGTAATCCCACCAGGGAGGGTGGAAGAAAAGAGGGAAGAAAAAGAAAGAAGAAAAAGAGAGAAAATAGAGAGAGAAAGATAGTTCAAATAAAATGGTGTTTTATTTGAGTTCCATCACATAGTTATTGTGATAAAGTAATTTGAGTTTGTACTCAAATTAAGATATCTTTGTATTCTCTCAGATTATTATAGTGGATTTTTTGGAGATCGTCCCGTGGTTTTTGCCTCTTAGTTTTAGAGGATTTTGCACGTAAAATCTTGGTATCTTGTGCTTGGTTATTTACTTCATTATTTCCTGCAATGGTTGTTATTTTGATGGAACTGCAGATTTAATCTGTTTGGCATATATTGATATTTTATCTATTTAATTTATCAAAGACAACAGTATTTGGGAGGTGATTTTTCCCAACATCTTTATCTGTCAATAGACCCACCCCAAAAGATCAGGACTTGGATCCTCTCCATTTCAAATGAATTGAGACTCTCCATTTCATGGTCCAGATTTAAAATGTGTGCTCTTTCTTCTGTCAGAATGATGTCACATTCCAACACATTTTAAATCTGAATCATGATATGAAGAGTCTCCATTCACTTCAATGGAGAGGATTCTGGTCCGATGAGGACCTCTGTAAAACAATTCGTGAATTATTTATTAGTGATAATCGATGTGGCCTGAACTTGTATTGTATCTTGATGCCAACGTTCTTCAATTATTTATTTTGCAATTGCTTCCCTTAGTTGTTTAAGGAAGCCAAATACGCGCATGTTTTGTTTTTAGCATGAGCTTTTTTGTTTTTGCTTTTAATTTTGCTATTGCTATTGCTATTGTTATTGTTATTGTTATTGTTATTTACTTCTTCTGCACACTGTAGCTACTATTTCTCAACAATATTACCTAATAAGAAATATATCTGTTTCTATTTTCAAGTAGTGGTGTCAATATGATACTCCCTCTCTTCCACAAGAAAAAAATCTTGTCCACTAAAATTTTTCGTTTCACAAAAATATTTACTTTTTAATGATCATGATACAAAAATAAAATAATTAACCCAATGTCTTCATATTTCTCATCATAATTTCACTATCATACTATAATGCTAAACTAACAACTTATCACTTTTTTGAGGTATACATAAAACAAAAATATATCATTTATGGAAGGAATATATATATATATATATATATATATATATCATTTGAATTCATAAATTTTACAAATGTAACTCTTTTTAGGGATGGAATGGAGCAATATATTTAAGTCGTGGGCTTATTCAGAGATGTGATTAATGTAGGCTCTGGTAAGCAAATGCAAACTTAGGTTGTTTAAGAGCCATTGAATGTTGGGATTCAAATCTTCAATAGGATATCTGTAAATTTATCTTCTTTTTAAACAATGTTGTCCAATTATTTACTGTTAACTATACATACATATATATATATGGGAAAAATATATGTACACAGCTGTGTAATACACAGTCGGCTATGATGACGGTTTTTTTGGGTATAGCAACGGTTTCACCCGTCACCATAGCTATTCTGGGCTACGGCGAAGGGTGAACCATCGCCATAGCCCAAAAAACCCGTCTCCATAGCCCGACTTGTAATACATAGTTGTGTGTGTGTGTGTGTGTATATATATATACATATATATATATATATATATATATATGGTGAATGATCCATAGCATCTAGTTACTATGGATGAAAAATTGGCATATACGATCTTAACCCTCCATTAGAAACATTGATGGCTGCGATTTAGATTAGGATATTACCGTCCGCTAGTATTACTAGCGGACTCTGTTAGTATAAAATTCTGACCATTATGCCCCCACTTCGCCTCCATATCAGGTCAAAACACATGGTCCGCTAGTATTACTAGCGAACGATAGGTCCAGATCGTGACTTGCAGCAGCATGTAAGATAATCTCAATCTGCCAAATTAACCCTAAACTATCACAATCTAAAGTAATCTATCCAAATCAAACACAGTTTAGACAACTTTTTAGTACCTGAGAGGCCAAAACCGGACCGTCACTGTGACATTCTCTTTGGATCTCTGTGTATCTACAGGTAACGTCTCTGAGTAATAGTATTGCGGCTTACTTCTAGCCGTCGATGCCGGCGAGCTCAGACAATCCACCAAAGTCTCCGAGAACTACTTCGAAGACAACGTCGTTGAAGATGAAGGCGAATTCGTCGCTCTCGAACTTAATCTCTTCGATTTCACTTCTTGTCTAGTCGACATTGTTCTTCTTCTTTCAATTACAATTAACACAATAAATAATTCATAACTTTGTTAGATAGACTTATTTCACACAAAAATTAATGAGATTTGGATATTACCTTGACCGAATCAGGTGGACATTGCATAAATATATATATAAAGATGAATTTGTATGGCTTTAGAGAGAAAAAAAGTGGATGAATTTGTATGGCTTTAGATTGTGATAGTTTGGGGTTAATTTGGCATATTGAGATTGTCTTGCCTGCTGCTGCAAGTCACGATTTGGGTTGTACCTATCGTCCGCTAGTAATACTAGCAGACCATGTGTTTTGACCTGATATGGAGGCGAAGTGGGGACATAATGGTCAGAATTTTATACTAACAGAGTTTTCTAGTAATACTAGTGGACGGTAATATCCTAATCTAAATCGCAGCCATCAATGTTTCTAATGGATTAAGATTGTATATTCCAATTTTTCATCCATAACAATTAGATGCTATGGATCATCTCCCATATATATATATATATATATATGTGGAGAATGTGGAAAGAATACTATAATCATAACCCCCACCAATTCACCAATTCACCAATTCTAGCTTAGTGTAGCATGATATACATTGTTGGGTCTTGTATTTACGTACAAGTTTGAATTTTAAAATGAACTGATTACTTAACATGATATGCTAGTTCTTGGGTTCCGATCTTTTCAACCGCACAATTATCTTTATAATTAATTTTATAGGTGCAAATACACTTTAATTTCTCCATTCTTTATAAAAAGTTGCATTTGAGGGTCCTCCATCCACAAGTTTTGATTACTTAACGTGTGGTACAATACTACTTTCTTAGCATGGTATATAAAATTTAAAGTTGGTGTAATCCAAAAGTGGTAACACATTTTTCCTATTTTGTGATTTACAAATAAGAAATACTTGATTATTTTTTGTGCAACTTAGAGCTTAAAAATTACGTTTGCAAGTTAAAATTATGTTTTAAACTAACAAAATTTTCAAATAGAAAGACTAAAAGCTCCAAAAATTTTAAACCAAAACCACACTAACACAAAATTTATTCTCCATAATCTGAAGCCACTATTAATTGTCGACGATTTCTAGCTTCACAAATGATCGCTATGAGCGCACCACTTGATAATTAACCAGTGGGCTTCAGAGTGCTTGTTTGGCAAATAACATAAGAAAATATGTTTCTGAAAAATCATATATATATATATATATATATATATATATTAACCCAAAAGATTGAATAAAGATATAACTGAAAAGTAAATCTACATCACAAACCTCATTACACTTGGCCCCATTACTCGTTTCCCCTAGTTGCACTTAAGCTGCATTAATTTGGAATAAATTGTATTTAGACCAACTAAATTTTCAACTGCGTTTACTCACTAAAAGTACTGCCAAAAATCTTGAGCCAAACATGCACTTAACCCTCTTGCAAATCCCAATACACTATTAGTACCCTAATTCTAAGCATTTTCTGGTGGGTTAAATCTCTTTTTTTCCAAAAAAAAAAGAAAAAAATATATACATACATTATTTCAAGCTAGCTTTGTAACTAATAGCTGAAAAAAGCCTAAGAAGCAATGGTTAGCAGTGTTATCATAAACTACCCCAACCAAGAATGTCGGTACCAACTTTTCAACGTAACTATGCACTCCTTTAAGCTGGCTGCATCTAGTTATTATGTATAATTAGTTTGAAAATTTAGTACAAATACAGACGGATGAACAAACCAAACCAATTGGTTATTCTCATTAAACAATGTAATTGCAACAGAGGTTACAATTCTCAGATACACACGTTACTGTACATGATGAACACTACATTCAAACATATCAAAACACAACTCAGAAATGAACCAGAAAAGGAACTCCCTCCAAAAAATTTGTTAATAAAAAAAAAAAAGAAAAAAAATTACAGTCATCTGTAAGCCATAATGCAAGGCTGCAAATAAAAAACGCCAGACAGATAGAAGTCAACCAGAGTGGATCTCGGATGATCTCTTGGATCCAGAAATAAAACACTGAGTTGAGTGTTTGCCACGCCAATTGCAATCTTCTGATCAAGGTGATATTGCTTTCTTCAAGCATTCACACCAACAGATTTATTATGCATACTCTGGATTGACTGCTAAGGCCTCCTGGTAAATCACATCCTTTATCTGCTCTTCTCCTAGATGTTGCGTCTCAAATTCAAATGAGAATGGTTTTGAGCAAATTGGTTCATCAGCTATGTCGCGTAATCTTGCAAGGTAAGGATGGGCTAATGCTTCTTCAACTGCATTTACAGATAAATTTTATTTTAGCTTCACCCTTCAAGAACACTAGGGGGGGGGGGGGGGGAAGGGAAATGAATACCAAAATACTTAAATACTCAATCTAATCGTTCGAGCAAGCTGTATATATGTTGTTCATCGGAAAAGTAAATAATCTTGCTATATGACATTTTATAGACTTGTATTGTATTGTATTAGTTTTTCCCACAGAAACTCAATAATACAGTTTATTTAACCATTTCAGAGACCATCGATATATGAAAAACATTTGGATTGCCAATAAATATTTAAAGAACTAAACCGGACAAGTGTTTATCCTTGACCTATATATCTTTCAACTTTTTTACGAAATTTTAACATTCTGTACATATCTGAATTGTAAATCTTGTTTTCATGCAGTATGCACTATTACTATAGCATTACAGCCAGAGAACTGATCGTCGCCTACATCAGTGCATTGTCAGACCTCTACCTCTATGCGATCGAATCGCATGTTTAAGTGACTTCTGGGGACTTGAGCAGAAAGATATTCCTAATTCACTGTTTACATTACTATCTCATCCACCATAAGGAGTTCATTTAGAATTAAAAGCCATCTAAGCTATACATTAACGTCAATATGCTAAAGTCTTTGTGAAATATAATTAGCCGACTCAGAATGAGATAATTTACCAGTAATTCTTCTAGAGGGATCAAATGTAAGCAGTTTATCAATGAGGTCAATGGACAAAGGATGGACGTGCGACTGACGAGGATGTCGAGGAAGTTCCTTACTTGCTTGATATATCTTTTTGCATCCTCACTCCAGACAAATCCTAGATCAGATTCAGTTGGTGTGCCAAGAAGCTAGAAGAAACAAGAATGTGTCAGCATTTATCCAATAAAGTAAACTACTCGGGAATAAATTCAAAAAGCTCGGTGCATAGACATGTTGATGCGGTTGAAGAGCAAGCGTGCCAGTTTATGGAAAGATTTGATTTAATGGCAAAAATCTGATTCAATGGCAATTCGGTAATTTCGGCCAAGTTTGGAGTGTCGGATTTGGGCGTTTTCAGAGCCTAATTTCATGGGAAACGGGTCAACGGTCAAAACTCACAAGCGTTTCGCTCGTGACGTACAGGGTTTTTTGGTCAAATTCCATCGTTTAGGCCTTCAAAAAGACATTTTTCTGTTTTAGGGTTATTTTTGTAATTGTCTTTATTAGTTTTCCTTTTCCGTTTTGGATTCTGTTTTTAGGGTTTTGCTATTTAAACACCTTGTTATGATGGGGAGCCGCAGTTTTTGATGAATAATAAAATTTATATATTTTTCCAAAATTCTCTGAATTAGAATTTTGCTGCCTATTTCCTGGTATTCATAGAATCAACAGGTTGTAGAAGGTTATCGTTTGGCAATCGTGCGCGGTTCAACAATTGATAGCAGTTTTCTGTTTCTTCCGCTACGTCAGTTGGTATCAAAGCCTAAATCATATTCACCATGCCACCCCGTAGAGCGCGTGTGGATGATGTTTATGGGCGTGAGGATCTGCAGCGACTTGAGCAGCGGTTCGAGCAGCGAATCGAACAAGTAATGGAGCAGGGGATGAACACTATGATGGATCGATTGACGCTAAGGATGGGCGAGTTGTTGGCGAACCAGAATAGGGAAATTCCTCATCCTGGGGGGAACCCTAATTATGATGATCGGAGAAACCCTTTCGCAAGAGAGAATGATGGAGGAGATGACTTTGATGATGACTATGATGAGGCACCTCGAAGGCGTCGTCGACCATATGCAGTGGAGGACGATAGGAGACGTTGGGAGACGGGTATGAGGACTGAAATTCCTGAATTTCGTGGTACCCTCCAACCAGAGGAATTCATTGACTGGCTGGCCACGGTAGAAGAGATCCTGGAATTTAAGGGTGTCCCTGATGATAAACGAGTACCCTTGGTTGCTACCAGACTCAGAGATAGGGCAATGGCTTGGTGGCAGCAACTCAGGCAAACGAGGGTTAGATTGGGGAAGTCAAAAATTACGGACTGGGAGAAGATGAAGAAAAAGTTGCGGGCGACGTTCCTACCTTATAATTATCAGCGATTAATGTACCAGCGGTTACAGAATTTAAGGCAAGGAGGTCGTACAGTTGATGAATACACAACTGAATTCTATCAGCTGATTGCTCGGAACGAGGTGCATGAGACAGAAGATCAGTTAGTAGCCCGATATATTGGGGGTTTACGAGAACAAATTAAAGAGACAGTCAACATGTTTGATCCAATGTCTATTTCTGCAGCGCATCAGAGGGCTGTGCAGATTGAGAAGAGGCGTCCTGGTGGTTTTGGACAACCTGCTAGCTTTGGGTATTCAGGAGGAGGTGTCAATACTGGCCGTTCAGGCGAGGTTGCAGCGGCGGGGGCAATAGCCAAAACGGGAGCAGTAACAAATAATAATAGGAGGATTGGTCCAGTAAGTGGTATCAAGTGTTTTGCATGTGGTGAAGTGGGACACAGGCAGAGTGAGTGCAAGAAAGCTGGAAAGAGGGCGATGTTTGCTGAAATAGATGAGGGTGATGATATCGAAGATGAAACCTTGCTAACTGGTGAACCGATCTTTGATTCAGAAGGCGTGGATGAGGAGGTGGTGACTGGTGATGTTGGGACTGCGCTGGTGGTGAGGAGGTCCTGCCTTACACCTAGGGCTGTTGATGATGATTGGCTGAGAAACAACATTTTTCAGTCAACCTGTACTGTGAAAGGGAAGGTGTGTAGGTTTGTGATTGATGCAGGCAGTTGTGAGAATATAATTTCAGCAGAGGCAGTCCGAAAGCTAGAACTAACAACGGAAAAACATCCAAAGCCGTACAAGTTAGCCTGGTTGAAACAAGGGGGCGAGGTGACTGTCTCAAGACGTGTATTGGTATCCTTTTCTGTGGGGACAAAATATAAGGACGAGGTTTGGTGTGATGTAGTAGCTATGGATGCATGCCATCTACTGTTGGGACGACCTTGGCAATTTGATAGAGAGGTGGTTCATAACGGTAAGACGAATACTTACAGCTTTGTGTTTGAGGGGGTAAAAATTGTGTTAGTGCCCAAGCGGGAAGAAAACAAAGGCAGTGCTAGTTTGTTGACTTTAGCACAGTTTGAGGAGGTGGTGCAGGAGACGAAAATAGTATACGCCTTAATCGGGAGGGTGGTAGACAAAGAGGTTGAGGTTCCTGTTGTAGTCAAACCACTCCTAGAAGAGTTCAGCGATTTATTTCCAGAAGAACTGCCTGAAGGATTACCCCCAATGCGTGATATCCAACATCAGATTGATCTGGAGCCCGGGGCAGCCTTACCCAATCGACCTCATTACAGGATGAGTCCCGGAGAGCATGAAGAATTAAGGAGACAGGTGGAAGAGTTACTGGCCAAGGGGTACATTCGAGAGAGTTTGAGTCCTTGTGCGGTACCAGCCCTTCTGGTATCAAAGAAAGATGGTACTTGGCGGATGTGTATCGACAGTAGAGCCATCAACAAAATAACGGTCAGGTACCGTTTTCCTATTCCTAGATTGGATGACCTACTGGATCAGCTTAGTGGGGCTACTGTGTTTACTAAATTGGATTTGAAGAGTGGATACCATCAACTCCGTATTCGGGCTGGCGATGAATGGAAGACAGCTTTTAAGACGAGGGAGGGATTGTATGAGTGGATGGTCATGCCGTTTGGGTTGTCCAATGCACCTAGCACCTTTATGCGTGTTATGAATCAAGTTTTGAGGCCTTTCATTGGGAAGTGCGTTGTTGTGTATTTTGATGACATTTTAATCTACAGTGCTAACCCGAGCGAGCATCTTAGTCAGCTGCGAGAAGTTCTTCATGTTCTGCGTAGGGAGAAATTTTATGCTGCAATTAAGAAGTGTGTGTTTCTGACACCTAGGGTGCTGTTTCTTGGTTACATTGTGTCTGATGTGGGGCTGCAGGTAGATGAGTCCAAAGTAGAGGCAGTGAAGCATTGGCCAAGGCCTAGTACCATTACTGAAGTTCGGAGCTTTCATGGGTTGGCTTCCTTTTATCGACGCTTTATCCCTCATTTTAGTAGCATTATGGCTCCTATTACTGAGTGTATGAAGCAGGATGGGAAGTTTGCTTGGACAGATGAAGCAGAAAAGGCGTTTGAGCTAATTAAATTTCGCCTTACCACAGCTCCCATTCTAGTATTACCAGATTTCCATCAACCTTTTGTGTTGCATTCGGATGCTTCCAAAGTGGGAATTGGGGCTGTTTTGAGTCAAAACAGCAGGCCAGTGGCGTATTTTAGTGAGAAACTTTCGGGTGCCAAGCTGCGTTATAGCACTTATGATGTTGAGTTTTATGCTGTGGTTCAGGCTATTAAACATTGGCGACATTATTTGTTTCAGCGGGAGTTTATCTTATATACGGATCATGAGGCTTTAAAACATTTGCATAGTCAAGATAAAGTTTCTGCCAGACATGCGAGTTGGGTTGCTTACCTACAAAGGTTCACTTTTGTGGTGAAACACAAGTCGGGAGTTACCAATCGAGTGGCTGATGCTTTGAGCAGGCGAAAAGGACTACTAACTCGACTTTCTGTGGAGGTACCTGGTTTTGATTCATTTGCTGAAATACTTGAAGCTGATCCATATTTTTCTGGTATTTTGGCAAAGGTTCGGGCAGGGGAGAGGACAGATTTCCATTTGCAGGATGGATTTTTGTTTAAGGACAACCAACTATGTGTTCCAGACTGTAGTTTGCGGTTGAAGATCCTTCAAGAGCTGCATGGCGAGGGGCATGTAGGAAGAGACAGGACTTTGCAGTTGGTGCAGACTACTTACTTCTGGCCTACTATTCGGAAGGAGGTTGAGAAATTGGTGCAACGGTGTCGGGTTTGTCAAGTATCTAAGGGAACAGCAACCAATGCAGGCTTGTATATGCCTTTACCAGTTCCATCACAGCCATGGGTGGACATCAGTATGGATTTTGTGCTGGGATTACCGCGTACACAGCGAGGTAATGATTCTATTTATGTGGTAGTTGATCGTTTTTCTAAGATGGTGCACTTCATTCCATGTAAAAAGACCACAGATGCTGTTCGTGTTGCTCAATTATACTTTAGAGAGATTTATAGGTTGCATGGTTTGCCAGTGTCTATTGTGTCTGACCGTGATACTAGGTTTCTTAGCCATTTTTGGCGTAGCTTGTGGAAGATGGTGAACACACAGTTGAATTTTAGTAGTGCCTACCATCCACAGACAGATGGGCAAACGGAAGTGGTGAATCGGTCGCTAGGCAATTTGTTGCGGTGTTTGGTTGGAGAACATGTGAAGAGTTGGGATCTGAAGTTATGTCAGGCAGAGTTTGCTCATAATCATGCAGTTAACAGGAGTACTGGATTTAGCCCTTTTGCAGTAGTGTATTCTGTTACTCCTAGAGGACCGCTTGATTTGCTGCCATTACCAGCAAAGACACGAGTTCATGGGACGGCAGAAACCTTTGTGACAGGATTGCAGGAGGTTCACAGGGCTGTCCGTGACAATCTGCTGCAGGCCGCGGGCAAGTATAAACAAGCTGCTGATAAGAAACGGCGTCATGTTGAGTTCGAAGTAGGGGATTATGTGTGGGCTGTTCTTACTAAAGATAGATTTTCTGTAGGTGACTATAATAAGTTGTCTGCCAAGAAGGTTGGGCCAGTGGAAATTGTTGAGAAGATCAATCCTAATGCATACCGCTTGAAACTGCCGAGTCATATTCGTACAGCGAATGTTTTTAATGTCAAGCATTTGATTCCTTACACGGGCGATTCCTCCGATGATGACAATTCGAGGGCGAATTCTGTCCACCCTGGGGAGAATGATGCGGTTGAAGAGCAAGCGTGCCAGTTTATGGAAAGATTTGATTTAATGGCAAAAATCTGATTCAATGGCAATTCGGTAATTTCGGCCAAGTTTGGAGTGTCGGATTTGGGCGTTTTCAGAGCCTAATTTCATGGGAAACGGGTCAACGGTCAAAACTCACAAGCGCTTCGCTCGTGACGTACAGGGTTTTTTGGTCAAATTCCATTGTTTAGGCCTTCAAAAAGACATTTTTCTGTTTTAGGGTTATTTTTGTAATTGTCTTTATTAGTTTTCCTTTTCCGTTTTGGATTCTGTTTTTAGGGTTTTGCTATTTAAACACCTTGTTATGATGGGGAGCCGCAGTTTTTGATGAATAATAAAATTTATATATTTTTCCAAAATTCTCTGAATTAGAATTTTGCTGCCTATTTCCTGGTATTCATAGAATCAACAGGTTGTAGAAGGTTATCGTTTGGCAATCGTGCGCGGTTCAACAATTGATAGCAGTTTTTTGTTTCTTCCGCTACGTCACATGTAGTATAAATAGGTGTGATAAACTATGAAAATGCATAATTCTTGGACAACTTTATTTGATAAACATATATAAATAAGTTTAAATTATATTTACCGAATAATATAACCACTTATTTAAAAGTTTTGAATTAATTTTTCATTATTTTTTGATGTATAAATAAGTTTAAATTATAGTTTAAAATATGTTATTATTGGTAAGGGTATAATAGTCCAAACGATATTTTTTTAATCCAATCCTTTAATTAATCCTGAAAAAAACAAACAAGTAACATGGGATTATTTTAAGTTATCCCATGAATAATCCCATAAAAAACAAACATGTGACTAGGACTATTTAATTTTAGGATTAATAATCTTGGATTATAATCCCAAGAATTATAAGATTATAATCCTTGCAAACAAACATAGCCTTGATGTACAGCTTACTCTGACCGGCGGAAGCAGAAACCTTTTATACCAACGAATCCAAAGAATTTGGTCAGGATTTTACATTTCTAAGTCAAATTGAGCTGCACATGTTAAAGCGAAGAAGCACCATCATCCTTTACATCCAAAATTAATGCTTGTGCAGTGGTAACAAAAACAAAAGCTTTCTATCCCTGGTACTTTCTTCTTTGAATAAACTCAAAAATTAGACAACAAGACTGTGTACTAATCGTCGTCGTTGTCGTCAGTTAGTGTGGCAAGGGAGAATGGTCTGAACTTATAACCATCACCATGATAAAACTTGTTCTGAAATTCAACCCAATGGAGACGCAATGCGTGAAGAAAAGCACTAAGAGTTTCCATCATGAATGTCGTTGCAAAGGCAAACACTGCTAAGCCCACCAAGCGGATTATGAAGATATCATACCTGTACCGATCATCATTACTGGTGGCAAAAAGTATTTAAATGTATAAGGTTTTATTTTGCAAAATAAACATTTATACTTTGATTAATTGATCCTATGCAGCTAAGTCAAGAGTTGTCATTCCAAATTAAGACACGTGAAAGTGTTGCAGGTAATATTTTGTGTGTAAAAATTCGTCTGAAGGGATACGTTGGCATCACATCAGTTCAAGTTACCAAGTTTCTAATACCTTAAAATCAGATCTTGGAAACAACTAACCTGACACAAGCATTAATTCATGCCAGGTCACCTGGCCAAGGACTACCTCATGCCACCATGATGGGATTACCCGGACTCGACCATTTCTACTGCATAAGTAACACTCAACTGGGACATTCATTGCAGAACGGAGGGGGTATAATACTAAAATGCAATGGGCTGGGTTACAGCTAAAGGTTTTACAAATTTTCTAGATTTCATTTCTTTTTCTCTTAATTTTTCTCACTTTTTCTGAGTTTTAAACAAAACCTAAAGGATGTAAAACCTTCCTTTTTTTTACTGCTTATCTAAAATTCACAGAAGTCAGAATGTGAGTTCGAGGATGACCTATATCTCGGATACTAAATGTGCATTAGGATTAGGAAATTGAAGCAGCACAATTTAGCCATTTAGATTTTAGGGACAAATGGAAAACCTGTAAAGTTGTACAAATTAATGGCAATTGAACGGACAGAGGAAGAGTTTGCAACAGTTAGAGCTTGAAGTGACAACTTACCCCCAGGCGAGGAGGACTTTCTCGTAGAAAACAGTGGATAATTCTGAGTGAGCCAAGCTGGAAAGACGGTAGCAAATATCAGATGAAAACACATTAATCAAGGAAACCTAAATATGTTAGAGAAAAGGTGCAACAAGGGACATACCTCAAAGCCCAGAGCCGAAGGTATGATGCAGTATTAGAAACAGCGCCAAGAACAAATTCAATAGAATGTATCATTTGATGTACAAAGATCTCACTAAAATTAAACTCCTCAATATGCCTTGCAGAATCGGGTTCTGAATCAAGATCCATCTCAGAGGTGTTGGAAATCAGAAAAACTTATTGAAAAGGAAGAAGTATGGAGCAAGAGAAGGAGAAGAATATATGGAACCTTAGCTTTATTAATCTGATGAGGAAAACAGAAACAATTTCTTCATATATAAAAACAGAGTACTACTAGCCTATTTATAATAGGCACTTAAACAACAACTCTTACTTTCATGCCACTACCAACTGAATGGCGTAAGACTAGAACTTACCCAATTTATTCTAACTAAAGTAAAGCAGTTCAATCTAGTAAATAAATAAGACTAAAAACTTGTTCAACCAACTAACTAGCACAGAATCAGGATTACACATCAACATCTTCCCTTAATCCAGATTCGACAAAGTCGTCATTCCCATCTTCTGCTTCAGCTTGATGAAGGCGTCATACTTCAGTGGCTTAGTTAGGATGTCTGCCACTTGATCTTCAGACTTGCAGTACTCCAATTCTATCTCCTTTTTGGCAACTTGATCTCTCAAAAAATGATAGCGAGTGTCAATATGCTTGCTTCTTTCATGTATGACAGGATTCTTGGCTAGACTGATTGCAGAAACATTATCAACGAAAATCTTCATAGGCTTCTTCTGTGGAACACAAATTTGACTTGTTAAATAATGTAGCCAGATTGCTTGACATGCACTTGATGCTGCTGCAACATACTCTGCTTCACAGGTTGAAAGTGCAACAATTGATTGCTTCTTAGAGGACCACGAAAAAGCTGTATTTCCGAAATTAAAACAATAGCCAGAGGTGCTTTTACGATCATCTAAATCTCCTCCCCAGTCACTGTCTGAGTAACCTACAAAAGCACACTGGGTAGTTGAAGCATAAAACAAACCATGATCATAAGTGCCCTTTAGGTATCGCATGATTCTCTTGGCAACTTGTATATGAGATTGTCGAGGAGATTCCATAAACCTGCTAATCAAACCAACTCCATAAGAGATATCAGGTCTTGTGCATGTTAAATATCGCAAGCTGCCAACAATTTGCTTGAAATAAGTTGGGTCAACAGGAGCCCCATCATCATTCTTTGATAATTTTGTTCCAACTTCCACAGGAGTTCTCACAGGATTGCATTCAAACATATGAAACTTCTTTAAAAGATCAACAACATACTTCTTTTGGGAAATAAAAATCCCATCTTCTCTCTGAACTACTTCTATCCCAAGATAATATGACATCAGACCAAGGTCTGTCATTTCGAACTCATCCATCATAGATCTCTTAAACTCTGAAACCAGTTTAGGATTATTGCTTGTAAAGATTAAATCATCAACATAAAGACACAGCAATAATATATCACCAGAATTATTAACTTTGACATATAGAGAGTGCTCGGAGGGGCATTTTTCAAAACCTATTTTACTGAAGAAGGAATCAATGCACTTGTTCCATGCTCTCGGTGCTTGTTTCAGGCCATACAATGCTTTCTTGAGTCTATAAACTTTATCTTCCTTTCCCTTCTTCAAGAATCCTGGCGGTTGCTTGACAAAAACCTCTTCTTCCAAAGGACCATTTAAAAATGCCGACTTCACGTCCATTTGGTGAACCTTCCAATGGTTCTGCGCAGCCAAAGCAATAAGCAATCTAACAGTTTCAATTCGAGCAACAGGAGAAAATACCTCTTGATAGTCATAACCCGGTTGTTGCTCATATCCCTTCGCCACCAATCTCGCCTTATGCTTCTCTACCTTGCCATCTGATTTTCTTTTTGTCTTGAAGACCCACTTCACATCAATAGCTTTGTGTCCTTGTGGAATATCAGTAAGCTCCCATGTGTCATTTCTTTCTATAGCATTTATTTCTTCGTTCATGGCATTCACCCATTTGGAATCTCGATTTGCTTCTTCAAAAGTCGTTGGTTCACAGTCTGCGAACATAGCATAATGCACATAATTTCCATCATCATCAATAGCATTATCAGAAATTACCTCAAAATCACGCAACGTAAACGGTGGCTGTTGTTGTCTCCTTGGTCTTTCTGTTTCCAAGGGGGTAAATCTTTCTTGAGCAGAGATTGGTGAAGCCTCTTGATTTCTGATGAGAATTGAAACTTCAGAGACCTCTTCAAGGTTAGGAACGAGGTGTCTATCCGAATCACCATGTATTTCTTCATCCCATTTCCAAACCTCATTTTCGGCAAACGTCACATCCCTGCTTACAATAACCTTATTTGTCATTGGATTATACAGCTTGTAGCCACCACGCTTGTAGCCAACACAGATAGTTTTCACCCCTCGGTTATCAAGCTTTGTCCTTGTTTGCGCTGGAACATGAGCATAAGCAACTGATCCAAACACCTTCAGGTGTTTTACACTTGGCTTGTAACCACTCCATGCTTCTACAGGGGTAATATCTGGGACACTCCTTGTTGGAGACCTATTTAATAAATAAACCGAACACGATACAGCTTCTGCCCAAAAAGAATTAGGCATACCTGTGGCCCTTAACATGCTCCTCGTCATATTCATTATCGTTCTATTTTTTCGCTCGGCAACTCCATTGTGCTGTGGAGTATAAGGGAACGTGACTTCATGCTTGATTCGCTGTTCATCACAAAACTTATTGAATTCACCAGATACATATTCACCACCACCATCAGTTCGCAGCACCTTAATAAACCGACCACTTTCCTTTTCGACATGGGCCTTGAATTTTTTAAAATACCCAAAATTATCAGATTTCCTTTGCAGAAAATAAACCCAGATTTTTCTGCTATAATCGTCAATGAAAGTGAGAAAATACTTATTGTTCCCAACTGACAGCGTGTTCATCGGGCCACATACATCATAGTGAATGAGCTCAAGTGGTTGTACTGCACGCTGATTTTCTGCAACAAAGGGCTGCCTACTTTGCTTTGCAAGAGTACATGCTTCACACAACTGATCATGATGTTGAATGCTTGGTAAACCTGTTACCATATTTTTCTGAGCAAGCAACTTTAAACTACGAAAATTTAAATTTCCGTACCGAAGATGCCACAACCAAGATTCATCCTTTACAATAGCATTGAGGCAGGAATAATTAGCACTAGAAATATCAACCCGAAACATTCTATTTATGGTTAGAGGAGCCTTAAGAATGAGTGTACCTCTTTTGTCAAGAATGGAGAGTTGTTTGTTCCGAATACTCATGACATACCCTTTTTCCAGTAGTTGGCCAATACTAAGCAGATTGCTTTTCATGTCCGGCACATAAAAAACATCAGAGATGTACTTATGATCTCCATTCTTCAATTTGATGAAAATCTTCCCTTTCCCCATTACTGGAATTGAGCTGTCATCGGCAAATTTCACCTTAGATCTCACTGATTCATCAAGGTCTGTAAAGAGTTCCTTCTTGCCACACATATGATCCGTACATCTGGTGTCAAGAAACCAAGTGTGATAGCTTGGTACTTCATCCGCTACTGTAACCATTAAGAGAGCATGACTCTCATCATCATCACTTCCTTGTACATACTGAGCCCTTTGATCATCCTCCTTGTAGCTGCACTCATTAGCGTAGTGTCCAAATCTATGACAGGAATAACATTCAACATTGGACTTGTCATACCTCCCTTTACCACGTCCTCGACCTCGACTTCTGGAGTTTGAGTTGTGTTGATGATAATTATTTCCTTGAGAATCGTTTTGACTACCACGTCCTCGTCCTCTGTTGTTGTGACTCCCACGTCCCCGTCCTCTACCGCGAGAACTGCCTCGTCTTGAGTTGGTGTCACTGCTGCGTTCAGCTTTGGTGGAAACTTGACTTTGAAAGGCCTGCTCAATAGGCTTTTCAATTTGCTTCTCATTCATACGCTGCTCATGTGCTTGTAACATACCTGATAGCTCATCAATTGTCATCTTAGCCAAATCATGAGCTTCTTCTATTGCCACTACAATATGCTCAAATCTGGGTGTTAGTGTCCGCAAAAAAATTTCAACTTTTATCTGCTCTGAATATTCCTCCCCGTTGGTTTTCATTTGGTTTATCAAAGAAAGAACTCGACTTACAGAATCGAAAACACTTTCAGAAGATTCCATTTGTAAGAGTTCATATTGACGTCTTAAGGTTTGGAGTCTCACCTTCTTAACTTTATCCACACCCTTAAATGACATCATCAGGGTATCCCATGCTTTCTTTGATGTTATTGCATCTGCAATCTTCTCAAAGACCTCATCATTCACCCCTTGATGAATGAAATACAATGCCTTCTTGTCCTTCTTCTTCTGGTCATGATGAGCATTTCGCTGTGCTTCAGTTGCTGTTTCAGCAATTACTGAGACTCCATTCTCCACCACGCTTAGCAATTCATGGTAGTCAATAAGCACTCTCATCTGAACGCTCCATCGATTATAATTTTTCCCAGTCAAAGTGGGAATAGAAATTTGATTTGAGCCGTTCATGAACCTTAGCTCTGATACCACTGTTGGAAATCAGAAAAACTTATTGAAAAGGAAGAAGTATGGAGCAAGAGAAGGAGAGGAATATATGGAACCTTAGCTTTATTAATCTGATGAGGAAAACAGAAACAATTTCTTCATATATAAAAACAGAGTACTACTAGCCTATTTATAATAGGCACTTAAACAACAACTCCTACTTTCATGCCACTACCAACTGAATGGCGTAAGACTAGAACTTACCCAATTTATTCAAACTGAAGTAAAGCAGTTCAATCTAGTAAATAAATAAGACTAAAAACTTGTTCAACCAACTAACTAGCACAGAATCAGGATTACACATCAACAAGAGGTTCCAAGAATCCCATAGGTACGACCTTGAAATCTCTACAAAAAGATCGATGAACAATTAATATCCGGATTCAATTACTTCCCAAGCCTTTCAAGCAGCTTGCCCTCTAATATCAGGATTTAATTACTTCACATGTTTTTCAACAGTATTCTAAAATTCTCCGAACAATTAATCACCGCCTAGGAGCTACGCCGTCCTCTACCGTCTCGATTTGATTGGACGCTCAGGCCCCGCCTAAATAGAATTAGACATTTACTTTGAAACTCTACAATATTTTAATGAATTTGTTATGCCTTAAAAATATTATTTTTTAGCATATAAAATTTTAAAAAAGTACATCTGCTATATGTTTTGTATAGTACTTATAATAAGTATTTTACAACAGAAAATTAAATAAATGAGAGCGTCTAAGAAAACGAGTAGTCTGCCTAAAAAAACGCCTAGACTTAGGCAGCCTAGCTAGCAGTAACGTCTCCCTCCGCCGCCTAGGTCCGCCTAATAATTTTTAGAACATTGCTTTTCAAGAAACTTGCCCTCTATTATTGTGATGTGGAAGAGTGGGACCGAGCCAATAATAGAGGTACTAAAAAATGTAAAGTAGAGTCAACTAGAGGATCATATCGTTCAGACAGTCAAAAAGAAGCAAAATTACAACAAATAAGCTTCGCTACAGAATTTCAAGGAAACCTTAAATTCCTCTGTGCCTTATAGGGCAAAATTACATATCTAAATTATATGAGAACGATTAAACTGTGTATATACTGGACAGGGTAGAACGTGATGGTATAAGGCTATAAGGAAAGGGGGGATAGAGAGTTTTAAAGAAGCAAGGGAATGCAGAAAACTCTTTTGTTCTACTCAGGAAAAATAAAGTTTTAAAGCTAACACACGATACCTAAAAGGTTTTGGAAAAACATCCATGGAACAGCAATAAGAGCAGCAAGCAACAACAAGACCTGCAAGAAATATACTCAGATCAACAAGACTGGAATACGAATTTGACTTTAAATCTAGATTGAGAAATGAGAAGCCCTGGCCCCAAAACAACTGATTTTCACCAAGATCATCAAAGGGACTCAAGAACATGAAAATCATCACATAATAAAAGGTGAGCTTGAGAACCAGTGCTCCACTTGATCAAAATGAGAAGTGAAAGATATCCAAAAAGGCTGTTAAGAAAGATCATCTGTGGCACAAACTGATACCTACAGAGGTGCACAAAGTAAATCAAATCTTCCCTGTTTAAGTCTGATGATGGTGACAATACAGATAAGGGAGGAAGGAGAGAGTAAACACCTAATGTCCAATGAATTTCTAAAGAAATGTGCATCGAAATAACTTAGCATGATTCCAAGGTTCATCTGAGCTACACCCAACAGAATAGACATCTTCATCTTCATCTTGATCGAGTTCAAGAAAGGAAGCTCAGTACGACTTGCGCGCCAGCTAGGATATTCAACACCAAAAGGGTATGGATCTTGAAATTTGGTCAAGCACATCGAATATGCGTCACTGTCGAGAAACATAAAACTAATGTAACTATGGGATAACAAGAATGTCAAACCCCCAATTAGATTAAAAAAGATACATATATAATTGGAGCGCTAGGAATAATGCTATCCATCACCAAATATTTTTACAAACTTATATCTCATAACAAATTTCTAATAGCGTAAAATAACTGATAGCCTCCATGCATGTGAAATATGAGACAGTAGAGGCTGATTTATGAGTGCACAAAAAGTGCAAATAAGAATCCCTTGAACATTGGAGAATAGTTCATATTTGAATACACATTCAGTTCATAGACACAAATTTATTTATATAAATGAACCTATTGGACAACTATATTTATAACTTATATTTTCTAAAAATTTCATAGCAGTAATAATCAGCACGAAGTCGTTGGTCAGGCTTATTATGTCCCTTGTCAACCATATTCCAGTGTTAGTTCCCATCAATAAAACTGTTCATAATATTTCTTTTTTATTAGAGAACCATCAGTAGTTTATCCACAGCTTATGCCCTTCCCATGATACCGTAAGATCGTTAATAATGCACCCTATCATGCTTCTGGAGCATTAAGACTTAAATGACAATGACAAATTATCTATAGAAATGAGGCTGTGCTGCCAAGCAACAACAGTTAGCTACTCATGGGATGGCTTATTTATAGTTGTGTGTTTATTTGTAGGACCTTGGTATCCAAACAAGCAGTTTGGACAAAAAGCTTGGGCTTTCTCAGTCCGAAAAGTTTGATGTGCGTAAAGTACGAAACATTGTTAGAAACTTCTATACTGATTTAAGTAGTGCTCAAATATTAGGCCAAAAGCTATGGATCATATTTTGTGCAAGGAGTTCCAATAATAGTCTTCTGCGACATAATTCCAGTTCTAAATCTGAGTCTCTATACTGATTTCAATCATTCACTATGTTGAAATCGCTGCTTCTCTGGAAACTGAAAATTATGAATGAAAAACTATAGAAAAATATTTCTGATATTGGATGATGAAGAAATGCAAGTTCATACAGTAGAATAAACCTTTTTACAAGTAATCATCAATGTTCTAAAAAGCCCTAAAGGAGAGGCGGGCGGCCAGGGGGGCCTAGGCGGGATTTTTTATTTTAAGCCATTTTTAATATTTTTCCTTACATTTATCCAAACAAAACAATAATATAAAGTAAAATAATCTATAATAAAGATAATAAAGGCATTTAATTAAAGTTCAAATACATATCCATATTGTCAAAGTTCAACATACAATTGTTCAAAGTTCAAACATATCTTTAACGTATTAGTTTTATTCATAAACATGATTGCTATTAAATAATAAAATTTTAAATTTCAAAAATTCATTTCAATATTAAAACTTTAAAAACTAAATATAAATTTAAGAATTATATTGAATTAAATTAAATATTACAAATGTATCATCATTTATATAATATGAATTGATACAAGTTCAAAAAATTACAACTATAATAAAATTATTCATTTTAACTTACTCTTATTCACTTCTTGTTGTGATTTGATATGCTACAAACTGCATTATAAATATGATAAATCATTAGAAAAATAAATATATCAAGATCTGGTTTGGGTAGTAATTAAAATTAAAAAAAAACTTCTTCGCCTAGGCGCCTAATTTCCTGGATGAATTTTTTTGCCGCCTTAGACCTAGGCGAGGCGTCAAGGGAGCCTAGTGCCTAGGTGAGGTGCCAGGAGGGGGCCTAGCGCCTAGGCGGACCTAGGCGGGGATTTTTAGAACACTGGTAATCATAACTATTCACATACTCTTCTACCATGCTGAGGTATGCCTCGAAATCAATTGAACAAAAAAAAGGCATAATTGTTGCTAATCGGATGACCGATCACTAAACACGCGCAAGTATACGCGGTCTAACAAGTAATACAATGATAAGAAAGTGTCGAACCCACAAGGAACTACTCCTAAAATATACCAAGCATCGACTTTATATCGCTTAAGTCAGGTCTGAACGAAATAAATGGAAGGATTTGTAATTAATATAATTAAAATCTAACTAACAAAGCAAGTAAATGGATAATGATGGGTATCTAAGGCGCTACAAGGTAAGATTATAACTTCACCCCACACTAGCGTTCTGTCGAACGCTTGGTGTGCTATGTTTCATCAAATATCCTAATCGTCTCTCTTTGGTCTAAATGGTCACGACGGAATGTCGACCGAGAACACACAAGTACTCATACGCCTCTTCCGAGGTATGCATGAGCGTATCCTCTCTAATCCACCCGAAAGGGAATAGACAGAAAGGAACATCTAAGCTAGGCGATAATCCAACACATTCCTATGCGAATTAACCCTAACAAAGAATTAAATCAAAGGTTCTCATGAGGTCACACGTGGCCACAAGTATATTCCTATCCTAAAGGCAACACATGCCAACATATTAAGGTCTCAATCTATAGTCCATCTCCCAATTTCTCATAGATTGCCAAAATCACTAATTCCTTGGCAATTACAACATTAAGCATGAATATATTGAACCAAACCATATGGTGCCAACCAAAGAAATACAGTAAATCAATTCAAATAGACAAAGGGATCCATTATAATCTTAGAGCTAATATTTAGTTCATAGCTAGTAAACTTAACAAAATTAGCAACAATAACAACATCCATAAATACATAATCAAAGGAAAAACTAGAGAAGAATAAACTCTGTCAAAGGTTTTTTCAATCTCCAAGAACTTCCTCCGATTCGCCTTCCGATCCGTGTTGCTATGTCGCTCTTAAGCTCCAAGTAGTCCCCATCTATCCCTACTCTAATATGTACAACTAAGCTAAGCTAAAGAGAAGATGAAAAGAAGAAAATGGAGTTAAGCTCCTTTCTAAGCTAAGAAATTCTATCTTGGAGGAGAGGGAGGCTGCCCCAAAGAAGAATATCTGAAATGCTCCAGCTTCTAGATCATTTAAAGCCCTTTTCTGCCAAAAAACCGGAGCTGGCGTTACGGCGCCAGCTTTTTAGCTTTGTTCAGGCGCGACGGCGCTGGTCTAGGGCTTTTGGTCAAGACGTGGTGCTGCGGCGCCACCTTAATATAGGCAATGGGGCGCTGCAGCGCTGACCATGCAGGGTCTGAAGGAAGGGGTTGGCACTGCGGCGCCACCTAAGTGCTCGGCCTAAGCGCTGCGGCGCTAGATGTTCAGAGAATTTGAGAGGCCTCTGGCGCTGCGACGCCAGATTATAGAGAGTAATAGGCGTTGCGGCGCCAGGTCTGGGAAAATGACCACTTTGCCCCTGAAAAGCTAGAATTGACCTAAACCTCCTGCAAAACACAAATTAAACAAAATAATAACAAAACACTAATAAAGCAATATAAAGAAATAAGAACAGACATCTTCTTAAGTCTAAAAGTAGCCGATTCGCGGGTGTAAAATCCACTCATCAAATACCCCCAAACTTAAGCCTATGCTTGTTCTCAAGAAAAAATACTATAACCATACTAACAAAAGTAAATATACTACGAATCAGACTAACTACTATGTACCTGCATTGCGACCTCAAGGATAAAAATAGCAATTTCAAAACAGAAGCAAAGTAATAACTACAGCTCGATCAAATCTCTAGTTTAAACTGCTACTGATCTTTGTCTGTGTGTGTGTGTGTGTGAATACCAACTATTCTAACCAGTTATAATTCAAAAACATAGACAATTGCACAAAGGAAAATGCTCACTCAATACAAATTAAACAAAATTAAACAAAATAATAACAAAACACTAATAAAGCAATATAAAGAAATAAGAACAGACATCTTCTTAAGTCTAAAAGTAGCCGATTCGCGGGTGTAAAATCCACTCATCAAATACCCCCAAACTTAAGCCTATGCTTGTCCTCAAGAAAAAATACTATAACCATACTAACAAAAGTAAATATACTATGAATCAGACTAACTACTATGTACCTGCATTGCGACCTCAAGGATAAGAATAGCAATTTCAAAACAGAAGCAAAGTAATAACTACAGCTCGATCAAATCTCTAGTTTAAACTGCTACTGATCCTTGTCTGTGTATGTGTGTGAATACCAACTATTCTAACCAGTTATAATTCAAAAACATAGACAATTGAACAAAGGAAAATGCTCACTCAATACGCTCAAGTTGTATCAAGACTTCAGAACAAGACACAAATGCAAGAATAGACCACCCGGTACTAGCATGATAACGGCTAGACTTGACTTGTTGAAAATTCGGCTACCTTAGGTTGAATTACTCATGTAGCGAGTTTTCGATCAGTGACTCCCAAGCCAGATGGTTTTAGGGCACTAGGTGTAGAACACCCCTAAGAATCTAATAACTCAAGTAAAACTAGCCACGTAGCCAAACTTAAGCCAAACTATAATTTTCTTTTCCTTTATATAGCAAACCACGCAACCTTAAGCATGACCGTGCAATGTTTAATCACATTAGGCTATTCAGAGTTACCCATGTAACGAGCTTTCGATCAATGACTCCCAAACCAGATGGCTTTAGGGCATTAGGTGTAAAACACCCCTAAGGATCTATTAACTAGAGTAACAAAGGCCACGTAATCAAACTTGGTCAACTCAGGCTATCGATTTATTCTTTTATTTTTCTTTTTTTTATAAATGCTATTAGACCATAAATGTGTCCGAACTTGCATAAGGATCTAAATCTTACTACATCGACTCACTTAAGTTTGCAAGAGCTAACGCAAAAATTTTCCATAAAAATTACCAATTAAGCCTAAATGAAACATAACTACTTATCCCAGTTGGTACGTGCTCGAAATTGTAGACAGGATCAACAACAGTATTAACTAAACAGCAATCTAAGACTCAATCATACTTGCTTGACCATTTTGACAAAGCCATAACACGCATATCATTGGCCACAATCAAAAATTTTACTAAATATAACCCACCAATCATATAAACAGTTAAAAATCGGGTTCTAAAACTAACATGGATACTATCATGGCACAAAAAGATAGATAAACATCCATTCATACTAATAAAGCTGTAACATGGATAGAAATAAGCAATAAACATTCCAAAATAATCCATGCATCTAAAAACATCAAAAACTGATAACAATATCCATGACTGCAAGTTATATAAGCTTAGCAGCCCAAAAACTACTAATAAAATAGTGAAAATAGTGCTAATGGAATCCTAACATGAGAAACAAAAGCTGATAAAGTTTGAACACCCCCAAACTTAAGATGCTCAATGCCCTCATTGGCTGAGTATGGAGATGGAGGTGTCAGCCTACGCCCGCTTCAAGGATCCTCAGCAGTGGGTGATTGGGGTGGGAAGGGTGGGAAGACCGGAGGCTCCGGGAACTGATAGAATGTGCCAAGATCCTCGCCTCCATACAACATGTAGATGCCCTCCATAATGTTGGCGTGCCCAGCCTGATGCTGCATCATAATATCCTGCCTCTGGGCGAGAGCTGCTATGTGCCTCGCCTCTCTCTGAGCAGTCTCAGCCTGGCTCTACTGCAGGAGGGTGAGAGATGCAAGAATCTCGGTCAACGGTCCCTGAGACAAAGTCCTGGCCTCAGACTGAGGAGGCAGTGGAAAAGTTGGGCCGGAATCCTCAACCTTGACATGTGGATTCGTGCCATCCCATTCTTCGAACCGTGAGTCTATGACTGACATGGGCGACAATTCGATCTCGCTTGACCCCTAATGAATCTCTGCTCGCATGCACAATCGGGTGATCAAAGATGGATGTGGAAGTCCGGTAGACATGTTGCTCGCGATTGCCCGCTGGATGGACTCCTGAATAACAACGCCAATGTTGACGTCCAATCCCGTGACAATAACAAAAAGTAGGAGCACTAGCTCTCTAGTCACGTCGCTGAGGTGGCAAGTAAGCAGCAGCTTGGCACATAGAAAACTATACCAAGCCATCCCAGAGCGATTGAGTGTGCTCTGTGGGAAGCTAATCTTTTCACCCGACGAGTCACAGACTTTCCATTTGGTCCCGGGCTTGCAAAGCCGCTTGACAATAGCCTCTAAATCATAGTTGCGAAACCCCGGCTCAAGGTAGTCCTGGCCATCATAGCTTGGCATCCCGTAATAAGCATTGATGGTCTGACTGTCGTATGCTACTAAACGTCCGCGAAACTGAACCACAGCTGGACCGTTGGAGGTCGCATTTAAATAAAACTCACGCACCACAGGGATGATGGACAACTCCGGCTGTTTGGTGAAGAAAATCCATTTACGCTCAGTGATCATTGCCCGTAAGTCGCCGTCTCGAGCTTGGTTCGGCCGGAACCCTCGCTCAGGCACATTCTCTTGTGGCGAAGGAGTACCTGTACCTCGTCCATGCCTCTTCACTGACGAAATTGGCATTGTCCCACCTTTGAGTCGATGAAGAAGAAGAGCCCCCGACATTGATTCTTTGACGCTTAGGAGCCATTTTCAAAAAATTGCAGCGAAAATAATGGATGCCCAACAATTGTGCGCTGAAAAGAGCCAAAAATCCTTCCAAAATTCTTTGAGGAATTTTGTCGAACACCTGGCATGCGCTACTCAAGCCCTAAATTGATAGCCCTTGTTTGAAATTGCCCAAACTCCAAATTTCCTCAATGGAAATTCAACCCAAGCAGGAGACGAAGAAAACCCCAACAGAAATCACAAATAATACCAGAGATGAATCAATTTCCTTAGAGAGAAACCCTCCTTACCTTAAGATGCAAAAAACCCTAGCTTGACAGCCTAAGATCAGTCCTTGATGATGATTAAAGAGACTGATTGAAGAATCGAAGCTGAAATTGGGGTTAGATTTGCTAAGGAGAGGGGTTTGTGATGAAGAATGGCCGTTTGGGGGGTTTTTGGGGCTATTCTGTCGAGAGAGGGGAGATAAATGGCCTAAAACTGCCGGGTTTAGCTGTTTTTAAAAATTGATTCTAGCTACTGGAGATGCTGCGCTAGCTTTTGTTCCTTGATTAGTGCTGCGGCGCGGCTTGTGCAGGGAAGTTGAGGGGACTTGGCGCTGCAGCGCTAACTATGCTTTGATGAGTGGCGCTGCAGCGCTTGGGGTGCAGGGAACTTGGGAGCTCTTGTCGCTGCAGCGCTGGCTTGAGAGGGGCTGCGGCGCCAGTGCTGCAAACTTTAAATTTTTTTAGCCTTTCCTGTATCAACAATGACACCTATTAGCACACAACTTAAAAGAAATTTTTAACTAGAATTATTATACAAACTAAAGACTAGCTATCAAGCATATATACAGACCACGATGCTATCAAAAACGTCGAGATAAACTACTATGTTTATAAATTACTATAAACTAGAGAAAAAGTAATATTCATAAAACATAAAGAAGAAAGAGGGTAAAAGGGTGATACTGAGATGGGGGTAGCCTCCCCATCGAGAGCTTGTTTTATAGTCGACGATCTGACTCTTTGCAGTTACTCTCAGTCCGGCTCATATGCAAAGATAACCTTTTCATGCCGCCTCTTTGTCTTTTCTCTGATTTGCTTGGCGGACATGGCAAATTGGTGAGCCTCGAACTCCACTTCATCTATTGGCACGAAAAATTGCTCCGAACTCGAACTATCCACTAATTCGCTCTTTTTATCAAAGTGGAAGCGTTCATCGTGCTCTTGAGAGCCCTTTTGGATTTCAACAGTTTCGAGCATGATTCTAGCATCTTCATCATTGTTGACCATACACTCGCTCGTGATCATCTCTATTTCTACCTCAGAATTCTTCGGTTGGTCCATAAACATTTCAACCTCTTCCTTATCAACTTCGTGAGACTCGTTGTCTTTTCCTTACGTATCCAAGCATTGCTCCCTTGCCTCCTCGTTCTGATCAGTAACGGGTGGTAGATTGCTTTGTGGCGGATTCATGACAACATTGACAATTTGCCCCATCTGTTTCTCAAGGTTCCTCAATGATGCTTCTTGGCTCTGAAATGAGGCTTCTTGGTTCGTCATCCGAACCTCATTCTACTCTATGAATTTGGTCAGGAGATCCTCTAGCCTTCTCTCTTCTTTATGTTTAAAGGTCATGGAAAGAACCTCCTCCGAATTAGAAGCATACTCATTCGGCAGCGGAGATTGATATTCAAAATCTGTCTGGTAGGAGAAATTATGATCATAGTACTGCTCCTGACTGTAGTCCCAAGAGTGTGAATACCCCTGACAGTCTGGATGATAGTAAGTCAGTTCGTTGTCAGCTTGATCCTGACCGTAGCCATTCTGAGGAGATTGACACTCAAAATCATTAGCGCATCTTGAGAGATTTACGATTTGTTCTTGCAAACGCTCAAGTGTTCCTTCCGAACTAGGTGTGTCGTCCTCTCAAAAGACCATTGAAAGTTATGCTCATCCATATTTAAGCGTACTCAAAAACAAAAAACAAATTAAATACAAATATACGAATATATACAAGTTCAAAACAAGACGAAATTGATTGAAATCAATAATGGACAATAATAGAATAAATAATTCCTCGGCAACGGCGCCAAAAACTTGTTGCTAATTAGATGACCGATCACTAAACACGCGCAAGTATACGCGGTCTAACAAGTAATTCAATGATAAGAAAGTGTCGAACCCACAAGGAACTACTCCTAAAATATACCAAGCATCGACTTTATATCGCTTAAGTCAGGTCTGAACGAAATAAATGAAAGGATTTGTAATTAATCTAATTAAAATCTAACTAACAAAGCAAGTAAATGGATAACGATGGGTATCTAAGGCGCTACAAGGTAAGATTATAACTTCACCCCACACTAGCGTTCTGTCGAACTCTTAGTGTGCTATGTTTCATCAAATATCTTAACTATCTCTCTTTGGTCTAAATGGTCACGACGAAATGTCGACCGAGAACACACTAGTACTCATACGCCTCTTCCGAGGTATGCATGAGCATATCCTCTCTAATCCACCCGAAAGGGTATAGACAAAAAGGAACATCCAAGCTAGGCGATAATCCAACACATTCCTATGCGAATTAACCCTAACAAAGAATTAAATCAAAGGTTCTCATGAGGTCACACTTCCTATCCTATAGACAACACATGCCAATATATTAAGGTCTCAATCTATAGTCCATCTCCCAATTTCTCATAGATTGCCAAAATCACTAATTCCTTAGCAATTACAACATTAAACATGAATATATTGAACCAAACCATATGGTGTCAACCAAAGAGATACAGTAAAGCAATTCAAATAGACAAAGGGATCCATTATAATCTTAGAGCTAATATTTAGTTCATAGCTACTAAACTAAACAAAATTAGCAACAATAACAACATCCATAAATACATAATCAAAGGAAAAACTAGAGAAGAATAAATTCTATCAAAGGTTTCTTCAATCTCCAAGAACTTCCTCCGATTCGCCTTCCGATCCGTGTCGCTATGTCGCTCTTGAGCTCCTAGGAGTCCCCATCTATCTCTACTCTAATATGCACAACTAAGCTAAGCTAAAGAGAAGATGAGAAGAAGAAAATGGAGTTAAGCTCCTTTCTTAGCTAAGAAATCCTATCTTGGAGGAGAGGGAGGCTGCCCCAAAGAAGAATATCTGAAATGCTCCAGCTGCTAGGTCATTTAAAACCCTTTTCTGCCAAAAGACCGGAGCTGGCGCTGCGACGCCAGCTTTTTAGCTTTGTTCGGGCGCTACGGCGCTGGTCTAGGGCTTCTGGTCAAGACGTGGCGATGCGGCGCCACCTTAGTATAGGCAATAAGGCGCTACGGCGTTGACCATGCAGGGTCTGAAAGAAGGGGCTGGCGCTGTGGCGCCACCTTAGTGCTCGGCCTCGGCGCTGCGGCGCTAGGTGTTCAGAGAATTTGAGAGGCTTCTGGCGCTTCGACACCAGATTATAGAGAGCAACCGGCGCTGCGTCGTCGGGTCTAGGAAAATGACCACTTTGCCCCTGAAAAGCTGGAATTGACCTAAACCTCCTGCAAAACACAAAATAATAACAAAATACTAATAAAGCAATATAAAGAAATAGGAACAGGCATCTTCTTAAGTCTAAAAGTAGCTGATTCACGGGTGTAAAACTCACTCATCAATAACCACTCTACGAAATCAAGAAAAGAGTAGCGGAAAATCGTATTCATGTTGAACGCTTTAATACGACAGTATTTTCGGGACTTTAGGAAGAACAAAATAAATACGAATTTCCTTAGGACACTGGAAAAAACTCAACAGGACCAAAAAAATCAACAAGAAAAAGAACACTTTCATGTTAACATATGTGTATTCCCTTTTGTTTTAATAAAAAAAATGAATATCTCCTTTTGTTCTCATTTAATTAGAGAAAAGGCAAATCTTTATACCAAAATTCTGAGCCTAATAAAAACATACCTGAGAACGAAGCTTGCTTTCTCGGGCTATGAGGACTAGTGCTCCCAATAGTAAGCATATCCCGTGAACCCAATCCCCAAACATGACCGCAAAAAGGAAAGGAAATGTAATAACAGTGTAAACTGCAGGATTTGCCTCCTGGTATCTAGCAACCCTGCCATTAGATAATAATACAATCAACTCAAATCAGCTCACATGCACAATTGATGAAATTTACTACAATAGTGCATCCTAGACATTCTTTGAATCAATAAACAACACTGAAATCAACCAAAATAGAATATCAAGATATTTTACACAATGTAGATGTAACAGTCTAATTGACAGCTACAGATGTTTAGTATCCAAATGGGGGAACAAAAAAAGAGAGGGACTTGTTCGCTTGTTATTAAATTTTAATTCTTCCTAGCTAAAGAACATGGAACTCTCGTGCTCCAATAATTGCTTCTCTTCTTGGCTTGAACACTACTGGCAGTAACTATGTTGCAACTTAAAAATGCAAAATTAGTTCCCACTTCCTATGGATCCTTGTACCTATGGATCCTCAAAAGGTACAAGTCAAGTAACAAGTATCATTTGGGTGTTTCAAGCTCACAAGTATTGTTCTTTCTCTGCACTTTAGCCGTGATAAATATATTTAATAACAAAGGCTTAACACGATGAGGTAATGGGTGAACTAGACATACAATGAGGGGAAGTCTAAAGAAGAAAAAGTTGTCAGATAGATGAGGTGTAAATAGTCAATCATATAAAGAGAATATGAGCCTAAATAAGCTATAAGTAAGATTCTTCAACTTGCAATATTTTACGGTCTATGCTTAATTATTCACAACCAATATTTTGATAATTATTTCTCAAATAATCAAGTACAAAAGGAAAGTTGACACTGAATTCAAGTGCTAGAAGTTTAAAATATCAGTCAACTTTAGACTATGAGCAAAGTATCGGTAGAGAGACATACCTCCAGAAGGATTACATTCAGACAGCATATACAACAAGCAAGAAGCTGCTACCATCATAAATCTGAGAAATCCTTATTGCTAACAGCAGAGCACAAGCTATGGTGAGGCTATCGTCACTAATAAACAGTTAGTTCATTTCACTGTTTATGCACCAAAAAGGTTTGCTGCTAGAGACATGCTCATTTAGACTTTCCCAACCATTTCCCATAAAGTTCAAATGCCTTATCTAGCTCTCCCATTTTGAAGTACTTCTTCATAAGTATTTGAAAGGGAACATAATCAATCACTAAGCCAGACCTCAGTATCTTGACAAAAAGTTTTTCTGCATCCTGTATTTTACCTCTCAAACAATAGCCTTTAATCAGTTGGGTGTAAGTTATTATATCTGGATTGTACCCTTTCCTCAACATTTCATCATGTAATAGGAGTCCAATATGTATATGTCCTAAATTACAAGCAGCACCTATCAAAAGATTAAAAGTGACTACATCCGGAAAAAAAACCATTTAAGACCATTTCAGTCTTCAGAAAATTTGCTTCAACAAGTTTTCCACCCTTTGTGAGTGCGTAGATCAATGCATTGTAAGTAAATATGTTAGGCAAAACACCAAATGCCATCATTTGATCTCTAATATAAAAAGCTTTTTGTATAGCCCCACGTCTCCCATAGCCATCAATTATAACATTCCAAATAAGTGGATCAGGTATAAGATGCAGATACTCATTAGCTATAACTACATCTCCTTTCACGCACAAGCCTTGGATAAGCACTTTGTAAGAAATCTGATCCGGAGGAACCCCCATTTTTGACATTACACTGTGGATATTATAACAAGCCTCATCAGTCTTTCCTTGCTTACAAAGCACACTTACAAGAGTATTGTAAGTGAAAACATCAGGAATCAAACCACTTTTAAACATTTCAGTCAAATATTTGTATGCAGGGGTCATGTGCTGACTCGAACTAGAACCTTGGATCATTATATTTATATGCTATAATATTTGGGCTACTCTGGTTGGATCTGGCAACCATGGTGGCGGGGATCACTGTCATATTCCTTTCTCTTTTTTTATAAAGATTTTTAATTAAAGAATTGGTTGACGGGTAATTTGATGAAAATTTGGAAAAGATAAAGATTTTGATAAAAGAGAAGATTTGGGAAAGATGAAAATTTTGATTTTGATTTTAATGTTTAGCTATTAATGTTGTCTTTTTTTTAAGGAAAATATGTTTGATTTTTTAATTGATTAAGATTTGATTTATCTTGATAAATAAATTTGATTTAATGAATGAAAAATTGTTTTGTTTTTATTAGTTTTTGTTGTGTTTTATTATGTTTTTGTCATTTTTAAAACTTTAAAATGTTAAAAATGAGTCAAAAAATAAATTTTTTTATGCTGTCTTTTATTTTCCATGTCATTTCCTTCTTCTTTTTTCCTTTTCTTTATTACGTCCACGTCAGATAATAGGTCTCAATTTAACAATTTTAATTAGTTCAGTTAGTTAATTTGAAAAATTAAAAGTTCAATTCGGTATTCAATAAAAAGTGTCAACTTCGGTGGCCAAATCATTAGTTTTGCCGTTTTCTTTCCTTATTTATTATTACATTAAAAATTATTATCGAATATGTTTTCTGAACAATTAAGGAAGTGAAAAAAAAAAGAAAAAAAAAAGGGAGAGATAGACTGATTTCACATCTATATTTTTACTCTTCCGTCCCATCCGATGCCTTCTAAAAATTACGTTCAAATTGATAATAAAAAATAAAAATTAAAACTATTTATTTAGAAGAAAAAATTTGATAACCATGAGAATTATACTAAATTATGATAATAAATTTTACAATTTAAAGTTCCTTTTAGATAACTTATAATACTGATCATAACTGTATTATAAATTCATATGATCACTTTGAAAAGAGCAATGCTACTATCACATAATTTAGGTTATATTTGCGGGTCTTGCATGTCATCAGGGCTCACAGTATGTATGTGTGTATATGAGCATTATATGACCCAAAATTATATGATAGTAGCCTTTAATTTTCTCCCTACAAAATAATTAATACAAAGATACTCTCCAATAAACGAAAATAACCAAAACTACTCCTTGATATTTAAATATTGTTTCACGAAATACTTAAGACGACTAAAATTTGAGTTTTTAGACGTTAGTTATTAAAGTATTATATTAAATTTAGATATTATCCGCAGGCCTTCTTATTGAAAATTTTGGTTGGCCCACTTTATCAAATAAAGATAAAGCAGAAGAGTATAAATAATAACTAGTTGAAAGCGTTGCAAGTATCATTTACTAAAGAATATACCTTGGGACCACAATTTGATAATTAAGACTTAAGAGGGAGGGAGGTGTATTTCACCAATAATGCTACTATCATATAAAAAAATTCACATAATGTTTACATACACACACATACATATTATGAGCCCCTACTTGACATGCGAGACCAGCAGTATGTATGTGTGTGTATGCGAGGATTACGTGAGAGTATTTATATGATAATAACATTATTTGTATTTCACAAACCTCTTGGTACGTACCAAGCCAACCCCTTGAAAACGTAAAATTAAATTACACACTTTTACATACTTTCAATATCTATTATTATATGATCAAAATTGTGCAGACATTTACTAATTTTAATATTAAATATTAAGAGACATTTTGTAAACAAGTAGCACCAAAATTCCAATTTTGTCATAAAAATTAGTACTTTAAGATATTCAAGGGTTCATCAGTTCATGAGAGCTTAATAGGCCCTACAACATAATTTAATATATATATATATATATATATATATATATATATATAATAGTTGGCCCTATTACTTGATTTTCTCTAAATATATTAGACCTGACAAAAAAAGTCCGGCCCCGTTGGCCGCCCCGGCCCTCCTGCAAAAACATGGGTCATGGACTTTAGTATTACAGCCCACGAAAAGTTAGGCCGTTTTGGCCCGGCCTGTAGTGGCCTAGCCTGCGGGTGGCCAAACCCGCCCGTGAATTTTTTGGAGGAACCTAAAACTGTAACTCTTCTCCAGAAGCATGCATTTCCCCCCAGTAGTAACCGTCTCAACCTCATGAGCCCGTTTCGTGCCTTGCCACCTTGTGGCTTCACATTCAGTTTCCAACAAAATTCTCTGTCATGAAAATCATGTGCAGCATTCATCATGAAATTAACATGAAGCAGGCATAAGCCAAATACATGTGCCCCAAGAGTATTGTGAAAATCATGAAGTTACAAAGTAATTCAGGTACATGTATTGCATGAAGCAAGGTCCTAAACGGCTAAACCTCAAGTAAATCCCTTTCATTCAACTGTCATGATTGAACTTTACCATGGTATACTTGTGGAGCTGTTTATTTGTTACTTTTATTCATATAAAAAAAATAATTATTATTAATCGCCAGCAATGTTGCTTAAGCTCCACTAGCACAATGGTTAATATAATATTGGGATAAAATTTGCCAAATAAAAAAAGATGAAGAGTGTGGGAAAGGAAATCGTACCTTGTTATGGTTAGAGTTTCGTGTTGGCTGAGGAAGAGAGAAATCCACGAAGAGCGCGGAATTGATTGATTGATTGAAGAGGGGAGAACGACAGGTGAGCGATTACTCCAATGACACGTGGCAGAACTCCTAGAATCCGGAAATCGTGTTAGGGTAACAGGAATTCCAAGAGCCTTCTTGAGTCCTTCCACTCCTAGAATCCGGAAACCGTGTTAGGGTAATTGGAATTCCAAGAGTCTTCTTGAGTGCTTCTAGTTGAGAGGATGTCCAAGTTTGAAGTCTGAGAAAAGGGAATGGAAGGGGTATTTATAGGGTTTTCTGGTAAGTGGTCATGTGCCAGGCACATGCCTTCAAGAAAATTCCAGAAATACCTTTTAATCACCAGAGCAATGCCCAGATCGTCATGTCCTTCTAGCCACCAATCTAATCCCTCAATCAATTCCCAAAACAAGCCGCCTCCACGAGCCTTCTGCCTCTGGACACGTGGAGGCTTCTCTCAGATTTAGCATATTTATTTTTGGCTTTTTCGTCTTTATTTAATTAGGTCATGTGAACTCTACTTTATACATTTAATGAGGTCGTGAAATTCTAATTGTGCATTTAATTCAATTAGGGCATGTAAACCCTAATTTGCACTTGGGCCCATATTTTCCCCCTATGCGAGAGTCGCATTTCCAAAAAGACAATCGTGCAAGAATACTTCAAGCTTTTGAATAATTTTTCGGGACTCCACTCTACAGGTCTTGAAAACAAGAGTCCTAAAAGAGGGAACCCCTAGGGGGCCAAACCCTTAGGGTTAAACCCTAGGGAAGCAAAACTTAGAAGGGCTCTTCTTTGGACATCTTGGAAAATCTTCTGAAAATCTTTTCAGATCTTTCTCAATCTATGTTTTCTTAATTTTTCTTTGCCTGTTGAGACACTTACTTTATTTGACGCTCTTCATCCAGGTATTTTCACCTTGCCGTATAGTGACCTTGGTTATCCTCCGGATGACTCAGGCTTTGAGGAGTCATCAGCAACACAACAGGCCCTGCTCCTTCATCTTTTATCTCGATGAACTATATGATTGCTTCAAAAATAACTCCCGTTAGAGCTTCCTTCAATCATAGTGGAGATCTTGTTTCTTGGAGGGGCTTTCAAATGTCTTCTTATAGTCAGGAAAGTATCGAGCGTCTCCTGGCTTGATTCCCGCATATACTTGTCTGGCTGATTATTAAGGCAGCCTCTGCCCAAACTTTCTTTTTAGATCGTCTCACCAACCTTGTTCTCGGGCTTATGATCTTTCCTTATACTCTTCGCGAGTCGAGGACTTGAAGAAATTTAGCGATGATGCAGACGACCTTGCAGCGGTGGGTGTTGATATGTCTTCTTTTCATGCTAGGCTGGATCTTCTCAAGTCAAATTTTAATCTTTTTGCACTACGTTCAGACGTTGTACGTAAGTGTGAAGATGACTCCTTTTCAGTACAACTTTTAGAGCTTGACGAAGCCGCAAACAAATTGAAAATCCAGCCTCGAGATCTAAAGTCCCAACTTCGGGATGTAGAGTGCCAGCTTCAGGACTTAGAATCCACTATCTGAGATATTAGGTAGCTGAAAGCTGCAAATCTCAAGATTCGGGATACTGCTATTGCTGACTTGGAAGTTTTAGCTATGCCCCCACTTCAATTTGATATGTCATGGCCTTTAGATCATGACCTTTTGTAGTCTTTTCCATTTTCTGTATCAGAAAACTCATTTACATATATTTCATTTATCAAAATAGAGTTTTATTTATCCTTATTGATTGCCTTTAATTTGAATGATTCCTTAAAACTCAATATTTAACATTTGAATCTTAGGTTATTCAAATTAATACTCCAAGACAACAATAAGCCTCATAAAACAGCAAACATGAATTTATTTTTCACAAGGAAAAATATGTTTTTTTCTTTTGATTTTATGCAAACCAACACTCGAATCTATACTTTTTTTAAAGAGATCAGAAAAAATATTCAAGTATAAGTGAAAGTTCGACAATTTATTAAAAATCAGATTGCTTTTAACGAAAAGCATAACATTTCAAATAATAAATCTTGCTTTTGTCGGAGAAAGCATAACGTTCTCCACTTTTAGAGATAAAGTGTAACTTTTTCTGAGGTTGAGGGCTTATATTCAGGTGCCTCAATCACTTTTAAAGTTGAAAGTGTAACTTCCGAGGACTTATAGCCAGGTGCCTCGATTACTTTTGAAGTTAAAAGTATAACTTTTATGGTTAGAGGACTTATAGTCAGGTGTCTCGTTCACTTTTGATGATAAAGTGTAACACTCGGGTGCCTCGTCACTTGGGTCGTCCAATTTCTTGGCAAGTGTGATCTACGAGGACTTGGCCACCATTTAGAGTGGGCCACCATCTTGGGTGGATTTTTTTTCCATCAATTCTAGTGCCTCCTCCCTTGGTCATCCAATTTCTTGGCAAGGGATACTCCTGAGGATTTCGACCACCATTTTTGGTGGACCACCATCTTGGGTGGATTTTTAATTCGTCAATTCTTGTGCCTCCTCCCTTGGTCATCCAATTCCTTGGCAAGAGATGCTCCTGAGGACTTAAACCACCATTTTTGGTGGACCACCATCTTGGGTGGATTTTTAATATTCTTATATCTATAGTTCAAAGATCTTTCGATGCTAGAGCCAGTATTTGGGTTGTCCATCATCTTGTGTTGATGAAATTTGTAAAACTTCTCATAGTTTCAACACGAGCATCAACTTCGAATTTTTTATGCTTGCTTGTTGTATGCTACTAAAGCATGTTACCTTGAGTAGACTATTGTGGCCCTTGATCATGTTTCTTTAAATTTAGTATGAGCCTCCATCCTTTTTGCCTTCATGAGGCTTTAGCAGAGCAAATCCCTAGTTGTAGCAAATGTATTCTTGTCTGCATTATCATAGTAAGATAGTCGTGGAAAAAGTAAGCAAGGGCAAGTAGAGGCATGCTTATTCGGTTTAACTCCATTCTATTAATGAGTGAATTCGTCTCTGTATCTCCACCTTCTAGTGATTAAACTCCAGGGTGCACTATTTGGCATTTAAATTTCCAATCTGAATTATGTCTTAGGTAGGGTTCTAATGTCTTTTTTGGGTCGATGTCATCCATGCCTTTGTCATGCCATCATGATCTTTGGCCCCTTGCGTATGAATAACTTGAGGGAGATCATCCCTATGTCCTCATGTATTTCTTTAGTCATCTTACTCGTCATGATAACCAAAGTTTTATTGGGAAAATACTTTGGAGCTTGTAAAAGAGTGTGCCTCCTAGGGCCTGAACCCTAAGAAGGAACCCTTGAGTTCTTCTTCTCTTGCTCATTTCTTCTGTTTTGGTCCTCCCTTTGTTCGATAGTAAGTCTTGTGTCAATAAAGTAACTTCATCGGCATAAGATTGAACAGTTGAACTCTCAGGGGGTTTTTTTTTAGTTTGAGCATCCTTCAGGCTTTCTTGTGGAGTTGCTTCTTAGTCATCTTCAAAATTGAGTTTATTAACCCTTTCGTATGAATCATCCTCCCAAGGGGAGACAATTTGAAAAGGGTTTATTAAACTCGTTTGCCAACTCTGGAGGATGTTTTGTCAAAAATATATATTTTTCATGAATATTGTCTTCCCTTGATTTGAAAAGTTGATTCGACCACCTAGGGTGGTCCCGCTGAAGAGCATTTTTTTTCTTAGTGTTTTCATCAAAAAACGTCAATCTTTCTTTATGATTCGAGGGAAAAAACCAAGATATAATCAAGGTAATGGGGCTCGGAAGACAAAAGAAAGATTTGAAGTACCTGAAAGAAGGACAAGAAAAAAAACACAAATAAAAGAAGTCATTCGAATGAAAATATGTAAGGAATCGTATAATATTGTACTTCGATCCCTTGATTTGAAAAGTTGGAATTATGGAGCCCTCATGCCCCCAGTTTTCTTTACTTGAGAATTTGAAAGTAAAGAAAACTTCTTGAAATACTTCTTCAAAAAATTTAGAAGGTGAGAGTTGTCTCGCATTCTTCGCGTAACACAGCGTTTGAATGATCGAGCTTATGGTCTGAACAAGTGAGGAATATAGGTTGTCCTCCTTTCAATGGTAGTTCGGTCTTTTTAACGTCTTTGAGCCCTAGCTTTGACATCCGCCCTTCCTTGTTAGTAATTGTGATTTATTATGTCTTTCCTCTTGGTGAGATTCAATCTTCTTTAGATCTTAGCATCATCATATTTATTGAGTTGCTCTAACTCGAATAGGTCATCCATGTGGTGATCCGGTGTGCCACTTACTGATTCTCAACTATGTTTGGTGAGTTCCCAATACATTTGTGTCACCCGACTTGATTCCAACTGAAACTTAATCTCCACCAACTCGTGTGTATTACCGGAAAGGATAAAATACATACACAATTGTCAGCGTATTGTTAAACGTCACTAAAAATAATCAAATTATGTGGAATGCATATATGATATATAACATGAAGCTTGTTAACCATGCATACTTACATTATACTGTAAATATATTTCGTTCACATATTTATTTTGAGTTGAATCCAAATAATAAATAATTATTATTGTTGGTAATAATAAAATTTATCACATATACATTAATGAGTCGTATGTATTAATGAAAGATATATAAATGATAATATGTATAATTAGCATGCTCCCTTTTTTTTTAATGCAGCCGCATCAATATATAATATATTAATATTACTAAGTTATAATAGTTTGCAGCAATGCTAAAGGAAAGTTCGGCTAAAGAGGGTTCGGTCAAAGAGGGTTCGGGCAAGGAGGGTTCGGTCAAAGTAACATGATGAATTCGTATAAATCCATAAAGAGAAATGCTAAAGAAAGAAATGAACATGATTCCACAAAGAAGTGGTCTGTTGGTTTGGTTTATCTTGATGTTCGTGTATGGTCTTTATAAGTATGATTATTGGACCTGAGGAGGGTTTGGCCAAAGTAGCATGCCTATTCATGTGAAGAACTTGTGAACTGACTTGGTGCAACTTGCACCATACACCGAATCAGTAACAATATCACCAAGCTAATTGTGGGCCAAGAACAAGTTCATAATCATAATTATTATTATTATAATTATTATTTATTTTATTATATATATATATATATATATATATCTTGTGTTTTTTTTAAGACTCCTCAATAAATGTTTTAACAAATATATTAATATGCAAATAATTAAAAATTATAATGAATCAAAAGAAATGGTATAGTATACTTCCCTTGATATGAGAAGTAGGAATCACGGAGTCCATCTTGACTCCAGTTTTCTTTACTTTGAGAAATCAAAAGTAAAGAAAACTTCTTCAAATATTTCCTCAAAAAAAAAAATCGTTTGCTATGATCAGTTGACTTTTGACTCTTGTTTTTGATAACTTTTGTCGGTGAGACATCTTAAGCTCGAGTGACATATATTCACAGATGAAATCTTCGTTGGCCTTCTCTGTTGTTGTCGTTGAAACTCTTCCTATAGCTCATTCGCTTCGAGTTGTGGGCACACCCTTCACGAATTCTACACCTCCCCAACAGAGTCGCCAATTTAATGTGGGCAAGGAAATCGTACCTTGCTATGGTTAGGGTCTCATGTTGGCTGAGGAAAAGAGAAATCCATGAAGAGCGCGGAATTGATTGATTGATTGAAAAGGGGAGAACGACAGGTGAGCGATTACTCCAATGACACGTGGCAGAACTCTTAGAATCCAAAAATCGTGTTAGGGTAACAGGGATTCCAAGAGCCTTCTTGAGTCCTTCCACTCCTAGAATTCGGAAGCCGTGTTAGGGTAATTGGGATTCCAAGAGTCTTCTTGAGTGCTTCTGGTTGAGAGGATGTCCAAGTTTGAAGTCTGAGAAAAGGGAATGGAAGGGATATTTATAGGGTTTTCTGGTAAGTGGGACCAGGCACATGCCTTCAGAGAAATTCCAGAAATACCCTTTAATCACCAGAGCAATGCCCAGATCGTCCTGTCCTTCTAGCCACCAATCCAATCCATCAATCAATTTCCAAAATGAGCCGCCTCCACGAGCCTTCTGTCTCGGAACACGTTGGAGGCTTCTCTCAGGTTTAGCATATTTATTTCTGGCTTTTTCGTCTTCATTTAATTAGGTCATGTGAACCCTAATTTATACATTTAATGAGGTCGTGGAACCTTAGTTGTGCATTTAATTCAATTAGGGCATGTGAACCCTAATTTACACTTGGTCCCACAAAGAGAATTAAGGTTATTCTAGTTATCCATACTTTATTATTCTCAAAAGTTATCCATATTATATCTGATATCAAAAATATAAATGGTATATTAACAAAGATATCATTAGAACATCCATGTTATAATTATCATCTGCAGCCCCACTAGTATTGAGAGTAAAATAATTCAACAGGATGTGTTAGGTATATTCTCTCGAAGGAGTGATGGTAACCAATTCAACAGAAGCAAGGGATATCCAAGGTTATTAACTTGGCACTTTCCTAATCATTTTTTGGAGGAACCTAAAAGGCAATTCCTTCTATTGACAGATCATGAGCTACAATATAAAAATATATACTATAGCATAACTTTTTGTAGCATAACTTAGCCAAAAAAAGGAAAAAAGGAAAAAGCACACGGCCCGGCCAGACTCAACCCGGGCCACGGGCCTCACAATTATGGCCCAAGAAAAGCTAGGACTTTTTGGCCTGGCCCGTTTTTGGTCCGGCCCGACCCGTTTGCCACAGCTAAAATATATACTGTTGGCATATTGTAGTTGAATATATGGTGTAAAAATATTAGCTTACAATTTGTATAGAATTGATTCCATACTAAATAATATATAAATTTAGTGGGGGGCTTCACTATAACAAAAAGTCTTATCCTCGACAGAAGTAAGCCCGACAGAAATAATTCGGTCGACGTTACGGTAAGGTTGACGGAATATTACGTCGATATTAAGTCCGTCGACTTTACTCTATCCTCGATGGAATTCCGTCACAATTAATCCTTCTCATTGGCACCAAGCTTCTCGCCAGCGCGAGTATTATGGTTGACGAAATACGGGGTAACGTCGACGAAATATTTCGTCAAGATTAATTTAAAGTCGACGAAAATAAACTCGACGGAATTCTGTCGAAATTAACCTTTAAAACCTATTCAGATCGTTTTCTCCAGTCGCCTCTTCTGTCACTCTCTCATCTCTCTCTCACTCTCTTATTTCTCTCTCACTCTCATCTCTCACTAACCTTCGACCACCAGACCACCACCTTCGACCACCACCTCCGACCACTAACTGGTCAACTCCGACCACCAGACCCCTCCCGGCCAACCCCCTTGTCGAATCTCTCTCTCTCACCTCTCAGTACGCCAGCAACCACCACCGCCTCCTGCCGACTTCCGGCTCCGGGTCCTTTCGCCACCTTCTGCCTCCGGCCTCCGGCTCCTCTCCTCCGACAATCGATTAAAGCTCCAAGGTTAGCCCTAATTTTGTTATCAGTTAGGTATTTTAGGTTGCCCTAAATTTTTTCCTAATTTATGTTCCTTAATTCGTTTGGCAGCAATGATTAGCTCCAAGGTTAGCCCTAATTTGTTTGGCAGTAATGATTTTTCCCAAATTTTGTTCCTTAATTCGCATATATAGCATATAATTAGCAGATTTGAGTTTTCAATTTGATTTACGATTTTTGGTACTGCCTAAATTAATTTATTTGTGAAATGGTAGCTTATTCATGTACATAATTTGAAAATGAGGCTGATATCGTTAGAATGTTATTCCATGTTAGCAAGTATAAGGTTATTTTGATGTTGCGAGTATATATTGAAAACAGGTTATTGTGGTTGTGTCATCAATTGTAGGCGTATCATTTGCAGTGCTGTGTGAATTAAATTGTGGTTGGTATATGTTTGCCCTTTTTTTTAATTGCAGGCTTATCATTTCAATTGCAGGCTTATCAATTATTGGGTGTTGAATTATTTTCGACGGAATTTCTGTGGAAGTTTTAGATGGTAATAAATAAATCAATTCTTAACTATAAAAAGCAATTAGGACTTAGTTTGCCACTAAAATAAAGTAACCTACACAACTAAGTAGCATTTACTTAGTTGACTCCTACTTAAAAAAATTATAATTAACTATAACATAAATAAATATTATAGTAAATATAATGTAAGAAAAAAGAATAAAAATAATATAATATAAAAACTAAGTAGCATTTACATAGTTTGGGAATATCCTAAAACAATAAATTTAAAATGATTTAAAATGATATAATATAAAATAAATAATATAATACAAAATAAATAAAATAACTAAAATAAATAAATTAATTAATGTAAATTAAATTAAATAATATAATAATAAATAAAATAAAACCAAATAAATAAAATTAAATTAATTAAGATAAATTAAATAATTTAATAACATATAAATAAGCAAATAAAACAAATTAAAAATAATACTTTAATTTAATTTAATAACATATAAATAAGCAAATAAAATAAATACGGGCGCTGGCTTAAATGATGCTTTGTTCCAGCGGGTTATGGCTGTGGTGTCGGAGAGGTTTGAGACGGATCCGTTATTCCATCGTCAGGACCTGCCCAGCCGTTCTTTCCTCCATCAGCTTGAGCAGGACGTTGTAGCTGGTGCCACTGCCTAGAGTACGGGTATCCCTCCGGAGCAGTTCGTTGCGATACGCGACGAGATTGTTCGAATGGTGGTTACCTTACTCATGGACGTGTTTGGGCCGATGTTGAGTCAGCCCTCGACTACTCAGGTATACTATTCATTTAAATTCAAGTATATATTCTACATGTTATTTAATATTTTATTCCATGCTGTATCTTTAATTGTTTCATATATATTGACTAATGAGTTACATTATATTGTATCAACAGGGTGACGAGGAGGCTGCTGTCGCTGCTCACTCCGATCACGACGGCGACGATTTTCAGACTCTAGAGCATCAGCGTCGACGCCCGCCCGATGATCCTCCACACACCGGGGGCAGTGCTACTAGCTGACTTAGTTTACATTATTTTGTAGTTTGGACAAAGGTCCAAAAATGCCCCTAACGTTTACCCCGATATCCCACTTACACCCTAAACTATTTTTTTTTTCAAAAGTACCCTTAACGTTATAAAATTCAGCCCAACTATGCCCCTCCCGTTAACAGACTTGCCACCGAGGCAAACGAAACTGACACTTGGACAAAATTTGCTGACAAGGCAATGCATACATGGAAAATAGCTAACAATTCAAATCAAACATATTATATTATTATTATTATTATTATTATTATTATTATTATTATTATTATTATTATTATTATTATTATTCCCATGTCTATGTCTACCTTCTTCATCTTCCTCCTCTACCTTACTCTCTCCTCTTCTCATATCCACCACCAGCGCAGGCAGCGTAGCCGCCCTCACTCTCTCATCCGACATATCAGCTCTCCAAGCATTCAAAGCCTCCATAAAACCCACCACCATCCCATCATACTCCTATTTAGCCTCCTAGAACTTCAGTTCCGACCCATGCTCCATCCCTCACATCAATCACTTCACCTATGGCCTCTCCTGCAGTAATTTTCGAGTCACCCAACTCACCCTTGACCCGGCAGGGTTACTCGGGAACTCTTTCCCCACTCGTTTCCAAACTCACCCAACTGATCCACCTCGACCTATCTGAAAACAACTTTTTTGGCCCAATTCCTACTTCTCTCTCCAATCTCCAAACCTTAACTCTCCAATTCAACTCGTTCTCCGGCTCAGTTCCCCCATCCATTTTCGCACTCAAATCTCTGAAATCTCTAGACTTATCCCATAATTCTCTTTCAGGCAATTTACCAAACATCTTGAACTCACTCACTAGCCTGAGTCGACTCGACCTCAGCTTCAACAAACTCACAGGGTCAATCCCCAAATTACCACCAAATCTCTTATAACTAACAATCAAAGTCAATTCATTAACTAGGTATCTTTTCGAACCATCATTTACCGAGTCTATGTTGATTAATAGATTTATGCTTTTTCAATATTCCTTTTGATTTGGTCGCCGGAAAACTTCTGGATATATTATTCCGGTGGGTTTGATTCTGGGTTCTTATCTTGACTTGGTCCCGATCAAGGGTTCTTCCCGATCGGAGATTCATGTTTTGTTTTCGAATTTGTTTAGTTCTATTTTGATTGGGTTTCTTTTACCGATTTAGCTTCCAATAATTTTCATTTTTGATTTGATTGGATTTATAATGTTCTTGGTTGTATGTGGAAGGAGATGGGACAGAGATAAAAGAGGGAGAAGAAAAAGAATATGGGGTTAGATAGAGAAAATGGATCTGATTTTTTTGGAGAACAAAAATTTGTTCAAGGTGTTAGCTTCGTCAGCAAATTTTGTCCAAGTGTCAGTTCTGTTTGTCACGGTGGCAAGTCTGTTAACGGGAGGGGCAGAGTTAGGCTGAATTTTGTAACGTTAAGGATACTTTTGGGAAAAAAATAGTTTAGGGTGTAAGTGAGACATCGAGGTAAAAGTCAGGGACATTTTTGGACCTTTGCCCTTTTCTAGTTTACATTATTTTTGACTTAGTTTACATTATTTTGTAGTTTACATTATTTTTGACGTATTTTAGTTTAAACCTTGTCATTATAGTTTGAAATATCTCTTTACTTTAGTTTTGTTTTTGTTTGACATTTAGTTTAGTTTAGCTTAATGGGATGTTTGATATACTTTAGTTTAGATTAATGGGATGTTTGACATTTTTACTTATTATTTAGTTGATTTTTGACATATTGTTGGCCTTGGTAATTGTAATTCATGTTATTGGGCCTTATTAAGTTGATGTGAATGTTGTTGGATAATTAGTTAGCTTGTATGTGTTGTTGGAAAAAATAAACAAGTTTACAGGTATAAAAAATGTGGATTAAAATCGGATACTGCCAAAACTAATAAAACATTAAAAAATATAATATTCTTGACGGAATAGTGTTAACCTCGACGAAATTCCGTCGGAATTAAACCTCTTGCCATTTTGGCCAGCCTGCCATGTGTCACGATTAGACTCGACAGAATAGCCTCGACGGATGTCATTCGATCGATCATAGATTAAGACCGACTGAACATTCGGTCGAGGTTAGTTCCATCGATTTTAATTATTTCCGACTGAAAGCTCGACGAACTTAATTTCGACATGCTTATATTCGACTGAATTTCTGACCGAATATTTCGTCGGAATTAAGCATAACCTCGACGGATTATACTTAATTCCGACGGAATATTCCTGTCGAAAATAGCCCTTTTTGTTGTAGTGCTTTAGGCTTATAACAAAAATATACATATATCAAATAATGAAAAAAAAGTTAGTGAGGGCAGCGGCCCCCAATTGACATGTGTCCTTAAAATGATATATCATGCGATTTTATATATTAAATTTTTTATTAAAAATTACATAAATAATTATAATTAATAATATTTAAATAATATATTTAATATAATGAGTCAACCTGACAACCTTTTAATTTTACTTAATATCATAAATTAATATAAGTATGAATCATAATTAGATATAAAAAATTCACGATTCAAAAATTAATTTTAAAAAAAAAATCATACTCCTTCATGGTTGGACTCAAAAATAAATATGGCTGATCACTGATTCTGTATTTCCTTTTCACTACATTTTGTTAGGTAGTTGGCTACTTGTACGTCGTAAAGTCAATGAATGTTACCAAGAACGGTCTGATTGACTGATTACATTACGTTCCAATCCTGTGATGACACGCGCTCCAAACGCAAGTAGTATCTAAGCTCCAACCATCCCAACTCCTTCACTTCTTACAATTATAGAAGCAACCGTTGCAATTTTTTCCAGGTACAAGTATAACTACTTTTGTACACCCTTTTTAGATCCCATCCAGTCCAACACAACAAAATGTCGCCGCCACTATCTCTGCCGTCTACCACCGTCTCCCCCACTTAACAACTACAAAAAACAACCAAACCGGCCGCAATGGCATCATACCAAGACTCGCAACCATTCCACTGGCAGTACCCCGAATCCGACGACCGGAACTTCCAAATTCACGGCCGGGCCCTCTTTTTCGTCGTCATGCTATTTTCCATCATTCTCCTTGTAATTCTATTACTCCTTTACGCCCGTTGGATCTGCCGCTACCACCCCAGCCCCGCTGCCACCATCTCTGCAGCAAGCGTGCCTCACGCGCCGCCCCCTCAACCCCAAGGGCTCGACCCGGATTCAATCAACAGCTTGCCATTAATATTGTGCCGGCCATCGGACAACGAATTAGGTGAGTGCTCCATATGTCTTGGAATATTTGTAGATGGTGACAAAGTAAAGGTGCTGCCAAATTGCCGCCATTGTTATCACTCCGAGTGTGTGGATAAGTGGCTCGCCAATCACTCCAGCTGTCCACTCTGTCGAGCTTCTCCCCGAGTGGACTCAGTGGTTTGACTAACGGGTACCCCGTGTCATATACTAAGAACTTTTGTTTATCTTACTTTAAATTAACCCTACAACAAGTAAATATAAATTATTCTATTTAATAATTATTGAAAGATCATGCATTTTTGTATATTAATTAAAAATTGTTTATAGTGTTGATATTAGCAAAATTAACGTGACATTGTCATTTTCGTGGAGAAAACTTTTTGCAGTGTTTAGTACTCTTCATGATCTTTCTCACGCAAATATTTTTAATTATTGACAATAAAATTTGTAGTCACTATATATATATATATATATATTTATGATGTTCACTAACCCTCTTGAGTTTGAATACATTAGTTTGTTTGTTTTTTTTTCTTTTATATATATATATATATAAATGTGCGTGTGTGTATGCAAATAAATAATTGTAATTTCAAGTTGTTAGCCCTAGTCCCTATTGATGACTATAAGGTAAAAATTATTTATAATATTTTTTGATTGAATGTATGTGAATCTGGATTTGGCTGGTTCCTAACTCTTAGGAGTTGTTTGATAAAAATCTGAATCTGAATTTGAATGAAAAAAATTATTTGATAATTAATATGTCTGAAATATCTGAATGACATAATTTTATTATTTTATCCCTCTAAAAAAATTCAAAGTTGTTATAAATTTATTTAATATTACTTAATATAATAGTCAATATTTTTTTTAGTTTTTTTAATTTTTTATTTTATTCAGCTGCTCATTCAGTCATTTTAGTCAAAAAAATCTGACTTAGTCATTCAGCTCAATCATTTGACCGATTCAGCCATTTAGACGATTTTTTCCCAAAATTATTAAACGCACTTAGTGGCTGACCGATTCAGCAATTCAGATATATTCATTCTTAAACAAACAGTCTCTTAATATTAGGTTCCATTGTATATCCTTTCGGGAAAGTATGAGAGAGAAACTGAAATTAAAATATATACATATATAGAAAATTGCCCAAGTATGGAACAAGATTCAAGTAGACTACTTGAAGTAGTTAAGATAAGTTCGACTTGTTTAATTCATGTGCTTTATTAAAGTTACTTATGTAATGTACCTATAACATAAAGCATAAAATTCCAGGGTCTCCAATTTCCACTACTTGCTATACAAATTAAATTGAGTAAAATACATTGACACTTCCTATAAATAATTATAATAAAATTTATCACCCTTCTAGTTTTTTAAGTAACAATCAGTACCTCTCTTGTTTATAATATGTAACATTCATTGTCCCTAGTGTGAATGACTAACTAATATTCAAAAATATTTTTAATATAATATCTAATATACCCTTCAAGTTATAATGTTTAATATATCCACTAAATATAAAATTGTATGTTATAATTTTTACTTAACTTGATGTAATTAATTAAATTATGAATTTGTGCAATAAATAACATAAATGTTCAAAAATAATAAATATTTATTTTATCAAAAAAATAAAGTCATACACTTTTTGCTAATTAAATTTCTTAAAGATTAAAATTTACGTAATATACATTCAAATATATTTTTTGTAATTAAAAAGTAAAATTTTAATAAGCATAAAATTACAAATTAATGCAAACAAAATTTATAATTATTTTTCCCAAATATTTAAATTTACATAAAATAAACTTATTATTACATAACGAATCTTATTATTCATATAAGAAAGTATTAAAAATTATATTAATTATTTTTCTCAAATATTAAACTAAACATAAGTCGCACTTAATCATAATTATTTACAATAAAAATGACAAATGCTATTACTCAAAAAAAAATATTAAAAAATTCTTTTAACCAAATAGAAATAGTAATAAATATTATTATATTTTCTTTTATTCAATATTGTATAAAGACTACACCATATAATAAAAATGTAATTAAAATTATAAACATCCCAAATTTTGATATATACTCAAGAAAATTTAACATATAACAATTATAATATGATGATAGGTCTCCAACTTTTAGTTTATTTTGATGATAACAATAATTAGTAAATAAAATAATTAAAAGACTACAATTCTCTCCATAGGTTTTATACTTTAATTATTTTTAACTAACTTATTTTACTTTGACCTAAAATATTTTCTAAATCTTATTGAATTGATTTTATTGACCTTGATAATTTAAATATCAATTGTTAAATAAATTAGTTCATATAATAATATTTCCTAAGGCAAGGAAATCTTCTATCATTTTCCAAAATTACATTTTACAAAAAGGGGGGAAATATTTCTAAACAAAATTGCATGCATATTATATATATATATATATATATATATATATTTCCGAAATATGCATGAGTAAAAGTCCAAAGGATTAAAATACTTGTGGATTAACTGAATTGGGCATTAACGGAATTAGGCATTTAAAAGTGGACATTCATGATTTAAATGCTCTTAATTGAGCAAATTGTCATATGCTGAAAAAAATTGAAATTGGGAGAAATCTTTTGGGACAAAATCGTGTGCTGAGATTTATGTCCATTAATTGATTTGGTTTGGCAATCCGCGTGAACTTCTTTTCGGCTATATCCGGACCATTAAATTAAATCCAAGAAATTTCAGCCATTGATTTTCAAAATGATTTTCAAAATTATTCTTTTGCCCTCAACTTCAAAAATCTATAAATATGAGGCACTTTCATTTATTTTGCTTTGTCAATTAACTTGAAAAGAAAAGTTTACTCTCCTTATCTATATACTTTCTCTAAAAAGCTTTTTCTCTCTTCTTATCAACTTTCTAATCATTTGAGAAGAGAAAATTATTCTAAGTATTTGAGATAAGTTATTTGGTTTAATTTATTTGAATTATCTCTTGCTTATTTAAATTTATAGATATACAAATATAAATTGTTATACACAATTATATATATATATATATATATATATATATATATATATTTCATTTATTTATCAAATAAAAAGTCAGTATTTAGACACCCAGACTACAGAGATATTTCTCTTAAGTAAGGAAATTGGTCGTACGATCTCAAAGTCCTAAGTGGCCTTTTATTGATATTATTTATTTAAATATCGTAAAGTAGATCCACTTGAGAGTTCAAACATAACCCCGGGATATTCCTCTAATAGAGTGAATCGTTCGAACCGGATTTGAAAGTCTAAATGATCTATCGAAAATATTTATATAAATATCAATTGTGAAACTTTAAATTTTGTCGGTACTTAGACGCCGAGACTACGGAAATATTCCTCTTAAGTGAGGGAATTGGCCGTACGATCTCAAAGTCCTAAGTGGCTTTATTTATAATCTTTCACATAATAGATAAAATATTATTACATTTTCTCTAAGTTAAACAAATAAATTTGTTATATCAAGTATTGTTTAACTAATTTAATTATTATACTTGGTAATTGTTGCTTAACTAATTTATTCATTATATTAATTGATTATAAGTATTTAAACATAAATTCATTCATAGAATACTTGTTGGAGAAAATCTGAAATTAAATGTGTTTAAATCCATTGAAACACACTAATATTTATAATTTTTTTATAAAATTGTATTAAACTATATATTTGCTTTTAGAGAAGTATTTTTGAGCTAAACTAAAATTGATCTATTTGCTTAATCAAGAAGTATATTTTCACAAGTATAAAAGTTATATAAACTTTTATAACCGAATATAAATTTATATCTGCTTACACAGAAGCACATTTCACACATATAAAAGTTATTAAACTTTTATATAATTATTTGATCTATAATTGCTATCTATTTATTTCATAAGCATATCTGTATCAAAAAATTTTGTAAAAAGTAAAAAGTTAAAGTTAGTTTATTTTATGTACCTGTGAGAAAAACGAGTAATTCTTCAACTAAGACCAGAGTCTTAGAGAGGTCAGCTGACAGTTGGGTATCTAGTGAAATTGTGAGGTGAGGAAGAGACTGTTGCTTCAAAACCAGATCATAGAATATAACTAAACTCAAAAGGAGTACAACTAAGCTTGAGAAGAGGGTTGGGAACTTGTTGTCCAAGATAGATTAGTTAAGAATAGTTGAAAGTTTGTCTATAAATTTTGTAAAGGTTTCTCCGCCAGTTAAAGGAGTTTTTATTACAGGAAGTAATATGATCTCAAGTCTTAGAGAGGAGCTTGAGACTGGACGTAACAACATACCCGGAATGTATATTGTGAACCAGACAAATCTATGTGCATTGTGTGATTGAATTTTTACTGTCTTGCATATTAATTTCTAACACTGAAATTAATTATCTAAAAAATTCAAAAAGGCCTAAGGTAAATTTTTAATCTGTAATAATCTATTCAACCTCCTTTCTAGATTATTATTGACTTTCATATGAAACTAAGAATTTAATAATAATTTTTGCTGTTAAGCACCAAAAACTAAACTATCAACATACTAAATCACTTTAATTAGAAAATCTCCATTAATAATTTAATTTAAAATTCTTAATATTTGTATCAATTATTCAAACATATGTGTTAATTAAATTAAATTATTTGAATGAGATAGTCTTAATTATAAATAAAACTATAATTAAAATGTATTGTATTAAAAAAGGATAATTTAACATATATATATATATATATATATTATTCAGGAATTAAAATTTGATAGCATACAAGGGTAAATATGTAATTTTATCTATTTAGTCAACCTTAAAAACTTGTAGAAGTATTAACTGCTACTTAAAAAACTAGAGAAAAATGAATGTTATTATGGTTATCTAGAGGAGATGTTATTGTATTTAACTCAATTAAATTTTGTGAGTAAGAATTTAAGCGGTTGTGGTTAACTTAAAATTGCTTATACTTCCCTTCTGCAAAAAGGAGTTTTATTGACGAATTTTGAAAATGTGATGCTATTTGAAATACAACCTTAAAAATAATAAATTGTTATTTTTATAGCATAGTATAAAAACAAACTTCGAAGGCATTGTGACATTTTATGAAACAAAAAAAATTGACATATAAAAGTTCCCTTTGTACTGAACGAAAGGAGTATTTTAATAGTCTTTGTTATTTTGATGGACTTTTTCATATGATGGAGGTAGTGTTAGTGTATTATTATTAGTTTAATTGTACTTGTTGGTCTGACACTCCGACTATCATTTATTTATTTTTTGAGATAGTTGCGACCTATACTAATACATGAAATTTATTAAAATTATTCTTTCCGTATTATAATAAGTAATGTTTTAAGTAATTTTATTTGTTCCAAATTGGAGCATTAATTATAATATTTTTAAAATTATTCCTCATTACTCCTACTTCAATACCCAGATGCTTTTAACTTTTCCTCTCTCTCCTTATTAACACAAAGAGTATTATAGACAAATAATACTATATTTAATGTTATACAATCACTTTCTTAATGGTTGTGCCCAACTTTAAAACATCACTTATTATGGGACGGGGGAGTATAAGATTTGACCCACCATATCAAATATACTCCCTCCGTTCTTAAAAGATTGTCGTTTAAAGTTTTGGCACATGGATTAAGAAAGTCATTTAATACTAGTAAAATTTATTTGAAATTCCATCACTACCCCTTTATGGGAAATTAAAAACTATTAATATAAGAGAGAGAATTTATTTGGACAATGAGAGAAGATAGGGGTAATATAGGAAAGTAAATAATTTATTTTTCTAGAAAGTTGTAAATGACAAACATTTTGAAACAAATCTTTTCTTCTAAAACGACAATCTTTTAGGAACGGAGGGAGTATTATCTAAATATTACTCCATCAACTACTACCTCCGTTCCTAAAAGATTGTCGTTTAAATTTTGGCACATGAATTAAGAAAGTCATTTAATACTAGTAAAATTTGTTTAAAATTCCATCACTACCCCTTTATGAGAAATTAAAAACTATTAATACAAGGGAGAGAATTTATTGGGACAATGAGAGAAGATAGGAGTAATATAGGAAAGTAAATAATTTATTCTTCTAGGAAGTTGTAAACGACAAATATTTTGAAATAAATTTTTTCTTCTAAAACGACAATCTTTTAAGAACGGAGGGAGTATAATTATTTATGTAACTCATTACAAAAAAATCTGACATAAAAATAAATGAATGAAATTGGTGAGGACAGAAATACTCCCTCTGTTCCTAAAAGATGTCGTTTAAGGTTAATGCACACAGATTAAGGAATGTAATTAATATCTAGCGAAAATACTATACTACCCTTAATTAGTCTCAACCAATTATTTTCTTACCAATGTTTCTTATTTAATTCAACTAATTATTACTTAGATTATAGCATTGAATTGAATAAAAATCATTGGGAAGGAAAAAAAAGTTTTAAATATGAGAAAATTTTAAATAAGGTAAAGTAAGAAAAAAAAAATAGCTAATGTGTTTGATAAACTCAAAACGATAATTTTTTTGGAACAAAAATTACTTTTTAAAACGACAATCTTTTAATAACGGAAGGAGTATTTAATAGTGCTACTTTACCGATTCCACCAAAGTGAAAATTTGACCTTAATGCCTCGAATCTTTGAAACTTTTTGCCAACTTGTAAAGAAGCCCATAATCCTAAGAGTTCTACAATTTATGTTGTAGGGATCCAAGAACTATTATACTCTCTCCATCTCTTAATATAAGTTATTTTAGAAGTTGTGCATAAATATTAAGAAAATAATTGTATAATATTAAATATAATATTAATTATCTATATTGTTCTTGTATTGAAAAAAAGAGTATTATTTATTGAGCCAAAAATAGTGAGAGAACCAAAGTAATATTTATTACTTGGGGTAATATTAGAAACTAAGCAATTAATGATTACTTGAAATTGTAAAACGTCTTATATTAAGGGATAAAAATAATTCTCTAAAACGTCTTATATTAAGTGACGGAGGAAGTATTATAATAAGAAATTTGTTGATGGATATGTTGAGGTGATTAATGGTCCACTTACTTGACTCTATTTGCTCTACAACTCGAATTTGTCCAATAAACATATTAGATCATCTCCTTACTTAAACGATTAACTTATTAAATTAAGACTCCACCATATTTATTAATTCAACTATACTTTTGAATTTATCGAATCTTAGAATAATATTAAGCATAATTATGTGAATTGAATGAGAGTCCCAGCTTCACTCTCAACTTTATTTTGGCTGTATTACAACTTGGAAAAATTGCTATTAATAAGTTTCACATAGGTTAATTATCAAACAGTTCATTTAATTCAGTGTTCAGTTTCAAATAGAAACTCTATTTCATTAGACCTGGCAAACGGGCGGGCTCGGCCCAAACGGGACGGCGAGGGGCGGGCCGGGCCGGGCCAAAAACGGGCAAGCCAAAAAGGCCCGGCTTTTGCTGGGTTAAAAATGCCCAGCCCAATGCCCGGCCCGTGGCGGGCGGTTTATGCCTATATTTTTGATATTTTTGTGGGTTTGGCTCAAACGGGCGGGCCATCAACGGGTCGGGCCAAAACGGGCAGGCCAAAAAGGCCAGACTTTTACTGGCCTAAAAATAATCAGTCCAACGCCCGGCCCGCGGACTGGGCCAAGTTTTGCCAGGTCTATTCATTAACCTCATTCAGCAATACTTATAAATTGAGAATTTAATTTTATCAAACAATCCCTTAATTGTCGATCACTTGCAAGTATTTTCAGATAATATTTGATAATCACAAATTTTAGTCTCAAAGTTATATATTGAAAAAGCTCTTAAAAGATTAAGTTTAAATTTGGCTTGGAAGACTTAAATGAAAATTTAATCATTTTTGCACACATATATTTCAACTTTTTTTCGAGCTCTCTGTCCAAAGAATGGTAGGAGGACGATAGGGGGGTCAAACCGATCGGCTTAGTGATCGAACTTGGCGTGGGAAAAAAACCCCATTAGTTAAAGTGCATGTTTGGTTTGCAACATTAATTTGTTGAGTTGGCCAAACATATTTAAGAGTTTTATTTTGTTTAATAAACAAACCTTTCATACACAATTTATTTAGTTTACAAAAATTGCAAACTCATCGTCAAAAATTATCCAATATATTTGAAGGTTTAAACGCAGTGCAAACATATTACACCAAACAAATCAAGTAAATTAAGCTAGAGAAAGAAAATTCAAATGGATTGTTGGGAAGCAATTAGAATGATTCGAACCTGCAACTCGTTATTTGGACTGTTTGTTAACACTAGGGTGCTGTTTGTTTACATCTGATTGTCTCTTAATGGACTGTCTCTTATTCGTTAATAGGCATGATGTTGTTTGTTTGTTTTTTTGTTACCTCTGAATGCCTATTAATTGGTAAGACAAAAAATGAAATCTTAATAATTAAGAGGTACCTCTTAATGAATTTTTTTTGATAATTTTTTTATATAAATATATTCAACAATATTATTCACTCATTTTTATTAAATTGAATATTTAAAATTATTAAATAAAATTTTACTCTTTAAAATGATAAAATAGTGTCATTAAGAGACAACTTATTTTTTAGTTATCAAACAGTTTTTTAGATTCAGACCTCATAACTATTCAGATGATCTAATTTATTAAGATATCATAATCATTCAGATCTTAATTCTCAAGTTTATCAAGCACAACCTAGGGCACTGTTTTGAAATCTGGTCTGGACCGGCCGATTCAACCAATTGAACTGAAAATTGGTTCTATGTCCGATCTGATTTGATTTGATTTGATTGAACTAGTTTGGTCAAAAATCAAATTGAATCGGTTGATCATCGGTCGAATCGATAGTTCAATCGGTAAAATCGGTTAAGTTGACCCGATAACCGATTTTTTATTATTTTTTAATATTTTTTGTTCTAAATTTTTTAAAATATTAAAATTAAATATTTTTAATAATATTATAATTCAATTTTATGCTTTAGTTAAAAAAAACAGATTTTTTAAAATTTTATTAATTATTAATAATATATACTCTTATATATTTCACTATCTACAATCGCAAATTAAAGCCCATCTTTTTATCTCTCTCCCTCTCTCATTTCCTCCGCAGCCTTACTAGGGTTTTGGAAGATAAGCGAGACCAAAAGTAAAACCCAATTCATCACCATGAGGGCAAAGGTATAATAAATTTCCCCACATCCGATTGATCTTTCTCTTTTAGATTTTTGTATAGGATGTGTTGTAACTCATAAATTGAATTTGAATCTGAGAATTACTAACGATTGTTTCAATTTGGTTTTTATTTTTTCAGTGGAAGAAGAAGAGAATGAGGAGGTTGAAGAGAAAGCGACGAAAGATGAGGCAGAGATCCAAGTAATTTTGCATGTTAGTCGATAGCTCTATCCTGTTGGCTCTTAGTATCATTGTTTAAGCCTTCAGGTTGTGTTTCGGTTTTCTGTATTTTGTGTTTTGATTATGGAGTTCATAAAATTTTATGGGAATGTGTTTTTTCCTTGCTTGTTATCAGTATTTGAGTATTTGAGTATTTGAGTATTTGAGATTTAATTTTATGGGAATGTATTTTTTCCTTGCTTGTTATCAGTATTCGAGTATTTGAGATTTGGTGGCTCTGTTACTTCTAATAGTTCCTTATTTGCCTGTGGTTATAATTTCCTAAATTAATTACTTGCTAACCTCAACAAACATGTTTCATATGCTTAGGGAAATGAAATTAGTTATCAAATTGCTAGGAAGTGGAATTTTTTGATAGTAGACTGCTCTTAGGCCATGTTTGTTTGCAACATATGTGTTTGGGATTGAATAATCTGTCTTAATTTAACATACTTTGGACTAGGGGATTAATAGTGCTTTAAATAGTCCAATGGATTATTTTTTATCATTCCTAAGGCTATTTATGAGGGATAATATAATCTCATGATGAATTTGAGATTAATACTTAATAGTCTCCTCATTTTAAGCTATCAATTGGCTTTATAGAACTAATAGTCCTTCATCAAAGGATTAAATAGTCCGAAGTAGTGTTAGATTTAGATAAATAGTCCAATCCCAAGCATGCTTTTTTTAAACAAACATGAACTTAGTGGCTTGTCATGGACAATTAGTGTATCGTTTTAAGAAATTTAGATTTATTGATGGATGGGAAATGTTGATACATGCATTATCCTTGCAGTCGATCTTTTTTTTAAATTTGTTTGGTTGTATGTATTAAGGAATATCCATCAAATGTGTCAATCAGTTGTGTAGATAAATCTTTTCCATCACGCATCCATCAATTGTAATGTCGTGTTATTGTGTTAAGTGGCAAGTTTTGCACATTGCGGTGTATCTTTGGTTTGTTGCATAAAAAGGAAGTATGGTATATTTATTCCATGAATAATGTTTTGCTCTTGAATTTATACTTAAGTGGAATACTGTGGGCATGTGTAGAAATGCAATGTGTAGGATGTTTCCATACAATATTGAGGTTAGTATCTGAGGCTTACATTTAGGTATGCATGATGTTCTTAGGTTGGCCAGTGCATTCTGGTTATTATGTGCTTCCTTTTGGAGGAAATTAATTCTGTAGGAGGTCATCTAATTTATATTTTCTCTGAATATGTTGACCTTATTAGATTAGGACCTACTTCCAAGTGTCGAGTGCAAAAGTCTTGATTTACAGTTAAGTGCTAACTTCATCATAGAAGCATTTCAAGTGTCTCAATGTTGATAGGCATACCTAGATAGTCAAGCATGAGTTTAGAGGTTTATTTTAGTGATTAATTCGGTCCTGTGAGGCCATTTTAAGTAATTCTCAAGCATTCTGAGCTTTGCTAATTCAGGCTGTTTTTTTATGGCACCCACGTTACCCGGCTTCACCTTCCTTTTTGCTCCATTCTCTCATTTCGGTCTCCTCGTGGATTGATTTTTCCTCGTCGGTATTAAGACTACTTGCTACGAGGATTGTTATCAACTTTCCCGCCATATCTTCTGTCCCCCAAAGCTGGTGTATCGCTTGGAATTGTAATGAGTTTGCTCACTTCTAAAGTTGTTCGTTTCAATTGCTTCAAATGTTCAACCACAGTTCCAAGAAGAGCTGCCCTTGTCCATCTGTTCCAACACCATGTCATATTATTAATTCCCTTATCATTTTTACATCTTCTACCTCGTGCACAGCCATATCTTTTTGAGTATTTTTTTACGTCAATGAGATACTATTAGTTTCATGTGATAATTTGATTTATTGGATCAATATTTTAAATGGTCCAAATCATGAATCAGATTTGATTTGATCTACTTAAAGCAAAACAAAAATTTATGTTCCATTTTACCAATTGATACAAGATGATTAATTTGTGATTGGATAGCAAAGTCATGCAACTGGCTACCCAATTCGTTGCTTCCTCATTCATCTTACCGTTCAATCTATTCACTCTCCTTGGGATTCATATCAGCAAAGCCTACATTTGTAGGTTGACATTAATTTTTAAATTTCTTTGTAATTTCAAAGAATATTATGTGCGAATATTTTCAATTGTAGATTTGACTTTTGATTCTGCCACTTGCTTTATAATTTGGGTTTGATATTTTCTTCATGTTTCAAAATTTTATTTAATCTTACTGTTTTAAAATGTGCTATCCTGTTAGTTCTTATGAATTTTATTTTCATTGTCCATTTATGAGTACTCATTAATTTCTTCTTTTATGATATGTATTTAAGGAATTAACAAAACAACAAAAAAAGGGGTTCAAGTATAGGGAGTTTTGTGTATATTTCATAAATTCTTCATAATTCAATAGGCTGAAAAAATTAGTGAGAGAGTTGAAAAATATTAAAGTGAGAAAGTAAAGTGTTATAGAGAGATCAAGTGAAATTCTTTCATAATTTAATATAATATTTAAATAATAATAATTTATAAATTAATATATATAATTGTAAAATTTATTTTTTATGAAATGGGTTGATTTGAATCATGATCTGTATTGTTAGATCAAGTGCTGTATTGTTAGATCAAGTGGATCATGAGATAAATCAATGATTCATTACATAATGAATCAAATCATTGATCCGTGATCACGTTTGGTGAAACATATTGATCTGACCCATTGACAAGCCTAGTACTTATTAAATGTACGTTTGGTTGATGAATTCTGAGGGCTTTTTACTTTTTTTTCCCCCAAAAGGCTTAAAGAAATTTATTACTGAAAAATACCCATCATCTAAAGGACTCATATAAAAGGCATAAGATGTACAATCATAATTAATACTAATAGATACGTTTAGATTTTAGTATCCATTTCACTGATTTTTACACATTCTTACAAAACAAACCGATAATTTTATCATTCCATTATCCCTGATATTAAACTAATTTTGCTGTAAATATGCAAGATATCACCATCCATCCACCTTCTATATATATGTAACACAAACTGCATGCATAAACCGCTGAGTTATATATATCTTATTCTCCCATCATCATCACCAAAATGTACCCTTTTTCTAATTAATTACAAATGGTTAAGCATTGCCAATATAGGAAGCCTGCAACCCACATGGAAATGATATTTGAAATGATTAATGAGTACTCTGAAACCTCAAAGAGGAAATTCTGCAAACTGGAGAACCCAAACCTCAGAAGCACAAAACAGTCTCTAAAAAAAGCACCCTAGTTAGCTATAGCTAAAATAAGAAAAACTCACTCCAACAATCCAAAACCACCAGCTGAATAAAATTTTCCTTTTTTTCTTTTGTCTCTATCCACATGATTAATTAAGTTTTGTCCTTCACTATAAAACAAAAGAAGTAGCACTACAAACCCTCTTCAAGTCATGGAGTATCAACATTCATTCATCACTGTATGTAACTCAACCCCATAAGGAGGATATAAAATATTGATACCATCATTCATGCATGCTTCTACCAGCTTCAGCATATTTTGTATGCATGTTAATTTCAAAGCATATGAAGCAAAATAAACTAAACCATGAAAGACTAAGATATTTAATTGTTGGCAATCTAATTTTGTACAACAAGTATACATTGCTCAAAGGTAGATTTGTATAAAAATCAAAAAATAATAAAAAGTTTCTAACCATGATAAAAAAGAAAGTACAAGAACAAGCATCTGAAGTACCTAAAAAAGATGGCCTGTAAATGCGTCAATATTGTTGGTTACTCATAGGCATGAACAGAACCCCAAACAACCCATCTCAGTACTCATTGAAGTGAATGGCACCAACTTTCCACACTATGTATGTCGTTGTAAACATCACTGTGCTGATAAAAACAACTGAAAATATGATAAGAAACACATCAGCGCCACCTGGCAACTCAAAAGTGAGACCTTTTTTTGGCATTCCGCGTTTGCTGTCATCCAACAAGTTTGTTGGTGCTTCTGGAAGGCCAGGTCTCCTTTTCCCTCTATCACTCTCTTTCAGAACCTCTAATACTTTGCTTTCCAAGTTGTGTCTTAGATGACTTTGGTTCTGGTTTACGACTGAGAACTCGGGCTGCCCTTAGCTTCTCTCTTGCTGTTAACCGTGAAGATCTTATTGGTGTCGATTTTATGCCAGCAGAAGATACATCCTGTTTCTGTTTGGAAGTAACAACTGACCCATTAGAAGGAAACATAGGGATTTGGGAACCCAACTCAGCTTTTAGCACTAGCTACAGATTGGCCATCTATTTCTGAAGAATCTAATGCTGGTAGATTCACTGCTGAGGACTGATCATCAGAAAGTGATCTTTCGGAATTTCCAGAACCCTTATCATTGGTTTCTACAGCAACATTATCACCATTTCGCAAATAGAATACAGGGTCCCCATTTTTTATCCTCTATAGATCTTCGTAATCCAACCACCCTAGAAGGAGAAGTGAAATGAGTGGCTTTTGGCGATGAAGCTCCAATGCCAATCCTTGGGACATGCTGGTACTTGGCCTGAAACTTATTGAGAAGCACTTGGTAAATACTCAAGGTGCATTGCAATCACTATGACTGTTCAGATTACAATAAAATAGGGGAATTATATGTTTGATCTCCTCCAATGTCCTAAAAGACGCTAGGCGCTAAGCGGGAGGCTGGGGGGCCCTCCTAGGCTGAATTTTTTATTTTAAGCCAATTTTAATATTTTATCTTACATTTATTCAAACAAAACAATAATATAAAATAAAACAATCTATAATAAAGACAATAAAGTCCTTTGCTTAAAGTTCAAACACATATCCATATTGTCAATGTCAAAGTTCAAACACAAATATGCAATTGTTCAAAGTTCAAACATATCTTTAACATATTAGTTTTATTCATAAACAAGATTGCTATTAAATAATAAAATTTAAAATTTTAAGAATTCAATTCAATATTAAAACTTAAGAAACTAAACATAAATTTAAAAATTATATTGAATTAAACTAAATATTACAAATGTATCATCATTTATATAATTTGAAGTTGCTACAAGTTCAAAAAATTATATAATTTACAACTATAATAAAATTATCCATTTTGACTTGATCTTGTTCACTTCTTGTTGTAATTTGATATGCTATAAACTGCATTATGAATATGGTAAATCATTAGAAAAATAAATATATCAAGATCTGGTTTGGGAAGTTATCAAAATAAAAAAAACATCTCCGCCTAATTTCTTAGAGTAATTTTTTTGCCGCCTTGAGCCTATGTGAGGCGCCAGGGAGGTCTAGTGCCTAGGCGTGGCGCCAGGGGGGCCTAGCGCCTAGGCGGGAATTTTTAGAACACTGATCTCCTCTCACTGAAGTACCAAGAATTTAGATATTTTCCTATGGCAAGTCAGGGAACGTATAATATCTTTTATGGACCATTGACAATCTTTATTTCAGTTCTCACAGAATATACTCATAAACCTATAGGTTCCTTTGACAATCTTTTAATAATTTAACCACAGTAATTGAATCTTCAGAGTAATAAGATATATGTTCGAAAAGTTATTTTTTAGGCATAAGAACAGTGTTCTAAAAATCATTAGGAAGATTTAGGCGGCGGAGGTGGTGCCTAACGCCTAGGAGGTGACTAGGCGGACTAGGCGCTCTCATTTATTTATTTTTCTATTGTGCATACTTGTTATACTATAAAAACATATAGTAGATTTAATTTTTAAAAAAATTTACATGAAACATTACCCAATAAAAATCTTTTAAGGCTTAACAAATTCATTTAAGTAATAGTAGAGCTTCAAAATAGAGGCTTGATTATGCTTAGGTGGGGACCTAGGCATCCAGCCAAATCAAGGCTAGTCGGACCTGGACGAGAATTTTTAGAACACTGCATAAGAAACAAGTAGAACATAATGTAACTTGAAAAGTGGATCGTTCCGGAACATGAAATGGGAACGGGAATGGGAATATAGCACCCATGTGATCTTAAATATGGTATGTTGGATTAACTTTGAATGGTTCAAATACTAAAAATGTAAGGTGCTTCTAGTTCAATATTCTCTTCTTAAGGAAATGAATGGTAATATTAATTTACAACTTATTATTAGAGATAAATAACATAATATTGTTATTTAGGATAGTTTTATATTTATCAAGTAGTTAGGATATTGTTTTGAATTATCATAATTATCTCTTGGGAATATTTGATTATGTCAATCACTTGATTTTAGGATATGTGATTTTAAATCACTTGATTATAGATTAGGTGGTTATCCTATATGTATATATATATAGGACAACTCTCTTTGTAAGTAAAACAAGCAAATAATATACAAAATCTTAGTATTCTACATGTTTTAACTTGGTATCAAAGCTACAATACCCAACGGCTTATAATCCAGTCTTCCGCTGCACAACTTTTGTTCTCCTTTTTTTTTCTCTTCTTCTCTTCTTTTATTCCTCTCTGTCCAATTTCTGGGTGTTTTTGTTCGGTTTGTTCTCGATAATTTCTAGTTCGGCGTTTGCTAATGTGGTCTTGATTGCGAACACCACCTTATCTTTTAATGACATTGAAGCCAACTTTTCTCCGTCAGTGAAAGGGTCTGGGGAATGTGGCACTTTGTACGTGGCAAAGCCTCTACATGCTTGCTCACCGCTGAAAAATGTAACCAGTTCAATTAAAGACGGCAGTAAATCCCCGATTTCTTCTACTTCTTCCTACAATCCTCTGCCTCCCTCAAATCAACTCAGCAACTCATTAACCTGTTGCTTCTCTCCATCCAATTACTTTAACATGAGTCATATCACTTCATACCCTCCTCCAGAATTCTACTCTTCACCATATGACCCAAAATGGTGGCTAAACCAGCAACAAAATGTTGATGCAATTAGCAACCCAAATGAGTCGATTAGACAGGAAAATATTTCTGATGATATCGTCACCGATACTCCAGATTCTGACTCATCTTTCAAATCTAATTGGTATGTCGAGGACCTTCTCGACCAACTCTATTCTCTTCGAAAAGTTCCAACTCAATCTATAAACAACTATCTCTCTGAGGCGAAATCTCTTGCATACGCCCTTAATCGAGCCGGAGAACCCATTCCTCAAACCGAGCTCATTGGCTGTCTCCTTGATGGTCTTGATGATTCTTTTAGTGGCTTTATTCAAGACTACGATGAACTGAATCCCATATTATCATTGGATTTGTTTTCTAGCTTTCTTCATAGCTATGAAAAATTACAAAAGCCGCTCTCATCAATATTGCCTAACCATTCTCTCGGTCCATTATCTACACTTCCACAAGAACATCAAAGCAGTGACGGTGTTACTCCTATTAACTCGTCATCAAGTTCTAGTATTAGTGTTTCTCATTCTGACATAATTTCTTCATCACACATTATACCTCCATCCACCTCTCTTCCTTTACCCGTTGAAAATTATTATCTGGCAGTTCCCGCACATTGCCAAATTCCAAAATCCCAGTTATTATCCTCATTTTTCTCCGAAATTAATGGCTATTCTCATTCTCACTTGAACATCTTTAAGGATTCATTTTTAGTTTGCTCTTCATCTCCAACTCATCCCTCAAATGAGCGAATGTTTTCTCTTGATACAACCCACATCTCCTATCTAAGAGTGTTCATGGATATTTAATACAATACGTACAAGAAAGCTCCTACTTGTTGCAAGTGTGCAAACAACCAAGCACGTTCCAGTCTTCTTGATTATATGCAATACGTATCATGCAAGCTATTCTTCATTTCAGCATACATTGGCGATTGTGGGTCTTCTCAGTTGATCACAAGGTTATTATTGTATTGCTTATACAACTTCGAGGGTGTTTCACCAAGGTCAAGCTCAAGCTCCGGTTAACTACGTTTCGCTTGCCGGGGTGTATTAGAGATAAATAACATAATATTGCTATTTAGGATAGTTTTATATTTATCAAGTAGTTAGGATATTGTTTTGAATTATCATAATTATCTCTTGGAAATATTTGATTATGTCAATCACTTGATTTTAGGATATGTGATTTTAAATCACTTGATTATAGATTAGGTGGTTATCCTATATGTATATATATAGGACAACTCTCTTTGTAAATAAAACAAGCCAATAATATACAAAATCTTAGTATTCTACATGTTTTAACTCTTATATATCTATATATTAAGGTTTCTTAAAATCAGTGTTCTAAAAATCGTTAAGAGGATCTAGGCAACGGAAAGGGCGCCTGCATAGGCCTCTTAGGCGGTGCCTAGGCATTTTCTGAGGCGAACCAGACATTTTCTTTAGGGTCATTTTTTCAAAAGTTTACATGAACGGCAGCAAATATCGCTAATCCTCTTAATGACTACTTCATAGTATCTAACAAAACTTGACCATACAACTTTAGGCCACCTATTGATAGTTTAGAAAAGTGCAACACAAACAATATCCCACAATTATCACCAATACATCATACCATTCTAATTAACATAAAAATTAATATTCAACTATTACTATCCAAATATAATGTGTTAAAACATCATTGATATTACTATAAAATCCATAAAACTTAACCACAAAGCTATATATAATATACGGATAAGAATTGTATCAACAACAAACCCTAAACTTAAACAGCCCTGTATTTAATTTAAAAATTGACCAAGCATCGTTATCATCAAACTGAGCTAAGTGCTTGCAAATATATACTGATTCCATGAACCAAAAAAAATAGAAATAAAAAACATATGTTCCACTTTATCACCCATTCTCCACCACAAGTGAAACTTCAGGTCAAAAAATATTTAATTACCTAAACAAATTGGATAAAGAAGAAACAATTGATGAATTGATTGCGCAATTACCCAAAGAGAGCCTCAATAGATTGTTTAAGTAGATGTACATGTATGAACAATTCTAAGGTTATAGAACAAAATGTAAAGAAGAGAGAAAAACTATTTACCAGTGATGAATTGAAGAAGACGACTGTATTTAAAGAAACAGCCATTGATTGGATTTTCTGAATTGTTTACGTCCCAACCATCAGAATTATGAAAGAGAGAAGAGTTTGTGGCAGTGAACTGAACAGAGAGAGAAGCCTGATGATAGATAAATTATAGAGATTGGAAATTGATAGGGGCGCCTACAATTTCAGCCATGATTTTAATATACCAGTATAAAAATGACCCTCAAAGTGGTTCTATGGTCTAGTGGTAAGGACATTGGACTCTGAATCCAGTAACCCGAGTTCAAATCTCGGTAGAACCTTTTAAAATTTTATTCTTCCTTTATTCATTTCTGAAGAGAATTTTTTTTTTCTTTTTATCTATTTCAAGGAAGAAATAATTTCTTATTTTAATATTCATATCATTTCCTAACATTGAATACTATTCTTATCTTTTTTTCATCTTTTCAATAAATTTAAAAGAATAATATTAGGATTTATACCCATTTAATTTAATCCTAGTCCTTCATAGTTAGTATTGGTAAACACAATAATGTTTGTTATACAAGGTAAATTATGAATTTTTAAATTGAATTTGAAACATTGTAATTTTAAAATGTCGTATGAATCTATTTAATTTTCATCAATGTATATTATGAACGATCCAAAATTTTAAAAAAATATTAGTAAATAACAAATTAAATTTAAAAATATCTTGAATTAACTTTTATAAAAAATCGATATTAATATTATGATTATTAAAGGGATGGAATGTATATTAGTTTATAATCAAGATTGCAAGTCCAAATATCTATCACAAGACAAATAAACAGTACACATGGTATTAAATCTCCTTTTCTACTTGTTCTGAACAGTTAGTATTATAAGTGCATTACCTGATATTAAACTATATTAAAATGTTGTTGTATGGTGAAATAAGAGAGAAAAAAAATTATACTTCCAAGCCGTCTAACCAGCTCAAAGACAAAGAAGATGCTGTACATTCAATAACATTAGGCTTTTCTTTAAAATCACAAGAAAAACTATAAACGTCCAGAAAGAAAATTAACTTCATCAAATTGACAACTTGGCACCAAAAAAAACCATCGAAAAACCACCAAAAACCAGGGTCATGGAGCCCAAGAATACAGAACTTATAATCCTAGTAATCAACCCCACAAGACAATAAAACTAATCTTGGATATCAAGTACAAAATGTTGAATATTGTATAGGCCTTTTCCTTTTGATACAACACAAGATTATCCTCAACTTGCCGCCTACCAGCTGCAAAAAATTGCCTCTCCTGTGAGAAAGAATATTACAAAGAAAGAAAAAAAAAAAAAATATATATATATATATATATATATATATATATCCACACTATGACAGCTGAAACTAGAATGACATTATTACTGAAGAAGACCTTAAGCTTTAGCCCATTCAAAACAATACCAGCAAGGAGAAAAAGGATAAACACTGAACACCAGATGGAAAAAACATTGACGGTCGATTTCCCATCCCTCGTGAAGCAACCATCTAAATTGCTGAAATTCCACTAATGTAATCAACCATGCGTCAATAGCCCATTGGTGGCATGCCAAACGGGGGCATTGGAGGCATCCCCATTCCACCCATAGGTGGCGGTTGTGGTGGACCATAACCTCCCATCCCTGCTCCTCCCATACCCGGTGGTGCAGGTAAAGCAAGAGGCAACAACTGAGCATACATATTCTGCCAAAAACAATGTGCCGCATCATATAATTGAACAAAGCTTCAAATTTCTAATTATAATGAAAACTGAAAACGGTGCAAAAATTAACGGTGAAATCAACAATTGATCAGAGAACATAAATGGCCTAAGAAACAATACTTTTTCAAGCTCCAAATTTAAGGCAAGATTACCAAAAATAATTTACAAGCATTTGCCAATGGTGTGCAAAATAATGAACAGAAATACATTACTTGCAGAATAAGGCAGAACAAAGCTATTACCTGCTGCTTAATTACGTCCTTCTCTTCACTTTCTTTAGCCTTCATTTCATTGGCTGCCTCTATTTTGTCCTTAATTAGTTCATCAACTTTGCCAGTGTACTCCCGAATAAACTGCATCAAAGTGAACAAAATGAGATTGCATTGTTGAATATAAATAGGTTAACTATGCCAGATCCACCGAGGCATTATGATAAGGAGTGAGCTGCAGCAGCCTAGAAATCAAATTCCAATAATTAAATACTAATGAACTAAGAGAGAGAAAATAGCATGTGATTAACTCAGACAAGGTCAGACTGGATCACTTCTGTTGTTCAGCTCAACCTTAGGTCAATAGGATAAGCAGATGAGACTATTACGGAAAAATTAGTACTCTTCTCCAAACAAGAAAAAAAGCATGATTAAGTAAAACTGTTGACACAGAAAGGTGGGTAAATTGGCATGTGTAACAATCAATAGCTTCATCTAAGGAGGGTAGGCAAAAATAAACATTCCATACCCAAAATATTAAAGATGGGAAAACTAAAAGCAAAACCACAAATCCAACAAATAATAATTCAAGGCAATCTACTTGTCTCGAGCCTTTTATGCACAAACCAAAGCTTAAGCAGACGTAGTTACTAATAACCACGGGGTAGTTTTCCTTCTCTTTTTCCCTTCATCCTCTGGGTTCTAATATTTTGTTTCCTATCCTCAAATACAGCCACACAACCACCAAAGGCACACACGCAGACACACACAAGAAAGATCACCTGCAACAGATACGGGAAGGCAAAGTCAATCATATTGTTCATCCAGGCGAGTTCAAGAGCAACATCAGCGCGAATTAAATCGTAACAGACGAAGAGGCATGATGCAAAGCATTCCTTCTTTCCCTGCACAAGCGTAAGGAAAACATGCACAAGTCAATATTAAGAAAATTAACCTTTCCTAAGTTCTAGTTATGCCTATTGGTTTGTAAGCTCATTTTCCTTTTGTCTTAAATTTATTCTTATAAAGCATTCCTTTTGTTCATGGAAGACTTGTATTTCCATAACATACTCGAGAAAAATTATATCTCATGTGTCTTTCAAATGTTTAGGAGAGGGTCAGAAAGTTTCACATAAAATGAAGGATCAAATACTTGACGAAAGTGTCCAAATTGGTGAAGGACACACCGACCTTGTAAAAGTATATGTGCTTGATAGGTTTCAAGTGAAAACATGTAACTTAAGTTTAGACGGATACCTGCTCAATGAAATAAACAAGCAAGTCCTCAGCAAGTTCACGATCACCAGATTGTGAAGCAGTCTCCATGGCATCTTTGTAAAGATTATCCTTCTTAGATAGTGCAATAGATTGCTTCCATCTACCAGCCTTTTTGTAAATATAAGCAGCTACACGTCTCATCTCAAGAAGTTCATGTTTCTCAATCTGCTCAAACACATTATAAGACAGATATTAAAATTAGATTGCTCCAAATGGAAGATGACGAAACAAAAATGTAATTAAGTTACACCTCACCTTCTGTGCAAGGCCAATCTGATCAAAGTTATCATGCAAATCGATTGATTCACGTAGCCTATCATAGTCTTCCTCCTCAACATAGATCTCATTCAGAGCCTCATTCACAGCAGATATATCATTGCTCTGAACTGCAACCATGTATGGTTTCACAAGATGCAGGTAACCAGCCTGAAACCCACCAAGGAAAAAGCATGAATTACAGACAAGAAGAAGAAAACCTCCGGAGATCAAACCATGGTTCTACTGATGAGACTAAAACACAAACCATTCCGCATTATGTCCACCACACGTGTATGGTCCACGCGAAGAGCGAGAACATTGAGAACGTCATTGATAAGATCAGGATGCTCTTGTAAGTAGAAATGCACAGCCTTATAATAAAGCTCCACATTCGCCACTTTAACAGCAATATCTTTGAATTGCATGTGATCCCAAGCATCAGGGGAATGATTCATTACGGTTGTAGCAGCATTGTCAAATTCGTCATATTGAATGTACAGATAGACAAGTTCCTTCCAGTGCTGTTGTTCATCACAAGCTCGAATTAGCTTGGGAATGTTGAGACGGGTCGAAAACAGTTTAATATGCTCCATAAGCTTCTCATGACGGTATCTAGCATAAAGGACCCCTAACTCGGTAAAGATTCCCATATGTGCCCGTTCCAATCCTAAACCACTCTCCATAAGAGATATTAGTTCATTGAAGCATCCTCTGTTCTGATAGTATTCACTGACCTCTTCCAGGTCATCCACCTACGAAATACATAAAACACGTCAGCAATTAACCATTAGAAACAAGGAGTGAATCTACACAGGATGACAGGAAGTTTCTAGTGCAACCATGATGGAAATTAGCATAGAAAACAACCCTAATGGATCTCATAACAAAGGGAAGCTGTGGTAAGAACTGTGACATCCAAGGGTCATTTCTCAAACTAAAGGATTCAAAGAATAGCTGGTAGATCAAAAATTAATACATCGTATTACACCTTCCAAAGTTGCAACCAGAGACAAATTGTCAACCTAAAAGATCTTATAGCTACGGAAGTTTTGCTCAAAACTGCACCGTCTATGGGTCACTGAAACTAAAGAAATCCAAGGAATAGCTGGTAGATCAAACAGTAATACATGGTATTATAACTTCCAAAGTCACAACTGCTGCACCCTAAAAGTTCCCATAACGAAGAGCTATTCTGCTTAAAATTGAGCCATCTAAGGATCCAACTAGAAAACTAAGGAATCTAAAGGATAGATGGTAGATCAAATATTGATGTATTGAATTACAAAGTATCAAAGTACCAACTTTTAGGGGGGGTTTTGGGGGGGGAGAGAGAATGTCACCTGAACAATAATGTTGAGCCCACAAATCTGAGCCAAGCGGAACTCCTCAGCATCAACACAAGCAAAGCAAACTTCTTTCCATGTCTTTGAGCTATTTGCTTTGCGAGCAGCATCAACAGCACCTTGAAATTGCTTCAGCTTAACAAGGGTGACTGCCAACTTGGCCCAATTAGAGATAAATGCATAAATTATCTTTGCTGCCTCGTATAGGGCTTCATCATACAAGCGATCACCAACATTATGCAAATTAGCAACATTGGGCAAGAGAATGAACTCTTCAATATCACTCAGCCTATCAATCTTTGCATATGCATAAATGAGTTCACTGTCCACCTTGGGCTCCTTCGTCTTCTGCCTAACCATCAGAAGGTATCTCACCAAATCGTGATATACATCTCCATCCTCAGCAGCATGAATAACGTCCAGGAATTGAGTAGCATCATCAGCACGAATGAACGACTCAATTGCATCGCTTACTAATCCCTCCCTGAGTTGAGCTTTACCCACCTGGCTCCAAACAGCATCTTCTTCAACACGAAATGCAAACTCCACAGCCCGGGAAATGTTTTGAATATTATCCAGTAAAACATTGACAGCTTGGACATTCAGGTTGAACTTCTTGAAAATTGCAAAAGCTTCTTCATACAATTGGGCTTCCACTGCCACCTCCCCAACTGCAGGTCCATCGAAATTATCTAGTCTATTAATGTAATCCATTACTCTAGATGGATCTGCCTTGATGGCAGTTAAGATGAGCAAGTTTTGCAGGTTAAAGTTCCCGCTGAATGCAGAGTTTTGGAGCACGATCTTTTCCAGAAGCTCAATTAGTTCATGAGGAAGATCAGCAGTCATGAATGCTTTAACAGCTGCAGAAACTTGCTCGGGGCTCTTGCTTTCCGGTAAAGCAGTAGAAACAACTTGATCAATGAGCTGCCTTCTATATTCATTTTCAGGATCAAGAACTTTCTCCCAGAGATCACCATCCATCCTTTCAACAACATACCTAGAAAAAGAATATGGATGTGTAAACGTCCGAACTTCAATTGAAAGTATGCATGAATCACAAATTTCAGAGTTTATGTCACAAACCTGGCCTGCAGTTTGAACAAAGAGTTCTTGTTTGTAACATTGATCAATTCATCATCACATTGCCCTCTCCGGTATGCGACCACCGCAAGTGTGGGATCACGCTTCTCACAATATTTACCAACCACACGTGAATCATAATATGGGTTGGTAGTGAGGAAGTGCTCTGGATTGTTGTTGCTATCTATTATGATCTTACCCAGAGCATTGTGAACATGTACATCTTGACTTCCCTCACTCACAAGATGCTCCAAAAACTGAGTAAGTAATCGAAGCCGATTCCTGAAACCGCAACTAAAGAGTGAGGATGCAAAGTACAAAAGATAACCTTGAAGGATGTTGTACAATAAAATAAATTACACCTTTTCTCGCACTCATCCACCAGGGGCTCAACTGGAAGCAACGAGCGGACAGATAGGATCAGCCCTTTGATGAAATCTTCAGGACACTCATCATCTAGCAGCTGCCCTACAACTAAAGGAGCATTTCCAGGGTTGACCTAAGAAAAAATGCAAGTGGAGTTCAGAAGCATAATTTTTAACGTGTTTATTACCAAATAAATGGTCGAAGGTCCTTGACAAAAGTTATACCTTTTGCACATAGCCTTCAATATATCGAAGCATGTTGCTTGTATACAGGTAGTGTGTAAGATCTGGAACAAAACCAAAGCGGTCGCACACATTAATTAGTGGTCGTGCATCTGGAAGCTTAGCTTCCATCAAAAAGTTCTTTGTCTTTTCAGCGTCATAGAAATTTGATTCTCTTGTCACACGCTCAACCTCCTTGATTTGTCCAGTCTTGGCAGCTGCCTCAATATACTTAAAGTGAATTTCAGGATCCTCACTGCAAACAAACCAGTTGAATATAAATAAATCAAAATTTAAGAGGCGCAAATGGGATTTTCAAAAGTCCCACAAAAATTGAAATTATTAGGAAAATTTTACCTGGAGCTCAAAGATGACCCCAGGAAGAAGTACAACCCTTCATATGATTTAAATTGCTCAAAGAGTTTTATACATGCATCCACACCCAACTGCTCAGAATATTCTTTGGCAACCTGCAATCAGCCATGTTTAGTTTTGGTCATCCTAAACAACAGAAGGGTATCAGATAATTACTGGGTATACTTTTGTGGCTGAATCTAAGGTTAAAAGTCTATATTTGACCAATTAAACAATAACAGAAGAAGCATATTTCTAGCATTGAATATGTTTTATAGAAGTAATTCATACCTGGACAATTATCTGAAGGTTGCCTCTCAGATTCACCAGTAAAAGGTCCTTCATGCACTCTAACGCCCATTCCCGCGATAGAGTCCCAAAAAATTCTACGAGAGACTGAAGGAAAGAAATGCATGTTCAAGTACTAATCATACAGTTTTCCAAAATAGAAGTAGACACAAGAACAGGAACAGACAAACCTGTGGCTCAATCGCATGAGTATTCACAATGACACGTTTGATATCCGGTAACTCTGCGTAGTGCTGCCAAAAATGTCAAAAGTTTGATCAAATCATCAAGTGGTGAAATACAACTACACTAGAAAAACATTACTGGGAAGCTGTCCAACCTGGAGAGCTCGCACATAAAGACCAGCTTTTTCACAAAGTTGAGCAATACGCGGACGGTCATAATGACTAAACATCCCATTTGCTAAAATAGCGTCAGCAACATTTGGGAAGGTAACGAGGTTTATTTCCAGAACCTATATAGATTATAAACGTTAAGATGCTAAAGTAGGCTCAAATGAACAAAAAGGAGTTCCTCAGGGTCTATAAAAAGGTAACCTTAGTTTGCAGGAAAGCATGTTCCAGGTAAATTGGGCTTCAAGACATCCAATAGAAATGCTGTTGCCTCTCGTATCAAGTTCCGCTAAAGGAATTGAAACATGAAGGGGAGAAAATTTAATATCATACTTGTCCCAAAAAAATTTAATACGTAATTTCATAATCATTTAAAATGCAAATGTAAAAACTAGTTTACGAAACATTATAGATTCAATAAGATTTATAAATTAACTTTTTTTTTAAATTAACAGTAAGTCAAAGTAGGAACCTGGAGGAAAAGATCAGTTATCGTATTGTAATCGACTGGACAACCTCCCTCCATTTGGGACATCATGAGTGCAAAGTTAACAGCTCCCTGCAACAAGCAAAAATAGAGTTACTAATCAAAGTTTAATACACCACATTATGTTATTCAGTTATTAATCAATTCATCGTCAGGAACAAATTTAGGTCAAACTTCTCATAGACAGGTCTTTCCCCAAGTCTATTCAACTCAAATTCCAAGACGAGAAAAATATTATTTCTTGGCATATTAACACAAGTAAAAAGGACCAAAAGGTTGTAGGAAAGTTCACCCTAAAATAATGTTACAGTAAAATAATCATAAGATCAAGGTCATGCATGAACTTGAATACTTGCAATGAACGCATATGAAACAATAAAAATACTGCACAGCAATCAGAAATAAACTATCAAGAAATTGCTTAAGCTGATGGAAAAATAAAAATTTATCCAGTTGTTTTAATTATTTGCATACCTGAGGATCTGATCGAAGAATTGTTTGCAGAAGAAACAAATAATCAGGTGTATATCCAACCTGTATCAAGAAAAATATAATATTTCACTCTTTAGTTTTGTAAAGCAACAAAATAAAGACTTTTTTAGAGGGCTCGAGTAAACAATATGTACCCAATGTAAGTTATTGGAAAATATTACAGCTTACTGCATAAACATATCACTAACCTGCTTGGAGTATATGAGAATTTTGTCAAATTCCCTTCGTTCAGCAAAAGCTGCAACAACTTTTGGAGTTGCTCTTGCTTTGATATAAATTTTTAAGGCAAGATCATTGTCCACAGTCTAAAAAATGAAGCATTTTACTGATGTCAGAAAGGTGCTAAAACAGTTTGAACACTCAGCACTCAGCAGCATGATGAACATTGAAAGCTTTTTCCAATTTTACATATCATATATCAAACCTCACCTTCACAAGGTCCCCAAGTTCCTCGCTACACTCCAGCTTGTCCTCAGCCAACCAATTCTCCAAAAGATTCTTCTTGTTTTGGTTCACGACAAGGCGAGACAGTTCTAGAGACTCAAATGCATTAAGTTTTCCCTTTGTAAGAAGGGTTCCAAAGTACTGCAACAATGGTGGAGTTTGTCCAGCTTGCACAGGAACACTCTGCATATAAGACAAGAAACAGTTATTCTCATCTCTTCCTTTCCAAAAGTTGAAAACAGATACAAAAAATACATGACGTTTAAAAAAGGAAATCTACTATGTTTTGTTATTTTATTTGTTTACAACTACATCAACAAATACACTATTATACTGCCATAAACTTCACCTGGTAATACTAACAGCTGCACATTTTTTTGAGTCATATTTCCGTATTATGGCTTAAGGCATTTAGCCCAGAAATAACATTTGATGCTTTTGATCATTTATTTACATTACGAAAAATAATGATCCTTATTTATAGTAAGTAAACAACTTGATCCAGGTTCTTAAACTACATCAGTCCATCTCAAAATCTTAATAACTTAAAATTAACAGTTCATACAAAACATTAAACCAACTAATCAACAAAGAGACCTGTTTACACACCCCCAACAAATTCACCAGTAAGAATAGAGCCACCTGGAGGCTTTGAGAGGGGACAGTGTGACACATTAGCAGTTAACTAGGAACCATGGCATGAAGATATACTAAACAATAATGATTGGTGTTGGCAGAAAAGGGCCCAAGAACTATCAGCCAAATAAACTTCATTGAGAAGAAAGAATGTTGAACTAACAAATGTTCATTTGACTGAAAGGTCAAGCACATGGCAACCAATAAAACAATATAGCTTATAACTAACAGAAAATGTGACCAGTGCGTTTGCATATTACAAAACATTTGTACAACCACCATGCTATGCAAAGAAGGACATGTGTACATGTTTAAATGTGGACTTAATTTTCACAATTATTTTTAAGTTTTTTAGTTTGTATCTTGTAGCTGACTGAGCCAACAAGGTTACCTCTCCCTCACCCCATCCAACCCCCCTCCCAGCTGCAGGCTCCAGTAACTATAATTTGTAGTTGTAATTTCAATTGGTTCATAGTCGGAAGTAGCCTTTTTTATATAATGTCCAACTCCATTTGGTACAGTGCCTCGTATATGCAAGTCAATTGGAAATCGCACATCATAAAATTGGAGAAATCATGCCTACTGGGAACAAATCATGATTCAAAGAGATCTTGGTTCCAGGGTACGCATGCAAATCTCAACCTACTTTTACAACTACCACAGTAGAGCTATTGCACTATTCAAAAAATATACTAAACAAAACAAGCAGCAGTCTATTTCTTCAAAAACACATCACCATTATCAAAAATTCTTCAATCAGTAGATAGCATTTTCCTTTAACAAGCAAGGAAAATAAAAATTGCAACGATGATCTTCTCGTACACATAATTTCTTGTGTGCTATGTTTTGGAAGCTATCATGCAAAATTTGTAAATTTCTCAAAAAATTTGCTAATCTTTAGTAAGATGTATTGACCAGGTTCACTAAAGCCATTGGAGACACTTTTGAAATAAAAACTTGAAACAATTAATGCAAGGAAGAACAACCTTGACTTTCTAATATAAACTTGAATTTTCTCTCTTCTTAAAATAAAAAATTATATGAAAATTTTCATACAAATTCTATGTGGGATGCATATATACTTTTTTCCTTTTTATGTATTTGAGATGCTATGTAGAAAATCATAGTTCGTGACAATGATATAGCCTAGGTCAACCAAAAAGAAAACACAAGTATTTACTTATTTCTGTTGTACAAGTTAGAAGCCAAGATCATTATGGAACAGATACTTCCACACCACTAGACAAAGCAAAAGCCTACCATATTGGCCGACATTTTTATATTTTCTTGCTAAGATGATTAGCAATTAGGGTTGTTAACAAGTAGCCAATCATTGGTTTGTAGAGCTCGAGCTTGATTCATAGCTAAAACAAGTCAAGCTCTAGCTGAACTTAAACGAAACAAGTCAAGACGAGCTTCACCTGCTCTTTTTATAAAAGAAGAAACTTTATTTGATGAAAAGGGAGCATAAAGGAAAAAGTAGTCTACCCACCCTACAAGAAGAGAGAAAAATTAAAAATACTCAAAAGCAAGAAGCTCTCCAATCCCTATAAATATCAATATACCATAAACAACATATCCCAAGACACCTACATTAGGCTCAGAGATGCAAATAATAAGAGCCTTACCGCAAGAAAGCGAAAGATAGATATCTACCTCTTAAAATCCAAGCATTAAGCTTGGTCCAGATCCCAAAAAGGAAGACAAAAATGCACACTTGTAAAGTATCTAACCATCCTTCCTCTCTCCAAAACCTCAAAAACTGTTAAGTATCAAATCCTCCACCAAGACAGGACAAACTCCTATCCCAGTACTCCAAAATTGGAATTTCATAAACCCCCTAGTATAATTAATCAATAAAAGAGACAAGTTCACATTTGACGAGTTTAAGCGACCTGATCTCGAGTCAAACATGAAAACAACTCAAACTAGGGCCATATAATTTAAAGGATAGATGGGCTTGCTCGAGCTCGACTCGCTAAGCAAATTGAACAAAATTGGGTATACGAAGGGCTCAATTCAGTCAGTTTACACCTATTACAACTTTATTAAAACAAATACTCCTTTCGTCCCAAAAAAGATGATTTAAGTACATTTTTCACACAAATTAAGAAACTTAAACTAGAGGAGGGAGTATCAAATAAGATCCATTTTTACCCATGGTGGACCCCACATATAATACGTTAGAAAATATTTTTCTTTCTTTAAATTAGTGGACCACACCTAAGTACATTTGTGGACAAAAATAGTCTTTGTATACCATTTTAGTGTGCTTAAGGTATCTTTTATGAGACAAATTCTTTATGTACTTGAGCCATCTTATATGGGACGGAGGGAGTATCAATTTCCCCATCCCTTTGAGAGAGAAATAGAATAATAAGAGGCAAATTTCAAAAAGGCAGCAATATTGTTCGCCCAGAGAAATAGGTGTGGTTTCTGACAAAGGTTCTATACTAGTGGTGCCACAAAAATCAACCATTCTCTTTTCCTAGGATTGAAGAAAATTTATGTTTCAAAATGGAAATAGATACCTGAAATTTGGCAACTGTATCAGGGGTACGAAGAATGCCTTGAGGAGATTCTGCTGCAAGCTCTGCAGCCTCTTTGTACTTTGTTTGAGCAAACAACTCTTGGAAACGCTGAACAACCTGAGATATATATAAGAAAGTTGTGAGTTTCAGACTGCAATATAACAACATAAGTAACCAACAATAAGGACAAATAAGTGAATTCATGTTATGTGAGCACATTATTTATTGGGATGTCCAAATAAGTGAACACATCGAAACATTTTTTTGTCCAAGGGTTGTAATTAAAACTAAAAGAATCCTAATTCCTCTCCTTAACAAAGCTACAGTCAAATTGGTTCACTTAATTTGGGAGGGATTATAACAAGTAATCACCCAAGCATAGTAGGAGTACGTATGAGGGTACAACACTGTCAACACAAAAATTGAATCCATAAGGTGTGCAAAAACACAATTAAATATTTTTGAAATGTTTTTACATCCTCAACATAATTATATGTCACATACATTCAAATGAAAGGGGACAAGTAAATTCCGACAGAGTCAGTTTTCTGTTTGCCAGAACAGAAAATAAGAACGGATATGCTAAATCATGACAAAAAAGAAATACATTGCTAAGAAACTAGTAGAGAATCGATTTACCAAATTCTCTGCACCAGGTAGGTTTCCTCTTTTGGCAAGATTGACAGCAAGCTCTAGATTGTTCAACTGCGAAATTAATCAGGAAACAATAATGAAAAGCAATCACTTTATCATACCAATCAGAAAGTTTAAAAAGCTGTCAAACCTACTTGGCCACTGACAAAAGGCACAATTGTTGATTCGTTTACAGTGGCAAGCAACACTTGTCCACGCCTGTTGATGGCATAAAAACCCCCAGCTGATGAAGCTTCAGATGTCAAAAAAATTGGATCTGGACTAATCCTATTTCTATAGACTGCAGTAGCTGTTTCAAGGTCATAAACAAATAGAAGTCCAAGCTTGGTGATCACATATATCAAGCTATATTTATGGGAAATCTGCCAAATTACAAAACAGAATGTTAGATTAAACTCCAATCCACTGTACTAAGAAGCGTGCCAGACAACGGACCTGCATGGCAACTGGAAAATCATCGGCAAAATCAGGAGGAAAAAAAAGATCTGCTTGTTTCTTTGAAAATGATGGTTTCCCTGCAAAAGTATGCAGAATTTAAACATAATGATCTGTACATAATTATATTCCAACACAAGAACAATACTAACAAGAAAACTAATTACATGATCATAACAGCATCTGCACCCAGACAATGAAATATTGGTACTTATGTACACGACTCATATACATAAAGAAACACTTCCAAATCAGACATATGAAGCCCAATGATATATGCATATAATATATAAATACATACATATAAGCGAGATATTGGAAGGCGAAAAAGAAGACTGCAATACCAATTTTACCCCAAATTGAACAATAATCTATAAAGGAAGCAAATACATCAGTCAACAAACTAATTTCACATAAAAGAAGGTGCATTCATTTATCTCTATATAAAACCTTTGTGTATATACAATAGAAAGGAATGCTGAGACATCACCAACCTCACTATCGCAAGTGCGTCAAAGTAACACAATGAAAAGTGGTAAAAGTATTTGTAAAGGCACTCGAGTACCTGGCTGGGCACCAAGCTCAATAACATGCAACTTTGATGTGACCTGTCCAGCATTAGAGCTTTTTGTGGCAAATGAAATCAGAATTGATGGATTCTCATTCCCTGGCACCTAAAATAATGCAAAGACACAGTGAGAATGTTTTCATATTATGAGTGGCATACAAGAACACCGTGTAATCGAAAGAGTAACAAACTTATAAGCAGGTCAGGAAACAAACACACTTTGAACGAGGCAAATGACGCTGCATGTGCTTCAAGAGCTTGACTGCGCTGCTGATCCACAGAAAAAAGTTGCATGTTTCCCTTGACCAATTGGGGCCTCTATGAATGTAAAAGGGAAGTGAAAGATCAGTAAAATAAGTTTACAAAGAAAGGTTACAAGGGAGAAATTATTTCCAATTTCTTAGTAAACTAAATACAAATACTATCAAAAATAACAATAAAAAAATTACAAAATGCATCCTTCATTGGACAGACATAATAGAATTTATCTTCTGATATCATAAATATGAGTGGAAAACTAATATCACATGTTTTATATCAGAATTTGTATTCCCAAATTACAGCAAAACTAACTTATTCTCCATTTTATAGACTCAAAGGAGGAATCAAATGTACTAATCTGAAGCAGCATAACATAACTGATGAAAATTCTTTAAATGATTTCCTTGTAATGTGAACCATTCAGCAAACATAGTAATTCCACATTAAAAGACAACTTATTCAGTATAAATGACCAAAAGAACATCGAATTAATGCAATTGCAACAAGTTAAGTTCATTGCCGCCAGACAACTAGATGAAACCAAGATTTTGTGCTGATGGTGAAATTATATTGATGAAAACCGATTAAAATTCTTCACATGATTTCTTTTGTGATGTGGACCATTCGGTGAACATAGTACTTCCACATTAAAAAACCAACTTCCCATTCAGTATTGATAAATGACCAAAAGAACATCAAATTCATGTAACTGCAACAAGATAAGTTCATTGCCACATGACAACTAGATGAAACAAAATTGTTGTTCTTATGGTGAAAGTGTATGATCATAAACCATAGTACGATGACCATAATAACAACTATGAAGCATGGACATTTCCCCAAGCTCAACGAGTCCGTGGCGGAAGCTTCTTGGACACGTTGAGACACGTCCTCGACACGCCAAACACTTTCTTTCTGTTTATAATTTTTAAAATTTCAGACACGCTGGGGACATTTTTTGAGTCTTGTCTATGAGTATCATCCTTTTAATTTAATATTGACTACTATATTTTGATTATGTAACAAATGTAAATGCTCAACTTACAGATTATAGTATATAGCATGCTAATTTATTATTATTATTATTATTATTATTATTATTATTATTATTATTATTATTTTACTTGATATTCATTATGCTCTATTAGTAATGGAATTTATTCATTTCAGAAATTCATTTATATGTATTAAGATTATAAAGTATAAACAATTCAATGTATCCCCTAACATATTCCTGTTTTTCAGAAAATGTCGTATCAATTTGCATCCATGACATGTATCCATAACGGTTCTCTAGAATAGCATAGTTAAAGAAATGCTCTATCCACGCTAAGTGGGAGTAGTTAAATTCATACATCAAAGGTATTAGAATAGCAAGGGTCAGCATAATAAAATAAGGAGGCAATCAACAATAAAAAGGAGAAGCTTTGATGCTATCATAAGATACTTGGTTCCAAAATTAAGCTAAGATACTTTGCAATCTAGCTGAAAGAGCATGATTCGAATAATTTACAAAATCGAAGTATTGAAGAGTTTGAACAACATACCTCTGATGAACCAGGAGCAATTCCAATCAGAACCAACCATTTTTCCGAAGGATCACATCTATAATTAATTATCTGATTGTTTGCCAAATTAGCTGTTCTATCAAATATCTTTACAGGTTCAGAATCGCCTACATAGAGATCAATAGAGAAACAATAAGAGAAAAACCACATTAGGAGTTTGTAGAGTGAAAACTAAAATGGAACATATGACAACACGTTGCCAGTGCTGGGTAAAACAGCGGGCTTCATACCTTCAATGGACCAATGATATACGGACGCTTGGGTGACCAAGCCCAACAATTTGGGAGTAATCCACTTCCAAAAAACAACCTAATGGAGCAGCAAGTAACAGTTGAGTCAAACTTCAAATCTTCAACCACAATGAAACGACGATATTTGAAAGAGAAAATAGAAATGCCACCTGCTCAGGCATCTGATATGACTTCATTTTTGCTTTCATCTCAATGTTAAATATTTGTAAGTGGTCCTGAGTAGTTCCCGGAAGTGAAGCTTCAAAAGGATATTTTTCATTTAGTAGTTAGTATTGTGACGTAATTAATAAGTGTGCCAAGACCTAAGGGGGCTATACAACATTTTTTCCTTTACAAAAAACACCTGCCATGCATTTGGAAAGTGAACAAAGCATTGGATAATGCCAACAATATGATGAACAATATAACTCAATAATAAACAAGAGATGCTATCAAATTCTGCTATAATTCTTAGCATTTGTCTCAATGTCAGATTAAACTAAGCCATTTATATGGAAATATCCGAAATACCACAATTTGTCATTCCATGCACACAATAAATGTATTTCCCAATTAAACTACAGTGCTAAAATATGTAGTCAAATGTTTCCAGTCAATAACTTAGCAATGTCAAAATAAATTGATGTAGGGAAAACAAATTGAGAAGCACCAAGTAGAAGATGCATAACAACATTTATTCCTTAGCTACGAATGAGCATCATAAACAGTGAAGATATTAATCAATTCAAGATATGACATACAACCCTATAAATTTTGAGACAACTATAAAAGGTAACTAATAACAAAGTCACATTGAAGGACAAACATTTTCAACCACTTCTACAGCTGTTTAGGTAAATAATTACTGCTATTTGACACACGGGTAATAACAAGGTTCTAAAAGTAATATTTTAGAATCTAATAATGTAACAGTACCTTTTAGAGCTAGAATTCTTGAATTTGGATTCATAAGGGCTGAGTCTGCAGTAATGGGCCTTCTCAAAGGCTGCATTGGCATGCTCATATCAATAATCACAACACTGTTCTGTGGCGCCGTCTCACGAACACATATATACTTCTCCGATTCCATTGTAACATTCGTAAATGTGATAAATTGTGGGTTGATCCCTATGCTGGGCAACTGTAACAAAATCACAATTTTTATTTAAAACACTGTACAACCACTAAGACAAAAAAACTGCCCACCCAGAACACAGAATTTAGATGCCATATTCATAAACTCAACTTTTGTAACTCCACAAATAAACTGCATCTATATTACAGATCTAAATGTAATTACACATAACAGATCTGTAAGTTCTTTTAGGGCAGATATTAACCAATAGAAACACTTGTACTACAATAAATCGCACAAATCAAAACGTGAAAGAAAACAACAACAAATATTTTAGTTTCAAATGATTTCAAACTGTTTTCTATCAGTTCATTCAAATAATCATGCAAATTCAGCTAAAATTCAAAAAAAGGAGTATGAATCGGAAAGAAATGTGAAAAGTAATTTACCGTTAGGGTCTCCTTCATGGTGATCGGAGCGTTAGCGGCCGCCATGGTGGCGAGATAAAAAAGTTGAGATCAGAAGTCGGATCTGCGAGTGAGTGTGATGATGAATCGCCAATTGAGATTCCACTCAAGTGGCTACGAGATCTGACAAACCCTCGCACCTTATTGGAGAGAAATAGTGAGAGATCTATAGAGAGAGAGTATGATGGTGGGTATTCCAATCTGAGGATTAATATATGAAGGGAGAAATGGAATTGAGAACGAGATAAATCAAATAAAGAGGAGAGAGATTGGGGGCTTCGACGGAGAATAGAGAGAGTAGTACAAACATGTTTTATTATTTAAAAAATCCGCAAAAAGAAAAGAATGTGCGATTCTGAGCTTACATGCCTGATCCTAGGTGGCTGAGGGTTCGAGCACAGGGGTATAACTGAAAAAATAATTAAGTAATTAATTATTTTACAAATTGAAAACTGTAACCATCTTCCATTTTAAATTAGTATCAACCTAGTGCTTTTTCCTTTTTTTCTGAGTTTTTTCTTTCAATTTTTATATTTCTTAATTAGGGAAAAATTAATGTTTATATGTTAAACTTCTATTTTTTTGAGTTTTTTCTTTCAATTTTATTTTTCTTAATTAGGAAAAAAAGATTGTTTGTATTATAAACTTTTATTAAAAACATTAGTCCATTAGAGACACGATCCCGTTTTTGACTTCTCGGGTTTCTCCCTTTTAAATTTGTCAAGTTCAAACCTTGGAGCCAACACCAAGAAAAAAAAATCTCCTAAATGCACCCGACCGATACGAGAGTTGTGCCCTTACGTTCTGTTTCTGAGTTTTAAAATGGACAGGAAAAAAAAAGAAATGAACTGAAAATTTAAGTTTTCTTTCCAATTCTTATGTTTTTGAGTTTTTTAATAAACGGAAAAGAAAAGAAATGGATAGAAAACTTGGCCACTTTTTCTGTCAAAGTTTTTCGTCCAAAATTGACCTGATTTGGACAGAAAATAAATAGGAATAAGTAATATTTTTATAATTCCCATATTATCCTCAACTTTTAATATAATAAATTTTAAATTACAACCCATGTCCCCAATTTTTAAATTTTTTATTTTTTTCTATTAAAAACTCAGAAACAACACAAAGGAAAACTTCAAATTTTCTATTCTTTTATTTTCTGTTATAATTTAAGTTTTTTATTCTTTTCTTTTCCGTCCAAAACTCAGAAACAGAGTGTTAAGATTGCCTCGAGAGAGATTTAGTTTCCGTTGACGTGTAAAATGACCCCAGAACAATCAAAAAAATATACTTTATTACTAAATATTGTTTAGTTTATTGCTAACCTAATTACCCAAATCCTCCAAATTGTAGTTGCTCCAACAATAAGCCATCATTCTCTAAGCTTTTTATTTTTTCAAATTTGCCTTTAGTTGCATACAGCAAGTTGGACCAATTTCCAATACCCAAGAAAATCACATCCTAAACCTTAATTAGAAGTTCAAAAATAGTGTTAGAAATTGTATGTTTAATTTGATGATGATGTAATTAATATGTATTTGTATCAGTAGTTTTTGCAAATTCCTTAATAGGAGTATGATGTACAAGAATTTAGAATAGAAAGATTACACTTGTTAGGTTGATCTTATAAGCTAAACATGTATAGATATTAGGATTAAATCGATCGTTTAGTTAAGTTGGACGATCGTAAAGCTACTCTAACAAATCATAAAGTGTATTGAAGTTCGCAGAGTTAGCATTCTTATCGTAGACCACAAGACAAGATCGTAGATCTCGTAGTAAAATCGTAAAGTTCACTCTAAGGTCATAAAGTGAAGTAAGGATCGCAGAGTGACTCAAGGATCGTAGAGAACCAATCATAGAGAGCACATTGTATATTGTTTCTCTACTCGTATAGCAGAACGTATAGTTCAGATTGTTGAGTGAATCAAACTCATACTCTACGGTCTTCATGAAATTCCACGACCAATGACTGACAATATAAGGAGAGTTGCAAATTGAAGAACCCAAGACAAATTACCAAACATTCTTAATTGAAATCGAAGATCATAGTATGCTGTCTCTAACAACTAGCTTGGCGAAGTGACAACACCCACATGGTTAGTGAAACATCAAGCTAATATGGCAAGTCAAAACCGAAAGCAAGCTGACACAGCCCTCCTGAAAGTCAATATCAAAGATCTTCGAGTATCGGAGCATTAAATACTCAACAGGATATTTGCAACGGGAAGCTTCCAAGGAGAACTATAAAAGGGCAAGGAGATTCAAACCAACAAAACGAATCACCAATTATCAAGAAGAATCTATATTAAAGTTCTAAGAGCCTTAATCTACGAATTCAAGAACGACTTGTTTTGCTACTAAGCCTTCAGTCCCTGAGCTTAATCGCAACTTAGTAGCACTTCAACAAATAACTTATCATATGTGATTCACCGGTCTAAGTGATCATTGTTTCAAGTCTAAGTAACTTGAAGAGATCTGAGTGATTTAGTCTTAGTGACATATGACTTAGCGTCATATAGAGATTTTGTGACTCAAATAAATGATCAGAGTCGGCCCTGGGGAGGGCCACCAGGGCTACCGCCTGGGGCCCACAGCTGAGGGGAGCCAAAAAATATGTTTATAAGCTTATGTATATATGTGTATTAAAAAAATAAAAAATAAAACAAAAGAAGTTGTCGCCTGTACCTGTTAATGAAAAGGGAAGCCAATAAATCCAATTAGTCTTTATATACTCAATCTCAAGAAAAAACGTACTGCGTAAGGAAGTCACGTATTAGTTATAAAATATAATATAAAACAAATCAATAAATATGGGGAATCAAAACAGACTCTTAGCCACAAAAAGAAGTAAATGCTTATGGAGATTCGGGAGGAAGCATGTAGACTCAAATATGTAGTTTTTGTTTTTTAATGCAATGTGTAACGCCCCCAAAATAGGTCCACACAACCCATTTTGAGTCGCCAAAATACATGGTACAGAATTCAAATACAAATCTTCATATTTCAACTATTACTCTGTCGTGCAAAATACGACCACACATAAATTATGAGTTTCAATACAAATATTGTGTCGTATATGACATGAAAATATCCACGCTCAAATTAAGTCCTCATTACAATTATTCACACACTATTTTACAGAATAGTGAGGACTCCTATCTCGGATCATTACTCCACTCCCCGACTAGTCCCAGCTACATTTTTATTTCCTGAGAAGAATAATGGAACCAAAAGGAAAAGGGTGTGCTCAACTAGCCCAGTAAAGAATATTATGACTAAGATAATGAATAATAAATTATTCTTAGTACTCAACAGTGAAAAATCTGACAGAATATGATAGACAAGAAGTTTTAGATCAACAACTGCATTGGAAATAACAATCCATTAGAAGAGTCAAGTAGAGCATGATGTCTACTATCTTCTATGATTTAAAAGTTTATCATCAATATTTTATCCCTGTAACACCAATTAATAAATATTTTAAATCAATAATTTATCTTTGCACTACGGGGCAAAGATATTAATTTGTATCACCAGTGATCATGATTATGCCATACACATGTCCATCTTTGCATTACTGGGCCAAGATATCAATCAACAGTTCATCTTTGCACTGCAGGCCAAAGATATCAATCAACAGTTCATCTTTGCATTACGGCCAAAAATAACTTTCACCACAGTTTAAGTCTGAGGATTATGCCAATGATATAAAGAATGAATCCAGTGAGATCAAGGATAAATATTAGAGATTTATTATTCACTTTATCCAGAGTTCAAGATTATCCAAATTGTCAACATGAAGATCAAAATATGGATCCAATTTCAAGAATAAGATTCATAAAAGATAACTTGGACAAAGGAAAGAAAATTTAATTTCGTTGTGAATAATACTCATGAATAGTACGATATGAATAGTATCCCGACATAAAAAGATTAAAATTTAATAAGAAAGTTCAGACCAATATTCCAGTGAAATGATATTAGATGAAGCGAAAATCTTAAGCAATTTCTAATCATTTTAGGAATTATATAAGCAATACTTAACATAGTAAGTTTAGATTTAGGAATATGAAATGAAATAATATACGAAATTGCAAATGAATTTTCACCCGTCATGCGGTAATCCGCTTAGACAGATCATTTTCACAACTTTAATAAAGAATGAATACGAATGGTTATTCACCAGGCATGCGGTAGTCCGCGTAGACAGGTTATTCCCACAACTTAATAAAAAATATAATGACAACTCGTACGAGTATTGAAAAAAAATAACATCATTTACCTTAGTAGGAGATTGGATACTGCAATAGTGTAGTAGCAGAATACTCTTCTTCTTTCTCTCTTATTCTCTCTCTATAGTTTATCTCTTTATAGCTTAGTGAATTGTAAAGAAATAAGGAAGAAATGACCTTCTATTTATAGGAGAATGAACTAAATAGTAACTGATTCACGAACTGTCCAAATTGATTTACTATTAAAACTTTAATTCGACGGTCCATATTGATTTACTATTAAAACTTCAATCGACGGTCCATATAATTAGCACGTCTCCACATGGAATAATAAGTCAAACTTACAACAAACGCCTCATGACAAACCCCTCTATTTATATCAAAATTAAATAAATATTTACCACAATTCACTTATCTTTAATCAACACATTTTTACTTTTTCAACAATTATTCATCATTAATATTATAATTCACAATAATGACAACCCGATCATTCCCAAGAAAGAGGGGGCTTTCCGATAAAGATTTCTCTATATTGACGCGCAATTAAATAACCTAACTCCTTTCCTCGACATAACTTTATAAACATTGTCAATAATGCAAATAATAATATGAATAATTATGTTGTGTCAATTATTGAGTTAATAATATAAAATATTCTGTAGATGATACTGTGACAATAATTGAATCAATAATATGAGATACTATGTAACAACTACCGTGGCAATTATTGAATGAAACTGAGTGACTTCTTACGTAAGCATCAATAATCAGAGATACTGTGTAATACCGTGTGCTACTATGAAATACCGCGTATTACTGTATTTTTATCACCGTTTATTTTAACAGTTTAACGGTAAAAGTCTTGCAGTTATTTTTATAAAAAGGTTATTTTTGTCGCTTTCTATATCCGACAATTATTCCGTTGTGGAGTCCACCAATGATTGCGCCGTCGTACGAATATTCCCCGACATAACGAATATTTAATGACAACTTACTTACTTTATAAAATTTGCACATATCACCCATAACTATAGCATTTATTCAATTATCACCTTACTATTTAGAATAATATTTAGAGAAAACTAAATCTTTATTCATAAAAAGTTGGGGTCTTACACAATGTTTACAATCCGAAGTACTCTTTTTCCTTCGTTTGGGGTTTTGTCCCAGTTAGGTTTTCCTCAAACAAGATTTTAATGAGGCCCCAAAGTGTTCTTTCTTATCTTTTGTAAATTCTTATAATTTTAATAAAATTAATTAGTTGATAGTTTATTTATTTTTTGGATTAATTTGTATAAAGGCCAAGGCACACTTGAGAAAATTTATCCTGGACCTTAGAAAACCCAGGATCGACTCTATAAATGATTCACTTGTAATAGATGTTAGAAATCTAGTCTTAATGACCCCAAGCATGCTTAGTGGATTTACTAATGGCCGAGTAGAAGAGTGGACTATGAATCGTTTATACTCCGAACTACTTCAAACCTCTTGTGTCTTTTACATTTTACATTTACATTCCTGTATTTATCTACTATATTTATTTGAATCTTAATTTCACAATAACTAAATTCAGAGTTGTGATTTCATTAAATCTTTAAGGGGATTTCAAATAATATTCTGTTGTACTTAATTAATTTAGTTAATTAATAATCTGATAGTACATTCTTAACAAGCAAAAGTTTTTAATTTTTAAAGAATTTATTCAACCCCTTTTAAAACTCTTTGTACCTTGAGAAACAATACATTGTATCCAAGTATTCAACACATGATTATGATTTCATGACCAGGTCACACCAAACAATGTAAATTGGAAGATTAATCTAAAACACATCTCTTTATGGAATAAATTTCTTAACTAATATATTTGTCTCCTATTTTATCTTTCTTAAGTGAAATTATCATTATTCAAGTTATTATTTTATTTTTTACCTTTTATACTTAGAAGAAAAATTATGTTCATATTATAAAAATATTAAAAGAATAAGAAAAAAAAAATCAAAACTCTTTCGATTATTTTTGGATATTGAGTCTCTATTTCTCACGCTCAATCTATCTTCATTTTTTTCAAGTATAAAAATTGTTTTTGAAGTTGTTATTTAATTTTCACTACACTTTATAATAAAAAACATAACTTTTCATGCTATATTACTTACTCATCACATAGTTGTAACATACTTAACTTAATTTATTTAAATTACTATATCCCATGTCACAACAATATTTATTTATATTCAAATAAATATTCAACTTTTATTAATGTAATTATTAATATTGTTCAGAAAATTCTCAGATGTTTCATTACTCTGGTGACTAAGGGTATTTCTAAAATTTTTCCCGAAATCACATGCCTGACACATGACCAATTTTCAGGAAACCCTATAAATATCTCTTCCATTCCATTGAGGAAGGGACTTTTGGAAGATTGGAAGACTTGAAGACTCTCTCAACCCTAGACGTTCAAGAAGGCTCTCTGGATCTTTGGTACCCTAACAAGGTTATTGGATCCTAAGAGTTTTGTCATGAGTTATTGGAGTAATCGCTCACATGTTCTTCTCCTATCTTCAATTCGTCAATCAATTTTGTAGTACTCTTTGTGGATTTCTCTCATCCTCAACTAATACGAAACCCTAACCCTAGCAAGATATGATTTCCTTGCACACACATTTCTTCTTCATTCCTTTTTTTCCTTCTTTCTCTCTTTCTGTTTCCTTTCTCTCTTTTTCTTTCCTTTCTCTCTTCTCTCTTTTCTTCCTCTGAACATTTTGGTACGGGAGGAAGTGTAATGAGAGGAGTGCTGAAAATGCTTATTAGTCTCAATTACATAACAAACATCAAGGCCCCCCCTCATACCTAACAATTACCAACCAACCAATCAAAGAAAGAGTCGGTGAGAAATTTGGGAAAATTTTAGAAAAAAAATAATTTTAGCATTTTTATCCACATAATTCAGCTATAGCCGCCCCTCTCATGGCCCACCATTCCATAAATCTAATTCCTCTTCTTTTATTTACTCACTTATCAGTTTGATTGTCCATTTAACCATTTATCAATTTAATATTTTACAATTTTAAAATAATAATTATAAATTAAATTAGACTTTTTATTTCATAAAAGTCGGGTTCTTACATTATCATTATTCATGTTATTATTTTATTTTTTACCTTTTATACTTAGAAGAAAATTTATGTTCACATTATAAAAATATTAAAAGGATAAGAAAAAATCAAAACTCTTCCGATAATTTTTGGATATTGAGTCTCTATTTCTCACGATCTATCTATCTTCATTTTTTTACAAGTATAAAATTTGTTTTTAAAGTTGTTATTTAATTTTCACTACACTTTATAATAATAAACATAACTTTTCATGCTACAATTTGATTTAGGCTGACTAAACAACATTATGGCTTTTGTTTGTCCCAACTTATTTGGAGCTACTAAGGCAGAGCTTATTTTAAAAAAAAATTAGCTAAGCAAATAGTGTTTGTTATAATTTATTGTAAATAAGTTTTAAATTGTATAATTTATTGTAAATTATGTATACATGTTAAACTACATACATATCAAACTTACTCGGGTATCAATTGTTCTAAAAAATAAATAAATTGTGCCAAATAGGATATTCATACTTATTGAATAATGTAGTTTCATTAAGATGCTGAATAAGCTATAAGCTAAAAAATAAACAAACTACTCCAAATAGGGCCTATGTAATGGAATGATAATTTGGAGATTACGAGGATTTGGTCCAATAATTTAAGATGACGAGGGAAAAAATTCATTAGGTATTTATGTTCATTTGGTGGGCTTCTTTTTATAATTTTATGATTAATTTAAAAATATTGAACTTCAAGGTGGAGTTTTAATCTTGTATTATTATAATTAATATAGATTATATATAAATTAATATTAGTCATTAGCCCAAATCAAATCTAAAATAATGTTCAACCCACATCTTAATAACATTAATTTGAGTCGTCTTAATTCACCACAAATCCGTACAGAAGATCGTCATCGCACAATTAATAGTAGAGTAAAATTTTATACACACTAATTGAACTCACCTGTTCCGATTCGCAATGAAGTATTACAATCTCTCATTTTTTTTGAAAGCCCCACTTTTTGGGTATACAATATAATTGATAATTAAATATATTATCACTATTATAATATTAAGAACCAATTAAATCTCATCGAAGAAGAAAAAAATAAATTCACAAATAAATCTCACATAAAGATAAAATAAATTTCTCATAACAAATAAATAAACTCACATAAGTTAGAATTGAAACTGAGACTTAAAAGTTTTAGTACCTCAGGCTAGATACACAAACTTCTAAATAGTACGCAGCTGTGACTCTAAATTTTCTTAAATTACAAAATTATTGTTATATACCTTTTCTTTCAATTTATAATTAAAAAAACCAAATATAATAGATTACATATAGAAATAGTACTCCCTCTCATATTATTTTTGATTTGGACAACGATTTATGAGCGCTCTCAGGATAAAACAAATATAGTAGATTGCATAAACGATGGTATATGTGGTGAAAATATATCAGTTGAAAACCAACGATTGATTATGAAGTCATTCAAGGTGATTTAATTGGTGTACTTCTATTCACCTTTTTTTTATTATTATCAAACACTCAAAAGATCAAAATATATTAAAATTATAATATATTACAAAAAATAAAAAAATTACAAAAAAACATAACTCAAATAATAATTCTATCAAATAAAATAACAGATAATTAGAAAAAATGATCAATCGTAGCAACAACGCAAGTGAACACCAAATAAACTCCTGAAATATAGTCATATCCCCAAAATAATAATAAAATATACAGATCCAGACCGTTCTTCACGTTCTACTCAATTTTTTTATTTCGTGTGATATTTTTTTTTCCTTTACACCTTTGATTATATTTTTTTTGAGTTAAATACACTATGCATCTCATACTTTTAGAGTACCGACACGTAACACCCTTTGACTAAAAAATAATTTACTAGACTGACGAAGTTAAACTATTTCGACCCACGTGTTGTCTTTCAAGGATAATGATTTTACTAGTGAAATACTGCACATGGATCAAAATGACTTAACTTTGTCGATCCAGTTAACATTTTTTTTTCCAGAGGGTGTTATATATATGTCCGTGCACTGAAAGTGTGAGATGCAAAGTGTTCATTTTTAAAGTGTGAGATCAAAGTGTAAAATGAAGGTAAACTGAGGGATGTACAGTGTATTTAACTCAAAAAAAAGAAAAAAAAAGAAAAGAAATATCCCACAAAATAAAAAGGTGAATAGAAGCACAATAATTAAATCACCTTGATTAATATGGAAAAGGAATATAGCCTCGTTTGTTTGAACTTTTTCTTGATAACAGGGCGGATTCAGCCTCGAAGTTCAGTAGGGTCAAATTTAAAAAAAATCATTTAAGAATAAAAATTTAATAAAATGAATCACAAAATTAAACAATCCTCAAATATTGTTTACAATAACTGTGACACCCCCAAATCCGGGTACTTCGTTTTTACATGATTTGGTGTTCATTTTCTAATATAACATACATCTACCCAATGAATAATGTAAAATAAACTATAACTTTTATTCAAAATAATAAAATCTCCCTTAAAACAAGGGTTACAACCTTCTCAAAATCAATCCCAGGGTTACTCTAACCTTGATATTAATATAATAAAGTGCGAAAATAAAACATAACATTCAATTATTACAATCATTCTCAATTAAATAAAAACAAGTCTTCACTTGCTTTGCTTTCCCTTGCCCTTACTTGTAGACGGAGCATCAGCGTTATCAACCTTAACTGAAATTGTTATTTAATGTAAGAGTGAGCAAACCACAGCTCACTGGAGTTTAACAGTAATATATACATGAAAGGAATTCTTTAAAAAGAATCTGAATAACTTAGCTTACTTCAACAATAAAGAATTGAATAATAATTCTCTATCAACATTAAAATTCGAATATAGAATTTATCTGAGGGTCATAAGACCTTTGAACTTTTGTCCTAGGTTATAAATATTTCTATTTAAACCTTTAACAGTCAATAAGACTATGGACCTTAACTCGTACTTAGGGGGATCAGCCCTTCGTACCATGTATTGTGCACAAACATCTTACCGCTATGCGTAGTAACCTCCCCTAGTAAATAGGGTCGTTCAACTCAGTAATTTGAATTCAAGTCCGCACCAAAGGAAGTTTGGTTTGGATAAGCTTACAAGGGTAATTTAGAATTCACGTTCATCAACTAAGGATTAGTTGAATCGACTTTCCATAATTCATAAATAAAAGAATTATGAATTAACATATGCTTTAGAAGTAAATTTAAAGTAATTAAAATAATAACTGGATCTTACTTGAACAATAAGTTAAGATCATTTCAATTAAATTGTCCAATACAGAAATGGAAAGGATATTCTCAACAATGAATATATGAATTCAAGAATTTGTATATAATCAACAAGTTTAGGGTACAGAAACTTGCATAAAATTAACGAGTTTAGGGTTTAGAAGACTTGCCTCAAGCGCAAGCTACTTAATTCAATTCACGTACTTTAATACTTCCTATACACATTCAATTATAATAATTTAAATCAGTTAACACATAACTAATTCTCATAAGTGGTTAACCCTCATGGTTAACTCACCCTAATTAAATAAATATCAATAATTAACTATCACATAGTTAATTACATCACTTACATATTTACATAATTAAATTAATTATGTATTTAGCTAAATTATAATTAAACAATTATAATTCAAATACTTAATCAAATTATAATTACTTAAATTATAATTACCTTTTAAATTATAAACAAATTATAATTTATAATCAATTAAACCACATTCATGCATTTATAATTACACAATTTATAATTAATCATGTATTTATCAATTATAATCAAAAATTAATTAAACTATAACATGTATTATAATTATACAATTTATAATTAATCATGTAATTATCAATTTAAAATTCACAATCAAACATGCATTTATTAAATTATAATTACATAAATTATAATTTAAATTAACATCTAATAACTCAATCTTTATTCATTATAATTTAACAAAATAATAATTAAAATAAATATTTACTTTTGATTATAATTATTTAGATTATAATCATATATCACATTTAAATAATAATTCAAATCATACTTTAAGGTTTTCAAAAATCTCTTTATTTTCCAAATATGAAATTGTCCAATTCATGTTGATGATATGGAGTTGCAACTAGATACATAATTATTAACATTGCAGCAACTCACTAAGGCTAAAACCAAACTGCACAAAATAACTAAAGTCACTGCCTCTACCCAGAACACGGCGCAGTTACGCCACCTTTAGCCTTGACACCGGCGCAGCTGCGCAGGGGCCAAACTTGAGAAAACCCAGCGGCGCAGCTGCGCCGCTTCTACCCTTACAGCCTGCGCAGCTGCGCCGGCAGGGGACAGAAACAGAGCAGATTCGCGAACAGTGCAGAGTAAAGCCAAATTGACTTAATTCTCCACATCGAGTTCACAACACAGCCAACAATTTTCATATAAAACTTTACAGAAACAAGTGCAAAACTTCCAACATATTTTGAACACACTGATACAAAATTATAACACTTAATTTTTACAAAAAATTAAAGAAAATATCAATGTCAGTGTTCTAGATGAAATTGAACACTGTGAATTTATTTTGAAACCAATTCTCACAATTTCAATCCCAATTAACTAATTTCTAAACATAATAACATATTCCACAATTAATTTCAACAAATATCAACATTCAACATATATTTTGATTTCCATGAGAAATTTTATTTTTCCCAGACACTTCACTGTGACTTTTGAAAAACATAAATTCTCCATGATATCATATATATTCATGAATTAAACAAATAATTAAGTATACCATCACATGATATGAACACAATTATATATATATATATATATATATATATATATCCATCATGCTATACAACTTCCAAAACATGTTTTACAGAGAATGAAAATATAAGGATTATAACTTTAAAACTGGTTTTTACAACAATTGTATTTTGAAAATCTTTCCATGGCACACAATTACATATGAAAACATATGAACATCATATATACATAGTCATAATTATACAACTTCATGAAAACATAATTTGACAAGAAAAATACAACACATAAGAATTGATTCTATGGTTAAAGAGTATAATCTTACTAGCTTGAATTGGAAGAAGAGATGGAGATAATGATGTAGAGTTTTTCTCTTATATTCTCAAAGTTCTCTTTTTATTTTCTGTATTCTTCTTCTCTGCTTCCTCTTTTCTTTCTTTGTTTTGTTTTGTAAAACTAATGTACTGATAAAATATACATATAATATATAATACAAGTAATATATAATATATGTAACTCCCATATAATAAGTATATACTAACTACAAATTATAACGTAAGTTACAAAATTCAAAAGCCAACTTGACTTGTTTGGCTACAAGAAAAATTAGAAACTAGTTTTTATTAACTCCAAACATTGTTTAGGTAATTTAGGTTTAGCTAGTGCAAGGGTCCTGTTTGGCAACAGTCTTTTAAAACAAAAGCAAGGGCCTTGTTTGGTAAAAATTATTTAAAATTCTTTTTCTTTTATTTTAACAAATCATTTAACACATACTTTAATGTCATATTTTAATCAATTAAATATTAATCAACTAATTTAATCAATTAAAATCTAACATCAATTAATCACATAAAATTACCACATAATTATAATTACTCGCTAATTATAATTCATGAAACACTTCATCACATAATTCATCTAATTCAATTATCTCAATTAAATTAGAACTATAATATAACATTAATATTAATTAAATAAATATTACACATTCATTTAATTAGTATATAACACTTAATTAAATCACTCCATAAATCACATAATTTATTTATTTAACTCAATAAATAAATTACATAAAATATTTATTTATTTTAATAAATATTAAAATTAATTATAAAATCTCAATTGCTACAATAACATTTATGGGTTTGAAACGGGATATTTTTGAAAAAAAATTCTGATATTTGGCTTTGGGGGTTAACATTTTGCGGCTGAGTTTCTTGATGAATATTAGTAGTAATAGGTTCGTCACTAGCCCCTTCGACTTGAACATTTTCAGGAATATATTCAAATTTTGTACGTTTATTGTTGTAACTAAATTACGTATGTCCATAGGACTGAGCAAAAAATGGGTATAACCGAATTACCGAACCGAAATAATTTAACCGATTTTTTTTTTATAATTTGGTTATTTTTAACAATTCGGTTATACCAGAAATTAATTACGGTGTTCGGTTAATTAATACGATTTCAATTATGAGTTATTCGGTTTAACCGAATAATTGTTATGTGCGGGTAAGCAGCTGAATTGTCTGGTTATGTGCGGAAATAATAAGCAACTGAATTGTCTGGTTATGTGCAGAAATAATAGGCAGCTGAATTGATTTATATGCTTATATAGAGCTTGTCTGTTAAGTTTTTCAACAAGTAACAAGTGATTTATGTGACACCCCAAATTCGGGTACTTCAATTTCACGGGACTTGGTGTTCACTGTACAAATAACATCTATCTATCTACCCATAATAAATGCAAACCATGCAATAGATAGAAATAAATCCTCCCCTTATGGGGTTACAACATCTGAACAGAAATACATAATCAATCCCAGATCATACTAACCTTGAATCTCAAATACGGAAACATAAACCATAATTAAGTTTACACAACTGAATACAAGTTTGAAACATAAACATATGAAATAAACAACAAGTCTTCATCACTTGTTGACTTTGCCCTTGCTTTTGCTAGTAGAAAGCTCGTCGGACCTTTCGTTCTTAACTGCAATGTTATTATTAAGCAAGAGTGAGCACGATTGCCCACAAGTATAATAATATGACAACAATATAATAACATGCGAGTGAATCAAAGACATCTGAATAAAGAAACTCAACTTTTGACTCGAGGATAAATAACAGGAATCAAAAGAACATCTGAGGGTCATAAGACCTCGAACTATGTCCTAGGTTGTAAAGTGTTAAACTTCAAACCTTTAACAGTCATAAGACTATGGACTCTACTTCTCGTACTTAGGGGGATCAGCCCTTAGTACCATACTGTGCATAATATCTCAACGCTAAAGCGTAATTAATCCCCTTTACAGGGTCGAATAAATAAGAATTCACTAGTCCTATAAGTTCAACAATAACATCGATATTCAACTTGAATGGTAAATCTCAAGAGTATACAATCGAATAAGTATTGTATAGTTGAATCATGCTTAAAAGAGTTATAGCATCAAATATGAAACCTTTGAACTTGAACACTTAAAAACATGAGCTCGCTCGATATAGAACACAAGTCTAAGACTTGATAAATGAATAACTTAGAATTTTAAGAAACTTGTTTAATAACAATAAGTTAGAGATATGATACTTGCTTAATGTAAAAGTAAAGTTTGAGTTTATAAAACTTGCCTCTTGCACAAGCTACAATTTATAATTCACGTTTTTTTATTAAATCCTACATATCAATACGTTCACAATACACATTAATCAATAACTCGACATACGTATCGAATCACACACATCGGTCTTGAGCACATTATTGGACTATACAATTAACGATTCAAGTCATGTAATTAACTTATTAATTATTCACGTAATATAAGTTATTAACCTTTTATTATATGTTTAATCATGTCTTCATGTTTATTACATTAGGTTACAATTATATTTTCTGGACTTGAACAGTTAAAATCTCATTTCTGGGCAAAATTGCCAAGTGGCGCTGCAACTCCACTCTTAGGCTTAAAGCTGGCGCTGCAGCCCCACTCTTAGGTTTAAAGCTGGCGCTACAGCTCTACACGCCAGTTTCAGAATCTGCAGTTCACGAATAACAGAGAACGGAGCCAAAATAGACCCAAAAACTTTGCTCAAACAACAAATTAATCACACCCATCAGTTCTAGACTTTACAGAAGTATAACCCAACAATTATAGCATGATTTTGACAACTTAAACAACTAAATTTAAACCCATAAATTCTATATTTTTGCTAATTTTTAAAGTTTCGTCAATTTTCATGAAATCACACATTACAGATTCGTTATAACGCCAAATCAGTCCGTTTTAGTTTCATTTTCTCGTTTTTACATGTACAAGCATATTAAATCATCAATTTACAATTTGACATGCGATTAAGGCATCAAATTTCATACATATAATGAACAATATAATTTTTTCATTCACAGAGAACTTTTAAAACACGTAAATGGAAAACTCTGTAACTTTTCAAACTCCAATTTAGACATGTATGAACATACTTTAATTGGTAGAAACATGTTATGATCCTATATTAACATGTATATACACATAATTCACCAATTCAAGCTTTAAATCACAATTTCACACAACTTGTAAATATGCAGTGATGGAGAAATATAATACGTGAATAAGAATTAGGATGTAGGGATTACCCTTGCAGTCTCTGTTTGATAACAATTGCTTTAATTCTCCAACTTTCTCTCTAACTTTTCTCTCTGTGTTTTCTCTCTATTTTTGCTTTGATGAAATATATGTTATAGGAATACTGATATATAATATACGTATATGATATAAACTGTCGATATAATGGTCAGTTGATCCATCATGGGTGAACTGCCCTTAACTCCCATTAAGGCCATGTTTGGTTTCTCTCATTCCCTCTCCTTTCCCCTTAATTTAATTACTTCTTATTATATAGTTTTAAAATGTCACACTCATTTAGGCAATTAATCAAATATCTTATTTAAATCAATTAAATAAATAGCATAATTCCACAATAAATCACATAGTCACATAATTAAAATTCTCATTTATTGATTATGTCAAATCATTAATTCTCTAATTAAATATTAAATTAATTAGAATAACATTGTGCTTATGAATTAATTCATTTAATCAAATAAGTTCAATTAAATATATACTTTGAATATAAAATTTTTTCCACATTAATATAATCAATGTAACACATAATTAAATTAATCTACCACAAATTCATCAATTAATTATTTAACTCAATAATTAAATCATCTAAAAATATTTATTTAATTCAATAAATATTCAAGTTAAATTACAAAAATCTCGTTCGTCACAATTTAACAGTCGAGAGTTTGATTCTGAAGTACATAAGCTGTTGATGGTATATATGCAGATTATGTCAGAAAGAGAGAGGATGAGTCTGACTGTGTTCTGTATTCCAGAATCCAGCAAGGAGATTGAACCAACAGAGGAGATTGTGACGGAGGAAAGGCCAAGTTATACAAGAAGGTGAAGAATTATGTTGATATTTATTTCCAGAACTACCAGCTAGGAAAGAGACCCATTAAAGCAACAAAAATCTAATTCATCTTAATATTCCATTACTCATAAGCTGAATTGTCTGGTAAGGTTCGGTTATTAATCGAATTACCGAATTTACAATTCGGTAATTCGGTTATTTCCAAAATTCGGTTGATTTTTTAGATACAGAAATTATGATTATTTCGGTATTTGGTTAAAACCGAATAGCCTATTCGGTTCATTTATAACCGAATGATTAGTCATATATGTCCATGTTTAACAATCAACAAATTTTTAAAAACTAATTCAACATCACAACAAGATCAATATATAATATGAATAGTCAAGTGTAATTAGCACCAACAATAAACAATCTCAATCAAATCACTAACAAGCAACAAGTAACATTACAAAATTTAAAGAAAGTAAAAATAAAAGAGAACACATACTTTAAAAACTTTTACTTGATAGAGTTCTCTTCATTGTTGGGTTGCAGCGTTGTTTTAAGAAGTAAAAAGCCTAATTTTATAGAAGTAGACTCTATAAATAATTACAAAAATTCTTAAAGCAATTGTTAAATTTGTGAAACTAAAAAACGAAAATTAAAATAACCTAAACACTTGGAGTTGTTTTGTGCATCTGTTGCGAATTTGGAGACTTGGAGTTATTGTTGCTCTATTGATTAAATGACTGTTGTTCTGTTGTTGAACCGATGAAGTACTAAGAGATTTAAGAGTAATAGTGGAAATTGGGATAATGAGATTGGTCTTGGGTCCCGTCCATACCGCCAATATCCCTTATTTTTAGACTTTAACTTAAGTATTCTAATAGTTTTTTAAATCAAACATAATAATTTTATTTAACACTCCCTCAAATAGTTTTTTTTTAACTTAACCCCTTAACCCACTAAAATTTCAGTTGGGGGCATGTACCCCTCTGTCCCATGCTTGGGTCCGCCACTGCTTGACAACTTCTAGTTTATGACTTTTAAGAAGTCTACATGAGTGGTGTTTGATTTAGCTTTTAAGTCCAAAAGTTACCAAAAGTAAAAACTGAGTACAAGTATCTTAATGCATAAAAAAGCTGAAAATTAGAATAATTTATTTAGGTGCTTTTCAAATCAACTTCTCAACTCTTAATAAAAAATATTATATTATTTATATATACTATATGTTATATAATATATACATAAATATTTATATTAATGTAATATTATTTATATATACTATATATTATATAATATATACATAAATATTTATATTAATGTAATATTATTTATATTATATTTTTATATATGTTATAATATATATATATATATATATATATAATTTGCATATTCATATATATTTATAAATAATTAAAACATAATATATATATATATATATTAATAAATAAATAAATGTAATATATATCAATAAATAATTATATATCAGTATATATATGTTCATATTTAACTATAAAATATGTTAATATATATATATATATATATATATATATATATATATATATATACACACATGTAGTAATAAATAATTACATATTAATATATATTTATAAGTAATTAACTATATAACATAAAATTTATGTTTTAAATGAGAAAATATCATAGTACGTGGTCCTTCCCTAAAATGGAATTTTCATGCTAATATATATCAATAAATAATTATATATTAATATATTTATACATAATTAACTATATAATATAAGATTTATATTTTAAATATATAGTTATTTATGTATATACAAATAAATATATTAATTAATATTTTGTTACCAGAATCTAACTTAATCAAATTATTTGTCAAACACTCGTTAATAACAAAATTTATTTTATTCTAAACTTTTACGAGTCTTATTAATTTTGAAATTTAATATGTTGTTCTTGTTTGATCTCAAACGTCAAATTGTATCTCTCATTTTGGAACGAAGAGATAACTATATGGGAGTTGTTAACATGAAGTTAATTTTGGTCAATTGACCAATACAGTGTTGACACGCAGGCCAAGATGTAATCTCTCTTTGCGTGTCAGCGCTGTATTGGTCAATTGACCAACTTACCATGAAGTCAACTTCATAGTAACCGAATCCGAACTTTATATACAAATATAATATTTTATTTCAATTAAAAATTTTATTTACTAATTTTGCAATGAATTGTATTAATGGTATGCTGTTAAAAGGCAATTTTTAAACTACTGTATGCTGTTAAAGGCAATTTTTAAAAGTTGTAGTCCTGATGAGAGGGCGTGGTATGGTGTTAAAGGCAATTTTTAGACCGATTTATTACCCAAATCATATACATAATTAAACTACTGTAAGTTTTTGACCCATTTCATATTCAAGAAACTACTGGGCAAGAACTGCATTCAATCACACTGAACATGGTAAATCAAGAATCCGGACAAATATATGACCTATATACATGTCACCAATATACCTCCCCCGTTAATGGCTTTAATCACAAGTGTTTTTCCTAGTCACAAGTCATAAACAACAGTGGAATCCACTTGCAGAAGAAAGGTAAGGTCAAGTGAAACAACTGATTTATCAAATTAAATCCATTTAAACCACTAGTTTAATAGTATAGGTCATCTTAACAACTTAATTTCCGACAAAATTTTTTCATATCTTCGGATGTAGAACTGAGATGTTACATTAAGCAACATTTTAAATTTGAATCATGAAATTAAGAGTCTCTATTTACTTGAAATAGAGAGGATCCTAGTCCGTCGGGATCTTGAAGACGATTCCACCACTGCTTTAATTAGAGATCAAAATAGAAAGGCCGGTTGGCGACCGATGTGATCCATGAGAAATCAAAAGCATACACTTCAATTATTGATTTATTCCAATAAAAAGAAGAAGAAGGGCTTATAATTACTGAAATATAGGTTAGGTTAGTCATACACGTAACGCGAAATATAAAATATTTCCAACACATATTCCACTCGGTCTCCGCTCATGTTCTTTCCATGGCTAGAAGAGTAAAGACTTTGCAGAATAGCACAAGGCAAAAATGTTGAAAGATGACTATATTTCTTATAAAGTTGTGTTAAAATTTGTTTACGAGTAATTTGCATGAACTTATGGTCTATATCAGTCTCTAATCTTCTCCTGCTGCAGTGTCAAATTTCAGCAAAATTCCGTATATCATCAGCATCTATGTTAAAATAACCACCATCATTAACGGCGACAAGAACTCTGCACTAAAAGATCTTTTGCATGCTTGCTCTATCTGGCTCAGGAAGCTTATTCTTAACTAACACTTTCCGGTGGCCAATGAGTTGCCAGTTATCATCTAAGTAGTCTCTAAGATAACTCCTCTTACTCATGGGGAAAAATGAGGTAAGGGAATCACCATAACACTAATATCATCGGTGGAACCCCTGGATGCCGATAGCTCTGCAAGCTTTCTACATGCAGAAAATGTCTCTGTTTTATCAGAACCTACACATAGAGGGCGAACCACATCGACTGCCTCCTGATTACTAACCTGAAGCAGAAGAAGAATCCGATTAGTGTCTTAATATTTTACAAGGAATCACCCTATATTGAATATTTTGAAGTAAAATAGTTATGTTTGTCTGTGGCAATATACCTACCTTGTCCCAAAGTCCATCAGAAGCGAGGATTAAGAATTCACAGTCAGGCCTAATGCTTAATATTCTTGTTTCTGGTTCGGATATCACCCATTTTTTAAGATGTCTGTCTCCAATTCCTCTTGATACAGCTAGAGACCCTTGTATTCTCCACACACCATGGCAGAAATCCACATATCCACCCTACAAGAAAGAAAATTTCAAAAACCTATCAGCAGCCATATAAACAATCACAAACATTGTGGACTAATTCAAAATACTACATCTTTCAGTTCCAGTTTTTATAAATCACAGGTGCTTACCATGCCTTCGATCCTTTCCTTTTCATCTTTCCTCGAAGGCCGGTGATCAACCGTGAGGGCTTCTGCAACCCCTCCCCGGCTCATTACAGCACGACAATCACCTGCGTTTGACACTACAAGTCTTCCTTTATGTATCAATACTGTTGCACAGCAAGTACCACCACTAACATCTTCCTTTAGAAACTCTGCATCTGTTGTGCGATAGCCCTCTTTAACCGCTTCTTCAATTCCATCCTCGCATCTCTTTGTTAATTCATCCATAATATTTCTACCCATGTTCTTTGCCGCAAATTCTGCAGCTTTTGCCCCACCATGTCCATCAAATACACCGAAAAAAGCCTGTACATTGCAGCAGATAATAATCAGTATAGGGGATCGTAATAATAGTAAAAACCAAAATAGAATTAGTTACAATTTCCAAATTCCATCAAACTTGCAATATATTTTCATTGTTTATCCTTCTTATCACCAGAGATTATCACCAAGTAACTAACTTTTTAATCAAATAACCAATCAAACAGAGCTCCAGGAAATCAAAATTATGTATTATAGATCAATTAACAAGTCCCTTAAATTTCTTACATTATCAACATCTTTTTCAGTCTATTATCAATCTAATTCAATTAAAAATTTAGCTTTCCACTTCTTCAATAATAAATAACATCCATCTATAGTACTTATAAGTTAAAAAAATTCCAATTCGGTCGATACAACACTTGACTTTCAAAAAATTAAATATAATAATCCAATTTTCAATTTTTCTCCCAAAAGATAAAACTTTTAATTTCAATTTAACATACCTGTTTAGAATCTCCTTCAAGTCCAACAACGGCTGAGTACCGATCCTCCATTCGAACCCTTTTGCCTCTTTTACAGTACACAGAATACCCCTCCCCTTCCACTTCCATCTCCACCTCCACCTCCACCTCCACCTCATCCAACCTATCCTCCGGCGCTAACCCCAACGACGCGACCGGAATTTCTAATCTCAGCGGCCTTTTCCTCTTCAAAAGCAACGACGGCTGAGCCGATGAAGACTTAAAAATCGGAGTTTCCTTTTTACAGTTCTTCTGAATCCGAAACCCTAACGGCGATAACGGAGACGATAACGAAGAAGATGAATATGGAGTTGACGGAGTTGAGTTGTGCATAGAGAGATTTACGGCGGGTTTACAGAAGATCGGTGTAACCCTGTGTGACGGTGAGAATACCGGTGAGTTTGATAATGCTACCGCGCAAGGCATGCTGATTTTGCGTACTTGCTTCCAATTTTCCTAATTGAGTTCCTCCAGAGAGAATGCGAGAATGTTGATTTTATGGAGTTCTGAATTAGATTTCCATTATATATATATATAGCTGGAAGAAATAGAATTGCCATAAATTACTCCTGACGATGTCGTTTTATACGTCAAGCTGGATTGCAGAATATTTCAACCTTTCACGCGCACGATGGAGGCGTTAAAAGTTAGCCCACCGTATGAGAACCCAAATAGAACAAATTTTATTACCTTTATAAATCATAAATTTTTATGGTCTATATTTCAAGAATTATAATTTCATCTTAATTTTTTTAGTATACAATATAGGATTTTTTTTATCTATAAATCTTAAATTTTCACCTATTTATCCTATTTTCTAAGTGCTAAATGTTGCTTCAATAATTTTAATTTACAATAAAAAGAATATATTAATTTGTCATTTCGATATGATCAAGTTTGAATTGAATAAATCATCAAATGTGAATTAAATATTAGTACACATAATTTTATATATGTCTTGTAAAAGTGATTATTTTACCACGATATTTATTAAAATCTAAAAACACTACTATATTTTTTCTCAAAGTATATATAAAGTTTAATTAATATATATATAATTTATTTTTTTTAAATAATCATAATCAACAAAAACCAAATACCCTCCATATATTCAAAATTGACAACTCGTATTATCGTATATAGTCTTACGGTTAACATTGACTAGTCTAGTTAAATTTCATAAAATTACAATAAAAAAAATGCATAATTATCGTATACGTTAATACATTAAAAAGAACTAACTATAAAGTTAGCTTGGTGTGAAAATTTATGAACGTAAATGTGTATTATGATATAAAAATATTTACATACATGAGTCGTGTATGAACAAAAAAAAATAATATAATGCGAACATCAAATTGAATAATTATTATTGGAATGTGATTATTTGGGTCTAGCTAAGGTGTAACCTAACTTATTTAATAGACCCGATTTGGTGTTGACTCATATATGTTTTTTTGGACAGCTTCCTCAAATAATGAGAAATCCTTATTAAAATAAGATTGTGTTTTTTTATTTGGTGGGATAAGCAGATCTAACTTGGGAAGCAAGCGATCAATCATTAATTTGAATTGCAGTTATAAGGTGATTCTAAAAAGTACTCATACTCCTATTTGGATTCGGGAAGTAAGGGTTTGAAGACACAATTACATACAACACAAATACATAATTTGTACTCTCATTATCATGGTGGATTTCTCATCTTTCTGTGTAGTTTTTTTTCCAATTGGGTTTCCACTTTCGTGAGTTTGACTTCACAATAATAACAATACAATTAACCGTTAGCGCGATTTTGACCTACTATTTTGATGATTTTGTCAGGCGTACAAAATCTGAAGTTAACAATATATTCATTGTATCTAAGATCACAGTAAGTTGTAAACGAAACGAATAGAATAGAACCGTTGGCAAACAATTTCAAAGAAAGAGGATGAGTTTCCAAGAGTATTGCAAGAGGGAAGTGATTTACACGCTCTGAAAGTGAGAGTGATTCGTGCTAAGAATGCGGGTAAGGAGGTGTTTGAAGACTAAATCGTGTCAACGGTCAAACACGTTAATATAATGGTGGGGTTGTAGACTCTAGTAGTAGGCAAACTAACTGGCGCTTAGTGGTGAAATAAATACTCCTATAGGTCATTTGTTTCAACATAGGTTTTTGTTATTTTAATCGCCGTCTCTCCGAAGAATATGCGAGCGACTTTTAAGTGCAATCTGAGTAGTCCACGTCACTTACCTGGTCAACAATTTCCATCCCTCTTTTTGGAAAATTTCCTTTTGTAAGACCCGGCGTCGCCCGTCGGTGTCATACACGCCGTCCACATTTATTTTTGTTCCGGTCAATTTACTTATTTTCCACTCTTCTTAGGTAAGTAATTAACTAATTGGTGAGAGTAAAGAGTAATTTATCCATTTTTATGGCTGTCAATTTTAATTATCTTAGTAGTATTTTCTAGAAGAGCAACATGGTTATGTATGCCTTCACGGGGAAGCTATTTGCTGAGGCCGAATAATGTGGCCGCTCCCCGCTTGTATTTATGAAGACAATTTCATACCTTTTTTTTTTTTTTTTTTTTTTGTAACAGACAATTTCATACTTTGTTGTACTAGAATAATGTTTGTGTTATGAAGACAATTCCATAGTTTGTTATAGTAGTAGAATAACTTAAAAAAATACAGACGCATGGAGTGAAGCGTCGTTTTGAATATTTTTTTTTTAAATTATTTGTTCCATTCTCCTACAAACCTGTAATCGTTTTGTAATATCATGTTCCTCCACCCTTGGCCTTGACATACCCAAATGCTAATGCTGCGTTTGGATTGAAGGAATTGATGAAGATTGGAACGATTCATTCCATTCTAGTTGGAATGAATTATTCCATACTCTCCCCCAAGACCCTCATGACTCAATCATAAAAAAAACTACTCACAAAGCTTTGGGTATAAAATCTTGAACAAGAATGTTAAATTTTAGTCGAAAATAGCAAAAAAAAAAATGATGGTTCAATTCATTCCAATCGCAACCAAACATAATTTTTTTTATTCTATAGGAAAGAGTTATTTCATTTCTACTTTTATTCTTTCAATTCAAACGCAACAAAAGTCTATTAGTCTTCTCCCTCTTCAACACTATCAACGTCTCACAATCATCGCCTCCTAGCCCTAGGGTTTTCGACCGATCATTCTCTTTCTTCATGATTTCACTACGTTGAAACTTTTCGCAGATTAGTACGGTACTATAAGTAATTTCTATATATCTATGTCAGTCAATACTGAATTCGTTGTTTTCGATCTCTTCTGGTAACTGGGTAAGCATTAATTTATGGATCTTTGATATGGATTATGTGTTTTTTTCTCTCTTGATAATTTGGATTTTGGCTTATTTGGTACAATTTTTGTTGTTCCCTTCTCGGTTATGACTTGATTTTCGGTTTTGTGCTACATATCTGATTTGGAATTGGGATATCAACTATACTGAAATGACACACCATCGATTGAATGTGATTACTTACATAATTTATTTGCACAATTGGTTTTTTATTAGATTTGAGATTTGTTAGTATGCCGTACGTCCATATGGAATTACTTGGACTTCAAACTCTAAAATGGTGTAAAATTTCGAAGTTGGGGTTAAATGAATGAGAAGTAATCTTTTTTTATGGGTGTTGATTTATTCACTTAATGCATAATTTGGATGAGATATTCTAGGTGGATGAATATATATGTTAGCTTTGATATATATATATATATTTGTCAATTGTTAATTTGAGATTCACTGTCATGCACTTGAGACATTTTGATCTTTAGAATTCGCATTGTAATAATGACTTTGTTTCTGTTTGTTATTGTTAATTCTCTTAAAACTACATGGCAGTGGTTCTATAATTGGAGCTTGGCTCATTTGTCAAATTCTAAACCAAGATGCACTTGGAAAGGCTGCCATTGAAAGCATGTTTCATAAGGCAAGGATTAGAAAGGCTGTCGTTGAAACCATGTTTCAGATGTACTTAAAATGTAATTCAATTGCATTCACCACAATGATAACAAAGATATGGATTCACAGGCTTTGTATAATTCATATTGTAAATTTATTATTGTAATTTTTGTAACATGTATTTTTATCACTAAATGAAATTAAAGTTTTTCTAAATTTTTATTTGTACGTCTCATTTTGGTATGATCTATCTCAGGCTCGACATCGAATAGAAAGGTTCGTGAATTACTCGTAATTCATCGAGTCGTACTTGAGCAACAACCTTGGAAATTATCAGTTCGAATTCGAGTCGAACCTGAACACAAATTTATATCAATAGACACTAAATATTTACCAAACAAACACTATATATAAGAGAGCTATTAGAACAGATTAAATTGATGAACACAATAATTAGATTTCATTTTATAAACAATACTATAATCAAGATTTACATGTTTACAAGGGACATACTCCAGATAACTCAAAAAAACAATGATACAATAGCTTAATAGCTCAAGTAACTACAAATAAGACAATATTTCAAAAAAAAATTATAGTTTCATTGCATCGTGCGACACTGTAAGGCGTAAGCTCCCCAGCTGCCCCTGATGTACCTTCCATTTTATTCATCACTCCTAACTCCAAGTATTCCTACATAGCAAATATTTTTTTCAATGTTTCGTCTGATTTCATTCTTCTTCTTGTTAACCAACTGAAGGTGGCCATGGTTAAATCACAAAACTCACATTATATATTTGAAAGCTGAACTGTTTAAAGAACCAAAAAGAAGTGACAGAAACAAGAAGAATAGTTCTTGAACCATACATATATACACATTCATGAAAACAAAAGATTAATAGGTTTGCATATAATGCCTTTTGGAAATTAAATGGTGCAAAGGATTTCTTGCAGCACTTGGTAACAATATATATCTGCATCATCCGATAGAACAAGTTGCCCTTCAGAATCAGTTCCCCAGAAGAAGGGCACACTCCCATCAGCATCCTACATTACGTGAGAGTAAACATAAGCTAAATTCAAGCTTGTTATGACAATAGTGAATAGCAAAGGAAAAGAAGAAATAACCTCATTCATGCAGGTCATAATATCATATATTAATATAAGAATTTCTTAATATGTGCCCTTAGGGAACATGCTAAGCACACAGTTTAAGGGATTATTCTCTTGAATTGTGTGTATATTTTCTTGGGCTTGATGTAAATGCAGAAATCAAGGGAATATGCACACAGTTTAAGGGAATATTCTCTTGAACTGTGTGCTTAGCATGTGTCCTTAGGGCACATGTTAAGAGGATTCATTAATATATTATATAATCTGTGGGAGACATCAGGGTCATAAGTTAGTAAAATTTCCATCATTACACTTTATTACGGGAGAGAAAATTAATGAATACAAATGCTGGAAAAAACTGTCCAAAACATTGTAGAGATAAAATAAATTACCTCATTCGAAACACTTCACTAGATCGATCAATTTCCATCGTGAAATTTTGAAATAACTTCATTATCACTCAACATTGCATCAAATCCGCGAAATGGGAATTCAAAATTCTTTCAAATAAGACGATTTGAGTTGGAGTTTCTTCTAATATCTAGCAATTCTAGACATCAGTTAATAAACTGGGGTATATATATATATATATATATATATACACACAAAAACGATGAGAGTGAAAGATATACTCACAAATTGAAGGGGATAAAACTGATTGATTAGCTATATCTGTGAGTGATTCTTCGCCATTGCTTATATTGATTTCTTATTTTCTCTATGGAATTTTGTAAAAGAAAAGAGAATTAAGCAAGGTTCTTAGAATCAGACCATTTATCGAACTAAAAAAGGTACCAGATGGATGAATTACTAGTCCAACCAATGGTTGAACCGTTATTGATCCAGTGACGTTATTAATATATATTATTAGTAATTAATAAAAAAAATTAAAATCTCGTTTTTTATGAACTAAAACATAATAAAGACGAGTTATAATATTAATAAAAGTGGTTAATTTTAATATTCATTTTTTTTCTTGGTAAAAAAAAATTAAAAACCAGGTCAACTGGGTCAATTAACTGAGTTTACCGGTAGACAACAGGACAATCCGAGTTTTAATCAAAATCGGGTCATTGATCCACACTGAACCGGAAGGCGAACCGATTCCGATTTTTACCGGTCCTACCGTCGGTCCTGCCCGAGCTTTAAAACAGTGGCAAAAGCAAGAGGAGAGAAATATTTGGGTGATGAAAGAAAAGAAGCAAAAGCAACTTGAATTGTATGGAAAAAAAATCCAAAACGATTTTACTCCTTGCATTTCGACAAACACGAAGTAAATGTGATGTACATGTATATTTACTCATAAAAATATGCTTTATCTGTAGTATAAACAATGCGTTTCGCACTTTGGGAATAAAAGAAATGAAAGTCGATGAGGTTTTAGTCTAGTGGTTAAGACTGAGTTATCCTGACCTTTAGATCTCATGTTTGATTCTCACTTGGGTGAATTTATTTATTTCTCTCTAGTGAGGATTGATGGTTCAGTTTATGAGTAGGCTTCAAAATTAGCAAATAAAAGAAATGAAAAATATTTAAAATTAGAGCAATATTAAGCGTCTCAAATTTTTAATCTCAATTGATGTGACATTAATACATTGATTGGGTAAGTCTCTTGTGATTGAAAGGAAAATTTAATTTTAAAAAATTCTCTATCCGTCTTTTTGTTTTTCAGAATTGCTAAACTTGGTGCAAACTATTTGGAGATTGAAATTAACTACCTTTCAAGTTATTCCTCAAGGTCTCTTTTTAATTCTTCTATATCATTGAAACAGTATTTCTCAATGTCTCCAAGCATGGCTACCAACCATTATTCCCTTTATTATTCAAACATGTCCTACACTTGTAGAACATAATATATTTGGTAGAGGACTAGAGGTACAGGATTGAGGATTTTTTCCCCCTCCATGGCTTTGACTTATTTTATTAAATTTTGTTTGTTATAATTTTGTTAGTTTAGCTTGACAAATTAACGGTTTTGGTATGGCATTCATCTTTTTAGAAAAAAAACCCATTAAGTAAGACATAACTCGATATATTGACTTGACAAAATATTATTTATATTTGTGAGTGCCCCCAGTATTAAGAAAAGTGTTCTTCATGATTTTCATATCAATACTTATCTATAACAAGCCATAAGAAGATGATTTTTTAATTTGGCTGAGTTCTCCTGAATTAGTAGGCAAAAATAAATTAAATTGGGTTTCACCATAAGTTTTCGTACGTAAATATACAATCGAGTTAATTTCGTTGCTACGAGTCATAGTCTAATTTGAATTGTAAAATCGAAAAAGTTGCGAACCTTCGTCCTTCACTCAATGTCCTCAACAGATTCATATACATTCTAGCCCTTTGAACTCCTCCACCGTAATCGTCAATGTCCTAATTAATACATATAGATATACATGTAGAAAGATGCAATCATATCTATTATATATATAGAGAGAGAGAGAGAAAAGGAGTGAATAAAATAGAAAAGTGCAAGTAAAAGAAGATCGGAACACGTAAAGAAGAATTGAAAGAGTGAAAGTGTTGAAAACTAACTGATTGAAGTCATCGACCGTTTGATAATGATAATGCATTGGCGTGAGCCGCTGATATATGCATCGAATCTCTTCTCCACGACACGTATCTCTTCTCCGTAAAAATCGATTTCCCTTGGTTTTGAAAATAAATTTTATCAGAAAACTATTTTTGTTATCTCTCAATAAAATTCTTCCCTCGCTCTCTTTTTTTTAGAACCGGACTATTTTTGAATCAATAAATTAATTACTAACTATTTTGTAAACTTATCCGCGCCTTGTACGTGTACCATACTTGTATGGTGTAGTTAAAAAAAAGTAGTTTTTTATCATTTTATATATTTTACTTCTTTTGTACCAAATCCGCCACATATATATTACCCATATAAGTCAAAAGTCAATATATGTGAGCATCAATTATGTATTTAAATAAGTTCTATTTTTTTCAAATCTAAAAAATTACTAATAATTTAAATTCTTCAAAAATAATATTATAATAATTACGCATTCCTAAGAGAAATCTGCAACATCTAACATAAGGGTAGTTTGTCCTTCAACCATTAAGGTATCATCCAGCAGGTAGCCAATTGATTCACTTTTGAGATCACTCAATAATATGAAGGCTTTGCTAGGATTTGGGTATCATCTGTGAATATTGTTTTTCTGGATCACATATATATACATATATATATATATATATATGGGTCCGTCTCTCCAGCGAACCATAGGGAGCGAACCGGCTATAACGACGGTTTTTTCCGTCGCTATAATATAAAAAATCGGTTTTTTATGTTATAACGACTGAAAAAACCGCCGCTATAGCCGGTTCGCTTTTAGTTCGCTCCCTATGGTTCGCTGGAGAGACTGACCGTATATATATATATATATATATATGTGTGTGTGTGTGTGTGTGTGTGTGTGTAGAATTGTAAGTTTTAAGTAGATTTCTAATTTGTCATGCAACTGCGCCAAAATTGTCCTTTTTCAACATTGGCAAGCTTGGTGCTAGATCAGGTGTAGAGATTGAAACTATATATATATATATAGGAAATTAATAAATTCACAACACTTTTTGATAGTTTCACATAAAAATCGTCATTATAGATTCTATGACGACGATTTTCACTGTCGCTATACATCTGTAGCGATACTTTTCATATGAAAATATCAAAAAATATTGTGAAAATATTAATTTCCTATATATATATATATATTTAAATTATTCCTTAAAGTCTCGTTTTAATATTAATTTTTTTCTGTCATTAATTGAAAAAGAATTTCTCAATTACTAAAATTAATTTGTGTTGTTGTGGGGCTTAATTGGGCATGTAGAGCACAATGTATTGGCTAGAGGTCCGAGCCGAATTGTTTTGACTTTTACATAGCTTGATTGTATTTCCCCCAACACAAGTGGGCTTTGACTAATTAAACTAATTTTTCTTTTGGGAAAAGTATATTGGTTAATTAGTTTAGGTTGACAAACAGTTTAGGTATACCAAATCACCATCAGTCCTGCCGCCTGCCGGACTAATTAGTCTATATTATTTTTTGAGAATAAGTAAGTTCATTTTTAATTAGTCGTGTTAAGTCTTATTTAAAAAAATATATATATATATATATATGAGGTCAGACTTTTCAGCGAACCATAGGGAGCGAACTAAAAACGAACTGGCTATAACGACGATTTTTTCCATCGTTATAGCATAGAAAGCCGATTTTTTATGCTATAACGACGAAAAAACTGTCGCCATAACTGGTTCGTTTTTAATTTGTTCTCTATGGTTCGCTGGAGAGACGGACCCTTTCTCTCTATATATATTTGACCTAAATTTATTATCAATGTCTATTTGGGCATTGTCGCAAATTAATTGCAATGTGGACATAATATATTAAAATTTTCATTGATCTTGTAAATGAAAATAAATTCAATGTAATGTAAGCCAAGACTTCATTCAAAAGGAAGAAAGGTGGAAAATATTCAAGTGGATGGCCAGAAAATATGATGTCAATTAATGTTTACATGATCATAATACAGTGTATCCAAACCCACCGTCCCGTTCCATTCTAGCCATCCGATCGGATTAATCAACTCTCCGATATATGATTCCATGTAATTAAACAGGCCAAATCAAAAACATCATCAAAAAGTGGTATGCATATACTCTCTCCCTCCCTTAATATAAGTCGTTTGACAATTTTAAATAAGCATTAATTATTTAAATATTATATAATCATTTTCTTAATGCACAGCTTGTGCACAACTCTAAAACTACTTATATTAAGGGACGGAGAGAGTAGTATAACTTTGGTTCTCTCACTATTTTTTGTCCAATAAATAATATTTTTTTTCTAAATACAAAGACAATATAATCAATTAATATTATATAATTATTTTTTTAATACTTACATACAACTTTAAAATAATTTATATTAAACAACGGAGAGAGTACGTGACTAAGGAAAACCTTACCTTTTTCCCTTAATTAATAAGAGTAAGAAGGTACTTTCAAATTATGTCCAAGTCAGAGCTCGGCAATATATGGAAAATGATGAATTCTGCATGGATTTTTTAGGCATAATAAATGAACAGTGTTTTTAATTAATTTTCTTACTAACCCAAGGTGGCAGAATTGAAGCTAGTCCAGCCATCAGCAATTAAAGCCTGCAGGTACGATTGGAATTAATGTAAGTTGAATACTCCATGATGTATTATTTAAAATAATCCTGCTGTCACATAATTTTGGGTCATATAATACTTATATATATATATATATATATATATATATATATACATATATATTATGGGCCCTGTGTGACATGCAAGACCCGTAAATATGCATGTGTGTGTAAGGCTGTAAAATAAACAAATAGTTTGAGCTCGATTTATATTCGCTCGACTAAAAGTTCAATTCGAGCTCGACTTGAAATATAAATAAGTCAAATATGAGCAGATTTTAAAGTTCGATAAATTACTCGAAGCTACTCAAATTATAATTTTCTATAAATACTCGGATTATATTCGTTCGAAAAGTTCAAACTACTCGGATTCGATTCAAAATCGTGCTCGACTCGGTAACTAAATAAGCTTCAATCAAACCTTATTTTATATTCGATAAATTTTGTGAACCAAATTTGAACAATTCTATATTCGATTTGACTCGGTTCATTTATACTTTTATGTGTGTTATGTGAGTTTTATGTGATCCAAATTATTTGATAATTGAATTTTTTAACATGTGCCCTTGGGCATATGCTAAGCACACAGTTCAAGAGGATATTCTCTTGAATTGTGTGCATATTCTCTTGAATTTGGTGAAAATACAAAAATCAAGGGAATATACACACAGTTTAAGAGAATATTTCCTTGAACTGTGTATTTAGTATATATCTTAAGGGCACATGTTAAGAGAACCTTTAATAATAATATATTGCTCTACTATATATACCACGTTGACTTCTAAAGAGATGCACAAGGCAGGCACGTGATAATGATCTATCTATCTACTAGCTAAACTTTGCCAACTGTATTGTCCGATGCATGAGGCAACATCACGAGTTTATACACTAGAACTAGAGAAGGGCGTTAATTAAGGATTAATTGAGACATGGCACGTGATTGCATTGGTTGGGCTTAGGTCTAAATTTCCAATTTTCCACACATGTGAAATTGACTTAGTAGTGATTGGCTTACAAAAAAGTTTTAATATAGTTTGACCTCTTATTAATTTTATTGTTATATGGAGTCGTACTAGTGTATGCCTTCTATTTAAATAAATGTTACTCCCTCCGTTCTAAAATAATTATTTAATTTTAATTTTTTTAATTTAAATTGATTATTTTTTAAAATTATTTTTTGTACTATTTTTGTCAAAATATAGATGAAGAGGTTATAACAAAAAAAGATATATACAATTTACTACTAATACCAATTTTTATAATGTTAAAAATATATTTATACACGCTTAATTATTAATTTTAAAAATAGTCAATTTGACTAAAAAAAGTCAAAACTGAGCAATTATTTTGGGACGGAGGAAGTATGTATTTTCCACTAGATAGGGGCGGCGGATTCGGGATCTATTTCTAGTAGGGACGAATTTTTTTGAGTTAAAATTTAGCGAAATAGAGAGCGAGAATTTAAATAAATTATGTGTTTAATTTTTTTAGAGTAGTAGTTTAAGTTTTTTTTGTCCATCTAAGTTCAATTTTTTTTTATAAATTTGCCTTTTTAAATTTATTAAATTTTATTTTTATTCCTCACTATACCTATAAAAAAATTAAGCATAGACAATGCCCCATTTGGCCTATATATAGATCCGCCCTAGGAGAATACATAGTACTTCTCCTCTCCACCCCTATCCCCACCCCACCCCATAAAAAGATAAAAGCATTAACTCCATAAAATAATTTATGAAGTTATAAAATAATTTCTTAATGATCGAGTAATGAATGAGAAAAAAAACTAACGTAAAAATTGCTGCATATATACAAATTTATTTTTTATTTATATTTACATTATGCACATAGAAAAACGAAATGCTCCTTCGGATTAGGATAAAAAGTCATGTTTTTTTTTGTATTCATTTTAAGTTACAAATGCTAAACTTTTTACTGCTAACATTTTTTTTATTTTAATATTTAAACAAAACCATTATTTATAAGTTTGTCCAAGAAAATTTTAATATATATACGAAAATAATAAAATGAGACAAAAGTTAAATCTACATGCATGCATGGCTGTCATTTTTTAGACGAAAAGAATAATTTACCTTTTTTAGTTTGGAAGAGGCCATGCACGTCCATCTGAAACTGTTTTCCGGCCACTCCGCCACCCTTGCGGTGGCGTCTCCTTTGTACTTTTCCAATTGCATGCCTGACCAACCCCAGTGAAACACTATACAACACGGTGGCGTTAGATAGGGGCTCCCGAAATACGCTAGCAATGCTGCTACCGCTGTCCACAAGTATTAATTCTGATTAGTCACCATCGTACTCAACAGCGTTTCGACTTTCGCAATAAGTTCGTCCGTCATTAACTTCGCCGATTTCAGCTCCGACGAGATAGACTCCAAGTACTCCACTGTCAGGTCATAAAGCTGGCCGCAGTCAGCAAGTGCATTTCTCTCGGCTTGGTTGATTAATTTGGGCTTGTTCAAGTAGTGTTTGATGAGCTAGCTAGTCGTGATAATTTATCAAGCGGTGGCATATACGGAAGGTGATTATAATATATTGTGGAGTAATTAATGTAGGTTGGGCATGGGCGCAGATTAGTAGCTAGTGGCAAAAATGAAGACAGAAGAAAAAGGAAGAGAATGAATGAATGATGGCTTTGGCTAATTCTAAATATAGTAATTTCTAATGTCAAATATTGCTTTAGAACCTTAATATTTTATCTTCTTTAGGTTTGTTTGAACTTCAAAAGAAAGTTGAAGAGGATAGTTGATTTTGCTTAAGGTAGGCCAAAAAATTGCTTGTATATACATTTGTGGGGACCAGGATCCTCTCCATTTTAAGTGAATGGAGACTCTCCATTTCATAGTTCATATTTAAAATATAAAGGAATGTGACATCATGCTGACAGGAGAGAGAGCGCATATTTTAAATCTAGACCATGAAATAGAGAGGATCCTAGTCCCATTTGTGGTGTGTGTATATTTCAAAATCTTTTTTGAACAAGAAAAGTAAAGAGAAAACCAAAAAATATTACTATTTAAATTTATCTACGTAGCTCTCAATAAAAATATGGACATATAAAGTTATAATATATATTATTTATATATCCATCTAACCCACGATAATACCTACTAACTCACTTTATTAAGAATAAATTTATTATCATATAAAATGGGTCACATTACGACTCGGATACACTCACATACATATAATAATGGTCCATGTAATTTGCTTCGCACTATGAATTATTACTATATACATGTGAGTATATGCTATCGATATGCGTCCCATTTTATAGTCACCTTTACCTGCCCAATTGAGACCTATTTAGATAAGCGGATAATTAAACCCACGACGCCAAATCATGGGTAACGGGGTGTTGGGTTACCCACTAGTTTTGCCAGCTCTGGTTGACCCTAGGGTTTTGACTCCCACCCTTCACTTCTTTGCTCACTCAAAACTTAAAAAGGGCGGGAGAGAGCAGAGCTACCCAAAGAGCTTCCCCTCCCTCAATCTACTCCAATTACTTCAATTCAACCGGCGTTTTAACCGACTATATGTCGGTCGGAGTTCGCCATCTCACCGTGCTCGGCGAATTCAAACCCTTACGGCCTAATCGCCGAGGCTCTGGACGGAAAGCCCACTGAAAATGTGGCCGACAACAACTACGATTACTTCCTTTTCGATCCAGAAATGACCAGACAAAGAGATGAAGCTGATGACTTCGAAGCTTCATATACTTCCAGCCACCGAAGTGATCACGAGCTTTTTATAAGAGGAAATCGGTAATTTCTATACGAAATTTAACCACTTCTCCATTTTGCTTGAAATTTGAAATGAAATGTATTGGGATTTTTTTTTACCAAATTGAGTTATTGGCATTCAAGTGTACAGTTTGCCTATGCATTTAACTGACACTAGGAACACTTTCCTTTTGACAATGGAGTAGAAGAAGACGGTGACCTACCGGCGCCAATTTTGTGTAGTATTATTTTGGGCATTGGCACATCACTGAACGCCCCCATGGTTGCCATAGAAAATAGAGAATCTTCATATGTTGTTTGACATTGCTTTCCCTTTGTTCTTTCTTTGTTTACTATCTTCCTCTCTTTTTATGAGCTGAAGCATTTGATTATGTTTATCTTAAATTTAATTTACTCATACAGACTCTTATAACAGGATAATATGGACTACAGGCTCGCGAGTGTATAAGAGATTCACCTCACCCTCCCCAGTCATCACTGTATTTATCTCTACTTAACTGATTTAAAATTCTTTCCTTTTAGTTGTATTATAAAATGTTAAAAATGCTAGCGTCTGATGTCATTCTTGTTTCTTAGTAAATTATTATATTAGTCATAGACCTCTAGAATTGTCATATCAAAAATTGGAAGCATGAGTACCTGTTATGATGTGTAATAAATAGCTGGTGGTGTTTTTTCTGCACTTTGTAGCATCTAGTTTTTCTGTTTACTTTATATGTAACCTGGTTTGGTGTTTTCTGCTCCTTTCCTTATCTCCACCAGTAAGAAAGGTAAATTGCCCTTTGCACCCTTCAAGTTCACGGTATTGGACTTCAAAGGTGAACACTTTAACCTGGATCAGCTTTTTATTCTAGCTTTAAAATAATCTTAACATTGTGTCTGAATAAAACAATCTGAACAGAATGCATTGATAATGAACTGTGGAGAAGTTGAAATATTGCAATCATGTGTTTTTTCCTCATCTACTCTTTAATAGAAAAAATACTGACTTTTTAATGGTTTACTCTTGTTTAAGTGTGCATGAAAATCTCCTAGTTCATTCGCTTGCCAACCCTCCTTGGGTCAATATGGCACGTTTTCATGCAAAAATTATAGTAATGTAGTGTAAAGATAATGTGAAATGCATGTTAAAATTATACCCAAATCGGTTACTAAGCGTTTGTTAAGTTACGAAAATTTGGTTAAGGTTGATTGTTTTCCTTTACCAGTTATAAATTACCAAGAAGGATATGAAGGCAAAATAAAATTGCAGTAGTGTTTATATTGTTAACATTTCTTCTGATTTTGCAATTCAGAGCACAAATTTTTGGTCCACTTCTATTTGACATAGTGACCTTTCATTAATTTTATAGATATTGAGTTCTTTCTTACTAACTTTATTGCCCATGTTTAATTGTTTCACTAAACTATTTTTTTTTCTGGAGATCTAATCTTTTCACGTCCTTCATTAAAAAAATTATATTTTCTTAGCTTTTCCTGGCTTCCATAATTCGAATTACATATTGACTTATGGATTCTACTTATAGGCATGCTGGTGCCGGATGGGCGAGAAGTCAGAGGCTCTTCTTTGTGTTCTACATACTGATAGTTTAACTACCTATAACACTTCAGGTGAAGACATCATAGTTCATTGCTGATTCTTATTCGTTTCTTATGCTTCCTTCGCTAGTTATAGTTTACTTTATAGTTGAGTCTTTTCCTCAATATTGTATGTTTTACTTTTGATTATAAATACCTCTAATCATCGTCCATTTTTGTCCTAAACTCCAAATGTTTGGTGTCCTGTAAAGTACTCTTTTTATTGAGTCTCAATTGTAGGTTGGGACCTTTTGTTCAATTGGTACCACCCAATTGTACCACAAAATTTCCAGAGTTAATAAGATTTTTGAAGAGAAATCAAATATCAATATTATAGTTCACCCAATCTTTTGCACCCTTTTTGATAGCAATTTGAATGTTATTTGTTTTATTTTATTTTATGTTGTTTTTTTTCCGAATAAGTCAGACACTGAGTAGCATAAAATTGTCAACATAATCTCATTTGTATTTTGTATATTGCCTTCTCATTGTATCTCTTTATCTTGAACTGTATGTTATTCTATAGTTTTTTGCTAATATGAACTATTTTTCTACAGGTGAAGTAGTATCTGTTCCACTCTCTCGCCCTGTTGCATCAATATGGCCTCTTCCATATGGTTTACTCCTCCAATTGGCAGCCTGAAGCAAACTCACCAACACATGTTTCTTTTTCATCTTCTAACCCATCATTGAGTGCTCGTGATATATTACGTCCGAAAAGAGAAATCAGGTTACAATCCTCAACATAATTTCAATTTCACGAGTCAATTTGATAGTATTATTAAAGGAGATGGAGCCTCGTTGCCCTCACATCTGATTTTGAGGGACCCACTAGAAGAACCACAAGTATGCATGATACCTGTTGAAGAAAGGAATAAAGACAATTCTGTTAGACTTTGTTGCCTATCTTTTTACTACTACTTTGTATCTCTGTATAAATACTATTTGGTTGAGTTCACTTGGTCGCTAATTCTGTCTGATTCATCTGATTTCAAGCTTATGTTTGTTTGTTAATTCATATTTGGAAGTAATTTCGATTTTTTATCTTGACAAGTTCTTTATATGATTTCTCAGTCAACTTACATTGAGGAAAGGGGGAAACTGTGTTTGATGAAGGAGTTTGATGAAAGAACCATTTGGACAAGTGATCGTATTCCTCTTATGGCATCATATAATAAAGGTTTTCATATTGGTGTCCTTGTTTTTGTTTTGTAATTCCTTGCAACGCCGCCTCCCTAAATGATAAAGAAAATAGAAATGAAATTATAGTTTGTCTCGCTTTTCTTATATTTAGTATTTATGACTTTGTTGGCAGGGAAAATGCAACACTCTGTATGGGTAGCAGAAGTCGTTAACTCTAACCTTGAAGTGAAAAATTCTCAATTAGTTGGCGTTGTTCCTGCTGATGTGCTACCCAAGCAATTTTCATTTCGGAGAATATGGCAGGGGAAGGGTGCACATGCAGCAGCTAGTAAGGTGCCATATTTGCATTTTGTTTGCGTCCTTTGGGATGATATTCACACTAACATGTTGCTTTATTCATTGGCGATTTCATTTATAGGCTTTGATATCTCTTGATGTAGGAATATAGACCAAAGTGAGAATAGAGAAGTGATAAGAAGCTTATGGAGAGAAGAGAAGGAAGAAGAAGAATATGAGAAGATAGGGAATTAGAGGGAAGGAAGAGAAGATGAATAAAAGAACAGGGAGATAGGGAGAGAGAAAGAGAGTATTAGTGAGAAAAATCAATACCAAAATTCAGTCCATCAAGGCCAAAATTTGTTGAATCCTACTTCCTAAGGCCTTTACAAAGGCAACCAAAGATATAGAACATATATAAAAAGATACAACTCGACCACTATGACATAAATAAAGCCTAAATTACCTTGGGTAAAATTAGGCATTAAATGTGAATAAAATCCTAGGTTAATTTAGTGGGTCTAAACTTGCATTTATGCTTGTGAATTCTCTTCTGTGGGGATGTGAAGCTAATTATGATCTTCGTCTTTTGTCTGCCAGTATTTTTCGATAAGCCTTCAAGGAGCGGAATATAATGGAAGACACGACCTTAGATAGGAGTGTGGTTCACATATTGGAGGCTGAGTTGGTTGTTCCACCTTTTTTTTCTTCTCAGTTTCTCTTTTCTCCCTCCCTTTTTTCAAAAATGTTTTTCCCTTTGTTTTTATTTTAGCTTTTTGTATACATTTGTATATGTATAATGCATTGATGGGGACTCCAAGTCAAGAACAAAGAAGAGATTTTTTATATATATTATTTGGAGTTTTTATTATGTTTAATATAAAAGTAGTTGATGTGATTTATGTATTTTATTTATTAGTGGGGATTTAGGACATTAATTAGTGGTTAAGAATTGTTAATAAGGGTATTTTAGTCGTTTAATACTTTTATTATTCTCCAAGTAATATTAGAGTTTTGAGTCTCTTAAATAGTGATGTAATTTCCATAAGTCATGTACTATTGATATTGAAGTGGATTATTTTATTCATACCGTAGATGTATTTTATCCATCTTGGTGTTGATACGTGAAGTTGATACACTTGAGAGATCTTAGTGGTTTAAACGTGGAGTTTAAATTCTAGTTTATTTTTCGTTAATTATTGTCTTGCATCATTTTTGGTATCAAATCTTAAGGTTTCTCCATTAATTTCTTATTTTTGGGAGATCTTGAATTTTTTTCAAAAAAAAAATCTGTTCATCGCCGATCGGAGGTACTGTTCATCACCAGAGTATTGTTCATCGCGGTTGTTGTTCGCTGCTGGAAAAAAAAGCTTGCCTTGCTTCTACTGCTGCTGCTCTTAACACTAATCCTTAATCTTATAAATATATTTCCAAAATTACAGGTTATATCCCATAGTTTTCTTACCTTTTAAATTTTAGCTCCGTAGTTTATACACTTTTCACTTACATCCTTTTGTCATTTCTAAATCTGCCCCTACACTTTTTGAATTCACACTTTAACCCCTGTTTTTTATTTTCTTTTCAATTAGGCCCTTAAGTTATCAAAAAAAGTTTTATTTTATTTATTTATTTATTTTATTACCCACATCCAATGTCTCAAGCCACTAAAGAATTGATTGCCGAAGTAAAAGAGTATATTTTGTTTCTTGACAATGAAATTAACCGAAGTTACTACTTATTAATACATGTGGTCATAGATTTGAAACACAAGTAGGAAGTGCTTAGATGAGATATGGTTGATAGCACACGATTACCTTGGAAAATTGCAACAAGACGAACAAAGAAAAGCTGAAGCAAGGAAACGTGAACAAGTTAAAGTAAGAGAACTTCAAAAGACTACACATGAAGTGATTTCTATATGTTCTTCTATGCAAGATAACATCTCTTTATTAAAAGATGACATATCTTCCATAAAAGAAGGCCTTATTGATTTGCGGGCACATCTTCAAGCAGAGCAAGAGAAAGAAAAAGAGGATGTTCCAAATTTTGGGGCTACAGACAGTTGTGATGTATCTATGGAAATTCTTGAAGTTCCAAAAGTTGAAGCAAAGATTATGTATGAGGAACAAATTGAGAAAATCTTTAACGTTGCTTTTGAGTTGTTTGTTATCGAAGAAAGGACGATTCGAGAAGTTGATCCAATCCAAGTTGACGTTGTTGATTTCATTGTTCCAGAAAGCTTCTTTTTAGCAACTTTGAATACAAAACCAAGCTCTCATCAATTTTCTTTCAAATTTTTTTTGAGCCATACTGCGTGATAATGTTGTCAAAGGTGTTTCAAGATGTTCTTCCGTTCTTCATTGCTTATTCTCTCATATTATAGAACTCGAGGTCGAGTTTTCTCCAACAAGAGGAGAATGATGGGGACTCCAAGTTAAGAACAAAGAAGAGATTTTTTATATTTATTATTTGAAGTTTTTATTATGTTAATATAAATGTAGTTGATGTGATTTATGTATTTTATTTATTAGTGGGGATTTAGGACATTAATTAGTGATTATGAATTATTGATAAAGGTATTTTAGTCATTCAGTACTTTTATTATTTCCCAAGTAATATAAGGGTTTTGAGTCTCTTTAAATAGTGATGTAATTTTCACAAGTCATTTAGACTACAGACTATTGATATTGAAGTGGATTATTTTATTCATACCGTAGAGGTATCCTGCCGTAGAGGTATTTTATCCATCTTGGTATTAATACGTGAAGTTGATACATTTGAGAGATCCTAGTGGTTTAAATGTAGAGTTTAAATTCTAGTTTATTTTCTGTTAATTTTTCATCCTAGATTTGTCCTGCATCATGTATGCAATGTTTTAAAAGGTGCTAGGCGCTCTCATAATTTTTTCCCTCTCTATTATACATACTTGTTATGCTATACAAAACATATTGTAGATGTCATTTTTTTAGAGTGAAATGCACTTTGCATTCCCCAGGTATACCCAATTTTGCAAATTGCATCCTATACTTCAAAACGTGACACTTTGCATCCTATTATTTTAGCGAATTGACACATAACACCCTCTGCCCAAAATTCTTCGTTCAAAGTGATGGAAAAGTGTCGGATTGTGTACTTTTAGTGACGGATTTTGGGTCAAAGGGAGTTATGTGCCAGGTTCGCTAAAAGTGCAGGATGCAAAATATCATGTTTTGAAGTATAGGATGCAATGTGCAATATGGGATAAACTTAGGGATGCCAAAGTGTATTTAACTCATTTTTAATTTTAATTTTACATGAAAAATTATCAATTTTTTAAAGGCTTAAAAAATTCATTTGAAGTATTGTAGCTTAGGCACCCAGCCAAATCGAGGCGTTAGAGGACCGCAGATATGGATTAATCAGATCCTAGGCGGAGAATTTTAGTAACATTGATGTATGTATGCTTCTGTATGTGGGATTTTTCTAATTTATTATTTAAATCTAATTTTATTATTTTGTTTATTTAATATATTTTATTCTTTTCTTATTTCTCCCTTTTATTTTTGTCCTTCATTTTTAGCCTACCTAGTTTTAGATAAAATGCTGTTGTTGAGTTGAATACATGTTTTGTCTACCAAATTAGTGTATTTTCATTTTGTTATTATGAGTTTGGGGTTGGAAACATAAATTTAAGCTGGGTTTTACATAGGTCAGAATGTTGCTAGCCTGCATTCTTGAATTGGCTACTGTTTGTTGACCTTATTCTGGATCTATCCTTTGCCATTATTGATCTAACATTTTTTTCCTTTTTTGATTAGTCAAATCTAACATCTTTCTTCTCTGTTGCTGACACTCAATATAGAGTTCAGTTTTTCATAATGTAATTGTACTATTCTCTTTCAACCATTTGATGTACAAGATTTACTCTCTATTATAATTTTCATTTGCTTTTGGCTCAACTGCGCTGACACAATTTTTTCAGGTTTTTCTAGCAACTGATGATGATGCTGTGCCAATTATATGTTTTCTTCTCCAAGATCAAAAGAAGTTGTTATCAGTGAGGCTACAGACATGTAGACTTCAATAATGAGATTCTCTTTGATATTAAACCTGACATGAGTTGGAGTATACCTGCAATTGCGGCAGCACCTGTTACTGTTACTCGTCCAAGGTAGTGGCAACTGGCACGTTTGTTTTTCTGTTTTTCAGTTAACTGATTAGATAATTTTGTGAAAGTCTTCCTGAATTTTTTTCCCTTTCACACAGGATTAAAGTGGGATTACTTCCATTTGAAGACATTATTTGTTTAGCTTCAGAAAACACCGTTCTTCTTTATGTAAGTTGTTTGACCTTTGGCTCATCAATAATCATAATCAAGTTCTCTCGGTTGATAACTTTGTAAAAAATCTATGTGGAGATGCATGATATTATGTCTGCATACCTTTTTTGCTCCCATTCTAGATCTTGTTTATCCAACATTTCTTAGCCTCGTATGGAGTGTGTAGTTGCTATTATTTAAATTAGGTGGACAGTTTTCATCTTTAGCAGTACCACCATTGTGAAAATTCTTTTTTTTATGCTTTAGCTTTGCATCGTGGATTCATTTATTCTCGTTTATATGCAATTTAACTTATATATAGTCTTACTATAGTACTAAATTTATGGCAAAACTACATGTTAACTCATTGTACTTGGCGCTCTTTGTGCAATAAGCCATTAAACTTTTAATTTATGTAATTGGCAAACTGAACTAATTAAAAATATTTAATCAACCCATTCCGTCAAATTATTTGGATATCTGTTAGTTTATTATCCACATGGTTGCTTAAAAAAAAAACGAAATTAAAACATAATGACATGGAGTAAATAAAGATTGACATGACTTTTAAAAATAAATTTTGCTATTTTACTTTTATCCATCTTTCTACAAATACAAAGTAACTGGTGTCTGGTGGAGCCTCCCATCTCTCTCTTTGCTCGGGAGCCGGAATCCATGAGGGTCAGTGGTTTTGTTGGACCCACTTCTTGCCTGGGCATTACTCCATATCTTCTCCAATCATCCAAATTCAAAATTTTCAAATCAATCACATACTTATTAGTACTACAAATAAAAAGTTTAATTTTGAGAGGGAGAACAATGCTTTAAGCCTCTAAACAAGCTGCATCACTTGATCGTAGTTAGATTGGCATTAAATTGGGTAAAATAGAATAATCTTTCATCAATTATTTCTTAAAAAATGAAGAAGATTGAGATAAACCACTGAGATTGTATTTGATTGGCTTTAAAGTTTGAGATATTATATAATTTTTTAAAAAATTAAAACTTAAAAATCTAATCATCTTCAACCTCTAGACGGGTCAACCCGACCCGCTTACCAGCTAAACGGGCCTTTGTGAAAAAAAATCCCAAGACAATATATCTCTAACCTCTAGCTAGGAAAGAGGGAGAAAAATCACCTAATTTTTGTTTTACAGTATGAATCAAGAGCTCTTAAACAACTTAAACATCCATCCACCTAACCCATATTTGTAGGGATCGAAGAGAGCTTGTTCGACCTTGAGGATTAGTAGCGTCTTTGGAAAGTGATCGAGAATGGTTCTGACTTTCTCATTGGAGGAATATGACACACAGTACTTGAATTTACGATAGAAAACAATGGAAATAAACTTTTGGGCCTGGGTATTTTGACAAAGATGAAGATGATAAGAGAGAAAGAAAAAGTAACAAAATTTAAACTTGTTTCTTTTATTTTTTTAGTCTGTTGCAACTTTTTATTGTTTATTATTATTATTACTATCTTACGTCATACGTGTGAGCCATGTCATTTATGTTATTTTTACACCGCTAGGTAGATAATAAACAAACAAACATCCAATTAATTTAACAGAATGAGGTGATTGAATAGTTTTAATTAGTTCAGTTAGTCAATTATAAAAATTAAAAGTTCAATGGGTTATTGCACAAATTGAGTCAAGTATAATGGGATGAACATTAGTTTTGCCCTAAATTTATTAAACTTATAACTTCTTGGAGGTCTCATGATGTACTCTCAAGTTTAAATATTTATAATAATAGTTTCACTGTTTATAACGTACTGCTGGGTTTGATGTACCTTTTCATTTGGTTGATATCTGGTATAATATATGCAAGTATAGGAGTTTTTAATGATAAGATAGATCATATATAATGGTATTTATTTCTTGGCTTGAATTTTTAATATCAAGTAAAACAGAGACCGCGAAAGACCACATAACCAAACTACATGGGGATGTCAGATACCTTTGTAATTTAAAATAATATATCCTTTTTTTGGTTATAATACGTAATCTCTAATTCGATGGTTATCAATGCCAATTATAGTTATTAAATCTTGAATCATTTCCTGTATTGAAAATCTCTAATAGTGAATCGTGCTTTCTGCTTCTGTGTGTTTCTACCAATTCCCTGAGAGCATAAAGCTCTTTTTCTCATAATCTATTTTCCTTCTTTTGTAATTCTGCATTATACCAATATTCTCATTTTGTGAATGTTGTTTCTCCTAAAATTATAGTTTAGTTTCAAAATTTGGTTTTACAAGCATCTTCAACTTTCTTTCTTTTCCCTTATTGATGTATTGTATGCTAACATTTGTTTTTTCTTCTGCTTAATCTTATAGTGCGAATTTTCTTGTAGTTAACATTTACAAGCCTTTATATTGTTGCAGTCAGGGAAGCAATGCCTGTGTAGGTATATGCTACCTCCACCTTTGGGTAAATGTGAGGTTCCTCATAATCCGAATCCCTTGGAAACAGCATCTATATTTCAAGATGTAAAAATTGTTGGGTTGGGTCATGCTGTAGAAGGCCGTTTCAATGTGATTGTCAATAATGGGAAGGTATGCTAAGTACGGACATATTCTATGTGATGGGGACTCCAAGTCAAAAACAAAGAAGAGATTTTTTATATTTATTATTTGGAGTTTTTATTATGTTTAATATAAAAGTAGTTGATGTGATTTATGTATTTTATTTATTAGTGGGATTTAGGACATTACTTGATTAGGAATTATTAATAAGGGTATTTTAATCGTTTAATATTTTTTATTATTCCCTAAGTAATATTAGGGTTTTGAGTCTCTTTAAATAGTTATGTAATCCTCACAAGTCTTTTAGACTACAGACTATTGATATTGAAGTTTATTATTTTGTTTATATCGTAGAGGTATCCTACCGTAGAGGTATTTTATCCATCTTAGTGTTGATACGTGGAGTTGATACACTTGAGAGATTCTAGTGGTTTAAACGTGGAGTTTAAATCCTAGTTTATTTTCCATTAATCCTTCACCCTAAATCTGTTCTGCATCACTATGTTTTAATTTGATAACTTGAAGATGAGGTAATATGGAAAAGTAGTGCTATATTACAATGCTAGTTTAACTGTTTGCAAAACTTCTTGTTATTCATTACTACCAATTTTTATGATTACATTCGTTTGTTTTGAAAATTTTCATGTTCTTGAAGAAGGCAAAGGGAGCGACTAATGCTTTTAGTGATCTTATGCTCCATTTCATCTTAATTGAAACAAAAGAAAGGCTAATATCATTTTTGTCAGTCACACTGTCACGGTGCAAATCTGTTTATATGCGTTGCAGTACTTATGTTTAATTTGTTCTCAAGATTTATGGCCTTTAGAGTTATTTTTTTCTTTTCCTGTGCAGATTTTCAGATGTGCATTGCGCAAAAGCCCTTCATCATCATTGACAAATGATTGCATCACAGCAATGGCTGAGGGGCTCAACAGTGGTTTTTATAATCATTTTATTTCTCTTCTTTGGGGTGATATTGATTTGGCATATCTAGCTAAGACTGATTTTGGTGTTGAATCAGAATGGGAATCTTTTTGTACTATCATAATGAAAATGTGCAGAGAGTCCAGGCCTGTGACTAATATTCTTTCAGATTCAGTTTCCCATTCATCATGGGAGTTTCTTATCAACAGCAAATTTCACAAGAACTACTGTAAGCTTAACTTTATAACTGGAATCTCTCCTAAAAAGTCGAATTAATCTGCTGGGATCCCCTGATTCATACAAGGATTGTTCGCAACTCCGAGAAAAATCATTCTACTCTGAACTTTTGATGGAGACTCTTGATTCATTGCATGCAGTATATGAAACTTTGAAACTAGATAATCTTCGCAAGCGGTAACCCTCTAATGCCCTATGTATACCAGTTATGTTCATCGAAGTGTATTTTAATAAAAATATTTCTCTATGTTCCCTATTGAAAGCTGTTCTACCAGTTGATTCCTTAGTTCTGTTCCTTTGGTAGCTGATCAATTGAAATTTTGAGCATATATCTGTATGTTAGGATGTTTAATGGAATGTAAGTTAAATTTACTGATTTTCAAATACTATTGCAGAACTGTTGGTTTAATTGATGAAATTAGACATATGGAGTTAATTTTTTAAAAATATAAGAGAAGCAACTTGTTAGACCTCAGAAAAGGGGGACATCACAACTTGGAGTTCAAGCAGTCCTCCTGTAAGATACAATTATTGGGTAAAAATGATTACCATAAAAAGACAACTTGACAACCCGTGGAACGTTGGAAACCACTAATCCTATAAATGCCCCCATAGCTTAAGCCCATAGTGAGGCGATAAATGACACCTTATCCCTCAAAGCGGAAGAGGGAGAGGAAGGAAGCTGTTATTAAACATCCTGCCATTCTTAACAGTCTGCATACCCTAGCGATGTCTTTTTTTGGGGTTGTGACACCCTAAAAATGTCAGAGCAAGCACATGGGCACAACATCTTCCCGTCCTCACTACCACCAGAGTCCATTTCCACTAACAAGCTCTTTAACGAAAAAGGGCAAACCTTAACTTGAAGGAACATAAAAAAGGTTAGGAATAACAGAAAATAGCTTATCAACTCATTCCATAAGATCAGTTTGAGAGTTCTGGCAACAGTTGGATCATGTCATGTAAATACATGTGTGGCAGTGTGGAAAAATGTATCTACTTCGACATAATGTTTCAGGATATTGGACGAGCTTTATACTGTACTTAATTTTGATTGGTTATTTCATACACTTTTTTCCGATTAGAGTTATGGAGGCAGACATTGGTTCACTTTGATGGTTGTGAGCTATTAGATATGATATACATTGTTGGTGCCTCTTTCTAAGAGCTTAAGCTTTTAGATGAGTTGGTTACCTAACATGGTATTAGAGCTTTGGGTGTGCAAGGTATTTAGTTCAAGTCATCCCGACTGCACATTACCTTTATAATTAATTTAATGGTGCAAATGCACTTTAATTTGTCCCTTCTCTATAAAAGTTGCATTCGAGGGGGAGTATTAGATATGATATACATTGCTGGTGCCTCTTTCTAAGAGCTTAAACTTTTAGATGTGTTGGTTACCTAACATGAGCATATTCACAACCGAATTCCATAACCATGAAATTCATTATTTTTAGCAATGATTTCAATACAGAGATGGAGCATTTATGATGCTCTCTTGCTAACTTGTCTCATCTGTTGTGACCTTTACTGCAGGGACTTGGCTCTTCTGGTGAGCCTATTATGCAATGTTGCTGAGTTTCTGGGTGAGGAAAGCTATTTGGACCAATATATACGTGACTTTCCTGGTCTTTCCAAGAAGTTTGGGAAGTGCAGGACCTCATTTTCCCATAAAACCAGTCCTAATTTATTCAGATGGCTTGAAAACTGTTTGCGATATGGATGTAATTCTGTTAATATATGTGACCTTCCTCCTTTGATCCGTAAATATAATTGTCCTGTTGTGAGCTGGTCCCGGAAGATAGTGTCATTCTATAGTCTGTTATGTGGTGCAGAAAGGCTAGGGAAGAAGCTATCAAATGGTGTTTACTGTAATGTTGCGACCGGATCATCTTCTTCAAATGAGGAGCTAACAGTCTTGGCAATGGTTGGGGAAAGATTTGGGTTGCAACAGTTAGACTTGCTGCCTGCTGGTGTATCTCTTCCTCTACGTCATGTAAGTGATAGCTAAATGTTCTGGGCATTAATAAAAACAATGGAGATTGATAATTGATATGTATGAAGAGGAGAGCCATGTACCACATTTATAGAAGTAGGTTGTGGCTGTTAAGTATTTGTAAGTTTCCTAGCTTAAGGACTGTTGGGTCTTTGATTACATATCCTACTGCTATATCTGAACGAATTAAGACTGATCATCAGTTAAATTCCACCTAAAGTGTAATAGACACAAAAAGTTGGGACTGTTTAATTTTTGTTTTTGGCTTACCTTTTGCTAGGAAATGATAGTTGTTAAATAATTTGAATTCTCAAGTATAGGTGTATCAGACAAATAAAATCATGGTTGTTCTACACTTATGATGGTTTACCTTTCAGAGGAGAATGGCAATAAGCAATTTTTTTGCTTTTCTAAAGGGTTACCTTTGATTTCCTTACTCGTGTCTCTTTTTTATGAATAATCTATTTTGCTAATCGTTGAGTGGGATGCTTCTTCTGCACCTCATAGGCATTGGATAAGTGCCGAGAATCTCCTCCAATCGATTGGCCTGACGCTGCGTATGCTCTTCTTGGTCGAGAAGACCTAGCTTTGTCATGCTTGGCACATTCAAGCAAATCCAAGGAACTTGAGCCTCACACCAATATGAATTTGATTTCTGTGTCTACACCTTACATGCTACATCTACATCCAGTGACAATCCCTTCCTCAGTTTCTGGTACAAGTGAACTGGAGAATGCCAAGCTCGAGGATTCAGATTCTGTTGATGGATCTACCATTGATGGTATGGAGCATATTTTCAACTCTAACATGCAGTTGAGGTATGGCCGTGATCTGCGCGTAAATGAGGTAAGTCGTGGTTGCTTTCTTTAGGTTATTGTATTGTAGCTTCAAAATACAAATATCGTAATTAAGTTGTAAGTTACTGTTTCCAAGTGAAGAAAATCATGTACAAGCTACCAGAAGAGACTTGCATCCTCAAATCTGCTTTAGTATTTGCTCAATGCATATGCATATTGTTTCAGCATTTCTAATTTTTAGAGTGAATATTCTACTCCGTTCTTAATCAAATTCTATCTACAAAATGTGGTTTATTTTCATTTATTTCATTAGGAGTGTGGTGCAGGCTGGAGTGCGGGAAGACAGAATTTTACTTTGTTTCTTAAAGAAGCCGAAGTTTCTTTAGGGTAACAGAGGAAAAAATGGTGCTGAAAAGCAAAACCCTTTCTTAAAAACCAAAATGTTCTTGCAAAGCTGCAAATAATATTTACCTATAAGAAAACAAGACACTGAAATTTAGTAAAACTAAATCCTTACCATCCATTAATTATACTCTCAGCCATACAATTTAAGCTAATAAAAATAAGAAGAAACGACTACTAAACTCCTAAATTACTGCAAATGAATGGCACATTCACCACAAAACTGCTACAATATGTGATAAGTACCCTGCTACTGTAACTTCCTTAAGTTTTCAAAACTGTTCCTCCTACTTCAGAGTGCCTACCTTCCAATTCTCTGAGGCCCATTGTGCATGATATGATTTCCTCCATGTTAGAGGTACTTGTCAATAATGATTCCCATGTGCATAAGGATCTAGGTAGCATCTAATCTCTCAGCATTCTTTTCAATTCTCTTCTTTATAACTAACTTTCTTACATTTCCATATTCCCTCTTTTGTTGTCATATTCTCTCTTTGTTTTCAGTTTTTTCTCCCCTTCTAAATATCCTTGAAATTGGCATGTGTTTGGTTAGCATTTTCGTAAAACATATTTTTGAACTTTCTAAGTGAAATTTAAGAAAATTGTAATAACTAATTATTTAATATCTTAAGTTCACTATAACCCCCCATTATATATTCTTGTCTTCCTAATTTTTTTTAAAATTTCAAACTCATTATTTCTTATTCATTCAGAAAACAAAAATGTTGTCCAAAGTCCAAACATAATTTATGTTTTCTTGTTTTGAAAATGAAAACCGAAAAAAGATTGTTTTGTTAAAATTCAAATTAGCCTAATTGTTTTCCAATCCAGATCATCAAAAATGGAGCCAATCTTTTTCTTGTTTTATTGAGATTTGAGTGGAATGTTGTGGGTCCTGAACCTCTTATATGTTGTTTCTGATTTTTGTCGTGTCCTGAACGTCTTATAAGTTATTTCTAATTTTTTATAAAGGATCATTTTTGGATCAGATATTGACTCAAAATGCATGCAATACAAATTTATGGGTCTCTAGTTGGCAACATGACAAGTGGTACAGGTACCTGCAGTAGTGCATTATGAATATTGTAGGATATTTCCTTTTTCTCCTCCCCCCTACTTCAAGGTTTTCTCCTGCATGCTTTTCTATATCCATTTGTTTTAAGGTGTATATGCCCTCAAGCTTGATTAATGGGAGTATGGGACAATTAATTCCCGGAGATTATGCAATCTCACTTTTCTACATGTACCACATATTTAATGGTGGTGATCAGTTATGGTCTTAACTCAAAATTATTTTAGTCTTTTTTGTTGGGTATATTGTTTACTTAATGAAAGATCATGTGATGGCTTTTATCAAATCCTATGTTAATTGCCTTAATTTACTACCCTTTTCTTTTCATATTACTAGCTTGTTATGGGTTCTTTATCTTGATATTATAACTTTTAAATTTGTCATTCTGTACTTGATAAACACTTTCATTCTCTCTCTATCTGTTTTTTTTGATAAATACAATATGGGATCCTAAAGGATGGTAATTGAATGCCTTTCATTTCTCATAGGTTAGACGTCTTTTATGTTCTGCAAGGCCTGTGGCAATTCAAACACCTGTTAACCCTACTGCTTCTGATCAGGACCTCCAACAGGTACACCATCGTGCTTCTACTCCTTTTTTATATTTAATGTCCTTGTTCTTACTAATTGACCGAATGTACTGGAAAATGCTAAAATACTTCCTAAAAGTTATTTGTTTCCTTTCAGTTTTGGTTCTTTACGAACAGAGATTTCTATTCTCATATATAATGGGAATAACTGAGTTTCGTCATATAATCTGGATCAATCAATCTAATAAATAATGAAAAATTATCATAATTGTTTTAAAATCTGGATGAATCAATCCATGCCCATTCTGGCGAGATCCTATAAATGAGGATAACACATCAACCTTCTTACCACCCCTGTTCAGTGCTGATTTATTCAGATTTCTTCTGATGGGTCAAGGAAACGATAGGGTAGCTCTGTTCTATTCACTTTTTGAATTATGGTTATTGTTACTGCATGTATCATCATTATCTTCTATCTCTTTTTTTTTTAATTTTTTAAATTATTACTTTCTTGTACTTCATTTGTATAGGCTCAGCTATGGCAGCTTGCTCAACGTACAACTGCACTTCCTATTGGCCGTGGAGCATTTACTCTCGCAACCACGCATACCCTTTTAACAGAGGTAATGTCCCCTTTTTTTCTGCGTTGATATATAAAGATCCCATGTTTAAACTTAGCGTGCTTTACTTTGGCGGTTGATTGTTCAATAGAATGTGGCCCCTTGGGGTTCTGCAATGTGATTTGATTAAATGTGTCAAGATACGCTGTTGATTCTAATATAATGCTTCAGTTTTATAAATCTTATTTTTCTGTAGGCGCTCACAGTCCCCAAGCTCATTTTAGCAGGTCGGTTGCCCGCTCAACAAAATGCAACGGTATGTTCATATTAGTTGTTGGTTCTGAGTGAAAAAGTCTTAACTCCTTAAAATTTGGAAAAGTAGATCATGCATTTACTTGGTGATGTAATTTTCTTCGAAATCGTATCTTATATTATCCTTTACTTTCAAGATAATCCAGCAGCTTAATCTTTATGGCTGGATTCTAGAAAAAATATCTTTTCTGTATGTCCTTGTTATAATATGTTCACAAATTTGTAGTTTCTTTAAATTGTTGATCTAATTCCTTGGCAGGTTAATCTAGATCCAAATATAAGGAATATTCAGGAACTCAAATCTTGGCCTGAGTTTCACAATGCTGTAGCTTCTGGACTAAGGCTGGCCCCTATCCAGGTTTATTTTTGTTTATGATATTTATGAAACCATACAAATGATACAATCTACCTGTCAAAAAAGAAAAAAGAAAAGCTGCAACATTAATTTAGTTTCTATGTATGCTATATATTTGCTACTATTTTAAGTGGTATATAGTTGGTATTATTCCTTGGGTTCTGACTAGTGCTCCTGGGTTTTACCTAATGGAATTCTCTATTTTTTTGAAGGGAAAAATGTCAAGAACATGGATCATATATAATAAACCGGATGAGCCAAATGTTATTCACGCAGGGCTTCTCCTTGCACTTGGGCTACACGGACATCTGCGTGTTTTGACTATTACAGATATATACCAATATTATTCTCAGGTCTTTTGTCCCTTTAATTTGGTGCTGCAATACTTGCTTCTGTTCAAATTACTTCTTCCAAGAAATTGGGAATTATTACATATTGGGTCAGGTTATTTGATAATAGAAGTTGTACTCGATAAAAATCAGTATCTGTTTTGTTTCAAACAGGGATGGAGTCCTTTGAGGGCCTACGAGGGTCCGGGGATGGGACTACCCACATATTTTGAGAATCTATATTATGCCCTAAGAAATTTGATGCTTTTACTCCAGGCTCCCCAAATGTATATGATTTCCACAAGCATCTTTAAAGTCAATCTTTTATTTCAGTGAAGTCCTAACTAAAAAATTACATATCCACATGCTAAATTTTTTAACTTTCCCTTGGTAGGTGAAATTTTATATGTTACTTATTGTTATATAAATGTGTTTCAGTATGTGTTCTTGGTTGTTAACATAGACGAAAAAGTTGTTTTTTGTTTTTTTAAAAATTTTTGTTAGCTTCCACACACACTCTTGCATTGTTTGTGTACTCACATACACGGGTGCGTGCTTACAGTGTTTTTCTGTGTGTGGATGCGTCTTCCATGGGAATTTATGTTTAGACTTTAAGTTTGCTATTCTTGCTTTTTTTTTTTAAAATTTATATGAATTTATCTGACCTATTATGATATTCCCTTTTCTTCCTCCGTCTGAAATAGAAGACCTCTCAAAGTATATTTTTTCTCAGTCTCGTCCACAATTGTATTCCTGATGTTTTTCCCATTTAGGAGCATGAAAGCACGACAGTAGGACTAATGCTTGGACTTGCAGCATCGTATAGGGGAACTATGCATCCAGCAATATCAAAGGTTAAGTGGTCTAAATATTTTTCATTTACTTGCTGTTTTCACTAATTTCTTGTGAGCCTGCGATGGGATATGATATTCATGTAGTACGGAACCTGAGAAATGATCAAATAGGGAATTCGTAGATTTTGATCTGTGCATTAAATTGGTCAAATGGAGGAATATTGGTAGTAAATGTTCAACATCTATATATCTAGTCATAGTTGTGGGGAAAAGATCATGCTGTTGTTAATCCTTCACTTCCTTTCCATTCCTGTACCTCATACCAATGAAGAGACTAGAGACGATGGTATAATAATGCCATGGAAAGGAAAAGACTATAATCAATTTGAATGAAGATAGTAAATAAATATAAATAGCTATTTATTTTTTTAAAAAATGTTTTCCTAGACATAATGGGTAGGTGAAATAAGATTCACTGCACAGGATTTTCTTTAGCGTTCTTTATATGTATCAGTAGCTCCCTTTTTACTGATTTAATCGCACTGTTATGTGGCAGTCACTTTATGTACACATACCAGCTCGCCATCCATCTTCTTTTCCCGAGTTGGAATTACCAACCCTTCTGCAGGTATCTACTACTGTGTTCCTTTCTGTTTATTCTGCATCACATTTTATTGTTCATGCTACCATTTTTCTATGTAGATTGTTGGGGTCTTTTCTGATATTTACATGCATGTATCTTTTGTTTTATGTGAATTTGAAAATGTATGCTTAATCAAGCTCTTCCCTTATTCAGCATTGGAAGCATTTTTTTGTTCATCTTTTTGATAAGAAAGTTTTTTTTATATTAATCTAGTTGATAGATTATTTGGTTTCTAACCCAGAAGAATTTCATAGTTAAACTATATGGTTATTCTCTGGACATCAACTTAAACATCTTTGTTACATTACTTTTACAGTCTGCAGCACTTATGTCTGTTGGGCTGCTTTATGAAGGATCTGCGCACCCCCAAACTATGCAAGTTCTCTTGGTATCTTCTTATTCTTCTTCACTACTATGTATTCAGACTTCATGTTTGAAAGTTGATATTTCCTCTATATTATATACTTTTGATATTCTGCTTGGTGGATATGTGCAGTACTGCAGTTACTAAAACCCATAGAATCTGTGGTCCTTGCAATGAGTTTAAGCTGTCAATACGACAATATAAATAGAATTTATGACATTAATTTGGTGTAATTTATTTATTGTGTTCATTATTCTGTGTCACAAAGTCTCATCTTTTTATGGATGTGTTTCTCGCTAGTTAACAGAGATGCATGGCCTGATCTCTATTTTGTTTTTTTGTGGGGTTTTCTTCTTCTAAATTGTCATTTCCTCTTGGTTTTGAATTTTATTTTGTTTTACTGACTATGTTGTTACTGTATTCTGTACATATATTTTTACTGTTCTGTAAGCACATTCGTTTGACCTTCCATATTTATGTAGTAGTCCAGTAATTTTATACCTCTGTTGTCGACTGCGTGTATCATACTTTACTGTATGACTTGGTTTGTGATCATAAGAATATGCATCAATTCAACTTAACTCAAAGATGCATCCCAAACTAGTTTGGTTAGGCTGGCAATGAATAGAAAGGCAAGGAAAAACAATGATCATAAGAAGGTTGTGCTTGGACCGATGGTCAAGTGCTCACTTTGTGAATGCTTTGTACCATTGTGGCCTTAGGACATTATTCTTTTTATTCCTTTATTCCATTCGTCCTTTCTTCCAAGTTCCAAACTTGTCCTACAGATGGCCAGAGCTAAACTTATTATCTTTGATATAACCAATCATCTCCCTACCCACTTTTTTGGCCACCATCAATTGTTGAAGTTTGCTAAAAAATCAATATCAAAATCTCAAAATAAAGAAAAGAGGCGAAGGTGCTGATCTGCATTAGGAATTGTCGTTGCCGTAAGTACTTTAGCTACCTTAGCTGGTAACATCATCCATCACCCACCCAACAATATTTTTTCAAAGCACATCTCTATGAGACTTTACCATCCTTAGATATCCCAAAATCTCTAAATATGATCTGAAAGGCAGACTCTCCACTGAACAGAGATAAAACAAGAGGTTCCCCAAACTACCAAAAAAAGATAATTCCACAAATCTCTGGCTATCTGCCAGAATAAACCAGTGCTCATGCAACTCAGAAAATATCTTGGACATAACACATATGTGACATGTCCAAATAAAGAGCTTACAAGGCCTTCTCTGAAACAAATCATTTGTATTTTGACTATTGAGGCAATTAAGAACTAACAACTAAACAAAAGCCTTATTTTTCAGGGAATCTTGGTCTTCAAATGAAAGAAAAGGGCACTTATTATGAGATCAACTACGAATGATGAACACAAAGAATGGGTTGCACGTTAAATTACCTGAATAATCTAAAGTCCAAGATCTCATATCTAGAATGACCAACACAGAAGCCAAATCAGCCTCCTGGTTGTTTAATTTCCAAAAGAAAATGTGAAAGTTTGAAGAAAAATTATCCCTGTCCCTTTTACTTTTTAGCCACATTATCTTTTTTTCTTAAATGTTTGATGTAATCAAATTGAAGGTCTTCATGAAATCCTAGTGAATCAAATTATTTAAGTGTACGTATGCACAAACTAAAAAAAGTGCTGATCATGGGTTATTTGCATTTCCCCTTTGAAGCATGCACTTAACCCATTCAAGTTCTAATTGCTCGAATTAGTTCTTTAAGTTAACTCATTTCGCCCATTGGCTTCAATTAAGACTTTATGCTCTGCACGTGCATTGAATGTTTTATGTGCAAACTAGTTTTATTTCCTAAAACTTTCCTTTGGTGCAATACAGTCATCAAAAGTGAAGAGCACATCTAAATGGAAGTCAATTTGGCCAATTGGGTCAGATTGCAACTGAGAGTAAACTTCAAGAGCTAAGTTTGGACAAATAGGACTTGAGGAGATTAAGTGCACATTAGTTCATACTTCAGGGATTGAACATCTGAAGTTTTTCATTCTGACACCATCTATAAGGTAGTCGATTATCAAGAGTCAAATCTCAATTTATTTAAAGGGTAAAAATGGTTTGTAGTTGAACTAGAAACCTGTAGATTGAAGGTGTAAGCAAGGAATATTTAGTCTTGTTCAACATGAATATCTCTTTCTAACTCCAACAATTGATGTCTTTTCTAACAATCAAGCTGCAAGTATTTTCCAGATCCTTCAAATTTAATTGAAAAGACAGAATTCCCACTTATATGCTGACTTTGACATAGATATAAATGAATTTAATTTAAATTGGTTTTTAATTGAAGCTACTGAGTGACTGCAGAACATGGAGATTTTTTTTTGGGTAAGTAGGAGATGGTGAATATAATGTGGGGTTTATTTCGACGAGAAAATAAGGGGAGAGGGAGAGGTAGAGTGAGTGGGAGTGGGAGAATGAGTGCTCCATTAGGAGTGGTCCTGGAGCAGAGTCCAACACTTGAATACCCCTGCCTATTGTAGGACAGGCTTGTCAATAGATGTTTTATCGGAGCCAAAATTGTTAAGATATATGGGCTTTGTGGTAAATAAGAATTATAAGCTGCTGGCATTTCCAGGAAATCTGAGAAAACGAAGAGTTCCATACTCCCATATATGAAGGAACTTTCATGGCAGAGTGGTCTTTAATAATAGTAGTTCTATAAATTTCTACTGTGTTTCATGTACTTTGTTTTGCTCATAATATTGGGCAGTCTAATACTCTTTCTGATTGCCTTTTCTATTCGATATAATGTTAGCAACTAATATCTTTATAATTTTAACAGGGAGAAATAGGTCGTAGAAGTGGAGGCGATAATGTACTTGAAAGAGAGGGTTATGCAATTTCTGCCGGATTTTCACTGGGACTTGTTGCCTTAGGTATGATTTATGATGGATACTTTTTTCAAAACTTATGAAGATATTGCTTTTGTTTAACCATGGGTTGTTCAATTGAAAGGCCGTGGAGAAGACGCTCTTAATTTCATGGACAATTTTGTGGATCGACTGTTCCAGTATGTCGGTGGTAAAGAAAGTCACAATGTAAATGCTGTTACTGGATTTTGTTTCCCAAATGCTACCATAAGATTTGATTCACCTTCTTGCAGATTATGTACTATACAAGAACTCAACATGACTTAGTTTATTTATTACTCTTCAGGAGAGATCCCTTCTCTTGACACCATTAACCGAGGAGCACAGTCGCAGTGCTGGGCAGGTTGTACATGTTTAGACCTACCTTTGATCATCATAATTTGGCCCTTGCTTTTAGAAGTATTTTGTTTTTCTGTTTTTATCATAGCAATCTATGGCATTCATTATACTTCTTTCTTCTTATCTCTCACTGAGTGCGGCTATTGTCATTTTAGGTTATGGATGGGACCCTCGATCAATGTGGATGTCACTGCGCCTGCAGCCGTAATTGCTCTTGCTTTAATGTATTTAAAGGTAATTTTGTGAATGTACCAAACCTCAATATTATGATATTTTGATCATACTATAACACTAGTACACCAGCTTATGTTCTTTATCAAGTTCATAATGCCTTGTATCCTGGGAACTCTTTTCATTTTTCACGAATGACTCATTTAGCCTCATAATTATTGCAGACTGAATCAGACGTGATGGTGTCAAGACTCTCTACTCCACACACACATTTTGATTTGCAGTATGTAAGGCCTGATTTTATAATGCTTCGCGTCATTGCTCAGAATTTGATTATGTGGAGCAGGTATAATATTTTCATTCAGTCCCAAGAGTGCATAAATCTGTCACTTGGTAGTTGCCCCTCGAGTTTTCGGCTCAATGTACTTGCTCATTTTAGGGTACATCCATCAGAAGATTGGATTCAGTCCCAGATTCCTGAAATCGTGCAAAATGGGGTTGAAGGCCTTGGTGACGAGATGGGTGATGTTGATGAAATGGATGCTGAAGTTTTTATTCAGGCATATGTTAATATAGTATCAGGAGCTTGTATATCACTTGGTAAGTAACCTTTTTGTTTGGTCAGTCCTTGAGATCATTTATATGTTCATTTTAATAAACTTGTTTTCTCTTAGATGGCATTTCTAATTTAGACATCGCAATTCAGATTCTGAGAGTTTTATTTCTCGTGCACCGTTTCTAGAATTATCATAGTCGAATGCCGCAAATTAAAAGCTTTCTGTAAGGATTAAATGTATTTAGTGACGTGCAACTCTTGGACAGTATCTTGCAAAATTCAATTGGGATGTTGAGAAATTAAATTCCTCTAGTAGAGATACAGCTATTGAACATAAAACCCTCTTAACCACATCTAGATTCCTCACTGGACTACTGAGCTATGACTATGAGTCGCTATATATATGTTGCTATAATCATTGTGTTGAAGTTGAGGATGTGTCCATGGATGCTGGGCTCAATAGGTATAACGTTGTGTATCTATCTTTGTTATTCACTTATTGTTAGCCTTATTCCTGGAAAAGATTTATGTTTTATTCTGAAATTTATAAGCTTTAATGGTGGCAGGTCTAAGATTTGCTGGTACACGAGATGGAAATGCACAGGAGTTGCTTTACAAATATGCGGTTTACTTTCTTAATGAGGTCTAGCCTTCGTTGGATGCTACTTAGTTTATAAGTGTGTGTGCATGTGTGTTTTCAACTTTTCATATAGATATATATGCCAACTGTTTTTCTTCTTCATCTCTATGTTTGGCAGATAAAGCCTGTCGCTGTTGCAAGTGGCAATAACTTCCCAAAAGGATTGTTGCAATATGTTGATCGGAGTACATTGGAAACATGCCTTCATCTCATTGCTCTTTCCCTGTCTGTGGTAGGTGGTTTTTGCAAATTCTTAAATTTACATTTGTACTTATTCTTATGTAAGTGCTTATTCAACGATGATGTTTTCTGGGGCAAAGGTTATGTCAGGTTCTGGACACTTGCAAACTTTAAGATTCTTGAGATTTCTTCGTAGTCGAAATTCAGCTGACGGGCATGTTAACTATGGTACTCAGTTAGCGGTAAGCTTTCCTATAAACTTGGCATGGGAGAATAGCGATATTATTGTCTAGTATGATACAATTGAACTGTTCAGATTGTAGTAAATCTTTGCAAACTATAGATATCAGTTGTTGGGTTTATGAATACTCCAAGTGTAAGCTTCTAATATCAGTTACATATTTACAATGGCCTTTCTTTATTGTAGAATGAGGTCCTCATTCCCAACTTCTAAGTAGACCAGGACTTCCTTTTAATTTATAAATAAAAAACATAATACTAAACAAAAAACAAAACAAAACAAGAAGTGGACCAGAACTTCCTACACCGTCAACTAGTTTTAATGAAGTCTTCAGACGATATACGCGAAAGTGCAAATTTCATGAGCTGCAACATGGCTAATCAGAAACTTATTTTATTTTTCATTTTATTTCTCTAATTCATTACTATGATGTAATTTGACATGTGAATTCTACTTGAATTGGATGAATTATTATGGAAGTGAAATCATCATAAGTGATCAAGTAGGTAGTAGTTTAATGTGAGAGTCTCAGACATTGTCAAATATATGGATCAACTTCATTCATCATATTCAAACTTGGAATAATTTTGGAGTTCGTACAAACTTTTTAGAAAATTAAATATACTAAATAATGTGATAGAAAAATATACTTCTTCCGTTCCAAAATATAAGATAATTATTGACTTTTTAAATTCAATTTAAGACATTTTCGAACTCAAAATTGACACAGATCCATGTACTTTAGTCAATAAAATTATGAATATTGTAAACTATCTAAAGAAGTATTACTAAGTAATAAGTAAAAGGTTTATTGCTTGGTGTTAAAATTGTTAATGAATCTTACCAATTTTGAGTTTGAAAATATCTCAAATTGACTTTCAAAAGTCAATAATAATCTTATAATTTGGAATGGAAGGAGTATCTAAATGTTTTACTAATTATTGTTATTATGTCCAGTTGACTATGATTAATAAAATATAATATTCCATACATCTCATTTCTTCAGAAATAAAAATTGATTATTTAACATGAATTTTATGACGTGTTAATAAAAGTTACACATTATATTTCCTTATATATGTTTCATATGAAAAGAACTATAATACAATTGCATTCAAATAAAGGGACAAATTCTAATTGGATCCAACTAATGTGACATAAATTGGATTCTATGTTTAATGTATTTTTAAGTACATTATGTGTGTGTGTGAATATGGCACATTGTATATAACTTATTGCCTTAGGATTCCTAGGTGGGGTGCTTTATCCCCTAGACATCCAGGCGTTCGCCAACACCTCGCCTTATCTTAATGCCTTGACAACTATGTTTAAGAGTGAGCGACATATCAAGTTCTCAAAATCCTCAGTTATAGCACCTCTTGTTCATGGATTCTGTAAGAGAAACACATTTAGTACATGCTAGGAAATAATATGAGTGAATGTTTGAACGGATCCGAGTCTCTCTAGAACTAAGAATATGGTACAATGTTAGGACACCAATTACATCACATGATCAAAAGCTTACGAGTTTAAGAGATTGAACCTCTCATTCGCATAAAACTCTATATGGTTTTCACCAATAAATTGAAGCGTTTCATATTCTAAGTTGCTGCCAATTTCGGCTATTTTAGCTCTATAATACGAGGTCTGTTGGTTAATTGTACTTACTGAGAGGTTCCGATGGCGCCATGATCATGTACATCCAACATCGTATATTCGTATTAAAGGGTATGATTGTTATGTCAGCACGTGCATCTTCAAAGTGTTAATGTCCTCAAAATTCAAATTGTTCAAAATTACATGGTGATCATTTCCATTCATAAGGTTTCTTTAGTAATCAGCATACACTATTCGTCCTCCTGCTTGATGAAAACTCTTAAATTTTTCTGTGTACATTACAGAGACTTTGTGTAATTGGTGTAATTGAATGGTTACACATCTAGGGCTATGTTTGTTTGCAAAAATGATGGGTGGGATAGAACTATTTGTATTAATTTATTACAACTTCGGACTATTTTATCCCATGATTAGTCCGTTATTTAATCAATGGACTATTTTTGATCATTTTAAAGGTCATTTGATACCTCAAAAGGGGATTATATAGTACCACCTTTCCACTTGGGATTATAACCCCTCATGAAATGGTCTTAGAAATGATAAAACATAGTTCATGGGATCAAATAACTTAGTAATCATGAGATAAAATAGTCCGACGTGATAATAAATAAGTACAAATAGTTCTATCTCATCCATTATATTTGTAAAGAAGCATAGCCTAGGTGTTAGACTATCTTTTATTTACTTGATTAACTTAGAAAGTTGGACAGCCAGCTCGTTACTAGTTTTGATTCTCACTTCACCCCCATAATAAGGGCCTTGATCAAATCACTGAATCTGTATCAAGTGCGGGTGTTCCTATTATGTATTGGCTTACTACAAACTAGATTTCAATAGGTAGCATGTACTATATTTCTCTCATGTAATAAGCTCATACTATCCTGAGGAACTTTCTACCTTTGTAGAAAAGGATTACATTATGTGAATAGAATCATACTGACATGTGAAAAGATCGAAGTGTGACACTGTTCAGATTAGATAAATACTAAATTCATGAGTGGTTAATCAGTGCGTTTTACCATTATATTGGGTGATGTGTAATCTATCTAAACTTTATCTTTTTTCATTTCTTTTATTTATTATATTAGTGCATTTTTTTTCAGGTAAGCCTATCCATTGGTTTCTTGTTTCTTGGTGGTGGAATGCGTACATTTTCAACTAGCAACAATTCTGTTGCAGCTTTACTTATAACCCTGTATCCACGCTTGCCTACTGGTCCAAATGACAATCGATGTCACCTTCAGGTAAATCATGATTGAAAGGTATTACACCTTTGTTTCATTATCTTTTTTATCTTTAAACACATCCAAAGCAATTGAGAACTCTTTTAAGCACCTCAGTGAAAAATGGGTTTAGAAACTATGTGACACTCCCAAATCCGGGTACTTCAATTTCTACGGGATTTGGTGTTTACTGTACAAATATCACATATCTATCTACTCATAATAAATGCGAACCTATGAAATAAATAGAAATAAATCCTCCCCCTAAGGGGTTACAATATCTGAATAATAAATACATCAATCCCAGGTTGATTCTAACCTTAAATCTCAATGCAGGAAAACATGAACATATAAGTCTTAAACATCACAACATAAGTTTTAAACAAATATTCTCAATTAAAATAACAAGTCTTCATCACTTATTAACTTTGCCCTTGCCTTTGTTAGTAGAAGGCTCGTCGGACCTTTCGTTCTGAAGTCTTAACTGCAATGTTATTATGCAAGAGTGAGCACGATTGTCCACAAGTATAACAATATAATAGTAATAATAACATGCAAATAAATCAAAGAGTTCTGAATAATAGAAAGCTCGACTTTTGAATCAAAAATGAATAACAAGAATCAAAAGTATTTCTGCGGGCCATAAGACCATGAACTATGTCTTAGGTTGTCAAGTATTTCTATTTTCAACCTTTAACAGTCATAAGACTATATAGACTCTACTACTCGTACTTAGGGAGATCAGTCCTTAGTACCATAATGTGCACAATATCTCAACGCTAAAGCGTAAATAATCCCCTATAAAAGGGTTGTTCAACTTAGTTTGACATCAGAGTTCGCACCAAAGGAAGTTTGGTTTGGATAAGCTCAATAACAGTTCTAGAATTTAGAACGTTCATCAACTATGGACTAGTCGAATCAATAAGGGTTCGCTAGTCTTACAAGGTTCAACAATAGACTGATAATCAAATCGAATAATGAATCTCAAGAGGTATATAATCGAATAAGTATTGTATAACTGAACTGAAATTATGCTTTAAAAAAATTATAACATCTCATATGAAATCTTGACTTGAATAAACAAGGATAAGAACTCGTTCGGTATAAGAACATAAACTTAAGACTTGCTCAATGTAAAGAGTGTAATTAGAAAGCTTGCGTAATCGTAATCGAGTTAGGGTAAGGAAACTTGCTTCACAATAGTAAATTAGGAATAGAATATTTGTCTCGTGTACAAGTTACAATTACAATTACAATTCACTTCCTCAACGTCCTACATATTACATTGCGTTTATAATATCGATTAGTTCCATTACCACTACGTTTAACTATTAAACTTTTCACTTAAGTTCAACTAAACAACTTGATTCACAAGTCTTAACTTGTTAACTAACCACATAACGTGAATCTGAACCACAACATGCATACCATGTAATCTGAACTCTTAAACGATCATATTCAATCTTACGACAACAATATCCAAGTTTACACATAGCTTGTTAACATGAAGCTTCAAATTATCTTATACATGTCAACAACATGTTATAGTACTGTATTACATGCTCATCATGCTAGGCTCATTATGTTAAACTAACTTGTCATGTTATGGATCAACACGCAAAGACCAAAAAATTATTTTTTCTGTACCCCCCCGTTGGGGTGGGGGTGTGCTCGGTAGGAGGCCCGTTGGGGCAGGGGTGCTCACTAAGAAGAACAGTAGTTCGCGAATTTCACAATTCGTAGCCCAAATAAATTCAAATTAAACCAACACGACGATTTTTTAATGGTACCCATGAATTATAAACTTCACAAAAACATTATACAATGATTCTAGCATGCTTTTAACACTTTAGATCACATAATCACTCAAATTAAAACACTTAAATTAACTGTTTTTGGTATTTTGCAAGGTTTCGAGAGAAATCATGAAATTCAACGTTACAGATTCGTTATAACTCCGAATCTGTCCGTTTAAATTTCGTTTTGTTCGTTTAAACATACATAATCATAATCAACTATCAATTTTAAGTTACATAAACAATTTAAAGCATACAATTTGTACATGAGGGCCTTATACATGTTTTTCATACTCTGTAACATATGAAAATTCAATTAAGGTATAATTACATGAAATTGATTGTTTTAAAACATACATAGATGATAGAAATCATGTTATAATCATTTAGTAATACACACATCATCAATTCATGCATTAATCACAAAGTAGGCTTTTACAGAGAACTTGAAAGTATACGTTCATGGAAAACTTTGAAAACATAATTTAAACTGGGTTAAGAATTTACCCTTGCGATGCTGATATAAACTTCTCTTACTTTGATTCTTCAAAACTTCTTCACTAAATCCTTCTCTCAATTTCTCTCTAAGTCTCTCAGTATTTTCTTCTCTGATAATTATGATATATGGCTTAACTGTTATAGCTTTCACGTATATATAATTTAACTGATATAATATACGTATATGATATATAGTATATATAACTGATAGTTAGTGGTTGTCAGTTAATCTCCACTAACTTGAGGCCATGTTTGGTTGTCCCTTTAATAACTCCTTTCCCCTTTAATTTAATTAAAGTGTTATTACATAGTTTAATTGTCACACTTAATTAATCAAATAATCTTATTTAAATTCAATTAAATAAAATTTAATAATCCACATTAAATCACATTATCACATAATTAAAATTCTCATTTTTTAATTATGTCAAATCATTAAATCTCTAATTAATTATTAAATTAATTATAATAACCTTATGCTTATTAAATAATTCATTTAATCGAATAAACTCAATTAAACTCACACTTTGAACTATAAAAATTCTCGTTCGTCACAAACTATGTCATGTGGCTTTCTACCTGCTAGGGCGGCCATATTAACGAATAAATATTTACTTTTGAGGCGGTGTATTTAGAGCTTGGATGTTATTGCAAACATGAGAATAGGACTATGTAGAATTAAGGTTGTGTTATGGGATGTTGTCGCAAAGAATTGAAGATAAGTTTCCAACATACTTGGGGCCAAAATTACCTATCAAGGAAAAAAAGAAAAGAAGACGAAAGGAAAAAGAAATTGAAGATAATTTCTGTAGTACGACGTCTGTTTATTCGAGTTAGAGGAATAGGCTCGTATATTAGTTCACTTTTGAAAACCATGATGGAGACAAAAGGCCTGTTCTTATATCACCATAGATGAATGGAAATGATTTTCATAAACAAACCTGGCAAAGAATACAAACTCTTGTTCATCACGAATGCTTTTTGTTTCCTTTTCCATTATGTTGTTATCTATTCTATTATGTCTTTAGCTATTGTCTGAAGGAAGTTATTTTCTAGGCATTTAGGCATTTATATGTCCTTGCAACGGAAGCCCGATGGGTTCAAACAGTTGATGTGGATACTGGTTTACCAGTTTATGCTCCTCTTGAAGTCACAGTTAGGGAAACTGAACATTATGCAGAGACAAGTTTTTGTGAGGTCTCCCCTTGCATTCTACCAGAACGTGCTATTGTGAGTTCATGACCAATCATCATCTCGCACTCTATTTATTATTTATGTTGAGATTTAGTTTAATATGTAACTAACTAGAAAGAGACGGCCAAATGCTGCAAGGAACATATACCGAGTAAATTGGCTACTGCCTTCACAGTTCCAATCAACTTCTTTGGATTTATTAAAACTCTTAGTGTCTATTATCTGCTTCATTTCAATTCATGAAACTGAAACTTTAGGATTAATGTAATGTTCAACATATGACGCAGTTAAAGACTGTTCGTGTTTGCGGTCCACGGTATTGGTCTCAAGTCATTGAGCTTAATCCCGAAGGTAGAATAGCTGCCAATTCTTTCTGTTGATTTGTAATAAATTATTGAAAAGTTTCAGCCAATTGCAAGTCTTAATTTTTACAGAGAAATCTTGGTGGAATGCTGGGGACAAGAATGACCCATTTAATTCTGGTATCCTCTATATCAAGCGAAAAGTTGGAGCATGCTCATATGTTGATGATCCCATAGGATCTCAGTCACTACTGTCACGTGCGATGCACAAGGTTTGAGCTCTAATAGTGTTAACACTAATTTGATCCTTTCTCAGTTCTAAATCTTTGGAAGGAATAATTGCGCTCAAATGCAGGTGTTTGGTTTAACAAGTCTGAGAGCATGTAAGCCAACTAACTATGACGGTAGTTTACCAGCCACAGTGCATCAATTGGTCAGTACCTTCTCATCTGATCCGAGCTTGATTGCTTTTGCTCAACTTTGCGGTGACCCCTCCTGGAATAGCAGGCAAGTGTAAGATCTTCGATGCTCTTTTGTCTAAAATCATTCCCAATGTCTTAAAAGCATGGCCAATGATCTTGTTGTACTCTCACACTCCCTTGTTATATTATGTCATAAAAAGGCCTTTTACTGGCTTGGACTGGTATTTTGCATGCACCCTCGTATTTACGAAAATGTGAAAATGTATAAAGAACTTTTTGTTTAGACCAAGAGTTGCCAGAAAACACTAGCTTGATCACAAATTGCATGTTCTTATGAATGTTCCAAGACATGTTATGTTAATATATGTACCTAAAAAATTGGAAACCTACAACTTCCTCTGTATTTAGTTTTATATTACGGAAAGCCCATGGAAGTTGCAATATATATATATATATATATATATATATATGTATGTATGTATGTATGTATGTATGTATGTATGTATGTATTGTACATGCTTTGTCCTGGGCCTTATTTATGGGATTGTATACGTAGTTTATTTTTTTCTCTCTTTTGCTTTTCTTCTTCCCCTTTTTTCCCTTTATTTTCTCCCCTTCCTCGAAGCTTGTGGATGAACTGTATCTAGGCTAACCCACATGTTTTAATTGGAAAAGTCCAAGTTTAAATTCTATGGTTTATTATTTTATTATCATTTTTTATAGGCTTGGTACAAGAATTTCATAATTTGTATTCCTATGTGAATTGGCAATGGTTTCTTACTAGATTTCTGATAATATTCCTCTTAATGTGTCGAGGGCTCGGCTCTTGAGGCATATAATAAGCATTGAGAATGTTGTAAGACCTTGTACTGTAAAAGTTAAAACATGCCACAATGTCATCTAAGAGGAGCAGTATAAGATAATCAGAGGATGGGTAAGTGATAATTGATTCCGTTTTATTCATTGTTTATCTTCATGGAAATATGCTTTATATTTGCCTCTTTGAAGAAGGCACAATTATTGGCTTATCCTCAATGAGTTGTATCCATATTTTTGTCATTTTCTATGCTCTTTTCCTCCATAGATTTTTGCCTCTGTATGCTTATGATCATGCTTCCTTGTGAAATAGAAATCACAACGAATCATGAGCATAAGCATATGGAGGCAGAAATCTGTGGAGGAAAACTTTAGATGCCTTGGGAAAACTTTTCTGCCGTTTGTAATAATTAGTTATCAAATTTGTTTGCAGATCTGACATTGATTTCCAGGAATTTTGCCTTGCAAGTGTTATTTGAGTGTGTAAGCAAGGATAGGCCAGCCCTTTTACAGGTAACTACATGCCTTTGTCTTGAAAGTTCCGGTTTCTTATTGGTGTTCATTAGTATGAATCCTTCAGCTTCCAATAAGGTTTGACTTAATTTAGTAACTTTCACGGTTGCTAGCATACCAATATCCTTTAGAATTGTCATACATGAGTGTGTTGAAATCAGTGGGTTTACAGATGTCAAATGTTTCACATTTGTGATTAAAAGATTAAGACTCAATTGGTTCTTTCGTTCTAAATTATATTGAATGCTCTTTGCTGGAGTGATCTCTTATGTATTGAGAAACTTTTCATTTTAATTCATTGTTATTTTATTTTCTGAAAATTCAGGTCTATTTGGCATTATACACAACAATTGGGTCTATGGCTGATCAGGTTACCAAGGGTACTCCCTCTTTTGTTGACACGGTTTTTCTGTCTAGTTTAAAGGTAAATATTTGTGACCTTGTGTTGTTTCTTGACATATATTTCTACTTTATTGAGATTCTGTTTAATTGATGATGAATAATGTTATATTAATTAGTTTAGAATATAAGTATCATATGATAGGCAAGCAATATACTTTCCAGCATGATGAGAGTAATAATATTTGAATGACGCTACTGCATTTTCTAGACTTCCACTTCATAGCATATGTTTGGCACAGCAAGCAAATTCTGTCAAGAGTTTCATGTACACGGTTGAGACTTGAGAGAGAAAACTGGAAGATAAAATACTAACATTCTAATTGGCGCATGAAGTATATTTAGTTTATTTTATTGCATTTCTAAAATGTTGGACTTGATCTTTTAGTTTGTTCAGGCAGTTGCAATATGAAGAGGCCTTCTTTGAATCTTATGACCCGTTTTTTTCGTGCAGCTTGCTTTAGCCTACAATGAAGCTGTGGTCAATGGAAGATTAACAACTTGGAGAGGGGGCATTGTCCAATCTGCTTTTTTAGGTTCAATCCAAAAGTGCATAGAGGAGCTTCTGAGTTATTCTCCAGCCCTAAGTGATGATTTATGTAATTATTTGAAATCAGGGAAATGGCCAGAAGAGGGCGTAGAAGGAAATTCTTCAACAGTTCTGTCGTGGTACCTCCAGTGGTATGGCGTACCTGCACCTTGTGTAATTAAAACAGTAGCGGAGAAACTCAGCCCCCTTCGGGCATCCTCTTCAATTCCCTTATTGCGTTTGTTGTTACCTAGAACCCATATCAACGCGCTTGTTGAGATTGATAAATTATGGTTTTCATCCCAAACTTTATGAAATGTGGGGACTTTGAAGAAGAAGAATAAAAGAGATGCAAAAGGATAAAATAGGGATATCAGTAAATGAGAATTTTGGCAGGTGGCTCTGGGGATAGGAAGAATGAAAGCTAGGCAAAATGTTGGTTGTCATTTCATTTGCTGCTTGAAACAAATGTTTGAATGTGGCATTTGCCATTCATTATGCTGCTATTCCTGTGGATCATCCATAGAATTTGTGTTATGAATCTTGTATTAATACTAAAAGTAATTTTATGTGCATCATATTCCGGGATACTTGGGGCTCCATTCAGTTTTAAAAGCTAGGCTAGACTCTTTTGCTACAAGATGCCGAGTTGGTCCACAGGTTCTTCAAAGGAATTAGTAAAATCCGGGACGAAAAGAGTGGACCAACCATGGATGCACTCCCTCTTTCGGAATCAGCGAGTAACGCTTGATAGAAAATTGGACTTGAGATGTGTAATATTTTTATTGAGATTAATAAATTAGTGCTAGTGTGTTGTCTCACTGTATTTACTGAAATAATTGAATTATACTTTTTTAATATAATTATAATTCCAGATAGAAAATTGTGAAGTTAAATACATGGTGGTTTAAAGTCAATGACGGGGCTGTTTGATAAAATTGAATGAAATAATTCTGAATGGTTGAATGAATTGATTGAAACTGAAAATTGAATTAAAAAAAGTTATTTGTTAACTGATTTGTTTGAAATAACTGAATGACAATATTTTTTATTTTAACCTTCTGAATTGTCTAAAAAAAGATATTTTTGACACTTGTTAAGACAAAAAGTAACAACCAAAATTGATAAAAAAAAACCCTTTTTGTCTCGTATTTTTCATCTGTTTAATTTATACCAATACAAATCTATAAACAACAAGGGTAATTAATTCAATTCTAAAACATACATATATTACATAATTTTACACACAATATTACATGTTATTTTGGCCACTAATTTTCAAACTCACCCGTAAATCCCTTTCTCTCCGCCATCCTTGTCACCGCCTCTAAACCAGCCCTCTTCATCGTCACCGCTTCCACCAAGAAAGTCGTCGATGTCCTCAAGGGCACCTCCAATGTCGAAGGTGTCGTTACCCTCACCCAAAATATGCGAATATTAAGTAATATTAAGTCTGTAATATTGAATTTTGTTTTGCATGATTTCAGAATAAATTTTAGCACAAAAAACAAAGATTTTTTTTCTTCATAAAGATCAATTTTTTCTTGGGTTATTGCTTATTGAATTTGGGACAGGTTGTGTAGATCTGAAGTTGTAATGGATTAAAACGTGTTCAAATTTTGTACAATTTTGAGGGATTGGGCTCAATCACGATCTTGTTGGTTTTCTGAGTTGTGAGTTTGGGGGCAACATCCGTAAAAATTCATTCAGATGATTAGCATGCTTATTCAGCGCGAAAATAATGACTTATTCGATCAGTTGAAATTGGACCATTCAGGTCTTAAAAATAATAATCAAACAGTCTGAATGACTGAATCGCTCAAATTCAGAACCGTTCGACCTTATTCAGACCCAAACAAACATCGCCGAAGTCCGAAACTCTTGAAGTGTGGAACTTTGAAGCTTGAATGTCATGTGCAACAAAGAAGCTTGGAAACTTTATTTTATTTTATTATTATTATTATTATCAAAACCTTCAAACTTTATGTTTAATTGAATTGGATTATGGTTCTTTTTTATCTTTTTTTTATGTTTAACTATTAAGACATGAGTTTGTTGATTTATTTTTAACTGCTCAAAATGGGCTCCTTTTGTCAATTTTATTTTATGAAAAGATCCCTCTTTTTATTATTAATAATAAAAAATAACACTATATCTTTTAATCTATTATTATTATTTCATTGTCATGTTGTCCCTAATAAATTAACAACTTATTATTTTTAACATTTTAGGGATATTCATGGAACAAAAAACTTTATTAATATTTGTCAATTTAACAAATGACTCTTTTTGTGTGACAAAAAGAATGATATAATTTGAAAATTGATTCTACGAGTAAAATTTTATATTTTCACAAAGTCACTCTCATATGAAAATATGATGCGAGACTCATTTACTATTCAACAAATATACAGAATGAATTTTCATTTTATCAAAATAGTTTATCCGCCGAAATAATCACTAAATAGACTAATTTTAAGGATATTCATGGACCAATTTTTTTAAATTAATATTTGCAAATTTAACAAATGACTATTTTTTGTGCCACGAACAGAGGATAGAATACAACTATATCAAAAGCAAAGAATGATATAATTTGAGATTTGATATTTTCACGTAAAATTTAATATTTTCACAAAATCTCTCTGGTATATAAATATATTCATAGATGCAAGACTCATTCATTATTCAGGTGACATGAATATAGTGGAACTAACATTTTTGTTTTTGGAAATATCAATTCCCTATAATTTCAACTATTTCTCCACCAAATTTAAGGTAAAAAGAATTGCAATGAAAATGGATTCAATATTGTGTGCCAACCACCCAATACTGCAGTTCTGGAGATATTGGAACATGACAGAATTGACAGGCTGACACTAGTGATTTTCTTTTGCTTCTGGTTACGAATTGATCAGGAACAAATAAATCCCATCAACAAGACATAGAAGCTTAAAAGATTACAAAAAATTGGTGCACCCTGATTTTAATTTATTTTATATAAAAAATAAATATAAATAAAAGTCATTCATCTCCCAAGTTTTCCTCCTTGAAATTTTATTTTTAAAAAATATCCCAATTTTCCCAAACATTAGAAAACAAACATCATATATGCTAGGCAATCCAATATTCAAATAAGGAAGATCTGATCACTATATATATATATATATATAATTAAAATAAAAAGAAACCCATGTTGCCAAACATTAGAAATCACACATGTAACTTATAACAAAGTGCATCTTCTAAGCAACCAAAGAGGGGAGATAAGAAAGAACTGCCTAAGAAAAACAGAGGAGAGATATAAAAGAAAGTCTATCCCATGCGTTTTGTAAGAGGCCTTCGGCCTGGCTTGGCCTAAGATTAAGGGATATGAACATATATGTAACAGATGAGACTATGCCACATGTTTTGAAATAACCATAAATTGTTTTTGATAACTTTTGGGATCCACCAAACCATCAATCTAGAATAATCTTTGATTTGATTTTTTTTGTAAAATTTCATGGGGGTATACAAAAGGATTCCATGCTAGTGTGACATTTGTAAAGATGATGAGTGGGACCTATTATCAATTGTTATGGTTAAGGCTGTAAAATGAGCAAACAGTTCGAACTCGATTCATACTCGCTCGACTAAAAGTTCGATTCGAACTCGACTCGAAATATAAATGAGTCAAATATGAGCAAATTTTAAAGTTCGATAAATTACTCGAACATCCTTAAATTATAATTTTTTATTGATACTCGGATCATATTCGTTCGAAAAGTTCAAACCGCTCGGGCTCGATTCGGAATCGGGCTCGACTCGGTAGCTAAATGAGCCTCAACCAAACCTTATTTTATACTCGATAAATTTTGTAAACCAAATCTGAACAACTCAATACTCGGCTCGACTGAGTTCGTTTACACCCTTAGTTATGGTATGTTTAGATCGAGAAAATGGAACAGAGGAAATAATGAAATAAAAATAGTGTATTTGATGATCATTTTGGAGAATAAATCATTTTTAATGGAATGAAAATTTATTTCATCCCTTTATTTTTTTATTCTATGTGGAGAAGGTGAAATAAAATTCATTACAATAGAATAAATCTATGTAATAATTTTGTCATTATATGACAACACCCATCACCACTAACAACCAAACATATACTTATAAAAATTCTAGGGCGACAGAGAATTAGGGACCGGTCTAATATTGCAATTAATGTTACCAGTAACACTACTATTGTAATATGTTAAGTGCAATAATAGTAGTGTTACCGGTAACATTAAGTGTAATATGTTACGATCGGTCACTAATTCTCTGTCGCCCCAAAAAAGTTCTATATTTAAAATACCTTAAAATTATTCCGTTTTGTCTTTCATTCAATTCTTTCAATTCAAACGCAGTATTAAATTATTTTCTAACGCCATTCCCTAACTTGCCAAATTGATGTGGACTATGTTCTTTTAAAGGGCATATTTTTTAAGGTTGTAGTATTAAAAGAATCTTTTTCAGTGTCACAACTTTGGTCACACGTGGTATAGCATTGAATACTCGAATGCGATACCATATGTTTGGTGGGTGTAGCATGGGCCAGCCATGAAAATTGGCAATGTTCTTATAGAGATGGTTTGAGGCCATACTTATACCTCCATTTTTCAGATACGAAAACAGGCCCATGGGCTATTTATTGGACTGTGAACTGCAGTTTAGGGGTGTTGAAGTTGAACACAAATAATGGTAATGGCTTAAAAAAAGAGTCCTACGGCAAAAGATCACAGGTGCATCCGATTTTTTTCTCCTAATGTAGGAGACTCCTAATAATTTTACTAAATTATCGATCACAAAAACTTTAAAAAAAGTAAAAACCAAATAAATAATTTGAATGGTAATTATTTATGTCAATATTTACCATGTGTTCTTAATCAAAGGCTAGGGGGAAGCCTAGGAAAAGGGCTAGGATAGGGACTAGGGGGGAACTTAAGGAAAACTTGAAATTTGACTTCTTGCTGTTGAGAGGTAAATTCAAACTTGTGACATTACACTCTAAAATAAGAAGCCTTTATCATTAGATTATCATCTTTGGTCTAGGAATACGAGGTATAGAGAGAGAACTAATATGTAGTCAAAGCTTTGAATTACTTATAAAAAACCAATTTATAAAAATAAATTTGTTCTGTCAAAAGAATTATATTATTATTATTATTATTGATAAATAATACACCGTGTCCTAACGCAGTCAAATTTAACAACACAATTTTACTACCACGCTACAAGTACTAAAATAAAACTCAGTATATCCTTAAAATTTACAAATTTTACAAATGGATTCTTTGTAGGGAAAGAAGGGGAATAATATATATATATATATATATTAAGGTAGGCGGGCCAAAACTCCAACAAGGGGAGCAGTATTTACAGTTCCAGCTTCAGCTTGCTGGTAATTCTTTCTAGAGTCGTTGTAGGCATCATTGAGATCGGGTGCTCCAACAATTGCACCCTCCAATATATTAGGGTTTGGTGCATCCTTATCGCAGTACTCAAAACCTCCTTTGCATGTCACCGGCGCGCTGTTGTCCTTGATGGATACAATGGATGCCCCTCTGTGGTGAACCTTTTGCGGATACTTTGATCCATACCCTACCATGTAGCTCATCCCCTTAGGGTTCCACCCCAGAATGTGATCAACCTAATTAACCATACATAATTAATTAAAAAAAAACAAATTATTATTAAATGAGCTAACTTTTACTAATAAGAACATGTGTTTCATGGAATTATATATATATATATATATATATATATATATATATATATATATTTTCACCTGTGACTTGACAAATGTGATTAGCTCCTCAGGCTTGGTAGGACCCGTTAGGCATTCCATAGTCCTTTTAGTGACGGTTAGGGTGTCGGCATAAGTTGTTGCGACAAATAAAGCAGCTGTCACATATTGAGCATTATTCCAGTTTTGCCACCATAGTAGTCCTGCGCTTGTTTTCTTCACATTGTCCCTTCCTTTCTGTATGCAATTACATATATATTGTTCTGCCGAACTCTTGTATTCCTTAAATTTCTCAATACCTTGGAATTTTCCCTCGAGAATACCCTGCGGGTTAATTAATTAATTGCAGATTTACATAAACATTTTATACTCAGCTCAGTCTCAAATTAATGAGGCATGCATGATCAGAGTCTCATTTGATTTTTTTCATGACAAATTAGTTAATGTTTTTATATCCGGATTGATTATCAAACCAGAAAAGCTATTCGGTGGGTGGATATAGGTCACTGCCCACTAGTTTAACTGAGCCACGAGGGTTTTGTCATAAATATTTTATACTCTACCGATCGAATCTCATTTTACTTTTCTAGGTATTTAAGGGTCCTCTTAACATGTGCCCTTAGGGCACATGTTAAGCACACAGTTTAAGAGAATATTTTCTTGAACTGTGTGCATATTCTCTTGATTTCTGCATTTTCACCAAGTTCAAGGAAATATGCACACAATTAAAGAAATATTCTCTTGAACTGTGTGCTTAGCATGTGCCTTAATGACACATATTAATAAATTCCGGTATTTAATTACCTGAGCGATTAGGACTTGGGCTCCGACGTATTTGTCATTCCAAGAGAACTCGGCTCTAGTGCCACCATGATTTGGAGATTGCTTGACATAATTTATGTATGTTTCTTCGTTGGTGGCTTTGTGCAACCATAAGGCTGCCCACAACAGTTCATCCTGTGCTACCAATTAACATGTACAATAATATTAATAGGTGATTTATATATATATATATATATATATATATATATATATTTCTTTCAATTTCTTATTAAGCTTAATTAATTCCTAGAAAGTTATGAGCGAAGCTATAATTACAATACCTCAAATCCACTGCTGGAATAGAATTGCCCCGCAATTGGAATGCTATTTTGGTAATTACCATGGTGCTTCGTAGCAAAATCAAATAACTGCCATTAAAATTCGCGTTTAGACACAAAATTTAAGTGCATTTAGAATTTTCCATATATAGTATATATATTTTGACAAGACCCCCAAAATCTTAATAATGTTTATATATATATATATATATATATTATAGCAAAGATTAAAGGTAACTAATACATTGAACTAAAAGTTTAAATATTCTTGGTCAGTACATGGAACTATTGACCCAATTTTGCTTCTTCTAACATAATGTGTGAAAACCATCTACTCTTAATTTGTCCCACAATAAAGCAACCGAAAATTAATGATAGGTATTTTTGTCCCAGAATAATTGTATAATATTCAAGATATATTCAATCTTGGGAGTATGTCAATATTTTAGGTTACTTTTGCGATCATTTTAACAGTAAAAATGAAAATCACGTTATGACATGCATGAAGAACAATAATTTAACAATTTCCTAAAGAGAGAGAGAGATACCTGTTTTGCATGGGTAATAAGTTGAGAAGAATAGCTAGGGTTTGATCTATTAAAAGCAATTGACGCAGCGGCAAGAGCAGCCGCAGTTTCTCCGGCAAGGTCAGCTCCGGGATTCTGCTCATCAATCTTGTAACTAGTCCTTGGGGTCGTCATATCCTCCGGCCTCTGCCAGCACTCATGGTCAGCATTATCGCCGACCTGACCGTACAAAACATTAGGCTTTGGATGAGCTTTAATGAAGTAATCGGCTCCCCATTTGATAGCCTCTAAAGCATTTGAAAGTTCTTTCTTGGCCTCGAGTTGTGTGCCGAATTCCACCACACCCCATGAAAGCATGGTGACGGTAAATGCCATTGGAAATCCGAACTTGATGTTATCTCCGGCGTCATAATATCCTCCAACAAGATCAACCTGTTAACAATATTGAATTATTCTTTTAATTGACAATATAATGACAGCATGCACATTAAAATAAAGTCTTGTTACATATTATGCCTCATAATAAATATTGATCTAATTGACCAATACAATGCAGACATATGCAAAGAGAGATCACATCTTGATCTGCGTGTCGACACTGTATTGATCAATTGACCAAAATTAATTTCATGCTACAATGTATACATGACATAAAAATGAATTAAATAAAAACTCATACATTATTTTTCTATCTTATCAATTAAAATTTTAAATTAGTCGCAATTCAAGTTGTCTCTCTCGTGTTAACCCCTGAACTATTTGCAGTTGTCCATGTTTGCATGATTATGTTTATAATTAGATATGTTACAAAACTATATTAATTACCCCAACATCTTTGCCATCGTTTAAGGCCGAGTCACCCCGCCATTTGACACGCTGGTTAGGGGGTAACTTTCCAGATCTTTGAGCTTCAAAATACAACAGGGATTTGTGAAGGGCAGCTCCATAGTCTATTGTTGAAACAACGCTGCGGAACGACAGTAGAAGAAAAAGGGTAATAGGGAAGAGCCTGCTGGTTGAATGCATTGTTGTATGGGATATTGACAAAAAAAATGAAAGAAGAATAAGAAAGAGGCTGCGACGACATTGTTGTAATTTGCAAGGGATGGTTGAAAATGATAGAAAGATGCGTGGGAACTGGAATGGTTAATTCCCCCAATGTTTCGGAGATGGTAAGTCTATATATAGAGCGACAACTAATTGCAAATAAACCATATTTGATTAGTCTCGACGGTTGTTTGCGTTTCAACGTGTTTGGTGCGTTTAGCAGTTTCAAATTCAACAAACGAATTTAAGAATTTATTAGTCTAACAACAATTTATTTTAGGTGTAATTTATTTAACTTACAAATGTAACGTTTGAAAAGCAATGTATTATGATGTTAATATCTCCAAATGTTCTAAACACTATCACTCTAACTGCAATAAATGTTGGTAATCGAGCAAACCTTTAATAGGACAGTTTTCTTTTTCCTTATTTTTAGTGATATTTTCCTCTTTTCATAAAAAGAGTCGTTTACTAAAAAAATTTCCTCAAAAAAGACTATCATCTTCTGGGTAATAGTATAAGTAGACATGACAAAATTGGCCCAGGCCAATCCACCTGTTAAAAAGCGGGTTTTGAACTTTACTTTTTCAGTTCATCAAAATCTTGGCCGTTTTGGCCCGGCCCTACGATGGCTCGGTCCGTTTGGGCCAAACCAAAAAATATGTCAAAATATAGGCATAAGTCAGTCCAGGCTCGCGGGCCGGCTCGTTAAAAAATAGATTTTGAACTTTACTTTTTTAGTCCATCAAAACCTGAGCCGTTTTGGCCCGGCCCGACCCGTTTGTCAGCTCTAAGTATAGGCAACATAACACAATATCCTTAGTCGTCATTAAAATTCAATTGTCATGTCATATCTACTTAACTAGACATTCCATAAATTTAAAATAAAAATGCATATAGGCATACTTACAATTTGACTTATATTCACTTTATTTTTCTTAATTTCCACATTCATTGTACAAATTTACAAATCAATTGGTAAATTGAATGTCACTGTGCTTGCACAACGTTCTGGGCTCTGAGATTTTCCCACTTACCCAACCGGCCCAACTAACTCAAATGGGCTGAACCAGAAATTTAAAAATTAAACCCAACTCCCCAGCCCTAAGGACACAATTACAAGTGAGAATCAAAATTTAAGCTTGTTTGAAGAGAAGTAGAGAGGAACCGGAAAAAAAATGTTATTTCTACCAAGGTGGGTGGTACAAAATGAATGGAGTCGATTCGCACGTGTCAAGACCGAGAAATGATACGTGTGTAGAGGAACTCGTTCCACGTGTCGGGCAAACCCGGAAGGCACCAATGGATACAATCCGCATACGTGTTCGGATCCGCCTTCTGCTCATCGGTGAGCATTTTGCCTTGACGGATGGTGTAGACCGAGGTATGTGCATCTTTCCGGTACTCGATAGGGCGGTTATGTTAAGGAAATGGACCGGGACTTTCATAGATTTGGTCACATTGCCTGCAACCCTCAAGAGCCTGAGGTCCGTGCCCACTTCTATTGGCATGGACATGTTGAGAATGGGCCTAGTCTCCTTGGCACATTTTATACCATCCGGGTTGTTCCAGTCCAAGCTCCTACATATTTTACAACCACAACTCGTATCAAATATTTGTCACACATTATTTGACACGCAGATAGATCATCTCCCGGCCTGCGTGTCGACACTGTATTGGTCAATTTATCAAAGTTAACTCTATGCTAACCACTCTCTTTTTTTACAAGAAAAGTTTAAAATAAAGAAGAAAAATGCAATGAGAATATAGCTTGGAAGAAAGAAGAAAAAGAGTACTTGATATGAAGAGGAGACATGCTGCTGAAGAAGACTGTGGTCTCATTAGTATCAATATTTTCCTCTACCCATTTGGCCCATGTCCTCAATACTCTACCGTACACCGTGGGCCTATCGATCTCATCGTATTCCGTTGCTCCTTCATCGAACGATCCTCGTCTGTTTGATCAATTACCAATTTTACGGAGTCATATATTGGTTCATATTGCGAAAATCCAGATGAATTGGTACATTCATTTGAACCTATACCAATAATTTTTTTTTGGAAAATAATAGTATGAATTTTTTTATGAAAAGAAGAAAAAAAATGATAGGGCACTTACAAAACTTTCATTGAGAAAGTATTCATCCACCAAATATAAGTGTTGAAGATCAAATAGTCCACTCCCTTCCAGTTTTGGCCATGCTTTTGGATGGATTCTGGCATGATAATCCGGTTCAATATGCTGTGCATGGTGGGATCATCTGAATTTGACTCCACCAAAAATGGAGCCCAATAGAACTCCACCGTAGCATTATAATCCTGAAAATAATAATAAATTCACATCAAACCTAAGAATTTAAAATTGATGAAATTTTAGGATCTGGTTAGTATGAAGTGAACTTCATGATAAATTGGTCAATTGATCAATATAATACTGACACGAAGAGAGAAATATCACCTTTCAACCTGCGTGTCCATACTGTATTGATAAATTGACCAAAATTTCCGAAATTTTTAAGCAAGCAATCAAGCTGGTGGACCTAATATATAATTACAACAACTAACATTAAATTTACCAAATGAGTCGCCCATTTTATTTCACCAAATATTAGGTGACACTAGTCATATAGATTCCGGGTGTGATTAATCCAGCTATTTCTCTAGTAAGGTAATACTAATAATTGAAGCATATTTTGTCAAACATTTGATTTGGTCAAAAAAAAGAAAAAGAAGAGAGAAATAATGATCAAATAGACTTTAATTAGAGGAGAATTTTATGATATTAATTGGATCAATGTTACTATCACATAAATATAGATCACATAATATTCACACACACACATGTATACTGTGAGCTCCGCCTGATATGTGGAGTCCAGAGATATGCATATGTGTATGTGAATATTATGTTATCTATATTTATGTGATAATAACATTATTTTATTAATTGTTGGGAGTAAAGTACTAATTCTCATTTGAACCAATCAAAAACTGACATGTGGATTAGGAAACAACATTCTTGCAAAAGTACACCCAAGCATAATGATTGTTCTTGAGGAAAGGTATGCATTAGCATATAATCAAAGATGAACATAAACAGAAACAGGGGATCTTCAAGAACAGGACACAAACAGGGGATATATACCTCAATTCTGAAAACAGCTAGAGAACCAGTCTTGTTCAAACTTTTCCGGCCCGGAGGAATGATGGATTGAGCCAAACAAACCATGGATTCCCATTGATTCCGATTCAATGAATCCCCAACAAACATAAGCCTCTTGTTTCTCAATTTCTCAAGCAATAATCTTGCTTTAAACCTTCAAACCAACATACAAAAAACCCATCAAATTTAAATGTAAAAAAATATATTACCAATGAAGAATTGAAGAAATTCAATCAAATTCTTACTTGGGTAAAGAACAATCTCTGGGCTGCCACTTCCAATTCTGGTAAAAAGAATCCTTTCTTCCATTCCTCATACAAGTCACCTGAGCTGTGAGAAACTCACATTCATCTTCTTTATACAGAGGGTGGGTGACATTATCATAAACCCACTGTCCGGTAAAAAGGTCACATTCTTCCGGTGGCAATTCAACCACTTCATCCTCTTCTTCTTCTTCAAAAACCGGCAATTCAATCTTCTTCACATCTTCTGTCACTATGGTCGATTTCAAACTCACTGCTTTCTGGGGTTTAATGGAATCCTCTGTTGTTGAATCAACCGGAATTTCCTTTTCAATACGATTCTTGACAGTTTCTTGAATTGGGTCTTGAAATTTCGCCTGATTTCCTTTAATTTCTTGAGCTTTAGGCCTCGAAAATGGAAATTCGGCAATCGATTTCACGTCCTCATTGTACATGAAACACCCAAATAGAAAAACAGAGAACACCACAACGAATATCGAAAGGTTACTGTTTTTCCGACCACCGCCGGCGGACTTCATTCCTGCAGAGAAAACAGAGGTTTTCCGGCGAAGTGGCTGCATGGAAAATTGAATGAGAAATGTGAGAGAATACAGAGATTTGAATGGACATATAGAGAAAAAAAGGGTAGAGTTAATTAATGGGAACTAGCATTGGAGTGGAAGTATTTGATAGTATTTGTTTATTGGGGGATTTGGTGAGATGGGTTTTTCTTGAAGAAACGGGTTTGGTTGCCGGTGGCTGGAGAATTGTCTTTCTCAAGTCTTACTTCTAACAACTTTCTTCAACCTCTCTGAGAGAGTGATTTCAAAGCTTTCTCAATGGGTTGGTCCTTCACTCCTTTTCAATTCCAGTATGTTATACTACTGCATTTCATACATATTACTTCTTTTTTCTATCATCAAAAAAAAAAGAGAAAAAAAAATCTGTTTTTATTACAATTGAAATTATTTAGCAATCTACATAAAATTAAGCTAGTTATGTCAATTTTGTTTACAATTTTAAGTGTGTCTAAATAATAAATTTTGTTTTAATTTCACTTGTTTAACTTCAACTCGTAAAACACATAAGCTATTTCAACTCAATTTAAAATCGAAATCAATTCGATTAATTAAACTTTTGATCAAGTTAAGTCATACTATAAACATACAACTCTTGAACTAAACTCATTTACTTCTTGATCACACTTGACTATTTTAAATTAATGAAGTTTAATTTTTAATTGGTTTAACATTACCCTTAATACAAGAACAAATGCATATGGATAAATTGTGGATATGTAGCATTTCTACAAAATAAAAAAAAAACATAAACAAATCCACATGGAAGGGGGCCCTCGTACGTTTCAGAGTGATTTAATGTTGGTCCATTTAATGGAGGAATGGTTGATGCACAGATCAATTTCACCTATGAATTTTTAATGTTATATTTTCAGTCGGCCTATATATCATTTTTCTTTTTCTTTTACATTTTATTTGAAGATTTGTGCCCATTTCTTTTTTGTGCAGTTATTTATAATTAATTAAACATTTTTAACATGATAAATAGTAATTATATAATCTGTTAATTCATTCATATTATTTTAAATGATGTAAAATACTAATTTTACGTTTTATTCTTAAATAATTCAATCTTTATTTATAAACATTATTGTGGTGGAGATCCAAATCATAGTAGTTATTATGTGGGGTTTATTAAATGAGGGAACCTATAAAAAAAATTGCAAGTAACATTGACCACCAGCTTTGCAGAAAAGAATACATAACCACTCTAGCTAGGCCAACAACTTTGAAAGAGAAAGCTTTTGGAAAAGAGCAAGGCTAATCTCCCATCTGCATTCTAAACTTTAACTATAAAATCGATTTGCACCATAAATTTTATTTTGAATTAAATGCAAACTAAATTTTGAGTTTCAAAATAATTTGCACCATTCCCACCCTCTACATCAAAATAATTTAAACCTTACACTTTAGTACGGAAGGTGCAAATTGTATTAAAAGTCAAAATTTAGGGTAGGTTTAATTCAAAATAAAAGTTAGGGTGCAAATCGATTTAGGGTTGAAGTTTGGGGTAAATTTTGGAATTTAGTCTGAAAGCAAGGATCGATGTTTAACAAGAAAAAATTACTAAGCAGCAAAATATTCAAATAATTCTTTTAATCGTATTCAAATAAAATTGCAATACCAAATTTTGATATCAAAATGTTTTTTTTTTTAAAAAAAAGGTTATGACTAAGTGTGCCTATAATATATTATTTTGAACAAATGCCTATAATAAATTCCAAATGAATTGCAAGTTTGAAATTAATATAACTTTTAATACAAGCTTTTAGCGGATGGTTATGTTAAAATTTGTGTACATTTTGTCGTTTATATATTACTTACTATTACTAAAATTGGGACTCTTACTATTTTTTATTTATTTTTGATAAATACGGTGGGAGTACTAATTATACTAATCTCGGGTTTTCCATTTTTGTTCTAAATAGTTGATCAATTAGATGGTCTTTCTTAATTAATACTCACATGACACTTAGAAAGACTAAATAAAATAAAAAACAATCACATAAATTGAATCTTAATAACTTTGTAATTACACGAATTTATAAAGTTGAACAAACCGACTAAACAACCACACTATTTTTATAAAATCTGAATAATAACCCCAAGAGACTAGTACTACTTAAATTCTAAAAATAAATAAAATTCAATAAACTTAAAAATTAAGTCCAAAACATAAACGGGCCTAAAAATAATTAAACCTATTAGCTAAACTATCCTAATTAATAAATAAAAATGCATTATATATTTAAATTAATTATCCATATATACTAAAACATAATTAAATTATAGTAAATCTTAACCAATAATTCTTCCCTTGTCACCACAACCCCAAGTTTTGGGTTTTCTTAATTAATTACTATAACAAACCAAGATTAATTAATTAGTTGATGCATAATTAAGACTCTTAAGATTAATCAGTTTCACCTTTTGATGACCTTTATAAAGTTTAGTTGATGACTTGATTGATAGGTAGCTTTTTCTATTCTATAAAAGTGAAAGCCAAGGAAAACTCTTGTATTTTTGGTAGTGATGAGTACACACCAATAAATAGTGTAGTGTATGGTATGGTATGGTACATCACTTATATTTGAAGCTAAGAAATTAAACTACGCAATACCCAGAACAAGTAAGTATAAATATTGAACCACATGATGTTAGAATATTGAATCACATTTTAGCTTCCTATACACTTCTCCCATGTAGTATGATGTTACAATGTATAAAATCAAGTGCTACTTCACCAACAGGATACAAGTTAAGCCTCACAACGATTGTTGGGTTTGGATGAAATTGTTAAGCCTACAACACCAAAAATAACCAACAGGATATATATCTATCACTTGGCAGTCATTGGCAAAGTGATTGAAATGGAGATTGTTAGATTTTTGCTATAAAATCCTATTTATCTATTTATTTTATTTATGTTGGACATTTATTTATTAATTAAAGTACATCATTCATCATTCATTAAATGGTCATTTAGTTTGTTTATATAAATTTTTGTATTATATTTTGTTTATAAATTAATATTGTACACAGAAGATATAAATCATATGTAATGTATAAATAAAGAAATAATGGATTATAACTTTGGATGATTTGGATATATTATCCTGTAGATTATAGTACTTTAAAAAAGATAATTTATCTTGATTATGGAAGTTGGATTTCTAATTAAAATATTAGTGTATTATCAGTGCGCATTAAACGGATCATGTGATAATATTTTATTTATAAAATATTTTCACATAAATACTTATTTGTGAAATTTCTTAATTTTAAAATAATTATGGACTTAATATTGTTATATATATATATATATTAATTTGATGTTCCAATGAATGAGATTACATTGTGTTAATTAATACATCGGAATTTCGATTAATATTAGGAACATTATTATTGTCAAACCATCTATAAGTTTTTTCATAAGATAATTGATCATAAAATTTTGACAAAGTCTTTTAATATTTATTATTAAAAGGATTGATTTAATTGTTAAATCAATTTATGATCAAATAGAGATAAATTATGGACTTAAGAAATTAGTTTAAATGTATCGGGATTATATTAATTGATTCTGAAATATGTATGTATATCTATAGAGGAAATATTACAGTTTATTAGTAAATAGTTTATTTAATTAATTTCTGGACTGAAGTGTAATTATAATTATTTAGTGAAATTAATTATAATTAATATTTATTTTGAATATTTTTAGATAATAATATATCTAGATAAGTACTGAAGTCAAAAGAGAAATCCCTTAGGATACCGTTCCTAGCCTAATATGGACCAGATTTATAAGAGGGTAATGATCAATATATATATATCATTGATCAGAAACATATTTGGAACTTTCTAAAAGAAGAAAAAACCAAATTTCATATTCTCTCTTTCAGCCTAGGAAAAAACAAAGCTAGAGTTTTTCCCAGAAGTGTGCTTTTGGGGCCACACTCCAGGTTCAACATAAGGGCATAAGAGGGAAGATCTTGAGGATACTAGAGACTTAATAGATTTTCAAAACGTGTTAATTCAACCAAGCAATAAGTAATTTCGTACTCTAGATATATGGTATATATATTTGTTATTTCGCATAAAATCATATAGATGATCCTGATTTTATTATTTTTAAAAAAAACTATTTACTGAATATTTTTCTAACAATTGGCATCAGAGTCATCTTTATACTTTTATATGAATAACATAAATATATGTGTATAGGTGATTTACGAAATCTGCAACTTTAGGGTTTTAATCAAATAATTTGTCCGTTTATGTTATGGAATTAAATTAAGTATATGATCTATATGTAATCTGTTAGTTCCTAGAGGGCACACAATGGATCTAGAAGGGGGGTTGAATAGATCTTTTACTTTTTCAAAAACTCCTTTCTATTTTATTTTGTATTGCTAAGTAATTAGCATATGACAAACATAAAAATCATTTCAAGCACAGCGGAATAAGTTAAAGATTCCCTTCATAGATAACTTTGTTAACCATTGTTCTAGAGTTAGTTTATGTGTAAGTGGTTATTACATCCATAACAGTTATAGCAGTTATATATACATAATATAAATGACAGAATGTAAAAGACACAAGGGATTTTAAGTGGTTCAGAGACTCAAGCTCCTAATCCACTCTTCTGCTTCACTAGCAGGAATTACACTGAGGAAAGGGCAGCACCCTGAATCACTAAGATTCCTTCAAGGCCAGCAGCCTTGGCACTTCTCTAGTTCACTAAGAACTCTTCAAGCCCAGCAGGCTTGGAACTCCAGTTCACTAAGAACTCTTCAAGGCCATCAGCCTTGGAACTCTAGTTCTCTACGAACTCTTCAAGGCCAGCAACCTTAGAACTTCATTTAGTCCCTCCGGACAAGGACCCCTCAGGCCTGGGCTACTTCTTGTTGTTGTAGTTGTTGTTGGTGCTTTGCTGCTAAGATGACTTAAAGCTATATCATCTCTGGTACTTAGCATCTTGGCGTGGTCCTCTTTGCATTCTACATTGAGTCTGGACCACCTCTGGATAGACTACTAAGATGTTCATGAAGCTCAACATCTTTGTGTTCTTAGCAGTCTTCTTCTATAGTGCTGCTGATCTTCTTTCTGTTCTGCTCATCTTCATCTGATCTCAGCTGTGCACCATCACCACTTGGGTCTATTAAGACTTGTCATTGTTGATCAACTTCTTCTGGTCCTTAGCATTCCCAAAACCTTTCTCGAATGATATGCAGACATGATTCTGCATCTGTTCTCCTTCAACTTTTGGTTCTTCATGGTGATTCATAGAGTGGCTCTTCGGATCTTCTTTCTGCTCTGCCATTTTTCTGAATGCTATCTTCTTGGCCTTCTCGCCTCTCAGCTTAGCTGCCATTTTTAATGGCATTCTCATTGTTGTTGAGTGAAGCCTTAGTCTATTAAAGTTCTTCTTTAAATCTGTTTCACTTCTACTTTCGTAGTCTCACTGCCACTGAGACATGTTATTTTTAGCTCTATAGAACTCGTAGAATCAACAATATAGCATTCCAACAACTCAACAATTCAGCAACTCTTTCATCTTTGAAGCTTCAGCTATTAAATACCCTTCCATGATCTTCCCGTTGGAAAATAGCCATTGGAAGTTTTTTGAATTGCTTCGCAGATCTCGAGTTATTTGGTGCAGACTGCTGATTTGACGTAACAACTTCTTTTTGACTTTTCTGACACAGCAGTCTGCTATTTCACCTACCACATCAGAGATGTCATTTTTCCGCATCAGGCTGGTAGTCACCTTTATTTCTCTTTTCTGATTTCTTGATTTGAATCTACAGGAGTTGTCCTTCTGCATCGATTCTCTCAATCAGCAATGTTCGAATGTCAGACTTTATATTGAACCGTTGCCAATGCTTCAATACTCAGATGATCGAACTCTACGTTTCTGATGCAGATGTCCTTGGACTGAATCGTAGTTTGAATCGTAGTTTGCCTTGTTGAATGTTGCTCTTTGACTGGTTGAGACAACACTACGATTCTGAGAGTGTTCTTTTGATTTGCAATGTAGAACCTCTCTTCCTTCACTTGTGCAGTGCTTCAACACTTCTGTTTACCTTGACTTGTATTAGGAACTGATAATTTGTCTGATTGCTCTGGCCTTTCTGAATTGCAAGACACATCAAATTTGTGGCATACTCAGCTCTCTTTCTCCTTGTGATCTCTCGTTCACATATCATCAATGGTCTGACCCATGCTTAATCACTTTAGTCTTGTTCTTCATTGGTTGGCCAGTATCTCAGTGTAAACTGCATCAGTTCCTTCTTCATTTGGCAATATTACTACGATCATGGTTACTCCCAAGATCATTGTCTTCTGTTCTCTTGACAGACACTGCACTTGCTGACTTTCTTTAGTCAGTCACATCATCTGAAGTCTTCTTAGGATTTGCTTGTGGAAGACTTCTCCTGAATGGCTTCACTTCTCAAACAGGACGTTGATTGAGTTGGCGCTTAGATCTTCTGATTGCATGCAGACCATTCGTTGAGTGCTCTCTAGCTTCCTTCAAGTAGATTGCATCTTTACAGTTCAGACCAGAGGCTACATCTTTGGATTCTTTGGGAGTGCTCATCTGTTGAGAATCGTGTTAACACTACGATTCTTCCTTGACGTTGTGAGCATTTCGTTGAGGCCTTAGTTCTGCAGACTACGATCTTGCTTTGGTTCTGCAGACACTATGACTCCGAGATCAGATCAACTAACAGACTACGATTTCTGCCTTAACACTTGTTGTCCTTGTCTGATCTAGCTCGACTACGATTTTTGCCTCTGATATGATCAGTAGACTCCACTACTTCAAATGTGGCCTACGATTCTTGACTTAGCTTTGGCAGGCGCTCAGTCGGCTCTTAGACAGGCTGTCTCTACGATTCTGAACATAACTTCCTTAGTAGACTACGGCTCTGAGAAAGTTCTTCTCGACACACTACGATCCTGCCTCGTCTCTCCTGGCAGACTACGAACTCCTAGATCTACTATTATTGCAGACTGCGATTCTGCCTTGATAGTTCTCGAGTCTTCCTTGTCTCTCCTGGCAGACTACGAAAGCTGGTGCAGTGCTCGACGATCAAACAGGCCTATCTATTACATAATTTAAGATCAACCTAACAAGTTTGATCTTTCTCTATTTAGTCCTTGTACATCATTTCTTTTTAAGGACTTCACAAAGTTATTTTGTTTATGTAGGATCAACCTAACATATTTGATCAATTCATTCTAAGTCCTTGTACATATATTCCTATTATCTATCAAAAAACTTTACAACTTTCATCAATGCAAGCATACTTGCATATTCATTCATTGAGATCATAATCAAATCTTATATAAATAAGAATACCATTCTCATGAATATTCCTAACATAATCCAATGGGTTAATAATAAGTAAGGTGTTGAAAAAGATAGACATGGAGTTTTTCAGAATCTAAGATGGACATGGAGTCATGGAGTATACAACATTCGAGTTCAACATGGATGTTTCAGGAGACTCCTAATGGATCCAGGATTGTTATTAGTTATGAGAGTATATTGTTTGTAGTTATATTGCTATGTGATGCTTGGTGATGTGATTGTCTGTTTGTTATTAAAATCTAGATTAAAGTAGCAGAATTGAATTTTAGTTAATTCGAAAATTTTAGCATATAAAGCCAAAAAAATTTAAAATTATATTTGTACGAAAATTAAATAAAAAATATTTTCTGAAATTGTACGATATTTCTTTTAAAAAAACGGGGCTCCCGTCCCTAACCCAGATTTGGGCTGGATGTAAAAAAATTTGAATTATCTAATTTTCAATATTTATGTTATGTGAATTATTTTATTTGATGAGATGATATATGAATAAATAAATAAAAATAATAAAAATTCAAGTGGATGAGGGATACAATCTCATAGCCTCCATTATATATCTATAGTTATGACAACTAATATATTTTCTATAAAAAATATTAGTGATCAAGATAACAAGTATAGATACCCTCATGAGATATGAGTTTATTAAAATAATAGTATAAATATACGTTCCCTACGGAGATATATTTTGATATATAAATATTCTATGAACTCTAAAATAATGGTATAGAAATTAATAATTTTTTTTACGAAAAAGTTTTTTATTAATACTCTTGAAGGCTAAAATAAAATATAGGTATGTTATTTTATTTGATAAGAGTTAAGTAGAAAAAAAATAATGTTAATTTAAATTAATTGTCTTTCTCTATGGATGGACAATGTTCTTATTGCTCAAAATATAAATTTGTGATTACTGACCCTTGCTCTAAGGCACCCGCAACTAATGCTCCTCATGTTGATAAAGAAGCACATGAAAAATGGGTAAAGATTGATGAGATGGCTAAATGTTACAACTGGGACTCTTTATCCAATATTTTGCAGCATCAAAATATAGTTGTTCTAACTGCTAGGGCCATGATAAAATTTTTGCATGGTTTGTTTGGTGAGCATGCTCGTGTCGTAAGATAGTGTATTATGAAGTCTCTCATGGAAGAAAAAATGGTTAAGGGAACTCTAGTGGGTGACCATTGTCTCAAGTTTAATTATATATCGCTTTAGCGAAATGGAGGTCCTTAGAGCAAATGTTGATGTGGATACGTAGGTTGATATGTTGTTGTAGTTATTGTTTGATACTTTTAAAAATTTCAGCATTCACTAGTATATGAGGTAATTTCATTATACCTTCTATGAGTTAATGAAACAACTTCAATTGGCCCAAGGTATATTAGTACCTAAGCCAGTTGTCCATGTAGCTAAGGCTAAGACGACAAGAAAAAGAAACCAAACAAAAAGAAAAAGAATGTAAAGTTTATTAGCATTGGGGGAGTTGAAAAGAAACAGGGTCAAGGTGAGGTTAAGCCCAACAGGGTAAGTTTCAAATTTTACTAGTTGAATCATGTTTATTGGCGATTTCTACGGGATCTTGGTGCGTAAATTCTAGAGTCACTAATCATGTTTGTGTTACTTTTCAGGGGTTCTAGGAGACAAGAAGGCTAAGTGAAGGAAAAATTTATCTACATTTAGCATCGGTTGCAACCGTTGCAACAGTATCAGTAGAAATAGTTCATTTACAATTTTCTAGTGATATGGGTTTATATTTGAATAATGTACTTTACGTACCAAACGCTCTTGTTTATTTAAGTAAGGGTACTCTGTGATTTTTAATAATAAAGTTGTTATTAAGAAAAATTCTACTTTTGTTTGTGATGGTACATTATTGGATAATTTATATATTTGCACTCCTATTACAAGAACACTGCAAAATATTGAAATTGATAATAACATATCTAAGAAAAGAAAAGTTTCTTCAACAAATAAAATTTATTTATGACACTTACGTTTAGGTTATATTAATCTAAACATGATCCAAAAACTGGTAAATGATAACCTTTAAGTTTTCTTGAAGTTAGTTCTTATCTAGTTTGTAAATCATATATAGAAGGCAAAATGTCTAAAAGACATTTTTAAGCAAAAGGTGATAGAGTCATATAAAAGTTAGATTTGGTTTATACTGATGTATGTGATCCATTGACATTATTGAAAACTAAACAAGGTTATAAGTATTTTATCACATTTACTGATAATTACTCAAGATTTGATTATGTATACCTAATACATCATAAGTCTAAACCTTTTGAAAACTTCAAAGAGTTTCAGGCAAAAGTTGAAAAATAAACCCTTCGATCTGATCGATGTAGTGAATACCTTCTTACAGAATTCAAGGATTACATGTCTGAAAATGGAATATGATTGCAGTTGTCTGCACCTAGGACTCCTTAGCAAAATGGTGTAGCAGAAAGAAGAAACAAGAATATTTAGATATGGTTAGATCTATGATGAGTTATTCTACACTACCTATATCTTTTTAGGGATATACTTTATAATCGGCGTTGTACTTATTAAATATTGTTCCATCTAAATCAGTTCCAAAAACACCATTAGAATTATGGTCAGGCTGCAAACCAAGCTTGAAACACATTCCTATATAGGGTTGCCCTTCACATGTGCGAAAAGAGAAAATTAATTTAGATAAATTAGGAACAAGATCAGAAGTGTGTTTATTTGTAGGGTATCCAACAGAGATAAGGGGTGGACTATTTTATAGTCTAGAAAACTAGAAGGTATTTGTGAGTGCAAACGTAATTTTTCTGCAAGAGGATTATATGATGTAACACAAGTCAAGTAGTAGAATTGTCTTGTAGGAAATGTCTGAAGATCCTTCTCCGCAACCAGCACCAAAACTTGACAAATAAATAATTATACACCACAAGTCACAATACCAAAATCATCTAACTTAGGAGAACCTCGTCGTAGTGGGAGGACTTCTAGACTCACACAAAGACTTACTCTTTTGGGTGAGTTTACAAAAAAAAAAGTTTGATAGGAAGGTTTAAACCTATAAAGCTAAACTTATTAGAAATGATATAATAATAAAAAAAAGACATTGACTTCGAGGAAACTTTTTTGTCAATGACAAAGCTTAAATTCATTATAATTCTCTTATCTATTGATGCACATCTTGACTACGAGATATGACAAATAGATGTCAAGACATCTTTTCTTAATGACTCAACCAGATGGTTTAATGCTGAAGGCCAAGAAAGAATAATTTGTAAGCTACATAAATCTATTTATGGGCTTAAACAAGCATCGAGATCATGGAATGCAAAATTTGATCAAGTAATCCAATCACTTGGATTTGAACAAAATCCCGAAGAGTCATTTGTTTATAAAAGAAGTAAAGGTAAACTGGTGGTATTCTTGGTTTTATACGTAGATGACATCTTATTAATTGGAAATGGCATATAAATGTTATATCAAGTTAAAGTTTGGGTATTTAATCATTTTGACATGAAAGATTTCGGAAAAGTCAGATACATTCTTGGGATCCAAGTTATCCGAGATCATCAAAAAAGAATGTTGTGTCTTTCTCAAGCTACATATATAGATAAAATTCTAGTAAAGTATGATATGCAAGATTTTTAAAAAGAGACTATTTCCTTTTAGACATGGAGTTGCCTCTTTCTTTAATTCATTGTCATATGACAGAATCTGAGAAAGAGCGCATTGAAGTTGTTCCTTGTGCATCAGTTATAGGAAACTTAATATATGTTATGTTGTGTACTAGATCAGATATCTGTTATGCAGTGGGAATGGTTAACAGATATCAATCTAATCGAGGACCTGAGCATTGGTCAACAGTTAAATATATACTCAAATATCTTCGGAGAATGAGAGATTATATGCTTGTCTATCACAGTGATAATCTAGTTCCTATTGGATATTCTGATTCAGACTTTATGGGTGATAAAGATACCAGATAGTCAACTCCAAGATTGTGTTCACTTTAGGTGGTGGAGCTATTAGTTGGAGGAGTGAGCAAGGTTGTATTGTTGATTCCACTATGGAAGCCGATTATGTTGCAGCTTCAGAATCTTCCAAGAAAACTATTTGGTTTTTAAAAGTTTTTAATGGAACTTGGTGTAGTATCGTCAGTTGTTAGTCTCATGGTTATACGTTTTGATAATATTAAGGCAGTGTCACAATCTAAAGATCTCAGAGACTATAAGAAATCCAAGCACATTGAGAGTAAGTATCATATCATTCAAGAGTATGTCAACAAAAGCGTTCTGAAAGTATACGAGATTTCTGTAGTTGAAAATCTAACAGATCCATTTCACAAAAACATTACCTGCTAAAGTTTTTGAATCTTATTATGATGCAATTTGTATTAAATGCATGACAAATAGAATTTAATAGTCAGTGGAAGATTGTTGGATTTTTGTTATAAAAATCCTATTCATATATCTATTTATTTATATTGAACATTTATTTTTTAATTAAAGTACATCATTCATTAAATGATTATTTAGTTTGTTTATATAAATCTCCATATTATATATATTATGGTTTATGTGTATAAATAAATGTTATATACATAATATATAAATTATATGTAATATATAAATAAAGAAATAATGAATATAGCATAAAATGATTTGGAAATATTATTTTGTAGGTTATAATACTTTAACAGAGATGATTTATCTTGATCTTAGAAGTTGGACTTCTAATTAAAGTACTAGTGCATTTATGTTATGCATTAAACGGGTCATGTGATATATTTTATTTATAAAATATTTTTACATAAATACTAATTTGTGAAATTTCTTGATTTTGAAATAATAATGGACTTAATATTGTTATATATATATATATATATATATATATATACACACACACACACACACACACACACTAATTTGATGTTCCAATGAGTGAGATTACATTGTATTAATTAATACCTCGTATTGTCGATTAATATATTTAATTAATATTAGGAATATTGTTATTGTCAAAACATCTATAAGATTTTTATAAGATAATTTATCAATATCATAGAATCTTGGCCGAGTCTTTTAATATTTATTATTAAAATGATTGATTTAATTGTTAAATCAATTTATGATCAAATAGAGATAATTAAATTATGTACTTATGAAATTAGTTTAAATGTATCGGTATTATATTAATTGATTTTGAAATACTTATGTATATTTATAAAGAAAATATTTACAGTTTATTAGTAAAGAGTTTATTTAATTAATTTATGAACTGAAGTACATTAATATGTACAATTTATTAGGAAAAGGTTTGTTTAATTAATTAATATGTACATTAATTATTGTAGAAAAGAAAATAAAAATAAGAAACATCATCATTTAAAATCTGCCGGAGAGGTCTGATAAAGAAATAGGCCATACACAATTCGGCTTTTAATTAATTATCAATAATAATAATAATAATGAGAGGTTAATGTAGTAACTGAACGTGGAAGAGAATTAAGATGGAAAAGTTTCAAAGCTGCTGAATGAATAAATAACACCATCATTTTGACAATTATATCCGTCCGTTCGCCGCCTTAATTATTCTCTCAGACAAAAGCACTGAAATATCAAAATACAAGAACTCATCTCCTATACTATATATCATCAAAACAAACGATTGCAAATAAACAAATCGCTTAAAAGTTTGCCCGCCCGGTTTGACGGAGACTAAGTTTACGCCGGCCTTATTTTACAAACCTAATTCAACAAACCAAGGAAAGGGGCTGCCGGCCGGGCTGACCGAGTACCTTCGCTTAGTTTTTTCTTATAACAGAGTGAAAATAATTTTCTAATTATCAACACTTAATTTTTGAACACACAAAAAACGCAGCAGCTGCCCCGATTAGGAAAATAATATTAATTTTTAGTGTAAAATGCAGGAAGAAACTCACCTCAGGAATATGAGTTCAGTGTCGAAGGCGTGCCCGATTCTTCCGGTGGGCTCGGGAATTAGCCGGCGGCATCAAAGGCTCAGCAAACAAGTCGCTTCCTACACTAAATGTCCTCCGCGGATTCTTATACATTCTCCTGCCCTGAACTTCTCCACCATAATTACTAAAGTCCTAATATATATATATATAGAGAGAGAGAGATACAATTAGATCTATTATAGAATAAAATAGAAAAGTGTAAAAAATAAAAGAGTATCGGAGCCTGTAGAGGAGGAGGATCGGAAGAGTAGTGGAGATGTTAAAGACCAGCTGATTGAAACCATCGACAGTTGGATGATGATGAGATGTCAATGAAGTTATTGAATTAATATTAGGCACATTATTATTGTCAAAATATTTATAAAATTTTTCATTTATCATTGATCATAAACCAGATTTTTAATATTTATTATTAAAATAATTGATTTAATTATTATATCAATTTATGATCAAATAGATATAAAGTATGGATTTATGAAATTAGTTTAAATGTATCGAGATTATATTAATTGATTCTAAAATATTTATGTACATCTATAGAGGAAATATTTACATTTTATTAGTAAATGGTTTATTTAATTAATTCCGGAATTGAAGTGTAATTACAATTATTTTGTAGAGTTAATTGTAATTAATATTTATTTTGAATATTATTATTAGATAATAATATCTAGATAAGTATTGAAGTCAAAAGATGAATTTCTTAGAATCCCTCTCTTAATCTAATATGGACCAGATTCATACAGATGGTAAGAATGAATGTTATTATATATATCGTTGGTCAGAAACCTATTTGGAACTTTCAATTAGAAAAAAATATCAAATTTCGTACTCTCTTTCAGCCTAGGAAAAACATAGCTAGGTTTTTTTTTTTCTAGAAGGGTGTTTTGGAGGCCACACTCCAAGCATCATAAGATCATAGGAGGAAATATCTCGAGGATACTAGAAATTGTACAGATTTTCAAAACGTGTTAATCCAACCAAGCATTAGGTAACAAATTTGTACTTTAGATACATGATATATATATTTATTGTTTCGCATGAAACTAAAAAGATGATCCTGATTTTATTATTATTATTTTTTAAAACCTATTTTCTGAATATTTTTCCAACAATTGACATCAGAGTCATCTTTATGCTTTTATATGAATAACATGAATAAATGTGTATAGATGATTTTCGAAATCTGTTATTACAAGAACACTGCAAGCAAAAATTAGGTAACAAATTCGTACTCTAAATACATGGTATACATATTTATTGTTTCGCATAAAATCATAAAAATAATTCCCGTTTTATTGTTATTTTTTTATTTATAAAAAAACTATTTTCTGAATATTTTTTCTAACAGAAATACCCCAAGTCCTTGTAAATTATCATAAATTGCGAAGGAGACTCAACAATTAAGCAAGGTTGTTTATTTCATTCGATGATCAATGTCCACAGCTTTTACAAATGAACAACTTTTGTAGAAAATAAAATGAAAATAAAAAACATCGAATGGAGGAGCACATTTTTTGGGAAATTTAAAATGGCTAATTAATACTCTGCCGGAGAGGTCTTATAAAAAAAGAGGCCATACACAATTCCGCTTTTAATTAATTATCAATAATAATAATGACAGGTTAATAACTCATAATAATTACAACGAGGAAGAGAATTAAGATGGAAAACTTTCAAAGCTGCTTAATAAATAACACCATTATTTTGACAATGGCAAAACTAAGGATATCCCATTATAGTTGTCACTTTTTACTTATTAAACCACTAAATTTTAAAAATATACAATTAAGCTATTGTACTAATAAAATTTTTGAAATTGTACTACTTTATTAAAAAAATTGGATGGACGTTAATTTTTTTTTCCTACATGGTTGTGTAAACAAAAAATATAAAATCAAAAAACTAATTAACATGGAAAAATAAGACGTGAGAAGAAAAAAACAGAACATGACTGCCACATCAAATTTAAAAAGAAAACAAAAAACTGAATGTCCTAAAAAGGATATCATCCTCAACCGTTAATCGGGTAAAATTCAACCCGCATATCTTATAAACGGGTCAAAAGCTAATTTAAGACCCATTTTTTTTCTCTTCTCTCACTTTTCATCTATTTGTTACTATTTTATTTAATTTAATGTGGCAAACGGATAAATTAAAATTTTAGTAGTGTAATAAGTAAAATGTGTAAAGTATCGTGGGCAAATCATTAGTTTTGACTTTTGACAATTGTATCTGTTTGCCTTGTACCAAGTACATCATTCTCTGAGAAGACGATCAAATATCGAACATGTTGAAGTTAGTTTCATAAAATTTTAATTTTGCTCAAAAATTTGTGATTTTTTGGATATCAAATGTGAAAGAAAGAAATGACGGTAGTTCAAAAGATATATTAATTGGAAGTAATTTTCATATTCTATATGGACATTTAAGTCAATTTCTCATTCAGCTGTTTTGCTTACCGATCCAACTAGAATTTCAATTCAGATAAATTCAAAACTTTATTGATGCAAAACAAGCAGACTTAAGAACTGATCGATTCAAGTGTAAGGTCATTCAAATCCATTAAGATCAGGTCAACAAATAACCCCTTAGTTTTAGACCTAAGCATCATGATGTATGCAAGTCCAATTCTCTTGTCATATGTTGTACATCTTTCTATCATATATTTATTATTAGCTAATTAATATTTATTTATATATAATTTCAAGTACAATATATAGGATGAAACACAAACTGAAATAAGAAATGAGATTTGATTAGAGTCAAAAAATGAAAAAATGAATTACGTGTATAATTAGTAATATTTCAACCTTGTAGTCATATGACAATAGCAAAAAAAAAAAACACCTTGCATGCACTCGTCAATCCTAATATACCACTGAATCCACCGCCCCAACTAAGCTAACAACCTAAACAAAATACTATTAACTATTAATTTCCATGCATGCATGCCCTCTCACTCACCCCCATGTAATGTTGTCCCTTTCTCGTATAACATTAACCCATCAAAATTGGACAATTCTTCATATACCAATATTGCATGCCGTATTTTCCCCTTCTATATATATAAACCCCAGGCACTTGCAAAAGTGAACTTGCTCTTTTGGCGGTGGCGAGGCGGATGGGGCTGGGGGAGGAGAATGAGGAGCCGGCGGTGGAGATGGAGGATTTGGTGGGCTGTGGCGATATGTTGAGGAGTAGGACGGTGGTGAAGGTGATTGAGATATTGAATTTGGGACAGAAGGTTAGGTTTTTGGCGGCGGTGGCTCAGTTTCACTGCCGGATTAGGGAATGGGGCTTGCAGAAAGATGCTGGTGTTGCTGCCTCCGCTTAGGGCGTTATGCTTAATTTTGTTGCCGATTCAAATTTCACTTCATGGATCTTAATTTGTCGTTTTCGGTCTATTAATAATCGTAAGAAATTAAACTATATATATATATCGGTCCAGATCTTAAGCTCACCCAACTAAAAGCTCACCTAACTCATCCCCTTTAGCGACGAATTGGGCGACGGTTTGGTCCGTCGCTATATATACAACCGGCGTCTTAGCTTTTAGCGACGGACAACATATAGCGACAGATAACATATAGACGACGGTTGTATATATAGCGACGAACGAACCGTTGCTCGGTCCGTCGCTAAAGGGGGTGAGTTTGGGTGAGCTTTTAATAAGGTGAGCCTAAGATCCTTATCGTGTATATATATATATATATATATATATATATATATTCGTGTTTTTTAATTTATTGTCTTTTCTCTCCTCAGACTTCCTTCTTCAAAACTTTATAAAAATATATTTGATCTTCCATTGATATATTTGATTCAACAATATATCAAATTACATCATATTGATATATTTGATCCAATATTGATATATTCAAGCCAATTGATTTGATACATTTTCAATTGATCTGATACATTTTATTATCGTTTTGGTACATTTTCAATTGATCTGATACATTTTATTACCGTTTTGGTAGATTTTCAATTGATCTGATACATTTTATTACCGTTCTGATACATTTTCAATTGACCTGATACATTTTATTACTGTTCTGATACATTTTTAATTGATCTGATACATTTTATTACTGAATCGAAGTACAATTGTAATGGAGGAAAACAGTTAAACCTTTACTGAATCGAAGTCGAAATCAAGGTTTTGGTCTGAGTCGAAGTCGATTTGGACTGAAATAGGAGATGCCAAGTGTCGATTTGTTGGTGAATCGTGATTTGGATTGCAATAGGTGAAATAGATGCCGATTTGGTCTGAAGATCGATTTTGGATTTTGGAGAGAGAGAAATTTGGAGCTCGATTTGGTCTGAAGATCGATTTTGAGTTTTGGAGAGAGAAATTTGGAACTTGTTTTGTTTTGTTTTGAAGAGAGAAAGAAAATGTCGTGATTTTTAAATTGGAGCCAAAACCGGAAGCATTATATAGGTAGTGCTAAGGAATAATGCTACTTAAGCGTAGTGTTCCTGATCCAGACCGTATATATATATATATATATATATATATATATATATATATATATATATATATATATATATAGCTAAAAAGAAAATAGGGGATGTGAGCAAGTTAAATAATGAGCAAGTGTTTTTTTTCTTCACTTTTGTTTAGTTTTTTCTTCGTTTTTTTAATCGTAAATAAGGCATGTTAAGACGGGTATGTTTCTCTTTTATTGATGGATTTTGTTCGTCATTTTCAAATGGAATATGATAAATTACTTGATATAGTTTAATTAATTTATGGTGCTGATTTTGCACATTTTAAAGTTATAATCGCACACTTAAATATGTTAAAGAGATTATGTTAACCTTAATATAGTTAAAATTAATTAATCGTTTATCTTCACTTGAGTCATGTTTGTTTACAAAAAAACTTGTTTGAGATTGAACATTGGAGTGATTTTTCTCAATTTAATACTATTTCAGACTATTTAATCTTTTGACGAAGAGGCTATGTCCCTATCTTCCAAATTATACAATTAATATTGACTTTTTAAAAATTAATTTTAATCCTTTCAAATTTAAAATTGACATAACTCATTAAAATTTTAAAATAATAAATCTTATAAATAATATTACTTTTTAGATAATTTATTATAATTATAATTATATTAACATAAATTAATTAAATTTGCGTTAATTTTAAATTTAAAAATATTTCAAATTGGGGTTTGAAAAGTCAACACTGTCTTATAAGTTAGAACCAAAAGAGTATTTTTAAATACACTACAAATATTTTTAATAGACTGATATTCAAATGCACTTTTAATATGTCATGAAATCATAGCCGCCCGATTTAAGGGTATGTTAAAAGAAGTCGGACAACTTTATACACAAAGGTACATTAATATTCTGGGAATTGGCAACAGCACCACTGTATAAAAATCCACATCATAAGTACTGTTGTAATTAAGTTTAGATCAAAAATTTAAAGAAAAAAGAAATAAAATCTAAAATTAATTTGTAGGGTTGTTTTATAACCATTTAACTTTTATAAGTTTTTGATAAGCTTGTAAAATGAACAAACAGTTTAGGCTCTGTTAACGCCAAGATTTCGTCACGCGCCTCAATCACCAAAAGCGCATCTAATTCTGCATAGTAAACACGTCAGCACCGGATCTCGACGGCTTGGGCCGCCGGGGATCGCTCCGGTGTGAGAATAAGTACAAGCCAAAAAAAGGATTAACAATAGAGGTTGTCTATTCTAGTGTGTGGAGAGTAAAATTTTTGTTTGTATATATGTCTTTACCTTATTTTTGTGTAGTGCTCTGTACTCATATATTATCTCACCACCTTGCATGTCACCTCCATGCTGATGTCATCAGATTTCATGCAGGCTTTATCAAACCCTTGATCCCCACTAAGTCAACATTATGTCAAGTTCTCATTAATGAAGGTGGCTTAAGACGGTTTGGCCTATCACTTCAATCAGCCGCTTGCTAATCCCACAGATTAGGGATAATCTTTAGTCCATAAGCTGCCACCTGTCCCCCACTACCAATTTCAGCCCAAGATTTATGTAAATTATTATTTAAATAATAACCTCCTACTCCAAGGATTAAAAAGAGTATAACCCGGCCGGTCTAAATAGTTCTGACCCGACCGGCCTAAAAGGTTACGGCCCAACATTGCCCCCCAGTCTTTTATCAAACAGTAGGTTTGGTGAAAGAGTATAATAAACTGGCCCAAATATCAAAGAAATGTAAACAAACTCAGCAAAGCCTACTTAATAAAAAGCCCATCACCGGATACAGACTTCCCCAAATTCAAAAGCAAATGGTGGCTTCCTCAATTCCAAGAACAGACGCCAACCCTTCCCATCATTATCTTCATTAAATGTTCAGCCCTTGGATTTTGTGAATCACCGAAAAGACAACTCTATAAAACTTTAAACTCTTCAGTTTGGACAACTTTACCTGTTCATTTGAAATTCAAGGTATTCTAGCTTTCTTCTTCCTCCGGCTTTCTCTTCTCAAATCGTCATCAATGGCTGCCCAGAACCTCGATAACTTCATTCTCCCTACTGAATCCCACTCAGCCTCTGTTCCGGCTGTTCAAAACCCTACCCAGACCGTTCCATCCGTAAAACCCAAATCAAAACCCTCATCCAGTAAGAATCCCCCCACCGATGCTTCTAAGGACACTCCTCCGGAGCCTCCCTTCGATTTCACCGATAGAAAATAATTCGTCCATGTCAATACCCCTTCCTCGATTGTCGACGCGAATATTCTAGCCATCCGAGAACAATACGAAATTCCACCCAACTACCAACTGCGAGCCCCTACTCCAACTGATCGTATGTACCATCGTTCTGAAGGCTATGTTGTTATGCCCCTCACTCTTCTTGAGAAAGGACTCCGCTTCCCTCTTCACAATTTCGTCATAACCATGCTGGGATTTTTGGGGGTTGGGTTGGCTCAACTAGTCCCCAATTCGTACATTTACATTCTTGCGTTTATAGCCTGGTGTTTTGAATAGAGTATCCCTCCATCCATCGATTTTTTCTTTTCCCTCTTCGTAGTCGGCCAGTCCCGTGAAAAAGGCTTCAAGGGGCTGAGCAAACCGTCTAATGTTAAGATCGAGAGACGATCCTTGATAGACACCCCCTCAAGCAACCTAGGGTGACACAAGAAGTGGTTTTTTATCAACGGGCCTGATATTTCTTCTGTCCCTGACTGGACCACTACCCCTATTCTTTCTCCAGACTTCGGTGACATCACACTAGAACGGGGGACCGAAATGGTGAAGCTGTTGAATAAGCTTCCCCTGAAGGAATGGAGTTTCGGACTCCTCAGCAAACAAGCTTGGTTGTATGACCATAAGTGTAAGTTCCGAACCACCCTTTGTGCAATTTTTTCAAATTTCCTTCAATGATAGTTCTGAAGTATTACTTTATGTCTCTTGCAATATCTCTGATTAAGCCCACTTGTATTGACCAAATGGATTTGGAGAAATTCCTCACCGCCAAATCAGCTCCAGCTTTTTTCGAAGCTCAAGATCCTGAAGAGCAGGGTGACGAAGCACAAACTTCCGAGCCTCTTCGTACCGAACTCCCAACTGCTGATTCAATTCCCACCGATGGGCCAAGTCGACCTCATAAGAAGAAACATGCTGCCAAGAAACCCAAACGGGTGCCCGTCCCTACTCTTACCGAGAGTCTCTTAGACATGCCCATCGAAGAACGAGCCAAAATCCTCCATACCAAAAAACGGAAGGCCAAGGTGAAAATCATCCCCCTCACCGAGGAAGAGTTGAGAATACCCCATTCTAAAGGTAACCCAGCTCCTTCCAATTCTAATGAAGTTGATGAATTCGAGGTTGAACCTAGTTCTCCTCTTGTTCGAAAGAAAAAACACACTTCTGATGGCCAATCCCTCCCACCAGTTGACCCTCCAACAACCTCCGATCCTCCTCTATCATCTTTCTTCGGTCCCCCACCCGAAGGAGTACGTTCACCCTCTCTATGGCCAGACCAAAGAGAGGACTTTCCTTTTTATCTCTACAACTCTTTCGTCCTAGACACAGACAACCACCAATTTAGCAACAGTTCTGCTTCTGATCTGCTCGAAGAGGGCATGGTTAACCAAGCTAGGGTAAGTAAATTATTTTTTGCCCACCTTAATTCATGAATATTTTCTCGAAATTTCTTCTAACTATGAATAACTGCAGGCAAATGGAGTCTTTGGGCGTCTTTATCAGAAGTACGAGGAAGTTAAGGCTGACGAGGAGGCTGACCGAAGAGAGAATGTCATCTTGAAGTCTGCTTTGGCGAAGGAGAGAAGCGAACATGAAAATATCCGCTTCAACTGCAAAGGCCTCCAAAACTATCTTGTCAGACTGAAGGAACAACTGGCCACATCTGAAGCTTTGCAACAAACAACCCTCCAACAAAACCAAGAACTGCAACGAGCCAACGAACAACTGACCCAGAACAACAAAAGCCTGACCAAAGCGGTTACCGAAGCCAAGATCTCTGAAGAACGACACCTTGACCTTCGGGGCAAGGTCGAAAAAGAGCTTCGTGACCTCTAGCTGGCTGGCCCCCCACTTACTGAAGAGCTTCTAAAAGAAATCCAAATGGCATACTGCAAATCTCCCGAGCTAACAAACGAGATAGTTCAGATGTATGCCGAGGGCTATGAATAGGCCCGAAGCAAAGGCAAAGCAAAACTAGCTGCTGCCTCTCTAAACCCATTACTTCTTGATTCTTCTGATGACGAAGACGAAGAGTAATGGCGAAAACAACCTATATTTTACTTATTTTATGAACTTGTAAATTTTTTGCAATATTGTAACCTCCGTTTATGTAATGAAATATATATTTTGTTCCTTATTACTTCTTTCCAATTTAAACTATACTGTTATTTAAACAATGTATAATCTAAACTTAACACTTCAAGTAAAATCAAGTAATAATGTAAAACAAGACTTACTCATTACCGAAGAATGATGTAAACCACCGTTAGAATGAACAAATCACCGAACTCTCAATGAGAATAGTTGTTCCGAAAAATTTATAACATCATTTACCCTTATGACTGGCAACCTCGTTCTCTCCGAGAGTCAAACGGGTTTAACCCAAAGATATTCCACTTCGCTACGAGGAATCGAAGAGATCCATACTTATAACAATTTGGTAACCTTGTTCTCTCCGAGAGCCGAACGGGTTCGACCAATAAATATTTCGCTTCGCTACGAGGAGACGAAGGAATCTAACCTTGTTCCCAGCTGGCAACCTCGTTCCCTCCGAGAGCCGAACAGGTTTAACCCAAAGATATTCCTCTTCGCTACGAGGAGTCGAAGGGATCCATCCTTATAACAATTTGGTAACCTCGTTCTCTTCGAGAGCCGAACGGGTTCGACCAATCAATATTTCGCTTCGCTACAAGGAGACGAAGGAATCCAACCTTGTTCCAAGCTGGCAACCTCGTTCTCTCCGAGATCCGAATAGGTTTAACCCAAAGATATTCCTCTTCGCTACGAGGAGTCGAAGGGATCCATCCTTATAACAATTTGGTAACCTCGTTCTCTCCGAGAGCCGAACGAATTCGACCAATCAATATTTCGCTTCGCTACGAGGAGACGAAGGAATCCAACCTTGTTCCCAGCTGGCAACCTCGTTCTCTCTGAGAGCCGAACAGGTTTAACCCAAAGGTATTCCTCTTCGCTACGAGGAGTCGAAGAGATCCATCCTTATAACAATTTGGTAACCTCATTCTCTCCGAGAGCCGAACGGGTTCGACCAATCAATATTTCGCTTCGCTACGAGGAGACGAAGGAATCCGACCTTGTTCCCAGCTGGCAACCTCGTTCTCTCCGAGAGCCGAACAGGTTTAACCCAAAGATATTCCTCTTCGCTACGAGGAGTCGAAGGGATCCATCCTTATAACTGTTTGGTAACCTCGTTCTCTCTGAGAGCCGAACGGGTTCGACCAATCAATATTTCTCTTGGCTATAAGGAGACGAAGGAATCCGACCTTGTTCCCAGTTGGCAACCTCGTTCTCTCCGAGAGCCAAATAGGTTTAACCCAAAGATATTTCTCTTAGCTACGAGGAGTCGAAGGGATCCATCCTTATAACTGTTTGGTAACCTCGTTCTCTCCGAGAGCCGAACGGGTTCGACCAATCAATATTTTGCTTCGCTACGAGGAGACGAAGGAATCCGACCTTGTTCCCAGCAAGCAACTTCGTTCTCTCCGAGAGCCGAACAGGTTTAACCCAAAGATATTCCTCTTCGCTACGAGGAGTCGAAGGGATCCATCCTTATAACTGTTTGCTAAATTGGGACCACCGATTCCCCATAAAAACCCAGTTCACCCTCTGGGCCCTACTCATCATCTTAAGGATGAGCGGACTACTGAACCTCCGAACAACCAATAGATAAAATAGTATTGAAGAAATGAGCTATTTTTATTGATAACCGATGGCATAATTACAGACTTCTGTACTCTGATATTCAACTCTACTGAAAATATTTACGAAGCCTTCCAGCATGCCAAGTATTCTTTATCTCAGACCCATCTAATGCTTGTAATCGATAAGTCCCTGGCTTCGGCACGTCGACAACCTCATACGGACCTTCCCAATTTGGTATTAGTTTTCCCATATTCTGAGGTGCAGAAGCTTTTACCTCCCGAAGAACAAAATCTCCAACTTCAAACCTTTGAACTTTTACCCCTTTATTATAATGCTTAGCAACACGACGTTGATATGCCGCTAATTTTACTAAGGCTGCTTCCCTGGCCTCTTCAAGTAAATCCAGATTGACCTTAAGTCCCTCATCATTATACACTTCCTCGAATTGACTGACCCGAAGACTTGTAGAACCAATTTCCACAGGAACTAATGCATCTGAGCCATAAGCCAGTCTAAAAGGTGAATCTCCCGTTGTAGTCCTCGTTGTAGTTCAGTAAGCCCATAGCACATCAAGTAATTCTTCAGGCCATCTTCCTTTGGCGTCATCCAACCTTTTCTTGATCCCATTCAGAAGTATTCTGTTAGTTACCTCTACTTGCCCATTAGACTGTGGATGAGCAACCGAAGTCTTCCGATGTTGAATTCCCAACTCCTTCAGAAATGCTTCAAACTTCGATCCCACAAACTGGCGACCATTGTCTGAAACTACTGCCATAGGAATACCAAAACGGAACACTACCGACTCCTTCAGAAACTTTAAGCATTCCTGCTCCGTAATCAGCCGAAGTGGTTTTGCCTCTACCCACTTAGTCATATAATCAATTGCCACTATAACAAAACTGACCTGACCTTTCGCTTTCGACAATGGACCTAGTATATCCACCCCCCAGACAGCAAAAGGTATAAGAGATAAAATCGAGTATAGCTCTTCTAGTGGCTGATGTGGGATCGGACTATTCAACTGGCATTTCGGACATTTCTTCACATAATCGGTAACTTCCTTAAAAATTGTAGGCCAATAATATCCTTGACGAAGCACTTTATACTCCAACGACTTCGCAGCCATGTGATCACCGCAAATTCCTTCATGAACCTCCCGAAGGGCATACTCAGCCTCAGAGGGAACCAAACACTTCAGCAAAGGAGAAGAATAAGCCCTTCGATAAAGATCTCCATCAATAAGCACAAAGTTTGCGCTTTTATACTTCACTTTCTTTGCTAACATCTGATCCAAAAGTAGTATGCCATCTGTCAGATAGTTTATATACGGTGTCATCTAGCAATTAGATCGCTCGATGCACATTACTTCCTCGTGCTGAATGCTAGGTTGCTTTAAAAGCCCCAAGAAAACTGACCCATCAAACACACTTGATTCAGTTGTAGCCAATTTTGACAAAGCATCGAAATTCGAATTATCAGTTCGGCCAACCCCTTGAAACTCGTAAAAGTCAAAGTACTGAAGCCGATCTTTTAACTCTGCAAGATACTTAACCATCTTCGAGCCCCGAGCTTCATATTCCCCCAAAACTTGTTTGATGACAAGCTGAGAATCACTGTAGATGATCAGCTTCTGTACCTCCAAGCTCTTTGCCAATCTCAACCCAGCTAACACTGCTTCATACTCAGCTTCGTTATTTGTTGCCCTGAACCCAAATCTGATAGCCTGCTGTACTTTGAATCCCTCCGGACTCTTTAAAATGACCCCAGCACCACTGATGTCCGAAGTAGAAGACCCATCAGCATATAACGTCCAAGGACTGTGCGACTGCTGAACTGTTGCTACCGTTTTTGTAGATCTCTCAGCTTCGTTCAAACTCTCATCGGCTTCGGAGAACGAGCATTCAACCACTAAATCGGCCAAGGCTTGACCCTTAATAGCTGTCCGAGAATGATACTCTATAAAGAATTGGGATAACTCCATCGTCCATGCAGCAAGTCTTTTCGAAACCTCTAGCTTTCCCAACACCTTCTTCAGTGGTTGATCCGTGTATACCACTATTACCCGACCTTGGAAATATTGCCGAAGCTTTCGGCTAGCTACTATCAAAGCGAAGGAAAACTTCTCAAGGCTTAGATACCTTGTTTTTGCATCCCTAAGGGCATGGTTTACATAGTAAATCGGGTGCTGCTTACCCCCAACTTCTCGCACCAGAACCGCTTCTACTGCTAATGAACTTGCAGCCAAATATAAATATAAAGGTTCAGCAGGAACTGGCTTCACCAACAAAGGCGCCGAAGACAAATACTTCTTTATCTAAGCATCTTCACACTCCGAAGTCCACTGAAATGTCTTTGTATTCTTCGGCCCTTTCAACGTGTCAAAGAACGGCAAACATCTTTCTGCCGACTGAGACATGAACCTTCACAGCGCTGCTATCCGACCTGTCAGACACTGAACATCTTTATAGGATTGTGGAGTCTTCATATCTAAGATAGTTTGAATCTTCTCTGGGTTTGCTTCGATACCTCTTTTGCTAACCAGATAACCCAGAAATTTGCCTGCTCCAAGTCCGAAGGTGCAATTAGTCGGATTCAGCTTCAAATCATAATGTCGAACCGTTTGGAAGCACTCCTCTAGATCGTCCAGATGACCACGAACCGACATGTTCTTCACTATCATATCATCGACATAGACCTCCATATTCTTCCATAGCTGCTTTGTGAAGACGTGGTTCATCATCTTTTGATATGTAGCTCCCGCGTTTATCAAACCGAACGTCATCTTTTTGTAGGCGTATACCGACCGATGAGTAATAAAAACTATTTTCGGGATATCCTCCTTACACATAGAAATCTGATGATATCCCGAAAAAGCATCCATGAAGCTAAGTAAGGCATACCCCGAAGTTGCATCAATGAGCTAATCGATGTGAGGCAAAGGATAGAAGTCCTTCGGGCACGCCTTATTCAGATCAGTATAATCTATGCAAACTCGCCACTTTCCTTTCTGCTTCTGCACCAGAACTACATTGGCCATCCACTCCGGATAATCAATCTCAAAGATAAAATCCGCAGCCAGCAACTTTGCAATTTCTTCGTCAATTATCTTCTGTCTTTCTGGCGCAAAGATCCTCCTCTTCTGTCAAACGGGATTTTTTGCTGGATCCACGTGCAGTTTGTGTTCGGCCACCTTCCGGCTTACCCCCGGCATATCACTAGGAACCCAAGCAAAGATATCAGCATAATATCGAATCAGCTCCGTCAAATTTGTCCGAAAAGGCTCTGGCAACCCCGAACCGATTTTCACAGTCTTTTTCTTCTTCCCTGATATTAGTTCAATTTCTTCGGTCTCCTCTGCCAGCATAACCAATGATTTCGTGCTGCTCTCAGTAAATGGCTCAATCTCGATAGCCATTGTCTGATTCTGCCTCCTAACCCCCATAACCGAAGTGATTAAAGCATTCCGATAACACCTTCTTGCCAAGTCCAGATCTCCTGCAACTTCGCCAACTCCATGTGGCGTCGGAAACTTAATCTTGAAATGGGGAATGGATGTAACTGCCTGAAGAGCTGTCAAAGTAGGTCTCCCTAGAATAACATTATATGCAGAATCCACATGTACAACATAAAATTTACACATAATTTGAACCTGTTGAGGAGCCGTTCCGAAGATAACTGGTAGCTCGATAGTCTCTGCCACTTTAACAGGGTCGTTGCTGAAGCCATACAAAGGAGCCTCCTGCCCAATTTCCATCTTTTGACCATCCAAAGGCATCCTATGGTATGCATGTGTGTACAGAAAATCTACAGAAGACCCATTGTCTATCATCATTCTCTTCATGTCCACCGAACCTACTTGTGCCGTAATCACCAGAGCTCCTTCGTGCAGTTCAATTGGTTCTGAAAGGAAATCATCATCTGTAAAGGAGATGACCAATCCTGGATATGCCCTCTCAGCCTTCAAAGACTTACCCGTCACAGCCATCACCGAATCCAGATAACTTCGACGCTTCTTCCCGGCAGCTTTACCAAAGTTTCCCCCGGTAATCACATCTACCACATGTCTTGCCTGTTGATTCTGAATTGGTTGCACTGGCTGGTTAACTTGAACTGGTTCCCTATTCCTCGGATGCCCCTTTTGCTGTTCTCGTCCTGCCACGTACTAAACCAAGACTCCACTTTGCTTTCTTTTCAATGAACTCCTTCAGATTCCAACAAGAATTAGTGTCATGCCCAACCGCCTGGTGGTAATCACAATACTTAGCAGGATCTCCGGATCCTGACCTAGGATTATTTCAAGGTTGATCGAAGTATAGCTGATTCTTTATTTGTTCCAAAATGGTAGCCCGATTTGTGTTGAGCTGAGTATATACCTTATTCACCTTCTGGTTTGGGACAGGCGGACGATCTCCTCTTGGAACCCAATTGTTGTTATACCTCCTCTGGTTACCGTCAAATCGATCATTGTTGCCACCATTCTTCTAATGACTGCCATCGGATTTCTCCTTATCTTTGTCCTTCGACTTCTCCGTAGAACCACGCTTCAGGCTGTTCATTGCCTCTTCAACCACTATGAACCCTTCCGCCTTTTCAAATGCTTCGACTAAGCTCTTTGGATGATTGAACATCAGCTTTTTTACCAATTTCTCAGACTTCACCAGGTCTAAGCCGTTCTAAAATAACCCCACAACCTGAAGATCGTTGAGATCTGACACTTGCCCCACCACTTCTTTGAACCTCTTTACATACTGGCCCAGAGTTTCGTTAGAATACTTCCTTACTTGTGCTAGTGATCCTGTGGGCTTTCCCCTTCTCTTGTTGCTCCCAAACCGAGAACGAAACTTGTCACACAAATCAGCCCAAGATGAAATTGAGTCCGAAGCCAAAGTCCCCATCCACTGCCTTGCATCTTTTCTCAACATCATCCCAAAGGTCTGACACTTAGCCGCATCCGAATAGTCATAATAATCCATCAACCTATCAAACGATTGGCTGTGGTTGTAAGGATCCCCTGAGCCATCGTAACTTTCCATATGGGGCAACTTCTTAGAAGGATCTGCCTTCTCCCGAAGGATTTTCGAGGAAAAAGGAGACGCCTTCATCCCCGAACTCTCCTTCCCTTGCCGGACTTCAGCCAGTTGCTTTCAAAGCTCCTTCAACTCCTCGGTTAAGAGTTCAACTCCTCCTGGCTTCGGGTTTAGCTTTGGCGAAACTTCTTTCTTCGGAGAGCACTTCTTCCTTGAGGAACTCCTCTTTTTCTGGTCAGTTTGGTCGAAACGAGAATCCACAGGGCGGTGCGCCCTCCTCGGACTTCTCGAAGAACGACCACTTGAACTGCTTCGGCCACTATCCTCTTCACTATACTGAGAATAACATTCAATGCGAGGTACCTTCTTAGAAGCTTCGGGAGAGCATCCTCTTGATCTGCTTCGTCTTCTGTCATTACCGCCATCCTGAGAAACCTCATGGCGAGATGCCCTCCTTGGATTTCGGGAATACGACGTCTTTCATCACTTTGAACAGGAGAACGGCTCCGAAGCCTATTTTCTGAACTCCTAGAATCTTCATCACCCCTTGTTTGCTTACCCAAAGTCCTACCCTATTCTTCGAGTTGAGTATAGCTGGATGCTCCACCTTCCAACTCAGCCACAAGAACCATCTGTTTAGCAATCTCCTCCCTTTGTTGCAAAAGTGCCTTCAAAGCCATGTCAGTTTCTTGTGCCATCTTTGCTAAAGTAGATGCCTTGTCCACCGGTCCTTCTCGGTACTGGGTTCTAGGCGGTGTGCCTTCTACCTTTTTCTGATATTTAACAGGTTTTTTACTGGTAGTAGCAAATAACTTCCTCTTAGTATCACCGTGATCTCTTGGATGAGACCTTCCCGGAACATCTTGTGACCCAAGCCTATCATGGATACTTTTTGAAGGACCCAACCTATCTTTCAAAGAAATCCTTTGTTGAGAAGAACTTGCGGCCGTAGGCTGCCCTTCAGCTGTAACTGTCCTACTTTTCACCATAACCTCCGGTGTAGGACGTCAAATAACTGTGACTGAAAATCAGAATCACTAGAAAAGCCCTCTTTCTAGCGCCAATGTTAACGCCAAGATTTCGCCATGCGCCTCAATCACCAAAAGCGCATCTAATCCTGCACAGTAAACACGTCAGCACCGGATCTCGACAGCTTGGGCCGCCGGGGATCGCTCCGGTGTGAGAATAAGTACAGGCCGGAAAAAGGATTAACAATGGAGGTTGTCTATTCTAGTGTCTGGAGAGTAAAATGCTTGTTTGTATATATATTTGTACCTTAATTTTTTGTAGTGCTCTGTACTCATATATTATCTCACCACCTTGCATGTCACCTCCCTGCTGATGTCATCAGATTTCATGCAGGCTTTATGAAACCCTTGATCCCGACTAAGTCAACATTATGTCAAGTCCTCATTAATGAAGGTGGCTTAAGACTGCCACAGATTAGGGATAATCTTTAGTCCATAAGTTGTCACCTGTCCCCCACTACCAACTTCAACCCAAGATTTATGTAAATTATCATTTAAATAATAACCTCTTACTCCAAGGATTAAAAAGGGTACAACACGGCCGGTCCAAATAGTTCTGACCCGACCGACCTAAAAGGTTACGGTCCAACAGGCTCGATTCGTACTCACTCGAGTAAAAGTTCGATTTGAGCTCGATTCGAAATATAAAGGAGTCAAATATGAACAAATTTTAAAGTTCGATAATTTATTCGAACATGCTCAAATTGCAATTTTCTATTGATACTCGAATCATAATTGTTCGAAAAGTTCAAACCGTTCGGGCTAGATTTCGAGATCGTGCTCGATTTGGTAGCTAAACGAGTTTCAATCAAACCTTATTTTTGACATTATTATTTTTTTTTTTGAAGGTTAGTCCTATAAATTTTAGGATTCTTTACACTACTATACAATATTTATAAAATATTTACAATATTAATGCATCCATAAAATATTTTCAAAAAGAGGGCAACAAAATCAGATCATTCAATCTCACATAAATAAGGAAACCTGAAATCAAGGAGAAGTAACCGCCATATACGGCAGTTAACAAATCTTTGGAATCTAACAACCAAAATAAATTCATAATTCAAATCAAAATGAGGGAAAAATAAAAAATTATATTCTCTCTCCTTAGAACCTGACTCATCCTGATCTTCATCTCCCTCACCGCCCATTCTCTTCATCTCCCTCACCGCCTCCTTTCTCCTCTCCTTCATCATCCTCCTCCACCGTGAATCTCCGAAAGCACCTGAGTTACATCGCCCTCGTCCTTTCTTGCGCCGCCGTTACATCGCCCTCTCCTCCCCTTCATCAATATCCTCCTCTGTCGCGAATCTCCGGAAGTACCTGAGTTACTGTTCTAAATTTTTTTTATGACTATTTGGTTACCCACAAAAACTAAAATGGTTACCTTTGTATGAAGGTTTGGCTACCAACTGCATCATATTCAAAATAAATTTATTTTTAAAATATTATTTATAAGTAACCAACAGCTACATAAATAGGAACTCTTACATGACATTTCGGATACCATCTGCACCTTCTGTTAAAAAAAATAAATTAATCATACATACATTACCATCACTATAAAATTGATCATACATACATTACCTTCTGTTCTTAAATTTTTATAATTAATTGGTAACCTAATAAAACTGAATTGGTTACCTTGGTATGAAAGTTTGGCTACCAACTGCACAATGAAAAAAAATGTACCGACAGCGACCATTGCAGAAACCAATAAAACTGTTCATAGTGGCACATGTTGAAGAAAATAAATCCAAGTAACACTTGGAAACTGTTCTTAAATTAATTGGTAACCTAATAAAACTGAATTGGTTACCTTTGTATGAAGGTTTGGATACCTAGAAGATTCTTTTTATGTCATGATTATTTAGTAGAATGACCTTGCCAGATGCTACCTCTATTGGAGTGCATAAATATTTTAAACTAGAAAGGTGAAGAAAAGATAAGATTAGAAGTATACCATGAATAAAGAAGAAAGAAGACTAAAGACTGAAGCTCTTCCGTACTTTGATTAGATTTTGAACTTGTCATCATGCCTAAATGCTAATGTCTTAGTTTGACTGTCATGGATTCAAACATAACCGTATGCAACCTAAGCCTCATATATGTATGGGTCAAACTATTCAATGAAGATCACCTCAGAAACTATACTCCATCAAATTGCTATAAATTTTCACTTCAACTTATTCCGGAGTAGAGTAAATGAGAAGAATATGCGGTGGGTTATGGCGGTGATGGTGGATAGGGTGGTGGTGTGGCTTGGTGGCCGTCGGGTTGTGGCAAAAGAAGCTGCTGCGTGGCAGTGTTGATGGGTTTGTTAACCATGTTAAGAAGTTTCAGAGGAGAGAGATTTGTTCAAAGCGTGACTGGAGCGATGCCCAAGAAAAGTTCAGGAATTGCTCTATTAAAGGGATACCAAATGCACTATTAAAGGGATATCAAATGAACTAATTTTATAAATAAACTAATAAAAATATATTAATTTTGTAAATATTTTCTAGATACACTTTTGTTGTAATTTTTTCTAAAAATGTACTAGAAAATGTAATTGTGCCTAAATTTTATTAGGAATGGGCGTCCTTGTTAACAAAAGAAAAAACATAATGTTGTGTTTGGTTGGTGAGAATGGAATGGAATGGGCCGGGAATGGAATGACCATTCCTTATGGAATGACTTAAAATATGTTTGGTTAGTCATTTGGAATGACCATTCCATTCTTCTATTTATTCCCTTTCTAAATTTGAAAGTTATTTTTCATTCCTGCCTAAATAGGTGGGTTTATCTCATTCTCAACCCCTCCCCCCTTCTCTTCTCTATCTATCATCATTTTTTTTATTTTTCACCCCAAACCCACCCCCCACCCCCACCCCCACCCCCCCACTCCCCCCACTCAAAAAATAAATAATATTTACTAATTATATATACACCCCCACCCTGCCCACCCCCCCACCCCCCACTCAAAAAAAAATTATTTACTGATTATATATACACCCCCACTCTGCCCACCTCGCACCCCTACCCACCCCACCCCCCACCCCCCCCCCCCCCCCCCCACCCCCCACCCACCCCACTCAAAAAAAATAATATTTACTAATTATATATACACCCCCTGCCCACTCCCACCCACACCCCATGTGACGCCCCCAGAATAGGTCCATTCAACCCAACCCATTCTGAGTAGCCAAATACATGGTACAGAATTCAAATACAAACTTTATATCATACGGTCGTGCAAAATACGACCACACAACTGTGAGTGTCAATACAACTATGTAGAAAATATTAAGATTCAAAATAAGTCCTCATTACAATTATTATCACACTATTTATCAGAAATAGTGAGGACTACTACTGCTCTAACTCGAACCATCACTCTGTCCCCCGACTAGTTTCCGCAACATTCTCATTTTCTGAAGAGGACAACAGATGAAAAGGGTGAGCTCAACTAGCTCAGTAAAGAATATTATGACTAAGATAATGAAAAATAAATTATCGTTAGTCTTCAACAAATCAGATAAAATATAATGGACAACCAACTTCAGATCAATATTCGCAGCAGAAATAACAGTTCATTAGAAGAATTAAGCAGAGAATAAAGTCTACTATCTTCTATGATTTAAAAGTCCATCATCAATATTTTATCCCTGTAACATCAATCAATATACATCTCGAATCAAATATTCATCTTTGCACTACAGGCCAAAGATATTCATTTGTATCATCAGTGGTCATGTTCATCTCAACACCTGTCATCTTTGCACTACAGGCCAAAGATATTCATCAGGTAATCATTCATCTTTTCTCTACAGGCCAAAGATATTCATCAAGTAATCATTCATCTTTGCTCTACAGGCCAAAGATATTCAGTTACATCACCTTTTAGGACTGAGAATGATGAAAAACATTTTAAAAAAAACGAATCCAGTGAGATAAAAGACAAAGACTAAGGATTCGTATTTTAGTATATCCAATTCAAAAATATCTCGTAATAATCAATTATGGAGCAAAATTCAAGAATAGAGCTCAAAACTTGGATACAATCAAAGATAGTAACCTTAACAAGTAATTTGGACAAATAGAAGAAAATTTAATTTTTTCGTGAATAGTGCCGTATACGTGAATAGTAACCTCGACGGAAAAAGTAAGAATTTCAACATAAAATCCATGACAATATTTCTGTATAATGATATTGAAAAGAATAACATCATTTACGAAAGAAAATAACATCCCTTACCTCAAAAAGATAGTACCTCTGATTGGAATATCGGATATAATATCGAAGAAAACTTGCACTGAATACTAATACTCAAAGTATAGAAATACTCACAAAAATACGCTCGATATTATAGAGAGAGAAAACTTCTGATTCTGGTGTGATTTTCAATTCTAACCTAAGCACCCTATTTATAGGAAAAGCTTAGGATGCCAAAGGAGACTAAATTAATAAAAAATAATAATTTAAATTTCCTCCGCCGCCGGCTGCTGCCCAAAATCAGATTTTCAACAAAAGTGGGGTCCACCCATTAAATAATATATATATTTTCCGAAACTTCAATAATTCATAACAAATAGCCCCTTTGTCAGAAAAATACAAATTCTATGTCCTTCCATAGGAAATTTAATTCTCTACAACTTTGCAGAAGGAAGTTTTTCCAAATTCCAAACATAAATTATCCGAAATTCAAAAACAGATGATTTCTCACACAAAAATATTGATAAAAACTCAGCAGCGCAAATTCCTTCACAAAATAAATATTTCCTTATCATATAAATCAATAATTAATTATTCACAAATAATATTATAGAACTACAATATTAACAACCAGGTCGTTCCCAGGACAGAGGGGGCCTTCCGATAAGGACATCTCCTTACTGGCGCGCAATTAAATAACCCCTCCTAAACAGAACTTCCTTAGACATTGTCAATAATGCTATCTAATAATATTATTCAAATAATATGAATTATTGAGTTGATAACGTGAAATACTGTGCAACGACAATTATTGAATCAATACTACAAAATATCAACTGTAGTCATTATTGAATCAATCATATAAAATGGCAATGTAGTAATTATTGAGTCAATAAAATATCAGTGCAGCAATTATTGAGTCAATAATATAAAATATCAACGTAGCAATTATTGAGTCAATAATATAAAATATTGAACAGTAATTACTGTAACAATAATTGAGTAATGGCTTCTCACGTAAGACTCAATAATTCGAAATACTGTGCAATACCGTGTGCTACTATGCAACACCGTGTATCACTGTATTTTAACCACCGGGTATTTCAACAGTACTAACGGTAACAACCACGCCGTTATTTTGTAAAAAGTTATTTCTGTCGCTTTCTCTATCCGACAGTTATTCCGTTGTGGGGGCCCACAAATAGCTGCGCCGTCGTACGAATATTCCCCGACAACAAGAATATTCCACGACCAAACGAATATTCCCCGACAACAGGAATATTTTATAACCACTTGCTCATTTTAAAAATATTTGCATATTTCACCCATAACTTTCATATTTATCAAATCAACACCTTACTATTTCGAAATAATATATAAAGAAAATTAAATCTTTATTCATAAAAGTTGGGGTCTTACAACCTCCCCTCCTTATGAAATTTCGTCCTCGAAATTGACGTACGTACCTGGTATGTCGAAAAGGTGAGGATACCTCGCTTTCATTTCCGTTTCCAACTCCCACGTCATTTCCTCAATTGCATGGTTTCTCCACAAAACTTTAACTTGAGGTATAATTTTCGAGCGTAGGACATGCTCCTTCCTATCCAAGATCTTGACAGGTACCTCCTCGTACGTTAAATCTTCACCTATCTCGTCTGGTTCTAACTCAATAATGCGGTTTGGATCCTTCACATATTTACGTAACACGGATATATGAAACACGTTATGAACACGATACATGCTTGGAGGTAAAGCGAGTCTATAGGCCACATTTCCTATTCGGTCAAGAATCTCGAATGGACCAATGAATCGTGGGTTGAGCTTTCCTCTCTTCCCAAACCTCGTAACTCCTTTCCACGGAGCAATACGTAACAATACATGGTCCCCAACGTTAAATTCCACGTCCTTTCGATGAAGATCCGCATAACTCTTTTGTCGATCTTGTGTTGTTTGTATACGTTGTCGGATTATTTGGATCTTTTCCGTAGTCATACGTACTAACTCCGGTCCCAACAATGTTGTTTCACCCACCTCGTTCCAACATACTGGAGAGCGACACTTTCTCCCATACAATGCCTCGAATGGAGCTACGCCTATACTTGCCTGATAACTATTGTTGTAGGAGAATTCCACCAATGGTAAGTACTTATCCTAACTCCCTTTGAAGTCTAGAACACAGAGTCTCAATAGATCTTCAAGAGTTTGAATAGTCCTTTCCGATTTTCCGTCTGTTTGAGGATGATAAGCCGAACTGAATCGTAAATCCGTACCCATAGCTTTCTGCAAACTGATCCAAAATCGTGAAATAAATCTGGGGTCACGATCCGAAACTATGGATACTGGCATGCCATGCAATCTCACAATCTCATTCACGTACATATGAGCAAGACGTTCAAGGAAATAAGTCTCTCGTATCGGCAAGAAATGAGCAGACTTAGTTAATCTATCAACAATAACCCAAATCGCATCTAGGCCTTGAGAAACCTTGGGAAGACCCGTAACGAAATCCATCGTAATGTGTTCCCACTTCCATTTCGGAATCTCCAGTGGTTGCAATGGACCCTTCGGCACTTGATGCTCCGCCTTTACACGTTAACAAGTTAAACATCTCGAGATGAACTCCGCGATCTCTCTCTTCATATTGCTCCACCAAAATGTATGTCGAAGATCACGATACATTTTAGTACTCCCAAGATGGATTGCAAATGGTGTGTTGTGTGCCTGCATCATGATTCTATACTTCAAGTCAGAATCATTAGGAACACAAAGTCTGGAGTTGACTCGAAGTATTCCATCTTCATCGATTCTTGCTTCTGAAATTGCACCTTCTTGCACCCTCTTCTTTATCTTCATCAGCTCCGCATCCGTAGCTTGAGCAGCTTTAACTTTATCAATCAAAGCTGGTTCTACGCGTATACTTGACATCATCGCACTCGTTCCCACATATGATCTTCTACTCAACGCGTCAGCTACCACGTTCGCTTTTCCAGGATGGTATTGGATAGTATGATCGTAATCTTTCAACAGCTCAAGCCAACGTCGTTGCCGCATGTTGAGTTCCTTCTGAGTGAAGAAATATTTAAGGCTCTTATGATCCGTATAAATCTCCACTTTCTCTCCGTACAAGTAATGTCTCCAGATCTTCAACGCGAAAACGACTGCTGCCAACTCTAGATCATGAGTAGGATAATTCCTCTCATATTCTTTGAGTTGTCGCGAGGCATAGGCTATGACTTTCCCATGTTGCATGAGAACACATCCTAACCCTTTGCTCGAAGCATCGCTGTAAATAACAAATCCATCCGAACCAGATGGTATTGTCAGAACAGGTGCCGAGATAAGTCTCCTCTTGAGCTCTTGGAAGCTCTTCTCGCATTCCTCTCTCCAAACGAATTTCGTATCTTTCCGAGTCAACTGAGTTAATGGAGTAGCGATTCGAGAAAATCCCTCTACGAATCTCCGATAATAACCAGCTAAGCCCAGAAAGCTTCGTACTTCGGTCATCGACTTAGGTTGCTCCCAGCTTTGTATTGCTTCAATCTTCGTCGGGTCCACAGATACTCCACGTTTTGATACCACGTGCCCAAGAAATGCTACTTCCTCAAGCCAGAACTCGCATTTCTTCAGCTTGGCATATAACTTGTTCTCACGAAGCTTTTGAAGTACCAACTTCAAGTGGTGCTCATGATCTTCACGGCTTTTAGAATAGATGAGAATGTCATCAATAAAGACAACAACGAATTGATCCAAATACTCCTTAAATACACGGTTCATCATATCCATGAAAGCAGCAGGAGCATTAGTCAATCCAAAAGACATGACTAAGAACTCATAATGCCCGTACCGTGTTCTAAAAGCAGTCTTTGGAATATCCTCAGTTTTAATCTTCAACTGATGATATCCAGAACGAAGATCGATCTTTGAAAAGAATTGCGCTCCTTGCAACTGGTCGAACAGGTCATCAATACGAGGTAACGGATACCTATTCTTGATGGTGACATGGTTCAACTCCCGATAGTCAATGCAAAGTCGCATACTCCCGTCTTTCTTCTTTACGAATAAAACAGGAGCACCCCAAGGAGACGTACTAGGACGAATAAAACCGATGTCTAACAACTCTTGTAATTGGATCTTTAACTCCTGAAGTTCAATAGGAGCCATTCGATATGGGGTTTTAGAAATGGGCTTTGTATCGGGCTCAAGGTCAATAAAGAATTCAACTTCACGTTCTGGGGGTATACCGGGAAGTTCTTCGAGAAATACATCAGGAAACTCATTAACAACGGAAATATCATTCAAACCTGACGTATTCTGATTTAGATCAGTGACATGAGCTAAGAAAGCTTGACATCCATTTTTCAATAAACGAATAGCCTTGGGATTTGAAATGATATTGACTGATTTTAGTGGTTTGGTGGTTTGAATTCGCACAACAGGTTGATTAGGAATATGAAAACTAACAACCTTACGAAAACAATCAATTCTGGCATGGTAAGTGGTTAACCAGTCAATTCCTAAAATCACGTCAAATGCAAGTATTTTCAAAGATATAAGATCAACAGGTAAGGTAAGGGTACCAATCTGAATCAAGCAAGATTTGTAAACTGTAGATGTAACAAAGGTTTCTCCTAACGGAGTTTCAACAGATAAGTCAAAGTCTAATTTATCAGAAGTCAAGTTCAAACGTTGAGCACAAGCAGGTGAAATAAAGGAATGGGTAGCACCGGTATCTAACAAGGTATAAACTTCGCAAGAGTTTATGATCAGCTTACCCGTAATCACCTCGTATGGATTCCTCGCGTTTTGGGCTGTCACGACAAACGCTCTTCCAGGAATTACCGACTTTGACTTGTCTGCAACCGCCTTTGGAATCATCACCCCCGCTGAAATTGGTTTCGCAACAGGACAATCTCGAGCTATATGTCCTTCTTTTCCACAGTTATAGCATCCTTTGAATTGTTGTGGGCAGTTTGGGCTGATATGTCCCTCTTTCCCGCATTTAAAGCATACGACCGGTGGTCGTTCTCCTCCCCTCGAAACAGTTGATGTTGGTGCTGATGTTGACATTTTCGCGTTCTCATTGTTGTACCTTCTCTTCTTGAAATCTCCTCCCGATTCGCTTCTTCTACTATCATGGCCACGATAACCACCGGAGTGGTTACCGCTTCTGTCATACTTTCCTCCTCGCTGGTTGTCATTGCTCCGATGACTGCTGCCACCGGTACGACCTTGGTTGTGGTCCCTCGGTTGAACATAATCATTATCTCGTTCTAATAATTGGGCCCTGTTTACTACATCCGAATATAAAGAAAATTTATGAGAAATGAGGTATTGACGTATTTCGGGTTTCAAACCTCTTAGAAACATCCGCGTCATACGTTCCTCATTCTCCACCAAATGAGGTGCAAACCTGGACAGCTTCGCGAACTTAGCCTCGTACTGGGATACCGTCATGTTATTTTGTTCAAGTCTAATAAATTCTACTTCCTTCATATAACGAATACTTTCAGGAAAGTACTTGTCATTAAACAGTTTCTGGAACGCTTCCCAAGACATCTTAAGTGCGGCAGGCTGGGTACGCTTCACGGATTTCCACCAGTAATCTGCCTCTCCACGGAACATAAACGTGACGAATGGAACCTTCTGTTCCTCCGTACATCCCAAGACATCAAATATCTTGGTAATTTGTTTAATACACGTCTCCGCCTTGATCGGATCTGGCTTTCCCAGAAACTCTGGTGGTCCCAATTCTTTGAACTGCTTAGCAGTGACAGCTCGCGTGTTGTTATTATCTCCACCTGTATGTTGCACACGAGTCTCCCTCGTCTGATTTTGCATAAATTGCAAAAAACTTCTAAATATCTCATCGTTTATTGTCTGACCAGCGTTATTTTCAGGATGAACATTGCATTGTTGTTCACGTTCTCCTGGTTAACGATTAAAAGTGTCTCCACGGTCTCATTCACTTCGTTATTAACATTCTCAGCTGCCATTCTCAAATACTGCCATAAAATAAGGGTTAATTAAATAAATTAACATATCACATATTAACCCTATGCTCCGACTGACCAATTAAATACCACATAAGCTTAGGTAGGACACACTAGCGAAGGATTTACTCGTCTCTCCCCTCCTAGTTCTATTCCCCGATCTCCGCCAGAGATCATATCCCTAAGCTCTGATACCAACTGTGACGCCCCTAGAATAGCTCCATTCAACCCAACCCATTCTGAGCCGCCAAATACATGGTACAGAATTCAAATACAAATTTTATATCATACGGTCGTGCAAAATACGACCACACAACTGTGAGTGTCAATACAACTATGTAGAAAATATTAAGATTTAAACTAAGTCCTCATTACAATTATTATCACACTATTTATCAAAAATAGTGAGGACTACTACTGCTCTAACTCGGACCATCACTCTGTCCCCCGACTAGTTCCCGCAACATTCTCATTTCCTGAAGAGGACAACAGATAAAAAGGGTGAGCTCAACTAGCTCAGTAAAGAATATTATGACTAAGATAATGAAAAATAAATTATCGTTAGTCTTCAACAAATCAGATAAAATATAATGGACAACCCACTTCAGATCAATACATTAGAAGAATTAAGCAGAGAATAAAGTCTACTATCTTTTATGATTTAAAAATCCATCATCAATATTTTATCCCTGTAACATCAATCAATATACATCTCGAATCAAATATTCATCTTTGCACTACAGGCCAAAGATATTCATTTGTATCATCAGTGGTCATGTTCATCTCAACACCTGTCATCTTTGCACTACAGGCCAAAGATATTCATCAGGTAATCATTCATCTTTGCTCTACAGGCCAAAGATATTCATCAAGTAATCATTCATCTTTGCTCTACAGGCCAAAGATATTCAGTTACATCACCTTTTAGGACTGAGAATGATGAAAAATATTTATAAAAAAACGAATCCAGTGAGATAAAAGACAAAAACTAAGGATTCGTATTTTAGTATATCCAATTCAAAAATACCTCGTAATAATCAATTATGGAGCAAAATTCAAGAATAGAGCTCAAAACTTGGATACAATCAAAGATAGTAACCTTAACAAGTAATTTGGACAAATAGAAGAAAATTTAATTTTTTCGTTAATAGTGCCGTATACGTGAATAGTAACCTCGACGGAAAAAGTAAGAATTTTAACATAAAATCCATGACAATATTTCTGTATAATGATATTGAAAAGAATAACATCATTTACGAAAAAAAATAACATCCCTTACCTCAAAAAGATAGTACCTCTGATTGGAATATCGGATATAATATCGAAGAAAACTTGCACTGAATACTAATACTCAAAGTATAGAAATACTCACAAAAATACGCTCGATATTATAGAGAGAGAAAACTTCTGATTCTGGTGTGATTTTCAATTCTAACCTAAGCACCCTATTTATAGGAAAAGCTTAGGATGCCAAAGGAGACTAAATTAATAATAATAAAAAAAATTTAAATTTCCTCCGCCGCCGGCTGCTGCCCAAAATCAGATTTTCAACAAAAGTGGGGCCCACCCATTAAATAATATATATATTTTCCGAAACTTCAATAATTCATAACAAATAGCCCCTTTGTCAGAAAAATACAAATTCTATGTCCTTCCATAGGAAATTTAATTCTCTACAACTTTGCAGAAGGAAGTTTTTCCAAATTCCAAACATAAATTATCCGAAATTCAAAAACAGATGATTTCTCACACAAAAATATTGATAAAAACTCAGCAGCGCAAATTCCTTCACAAAATAAATATTTCCTTATCATATAAATCAATAATTAATTATTCACAAATAATATTATAGAACTACAATATTAACAACCAGGTCGTTCCCAGGACAGAGGGGGCCTTCCGATAAGGACATCTCCTTACTGGCGCACAATTAAATAACCCCTCCTAAACAGAACTTCCTTAGACATTGTCAATAATGTTATCTAATAATATTATTCAAATAATATGAATTATTGAGTTGATAACGTGAAATACTGTGCAACGACAATTATTGAATCAATACTACAAAATATCAACTGTAGTCATTATTGAATCAATCATATAAAATGACAACGTAGCAATTGTTGAGTCAATAAAATATCAATGCAGCAATTATTGAGTCAATAATATAAAATATCAACGTAGCAATTATTGAGTCAATAATATAAAATATTGAACAGTAATTACTGTAACAATAATTGAGTAATGGCTTCTCACGTAAGACTCAATAATTCGAAATACTGTGCAATACCGTGTGCTACTATGCAACACCGTGTATCACTGTATTTTAACCACCGGGTATTTCAACAGTACTAACGGTAACAACCACGCCGTTATTTTGTAAAAAGTTATTTCTGTCGCTTTCTCTATCCGACAGTTATTCCGTTGTGGGGGCCCACAAATAGCTGCGCCGTCGTACGAATATTCCCCGACAACAAGAATATTCCACGACCAAACGAATATTCCCCGACAACAAGAATATTTTATAACCACTTGCTCATTTTAAAAATATTTGCACATTTCACCCATAACTTTCATATTTATCAAATCAACACCTTACTATTTCGAAATAATATATAAAGAAAATTAAATCTTTATTCATAAAAGTTGGGGTTTTATACCCCACCCCCGCCCCGCCCCACCCCACCCCACCCCACCTCACCCCACCCCACCCCCTACACCCACGCACCGCACTCAAAAAAAATATTTACTGATTATATATACATCCCCACCCCCACCCCTCCTCACCCCACAAAAATTAAAAAAATAATATTTACTGATTATATATACACCCCACCACATCCCCACGCACCCCACCCCACCCCACCCCCTCCCCCACCCCCCCTCCCCCTCATCCCCACCCCCTACTCAATTTTTTTTTATTGATTATGGGTACACCCCCATGCTGCCCCCACCCCCACGCCCACCCCCACCCCACGCCCACCTCCACCCCACCACACCCCACCCCACCACACCAAAGTTAAAAATATAATATTTACTAATTATATATACACTCCACACTCACCCCCACCCCTCCATCCCCCACCCCCACTCCCACTCCCACTCAAAAAAAATATTTACTGATTATATACACACCCCCACCCTGCCCACCCCCCACCCCCACCCACCCCATGCCCCCCACCCCACCCCACCCACCCTACCCACACCACCCACCCCACTCACCCCCACATAAAAAAAATATTTACTGGTTATATATACACCCCTACCTTGCCCACTCCCACGCCCACGCCCACCCCACCCTGCCCCACCCACCCCGCATTGCCCACCTCTACCCTAAAGTAGAATGGTAATTTTATTTCCGAAGAAATGAATGGACAAACCAAACATAAGAATGAGAATTCCCATTCCATTCTCATTTCCATTCCATTCCTTAAGTCATTTCATTCTTTAAGTCATTCCATTCCATATATGACAAGAAATGGTAACCAAAAATAGCATAAGGGTGTGCACATCCAACCGAAACATAGGACAAACACAATCTGGTACCTGATTCATAGGTTGTTCTATTACCCGGCCTCTCTAAAAGCTAACAGACAAATACAAATACAAATTTATGTTGGCCAGAGATGTAGACAATCTTCAATAACAATCCCCGGAAAATTAAGACTCGTCCAAACGTTTACCCCAAAGATCATCAATAACACGCCTGCCTGCAATCACTTTCAAAACTGGAATGGCATTAGAGAGTCACACATATTCCCATAAATCTTCTCAACAGTACCAAACCAGCAGAATCCCTAACCTAATAATAAGAAGAAATTTCTTAACATGTGCACTTAGGGCACAAGTACACAATTTAAGAGAATATTCTCTTGAATTGTGTGTATATTCCTTTGAACTTAGTGCAAATGCAGAAATCAAGAGAATATGCACACAGTTCAAAAAAATATTTTCTTAAACTATGTACTTAACATGTGCCCTAAGGGTGCATGTTAAGAAGAACCTAATAATAAAGCCAATAAATACCAACAAACAAATCCATTACCACGGACCGAGGCATCACAGTTGACCTTAACCTCATCCATATATAGCCATAGGCGGTTTAGAAATCCGGCAGGAAAACCAAGAAAAGCAACCAAAAAGGATCCTACCTTCTCACTTCCCAGCTTGTAAAGCACATGCACTTTCTTGATGTTTTGTGTTATTATTGTGTGTGGCACGTGATGTTTTCATGATTTCTACTGTTATTATTTGGCCACGCACGTGAACTCGAATCTACCTGCACCACCCCCTCCTCCTGCTCAACCAATGCCATTCTACAATTTGATATTCCCTCCCCTCCCCTCCTAAAACAAAACAAAATCCTTCCCGATTCTTTACTGACCTACCTAAATTGGTTTAATTAATTCTCCATCCTTCACCCCACCCCAACTATATATACGATAACTCATGCGTGGCAACCGGTTGAAACTACTCGTGACAAGGCAACCGCGGATGGTTCCTATATATATATATATATATAACTTTGCAAACTTATATCAATATTAACTAGCTCTATTTATAAATCTATTTTCTCATTTTACAGGTTCAAAAATGACCAAGATTACGGAAAACCAAACTAACAAAAATATTGTTATCCAATCATTTGATGCTTTTTTTCATGGCTGGTTGATTCGGCAAGAAAACTACCTTCAACAACTCCTCCAAATGGACCAAATCCAATCATCAGCACAGACCCGCAACGGCCAAGAAATTGATGAACCCAAGTGTAAAGAGCTAACCAGCAGAGTCATGGCTCATTACGGTGAGTACTACGAATCCAAGTCAAGAATTGCTAGTGACAATGTGCTCCTTTTGTTTTCCCCTACGTGGTTAACTTCTTTGGAGCTTTCCTTTCTTTGGGTTGCCGGGTTCAAGCCGTCCCTCGCGTTCCAGCTTGTAAACGACTCGGTTTTGGACCTGACCAAGGAGCAAGCACAGAGAATGCAAGTGGTTATGGCGGAGACAAAGAAGAAAGAAAAGGAATTGGCCAAAAAGTTGGCAAGGATTCAGGAGGATGTGGCGGCGCCTCCCATGATGGCCCTGGCGAGGCGGGTGGGGACAGGGGACAAGGACTCGGCAGTGGAGAGGCTGAGGCTGCCGATGGAGGAATTGGTGGGAAATGCCGATATGCTCAGAAGCACGACGGTGGGGAAGGTTATGGAGATTTTGAGCTCTGCTCAGGCGGTGAAGTTCTTGGTTGCTGCTGCTCAGCTTCAGCTCAGAATTCGAGCATTGGGGATTCAGAGAGATGCTGATCAGGGCGGAGAATTTAACCTATGAGTTAAGGTTTATAAGCTGTCTGTAGGACTTGTGCAGGAAGCAGATCGATTAGTACACAGACTCAGGCTCTCCTCCAACTCTTTTGCTGGCTTCTGATACAGACGGTCTTTAAGTTTTGTTTGCTTTTATTAAGCCTTCATTGTAGCTATAGAAGCATTTTAAGTTTGTTTTGATATTAAGAGTACGACTGCTTGTTATATGGGAGTGGTTAGCATGAAGTTAACTTTGGTCAATTGATCAATACAGTGTCGACACACAGGCTGGTTGTGATCTCTCTCTACGTGTCAGCACTGTATTGGACAATTGACCAACTCTGATCCTTGTTTTATGTAGTATGCTAAAACTGCCTAGGATAGCTGTCGGATGCCTCATATTTTTCCCACGAGACTATAGGTAAGAACAATCTAATATCTGTCTATAGTGCAGTTTCTTTTCACCTAAAAAGTAAGAAAAATTAAAATAAGAGATTACCCAAAAAATAAAAAAAAACTAGAACAAGAAATATAATCATCTATATTATGTAACTTATGTTTGATAAACCCTCTGTCTACATATAATCATAAAATACTGAAATGACAGTACATCTGAATGTAGTCTTAAAAATTTTGAATATGAAATCTTGGCCCCAATGAGACGTCCTCAACCTAAATTAAGCAATAACTAAAAAAGGACACTGGTTTAGGGAACTGAAGCTGCTTCCTTACTTAAAGACAACATCAAAACACTAGAATGGAAATAGTATACAAGTTGATATGGTCTTCATCCAAGAAAAGCTGCGAATGAGATGACTGCGTATGCTTAAAGAATTATTAATTGCACACCTTGAGGCCTTTTTGTTTCAAGCTGCTGCTTCGCGCGAATTCTTGCAGCTTCCTCCCTCTTCATTTCATCATTTCCTAGCGGCGTTCGCTCTAAAATTTGATTGCGGGGATCAATAACAATTTTTTTAAGTGCAACAGCATTCTGAATGAAGTATACAGCAAGTTCAACATCACTAGTACGACCGTAATACCCAACCATTTCCACCAACTTTAGGTTTTGATGGGGAAACTTTGCAGCCTGCCTTATTTTTCTTCTTGTCTTAGATGGTGACATCCATATTAACTGCAAAATAAATTTCTGATAATTACTCAAGAAACAAGAATCTAGGTAAAGATGTACATCTTTAACAGCTTTAGACCTTCGCCTTTTTTTTGTTGGGGGGGGGGGTGGCTGGGGGGGAAGGGGAGAGAGAAAAAAAAATCTGGCTACTATTTAAATTAGCCAATATACATCTGAAAAGCATAAGTAGAAAGAATCATCTATATAGCTAGAACATGCACCTGCAACACAAATCTCTGCAAGTAAGGACATGCCTCTATTAAGGAAGTAAAGTCAAGGAGACTATCATCAGCCCATGCTCCAACTTTCAATATTAATTGCTTGAGTTTTGGAAATTCTGGAAATTCAAGAAGCTTAATGTTTTCCTGAAAAACATGGCCAATTTCAAACTTCAAAACATCATGATCGGAGAATCAACAAGAGACAGAAACAAGCACGTTACAACTGCAGTTACTAACCTCAGGACGATAGATGTCCAAAGTAAGAACCTCTAGCTGACTCAGACAGTATGAAATCTGGCCAAAGACATTATTTTCCAAACCAGAATATCCCTCGCCAATAGAAATCTCATCAAGCCTTGGAACATTCTTAAGAAGCAAATCTATCCCCGGACCCAAGTAGCTAAATTGGACAAGGTTTGTATCACATATCTCAATGGTCTCTATGCCCAAACAGAAAACTATTTCTAAGGACCTCAACATAAGTGACAAACCGTTGATTCTTACATTTACCAAATCTCCCGAGCCATGCACAGATAATAATTGAAGAGCTGGACAATTCGATAAGATATTCTCCAGAGCTTCTTCACCAACATTTACACACTTCAAAGAAAGATCTTTAAGAGACTTGAGCCCAAGCAATGTACAGGGCTCCAAGCTAGGAAAATTGGAACACAATCTTTTCAAAGAAGACCCTTTAACTTGAGTCAAAAGCTTGTGAGGAAAAGCATAGTTACGTGACGGTTGGCGAAGAGTCTCTCCTTTTTCTAACAAATCCAATTCAAGCTTCTGAACCCTCTTTCCTATTGCAAACTTAACCCATCTGTCAATAGCACTTTTAGAACTTCTGTCCAAATCAAAACAAATCTTAAAGGCATCTATAGTAACACCTCTATGCTTCCTCACAACCCGATTGACCCAATTGATATACTTTGGCCTTTCCATTCTACGCAACTTTGGTTCTGCTGCGATTTTATCCAAAGCTGCATTCGCATCAAAATCCAATCCAGTGATACAAGTCCACAAGTACATCCATCGTCTGGAGAGGAGGCTAGTAGCAGCTGCCTCCTTAAGCGATAAGTGAGACAGTATAATGACAAGAATGTCATCCGGCAATTGACAAATCCAATCCTCAGATTTACAGTCTCCCTGATCCTAAAATGAGCGACTGATTAGCAGAATATCTACTCTTTCTTTCTACATTTGTACACATTGATAACTGAATAAACCAAATACAATACTCCCTCCATTCCTTTTTAATTGACGTTTTAGGTGAAAACACAAATATTAATAAATGTACGTAATGCTTTGTCAGATTGATCAAATTAGATATAAAATGTCAATATTACTCTTCTAATACTCGTTGGAAAAATAAAAGAGAAGCAAATTAGTATTTAATATAGGGATAATTTGGAAAACTAAGTCATTAATGATTCCCTGAATTCTACAAACGACAGTTCAAAAAGAACAAATTTCACTCTAAAAAAAATACAAATAAAAAGGAATGGAAGGAGAAATATACAAAATGGGGATATTCAGTTTTTTATGGAAGTCATTCAAGTCATAGGAATTGAAATTACTGTGGCCGTACGGCAATGAGTTCACAACTTAAACAATTACAAGATTCAATTTTTAATATGTAGTCTGATTGCGAGATCACCTTGTTTTCGTTCTTTCGAACCCTTTTCCTCATTGGGGCAGAGGGTTCTCAATTCCAAGCTGCTAGTACCCAAAATTGATAATGAACCAGTTCCAACTTCCGATATAAATATATTTACATTGAAAGCAATAAATTGAAACAATTGTAAGATATTATTGTAATCAAATGAAGTTGTGATCAAACCAATTAAGTAGTGGATGAATCAAAATGACATGGAAACAGACAAGGATTGGATTGATTTTAAACGAAATTGAAAAGTACCTCTGCTGAATTAGCAGCAAGAAGATGATGCGCCAATTCCAATTTCTGTTCTAGAGGTGAATAAAATCATAAAACCCATAAAACTCCCCAACCCCTTTTTTATCGGCAAAACTATGAATTTAATTTACTTAATACACACTAAATTTTTAATTTTTTAAATTATCCCATTAAATAAATTAAATTTTTTAATAGGATCAATATGTTAAATGTAGCTCAGTTCTATTAATAACGTTAGCTTTTTCCTACGTGGCTTTTTAAAAGAAAAGAAAAATGACTCAGCCACTATCGATATATAACAACTCAGCTTCTCTTTCATTATAAACTTACGCATTTGGTTTTTGCAAACAAGGGTTCTAGTGCTCCAAAACCAACTTGGAGATCAATTCGCCCAAAATTAGCAGGGGAAATTTTGGAACAGGTATATTTCATCTCTTCAAAGCATTCGAACACCCAGAGGAACGTTAATGGCATCTTGTCTTAGTCGATCGTCATTGATTGCTGCAAAAAGGGTGGAAAACCCTAGTTTTTTCGCATCAGTTTAAGTCTCCAAAAGAATAAAAAATCAAAGGTATGTATTATTTTCTGGTTATACTCCTCTTCGTCTCACTGATTTCTTCATTCGTTTAATACTGTAAACTAGGGTTCCAACTCAGTCTATGTCAAATAAGGAGATTGATTCGGCCAAAATCAAAGGGGAAAATTAGGGGTTTTCATCTTCTCAAACCATTTGTACACCTAAAAGGTTGTTAATGGCATCTTCACATAGTAGATCCTCGTCAATTATTAAAAAGAGGGTAGAATGTTTCTGTGGTATATCTGTATCTATTTGTGTCTCCATAAAGAACAAATCAAAGGGACAAAGATTCTATGGATGTCGTTTTTACCAGTAAGTACATAAATTCATATTCATATTTGATTCTTAGAATAAATAGTTACACATATCTAAAGAAAATAACTAAACAGTAAAATAAAGAAGTTAGTTTTTGCTATTGGAATAGGGCTATTCTAATCATTCCTCTAAACAGCTAGCTTTTGCTCCTTGTCATTGAGTTCTTATGTTAAAATAATTATTGTGTCTTAATATTATTATTGTACTGTATATTGGATTTAAGTTGGTTGAAATTTTTTTTCTTTTACAGGATGTTAATAAATTTTGTGGATTTTTTCGATGGTTGGACATAAGTTCCCAAAATGAAGGTCATGATAGTGGTTGCAGTGAAATGGGTTACTGTTTCAATGAATGAAGATGGACTCGATTTGCTGAGGAACAAAACAAGAAAGTTGAAAGAGAAGTTGAATAATTTGAAAAGGGAGGCCTTAAAATTAGAAGTTGGAAACTGTTAGATTAGGAGAGGCAAATAAGAAATTATAACTATATGTGATATTGTCATGGATGGTGACTTGTGTTGTACTAAGTTATGTATTCATGGAATTTTAAGCATTCAAAGTTATGTAATGAAGTTATGTTTTCATTTTATGTATGCCCTGTTAATGCAATGTAATGTCTATTGTGTATTGTGAAAAGTCCCTGCTCATTTAGGATGCCTTTTGTTAATCAATTGTTTGATAATAATGTAAGCAATGAGGAAGAACAGGAAAATGCTCAATAGAGGAGGCAGGGAAATGTGGAACAGAGGGATGCCATGTTCATTGTAAGCCCTGTTCCAAATTCCATTTGAAAGTAAAAGAGGAAGAGGGTGATCAAATGTCCAAATGGCATCCAAACTGCACCTTTTGTTCCAAAAAATAACTAAAACTCCAATTGCCCTGTTCCAATAGCCATGTTCCAAATGCACTATTAATGCCCTGTTAATGCACTGCAAAACCAAACCGTTGCAAATGCACTATTAATGCACTGCAAAACCAAAACATGTTCCATCTATGCTCTGTTAATGCACTGCAAAACCAAACCATTGCATATAAAACTGCCTTATGCAAAACCAAATCAAACCATTGCATATAAAACTGCCCTGCCAAACCAAACCAAACCATTGCATATAAAACTGTCCTGCCAAACCAAACCAAACCATTGCATAAAAACTGTTCTGTATCATTGCATACCAAACCATGACAAAAGTATCCAAAGTTACAACCAAAGTTAAATATCCAAAGTTACAACCATGATAAAAGTATTCCGAATCAGCCCCAAAAAGACTAAAAGTTACAACCATGACAAAAGTATTCCAAATCAGCTCCAAAATCAACCATGACAAAAGTTACAACCATGACTAAAACTGTAGTTAATAGCTCAAAGGGTTACAACCATGACAAAACATTCTAAAATAACCCCAAAAAGATACTAAAACTAAAACAGATCTCAATTGAAGAGCCTTCACTGTCCCCCATCTACAGCAGTGCTATAGCCAGACTGTGTTCCACCACCATTGTCTGATCCCTGTCTCACAGTTCCAGTCATCTCCCCAACTGTACCACCTTGTTTTCTTTTCACCTATAATTTGAGTATATGTTAGTATGTACATTTCATAATTGAAGGAAACATATAAATGATACAAATTTAAAAATTAAATAACTCACACTAAGCTTTGGCCTTTTGGCAGTATGTTGTGCTTCTGGACCATGTTGTGCTTGGGCAGGTGTGTTCTTACAACCTGCTTTATTATGTCCATATTGCTTGCATTTGGAACACATCATTGGAGTCCATTTCCTTAAAACTTTATCAGTCTGCTTTGGTTCTTCAGTTGGATCTTTCCTTCTACATCTGTTTGGCCTTCCAACCAATCTTTTAGTCAATGGAGGCAACAAGATTGGTAAGTCAGTGGTAGGCCAACCATTGCTACCACTCATGGGCTTTAACAGGTGGTTATATGACTTGAGATAGGTTTCAATGTAGTAACAAGGGTCCACAAAATCCTCAACAGGCCTCTCTTGATGAAGTATCCCTGTAGCAATATGATGGCAAGGTATTCCAGATAATTGCCACACCCCACAAGAACAGGTTTTTTTCACTATATCCAGCACATATTTACTATACCTGTCACTCACCTCATACATATGCCCCCCATCCCGAGTGGTGATCACAGTACCTTGTCAATTCAATAGACCTATTCACTTTAGTTAGTATCCTATGACATAATTTTCCATCTCTTTTTAGCATCTGATCTCTTTTGATATGGATTCTCTCCATTACCTGAGTGTTTATGTCTTCAAACATTGTTAAGATGGGTTTATACCTAGCCTCTAGGATCCAACTGTTAAAACACTCTGACATATTGTTTGTCACTACATCACATTTGGTGGTGGTATCAAAGTAAGCCTTACTCCAAAGTTTAGGAGGGATACCTATCAAGACAGTGTGTGCATCCTTTGACTCCTTCCTGATGTCCTTCATTGCCTTTCAAAAATCAGCAGGATTGTTGGCCTTCGATGCCTTCCAGAACATCACCTTCAAAGCTGCCCCAGGAACTTTTTTCTCCAATTTGCATATATGTCTTGCACAACATCTATGCTCTGCTTGGGGTAGTAACTCCTGAATAGCAGGCACCAAACCCTATGCAAATCAGCAGGATTGTTAGTATAATGACATAAATTTGTAATGCAAATTATTGTTAAGATGTAATAAAATAAAATCAAACTGCACCTTTTGTTGATCAGTAATTAATATACATCCTCTGCCTTGTTCTAATCCAACATCATTGCATAACAAATTTAAAAACCAGCTCCAACTAGTTTTTATTTTCACTTTCCACCACAGCCCAAGCTATTGGGAACATCTGGTTATTAGCATCTCTACCTATTGCAGTTAACTAGCTCCCATCTACAATATGTCTTTAGAAAACAACCATCAAGCCCAATAATAGGCCTGCAACCCTCCAACCAATTCTTCTTCACAGCATCAAAACAAATATACATCCTTTGAAACCTTTTTGGAGTGCCCTGATCAGTCCTAATTTGTACAGTGCTACCTGGATTGGTATTAAGTATCTCTTGTCCATAGTCCCAAACACCTTCATAATGCTCTGCCAGTGTTTTTTCTATCTCAGATAAGGCCAATTTTTTAACTTGCAAACACTGTGCAATAGAAGATTTCAATCCATAACTTTGCTTTATTGCCTCTTGTAATTCCCTCAACTTGATCCTTGGCTTTGTTCTAATTGTCCCTCCAAACTTATCTATCAACCACCTACATCTAATAATCTTTATCTTGTTGGCCCTAATACCATTGTGGAACTTAATAGGGTAAGCCTTAATTTGAAACCATTTTTCCCTAGGAACATAGCTTGCCCAAAGCTTCCATGGACATCCTGCTGCACACTTAGCTTGAACTCTGGTAGCTTCATTAACTTTAAACCAAATTTCCTTTCCCTTCCCAACTGCATAATTTTGTATTGCTTCCCTTAGTTGGTCAACCCCAGTGAAAGTCATGTATAACTCAAATTCAATGTCTTTGATTGCAGTGTTTGGATTATACACAGGAATAATTCTCTTCAGTTTAATCCTTGGCTCTTCACCTTCCCACTCACTATCACTACTTGAAGGAGGAGTTGCAGGAACTTCAAAGTCAGAATCTTCATATATTTCCTCCCATGGTTTCATGCCCCTTGTACCAAATTTGGTGATGACCTCATCATCAGATGAAAAAGTAGGCTCAACATAATCTTCATAAACAATTTTCTGCTTCTTGTTTGCGTTGTTCAGGCCTGTAGGTTCAGGTACTTGGCCTTTAGGTACTTCACCACACTCCACTTCAACTTCATCATCCAATTGAACTTCATCATCCAATTGAACTTCATCTTCCAATTGAACTTCACAAACAACTTCCAACTCTTTAATCTTTGATTTTATAATCTCTTCCTTATGCATCCTAGCATTGATCAACTCCTCATTCCCATCATCATCACTTTCTTCACTGTAGTCAGTATCTGTTTCTTCATCTGTAGATTCATCATCATCTCTATTTGGTGCATTAACTTGCACATCAACAACATCAACTTCCTTTTGCAGTAGCTGCTCAACTTCACTCTCACCTACCTGACCAACTTCTATCTCAAATGGTAAGAGTTCATCAGTAGAGTGGTCACAATATAGATCAACTAGACCAGTCCGTTCACCCTCCTCAACTAGTAACCTAATACTATGGTCATCATGTATCAACTCTAAACCATAACGAATATCCATACGACCAACTTTGAAATACACTGCAATATTCTTTTTATAACCATACTTCTTAGGTAAGTTGTATATTTTGTCAACATTCAGCCAGTCACCATCAACGTCATGAAGCAATTCTATAAAACCTCCTCCATAGTGGTATATTGGTTCTTCAATGAACCTACCACTATGATTAAACTCCACATAAAACAAACACATGCTGCAAAAGTACAGGGCACACCATTAGATAATAAACATTGTAAAATTGAACAATCAGTGGAAGAAATTTACATATAAACCCAAATCATACATACTAGAACAAATAAGGCTATTACATTTCAATCCAAATCACCGAACAATTATGTACCAAATCTGAGTCATAACTTAAACCCAAATCGACATATAAACCCAAATCAAAGAATAATCAGTGGAAGAAAAAAAATAATCTGAATATTTACATCAGTCATTCTAAGCATGTGCCATGAAAAGTTCAGCAAAACACATAAGGGTGTTACATTTAAACCCAAATCGATATATAAACCCAAATCGAAAACCAATCAGTGGAAAAAACACCTTGTTTAGATATTTGCAGGAGATATTCTAAGGGTGTTACATTTAAACACAAATCGAATAATAATCAGTGGGAAAAAACTCTAACTCAGATATTTGCAAAAGAATCTCGATAAAGAAAAAAAATTAAACACAAACCCATACATACCTTCGACTTCGCCAAAGATTTGCATAAAAAACCCTAGCAGATCAAATCGCGCCTTTGTCTTCTTCGCTCGCTCTCTCTCTCTCTCTGTGAACTTCGACTATATTGGAACCCTAGTTTGTAGCAATCGTCTCACTCGCTCTCTCTCTCTCTGAACTTCGACTCAGGCTTCATTTGGTTTGGTTTGGTTTGTTTAACAGTACTTTTCTTTTGGCGCGTAATCCACCTTGGATTGGGCCATCATGGCTGAGTCATTTTTCTTTTCTTTTAAAAAGCCACGTAGGAAAAAGCAAACGTTCATATTAACAGAACTGAAGTTACATTTAACAGACTGTTCCAATTAAAAAAATTAATTTGTTTAATGGGGTAATTCAAAAAATTAAAAGTTCAGTTGTGTATTAAGTAAAACTTACCAACTATAGTGGCTAAATTCATAGTTTTGCCCTTTTTTATCATATATATGTTTATAGTATTCGATTTAGTACAACAGTGTTTTCATTTGGAAAGAAAAATAATGCTACTATCACATAAATTCTTTTACATAACTTTCACATACACATGTACATACTGTGGATCCCACATGTCAGGCCGGGAACCCACAGTATGTATGTGTGTATGTGAGAGTTATGTGATAGAATTTATGTGATAGTAGCATTGCTCTATCATTTGACTGGTTATCAGTATAAAATTAACTTTATTCAATTCACTTTGATACACTTGTCTGGTGTTGATTTTTCCCTCTGTTTTGATGGGTTATAGTGGCCTGGGCCATTTGCCTTTGCATTGGAACTTGGGCTTTTGATTCCATCATGTCATGTACAAGAAAAAGATGTCAATCAAACATTCAAACAAAGAAAAATCATCATCATTTTTACCAATGTTTTTCTAGAACAATCATGCTACTATCACATAAAATAGTTACAAAACTCTCACATAATGCTGCCGTGGCAAGTATGTGATTTGTTATTGACATGACCCACTTAACTCAACAACAAATCACATACTGCCACATCAGCAGTATGTGAGAATTATGTTCCCATTTTATGTGATAGTAGCATTATTCTTTCTAGAATTGAGTTTGGCCTTCTTTTCTGCAAAACAATTTCGGGTTAAATCGCTTTTTTTCTCATTGATTTACACTTGCCTTACTAAATTAATTTTTTTTACATCCAACTCATTTAATTGAATGTTTTTTACGAACGGATACAAAATTTGTTAAATTATTTGACTTTTAACGAAAAGGCCAACATGTGAGAGTGTAACACTCCAGTCCCACATCGAAAAATAAAGAAAAATTTGTCTGTATATAAGGAAATAATAAGTTACTACTAATAGTACTTGAGTCATGACTTTTGGGTGAGTCTGTGGTAGGCTAAGATGACCCAAGAAGATACTATTGGGCCCTTAACTAAGAAAGACCCATAGTCACATTTATGTCAATGTGAAAATATATTTCGATTCGGACTCGAAATTTGACTCGGGTTGTTTCTTAGAGAAACTAAGAAAGCCCCATAGTCACATTTATGTCAATATGAAAATACATGGTGGGAAAAAAATTAAAAAAATCATTGGAAATTATTTAAGAAGAAAATATCTTAAAATTTAAAAATATTTAAAAAGTCATGGGAAATTTAGAAAAAAAAATTGCTAATTTTTATATTTAAAAAATATTTTTTAAATATTTTGCAAAGTTAAAACTAATGATACTTACTAATGATATTTTTAATATTTTGCAAAGTCATGGGAGATTGATGGTTGGAGGTTGAAGATGGAGCAGATGATTGAGGGAGTAGGTTTCCCGTTTCTTTGATAGAAGCCAATGGTGGGTTTTTGTTTTTTCCTTTCCCATTCTAACAACACTACCGATTTTGCTTTGATTTTTTATTTTATATATGTTTACATTTTTTAAATTTAAGCATAATTTGTTAATTTGTTTTAGTATATGTTCTTTAATTTATGAAAGTGTAATTTTTTAAATGTAGAAATTAGTCAAAAAATATTTTGGACTGTTAAGTTGACTTGAGATTAATTAAAATGTCGTTTAAAAATATTATATATAAAATTTACTTGATTAGTTGTTTTTAAATTTATATATATTTATATATATATAACATTAAGCTTGTTGATTGAATGTAATAACCCCTCTTGTCTCTTTGTTTAGAATTCAAAGTACCTACCCTAATAATTGGACAGCTTCATTTAAGTTTAATAAATAGGGAATAAGAGATAGGGAAGATAAATTCTTTTTTACAGCTAATTGCGCTTCAAAACAGATTCTTGAGAATTCAAATAGATACGAAACGTAAGGGTTTTTTTTTAATATATTTTTGTTTATTTTGAAATTTTCATGTTGGAGTTGATAAAATTTAATTTATTTATTTATTTATTGCATCAATTGGCTAATTCAGATGCATGTATATTCAAAAAATAATGTTACTATCACATAATTTTGAGTCACATAATATTCACACACACATATATACTGTGGGCCCAGCGTGATATGCAGGGCCCGTAAATATATATATGTATATATGTATATGTGAGCTTTATGTAACCCAAATTATGTGATAGCATTGCTCATATATTTGTACAGCTTTCCCGTGAGTGATGGCTATTCTTAAACCTAAGTTTGAAATGTGGTTCATAGAAATTAACCGAATCGAGGGTTGAGCTTCTCAATAGACATAACTACTTTGAAACATGAAATCTAAATTAACAGAATACTGTATAAGTACACTAACATACGTCAGAATCGAGATTTATAAACAATACTTCATTTAAGATGCAAATTCTCTTATTGTTTAAACTGTCAAAACCAGAATAGCTGGTCAACTCTGCTAAGCAGGACACCAAGAATTTCTCATTTTTCGCTTTACGCACTCCAACCATTTACATGTTCATGCATTACACCAGTAACTTATACTCCTTCCGTCCCTTAATATAAATCGTTTTAGAGTTGTGCACCAGTATTAAGAAAATAATTGTATAACATTAAATATAATATCAATTGTTTATATTGTCCTTGTATTGAAAAAAGAGTGTTATTTATTGGGTCAAAAATAGTGAGAGAACAAAAGTTATATTTATTACTTGGGGTAATATTAGGAAACTAAACAATTAATGCTTATTTGAAATTATAAAACGTCTTATATTAAGAGGACAAAAATACTTCTCTAAAACGTCTTGTATTAAGGGACGGAGAGAGTAATTACTATTACTCACCATGAATGGCAAATTATTATTTTATGGAAGAACAAAAAATACTTTATCCAATAATTTACAAAGAAAAAAATATTACAAAATAAGAAAACATTAACAAGACAGAATTTCCTCGAATTGATATTACATTGTGATATAGGTATATATATAATAAAAATAATCTCCTCAAGCTACCACAATAACAACACAACTTACACAACAATAATTTATGAATTATTACTGTCAGATAAACTGTGTATCAGCTACTAACATAATTTTATTTAATGAATTTGACCCCTAGGATTTGCAAAGTTGGAGGTCAAAGCTAGATACTCAACTAAAGATGTACTGTGATGTAAGTTTTATTTCTGAGTATCTATTTTTATTTTATATATCGCATTGGTTGTTATATACTAAAAAAGCATACTATAGTCATTAATGCATCCTACTGAATATAGCTAGCTATATTAAAATATGAAACTACTATTATAAATCAAACGACATATTTGGATAATTAGTTTTGTTATAGAATGTGTTGTTTCTTATGCTCAGTTGTATCCATATTGTACAGTTAATTGATTTTGAATATTATTGGGTGTTGACTTAATATTACTCTTGCAGACAAAATTTATTTGAATTCCCTTAGAATCATGTTATTAGTTCAATGGCATAACAACAAAGTTGGTATCAAGAAATAGATATAATTTGTTGGCATGGAGAATTTGCTGAAATTTTATAATTACTGTGGCTATTTCAAAAAATAACGTGATATTGTGTGCTTTAACTTGCATATATCCACAACAGTAAAATATATGCATATACCGACATATTTACAACATAAATGATTTATTTTTGGAAAAGTATAAATAGTAGTACAACTTCTTTTTAATAAATGACTTGAGGATTTTGGGTGGAATTGGGGCAATCTTTTGATTAAACCTTTTTTCTACAGCTAAGGATGAAAATAGGGTAGTAGTATTTTTATTTTTTTTCCCAATTTCAAAGAAATCACAAGATGCTAGAGCTGGATTAAGATGAAATTAGTTTCTCCTACTACCAGTGTTTTGCACTAGATATCCAATGTAATTTACACATTCTAATGTAATATTCAGTTTGTTGATCGGACTGCATTTGTTCCATCCAACATCATAGTTATTTCTTTGTGTAGGAACTTTAAGAACTTAAGTAGTCAATAAATGTTGAAGTGGATCAACTTTGATTAGTGAGTTGTGTTGGTTGTGCTTCAAAATTTTGAGTTTTGACAAAGTCTCACATTACCTATTTCCTCAACGGTAACGTTATTTATTCCTCAACGGTAACATTATTTATTTCCTCAACATTTTGTCTATATATATAAACTGTTCTTCACAGTTTACAAAAGAAAAAAAAAGACTATCATCTACCTCTACCTCTATCTCTATACACTATAATATAATCTCTTCATATTTGATTATATAATATGTTCATATTTGATTATATACTCGGTTCATATTTTTTTGGGCAATCCACATAGACAAGTCCAAAGTCTCCATCTGTGAGTGCACACAATTGGAGGCTTCACCGTTGAATCCTGGAGGGTAATCGCCGATAGCCCGTTTGTACCTAAGATTATTACCAGTGGAAGCGAAATCACTTTTTAGGACAGTAGCTTTGCTACGCCTCGGTTTTCAGATAAGTTATTCTAATTTTACGGTTTGTTCTTCTTGTTAAATCTGCTCAATTTTTCAACAATCTAAAAAGTGATCTTATAATTAACAAGATGAAGTCTGCTTTAGACCTGTCTAAAGTTGAACGTTGCGATGGTACGAATTTAAGAGATGGTCAGAGGATATGTTATTTTATTTGGAAACCATGAATTTAGAATGTGTTATATATGGATGTTTCTGCTACTCCTGCTATTGTTGATAATACTGGGTTTTGTTCGTTTGGCATTGGCAACAATTTCAAAGTTTTTAGTTGTGTAAGTGAAATTTGTAAAATTTAATCTTAGTTGGTTAAAGTTATTGTTGTGAGGAATTGGCTCAGAATGGAATGGGACTTTATGTTGATATTCATGAATGGATGATAATATGTAACAATAGTACTACTCCCTCCATTAAAAAAAATAAAATAAAATTGAGAGTTTAAATTTTATGCTTGAATGTCCCAAAATTGATAGCACATTATCAAACTTGATATACTAGAACTCATTATATTTTTGTACGTTTTGGTATTGATTTTTGATTATCTTTGAGTGAATTTTTTTTAAACACTTCTGACTTTCAAACATGGACTCTCATTTTGACAGAGATATAGTATGTAACAAAATGAACATTATCTTAAGAAATATGTGGCCACTTCTATTGCTTAGTTCATTATGATGTAATAATGAAATTATTTTGTATGTGAATGAAAGTATATGTTTTATGCACTATATCATGTGTTGATGATATTTGCATGTTAAGTATTATTTTACTTATAATCTTATATAATAAATTAATTTGATTAGTTTTATTTGATTTGAAGATAATTTAATTGTCCATGGTGGAACAAACTTTAACTTGTGCATATATATTGACTAGTAATATTTTATGAATAAATAATATAGCTAAAAGTGTACATGCATGAATTTTAAGAAAATTATTATTCTTATAAACTAATTGAAATTAATTTGTTATTAGTGGTTGTAGTAAAAGTACTTGAGAAATTTACTTTTCTCTATGTATAACGAATTAGTTGTAAATTAATTTATTTTGAGAATAAAGTAAATTTATGGTTTTGAACAAAATTATGCATATAAAATTTGAGATAATATTTAGTGTGTAATATTACTTGGTATTTGTATGCATGAATTTTAAGATAAATTACTTTATTTGTGGATAATAAATTATCAACTAATAGTTAGTAGAGACATTGTAGAAATAGATTTGGTTGAGTAGATCTTGTATACAATATGATTATGATGTTGAGAAATAATTAGAAATGTTACTCGTAGTGTTTTTGAGATAATCATAATTGGTATATATTGATTTATTTTATGTGTACTTCTTGTCAAAGAAGTAGTAAATTTTTAATGTGATCATATGAACTTTGTATATTTTAATTAAGATAAACATTTTAATTTTGACTTTTAATAAATATAGTAAAGTTCAAGTATTTTATATTATTATGAGATTGTCTTGTATTCTATATTTGTAATTGTTAAAGATATATTGTTTATGATATTTCTTATCCAAGTTGGGACAAGAAAATACTTGAGGATATACTAATTCATGTGTGTGAATTTTATTTGCTTTTTACATAAATTAATTTTGTTTGTGATAAATTAATTTCTAAGAAAGTAAATATAAAATTTTATATTTTATGATTTATATGTAAATAGATTTGTGCAATATGATGAGTTGTGCTATAGTTTGTATATAATGAATTTTATACTATTTACATAGAGTCAAGTGTTACGTGTTGGTATACTTGAAATTAAACTGTACATGTATGATTTTAAGTTCTCATGCTAAATAATTTTTGGATTTGAGATTTTATGTATTTCAAAAAAATAAGAGCTTGCTTTCTTATGTTGGGGTATTCTAAAAGATTATTATGTTTAAGCAATCTTTATATGAATGACTAATACATAAAATGTACAAAAACTTATTTTTTATTTTGAGAAGTGTTCCTTAATATTCTCATGTGGAAGAAGTATTTATAGGAACATTGTCACATAAAATGTTATTTAATCTAAAATTTATTTTAAGTAGTAAGCATAATATTGTGAAGTGAAATTTTTCAATGAAATTTCAATTATTTAAAAGTGTGGGACTGATTCTTTAAGATTTTTATTTATGCAGTACTAATTTGGCCTTTGAACTATTTGGAGCATTATTTTATTTAATGTAAGAATTGTTAGGCTTGTGAATTTCTTGTTGTAAGATTCATTTTGGTTATGTAATCATATGAAATGAAAGTCTTTGAAACACAAACTTTTGAATGATATTGAAGTGTGAACTTTTTCCACTTAATTAATTATCTAAGGTTCTTCAAAGTTATAAAATGAATCTAGAAAGAACAATATTGATTTGGTGAAGGAAATCAATATAAAGGGAATTTTTTTTTACCTATTTTATTAGCCTAAATATGATCCAAAATATTTATTGTGATTTAGTTCAATAGTGAGATTAAAATTAAGTTATAAATATTAAAGTGGATACATATTAGGTGATAATATGTGCGTATTTATCTTGAGATTCTATCTTAGATATAGAATTATTTATATGTTTACACTAACAATATAATTGTATAAACTATAATGTAATAGTTTTTGTGTATATTAATGATATGTTAATCATTTTACATAGTATTATTAACGTTAAGAAATATCTATTTTGTCTTTATGTTGAAAGATTTGTAAAATAGAATTTATATTATTATCTTATGAAACCATAGTGAGGATTTCAACTAAACCAATTTAATTGTGATGACTAAGTTTGATAAACTTAAGATTGAAGAATTTAATAATTCTTTAATAGTGGTGGTGCATTGGAAGTTAATTCTGATATAGTTATTGCAAATCTAAAGTACACATGCGCTAGTGGGAGCCTTATATTTGATATGCAATGCATGAGATCAGATGTTACCTATAATTTTTCAAATTAGTATACTAGTGGTTTAAAATTGGTTTGGTTTCGTAAGATTTCTCAATGTTTCAAAAGATCACATAAATGGTATATTGTTAGTAAGGGAAATTCACAAGTAGGAGAATTTTCTCAGGTCATTTCATTTGGTGCAAGTCACTCTACGATGTGCGTTACACTACGTTCGTATAGTCAGCACTTTGGAACTCTACGTTCGTAGAGTTGGTTCGTAGAGTTGGAAGCTGCTTTACGATCACTGAGTTGTCACTCTACTATATTAGTGACCTTGCTGAGTTGTCATTCTACGATCGTAGTGACCTTGCTTAGTTGTCATTCTACGATCGTAGTAACCTTCTAGTCTAAAGTCTCCTATATCATTATATTTTGTTAGTGAAAATTTGTATTCAGTACAAATTATTAATCTTTTCATAGCTGGTTGTGATCTTGATTAAGTAAAAAAATATTCACAAGTAGGTGAATATATTCTTATATGTCCACAAGTAGGTGGATATATTATTACTCTTTGTGAAGGGTATACTTTACTTGGAGTAGCAAGTAATACTATTACTTCATGTGATGAAGAAAGTAAATGGAATCGAAATTTGTGTTAGATCATCAAATTATGGTCTAAATCAATTCCTTCTATTTCTCTGCATTGCGATTCTCAAGCAGCTATTGGAAGGGCAATGAACCATGTTATAATGTGAAAACAGATACACATTCACTTGAGACATAATATTGTACGAGGACTGATCAGTAGTGATGTTATTTCCATGGAATTTATAAGGTCTGAAAAAAACTTAGCGGATCCGCTCACAAAGGGATTGACCAAAAAGGTTATCCAAGAAGCATCCAGAGGGATGGGATTTTTGTCAAACATTTTGAGTAAGTAATATGTGATGGAAACCCAACTCATGTGATTGGAGATCCCATGAATTGGGTTCAATGGGTAACAATAAGTCATATAATTATTTAATTATAGCCCTCCACTTATTTATATATCTCCCTATGTACATGTGGTGCTTACTGACAAATTATGTTAGGATGAATCATTTAGATTCTTAATAAAACTCATAGCCCTAAAGGTGTATGTCAGTTTACACTTGATGGGTTCACCTATGTAAAGGTGGAGGTGTAGGCCGCTTTCTATGAGAGTCTTTGACAAACTCTCTAGAGTCTTTATTAAAATCTAGGACATGACGCATGACCTAGAACGCGCCCAACCGCGGACTTGTGTGGATTCGGGTTTTTGAGTATGTGTGCAAGTTCAACTGTTTGTATCATAGATAATGGGTTCAAGAATTTAGTTCACCTATAATCTACAATCTTGAACTTGTTCCACTAAGTGTCGATTCAAACCCACAAGATATCGACATTATGTATTTAAAAAACTATTGCCCTTCTTACTTCCGTTTTAATTTTTTCTCTCTTTGATAATTTTGAATAATGTGGGGGATTGTTGGTTGTGCTTCAAAATTTTGAGTTTTGGCAAAGTCTCACATTATCTTTTTCCTCAACGGTAACGTTATTTATTTCTCAACGGTAACGTTATTTATTTCCTCAACGGTAACATTATTTATTCCTCAACGGTAACGTTATTTATTTCCTCAACATTTTGTCTATATATATAAACTGTTCTTCACAGTTTACAACAGAAACAAAAAGACTATCATCTACCTCTACCTCTATCTCTATACACTATAATATAATCTGTTAATATTTGATTATATAATCTGTTCATATTTGATTATATAATCTGTTCATATTTGATTATATAATCTGTTCATATTTGATTATATACTCGGTTCATATTTTTCTGGGCAATCCATATAGACAAGTCCAAAGTCTTCATCTGTGAGTGCACACAATTGGAGGCTTCACCGTTGATGTAAGACCCCAACTTTTATGAATAAATATTTAGTTTTCTTTATATATTATTTCAAAACAGTAAGGTGTTGTTTTGATAAATATGAAAGTTATGGGTGAAATGTGCAAACATTTTTAAAGTGAGCAAGTGGTTATAAAATATTCTTGTTGTCGGGGAATATTCGTTTGATCGTGGAATATTCTTGTTGTCGGGGAATATTCGTACGACGGCGCAGCTATTTGTGAGCCCCCACAACGGAATAACTGTCGGATATAGAAAGCGACAGAAATAACTTTTTACAAAATAACGGCGTGGTTGTTACCGTTAGTACTGTTGAAATACCCGGTGGTTAAAATACAGTGATACACAGTGTTGCATAGTAGCACACGGTATTGCACAGTATTTTGAATTATTGAGTCTTACGTGAGAAGCCATTACTCAATTATTGTTACAGTAATTACTGTTCAATATTTTATATTATTGACTCAATAATTGCTACGTTGATATTTTATATTATTGACTCAATAATTGCTGCATTGATATTTTATTGACTCAATAATTGCTACGTTGCCATTTTATATGATTGATTCAATAATGACTACAGTTGATATTTTGTAGTATTGATTCAATAATTGTCGTTGCACAGTATTTCACGTTATCAACTCAATAATTCATATTATTTGAATAATATTATTAGATAGCATTATTGACAATGTCTAAGGAAGTTCTGTCTAGGAGGGGTTATTTAATTGCGCGCCAGTAAGGAGAAGTCCTTATCGGAAGGCCCCCTCTTTCTTGGGAACGACCTGGTTGTCAATATTGTAGTTCTGTAATATTATCTGTGAATAATTAATTATTGATTTATATGATAAGGAAATATTTATTTGGTGGATATTAAAGAAGGAATTGGCGCTGATGAGTTTTTATCAATATTTTGGTGTGAGAAATCATCTGTTTATGGATTTCGGATAATTTATGTTTGGAATTTGGAAAAACTTCCTTCTGCAAAGTTGTAGAGAATTAAATTTTCTATGGAAGGACATAGAATTTGTATTTTTCTGACAAAGGGGCTATTTGTTATGAATTATTGAAGTTTCAGAAAATATATATATTATTTAATGGGTGGGCCCCACTTTTGTTGAAAATCTGATTTTGGGCAGCAGCCGGCGGCGGAGGAAATTTAAAAAAATAATAATATTTTATTATTTTAGTCTCCTTTGGCATCCTAAGCTTTTCCTATAAATAGGGTGCTTAGGTTAGAATTGAAAATCACACCAGAATCAGAAGTTTTCTCTCTCTATAATATCGAGCGTATTTTTGTGAGTATTTCAATACTTTGAGTATTAGTATTCAGCGCAAGTTTCCTTCGGTATTATATCCGATATTCCAGTCAGAGGTACTATCTTTTTGAGGTAAGGGATGTTATTTTCTTTCGTAAATGATGTTATTCTTTTCAATATCATTATACAGAAATATTGTCATAAATTTTATGTTGAAATTCTTACTTTTTCCGTCGGGGTTACTATTCACGTATACGGCACTATTCACGAAAAAATTAAATTTTCTTCTATTTGTCCAAATTGCTTGTTAAGGTTACTATCTTTGATTGTATCCAAGTTTTGAGCTCTATTCTTGAATTTTGCTCCATAATTGATTATTACGAGGTATTTTTGAATTGGATATACTAAAATACGAATCCTTAGTCTTTGTCTTTTATCTCACTAGATTCGTTTTTTTTAAACATTTTTCATCATTCTCAGTCCTAAAAGGTGATGTAACTGAATATCTTTGGCCTGTAGAGCAAAGATGAATGATTACTTGATGAATATCTTTGGCCTGTAGAGCAAAGATGAATGATTACCTGATGAATATCTTTGGCCTGTAGTGCAAAGATGACAGGTGTTGAGATGAACATGACCACTGATGATACAAATGAATATCTTTGGCCTGTAGTGCAAAGATGAATATTTGATTCGAGATGTATATTGATTGATGTTACAGGGATAAAATATTGATGATGGACTTTTAAATCATAGAAGATAGTAGACTTGATTCTCTGCTTAACTCTTCTAATGATTTGTTATTTCCGCTGCGAATATTGATCTAAGATTGGTTGTCCATTATATTTTATCTGATTTATTGAAGGCTAACGATAATTTATTTTCCATTATCTTAGTCATAATATTCTTTACTGAGCTAGTTGAGCTCACCCTTTTCATCTGTTGTCCTCTTCAGGAAATGAGAATGTTGCGGGAACTAGTCGGGGGACAGAGTGATGGTCCGAGTTAGAGCAGTAGTAGTCCTCACTATTTCTGATAAATAGTGTGATAATAATTGTAATGAGGACTTAGTTTGAATCTTAATATTTTCTACATATTTGTATTGAGACTCACAGTTGTGTGGTCGTATTTTGCACGACCGTATGATATAAAGTTTGTATTTGAATTCTGTACCATGTATTTGGCGACTCAGAATGGGTTGGGTTGAATGGACCTATTCTGGGGGCGTCATAGTTGAATCCTGGAGGGTGATCGCCGGTTTCCCGTTTGTACCTGAGGTTATTACCTGTGGGGGCGAAATCACTTTTTAGGACAGTAGCTTCGCTACGCCTCGGTTTTCAGATAAGTTATTCCAATTTTACTGTTTGTTCTTCTTGTTAAATCTGCTCAATTTTCCAACAAGTTGCAGCTTGATTGTGTCTTATGCTTTTTGAATTTTCATTTGTCTTTGCGTCTAATATTATTGATTGGATTAAACCAGGAATTTCAAGAATTGAGGACCACCCTTTAGCAGCATCAAGAGGATGTTATTGCCAACTTAAAAAACCTGGGGGTAGCAATCTAAAGAATTTGTGGTTTTGCCATTTGGTTGGGCTATTCTAAGATCTTCTGCACCTAATACATTATGCTTTGGAAAGTCCAAGATGGAAACAGATTGATTTTTCTAACTCAAAATTTTTGGGAAAAGTTCATTTTAGATTAGCACAAATTATTTTAGTGCTATTCTACTCAGTTTATTATACTTATATTATAGTATCATTTAGACATTATGAAATTAGATTGATACGCATTACTTAATTTGAAATTGTTGGATATATATGAGTTAACGTTGGTACATGGATTGTGTAGTTTCAGTCTTTTTTTTGACAATAATGTCTGATAAATTATTAAATTCATTATTCAAACTAGTTTGGGCATTGTACGGTTATCAATTACTTGATAACAATAGCTTGTCCTTACCCTTTTGAAATTATTTAAATCCTTACTATTATAGATTACTATTATAGAAATTAATTAAAGGATACAATTTACTACATGAAGTACTATCATATTCATGATTAGGCCCCCAAAAAAATTGGATTTACACAATTTATCCTTCAATTTCAGAATTTGGTCAAAATTGGCCGGAATACCTACATCAAGTACCACCAAATTAATAATTTATTACATCAAGTACCTAATTCGTATAAAAATTATATAAATATTTATTTTGATGTATTAAATATGTATAAATCCTTATAAATAATTATTATATATTAAATTATTAAAATTAAATATTAATACAAAGATTACCAAATAAAAAAAATATTTTAAAATTAAAAAAAAGACTTAATTACCAAAAAAATCAATAAATTTTTAAACATACAAATTATATTTTTAACACGACTAACATTAAATTTTTAAACAATTGACAAAAGTTCCCAAAATTTAATTAATTAAATAAAACCATTTTTATATTGGAAGTGTAAGACCCCAAATTTTATGAATAAAGATTTAAATTTCTTTATATATTACTTTAAACAGTAAGGTGTTGTCTTGATAAATATGGTAAGTTATGGGAGATATGTGCAAAATTTTCAAAGTTTGCAAGTGGTAATAAAATATTCTTGTTGTCGGAGAATATTCATACGACGGCGCAGCCATTTGTGGGCCCCACAACGGAATAACTGTCGGTTATAGAAAGTGACAGAAATAACCTTTTTATAAAATAACGGCGTAGTTGTTACCGTTAGTACTGTTGAAATACTCAGTGGTTAAAATACAGTAATACGCGGTGTTGCACAGTAGCACACGGTATTGCATAGTATTTTGAATTATTGATTCTTACGTAGGAAGGCACTTACTCAATTATTGTTACAGTAATTACTGTTCAATATTTTATATTATTGATTCAATAATTGCATAATATTTTATTAGTTCAATATTTGCTACGTTGATATTTTATATCAATAAGTGCTACTTTGCTATTTTATATTAGTGATTCAATAATTGTCATTGCACAATATTTCAAATTATCAAATCAATAATTCATATTATTTGAATAATATTATTAGATAGCATTATTGGCAATATCTAAGGAAGTTCTGTCTAGGGAAGTGGTTGATTAATTGCGCGCCAGTAAGAAAAATCCTTATCGGAAGGTCCCCTCTTTCTTGAAAACTACCTGGTTGTTAATATTGTAGTTCTGTAATATTATTTGTGAATAATTAATTGTTGATTTATATGATAATAAAATATTTATTTTTGTGGATATAAAAGAACGAATTAGTGCTGAGGTGCTTTTTATCAATATTTTGGTGTGAAAAATCATCCGTTTGTGGATTTCGACCATTTTTCGTTGGGAATTTGAAAAAAATTCTTTCTACAAAGTTGTAGAGAATTAAATTTCCTATAGAAAGAACATAGAATTTGTATTTTTCTAATAAAAGGGCTATTTATTATGAATTATTGAAATTTTGAAAATAAATGTTTTTATTAAAAACATGGATGGGCCCCACTTTTGTTTTGTGTGGAAAAAATGCTGATTTTTGAGTCCAATTATGTGTGTAGCAGCCAGCAGCCTCCAATGTTTTCAAATCAAAATGTGCACCTGCGTAATATTTTGTTAATCCTGTTGTGCTAAGCATTTCCTATAAATAGGGTGCTTAGTTAGAAATGAAAATCACACCAGAATCAGAAAATTTTCTCTCTATAATATCGAGTGTATTTCTTGTGAGTATTTAGATACTTTGAGTGTTGAGAACAGTTCAAGTTTTCGTCAGCAATATATCCGATATTTCAGTCAGATCTAGTATTCTACTAAGGTATGAAATATTATTTTTCAAGTAAATGATGTTATTGTCTTTCAATATTCATAAAGAATATTATTTTCTTTCATATTCCATATTATGAAAGTAATAATATTTCATTTCATATTCTTAAATCTGAACTTACCACGGTAAGTATTGCTTCTATAATTCCTGAAATGACCAGAAATTTCTTGAGTTTTGCGTTTAATCTAGTGTCATTTCACCGGAATAATTTTTTGAACTTTCTCGTGAAATTTTTATTTTTTCATGTCGAGTTACTATTCACGAGTTACTATTCACGGGGTACTATTCACAGTAAAAAAAATATTTTTTTATCTTTGATTGGATCCAAATTTTGATCTTCATTCTTGAATTTTGCTCCACAATTGATTATTACGGAGTATTATTGAACTTGGATAAACTAAATTACGAATCTCTAATATTTGTCCTTTATCTCACTAGATTCGTTATTCGTATTATTTTTCATCATCCTCAGTCCTAAATGGTGATAAAACTGAATATCTTTGGCCTGTTGTGCAAAGATGAATGATTACTTGATGAATATTTTTGGCAAGTAGTGCAAAGATGAATACCTGATGAATATCTTTGGCCCGTAGTGCAAAGATGGACAGGTGTTGAGATGAACATAACCAACTGGTGATACAAATGAATATCTTTGGCCCGTAGTGCAAAGATGAATATTTAGTTCAAGATGTATATTGATTGATGTTACAGGGATAAAATATTAATGACGGGCTTTTAAATCATAGAAGATAGTAGACTTCATTCTCTACTTAACTCTTGTAATGAATTGTTATTTTCGCTGCGAATATCTGAATTGTTGAAGACTAGCAATAATTTATTTTCCATTATCTTAGTCATAATATTCTTTACTGGGCTAGTTGAGCTCACCCTTTTCATCTATTGTCCTCTTCAGGGAATGAGAATTTTGCGGGGACTAGTCGGAGAATAGTGTGATGATCAGAGTTAGATCTGTAGAAGTCCTCACTATTCTATAAAATAGCGAGATAATAATTGTAATGAATAAGGAATGAATTTGAATGTTTATATTTCGTATTATATACGATTTGCATTGAAATTCATAGTTGTATTGTTATATTTCTCACGACCTTTTGTTATAAAAGATTTGTATTTGAAATTCTGTACCATGTATTTGGCCACTAAGAATGGGTTGGTATTGAACCTATTTTGGGGACGTTACAGGAAGAGAATACAAAAGGAAAAGGAAAAAATTGAAAAAGAAAAAAGAATAAAAATGACCCATTTGCTTTCTCTCATCTCCCCCTCTTCTCTAATCCTTCAAATTATTTTGTTCCTTCAAATATGAAAATTTCATCGCCTTGGATTCTATCCAGTAGCTTTGATCGACTTAAGGAAAAAATAACCTGAAATTTTATGTTAATTCAAAGATTTTTCTGACTGAAAAAGACTGATTATTGTCATTGAAGGATGAGAGAAGAGATGATGTGAAAAAGTGAGTTGCAAAGAGAGAAGGTACATAAGACGATATATGTAATGTATTTTGAATTTGGAAAGTGAGTTATTTTTATTTAATTAATTAAAAGATTCTTCGAATAAATAGTATTTATTTAGTTTATCCAACAACACTTTCTTTCCGTCCATATTCCGTTTTATTCTTCAAACAAACAATAGTTAATATATATATATATATATATATATATAAATTTAATTTTAAAATTGAATCTATAATTTAACAAATTGTATGTATAAATTTTACAACTTAAATCTTGCAAATTATAAATTATATCATAAATTATAAATTTTACGTCATAAATTTTACAAATTATATCATAACTTAAATTTTACAAATTATATTTATAATTTTTATAATTTTATATCGTATTTCTACGATAGTAGTTACTTTTTTTAATGGGCCAAAAATTATTATATTTATACTTTTTTTTCCTCTGAGGGTCGAATCATGAATATGGTGGTACTTGATGTAACGGAATTGTAAATAATATTTTTTTAAATTAAGTCAGACCGCATATTTATACGGTCAACTAGTATTAAATACACAAGACCCGATCGAATTCTTGGACGGGTCGGGTATTCCCGCCAAAATTATGAAATTTGGGGCTAAATTATATTAAATTAGACACTTGATGTAGTAAATTGTAAGCCCAAATTCTTCGGGGGCCGAATTATAAATTTAATGATACTTTATGTAATAGAAATGTAATTAGCCCTTAATTAAATGCTTATCTAATACAAGTAATTAAATGCTATTTGTTTCTTGTTTTTGTTTACCTTGGAGGCTGGAACGTGGCTAAAGATTACTCTCTCCGTCCCTTAATATAAGACTTTTTAGAGTTGTGCACAAGTATTAAAGAAATGATTGTATAGCATTAAATATAATATCAAATGTCCATATTGTCCTTGTATTAGAAAAAGAGATTGTTATTTATTAGACAAAAAATAATTAGAGAACCAAAGTTATATTTAATACTTGGGTTAATATTGAAAACTATGCAATTAATGCATACTTGGAATTCTAAAGCGTCATATAATAAGGAACAAAAAAACTTCTCTAAAACGTCTTATATTAAGAAGTGACGGAGGGAGTATAAAGCACATTTAACTTGGCCTAAAACATACAACAACTTCTTGTGCCAATCTAGGAGATCATTAAAAAATTCACAAAGATAGCTCATTACAAAATGGATCAGATGTGGCTTACCTTGATCAGATGGGGCTAAATTATACTCTCTCCGTTTTTAAAAAATTATCGTTTAAGGTTTTGACACATAGATTAAGAAAGTCATTTAATACTAGCAAAATTTGTTTGAAATTTTATCACTACCCCTTTATGGGAAATTGAAAACTATTAATAAAAGGGAGATAATTTATTAGGACAATGAGAGAAGATAGGGGTAATATAGAAAAGTAAATAATTTATTCTTCTAAGAAGTTGTAAACGACAAATATTTTGGACCAAATTTTTTCTTCTAAAACGACAATCTTTTAGGAATGGAGAGAGTATCAAATTAGACACTTTATGTAGTAAATTGTAAGACTAAATTTTTTGGGGGTCGAATTATAAATTTGATGATACTTTATGTAATAGAAGTGTAATTAGCCCTTAATTAAATGCTTATCCAATACAATTAATTAAATGATACTCCCTCCGTTCCTTAAAGAGTGCGATTTTAAGAGAAAAAAATTGTTCCTAAAAGAATGTAGCATTAAGAACTCAATACATTTTGTTTATGTTTTTTTTTTTTTTTCAGATATGCCCTTATTTTAATTTTGGGCAAAGGTCCAAAAATGCCCCTGACCTTTTCCCTATGTCCCACTTACACCCTAAACTAATTTTTTTTTTCAAAAATACACTTGACGTTTTAATTTTTGGATCAACCGTGCTCCTGCCCTAACGGAATTGCCACCTAGACAAACAGATATTAATTATTTTTTGATGTGACTGACATGTGTCAAAAATTAAAATTAATAATAATAAAAAATTATTTTCCTTTTTCTTCCTCTTTTCTTTCTCTTCATCTCCTTCCTCCATTTTTTTCATCTGCCATACGAAACCTTCATGATCAAAATAAACCCAAATTAAAACCCCACAAATTAAGATTTTTATACAAATCAAAGGCACATAAACCCAAATCAAAACCCCACAAATTTGCTCAGGACACTGTCATAACCAGCAAGGTGTAGCAAAGCATACTGAAGCATGCACCCATGTCCAGAAAATCTTTCTCAAAAATTCTGGGGACAAAAGTTCTTAATTTAGGGGTATGCTATCATTTATCCCAGAAATCTTTCTCAAAAATCTTAATTTATAAATTTCGCTGTTACTAAATCCTGGGTTGGGTTGGGTTGTTCTTTCTGGCCAATGAGCTGTCCACCGTCTAATTGGGGTTTCTTATTGTTTTTGTTTTGACCAGGTAAGGGCTGCACTTTCCTTGACATATTTGGCCGTTTGGTTTGTAAATTTTTTTTCTTTGTCATTGTATTTTTCGTTACAGCTCGATCGGACGGTCCTATGTACTCCGTCCGCTCCGTGAGGCCGTGCTCTTCCTCAACTGGGGAAAGCGCTTCAAGCACGGCCGTGGTGGCGTCACCCCTAACCTCCACAAGGCTCTCGACTCTACCTCTATTGTCTTGCTCCTCCATCTCTAAATTAGATCTTATCTCGATATCCATCTCCTCTCCGACTCGAGCTCCATCTCCTCTCCTCTCCGACTCGATTTCTTTTCAGATTTTTGCTGTATCGGGTGGATTTTTACGTGTAGGTGGTGGTAGATCGGGTGGATCTCGTGGTGGTGGTAGTGGATCTTTTAATGGCTTTATTTTGAGAGGCGGCGGTGCAAGTAGATGGTGATGGTGATGGTGATGGTGATGGTGGTGGCGGCGGCGGCGGCAAAGCGGAGGCAAAGCAGAGGCGACGGTTCGAAACCTAAAAGTAACATAAGAAATAAGAAATAATTAGAGAAGAAAATCAAAAAATAAATAAAATTTATTAATAAAATATACATAATAAATAAATTATAAAATATACATAAAATATTATTTTTGTACACATCAGATGTTACATTAGTAATTTTTATTTTAATTATTTGACACGTCAACAAAATATGTCCAAGTGTCAACCACGTTAGTCTAGTTGGCAGATTCGTTAACGGCAGGGGCACAATTGACCCAAAAATTAAAACGTCAAGTGTACTTTTGGAAAAAAAATTAGTTTAAGGTGTAAGTGAGACATCAGAGAAAAAATCAGAGGCATTTTTGGACCTTTGCCCTTTTAATTTTTGTAACCAAAGAGTTATTATTGTGGTTGCCAAAAATTTTTCTCTTCAAGCTTTTGCCGCTTCCATTCAATTTTTCCAAAGCTGAAGCCTGCTCATACTCCATTTCTTTTCTTCTGCCATAAAAACATCTCATGAGTAACTCCTTTATTCTTTTGGCAAAAAACTCAGAGACCCCTCTTTTTTTGCAAACCCTTGATTGAATATGGAAAATACGGGTGTAGAAGAGATTTGTTTAACTCCATCTTTATTCTTTTGGCAAAAAATTGCTTAGAATTTGGGAGATGGGAGATGGCTTAGAATCAGAAATTGCAATAGAAGACAAAAGGAATTAATGGAAGACGAGAAATTGCAAAAAAAAAGGTGCCAAAAAAAATTGCTGATAGTAAAATCAAAACTTGAAGTAATCTGGGAGATGGCGGAAAAAAGTGGAAGTTGAAAGCTCCATTCTCTCAACAGATGGCGGAAAGAAATTGGGATTTGTATTCATTACTCCTTCCGTCCCACGTTTTTGAGAAATTTTTTTATCCACGTTTTAGAATTCTAAGTAAGCATTAATTGTTTAATTTTCAATATTAGCTCAAGTATTAAATATAACTTTGGTTCTTTTATTATTTTTTGCCCAATAAATAATAGGAGTAATCTTTTTTCCAATACAAGGACAATATAGACATTTAATATTATATTTAATGCTATACAATCATTTCCTTAATGTTTGTGCACAATTCTAAAAAATCTTATATTAAGGGACGGAGGGATTACTCTATAAACCTAAAGACAAGTTTCAATCAATACAAAGAAAGAGAAACTACATAAGGTTATTTTTGTCATTTTACTTCATTTATTGGTTTATGTATTTTATGTTAAAAGTGCACTTTTTAAGAAACGGAGAGAGTATTTGTTTTTTGTTTTTGTTTACCCTGGAACGTGGCTTAAGATTATAAAGCACAAGTAATTTAGCCTAAAACATACAACTCCTTGTGCCAATCTAGGAGATCATTAAAAATTCACAAAGATAGCTCATAAAAATAGTTCAAACGTATTTGAAATTACAAAATGGATCAGATGTGGCTAATTTCTTCTTCCATAGCGCCTGTGTATCCTCTACTCCTCCGTGGCCTGCGAAGTTGTCTTTGGACAATTCCCGTAAACCATTTTGGTTTCCCTACCAAAAACATCAGATATCCAATAACAAATCCCAAGACAGTTCCACACCCGTACCCCATCAATACTGCTTCCCAAGTAAAACCATCCATGAGATCTGAATCATTTTCTTCCGGCAGAACCGGCGGTTGTGACATTTCACCTTTTTCACAGTCGCGCAATGGAAATCCACACAATGCAAAATTCCCATAATACGAATCGTTCAAGAAAGTTTTAAATTGTGATCCTGAAGGAATACGACCTCTGAGATGATGATTGTGGGAGAGATTCAGTTTTCCAAGAAAATTTAGATTTGCGAGCTCTTGAGGAATCTCTCCTTCGAGTTGGTTCGAATTAAGGTCTAGCGATTCGAGCACCGATAGATTTCCCAAAAGTGAGGGAATGCGACCAACGAGGCTGTTATGGGATAAATTAAGCTGCCGGAGGAATTTGAGATTTCCGATTACATCTGGAATCTCACCTTCGAATTTATTGCTGGACAGATCGATAGTTGTGAGGGTAGTTAGAATTCTCTCGAGCTCAATGCTCACTCCTTTCATCACCAATATCACTGAATTCTGGTAATACCTATTCCCCAAATATTCCGCTTTCTTTGTATTTTCATGATCAGCATCTTTCATGGCTATGAAATTTTTGAAAAATAATTCTGGTAGAAGGCCAGAAAACTGATTGCCAGAAAGATCGATGATTCGCAGCTTGGGAAAAGGATTTTTACTCATGGAACGGGTGTTTATTGGACCATGGAATCTATTCAAGCTCAAAACAAGAACGTGCAACTCCAGTAGAGTTCCCAACCAGTTTGGAAATGTATCATTTATATGGTTTTTCCCAAGATCAAGAACTTCTAACCGAGCACAATTTGCCAACGAACTTGGGACACCTCCTCTTAAATGATTGTCGTGTAAATTAAGACTCCTCAAGGGGTTTCCCTTTGCAAACGTGGAGGGAATCGTCCCGCGAAAGTTGTTTTTATGCAGGTCTAAATCCCCTAGGAATTGAAAAGTTCCCAACACATTCGGGATCTCTCCTCTGAATTCATTATTTGATAGATCAATGACTTGCAGATATTTAGTCTTGGAAATGTTGGATATAAAAATCGGACCGTGGAATTCATTGAATCTCAAGATAAGAAAACTCAACTGCGGAAGAGTTTCCGGCCATCGGGGAAATGTATCTTTTAATTTGTTGCTTCCTAGATCAATACTCTCCAAGTTCGTACAATTTCCCAAGTTAGGCACCATTCCTTCGAATTGATTGCCGTGCAAATCAAGAGAATTCAACTTGTTCAAGTTTGCTAATGTTGATGGAATGGTACCGTGAAAGTGATTCATCGATAGATCTAAGGTTGAGAGGCTATCACTGAGGTTCCCAAGACAATGCGGAAGTACACCGCTAAAGTTGTTGCTCGACATGGAAAGATATTCAAGGCTGGTAGAATTGCACATCCACAAGAATATTGATTCCTCGAGAAAATTCGAACTAAGATTAAGATACCATAATGAATCCCTCCACTTGGAGGGCACCCACTCAGGAACTCGACCATGAATTTGATTGTTGGATAGGTCTAGCCAGTCTAGGTTCTCCATGGCTCTCAAGAAATGTGGGAATTCCTTTATCTTGAGAGAAGACAATTCAAGCCTTGAAAGGGTGGGGAAGGTAGTGTTGATAATAGTGTTGTTAGTGGTGCTCAACCTCACCGATAGGTGGTTGTTGTATGAAAGTGACAACCACTGAAGTTTTTTTAGGCTCGAAAACATTTCAATCTCTATGTTGCCGCTCAACTTGTTCGAATCAAGACACAAAGAACGCAGGTCCACCTGTTGAACAATGGATTGTGGAACGAAACCACTTAGCTCATTATGAGTTAAATAAATGTCTACAAGTGAGTTGGACTTGAATTGAAACTCATCCAATTGTCCCGTGAGTTGAGTGTTGTAAATATCTAAAACCTCCAACAACGGAAGATCAAATATCCAAGACGGTATTGTCCCATTGAGTGAGTTGCCAGATAAAATGAGATGGGTTAGTTTTTGTAGGCCAGTGATGCTGGACGGCAGGGGTCCCATTAGCGAGCTGCCTGACAAGTCCAAAGAAACAAGTTGGCTCAGATTGGCAGCCCAAGAGGGAAAGGGACCAATAGTCAACTTGTTAGGTACGAGTGAGAGAGATCTCAAGTGTAGGAGGTTTGCGAAACCATTGGGAATTTGGCCTTGTAGATGGTTTTGAGATAGGTCCAGCTCAGTTAGATGGGTAAGATTTGAGATGAATTTAGGAATGGAACCTGATAAATTGCAAGAACCGAGATTCAATGATTTCAAAGACTTGAGAGAGCCAACTACATCTGGTACTTCTGATAACATTGTTCGTGAAAGATCCAACTCCCTCAGACTAGTAATACAGCTGGAACGATTACTAGCGCTCAAGTCGGACTGCGGCAAAACACCCGTGACATTATGATTACCACCTAACCTTAATGTTTTCAAGTTCGGAAGTACGAAGATTTCATGCGGCAATTCCCCGCGCAATCCAGTGGAAGAAAGATCGAGAAATGTTAGAGAAGAAGAAGAAGAAAGATTACCGCCGGGTAAAACGGAATCTACGCGAACATAAGCAAGAGAAAGGTGTCTCAATCGGGTAAGATTATGAAGGAGAAACTTGAGGAATTGATGCTGAAATTCGGCATTACCATCATTGAGAATGAGTTTATAATTGTGAGAGAGATCGAGTGAAACCAGTTTGGAGAGATGCGATATTTCCATGGGGACTGGGCCTGAAACATTCGAGCGGGAGAGGTTGAGATGTGTCAAACTCGTTGCAAACCGGCCGAATTCACGGGGTATCATGGATCCGCTGAAATCATTGGAAGCTAGGTCGAGCCTCTGGAGGTGAGGAAGGCGGAAGAGGCTAGTGTTGGGATGAAGGACTCCCACAAGCTGGCTGCAACTGAGGTCGAGCCCGATTACGTCCCCCGTCAGCCGGTCACAAGCAACCCCGTCCCATGCGCAGCAATCAGAACTCATATTCCACTGATTTGTTTTTGGATAAGGAGAAGTAATACCAAAGATATCACAATTCCAAGAAGTAGAACTATCTATGCTCAAAGTATGCTTAAATTGAAACAAAGCAAGCATCTGTTCATTGGGACACAAATGATTATCACGAGCAGAGGAAAAAGAGAAGGAATAAACAAAAGGGTGATGTTGCAAGAAGAAGAAGATTAGCAGCAGGAAAGGAGTAAGCCAGAGCCAGGGTAGTAGTACTGCTGAGTGCCCCATTTTTAGTTTAGTTTGTAATTAATTCACTCATTTATGCAGGTAGCCTATTTATAGGTGCTAGACATGCGTCTGCAGACTGCAGCTAGTAAAGGTTTATCAACTAGAGTAAGTAATCAAGCCAACATTTGTAAGCCTTACAATTCTAATCTACTCTTCATTAATTTCCACAACAGAATGGAAAATGATGTGCAGCAAGTTCTGACATGGACTGTCCCATTCTTCTTAAATGGTGATTGTTATGGTCAATTGAAACCATCCCACAATCCATAATCACTAATATTTGTAGTCCAACTCCAACGGTACTAGTCAAGAAAAGGGAGAGATTGAGTCAGATACAGAAGGAGAGAAAGAAAAAGAAGAGAGAGATGATAGTACGTGAATTGCACGGATATAAATAAAGAAGAAAAAAGAGTACCGAAAATTGTAGACAATTTATTTTAAGGTAATTTGGGAAAAATTATAATCAATTCTCCTAAAAATTGTAGAACGACATATATTTAGGAACAAAAAAATTATCCTAGAACGTCAGATATTAAGGAATCGAGGGAGTACTATTTTAGGTAGTCCTCGAGTTAAAATTTATTTACCTTAAATAATCTATTTTTTACAATAATTTATGTATAATATCCTTAATATTAATTATCATATTGCTATTTTCTATGTATATTTATGGAGTATCATTAGTTATGGGCAAAAAATTATGCAATTAGATGAAAATTTAAATATAGAAAATTTTATTATTTGATCATCTTTCTTAATATACACAAAAAATCAATCAAATATTTTATCTTGGGACAGGAGTCATAGAAAATACCCTAATCCTTAATTTAGTCGACCAAATTTACAAGCAGTTCATAACAAAAGACATGTATAAAGAAATTACCTAGTCTGATGAATCGCACTAACTAACTACTCTATTTGTCCCGAAAATGATGATTAAAAATACAAAATTTCTTATTCACAAAAAGATGAGCCAAGGCCTAAGGTACATAAAATGAGGGTAAAAATATCATTCAGTAGGCTCCACTAATATAAAAAATAAAAATAATCATCACTTTTTATAATCTTACGATACCTAGGATAAATTTGAAACTTATTTTTATTACTTTTTAAAATGTGTGTAAATTGTATTTTGCTCGTCTTTTTAAGTACTTGTATAGGGAGTAAATTAGTATACCAACACATATTTAAAAAAAATAAAAATTAATTTTGAATTAAAAAATGTTGCTAATTAATTTCAAGTAGATATACTTTGAATTCTTTAGATTGGACAAATTATCTAAAAACAATCATTTTAAACATGCAAGAGAGTGCGTAATTGAGTATCTTGTTATGAGTATTTTTCGTAAAAGAAGTTACTTGTGAATATCATAAAAAAAACATGTTTATTTAATCTAAATAATTTAGGAAATTTCAATCGATCCTTTCTAGGGAATCAAATGCCTGATTTCAAAATACCTTTATTCATATTTTCCAAATTATTAATTGATTAAAGGATGCATTTTTGAATTAAACTTTTTGTACATTCGTAAATGAGATCAAAATTGAGTCCACAATTTCAAATTTTGTTCCTGCAATACAATACGGATAACAAAAGAGAAAAGTGAAAAAAAAAAAGAAAAGGGAAAAACACGAAAACACATGAAAGTATGAAACAGTATCATTGTATTTGTTCTAAGAGTGCACGAATATACTACTACTACTAGTATTGTTGTGCACCAAAAAATAAGAGCCTAGGTCCTATCTTTTCATGGTAGTATGATTTATAAATTGTTTATACTAATTGTGTTACCTAAAAAGAGCTTCATTTTGTAAAATTTACAAATAATAGATAAAATTATTAAATTTATAGTTACATGCTGATTCTCCAACGAACTGGTCCGTTAACAGACCAGTCTTTAGCGACGGAATGAAAAAAAAAAACTCTCTTTATTTCACAAAATGAGCCACATCTGACTGTGTTCATTAAAAATTTGTAAAATTTTAAAACTCAAATTATGATTTAAGTTTATTTGAATTTCAAAACAATGGTAGATTATACATAATAATACTTTTTAAATAGTTAATAATATTGGCAATTATATTTATCAAAATTAACAAAATTTGCGGTTACTTTAAATATAATTTTTTTAAAAAAAATAAACTAATAAAATATTAAAATAATTCCTTTTTATGAAACCAAATATATATAATTTTCTTATGACTTGCATGAGTAATAGTCAAGTTTTTGTGCACATAAATTCATATATTCATGAGCGCCAATTCTGCTGTATGAATAAGAAGCTTTTCCCTATTAATAAAAGAAGCCTTACTATTTTATTAGTTCTCTCTTTTCTCTTCCAATTCTCTCTCTAAAACATGGCATCCACCCAAGAGCATCACCACCTCCCCCACCCGTACGGAACCACCGCAGCTCCACCGCCAACGCCGTCATCACAACCCAACCTCCTCTCCACGTCGGCCTCCGCCGACATACTCTCCCGTCTACTTCCCCGTCTCCCTCCTACTCTTTCCCTCTCTCTTCCCACGCGCCGCTCATCTCCACTCGCCACCACCACCACCTCCCCTCCCCTCATCTCTCTCTCCGACCCAACTCCCACTCTCCACGCAAACCTCCTCTCAGCTTCCAAACTCGGCTTCTTCCAACTCACTCACCACTCAGTACCCTCCCAACTCGCTCACTCAGCTGAGTCCGAATCACTCTCTCTCTTCAACCTCCCTCATGACCAAAAACAACTCCACTTCCCCAAAAACTGGCCACTCGGCTTCGACGATGACGATGACGATGATGAAGAAAACAGAACGTCTGAGTCGTTCTGTTTTGACTCGTATTGTTCTAGTGAGTCAGCCGAGTTGTCATTAACCTCTCTGCGTGAGTTCACTCGTGAAATGGAGAAAGTTGGCTTAGAGGTCGTTGAAGCACTATCGTCCGCTGTCGGGTTTGAGAACCCGGCCCGAGAGGATCCAACTCGTGTTTGTTCGTTGATGTGGATATCTGAAGGGTCACCGGGTAATGTACCTGGTATGTCGGGTAAATTGTACCCGTATGTGGTCGGGTTACAGTACCAAAGTAGGTGCCAGAAATTGACAATGTTGGCGGATTCGGGTTGGGTCTCAGTTTCGGCCCAGGTGGAGTCTATCTTGGTTACACTTGGAGATATTGCTCAGGTGAAATAGCTATTCTTTCCATCACAATTTGATTATTATTTTAAATGCCACTTATTGCGAAAGGAATGCTATTTTTCTTTCTCACTATTAAAATCATCCTAATATAATAAAAACTTTATCTTTTGAATTGAGACAGACCCCCCTCCAGTTTACTTTTTAGCCAATTTTTTTAGGAAATTGTTAAATTCACAACACTTTTTGTTATTTTTATAACAAAAGTGTCGTTATAGATTCTATAGCGACGATTTTTACTGTCGCTATACATCTATAGCGATATTTTTGTTGTGAAAATAATAAAAAGTGATGTGAATTTAACAATTTTCTTTTTTTAATATACAATTAGCGACATAAATATTATTTTCAAAAATAACAGCAGTGACACAAATTTTTTACAGTAAATATGATTTTGTTGTTGAATGCAATAAGTTTGTGAAATCTTTGAGCGTTCTAAGTCATGAGTTTATGACTAGGTTTGAGTGTCAGGTTGGTTAGGCTAAAGCCCAAGTGTACCAGACATATTTCAGTTATCATGAAGTTAAGTTTATGATAAATTGGTTAATTGATCAATACAGTGTGACACGCAAAAAGATCAGTCTTCCGTTCTGCGTATCGATTCTGTACTAGGTCAATTGACAAAAATTAATTTCATATTAACCGCTCCTGAACCGGACTATCGGGTCCATTTGATTAAGCCGCCTGCAGAATCCCACTTAAACAAAACTACTACTAATTGACAGGGATGATTGTGGGCGGTGGACATTTGATTAGTGCTTTCAAGTCTTTAAACTCGTTTTGTTTGACACGGCAAGTAGTAGTATTCTAAAGACATTAAAAAATAAATGAAATAGGATGAATAAATCCATTTGGCTTCAACTATCGTCTTCAGCTGACCTGACCCGACCCATGGTTCGGTCAGTTTCTTTGTGCTAATAATGGTTAGGTGGATTAAAAAAGTCAGTCAAGATCTCACTTTTTCAAATGTAGTGGTTCTAAGAACATAGTTATATTTTCATTGATATCAACTAATGCTACACATTCAGCTGTTTAAACTAAAGAAAAATACTATACAACTTGAGAATGTATCTAAACCAATCATTCTTAACTTTTAATCCTAGCCCTCTATTCTTACCATATACCCCCTCTCCATTTCACAAATGAAATAGAGATGGAGATGGAGACTCTCCATTAATTTCACGGTCCAGATTTAAAATGTGTTGGAATGTGACATCATGATGATAAAAGAGAGAATAATGATGAGGAATATACAAAGAATGGAGAGGATCATATATAGTTAAAAAATTACTATATTAATTTGTGTGACAAAAACATATTTTACATGGTAAAAGTTTTGTATTTATAATTACTTGAAGCTAATCAAATGAATCGATTATTGACAGGTATGGAGCAATGGGAAGATGAAGAAAGTAAGAGGGAGACCAATGTGGTCAAGTATGGGGGATGGCAACATATCTATGACTCTCTTGCTGACGCTTCCTCTGGACGACAGCGTTGTGTCTCCTCTTGTTCCCACATTAATCAATTGCAGCGTCGTGGACAATGACGAAGATGATGATGATGATGAAATTAATGTAGTAGAGGACATGAGGAAATTCAACTCCTTTTCTTTTGAGGATTACGCATGGAGACTGTATCATGAGCGGCTTCTTCTCAAGGATCCGCTTGACAGATACCGTGCAAGCTGATATATATTTTTATTTTGGGGCAATGTTGACGATCGCCAAGAAATGCATTAGTTTGTTAAATAATGTTACTATCACATAAAAAACGGTCATATAAAGTTCACATACACACATGTATATTGTGGGCCTCACGTGTCAGGCGGGACCCAGAAATATGCATGTGAGCTTTATGTAACATTTTTTATGTGATAGTAGCATTGTCCTAGTTTGTTTCCTCTCTACATTGATTTATTTTTTGGTTTTCTCTTGATTCAGTGGAGTGGGTGATGAAATGTTTGCATTTGTTATTTTTACATGGTTTTGCGAGGAGGATTTGTATTTTCTGGTAGGTAGCTAGTTGTTATACTTTGAATTCGTAAGGATTATTCTTGGGATATGTGTATTTATATCAAATGTCTTGTTTGTTTTCAAATTTAAACTTGAGACTATAAGTTCAAGAATTATAAAATATTAGTAACATAATATAATGGATTATTTAATATCATGTTAAAGTTGATGTTTGAGAGATTCAAATACAATTAAAATAATGTTACTATCACATAAATTCTTTTACATAATTCTCACATACACACACATACATACTGCGGGTCCCGCATGTCAGGCGAGAACTCACAGTATGTATGTGTGTATGTGAGAGTTATGTGATAGTAGCATTGCTCGTACAAATAACATGGAAAATCCAAATTGCAATCTAATAATAATTTTAAAAATACCGCGACATTGATAGGAGTAACCAAAACGCCTACCCCTTTGCCCGCCATTGTTAATACTCCATTAGACAGTATTCTCCGGATTAGACTGTATAGCACAACAAAATATATTACAACCAAATTCACATCAAATACACACCGCATATACTTATACCAAGAAGCCCTAATACCCAAATTAAATCTTTATAACAAATAAAACAAAACCAATACTTTTGCCTATAGTCAATAGTATACAGATATAAATACGTTCACTTGGGATTTCACTCCACAGATTAGATTAACGACTAAACTAAACTTTAACAGATTTACAGTCAACCAACTAAATTTTAATGTACTTATAAAACGGTACAAAATCTGTTAAATCATGTTGAGTTTAAGCAGTTTGCCACATCTGATTTCACATAAGAGAGAGAAAATTGACATGGAACTCTCATGTATAATGTGACTACTCTTAAGTGGAAATGAAAGATTTTTAAAAAAATCAAAAAATTTAGCAAAAAAATAGAAAAAAATTAAAATAAAAATTTACTTATTTTGTGATTAATAGAAAATGAGTTTTTAAATGATTAATAACAAGTATAATTATTTAGGAAATTATAAAAATAAAATATGTTGAAATTAAAAAGCAATTCTTATTTATTTATATACATACATATTTATAAATTTATTTTTACAATTCTTATTGATTTTATATACATACATATTTATAAATTTATTTTGAAATTATATACATGCATTCTTACTTGGCAAATTAATGAATTATGCCATGTGTAGTAAAAATGATTTTCTAATTAAATTTTAACATTTAAATTAACTAAATATTTTTAATGTTCAACTTCTTCTTTATCTACCTCACAAGAACAGACGCTAAAAACAACTCCACCATCATCCATAACCACCACTACTATCCATAATCATCGGTTATAGCCACCACCATTAACGACTCAAAATTTTACACCACAACATCTAACGTAATTTAAAATCCATTATAATTGAGATCTAAAAAAAAATTAAATCCATCATTCACCTCCAAAAACCTAGATCTACTAATTATTCTTTAAATCGTTAATAATTGATTCATTTAACCCGGTTTATAGAAATTAATTTGAGTTCCAATTTGTAAAACTTAATTTGAAACTTCAACTAGTACGCGACAGACTTCAACGGTAGTCGGTAGACCAAGTCACAGAAAGTGTGGGACCTACTCCCGCAAACCAACCAATTAATTAATCTCATCATCTTTATCTCTCATCTAATCCAATTTTAGGTTATTACCCCATGCGACAAGTTCCGCTGAAATAACTTGCAACTATAATCAGAGCCGTAGATTATTCGAAACAGATGCTACAGCTTGATGCATCCGCACCAGACCTGGGACGGAGAATTTGAATAAAAGCACATCCATGAGGAAAGGAGAGAGCTGAGAGCTGAGAGCTCGTGAGTTCGGTTACGATAACGATACGCTCAACGAATTATTTCCAAAGGTTACTCAATCTCCCGAGGTAAGTCCATCTTTTCCTCTGTTTTTTTAGTAAAAAAATTCTTACTAATTTTCTGTAATCTTACAGTTTTAATTTGTATGATTTCGATTTATAATTAATAGTTAGATATTAGTTGCTTACATATATATTACAAATTTATCTGGAAAACTGGGAGAAAATGTGAAATTTACATGAGATATAACTCTGTTAAAATCCAGATCAGAAATGTTATTAAAAGCAAAAAAAGAAAAAAGAAAAAAAGAAGCTGAATTTTTGTTTGTTCTGGTTATTACTCCTTCAATTCGGTAAAAAGAGTCTCATTTGTAGAATTTACAAACTTTAAGGATATTTATTTGTTTCATGGTTACCCTAAATTTATCGAGTGTTTAAATTAGCAGTTGATGGCATGATAATGAAGTTTGTTTGATAAAACTTGAGGATATTGTGATATTTTAATCTACCATCAAAAGAATGAGATGAGACTGTTTTCTTTGAAGAGAAAAGTTCGGCAAATGGGACTCTTTTTTGTTAGGTTTTCTTGGAGACACAAAGTAATGGGGTGAATAATCTTTATTAAATGCTGCTTCTTGGCTTTATAGCCTTACAAAAATAACAGATCGAAAAAGACTAGCTCCACTTAAGCACAAACTTCGCTTAGTGGTTTATTGAAACACAACAACTACTGAAAGCTAATAACAAATACTTAATACTTGGTCAATGCTGCAAACACGTGTCAGTGTCATTTAGCTCATCAATCCCTCCCTTGAACTTGACCCTTTGTTTCGGCAAGTTCACATTGTGAACCTGCAATCATTCCCAGACTGTCCTTGTTGGAAGGCTTCCAATTTGAGTGGTTTGGTCATAAGATCAGCCACTTGATCTCTGGTTCCAATATACTGCATTTCGACAGCTCCTTCTTTCGTGAGGTCCCTCAAGATATGAAATCGTACTCTGATGTGCTTTGATCTTCCATGTAATACTGGATTTCTTGACAATTTGATGGTTGATGTATTGACACACATCAGGATGATCCCCTCAGATTGTTGCCATCCCAACTCTTCCAACACTCTTCTCATCCATAAAGCTTGGCACGCACAGGCCACTGCGGCTACAAACTCAGCTTCTGTCGTCGACAAAGTGACAATTGGTTGCTTCTTTGAAGACCAGGCCACAACTCCATCTCCCATGGTGAAAACATACCCTGAAGTGCTCTTACTGTCTTCTGAGTCACCTGCATAATCACTATCCGTGTATGCAAGCAGCTCGTTTGATCCTCCTCTTCTGTAGAATATCCCATAATCAGTTGTTCCCTTCAAGTACCTCATAGCTCTCTTTGCTGCTTCATAATGCAAGGTAGTGGGACATGACATGAAGCGACTGATGAGACTTACAATATACATGAGGTCGGGACGGGTTGCTGTGAGGTACATAAGGCTGCCCACTAATTGCTTGAACATCGTGTCATTCACTCTTTCGCCACCTTCATCTCGAGTAAGCTTTTGTCCTGGCACAATGGAATTGCTGACTTGGTTGTGTTCCTCCATTCCAAATCGTTTGAGTACTTCTGAGGCATATTTCTGCTGACATATGAAGATACCTGAGGGCAGCTGAGATACCTCGATGCCTAAGAAGAACCGCATTCTCCCTAAGTCAGTCATGTCGAATTCCTTCATCATGGAGCACTTGAATTCTCGTAGCATATTCTCATTGTTGCTTGTATATAAAAGATCATCAACGTATACACTGACGATGAGGATGTTGTCTTTCACTTTTTTGACGAAAAGAGTGTGCTCGCTAGGGCTGTTTTCAAAACCTTCATTTTTTGGACAAGGTTCAACAAACAGAGTGAACATCCTATTCTTGCTCATTGTGGATTCTGCTATCTTCCCATGTGTGGGATGAAACACACTGCATACATCCCTTTTGAATAGAACATGAAGATTTCTTTCCAAGAGTTGGCCAACATTTAACAAATTGTTTTTTAACTCATGAACATAGTAAACATCTCCTATCACATAGTTAATTCCATTGAATCTGAACTTTACCTCCCCTTTTCCAACAACTTCTAACTTGGTATTGTTCCTTAGTTTGACATTATGAGTAAATGTTGTATCCAAACTAGTGAACATACCTTTGTCACCACACATGTGATTTGAGCATCCTGAGTCTATGAACCATGTGTCCTTCTTCTCAGCTTTAGGCAGTTGTTGTGTCATCAGGCCCAGCTTGTTTTGGTCAGTTTGTGCCATCAAGAGTACATCTTCTTCTTCTTCAAATTCTGCAAAATTTGCCTTCTTGTTCCACCTTGGGCATTCATATTGAAAATGTCCCAGCTAGTGACATTTGTAGCATTCAGCAGTTGCTTTGCTAAAGGTTGTTCTTCCTCTTCCTCGACTTCTGCCTCTTAGGGAACCTCCTCTGGGAGACCCTTGTCCCCTGTTTCTGAACTTATGACGTTCTTCAACCTTCAACGCCTGGTCCTCTTCATCCAGTGAAACCCTCTGAAATTTCTGCTCATGTACCACTAAGGAGGACTGTAATTCATCGACAGACATCTCAGTGGTATCCCTGGACTCTTCGATGGATACCACCACGTAGGTGAATTTCTCCGTCAGCATTCGCAGAATTTTCTCTACGATCTTGGAGTCTAGGCATTACCTCTCCATTGCTCCTCATCTTGTTCGACACTGCCATTACTCTTGCGAAGTAATCAGCGATGGTTTCATCTCTCTTCATTGCCAGCACCTCGAATTCTCTCCGCAATGCATTCAAAAGAGATCGCTTTACCCTAGCACTTCCTTCAACTTACTCTTCATTGAGTCCCACACAATTTTGGATGTTCGGCGATCCAAAATTTGTTCAAACACTGATTTGTCTATTGCTTGGAACAGATAGTGCTTGACCTGGTGGTCCTGCATCTTCTTCTCGTCGAGCTGTTTTTGCTGAGCCATGGACAGCTCAGTACCTATAGGAGGCTCTTTAAATCCAGTTTCGACCAAACTCCAGAGACCCTTTGCTCGAAACAGGTTCTCCATTAACTCGCTCCAATGGTCATAGTGACCGTCGAAGTGTGGGATCTTCGTTAGGGTTTACTCATCTGCCATGGTGCTTAAGATCACTTAAGGGAAAAAAACTGTTGTTTTTCTTCTCTCTCTTAGGCCCTCTCACTTTTAGGGCTCTGATACCAGATGTTAGGTTTTCTTGGAGATACAAAGTAATGGGGTGAATAATCTTTATTAAATGCTGCTTCTTGGCTTTATAGCCTTACAAAAATAACAGACCGAAAATGACTAGCTCCACTTAAGCACAAACTTCGCTTAGTGGTTTATTGAAACACAACAACTACTGAAAGCTAATAACAAATACTTAATACTCGGTCAATGCTGCAAACACGTGTCAGTGTCATTTAGCTCATCATTTTTGTGGAATTGGGGGGAGTTTTTGGTTGCTGCATTGCCGAGTTGCAGATACTTTTTGTATTGCAATTGACTGTCTTGAATTGGAAAATGAACAAGGTTTGAATGGAGAATTCTTTAGCCACTAAATCTGTAAGATATATATGTACTCCCTCTGTCCCAAAACGAGAGAGAAAAGAAGAGGATTAATAATATAATAGAGTAGGGAGCAGCACGGAAATAATATTTTGATTAGATTGTGACAGTAACCTCCTACTGCTGTTTCTTATCATATGAGCCATTTGATAAGTAGATTGAAGACCCTAACCAGAAGTTTTTCTAGGTGATGCAAAACTTGGAAAATGAATGTTGTCATAATTAATAATTCAAAATCAGGCAATTTAAATGTAACATCAATTGCATCGCTGGTTTATTGCCTTGATCCTTCTATGGCTGAATAATATAAAACATCAAAAAGCTTTAATTGCTATCGAAAATTGAAAACACCTGTCTACAGCCCACCTCCTGTTGTGATCATTCTTTTCTCATTTCTTGTTTGCTATATGCCTTTGGATGGATAGAACCTGTAGCTAGCAGTCTTTGTTCTTTCTTTTATTTTTTTATTTTTTTAATTTTTATTGTTACTTGTTACTTTACCTTCTCAAGTTGTTATTGCTCATCTTTGCTAGAAAATTCTTTTCGTTACTTTGTTCAATCAGAATATAAACTCTTTTTTATTTTTCCCGTGCTTTTAACTTATACTTTGAAAGTTTTTCTTGACCAATATATGAGTGTGTATAGTTTTATATACTGTCATTTGCCGAAAGGAGCATAATTATGTGATTTGTTTCGAAAAAGGTAATTTGAATTGCGTGGTTGGTTCCCACAATTGTTCAAATAAACAAATATGCTTTCCCTTTTCCTTTTTAATAATGAAATAATAAGATAGAAATCAGCTATAATTTGGTTTATATGCCGTGTTTATAGTATTGTTACTTGGAACATTTTTACATATCCTTTTTGAACATAATATACAGAGGAGCATGACATTGACGGACTTGGAACCACGTGTTGCTGTTCATTATGGAATCCCATCTACTGCATCAATTCTTGCTTTTGACCCTATTCAGCACCTCTTGGCAATAGGGACACTGTAAGTTAATTATTTTATTATCAATACTCTTTGAGTAATTGAACATCATGCTATGTCGACATTGCCTCAAGTTGAGCTGGAAATGTTTCATATATATATAAAATATGTGTGTATATGCTTACAGGTGATTATGCTTACAGGTGGGATCACTTGAGCTCAGTACACAAAGTATCTTTCTTACATCTCTTTATGTATAATGTACATCTACATTCTGTGGTCCTACACAGTTTGCAAAACCAACATTTCAGATAATAATCTGCTCGTGTCGATTTTTTTTTTTGGGGATTATTATCTATTGTCAATACGCTTTCCCATATTTTAAGCTAAATGAATAGAAGAGCTGTCCAATGTGTGAGCACTCTGGATTCGACATGTATCATATTTAAGTGATGTAGGACAAGAGTATTTGGCTATTTGCAGAGGCTGATTTATTAAATATCTGGCTAAAATAGCAAGGAGAATATAGGGGTCTTGGGTTTCTAAAAGGGGTAGACAATGATTGAAGGTTTGAGGCGTTAAATGAGAATAAGTTGATATTTAGATGCTAATTAGGCACATGAACAATATCCTAGTCCAGAATAAGGGGATATTTAGATGCTAATTAGCCGTGAGAACTATGTCCCTAGAACATTAACTTCTGCTATTTTGATTTCAAGGTTGTAGGATTGAGGAACTTATTAGGCTTTGTAAACTATGGTTTTTAATCTTGATAAGTTTACCAATTTTGGACACATACCCTCAAAACTTCCCTCACGTTCACTCCTTTCATGCTTGCGGAGTTCAGACATAAGGGAGTCGGATAGTTTCAAATCCAAACATGCCAATAAGAGTAAGGACAATGTAAATGGTGGAAAGAATTCATCCATGAACTTCCCAGGACATATTTGGCATCATTCATAGGGGATGTAACCCAAAACCTTATGCAATGGAAGGAGTGGCTGATCCACCTTATATTGCCTTCTAAGGCTTTACTTTTCAACACGTGACAAATACTCTTCATCCATCCTGTGGCTAATCCGACTTATATGTTGAATTAAAGGAGGGGGGGGGGGGGTTACTTTGCCAATGTGTGACTATTCTCACAGCACCAGTTTTTAAATTCTAGTTTCTTCTTGTCAGGTTCAATTTGGATACATTTTACAAGTTTTGTAATTCCCTTGTTGTTGTGCATATCCTCTTACCCCCCTCCCGCCTCCCGCCTCCCGCCTCCGCCTCCCGCCTCCCGCCTCCGCCTCCCGCCTCGGTGTGGAGGTGACCTTGAGTTTTATGGTTGTTAAAGATTTTTCAAATACTCTCTTTGTCCAAATTTACTTGTCCTAATTTGAAAATACTCGCATATTAAGAAAAAAATTTCTCTAAATTACCCATCTTAATTACTTTATTATCATCTTTTTTTATTCTAATTAATCTCCTAATTCTTTCTTGGAATAATAAAATAGAGAAGAGATAGATGGGGAAAAAAGAAGTGTGGTTGTGCACTTGTGCTTCCAATGTCAAATTTAATAGTTCCAATGTCAAATTTAATAGTGTTACTTTTTCCAATATATGCCATGTTATTTTCAATGAATTTGTTTTATAAGCTTAAATGAGGGTAATATTGGGAAAATAAGGTAAAAAATAGTATTAAAATATAAATATGACAAGTAAACTTGGACGGAGGGAGTATTATTTTAGACGAACAACTTCATTAGGCAGAGCATTAAATTTTTACTTGATAGTGTCTACTTGATTTTTCTGTGTGGAGTAGGGCATGGAGTAGTGTGTTATATGACATAATATCTTAGCTATAATCTCTCATATCTCTCTCTTTTCTATAACCCTTGTTTGCTTTGCTTTCTTGTTGTAGGGACGGAAGAATTAAGGTGATCGGAGGTGATAACATAGAAGCCCTTCTTATATCTCCTAAATCATTGCCCTTCAAAAACCTAGAGGTTTGCAAGCTTGGCCACGAAAATTTATTTATATTTTTCTTTTTAAAGTCGTATTATTCTTATAATTTGGTTTTTTGTGCAAACACAAAAAGGCTTTGATACCATGTTTGTTAAACCAACCTGAATCTTACGACAATGGGACTAGTAGCCCTTAACCCATGGATAGTATATACCATCTAGAAAGGCTGTCTTTAAACAATGTGGGACCAATGCCCCACAGCCAGCTGCCATTTACTTTTTCAGTTTTGGGATAAAGACAAGTTTATGTCTTCATAGCTTCAAATACTTGAATGGTAATTATTTTCACTATGATATCCGTTAGATTATATATATAGTTTATTGTCTCGTTAATGCATGGACTTCTAATTTCATCACTTAATTATCTCATTATCCAAATTTAAATGTACGATTTACTTAAATATAGAACAAAGGGAAAAGAGTACATGTGTGTATTGTGACTTGTTGTCAACCACTACCTTTAGCTAAGAAGTTGGCAAACCTTCTCTGGTAGTGAAAATTGCCTTTTTGTTTTATAACTTAATTCTATATTTCTTTTTTCTCTCAGTTTTTACATAACCAAGGCTTTCTAGTCAGTGTCTCAAATGAAAACGAAGTTCAGGTAAGATTTTCTGTAAGCTATTGTAGCCTCATCTGCTCATCGTGTGATACATTGCAACAATGCTCCAGAAATTGTCAAATTGCCTCTCTTTATTTTGTGCATGAAATCTCTTGTAGATCTTTTTATTAATAGTTGACATGCCTTTGATTCTGGAAGGTTTGGGATCTAGAACACAGGCGCATAGCTACTAGTATACAGTGGGAGTCCAACATAACAGCTTTTTCTGTCATCTATGGCTTCCATTATATGTAACATACTGAAAACTTTATTTTTTTTCCACATCTAAATTGGCTGAAGATGAGGACAATTTGGTAGTACTTGGCCTAAACAATTGTCACATTGTCATTACATTCAGGTATGTTGGAGATGAATATGGATTTTTGTCTGTGCTTAAGTATGATGCTGAAGAGGGAAAAGTCCTACAATTACCCTATTATATTACTGCGAGTCTTATAGCTGGTAATGTATAGCATGTCACTCTGAAACTTCTCTCTTATCACATGCTTTCATTTTATCTACTCTGTTCCAAAATTGAAATCCTAAATGTCAAAATCAACATGAACTTATTTAATTTCAGTATAAATAAATACAATTTTTGTATACTAGCCAAAAAGTATTGCCAAAAACTTAAATGAAATCGTATCAATTTAATTTTAACATTTCATAAATTGACTTCGAAAAGTTGTATCTCTAATTTTGGAGTGGAGGTATTACAATTTTCTCCTGAAAAATTATATTATTTCATGCACCAGCTTACCACAAATGGTTTTTTAGCCGTTCTGAAGACAATTTTATGTACACATATGTAAGGATGCGATCTAGTTTAAACAGGTGAATACTGTGTCAATTAAAAAATTGTTCTTAATGTTCCTTGATCTCGTAAATGAAGATATAAAGGGTGGTCAGGGGCTTGACATATCTTACTACGGCTGCTAAGAAGTAGGAATAAATTGTGTGAGCAAGTGAGAAGAAGAATAAGAGGTTTGGCCTGAAGGCCAATGCAATCACCCCTAAGTTTTTAGGCACTAATATCTAACTGAAAATGCATCATGCATAGGCTCTAATAATTTCTCTATTCCAATAATTTCTGTATTGGAATATCGTGGGGATGGAGAGAACTTGGAGGGAACTTCAGCGGTGGATGTTATTTTGTCAAGAAAACCAGTGTTAAGAGGCTCTTCTAGGATTGGGAGCTTGAGGAGGTAGTTGGGTTGCTGACTCTTCTGGCGGAGGTTGAATGAAGGGCGGAGGTGAGACCATTTTAGGGACGATGTGATTCGATGTGATGGTGTCCTCATCAGAGTGGTAGGTTTTTGGTGCAATTGTATTACAAAATCATGCGGGGATAGGGTGAGGTGAGTTCCATTGGAAGAGCATTTGGCATGTTGAGGTCTCTCGGAAGGTAGCTTTCTTCTCATAGATGGTGTCTATTGGGGCAATTTAAATCAGTACTTGCTTTGGAGGAGGGGTTGAAGTGTAGTAAACTGTTGTTATATCTGTAAGAAGGACTGCGAATCAGCAGTTTATGTTGCTCCTTTGTGAGGTTGTCAGAATTTTGTGGGTGTGATTTTTATGCTTTTTGGAGTGGAAGGGTGATGGCATCTTCAGTATGAGCCATTTTTGGATGCTTGGAAAGGAACTGGATTCTTAAAAGCTGCAGAATGCATTGGGATATGATACCTTAGTGCTTATGGTGGATTTTATGGAGAAAGAGGAGAAGTAGATGTTTTGATGAGAAGGAAATATTACTCCCTCCATCCCAAAAAAGATGACTTAAGTACACTTTTCACTCAAATTAAGAAACTTCAAGTAGAGGAGAGAGTATCAAATAAGTACCATTTTGGTCCATGGTGGACCCTATGTAGTGTACTAAGAATATATTTTTTTCTTTAAATTAATGGACCCCACCTAATTATTCTTGAGGACAAAAAAGTCTGTGTGTAGTATTAGTGTACTTAAACCATCTTGTATGAGATTTTTTTTTTGTAAAGAATTTTATGAGACGGAGAGAGTATTTCATTTTTCTTGAGCCTTCTGCTTTTTTGGCAGCAGGAATCTTTTTTAGGGGCACTAGAGTCTTTTGTTAATTTTGTAATGGAGTTTAGTCTGATAGCTTAAGACTGGTCTTTTTGGTGTCTGGGCCTTGTTCTTGTAGGGGTATGCTGGGCTGCTGTTCTGTTTTTTGTGTATACTCTGCCCAGTACTTGGATGGCATCCCCTTTTGATGCCTGATAATATACAATTTTACTTTTAAAAATCAATTCATTGAAAGTACGAAAGATAACAGCTTGAGTTGACCTACTAAAACAGGTGAAGTGGGGGAAACTTGGGGATTGAATGATCAGGTTATCGTTTTCAAATAGTCGTATATAAGTTTACTTTTTATTATACATAGATACGCAAATTGGCACAATTTCCGTATTTGTGTATCAGTAGGAGAACTGTGGCAGCTTGTATATGACTACATACATACCAAATACATTTCCAAAATGTTAAATAAAATCAAAGGAAATATAAGGCACGGATATGGGATGGATATGATTGTGATATGGAATTGTCCTGTTTTGACTTTACCCCTTTGTTTAACCACAAAAAATTGAAGAAAGAAAAAGATAAAAAAAGAGGGGAGAACAAAATATTCTGTTGTTTTAGGCAGGAACATAGGCTTGCCAGTGGGGACTTCATGGAAGCACTGTGTCCATCCATCATCCATGTTATAGAATCCGATTTTGCTGGCTGGTGTAGGCCCAACTGATAGATTGGGGTTCAGCTCTTCACACGGCTTTGTGCAAAATTGGTGCCGACTCATCAACATGAGTGAACTGGCTCATGCAGTTTGAGAAAATACTTCCTTTCTGTGTCTAAATTTTTGTGGACAACCTCAACAAGGAGTTTAATCCTCATTCAGTTATTACTAACACGTGTAGGTTGTCTCCTGCTGTCTTATACTGATTCTCTTGGCAATATGCTTTAAAGTATAAACAAGAGAGAAAATGCTGCGAGAACCACGTGGAGTTCTGGTCCATGAATACATTTATATGGAAGGGTATTCTAGGGTGGTGTTCATAATTCTGAATTCAGAATTCCATGTTGATTACGTTTGTTTATGTCTAATTGTCTTCTTGATTTCTTTTTCTGTATTTTGTGAGGCCATTGTGCCTTTTTTATTTCGAGAACAAAAATGGCGCCCTTCTAATATAAATTCCGCATTTTTGTCAATTTGCAGATGGAGCCGGGATTTCACTACCTGATCATCAGTCTATTGTTGGTGTACTCCCCCAACCTTGTTCCTCTGGAAATAGGCAAGAAGAAATTACACTGAAAATTGTCATGCTTTGTCGTAGTATCAGTTTCTCTATCTATTTTTGATTCTATCTCTGAATAACACCAATACTTCTAAGAAAATCTGCGCCACTTAGTTTTTGGATGTGGCTCCTATTTTTTTTGCATCTAAACATGCATGTTTGATACCCATCAGCAATGTGGGTATTTAGGAGTTCTAGGAAAAAGTAGTACAAAGGGACTTGAAGGAGTGGCAAATAACTACTGTTAGGTTTATATATAGCGCAATCATGCAATCAAATTACATAAAAGTAGCGGAAGCGTGATAAAACGGATTTTAAATTTTAATACAAACCATCACCATGATCATACATTGTGCTCAATTATCAATTTAAACGAAGAAGAGGGAGAATTAGATTCATACTCCTGTAAAACCGTGCTTCCTCAGGTACGAATTCAATTTCAAATCCTTTGTGCTTTCCTTGAATTCACCGGGTTAGATTCCTTCTTTTGATCAACAATAATCACCCAAGCGTTTGACCTTTAGAGGTGATCCACCAAGGAAGAATAGGTATTCAAGAAGACGAGTGTTTGGCAAAACCCTAATTTCTAATTATATGTACTCTCCCAACTCTTGTAATTGTCTGTAACCCTTAATCATAATAAGACTCCTCTTATTTATAAATGTAGACAACCGTCTTAAACCATTTAGAAATAGGGTTTATTTTAATTAATTAAACTATTTTAATTAATTAGGCTCCTAATCTAATAAGGAATATATGAGAGTACTTTTATTAATTAATTCTCAAACCCTTTTAGGAATTAAATAATAATAATAGTAATAATAATAAGACTCCTCTTATTAATTTATATTTAATATTTTTAAAATATTAAATAATAAATATTAAGCTATTTAATTTATTCTATTACTATAGATTAAATTAAATATACTTAATTTATTATTACGATTATGCCATTTACTTTTTAAATAAATATTTTCTTTTATGGTGTGACCCTTTAGGTTCTCCATATTAAACCGATTGTGAATAAATCAATTAGAACAATTCTATTCTTATTTAAATAAATAAGTAAAATTATTTAATTCATTTAAATAAATAACATTTATTTTTCAATAAGAGTAAGTCCCCTTAGCGATCAACGACTTTCTAGATAATATAGATTTCAACATTGATCGTAAAAGAACCTTTGAGTGAATAGTTACCATACAATTCAATTCTTTTACCATATAATGTCCCAATTAAATATAAGACATGAAATTACTGTCAAGTCTTATTTTATTTTATTATATGTATTTCGATTCTCAAATACACAACTCAAATGTATATAGTCTTGTGGTGACACAACAAACTATATATAAATAAATAAGTAGACAACTCTTGTCAATTATATCATCATGCAACTCCTTTTCATTTTTTCTCTTAAATTATTTTGATCAAATGGTGACACATCCGGATCAAAATTATCCAAGTTAAGTCCAACCTAGCACTTCCATATATTTAAAGAGAAAAACACCGTCCTTGTGGTGACACAACGAAACATCGTTCAATTCCTTTATAAGCATCAAATGTGATAAAACATCTCAAAAAATTAAAAAAAACTTTGTGGTGACATAACAAACTTATAATGATTAATTGATACTCTATCATTTTTATCATGCTAGAAGACGACGTTCGATATTCTTAATATCTTTGAACGTTTGGGACTTAATATAATATCTTTGAGGGATTTGTTGTTATTTCTCATCTTGTTTAGTACGCATGCACACACACACACACATACACACACACACACACATATATATATAAATAAATAATTAACATGCGAAGCATGTTGTATAATATATAAATATATATAGTAAGCATGCACCTATAGAATACTATATTCTACTCGGATTGATTATGGACTTTTATTCTAGTTTGGTTTACTAGAGCCACTAAGTGAACCAAAAGGTCAAACCTAGGGTGCAAGAACTGAATTTAAACATAACTATTACATTTAAACCCGTACTCTATTACAAATGGGTCTTCAAGCGCTCCTTGCTCATTTGTCTCCAATTCTTCATGTAATTCTAACTAATCCTATTACATAAACTGTTTAATATAAATAGAAATCTTGATCAGCAGTAAAAGAGAAGTACATAGGAGGGAGAGAAATTACATAAAAAAAAACTAGAGAAGACGAGGTACACAGACCCTATTTATAAAGCCCAATCATTCATGTATCCAAATAAAATAAAATTCAATCACATTGGTCAATAGTCCATAATCAATTCCATTTATTATCATACATATCACCATATGCATCAATAAATAACATTCATCTCATGAATAATAAATCTATTCCATATATGCATCGATATCATTTAATGGGCAAAAGTTTTTATTAAAATTTAGTTTTGAAAAAAAATAAACTCTTTTATTTTAATCAAAAACCAAATGAAAAATTAAACTCCTTTAATTTTATCAATCTGAAATCCAAATAAACATTTTTATTTAAAACTTTTATCAATTAAATAAACCATTTACATTAATTGAAGAAAATAAAAAAAATTCAGTTTCTGCAGACGGGCACAGCCGCGCCCAGAATGAACTGGGAACCGGCGCGGTTGCGCTGCAACCCCAGAAACGTTTTTTGGGTTAAGGCATGGCTACGCTTCAGAATGAACTGGAGGCAGCACGGTGCTGCGCCGCTAGACCTGGCAAACGGGCCGGGCTAAATTTGGGCCGGGCTAAAATGGACCAGCTTTTCGTGGGCTGATATTGTGAGGCCCGGGTTGGGCCGAGTAGGCTCAGCCCGCGGGTTTCTTCCTTTTTTTTTTTTTTTTTTTTTTTTTTGCAAACTCTTGCTACACCTGTACACCATGAAACCTTAAAACAAGACTTTAAAACCTGACAAAACAAGACTTTAAAACTTCCATGAAGGCTAACACCATACATAAATATTAAATACAATAACACCCCCAATCCATGAAGGCTAATCAAGCATCTAGTGCACCAGATGAGTACAACGTACTTGGCCAAACAATGAAAACTTATATGAACATTCAGATGAGCAACTATATAACAAATTACATAAATGAAAGTTATGTCTGAACACACTGTATAAACAACTTGTTTGATTCCCCCTCCACTCTACAATAAGAATCCCATCCCATTTGCAAAATTTACAAATGGGAGAACAGATGGAGGATAAAATTATAGAGAGAATTAATAAAGCAGCACAAAATTGTACAATTTCCAATTGAACCAACCTGCTTGACATTCTAACATGCAATAAGAAACATATATATTCAGCACTTCAAATTTAGATCAAAAACCTTTTCATTCAAAAGCACAAATAAATTTAATACAACTCCAGAATTGATTCTCTCAAATGTATGAATGAACATGGATATAAAGCCTTCTTTTCAAGCATTAAACATTTACATACATATTAATAAGATACAAAAAAAAATGATTCTGAACCTTTATGTTGGGGGGTTGGGGGGTCGGGGGGTCGGGGGGGGGGTACACTCTCGTAAAATCTTATAATTTTCTTTAGTTTGAGCCTTTAAGGAATGCACCAAATGATGCAAAGCAAAATCGACCCGGACTAAACCGAAAGAGAATTTCGGAGAAGTCCCAAAATGCAAAATTGCAAATCAACCTAAACCCAAAAACAAATCTAAATTGAAGAACAAAATCTGAACTGATATTTAGAAAGCACTAAACCGAAAATCAACTCAACAAGAACATGATAATACAAACCTGAAGTTTGGATCGGATTCTTTGTTTGATGAAGTTTGCTAGTTTGGAATAGATTAGAGTAATATCCACGACGAAGATCTTGATTCTTGTGAGTTGTGTGTGTTTGTGTCGAACTGCCGAATGCCGATTTAGGGAGTCATTCGCTCCTGATTTGAAGAGTTGGGAACTTTGGAATGTGAGATTTAGGATTTAGGTTTTACGTTTTAATATTTTAGTAAGAGTAAAACCTAAACAAAAAGAACAAAACAATATATTGAAGATTGCATTTAAAACAAATAGTTGTTGTAGCTCAGTTGGTTTGAGAGTTATTTATCAACTTAGAAGTTCTATGTTCAAGCCTCACAACTAGCAGCATTTTTGCCTCTAAAAAAAATATTCACGGGCGGGTCGGGCCAAAATGGTCCAGCTTTACTTGGGCTGCAATTATAAAGCCCATGACCCATGTTTTTGCGGGCTGCCCACGGGCCCGGGCCTCTTTGTGCCAGGTCTGCGCTCCGCGTAGCAAAACCAGAAAAAAAAATTTGCCCAGAAAATCAATTCATACATGGAATCATCAAAATCCATAATTAGTACAAAGTTAGGCTCTGATTCCACTGTTAGGTTTGTATATAGCACAATCATGCAATCAAATTACATAAAAGTAGAGGAAGCGCAATAAAACGGATTTTAAAATTTTAATACAAGCCATCAACATGATCATACATTGTGCTCAATTATCAATTTAAACGAAGGAGAATTAGATTCATATCCTTGTAAAACCGTGCTTCCTCAGGTACGAGTTCAACTCCAAGTCCTTCGTGCTTTCCTTGAATTCATCGGGTTAGATTCTTTCCTTTGATCAACGTTAGCCACTCAAACGTTTGGCCTCTAGAGGTGATCCACCAAGGAAGAATAGGTATTCAAGAAGATGGGTGTTTGGCAAAACCCTAATTTCTATCTCTATAGAAATTATACGTACTCTCCCAACTCTTGGAATTGTCAGTAACCCTTAATCCTAATAAGACTTCTCTTATTTATAGATATAGGCAACCCTCCTAAACAATTTAGGAATATGATTTTATTTTAATTAATTAAACTCTTTTAATTAATTAGGCTCCTAATCCAATTAGGAATATATGAGAGTACTTTTATTAATTAATTCTCAAACCCTTTTAAGAATTAAATAATAATAATAATAATAATAAGACTCCTCTTATTAATTTATATTTAATATTTTCAAAATATTAAATAATAAATATTAAGCTATTTAATTTATTCCATCACCATAGATTAAATTAAATATACTTAACTTATTATTACGATTATGCCATTTACTTCTTAAATAAATATTTTTCTTTTATGGTATGACCCTTTAGGTTCTCCACATTAAACCGGTTGTGAATAAATCAATTAGAACAATTCTAATCTTATTTAAATAAGTAGATTAAACTATTAAATTTATTTAAATAAATAACATTTATTCTTCAATAAGGGTAAGCTCCCTAGCAATTAACGACTTTTCAAATAATATATATTTTAACATTAATCATAAAAGAACCTTTGAGTGAATAGTTACCATTAGGGGTGGGCAAAAAAAGCGGTTTTTTCGATTTTTCGGACCGGTCCGAACCGGTTGGTTCTGTACAAAAAAAATCGGTTTGATACCGGTACAAAAAACCCGGTATATACCGGTTTTTCGGTACCGGTTTCGGTATCGAGTTTTTATGGTTCGATTTTACCTAACCGAACCAGTATATACCGGTTTTCTAATTTTTTTAATTTTTATTATTAATAATAATAATACTAAAAATAAAAATAATATTAATAAAAATAATAATTATTTAAATTTTAGGTTTATTCGGTAAAAATCGGTACCGAACCGGTTCAGTATACCGGTCCAACCGGTACCGGTATTGGTACCAGAATTTAGCAAATTTCGGTACCGGTTCGGTTCGGGTCGGTTTTTACCGGTTGCCCACCCCTAGTTACCGCACAATTCAATCCTTCTACCGTACAATGTCCCAATTAAATATATGACATGAAATTACTGTCAAGTCTTATTTTATTATATGTATTTCGATTCTCAAATGCACAACTCTAAATAATGCAAATTAGAAACTCATTTCTATTTTCATTCTACCTTGGCCAGTTGTCATTTATTGAATCACATAGGACATTCTCTCTTTTTACTAGAAGCGGTAGATTCTTTGTTGATCATTCATTATCTCCATGTGCGCAATTTATTATACCCAAGCATACCCTTTGATAAACTCTAAAAGTCTTAAGGGACATGTCAAAGCATAACTCACCATACACAAGATACTATAATCAAGTTTAAGGATCACCTGTACTATACTATCACTAGAGAAATTCCTATTGACAGGCAAATAAAACTCCATTAGGTATTCCTTAGCGAGTCACGTTCAGTGTACTTATTCTCCAATAAGTACCTACATACTTGCTTTACTGTCTCCATACAAATGATTATGAGATCAATCATCCTCTTCCTAAGAGTAAGCAACGTATGTACCAATCTATTCGGATTCACTAATCCCCTTTTTAGTAATCCAACGATTGAGAACTATTTTAGTTTTAAGCTATTTAAGAATTTAGATCTCATTAGCATAATCATCATCATGATTCTAAAATCATTGTTTAAAACTATGGATTTATCACATATTATATAACAGCACCATGTAGATAAAGTAAAAGCCTTTAATAAATGAATTCTTTTATTAATAAATGAATAAGATTATTACAAAGTATATTCTTCATCATATCAAATATGATTGACTTGTGTGCATACTACTTTCAACTACGATTTGGCATTTTGACAAAAAACAACGAAAGGTGACAGGGACGAAGGGGCCCAACCATAATTGTTGTAAGGCAATGAATAGTTTGGTAGGGGCCGGTTGCAGCACACCTGATTCAAATTTTGTGGGCGATTCTGTACTTCCTGATTGAAAGAAGATTACCTTGTATTGCAGTATTTAAGAACCTTTACAGTTCATAGGTTGGGACAAAAAGGACCCTAAATTTTATTATTTCTATAATGGTACTTAGAAAATGGGAAATGATATATTTACGGATTGCCCATGCTTTAAATTGATGAGTAATGCTATAAACACAAACAAAATTATACACAAAAATAGTGCACAAAATGACATGCCATATGATGTACATGTATTTGGTGGACCCATTTATGAGGATGGTTTGGTGGTTGTGGTGAGCGTGTGGCAGGTGATACAGTTAAATGGGCCTATCTAATACTTCCACGTCAAATGCCATGTCATTTTGTGCACAATTTTTTGTGTATGCTTTGTGTCCTACCATTACTCTAAATTGATTTAAGCAAATCAAATTTTCCAAAGAGTATTATACACACACACACACACACTTAATTTTTTCAATAAATCTTGGGGGGTTTGAAGTAAAATATCATATGTGATAGGATCAAGTGGATGAATGCAATCCACTTGTTGAAGGTCGAGTTTTTGTTTTATGTTTTTCTCTTTTCCCTTCCCTTCCTTCTGTAGTTTTCATTTTAGCCTTTTGTATTTATTTACTTTAATTTATATGGTTCTCCCTTTATTTTTTTGGAGTTTTTTTTTTTGTATTTTTTCATTTTTTATTGTAGTTTTATTTTTCTTTTTAATTCTTATTTATTATTTTTCGCTTTCATATGGATTCAGTTTTAACATACTACAATTAGCTAGGGATAAAGGCGTTATTGAGTTGAGTTGAGGAGAACCTTTTGATTGTTGTTTAATGACCATTTTGCTTCCTTAATGAGATAAAGTTATGTTGGTCCCCACCTGATCTACTTCTGAGGTCTTCAATTGATCATATGTTTTTGACTTTCTCATTACTAGTGTATGATGGTTGTAAGCCTTGCTTGGGATTGTATATGCACCAAATTAAATTCAGCATACCTGTGCCTTCAATAATTGCAGTGTTATTCTCTTTTTATAATTACATACTGTCATTGATTCTAGATATTCCATTTTGTAATACACATTCACTTCGGTTAATTTGTTCTGCCTATGCATTAACAACAGATCAATATTCAATTGCAGAGTGCTCATTGCATATGAGAATGGCTTCATTATTTTGTGGGATGTTACTGAAGATCGGGCTGTACTCGTTAGAGGCTATAAGGATCTTCAACTGAAGGATGAAATAGTAATCGACTCTTTAAATGATGTGAGACGTGAACATATCGATGTCACATCAGATAACGAACAAGCAGAAAAGGAGATAAGCTCTCTTTGTTGGGTATCTTCTGATGGGTCAATTTTAGCTGTTGGTTATGTAGATGGAGATATATTGCTATGGAACCTATCAACTGCTGCCTCTACTAAGGACCAGAAAGGTCACAAGTCATCTAGCAATGTCATTAAGCTACAATTATCTTCAGCCGAAAAAAGACTTCCCGTCATTGTTCTGCATTGGTATTCAAACAATGCACAAAAGGGTCCAAGGGGCCAGCTCTTTGTGTATGGGGGTGATGAAATTGGTTCTGAAGAAGTCCTGACGGTATGTTCAAGATGTGCTATAGGCTATAGCTTAAGAACCCTTTTGCCCTGGAAAATATCTATACTATTACACAATTTCTCAACCCCTCCAACCCCAACGTTCTGCTTCCTGTTCTTCAATTCAAACCTGTTAGAAGTGGTATTCATTGTTAACATCTTGATGATCTGAGTATGATTTAAGTATTTGATTGTTATTTCTCTCCTTCCTGTAAGATGATTGCTACACAGTTGTGTTCTTTTTGTCTCATTGTTTGTTGTGGACCTTATTAAATACATCAAAATATACTCATATAGTCGTATTAAATATGCTAGTTTTAATAGTATTCCTATTCTCCCTTTCGGCTTTATTTGTTGTCTTATAATCTTCATTCATTCAGCTTCCATGTTGAAGCATCAATATAGTGGTTTTCCAAGAGTGTGTCCCCATTATGTACATTGTACAGTGTATCCAGTGTTAGAAAGTCCTTGAATAGAACTTGTATATTACTAAGTTACTCAAAAATCCTAAACATGCAATGATTCTCACTTTATTCAATCTATCTGTCTTTTGTAGATTTTAAGTCTTGATTGGTCATCTGGGATTGAAACATTGAAATGCATTGACCGTGTTGACCTTACACTTGGTGGTTCTTTTGCGGATATGAGTTTGGTACCAAATGGTGGTGCAGCAGAACATAGTGATACCTCTACATTGTTTGTATTGACCAACCCAGGGCAGTTACATTTCTATGATGATGCTAGCTTGTCGGCTTTGATGTCCAATCCAGACAAGAAGCATTCTATTAATGCTACTCAATATCCTGTAGTTATACCTACCATGGAGCCGAACATGACTGTAGGAAAGCTAAGTGTGATAAATGATGAGGTAAGTTTTTAAAGGGCTCTCTCTGAGGTACTGAATACAATCATTTGCTACTCTGGAACAGTGTATCATCATAAACTTGAATTAATTTCCTTTCATTTAATTGTTTTATTAGACAATTTCAGCCGCAAAACTTCAAGGAGCACATACTATGACTACTAGGAGTACAAAGTGGCCTCTAACTGGTGGCATTTCCAGCCAACTATCCTCAGCTGAAGATAATAGAATTAAGAGAATATATATAGGAGGCTATCAAGATGGATCTGTCCGAATATGGGATGCCACATTTCCAGTTCTGTCACTTATATTTGTTCTAGGATCTAACGTAAGTGCGATGTTACCAAGTTTACTTTTAAGTATTAGCCTTTCTAAAATTGTAAATATTATACTACTGATCAACAATTCTACATTTTGCTTAAATGGGAGAGTGTTACTTACGTACCAAACACCATGCATGGGCAGGTGGAAGGTATTGAAGTTGCTGGTTCTAGTGCGTCTATATCAGCATTGGATTTCTCCTCTTCCTCTTCTACTTTAATCTTAGCTATCGGCAATGAATGTGGTCTGGTGCGGTTATTTTTGTCAAGTGTTACTGCTTTTTAAAAAAGCAATGTCAATAATGATGCTATACATTGGATACTGTCTTATAATTTTTTGGTTCATCTAGGTTCGTCTACATAGGCTAATGGGGATTTCTGATGAAACAAGCTTTCACTTTGTGACAGAAACCAAACATGAAGGTATGAATTTGTAAGCTCTAATGTAGCATTTTGATGTTCATCATTTAAGGTTTTATTACATCACTCTTTGGTTTTTCTTTGTGTATGCATTTAGAGAAATTTAAGAGGTATGAATGTTTGATTGCACAAGCACCTTTTGGTAATTGATGCTAGTTCCGAAAACTAGATGAAGTCTGTAACTATGTGTAAAATTGGTTGATCTTGGGTTAAATTGTGACATGGATAAGGATTTCATACAGGCAGGGAACTTTCCAGTCAACCAATTATTTTTTTGTGGGTGGGAAGAGGGGAATGGACCAGGAATTTTCCTAGTGAGTTTTGGGTTAGATATGAAATACGAGTCTTACGAGATATGAAAGGCAGAATATATCCACTTCAGGTTAATGTTTTTACAATGTATAATTGTATATAATGTTTCATGAGAGAAGATTATTTAATTTATGAAGTAAATGACAATGCTCAATCCTAACCTTGGTGTTGGAGTAATTTTGTTCATAGCTGTTGAAAAGTAACACGGGACAAGTGAACTACCAACCCCCACATTGACCTAGTAATCAATTCTCTTTGCTTAGAAGTCAGGAAGAAAACATACGAGATATAGTCCTAATAGGTTACTGAAAGAAAACAGAATAAACTAGAATCAAGTAGGCTGCCTCAGCTCTGAGAATTTTTTTAACAAGAACTACGCTTACTTATAAGGATTACTTTCTACAGTCTATCCAAAATTTTAACATTAGTAAAAATGTTCATAGTTGGTTTCTACATCACCTAGAAAATATGTGATACTTATCTATTCCCTGCAAATTAAAACTTGTAGTTGTCTTTCATTAGTATTTTTTCAGTGTTTCTCTGTTTGCTGATTCTATATCTTTTTCTATTTATTCTTTCTATGATGGATACCTACCTTTTTTTGCAGTTCACAATATCCGTTATGGACACGATACTCGATGCACAGATGTGTTTTCCATCCTTGATTCTCCTGTCCGCTCCCTGCAGTTTTCAGCGTTTGGAGCCAGACTTGCTGTAGGATTTGAGTGTGGACGGGTAAACATCTCCCATATATTGCTTAACAATAATCTATTACCGCTGTTCATCTCACGTTGAGTTACCAGCTACAATGTGGACCAAATCATTCTTAGTAAACTCACTCTTTAAGTTTCCTATTTCAGGTTGCAATGCTTGATGTTAGTTCGTCATCATTTTTGTTTCTTACAGACTGCGTATCAAGCTCAAATTCCCCAGTAATATCTCTGGCTGCTAAAACATGTCCAGATACTTGTAACAATAGTTTGGAGCCTTCTGCAAACAAAATATCGACAGAACCTTTGAACGAAGTTGCTTTCATTTTGACCAAAGATGCTCACATTGTTGTTATGGACAGCACTATGGGAGACATAATTGGCTCTCAGCTGATACACCCAATGAAAGAATCAACTGCACTGTCTATGTATATTTTAGGCAAGTTTTATTTTCTCACTAGATATAAATCCTTCCTGTTTACATGAGCAGTGATATAGCTGTTAGGTTTGTTAGAAATCGTGGCGCAATCAAGTTGCAAAAATTAGCAGAAGTATGGTAAAATCAGAGTTTAAAATTTCTACAAACCAATTACCCGGATCATCCTTTATGCATATTATTAATTTAAAACGATAAATAAAAAGTTATGGAATCATACCCTTGTAGAACTAAGCTTCCACAGGTACGAGTTCAACTCCTTGTTCTTCGCGATCTCCTTGAATCTCTGGGATTGATTTCTTCCGTTTGACCTCTAGAGGTGATCCTCCAAGGATGAGGAATTGTTCAAGAAGGAGGGTAGTTGGCTAAACTCTAGTTTTTCTATTCTCTATAGAAAAGGAGTACTCTCTCCAACAATTGGAATTGTATCATCATCTGATATTTAGCATAAGACTCCTCTTATATAGATATTGGTTAACCCTTCTAATCCAATTAGAAATAGGGTTTCATTTAATTAATTAAACTCCTTTAATTAATTAGGCTTTCTAACCCATTGGGAATAATTAATTGAACTCTTTTAATTAATTTGTCTCATAATCTTATTAGGAATAAATGAAAGTACTAATATTTAATTAATTCCTAAACTCCTTTAGAAATTAAAATAATAATAATTGTAATAATATTAATAAGACTCCTCTTATTAATTTATATTTAATATTTTTAAAATATTAAATAATAAACATTAAGCTATTTAATTTATTCTATCACCATAGATTAAATTAATTACACTTAACATATTATTACAATTATACCATTACCTTCTTAAATAATTATTCTTCCTTTTATAGTGTGATCCTTTAGGTTCTCTATATTAAACCGGTTGTGAATAAATCAATTAGAACAATTCTAATCTTATTTAAATAAATAAATTAAACTAATAATCTATTTAAATAAATAATATTTATTCTACAATAGGGATAAGCCTCCCTAGCGATCAACGACTTTTCAGATAATATAGATTTCAACATTAATTATAAAAGAGCCCTTGAGTTAATAGTTACTGTACAATTTAATCATTCCACTATACAATGTCCCAATTAAATATAAGACATGAAATTACTGTCAAGTCTTATTTTATTTAATTATATGTATTCCGATCAGAAAATGCACAACTCCAAATAATGCAAATTAAAAACTCCTTTCTAATTTCACTTCACATTGGTCAAGGATTCCTAGGTTGTCATTTATCGAATCACATAGGACATATCTCTTCTTTTACTAGAAGCGGTAGATTCTTTATTGATCATTCATTATTTTCATATATAACTTATTACACCCAAGCATACCCTTTGATATACTCTAAGGGTCTTAAGAAATAAGTCAAAGTATAATTTATTATACATAAGATACTATGATGATCTCAAGTCTGAGGATTACTTGTACTACTATCACATTAGGAATTCCTATTGACAGGCGAGTAAAACTCCATTAGGTATTCCTTAGCGAGTCACGTTCAGTGTACTTATTCTCCAATAATCACCTACATACTTGTTTTAGTGTCTCCACACAAATGATCATGAGATCAATCATCCTCATCAAATGAGCAAGCAACATATGTACCAATCTATCCTGATTTATTAATCCCCTTTTTAGTAATCCATCGATTGGGAACTATTTTAGTTTTAAGCTATCTAAGAATTTAGATCTCATTAGCATGATCAACATCATGATTCTAAAAGCATTGCTTAAAACTATGGATTATTTACATATTATAAAAACATCATCATGTAGATAATTAAATGCCTTTAATAAATAAAAACTTTTATTAATAATAAATAAGATCGTTTCCAAAGTATATGCTTTATCATCATACATGATTGTCTTAAGACTTGTTTCTATGCAGAGGGCAACATTTCTATCTCTGAAGTGTCTGAAAAGCATTCACTGATCTCATCTCAGGATTCTGATGCCAAAACACATACCAACCAGTGTGAAAGTGATGAAAAAGAAGTTAAAGTTAACGACTCTAATCAAACCACAAATTTAGGGCAAATATTTACGGACTCTTTTATTTTACTTTGTTGTGAGGATGTGCTGCAACTATATTCATTCAAGTCTGTACTTCAGGTGCCTTCTTGTCTAATACTAATTCATTTCAGCAGTTGTCTGATTACTTTCGCAACTAAGGTAGGATTCTTTATTTTAGGGTGAAAATAGCTCCATCCGTCGTATGAATCTTATGAAACCATGTTGCTGGACTACACTCTTCAAGAGAGATGAAAAAGGCTGTGGGCTAATTCTAGTCTATCAGACTGGAATTATTGAAATCAGGTGGATGGCTTATCTGTTTGTTTGCTTTGTCATGTATTTATTTATTTTCAATGCGTATAGGCTTAGCAAAGATTTGCAACAATCATAACGCCTTTGCAGGTACTTCTGTTTAATGCTATGCAACTCTGTTGTGCAGCTACAACATCTTATTTGATCGATACTTTTAGAGCCATTAGCCATATATAACCATGGCTAGAATTTTATTTTTATGTAGGTCTTTGCCAGGATCTTGAAGTGGTGGGTGAAACCTCTTTAACATCAATTCTTAGGTGGAACTTCAAGACTAATATGGACAAGAGGATGAGCTCTTCTAGTACAGGGCAGATTACGATGGTTTGTCTTCTCCCATTTTCAATGTTAATCTGTTATATCTATTCGTATTATGGTATCTCTATATCTGCATTAGGCTATGATATTTAGCGTGACGTCTTTATGGGAACGAATTAGTCATTTTTCATGTCGTAGTTCCTACTAGAGTCTATTAGATAAAGATAAATGTTTTTTTTTATTTGGGTTTTTTTTTTGGGGGGGGGGAGTAAGGCCATTGTTGAGTGTGGGTCTGCGAATACAAATTGTTGGGGTGGGTGGTCTGGAGAAAAATTCAACATCACAGGAAATTGGTTCCAGACCTGAAAACATTTAATTTTTATTTATCAGGGGGAAAATTCTTACAACTGTCCTTTGTATTTTTGATACTACCTCTGATGGAAGTATGGATCTCCTTTTACAATGAATCTACTTTTGGCCCCTGAGGTTGCACATAACTAACTCAGAGAATGCTTCCGTCATGAGCCCTTGAAAGAAGAAAAGCCAATTTGCCTTTCCTCTAGACGTAAAAGTTGTACTTTTTTCGTTACACTTAATACAAAAAAGGCCATATTAGTCTTGGAAGTATGAATATATTCCTCCCCAAAACATAAATCTTTGCTCATTTTACAGACTTAAGTTAGGATTTTTCTATCAAATCTATACTTAAAGCAAGAAGTAAAATTCGTCTTTGAACTCTGATATTGGCATATATATACGCAACGTTACACCTATAAATTTTCCTATCTGGTGTGCTAAATTCATCTACTGCACCACCTTCTTATTTATTTTTTTCTTTTAATCTATTTATAGTTTTTCTCCTCACATGGCAGTATCAATATAACAATGACCGCCAGATTTACTCTGTAACCCATTCCCACATGCTTTTACCCACCAACCAACTACCACCTCCATCGCCCACCAAAGCCCTACTCTCTATACACAAGCAACCGCTAATGCAGGATGACAATTGAAAAATCACCATAGGAGCGCCCCACAATCAAGTTATCCCATATTCAATTCATACGATCTATAAGTGAGGTAGGATAAGGACAGAGGAAGGAATAAAGGGGATTCAAATAAGATAATTAGGCTAAAAGCCACAAGCACTAGGCTTAAATTTAATAATAATCAATCATTCAATATCTCATAATGATGGATTACAACTGTGTTATATAGGAATAAGAAACCCTAACACTTAATGACCAAGTAAAATATCAAGAAACCTAATTAAATAAGGAAAAATAATCCTTGTAATTATCTAATATCTTAAATAATTAATACTGTAGAATATTCTACTAGTATAATTAAATATATATCCTAATCTCATCAACTAAATAAATTAATTACATTGAAAGCGTCCATTAATAATAATAACCTAATAATATTAAATAATTAGCAATATATATATATATATATATATATATATTAAATTTCTTTTGCTTCCATCCACATCGATAAGTAGGGATTAGGGAAATGCATATATTTTGAAAGTTTTACGAGATATTTTTAAAATTTTCTGGAGGCAGATAATTTGAAGTCTACATCTCGGTTGCAGTACTATCACTATAGTATAGCCCACATGATGCTTACCTGTCTTGCTAGTTACCTATGTTGGTGTTGGTTAACAGCAAAGGTTACCTGAAACAGCACGTTCCTCTCTTTGTGGAAACATTTAAGAATGTCACGATAATTATACAACAATAGGCTCTACAACTTGTCCATAAAATTGTGGGGGAAATATTTTCAGGTACACAAAAAGGGGAAAAAAAGAGAGGTTGTGCAAGTAGTTATTGGATCATTTTCTGGATTTTGATTGGCAAGTTTCCTGAAGTATAGACCCAATTGGGGCCCACTCAAGTATGTGGCTTGGATTTATTGTTGTCCTAATGCATTTTCTTTAGTCCTTGGTTTTTGTCATTTTGGTAAGGTTTTCAGCATTTAATACAAAGCAATTATGTTGCACAGTCTGGGTCAAGTTTTTCTATACAAGGGGTAAAAGTTTGAAGGTTTTATTTCGAAGACATTTTTATGGTCTAATATGTTTCCAAATATATATTTTCTACATACTTATCTTACATTATTTTCACCTTTAACATAGCATTTTCAACTTATTTTCAAAATAGTAAAAACCTCTCTTCTAAATAACATTTTATTGAGCAATCAAAGTTACTTGACATGATTCTTAATGTGTATATTCTTATATTCATTATGATTTTCAATGATGATGAATATCTACTCCGTATATAAGTGGTTTCTCGTTTTATCTTTAGCTTTATTGATATTCAAAGTATCCTTGACACAATTTCTGTCTTCGTTATATATTTTTCTAATGGTCTTTAATACGATCTTTGCTTATAGGTGAATGGTTGTGAATTTGCTTTTATCTCTCTTTTGGCCTTTGAAAATGATTTCAGGTATCTCTCCCTCTCTCTTGCGCACACGTACTGTTTTCTATAAGCCATAAATTGAATTGAAACTGAAATCCTAAAGAATTTCTAAGATGTAATTACTCTTATTTAGGATTCCAGAAGCTTTGCCTTGTCTTCATGATAAAGTCCTTGCAGCTGCTGCAGATTCTGCTGTTAGTTCGTCTCTAGACGAGAAGAAGAAACAGGTTTCGTTATGTTACATCTGGCTCTCTCTATTTGCTATTTTCCTGGAAGAGTTGAGGATCTTATTTGTCTTTTGTTGCCACAGATTACAAACATGGGAATTTTTGGAGGTATCATCAAGGGATTCAATGTTGGTAAAGTAGATCAGAGTGTGAATCTTCATGAAACTCGAGAAAATGTTATTGCACATTTGGAGAGCATATTTTCGAGGTTCCCATTCTCCTCCGATTCTGTAAACATTTCAGATGGAGACCTTACTGAATTTAACATAGGTTATCTGCTATTTTCTTCCACCTCTCTCTCTCTCTCTCTCTCTCTCTCTCTCTCTCTCTGTCTGTCTCTCTCTCTCTCTCTCTCTCTCCCCATTGCACACTAAACCGTTATAATCTGGTTTCTCAGATGATATTGAGATTGATGAACCTCTGCCGCTTCCATCTTCATCCATTAAGAACAAAGATGAAAGGAAAGGTAGATTGTATTTTACTTTCTTTTGGAAAATGCTTTTCTTGTCTTAAGTGTGCTCAGCATTTCTGTCTGTTGTGTAGACAAGGAACAAGAGAGAGAGAGATTATTTGAAGGAGGCTCTACCGATTCCAAACCTAAACTTAGAACAGCAGAAGAAATCAGGGCTAAATATAGAAAGACGGGGGTAATTAAATATGAATAGTGTCACTAAATCCTTTAGTTTTGGAATTCAATTGACTGACATTATTCATGACTTCTAGGATGCGTCCACTGCTGCTGCTCAAGCAAAAGACAAACTTATTGAGCGACAGGAAAAACTTGAGGTAAGACATCTCCTGGACAAGTGTCTTAATATTTTTTTCTTCAGTCCTTTCTGCCCCTTCTTTTTAATTATTTATAAATGTTGAATCAAGTTCCAGGAATATTAAATGCCTTGGCACAATAACTGTACATATTCTTGAAGTTCAATTTAGGTAGTTGAGAAGTGTTCAGACACCAAATAATAACAGTTGGAATCCACCATTTAGAAACTATATCATATATACCTGACAACTTGTGAGCTGAATTGGATAGTTTAAAGTTTGGACCTAAGTAATGCTGCAAGATGATGATTATATTGATTCTTACTATTATTCTCATCATCATTATTGTTATTGTTGTGGTCGTCGATGTTGCTACTATTGTGTCTTATTTTTCCCGGTTAAGTAAAACTCCTTCTGTTCCACAAAAAAGTCCCATTTGTCATAAAAAAAAATGACTGACAAAAGACTCCCATTCTTTTGATGTTAGTATAAATTGATGCAATGCCCTCAAGTTTGCCATCATAATTTCATTATCATGCGACCACTACCGAACAAACAACTTAATATTTTTAGGGGATAAACATGGAAACATAAATGCATCCTTAATATTTGCAAATTTTGCAAATGGGACTCATTTTATGGAAGGAAGGGACTAGTGTCTTTCATGGTGGTTGAGGGATGGATCCCATATTATTGTCTAAGCACATTAGAAAATGTCAATTCACATGTTCTATTGTGGGGTTGTTCCCTCTTGATTCTGCTATCCTAACGTGTGCCTCACAATACAGAATTTCATTTATTGGAGACCAATGCATACTTTATCAGTGATGGAAGTATAATAGTCTTCTCAACCTTTTATACATCATACATCGGTTCAGGGACTAGATATTTTGGCATTTGGTCACCTGATTCAGTAGAATATGTGATTACTAGTAGATCACTAGATTACATTAGTCACTTTAGTCTTGTAGTGTTTAACAGTTTGCATCCCTTTTTATAAGTAATTTTTGGTCACTTAGGCTATGTTTGTTTGCAAGAATTATATTTGGACTATTAATCCTAAATCTATTGTTTGTTTTTAAAAATAGACTTGAGACTATTAGTTCCGGGATAATAAAATGACTTGAAAGGGGAGACTATTTAATATCATGTCCAACTATGTATTATAATCCCCACTATTTAGGACTACAAATTTGTAAGTAAAATTAACTTTTAACTTCGTTTAAAAAGACCTATGTATCTCATCCTATCTATCTATACTTAAACTATTGAGAATATGATATCTTTGTTATTAGTATTAAGGGTATGATAGTCCAGACGGTAAGTTTTTATCCAATCCTTTAAATAATCATAGACAAAACAAACATAACATGAGATTATTTTAAGTTATCCCATGAATAATCCCATAAAAAACAAACATGTGACTAGAACTATTTAATCTAAGATTAATAATCTTGGGATTATAATCCATGGGAATATAATCCCGGATCCTTGCAAACAAGCATGACCTTAGTCTTTGAGCTTATTTCCTAAGTACTCTGCCATTCCTGGCTATTTGCTACTTTCTTGGGTAGATAGTGTTTTGTTTTGATCTGGCACATCCAAGCAAGTGCAACCAAAGGGAAAAAGACAATTTTATATTCTGTCTTGAAACCATTTCAGTGCAAGAAATCCTTTGCAATACTTGGCTGTTTAAGCTACTCTCTTTTCTTGCTACTTCTACCAGAGACTCAGCAGAAATACAGAAGAGCTACAGAGTGGAGCTGAGAACTTTGCATCGATGGCGAGTGAGCTTGCCAAGAGAATGGAAAATCGTAAATGGTGGCAGATTTGACAGGAAGTGGGCATCACTTTGAAGTGCTGAAGTTTTTATTGTGGCTGACCATGTCGTAAATAAGCCTTCCTATTTATATTTTTATAAAATAGAAGATCAACTTGATGCCGAAATCCATGCCCCATATGTACATTTGTATCTGGGTAGCACATGCCTCATGTAAGTTCTACCTGTTGGTTAAAAGGTCTAATGGTATTCATAATACTATTTTTGAGCATATTTCATACTTGTTTTGAAGAAAAGTATCTTGAAATATGTCAACTTTCCTTCATGCATGCAAATTGTTTCACTTGACTAGCAAAGTTTTGCTTAGAACTCCAACTGTGAATCCTTTTTATTAACAGAAATCTAAAAAAAATCTAGCACCATTTCTATTTTTAAAAACATAAAAGAATTATATTGCGACAAAAATTACGGAAAATTACTGAAAATGTTATGTATGTTGACAAATATAAAAGCGAAATTGGATTACAACTAGATATGATAATATAGAACAATAATTATTAGTGGTGCAATAATTTGGAAAGATTAAATAATCTGGTTTCTTTTTAATCTTGTGTAAAAAAAACATGAACTAGCAAATTAACTAAAACAACAATGGGCACTAAACAAGCTTTCTGAAATATAGTAGTAATCAACTTCTAACACATGGCCACATTATGTATTACCCACAATCTATCACCGTCCAAATAATTCTTATTATTTTGTTGGTTTTTTAACAACAAATTTCAAATTCAAATATACTTTTTCTAAAACAAATCTAATTTTCATAATTAATTATATAGTGTAAAATTTAATATCAACAATTATTAGAAAGATATGTTTAGTTAACTATAAATATGATCTTTTGTACGGAAAGTAATTGTAATAATATATAAACTGATCCAAAGTAATCAAGTTAATTGACCGTAATATTTGAAATTTTATAGCGTCTATTTTCAAGTTAATTGAAATGATTCTTTATAATGAAATTTTGATTCATCCTTAAGTAACGTTATGTTTCAAAAAAAAATATATTTTTATTATAATTTATTTTAAACATAAATTATTTAACTCATAAACACGAGTTAAATGCATCAACCACTATCATTGCATTAAACCAAAGTTTCCAAACAAACCGTAAGATTTTTTATTTCCTCGCTCTTATAACGCCCATACATCACTCACATAGACTCATACGTTCCGTTTGAACGTATATTAACCCATGAAAATATAATACATATTTATCGATTTTACTTTAATTAGTTTTTTCTTAATTCTATTTTCTCCATTAAACTTCCTTAATCATTTTATTATTTTTCTTCCTTCTGGGCCCACTTGGGGTAAATTTTTACATATTTTTCCTTCCAACTTTATTAAGTATTTATTAAAGGGTCGTTTCCTTAATTAATGCATTGGTACGATGAATTGATGTGAGATGGATTATGAATCCTTCAATTCCCTAACATTTAACAACTTGAATTTGCATTAATTAAGTTACGTATAATCCTCCTGAAAAAATAATAATTAAGGTAAAACTTGCACAACTATCTCAAAACAATTAGAGCATCAAGTAAATTAATTAACATGAGAATATATATTTACAAGAAAATATTTTTTTAACTTGAGAATTGTGAGAGCCAAATCTGACCACGGACCCCTGTGATCATATCATCCACACGGTTTAGACCCTACTACCCACATTGAACAAATCAACTCGAATTTGTACTGCTAAAAAAGCATCCACTGGTTTCATGGAAAGAAAACGGGACCAAAAGAGAGAGAGAGAAAAGAGTTTGTTTATACATTTCAGTATACACATAGATTTCACGTTCCATTTGTTTATTTCTGTATAAACATTAAATAGTTGCCGAGGAAAAGAAAGGATCCCCATTATTATAAATACAGAGATTTATCATTTATAGCTCAGAATCAAATATCAAATACTACTATAGAATAAGACTCCAAGTCGGGGGGAGTTTTGAGGCTGAAATTGAAAGCTACAAGCTTTTTTGTGTTATCTTCTCGTAGCCTTCATATTCTGTAAAGACTCCATTTTTACAACCCTCTTCTCTCTCCTCTCTATAAACAGAGAGAGAGACCCAGGAGCTGAAATCTTTCAAGTCTCACATTCTGGGTCTCCAATGGCGAGTTGGGTTATTTCAGAATGCGGTTTAAGGCCTCTTCCTCGAATTCGTGCCCGACCCCGAACGGGAATTACTTGTATTAATACCAACAGCCCCTCAAAGATTCAATTTTTACAAGAAAAAAATGTCAAAGTTTCTTCATTTGGGGGTTTTACAGGGAGAAATTGGGCTCTTAAGGTGAGTGTTCCACTTACGGTCCGAACTGTAAATGAAGAGGAGATTAGAGGAGAGAGAATTAATGGGGTTGAAGGAGCTGAATTTGATCCCGGCGCGCCGCCGCCGTTCAAATTGTCCGACGTTCGAGCAGCCATTCCGAAGCATTGTTTTGTTAAGAATCCTTGGAGATCTATGAGCTATGTTGTGAGGGATGTGGTGGTGGTGTTTGGATTGGCTGCGGCGGCGGCTTATTTTAACCATTGGGCTGTTTGGCCACTCTATTGGATTGCTCAAGGGACCATGTTCTGGGCTTTATTTGTTCTTGGCCATGATTGGTAAGCAGCTGCAAACATAAGTATTTATAGTAATTTCCAAGAAAATCTTTATCCTTTAATTATTTACTGTTGTTTGTTTAAATGTGGTTTAGTGGGCATGGAAGCTTTTCAAATGATCCTAAACTGAACAGTGTTGCTGGACATATTCTTCATTCTTCAATTCTTGTGCCTTATCATGGATGGTTAGACTTAGTTCTTCCCTATAAATTCTGTTCATAGTACTTTTATTGGGAACTGAATTTAAATACCATTATTATATTCTTATTTTAGTTACCTCTGTGATGACTGTAACAGGAGAATTAGCCATAGAACTCATCACCAAAACCATGGACATGTTGAGAATGATGAATCGTGGCATCCGGTAAAGCCATTTAGAGCTAACTCTGTTCTTGATTCAGGCTAGCTTTTTAATAATAATACCTTTTGGTACTAGTGATTATTAATCATTAATAATTTTTTTCATATTATTTCCAGTTAACTGAGAAGCTATTCAAGAGTTTGGATGATGCTACCAGGCTATTTATGTTCACTTTGCCATTCACCATGCTCGCCTACCCTTTCTATCTGGTGAGCCTGCTCTGCTATTTGCTCAGTCGATCCTCCGGTCGATCTCAACTTGTGAATCAAATTTTTGATAGATTGTTGGTTGATTGATTAACAGTGGGGTCGAAGTCCTGGGAAGAAAGGATCTCATTTTGACCCTAACTGCGATTTATTTGTCCCCAATGAGAGGAAAGATGTGATCACCTCAACCGTTTGTTGGACTGCGATGGCTGCCCTGCTTGTGGGTTTATCTTTTGTCATGGGTCCTGTCCAAATGCTTAGACTCTATGGTGTTCCCTACTGGGTTAGTCCAGTTTCTCAGCTGTTTTGACCTTAAATTCTGGTTTTTTGTTTAGTTTAAGATTATATAGTAACATCCTACTCCATGTAACTGCAGATTTTCGTAATATGGCTGGATTTTGTGACCTACTTGCATCATCATGGCCACGACGACAAACTTCCATGGTACCGTGGCAAGGTATGGATCGGCTTTATTTAGTTTTCGTCTTTGGGAATCTCAAAAAAAGCATCGGTGGCGACTTGGTAGTGTTTGATTACATCTTAACAGTTCACCTCTTAATGCATCTTAATAGCCCACATTTTTGTATTAAGAGGTCTTCTGAATAGTTAAGATACAAATATGAATTTAAAAAAGATGACCTCCTAATACAAAGATATGGGTTGTTAAGATGTATTAGGAGGTGGTTTGTTAAGATGCATTAACAGGCAATCAAACACCAGTAGCTACTAAAACAGAGAAAATATGTGAAGTTTTTGTTGACTTGATGTGTTGCTAAGTGCTAAGCAAACAAAGAACTCATATATATATATATTTGTATTTGAATTATAAAAGGCATGGAGTTATCTGAGAGGAGGACTAACAACGGTCGATCGCGATTATGGATGGATAAATAACATCCACCACGACATAGGAACACACGTCGTACATCATCTCTTCCCTCAAATCCCACATTACCACTTGGTAGAAGCTGTGAGTATCCATAAATATAAACAATGGAATTTGATCTTTTTAAACGAGTCCTGACAGTCCCTAAATCTGATGTTATAGACGGAAGCTGCTAAGCCTGTGTTTGGGAAGTACTACCGGGAACCAAAGAAGTCGGGGCCTCTTCCATTTCATTTGCTGGGAATCCTTGTGAAAAGCTTCAAAAAGGATCATTATGTAAGTGATACTGGGGATGTTGTATACTACCAACAAGCAGATTCTAAGCTCACTGGAATTCTAAAGTGAGAAAAACAAAAGTGCAGATAGATTCTTTAGGTAACAACAAGAGCAGCCTGAGCCTTCTTGCTAGGCTGCGGCTGCTGATTCTTTATCACCACTTCTATTTTTTGACATTTGACATAACAACAATGTATTCAAATGAAAATAGAAATGGGCAACCAACAATATTCATTTGGCCCTCCTACAATGTTAATTACATGGGCATAAATAATATATTCTTGTTTTAAATTTCATGCCAGGAACATGGGATGAGATGAATGGGGGGAGTATTCATAATCCAATATACAATGAATTCCATGATTAGGTCATGTGTATGACATTATGATTTGTTTATTTATTTTTGCTGAAGTAAAGCCAGTGAATGCTAATCCCAATCACTTAAACACAAATAATACAAGTGGTCTAAAACACGTTAACAGTCATTAGCGCTAAATAAACAAAGGACCAGAATGGCGAGGGCCAGCCACCCAAAACCTAAGAAGAGAAAAACAAAAGAAGGTGGTGACGAAGATGATGATGATTCTAAAACGTACTCCAAATGGTGCAAACCAATCTAATTCTGTGAACTTTGATAAGCACATATTAAATAAACGACAATGACATGAAGAAACAAACTGTACTAGTCCTTATTCTTTTTTAAACAATGAAAGTGGGTTTAGTTTAACCAATCCAAATAAGATTATTATACAGCAAGAAACCCATGATTATCTTAATTGCCTTATTGGTTCAAACCTTCCACAAAAACCTAATTAGACACACTCCCCTTTAACCAAAAGAGTCCACAAGCATTACGTCCCCCACTAAACAACTTCCATCTATAACTATCAACTTGAAAAAATTTGGCTGTACAAAATGTACTCTATAAACTTCATAAGTACCCTTTTGTTTAGATAATTCCTAGCTATTTTTGTACAAATAAAACAATCAAACTAGGAGCAGGAACATAGATTGTTTAAATTGTTATATAGATCTAAGGACTCCATAAATGTCTGAAGGTCACCATCACATAATGGATGAACGTGCAAACATATAAAAGGAAGCGTAGGAACTATTGACACGAAGAAAAAGATGCATTTTACCTGCCACCTTTTGCACTATCCACAAGTATCCAATCAACTGAAGAACATTCTTTGTCAGATATGTAGTTCAAAAGATTTCCATCTTCATTGGCTTGAAGAACATATATCACCCGATTGATTTTCTTTCACTAATATTGGAAATGCAGCCCTCGAAGCATCTCCATGAAGCTGCATTAACCAATAACCAGTTCAAGGAACTGCATTTAGCCATTAACATAAATGCAAAGCTACTGAATTTAGATGTTTAGTTACCTGCACAAACTCCAGGTCTGCTACATCTGAAGCCCTTAATATTGTGTCAGCATTATCATCAACAAACACCCCAACAGGAGTTGCTCCAAATTCCCGTGCAACCTTTGAAATTTCCTTTGCAACAAGAATTGCAATAGAACGTTTTGAATTAGGCCATAAAATCATTCCAATATAATCAGCACCAGCTTCTGCTGCCAGAGCAGCATCTCTAGCAGATGTAATCCCACACATTTTTACTAAAGGTCTACTATCTTTATGTTCTTTATTAGTAGCGAAAACTTTTTTTGAGTGATGTAACATATTGCTTCTTGTTTTCTTTCCTAACAACTTTAGCCTTGACAAATGTGCGTCAAGAGTTTTACTCTCATGCAAACCTGTTAATATAGACACTTGACGCATCAATAGATAAGAACGTTAGAGAACATATCAAATGAATACTATGAACTACTACTACATGTGCAATGCAAGAAAATAACAGGGTTCAATCTTCAACAATAACTAGTTCCGGAACTTGTGAAGTGTACAAATTAATGGAACAGGCAGTTTAGGACAAAGAACAAGAATTCCTACTTCTTCGGTTAAAGCACGGGAAATCAAGACCTATTGTGATATTGACACGAGTTTAGGCTTTAGACAATCCTGAATATAGGCAAGACACAAAACGATATGCCGGACTGAAAGTAAAAATGTTTTGAATTCAACTAATAACTTTTTTGTTTACTTCCTGTAAAGTGTGTGAAAAGAGTGCATATTAAAATATTGAAGTTAGTGGCACATGCCAAAATATGAGTTGACTACTGCATTCATTTGTAAACAATTATAAAAACGTTTTGTCATTGCGGAATAAGTTAGCCACTAAGCAAGATATAAATGTCGGTTCAATTATTAGAAATGGTACAAATTTACATGATAAAAGATTATAATAAGTTTCTGTTATTCGTGGAAAACAGATGTTTGAACAAATTTTTTGGAGCTAGCTGGCAAATAATGTCAATGTATCATGTATGCACCACATACCACCAAATCTTACTCACCACACACATTGTATTACAAAGAAAGCATTTGATGACTGACTTTCTTACATCATCAATTGGAGACTTATAGAGTTTGACATTAAAAAAAAACATATTAAATCAATTAGAAGTACCTGGGTATTGATTAGCCATATTAGGTGTTTCCCTTCTTTGCATGTTTATGGCTTTGGGTTTTAGTTGATTTCCCATATTCAATCCTGAAATCAAGAACAAGACACATTACATACAATGATATTTTTAGAAGCAACATTTTTCCTTAACAAAGAAATAGTTCACTGCATTGTTGTCAAACGTTGGAAATAATCACGAAGAAATTGTAAGAACTGAACAGTGATAAGGGGGAACAAGAACCCATTCCCTTTGGGGAAATTTAACAAGCATCTAGACTGCAACTATGAACGTGTGCGTTCATAACATATACACAAATACATATATAGAGAGTAAACCAGTGAAAGCTGGGAATTGGAGCATTGTTTCTTTGTGCATGTATTTTAGCTGGGATGCTGAACTACGGAGGAGCTGAAGCTCTCTTCCCTCCTTGCAGCATAGCCGTGTAGATCAAACCAGTACAGCCCAATGCTATTTTTTTTTTTATTCTTTTGTAACCGAGGGGTGCCCAAATGCTACCATTCCATGACTAGACAAATTTTACGTCTGGTAGTTTCATTCTGATTGGGCCAAACCAGAAAGCCCAATGCTACTGAGGCCTTTGTTTTTCGTTCAGAACCAGAAGACATTCTAAAGAGACTATACACACACATAAATCCTTGCGCCAATAGTAATATACACGATAGAAGAAATCAAATAGAATACTTTATAGATTAAAAGTGATACTCAAGTGGTAATACCTCTTCATTCTCTCATGATCGCTTCCTTAGATTTTCTCTATTAAAATGCATCACTAGATTTGAATCGTAATAGTATAGATTTTTAAAAAAGAAAAAAAGGGTCCTTTATATCTACTATAGGTCTCTTATATTTTCTTTTTTAAATAATACTATGGACACGAACTATATAAAAAATATTGTGTATAAATAGTATTAAAAAAAATAAGAAAATAAGAAGCGGGACCTTTCATTTGATGTTTTACACATTTTTATTAACATGCAATACATGCTTTTTTGTGCATAACTTTTCATGTATAATTTGTACATAGTTTTTTTTACTATGCCTCTTGTCTGTAATTATTTTTACATATATAATCTCATCTTCTTTTCCTCTTCCTCTTCCTCTTTTATCCCCAAAAGTTTTGAAAAGCTCTCTTTTACCCTTCAACTTAAAGATATGCTTATTTTGCCCTCTAAAGTTATTTTGTCATCATCTGTTGCCCTCTATAAAAAACACTCTTTTACTAGTCGAGTAGAGGTGCACAAAAAGTCTGAAGTCTGACCTTTGTCTGGCTTGGGCCTAACCTGATCAAAACCTGACATGATCAAAGTCTGGATCAGTCAGACGGGTAAAGGTTTTAAAGAGATTGTTTGAAATGAAAACTCTAGAATGACCCAGCCTGGGCCAAAGCCCCGCGCGGGATTGGCTTGTGGCCTGGGCCCAGCTTGGTTCAACGCCTAAGGCTTGGTCCGGTAGCCCTCTTTCTTAGCACTTCGCAGATACCAATTATAATTAAGAAACAAGTAAACAGAACAATTCTTTCACGCAAAATCACATAATACCATAATTATCGTTGAAGTATCAATGTATCATCCAGTGTAAGATTATTTGGATCTAAAATCTCCACATTAATATTAATAAAATACTTATACCTGCACTGAAGTAGTGCCTAAATATAAGTTGTTTACTAAAATTTTAAGCATTTCACTAATTACGTAAAGTCATATTTGTATTGTTCTCATTCATTTAGGATTTTGAAAAATAATAATAATTAAAAGAGAACCATGTACAATACAATAGAAACTCGTACTGTCGTGCAATGTAGGTAAGTAGTTAGTTTACTTAATAATTAACATTAAAAGTTAGTTGATTAAATATTAATAATAAGTTAGTTTTTTGTAAATACTAGAAATTAACATTAAAATTTTATTAATATTTATTGCTACTTTTAATATCAAATATTAATAATAAGTTAGTGAATTATAAATACTATAGTTATTTATTAAAATTTTCACTTTTACAAAATTTTATTAGCTTTTATATTATAATTATAATCTTTAATATTTAATACATAATATCTTAAAATAAATAAAAATTTGGATCAGTTAGAGCAAACCAGCCTTGACCTGACCTAGGACCTGACCTACAAGCCTAAACAGATCACGTTTTTGCGACCCAAGTCTAACTTGCCTTGGACTGCTAGACCAAAGTTCAAGGTCGGACTTGGCCTGATCGATGCTCAGGACCAGCAAGGCTCAAACTAGACTAAACCAAGATGATCTCTTGTGCATGTCTACCTCCGAGTCAAGTAATATCCTTTTAATTTTTGAAATATTCTTAACTTTCTATTTTATATCTCGACTTTGAAGTTTTCTTATTTTTTATATTTTGAATTTAAATTTAAAATATAAAATTAATAAAATAATCTATATTTCACACCAATACCTATGCCACGTGTCCCTAGTATAAATAAGGGTTCTCTTAACATGTGTCCTAAAGACATATGTTAAACATATAATTTAAGAGAATATTCTCTTGAACTGTGTGCATATTCCTTTAATTTTTATATTTGCACCAAGTTTAAGAGAATATGTATACAATTCAAAAGAATATTTTTTTAAACTGTATTCTTAGTACGTGTCCGTAAAAAATTCCTATAAATAAAGCCGAATAAAGAATATTGAGGTGAATGGATGATGATCCTAGTATAAATAAAGTTGAAAGAAAGAAAGAAGATTGAGGTGAATAGAGATGATGATTACGATTGAGAATTAAGCCCATGGGCGGCCAACTTTAGTGTTGCTAAAGAGAAGCTTTTAAAGATTCTGTTCTAGAATTGGGTCCCAATCGAACTTGTCCTTAACCCTTTTCCTTTTTGCACATGTCTTAAAATAAAGGTTTAGTTTATAAATTTTGTTATCAATTTCAAATTTCAAATTTCAAATTAACAAAAATTCTTTTAATTTCAGACTTTTAGTCAATTGAGTATTGTGAAGTATTTAAAAAATATGACTCTCTTTATGATTTTTTGTTGCACAACTTTAAATAAATCATCTCAATTTTAAATTTAAAAATATACCGACTTTTAAAAATTAATAATGATCTTATAATTTTAAATGTATTAAAGTTTCATTTGTTTCAAGTAAAACCTTTTTCATAAAATATTTTCCTTATTTTCTAATATTTAGCATGCTGAAGAAAATATAGTCAACTGTAAAAAAAAATTTATCAATGAAAAACTGTTCATTAATCTTAGAAAATGACTTACGGTACGCAAAAGATGTGCAATTATATCTCCCAGCAATAAGTTTTACTTTTATTTTCTTTATTTTTTTTCATTGCTCTTTAGCAAATTAATTCCTTTTTTTCTTAGTTAAATTAATTATTTTCTTCACACATATCTTTTCTTCATCTTTAAGCTTCTCTAATTTGGTAATATTTCTCTCCTCCTATTTTGTCAATTTTTTTCCTCTTTAGAAGAAATTATAAATATGGTAATATTTATTTATTATAATGCATCGTATAGTGAAAAAAAAGAAAAAGAAAAGACAAAGAACACTAAAAAAGTTTTTTAAATTAATTCAAGTAGAGAATAAGATAATATTTTTCATCTCATTTTTAGTTTAGCAACCAAATAAGGGAAAACAAGCCATTTTCATTAAAAACAATTTCATCAAAAAACATTTTTCAACGAAGATTTTTCGTGAAACTTGAGCTGTTGGTGTTAAGTTCTTGTTACACGTTTGAACTATGTGAGCTACCCAAGTTCATATTATCTACATTAAAATTAGAATTACATATATTTTCATAATATGATGGCAATAAATTATATATGTAATGTTTTATTATCATAGGCTGAGCTACGCTATACCGTCCGACAGTGTCCCTCCAAATTTAAAATAATGTTACAATCACATAAAAAGTCTCACATAATGCTCATATACACACACATACATACCGTGGGCCCCACATGTCAAGCGGGGGCTTACAGTATGCATATGTGTGTATGTGAGCATTATGTGAGACTTTTTATGTGATAGTAGCATTGTTGCCAAATTTAAGAGTATTGGTTAGCCAGTGTCAGACAAATCTTTCACTTCAACAGCCAGAGAAGTTACCTTTGATTTTATTAAAAAAACTGATATTTTCACATGAAAATCTTCGTTATAGATTTTATAGCAACAATTTTTACCGTCGTTATACATCTATGTAAAAATATCAAAAAATATTGTGAAAATATCAATTTCTACTTACTAATTATAATTTAACACATCATTTTATATTCAATTTTTGTCACCATGGACTCGATTTTAAAAGACCCAAACTGATAATTTAAGAAAAAATCTTGAAAAGTAGTAAATATATACATTTCTTTACTATTTAAACTCTGTACAAAAAATCAGTTAAAATTCACTTTGTAGTTTTGTGCCGCCCACAAACTGAAATAAGGAGTTCCTTCCAAGAAAGTACAACAATAATCCACAAGATAAGAAATAGTATAATTCAAACATCATTTAGCACCCAGCCTAACCTATGACTTAGTATGTATGTATGTATGGTGCAGTATGAGTAATCCAACTTGCAGCTTGGTCACTATAGGAGGCCCAGACACTTAATTTGATTGAATAAGTTTGTTTTGACATAATTAAATTTGTCATGTATGTGTCAAATCAAAGACCACACCTTAAGTTGAATGTTAATTGATAAATAATACTCCTATTTTCTTAGTTTTTCCCAAAGGGACAAAAAAAATTACTAAATTTTCTAAAATTCAAATAAGTTGGACCCTCCATTGGTCATCATGTTTGATGCTTGGGTCGGCATCTCTCTTATCATACATACTCTGACCCATCATCTATCTCATAAAGAGAGGAAATATGAAAGAAGTATCAGAAAATACTCATTACAACATGAATATGTAATGGTGACCTGATAAAAGAGAGAAAAAGAATACTACTCAATATCTTAAACAGTCAGAAACCCATGGAATTTGCTTCCCAAGACCAAAAATTTTAAAGACTGGCCAAAAACCATCTTCTCCAATAAATAAAATGAGCATAATACTGCACATCATACAACATTGTTCTTCAAATTGTGGAATAAATTGAGACAATTCCCAGAACTGGGATAAAATAACAAATATTACAAAAAAAAATTGAAAAAATTGTTTCACTTGATAGCTCTGGCCAAACATTCTTGATCTGTAGTGTAATAGGGTTTCATTTCTCAGGGTCTAGCTACATATAGTACTAAAAATCAACAAGAATATTAAAGAATAATATTGATGCGTGTAGTGTTAAATTAGGAACCAAATGAATGGCTTCATTATGCCACCATCTGCTCCTGCTCTATGTACATCTGTTCAGCCCATGCTGGAAGCATCTCATGAACCTCTTCTCTCCATTTTTCTGCTCTGAACTGTATAGCCCAGCCCCAGCAGAGGAAACATCTTTCACCAATGAATTTACCCAAGACACATCTGGCTCATCCGCAAATGATGGAGGAGTCATTCCGGAATTCCTTGCTGCATTACCACTACGAAACCCGAAAGAGGCTGATTTCTTTAGCTTGTTCAAATCCTCCCCATGGTAGCCCCAGTCCAATTTCCCACTTGGGGAGCTCCAATCTGAAAGATGGGAAGACATTGATGTTGCTGAATTTGCTGCAGCCGATGTAAATCCAGCAGGGCGGTGGCTCACAGCTCCGCGATCAATAAAGCTCTGGCTGCGCTTGGCAAATGATGAGGATCTGGAATTCATGACTGCTGCTGCAACTGCCGCGGATGAATCAAACCCGTATGCTGAAGCCTTTCTCGACGGTGAGGAGGAAACATTTGATGGGTAGCTCGCCCTGAGTTGGTTCATGTTTTGCTGGCGCATTTGATGCCCAGTTGGAGATTGCATTTGGGGTGTAGCAGAGGTTGCAACTCGCGGCGAAAGACCCTGCAACTGAGACAAATACGAAGAATCCAAAGACCCAAAAATATCGTCGAGATTAGTAGGATTCATTTCGCCAAACCGATTGTTATTCCACCTTGATGGGGAAGAAAGATTAGACAAGTCATCAATCAATTGCTGCCTCTGCTGCTGAGTGCGAATACTTTCAAGTCCAAGTAATTCCATTTCCAATTCCATATCCCTAGCATTAAAAGCTGCCTTCAACCGGCTACCAGGGAGCTGCAAGGCAGGTGGTGCGAGATTCACCTTATTCTGCCACAAGTTCCCACCCATCGGAGATGAACAAGTTACAGACGGAGACATTGGTGGCGTCGAACCACCGATCCCCATCGGGCTCAATGCACCCATATCCATCGAACTAACAGAACCCGACTTAGGCGAAGGCATAGCCGATCCTGTGGAAGCATATAATGGGCGCAACTCCTCCACCTTGTGGGCGAAAAAACACACTTTCCTCGCACATCCTGTCTCATCCTTGCACAGCCGGGTTCGGTACTGAGCTGGGTGAAGCCAAGATTCAAACACCCCGTGTGCATACTCACAACCATCTCCTTTCACACAGCTCCCCTTCCGAAACTCCGGGCAGGGCACGCAGCTATAAGTATACTTCTTTGGGTCACGGCGCCTGGCGTTCTCGCCGGGATGAACAAAAGGGCATTCAGTCCAATCGTGAGAATAAGCCCTCGAGCATGGCTTTACTTTAAAACTATACATCCGGAAATCATCTGTTCCGTACAATCCGATATTAATATCCGGCAACGAAACATCAACTGGGTATTCTTTCTTCTCAACCAATTGTGGTATTTCTGTATTTATCTCGCCGATCTCCTGAGGAAGACCTTTCAGCAATGATTCCAATTCCTTTCTTTTAGTCGAAAATTTGAAACCCAAAGGAATCAAATCGCTGGGTTTGTTTCCATTTCCATTAACGGAATTAATATCCGCAGATGAATCAATCAACAGTTTGACGATGGTCGCCGATGACTCAGACCCACCGGCGGCAGCGCAGTGAAGAGCAGTAGCCAAATCTGAAGGAGAAGCTCTGTTAACATCGATTTTCCAAGTTCCAATTATGTATTTCAGAATCTCTGTGCTTCCATACGTGGAAGCAATCATTAATGGGGTTCGCTCTTCAAATCCCATCTTTTTAGACCCAAATCTTCTACCATACCAAAAGCTAACATCATCAATATCCAACCCCTTCTCTTCAATCTGATGAACAAATCCGGTAAGATCATCAGCAGCAGCTAATTCAAGTAAACTTGAGGCATTACTCAAAACCCCATCTTTCTTTTCTTGAAATCCAGGCTCCATGACTATATCTGATGAGCAAAGTTTAGTCTTTGAACCTTTACACATGAAACCCTGCAACACAATAACATAAAAATAAGATTCCAAACACATAAAATTGACAAACCCAAAACAAATGAACATAAGAGACAATAATCAATTATGGAGGTTAAAACATACCTTTGTTTGAGCTCGGTTTTCAAGAATTGATGGAGAATTTGAGGAGGTAGAAGTCGAGAAGGGTTGGAGAGAACTGCGAGAATGAATTGGAATGAACGACTAGCTGGATTATTTATATATTGTTGAAATAAAGGAAGGGGGCACGAGTGAAGGAAGGAAGGAGGAAAGTGTGACTTTTCTTCCTTCTCTCTTCTCTTAATCTCTTTAGTCTTATTTGGGTCAAGTCAAACCTTCAAACCAGAGTGTCCACGCCACACACCACACCACTTCTGTGTCTTACTGGTTTCCATTCAAATGAAATGCAAATGCAAAGTTTGAAATGAAAATTCAAATTCAGGTCCACGTGGACGCCACCTATCTCCCAATATATATCTCACAGCCTCTACCGGTTTCTCGGTCGTTTTTGGTTGTGGAATAGTATAATTGTTTGATTCTTATACCGCCTAATGGAGGAGAGCAGATCTTTTGTCTTCAAATTTTTTGTCTTTTTGTGTTTTATTATTTAAATGTTGATATTTGTCTTCTTTTTTAAAAAAAATTTAAAATTAATTAGTATTAAATAAGAAGATATGTGTCAATATTTAAGTAATGGGACACAAAAAAATAGAGAATTTAAGGACAGAAGATCTGCTCTCCTAATGGAGTGTGTGCTAAATGCTTTTTAGTAAACAAATCCAATGTTTAGTTAAGGTTGTCTATTATTTGGATTCAGTTATAAAGTTAATTTTATAATAAATTCGTCAATTGATTAATAAAATATTGACACGCAGGGAGAGATTATCTCTCGGCCTACTTGTCGATATTGTATTGATCAATTAAACCACTCTCTTATTATTCTACTTGTGCATATTTGATTATTCAGATTTTGCAGAGTTTAAAAGATTTAAAAGTTCAAACGTAATTAGAAAAATTGTTTGTATAACATTAATTTCTTTTAAAAGCGCAATGTTTGAGATTCAAATTGGTATGATGCGTTTGGAAGTTCAAATGCAACCTTTATAAATGATGCAAATATTGATAGCTGAATTAATTCTTTGTATTTAGCCTTTCTTGGTTTTTTGATTAATCTCAAATAAATTGTTTGAAGACCTTTGTGAATTGTGTGCAACACATTTTTTATGTTTTAAATTAACAAGAGCAAACAACAATTTTCGTGATAAAAACCTATCAATTGAACACATTGTTGGAACGATGGAGGCAGCATTTAAGAAAATATTGAAAATATATAAAATTTAGAGTGGTTGCTCGCTCCCCTCTTGTAATCCCAAGATTGTTGTGGGATTAAAACAATAAGGTATATGAAAAATAATATCCGTCCCATTCCTTAATATAAATCGTTTTAGAATTGTCCACAAATATTAAAAAAATAATTATAAAATATTAAATATAATATCAATTGTCTATATTGTCTTTGTATTAAAAAAAGAAGATGTTATTTATTGGACAGATAATAGTGAGAGAATCAAATTTATATTTAATACTTGGGGTAATATTTAAAATTAAGCAATTAATGCTTACTTGAAATTCTCAAACGACTTATATTAAGTAACAAAAATATTTCTCTAAAACGACTTATATTGAGGAACAGAGGAAGTACTAGTAGAAGATTACTTCAATTTTTGTGTCAAGTTGAATTCTAAACACGTACTCCTTCTGTTCCTAAAAGATTGTCGTTTAAGATTAATGCACACAGATTAAGGAATGTAATTAATATCTAGCGAAAATATTATACTATCCTTATTAATTGTGTAAGACCCTAAATTTTATGAATAAGATTTAATTTTCTTTATATATTATTTTGAAATAGTAAGGTGTTGATTTAATAAATGTGATAAGTTATAGGTGAAATGTGCAAAGTTTACAAAGTAAGCAAGTGGTTATAAAATATTCGTTGTGTCGGTGAATATTCATTTGGTCGAGGAATATTTTTTTTGTCGGAGAATGTTTGTACGACGGCGCAGTCATTGATGGACCCCATAACGGAATGAATGTCGGATATAGAAAGCGACAGAATTAACCTTTTTATAAAAATAACGACAAAACTGTTACCGTTAGTATTGTCGAAAATACCCGGTGGTTAAAATACAGTAATACGTGGTGTTGCACAGTAGCATACGATATTGCACAGTATTTTAAATTATTGATTCTTACGTAGGAAGGCACTTACTTAATCATTGTTACAGTAATTACTGTTCAATATTTTATATTATTGATTCAATAATTGCATAATATTTTATTGGTTCAATATTTACTACGTTGATATTTTATATCAATAAGTGTTACTTTGTTATTTTATATTATTGATTCAATAATTGTCATTGCACATTATTTCAAATTATCAAATTAATAATTCATATTATTTGAATAACATTATTATATAGCATTATTGGCAATGTCTAAGAAAGTTCTGTCTAAAAAAGGGGTTGATTAATTGCGCGCCAGTAAGGAAAAATTCTTATCGAAAGGCCTCCTTTTTTCTGGGAACAACTTGATTGTCAATATTATAGTTCTGTAATATTATTTGTGAATAATTAATTTTTGATATATATGATAAAGAAATATTTATTCAATGTGAATTTAAACGGATGAATTTTTAACATGTGACATTTGTTGAAAGTTGGTATTTTATCTTGTCTGATAAAATAATTCATTCAAATATATTATTATAATATTACATTATAGTAGTATGATGTGATTATATAATAGTATGATTTTTATAATTTGAATGGTAACATTATTATAGTAAATTCATGGAATAAAAGTTAAACGAGGTGGAATAGTGCAAATTATATTTGATCTCTTATGATGCAAACAATGATGTCATCAGAGCGATGATGTAAGCAATGATGTCATAGGATCGATGATGTAAGCAATGATGTCATAGGATCGATGATGTCATAAATTATGACGAAAAGACTATTTTACCCTTACTCTGCAAAGCCTATAAATAGAAGCTCATTTTTTTATTATTTCTCACAAATTCACTAAAGCTATAGAGAGAGAAAGTATAGAGAGAATAAGAGAAAAAGAAAAAGAGTATTCTGCTATTACACTAGTGCAGTCTCCAAATTTTTAAGGTAAGGGGTATTATTTTTTTCGTATTCATGAAGAGAGTTATTTTCTTTCAATATTCGTAAGGGTTGTTATTCCATTCTTTATTATTCTGTTGGAATAAGTTGTCTACGTGGACCACCGCATGTATGATAAAATTCTGTTGTTATTCTATTTTTTATTATTCTGTGGGAATAACCTGTCTACGCGGACTACCGCATGCCTAATGAATAACTCTTCGTATTCAGTTGTTATTAAATTATAAATATAATCTGTCTGAGCGGACTACCGTCCGACGGGTGAAAATCCAATTGCAGTTTCGTATATTGTTTCATTTCAGATTCCTAACTCTAAACTTACTACGGTAAGTATTGCTTCTAGAATTCCTGAAATGATCAGAAATTCCTTGAGTTTTGCGTTTCATCTAATATTATTCCACTAGAATATTGGTCTGAATTTTTTTGTGAAATTTTTATCTTTTTATGTCGAATTACTATTCACGAGTTACTATTCATGGTAAAAAAAAACTTTCCAAATCATATTTGATTGGATCCAGGTTTTGATCTTCATTCTTGAACTCTGGATAAATTCTCTAATATTTGTCCTTTATCTCACTGGATTCGTTATTCGTATTGTTTTCATCATCCTTAGTCCTAAATGGTGATATAACTGAATATCTTTGGCCTGTAGTGCAAAGATGAATGATTACTTGATAAATATCTTTGGCATGTAGTGCAAAGATGAATGATTATCTGATAAATATCTTTGGCCCGTAGTACAAAGATGGACAGGTGTTGAGATGAACATGACCAACTGGTGATACAAATGAATATCTTTGATCGTAGTGCAAATGATGAATATTTGATTCGAGATGAATATTAATTGATGTTACAGGGATAAAATATTGATGATGGACTTTTAAATTATCGAAGATACTAGACATCATTCTCTTTTTAACTCTTCTAATGAATTGTCATTTTCACTGCAGTTGTTGATCCAAATAATCCGACAACGTATACAAACAGCACAAGATCGACAAAAGAGTTATGTGGATCTTCATCGAAAGGACGTGAAATTTAATGTTGGAGACCATGTGTTATTACGTGTTGCTCCGTGAAAAGGAGTTACGAGGTTTGGGAAGAGAGGAAAGCTCAATCCACGATTCATTGGTCCATTCGAGATTCTTGACCGAATAAAAAATGTGGCCTATAGACTAGCTTTACCTCCAAGCATGTCTCGTGTTCATAACGTATTTCACATATCCGTGTTACGTAAATATGTGAAGGATCCAAACCGCATTATTGAGTTAGAACCAGACGAGATAGCCGAAGATTTAACGTACGAGGAGGTACCTGTCAAGATCTTGGATAGGAATGAGCATGTCCTACGCTCGAAAATTATACCTCAAGTTAAAATTTTGTGGAGAAACCATGCAATTGAGAAAATGACCTGGGAGTTAGAATCGGAAATGAAAGCGAGGTATCCTCACCTTTTCGACATACCAGGTACGTACGTCAATTTCGAGTACGAAATTTCATAAGGAGGGGAGGTTGTAAAACCCCAACTTTTATAAATAAAGATTTAATTTTCTTTATTATTTCGAAATAGTAAGGTGTTGATTTGATAAATATGAAAGTTATGGGTGAAATGTGCAAATATTTTTAAAATGAGCAAGTGGTTATAAAATATTCTTGTTGTCGGGGAATATTCGTTTGGTCGTGAAATATTCTTGTTGTCGGGGAATATTCGTACGACGGCGCAGTTATTTGTGGGCCCCCACAACGGAATAACTGTCAGATATAGAAAGCGACAGAAATAACTTTTTTTACAAAATAACGGCGTGGTTATTACCGTTAGTACTGTTGAAATACCCGGTGGTTAAAATACAATGATACGCGGTGTTGCACAGTAGCACACGGTATCGCGCAGTATTTTGAATTATTGAGTCTTACGTGAGAAGCCATTACTCAATTATTGTTACAGTAATTACTGTTCAATATTTTATATTATTGACGCAATAATTGCTACATTGATATTTTATTGACTCAATAATTGCTACGTTGCCATTTTATATGATTGATTCAATAATGGCTACAGTTGATATTTTGGTATTATTGATTCAATAATTGTCACTGCACAGTTTTTCACGTTATCAACTCAATAATTCATATTATTTGAATAATATTATTAGATAGCATTATTGACAATGTCTAAGGAAGTTCTGTCTAGGAGGGGTTATTTAATTGCTCGCCAGTAAGGAGAAGTCCTTATCGGAAGGCCCCCTCTTTTCTGGGAACGACCTGGTTGTCAATATTGTAGTTCTGTAATATTATTTGTGAATAATTAATTATTAATTTATATGATAAGAAAATATTTATTTTGTGGATATTAAAGAAGGAATTAGCACTGATGTGTTTTTATCAGTATTTTGGTGTGAGAAATCATCTGTTTATGGATTTCGGATAATTTATGTTTGGAATTTGAAAAAATTTCCTTCTGCAAAGTTGTAGAGAATTAAATTTCCTATAAAAGAACACATCATTTATATTTTTCTGACAAGGGGGCTATTTATTATGAATTATTGAAGTTTCAAAAAATAAATATTTTTTAAATAAAATGGTGGGCCCCACTTTTGTTGGTTTGTTGAAAATCTGATGTTTTGAAGCAGCCGGCGGCTGGAGGATTTTTTTTTAAAAAAAATATTATTTTATTCATTTAGTTTCCTTTGGCATCCTAAGCTTTTCCTATAAATAGGGTGCTTAGGTTAGAATTGAAAATCACACCAGAATCATAAGTTTTCTCTCTCTGTAATATCGAGCGTATTTTTGTGAGTATTTCAATACTTTGAGTATTAGTATTCAGTGCAAGTTTTCTTCGATATTATATCCGATATTTCAGTCAGAGGTACTATCTTTTTGAGGTAAGGGATGTTATTTTCTTTCGTAAATGATGTTATTCTTTTCAATATCATTATACAGAAATATTATCATGGATTTTATGTTGAAATTCTTACTTTTTCCGTCGGGATTACTATTCACGTATACGGCACTGTTCACAGAAAAATTAAATTTTCTTCTATTTGTCCAAATTGCTTGTTAAGGTTACTACCTTTGATTGTATCCAAGTTTTGAGCTCTATTCTTGAATTTTGCTCCATAATTGATTATTACGAGGTATTTTTTTGAATTGGATATACTAAAATACGAATCCTTAGTCTTTGTCTTTTATCTCCCTAGATTCGTTTTTTTAAATATTTTTCATCATTCTCAGTCCTAAAAGGTGATGTAACTGAATATCTTTGGCCTGTAGAGCAAAGATGAATGATTACTTGATGAATATCTTTGGCCTGTAGAGCAAAGATGAATGATTACCTGATGAATATCTTTGGCCTGTAGTGCAAGGCAAAGATGACAGGTGTTGAGATGAATATGACCACTGATGATACAAATGAATATCTTTGGCCTGTAGTGCAAAGATGAATATTGATTCGAGATGTATATTGATTGATGTTACAGGGATAAAATATTGATGATGGACTTTTAAATCATAGAAGATAGTAGACTTTATTCTCTGCTTAATTCTTCTAATGAACTGTTATTTTCGCTGCGAATATTGATCTGAAGTTGGTTGTCCATTATATTTTATCTGATTTGTTGAAGACTAACGATAATTTATTTTTCATTATCTTAGTCATAATATTCTTTACTGAGCTAGTTGAGCTCACCCTTTTCATCTGTTGTCCTCTTCAAGAAATGAGAATGATGCGGGAACTAGTCGGGGGACAGAGTGATGGTCCAAGTTAGAGCAGTAGTAGTCCTCACTATTTCTGATAAATAGTGTGATAATAATTGTAATGAGGACATAGTTTGAATATTAATATTTTTTACATATTTGTATTGACACTCACAGTTGTGTGGTCGTATTTTGCACGACCGTATGATATAAGTTTGTATTTGAATTCTGTACCATGTATTTGGCGACTCAGAATGGGTTGGATTTACTGGACCTATTCTGGGGGGCGTCACAGTTGGTATCAGAGCTTAGGGATATGATCTCTGGCGGAGATCGGGGAATAGAACTAGGAGGGGAGAGACGAGTAAATCCTTCGCTAGTGTGTCCTACCTAAGCTTATGTGGTATTTAATTGGTCAGTCGGAGCATAGGGTTAATATGTGATATGTTGATTTGTTTAATTAGCCTTTGTTTTATGGCAGTATTTGAGAATGGCAGCTGAGAATGTTAACAACGAAGTGAATGAGACCGTGGAGACACCTTTAATCGTTAACGAGGAGAACGTGCAACAAGAAGGCAATGTTTATCCTGAAAATAACGCTGGTCAGACGATAAACGATGAGATGTTTAGAAGTTTTTTGCAGTTTATGCAAAATCAAACGAGGGAGACTCGTGTGCAACATACAGGTGGAGATAATAACAACACACAAGCTGTCACTGCTAAGCAGTTCAAAGAATTGGGACTACCAGAGTTTCTGGAAAAGTCAGATCCGATCAAGGCGGAGACGTGGATTAAACAAATTACCAAGATATTTGATGTCTTGGGATGCACGGAGGAACAGAAGGTTCCATTCGCCACGTTTATGTTCCGTGGAGAGGCAGATTACTGGTGGGAATCCGTAAAACGTACCCAGCCTGCCGCACTCAAGATGTCTTGGGAAGCGTTCCAAAAACTGTTTAATGACAAGTACTTTCCTGAAAGTATTCGTCATATGAAGGAAGTAGAGTTTATCAGACTCGAGCAAAATAACATAACGGTATTCCAGTACGAGGCTAAGTTCGTGGAGCTATCCAGATTTGCACCTCATTTGGTGGAGAATGAGGAACGTATGACGCGGATGTTTCTAAGAGGTTTGAAACCCGAAATACGTCAATACCTCATTTCTCATAAATTTTCTTTATATTCAGATGTAGTAAACAGGGCCCAGTTATTAGAACGAGATAATGATTATGTTCAACTGAGGGACCACAACCAAGGTCGTACCGGTGGCAGCAGTCATCGGAGCAATGACAACCAGCGAGGAGGAAAGTATGACAGAAACGGTAACCACTCCGGTGGTAATCGTGGCCATGATGGTAGAAGAAGCGAATCGGGAGGAGATTTCAAAAAGAGAAGGTATAACAATGAGAACGTGAAGATGTCAACATCAGCACCAGCATCAACTGTTTCGAGGGGGGGAGAACGACCACCGGTCGTATGCTTTAAATGCGGGAAAGAGGGATATATCAGCCCAAACTGCCCACAACAGTTCAAAGGATGCTATAACTGTGGAAAAGAAGGACATATAGCTCGAGATTGTCCTGTTACGAAACCAAGTTCAGCGGGGGTGGTGATTCCAAAGGCTGTTGCAGACAAGTCAAAGTCGGTGATTCCTGGAAGAGCGTTTGTCGTGACAGCCCAAAACGCGAGGAATCCACACGAGGTGATTACGGGTAAGCTGATCATAAACTCTTGTGAAGTTTATACCTTGTTAGATACCGGTGCTACCCATTCCTTTATTTCACCTGCTTGTGCTCAACGTTTGAACTTGACTTCTGATAAATTAGACTTTGACTTATCTGTTGAAACTCCGTTAGGAGAAACCTTCGTTACATCTACAGTTTACAAATCTTGCTTGATTCAGATTGGTACCCTTACCTTACCTGTTGACCTTATATCTTTGAAAATACTTGCATTTGACGTGATTTTAGGAATTGACTGGTTAACCACTTACCATGCCAGAATTGATTGTTTTCGTAAGGTTGTTAGTTTTCATATTCCTAATCAACCTGTTGTACGAATTCAAACCACCAAACCACTAAAATCAGTCAATATCATTTCAAATCCCAAGGCTATTCGTTTATTGAAAAATGGATGTCAAGCTTTCTTAGCTCATGTCACTGATCTAAATCAGAATACATCAGATTTGAATAATATTTCCGTTGTTAATGAGTTTCCTGATGTATTTCCCGAAGAACTTCCCGGTCTACCCCCAGAACGTGAAGTTGAATTCTTTATTGACCTTGAGCCCGGTACAAAGCCCATTTCTAAAATCCCATATCGAATGGCTCCTATTGAACTTCAGGAGTTAAAGATCCAATTACAAGAGTTGTTAGACATCGGTTTTATTCGTCCTAGTACGTCTCCTTGGGGTGCTCCTGTTTTATTCGTAAAGAAGAAAGACGGGAGTATGCGACTTTGCATTGACTATCGGGAGTTGAACCATGTCACCATTAAGAATAGATATCCGTTACCTCGTATTGATGACCTGTTCGACCAGTTGCAAGGAGCGCAGTTCTTTTCAAAGATCGATCTTCGTTCTGGATATCATCAGTTGAAGATTAAAACTGAGGATATTCCAAAGACTGCTTTCAGAACACGGTACGGGCATTATGAGTTTTTAGTCATGTCTTTTTGATTGACTAATGCTCCTGCTGCTTTCATGGATATGATGAACCGTGTATTTAAGGAATATTTGGATCAATTCGTTGTTGTCTTTATTGATGACATTCTCATCTATTCTAAAAGCCGTGAAGATCATGAGCACCATTTGAAGTTAGTACTTCAAAAGCTTCGTGAGAACAAGCTATATGCTAAGCTGAAGAAATGCGAGTTTTGGCTTGAGGAAGTAGCATTCCTTGGGCACGTGGTATCGAAATGTGGAGTATCTGTTGACCCGACGAAGATTAAAGCAATACAAAGCTGGGAGCAACCTAAGTCGGTGACTGAAGTACGAAGCTTTCTGGGCTTAGCTGGTTATTATCGGAGGTTCGTAGAGGGATTTTCTCGAATCACTACTCCATTAACTCAGTTGACTCGGAAAGATACAAAATTCGTTTGGAGCGAGGAATGCGAGAAGAGCTTTCAAGAGCTCAAGAGGAGACTTATTTCGGCACCTGTTCTGACAATACCATCTGGTTCAGATGGATTTGTTATTTACAGCGATGCTTCGGGCAAAGGGTTAGGATGTGTTCTCATGCAACATGGGAAAGTCATAGCCTATGCCTCGCGACAACTCAAAGAATATGAGAGGAATTATCCTACTCATGATCTAGAGTTGGCAGCTGTCGTTTTTGCGTTGAAGATCTGGAGACATTACTTGTACGGAGAGAAAGTGGAGATTTATACGGATCATAAGAGCCTTAAATATTTCTTCACTCAGAAGGAACTTAACATGCGGCAACGACGTTGGCTTGAGCTGTTGAAAGATTACGATCATACCATCCAATACCATCCTGGAAAAGCGAACGTGGTAGCTGACGCGTTGAGTAGAAGATCTTATGTGGGAACGAGTGCAATAATGTCAAGTATACGCGTAGAACCAGCTTTGATTGATGAAGTTAAAGCTGCTCAAGCTACGGATACGGAGCTGATGAAGATGAAGAAGAAGGTGCAAGAAGGTGCAATTCCAGAAGCAAGAATCGATGAAGATGGAATACTTCGAGTCAACTCCAGACTTTGTGTTCCTAACGATTCCGACTTGAAGTATAGAATCATGATGGAGGCACACAACACACCGTTTGCGATCCATCCTGGGAGTACTAAAATGTATCGTGATCTTCGACATACATTTTGGTGGAGCAATATGAAGAGAGAGATCGCGGAGTTTATCTCGAGATGTTTAACTTGTCAACGTGTAAAGGCGGAGCATCAAGTGCCGAATGGTCCATTGCAACCACTAGAGATTCTAAAATGGAAGTGGGAACACATTACGATGAATTTCGTTACGGGTCTTCCCAAGGTTTCTCAAGGCTTAGATGCGATTTGGGTTATTGTTGATAGATTAACCAAGTCTGCTCATTTCTTGCCGATACGAGAGACTTATTCCCTTGAACATCTTGCTCATATGTACGTGAATGAGATTGTGAGATTGCATGGCATGCCAGTATCCATAGTTTCGGATCGTGATCCCAGATTTACTTCACGATTTTGGATCAGTTTGCAGAAAGCTATGGGCACGAATTTACGATTCAGTTCGGCTTATCATCCTCAAACGGACGGACAATCAGAGAGGACTATTCAAACTCTTGAAGATCTATTGAGACTTTGTGTTCTAGACTTCAAAGGGAATTGGGATAAGTATTTACCATTGGTGGAATTCTCCTACAACAACAGTTATCAGGCAAGTATAGGCGTGGCTCCATTCGAGGCATTGTATGGGAGAAAGTGTCGCTCTCCAGTATGTTGGAACGAGGTGGGTGAAACAATTTTGTTGGGACCAGAGTTGGTACGTATGACTACAGAAAACATCCAAATAATCCGACAACGTATACAAACAGCACAAGATCGACAAAAGAGTTATGTGGATCTTCATCGAAAGGACGTGAAATTTAATGTTGGAGACCATGTGTTATTACGTGTTGCTCCGTGAAAAGGAGTTACGAGGTTTGGGAAGAAAGGAAAGCTCAATCCACGATTCATTGGTCCATTCGAGATTCTTGACCGAATAGGAAATGTGGCCTATAGACTAGCTTTACCTCCAAGCATGTCTCGTGTTCATAACGTGTTTCACATATCCGTGTTACGTAAATATGTGAAGGATCCAAACCGCATTATTGAGTTAGAACCAGACGAGATAGCCGAAGATTTAACGTACGAGGAGGTACCTGTCAAGATCTTGGATAGGAAGGAGCATGTCCTACGCTCGAAAATTATACCTCAAGTTAAAGTTTTGTGGAGAAACCATGCAATTGAGGAAATGACCTGGGAGTTAGAATCGGAAATGAAAGCGAGGTATCCTCACCTTTTCGACATACCAGGTACGTACGTCAATTTCGAGGACGAAATTTCATAAGGAGGGGAGGTTGTAAGACCCCAACTTTTATGAATAAAGATTTAATTTTTTTTATTATTTCAAAATAGTAAGGTGTTGATTTGATAAATATGAAAGTTATGGGTGAAATGTGCAAATATTTTTAAAATGAGCAAGTGGTTATAAAATATTCTTGTTGTCGGAGAATATTCGTTTGGTCGTGGAATATTCTTGTTGTCGGGGAATATTCGTACGACGGCGCAGTTATTTGTGGGCCCCCACAACGGAATAACTGTCGGATATAGAAAGCGACAGAAATAACTTTTTTTACAAAATAACGGCGTGGTTATTACCGTTAGTACTGTTGAAATACCCGGTGGTTAAAATACAGTGATACGCGGTGTTGCACAGTAGCACACGGTATCACGCAGTATTTTGAATTATTGAGTCTTACGTGAGAAGCCATTACTCAATTATTGTTACAGTAATTACTGTTCAATATTTTATATTATTGACTCAATAATTGCTACGTTGATATTTTATTGACTCAATAATTGCTACGTTGCTATTTTATATGATTGATTCAATAATGGCTACAGTTGATATTTTGGTATTATTGATTCAATAATTGTCACTACACAGTATTTCACGTTATCAACTCAATAATTCATATTATTTGAATAATATTATTAGATAGCATTATTGACAATGTCTAAGGAAGTTCTGTCTAGGAGGGGTTATTTAATTGCGCGCCAGTAAGGAGAAGTCCTTATCGGAAGGTCCCCTCTTTCTTGGGAACGAACTGGTTGTCAATATTGTAGTTCTGTAATATTATTTGTGAATAATTAATTATTGATTTATATGATAAGGAAATATTTATTTTGTGGATATTAAAGAAGGAATTAGCACTGATGTGTTTTTATCAGTATTTTGGTGTGAGAAATCATCTGTTTATGAATTTCGGATAATTTATGTTTGGAATTTGGAAAAACTTCCTTCTACAAAGTTGTAGAGAATTAAATTTCCTACGAAAGGACACATCATTTGTATTTTTCTGACAAGGGGGCTATTTATTATGAATTATTGAAGTTTCGAAAAATAAATATTTTTTAAATAAAATGGTGGGCCCCACTTTTGTTGGTTTGTTGAAAATCTGATGTTTTGAAGTAGCCGGCGGCTGGAGGATTTTTTTTTTTAAAAAATATTATTTTATTCATTTAGTCTCCTTTGGCATCCTAAGCTTTTCCTATAAATAGGGTGCTTAGGTTAGAATTGAAAATCACACCAGAATCATAAGTTTTCTCTCTCTATAATATCGAGCGTATTTTTGTGAGTATTTCAATACTTTGAGTATTAGTATTCAGCGCAAGTTTTCTTCGATATTATATCCGATATTCCAGTCAGAGGTACTATCTTTTTGAGGTAAGGGATGTTATTTTCTTTCGTAAATGATGTTATTCTTTTCAATATCATTATACAGAAATATTATCATGGATTTTATGTTGAAATTCTTACTTTTTCCGTCGGGGTTACTATTCACGTATACGGCACTATTCACGGAAAAATTAAATTTTCTTCTATTTGCCAAAATTGCTTGTTAAGGTTACTATCTTTGATTGTATCCAAGTTTTGAGCTCTATTCTTGAATTTTGCTCCATAATTGATTATTACGAGGTATTTTTTGAATTGGATATACTAAAATACGAATCCTTAGTCTTTGTCTTTTATCTCACTGGATTCGTTTTTTTAAATATTTTTCATCATTCTCAGTCCTAAAAGGTGATGTAACTGAATATCTTTGGCCTGTAGAGCAAAGATGAATGATTACTTGATGAATATCTTTGGCCTGTAGAGCAAAGATGAATGATTACCTGATGAATATCTTTGGCCTGTAGTGCAAAGATGACAGGTGTTGAGATGAATATGACCACTGATGATACAAATGAATATCTTTGGCCTGTAGTGCAAAGATATTGATGTTACAGGGATAAAATATTGATGATGGACTTTTAAATCATAGAAGATAGTAGACTTTATTCTCTGCTTAATTCTTCTAATGAACTGTTATTTCCGCTGCGAATATTGATCTGAAGTTGGTTGTCCATTATATTTTATCTGATTTATTGATGACTAACGATAATTTATTTTTCATTATCTTAGTCATAATATTCTTCACTGAGCTAGTTGAGCTCACCCTTTTCATCTGTTGTCCTCTTCAGGAAATGAGAATATTGCGGGAACTAGTCGGGGGACAGAGTGATGGTCCGAGTTAGAGCAGTAGTAGTCCTCACTATTTCTGATAAATAGTGTGATAATAATTGTAATGAGGACATAGTTTGAATATTAATATTTTCTACATATTTGTATTGGCACTCACAGTTGTGTGGTCATATTTTGCACGACCGTATGATATAAGTTTGTATTTGAATTTTGTACCATGTATTTGGCGACTCAGAATGGGTTGGGTTGACTGGACCTATTCTGGGGGGCGTCACAGATATCTCTTTATTTTTATTTTTAAAATGAAAATGACAAGAGAGATCCATCTCTACCACACAAATTTTGTAAATCTTCAAAATTAAAAGACAATATTTAAATATTTTGTGTTTATTTATAATAGTATTCGGATATGACTTTTGATCTCTTATACCATGCAAACAGACATCTCAATTCTGTGTTTCTAAAATAACAATTGATTTAATCAAATCAAACATATGTATATTAGAGAAAAATTAAATAAATAGAAATTGGAATTAATGTCTCCTAGAAATGTGTTTACATCAAATATATAGGGAGGGGAGGGGAGGGGGGGGAGGAGGGAATATATCCCCTATATCAACATATAAATGGATTGGAGGGAGTATATAAACTAAGATCTTACCTCTGTTAAATTAATACACACTACCAAAAGCATTCATTTCATGAAGCTCCGCCTCACCCTTCTCCCCCAACATCATATTATGCAGAGATTTATGTATATTAGTATACATGGTAAACACTACGTGTGTTAAAAAAAGACTGTTAAAAGTTAAAGGTGGGAGATATTGGGAAAGAGAAAAGTGAATAAAAGATTTATGTAAAGAAAGTTATTGTAAAATGCAGAGGTAAAAAGGCTTCATAATTTTGTTTACACCAAATTAAATGTTAATTTTTTCCTCCCACTTTATAATATACTACATGACACATTACATGTGTGTTAAAAGAGAGAAAATAAGATGCTAAAAGGTTTTAGAAAATTGTTTGCACCTAAAATAACCATCAATTCTCTCTCTCTCTCTCTACTATAGATATATAATATATGAGGATTGATTTATAGTCAACGTTGTAAGGATAATATTATCTTTACAACAAATCTCAGCTGCCTATCTACGGATCAAACAGTAAAGAGGATCTGGGTTCTGAAGTTTAATATGGGGGATTCTGCAGTATTAAACTACGAATTGGATGATGTCCAAAATAACCCTTCAAATTCAACTTTTTTTTAAGTTTTACTGGTTCGCAGTATTAAATTGTGTATGCCAAATTCAATTTCTTTTTTAAAAATTTTCCAGGCTTCGCCGTAATAAACTACGAATGCCACATTCAACATTTTTTTAAGTTCCATTTTCAAAATTGGTAGTATTAAACTACGGATGCCTATTATTTTTGTGTATCCAGAGAAGAAAGAAACATAATTACCAACAATATAACTAAAAAAATATATCATTTCTTTCACATTCTCTTTCCAATACTCCAATTTTCACTTTTAGCTTAATCCCTACACTTCAAAGTTCATACCTTTACTTTCATATACACATGAATAAATGATAGTAAAACTAAAAGTAATAATAACGAAAAAAGATCCTACTAATTTGAAATTCCACTTACTAGGTGAGTGACAATATGTGATCCCGAAGTACTCCCCCTTAAATTACAGAACATCTTACAACAAGATGGCACATTACACCTCACAACACACGCTGGATTCTGCACTCTGTAGTACTTACATGCGCTCGGTGTTAAATTCGTGAAAAGTGTGTGTTGTTGTTGGTGTCCTGCTGGGATGCCGTTTCGTAGAGATTGTTCGTCTGAGAATACATTGGCGTTTCGGGTTTTAGGAATTGGTGATAGATTACGAGGTTAAATAGATGAAAGATTTAATATTGTATTTTAAGTTATATTTAAGATTGAAGTCACTCTACGATAGTAGAGTAGCTCTGAGATAGTAAATGTTGAATTTAATCTATGTTCGTAGAGTATCTCTGCTAACATAGAGTGACTTCAACCTTTAATATCGCAGAGTTACTCTATTATTGCAGAGCTACTCTACGAACGTATAGTAACTTCAGCATTTACTATCGTAGAGCTACTCTACTATCGTAGAGTTACTTTACAATAGTAGAGTAGCTTTACGATCGTTAAGTCATTACTTTACAATCGTTTAGTCATGACTCTACGATCTAAGTCATTACTCTACGATCGTTTAGTCATGACTTTTCGATCTAAATTAAGTCATTTTACGATTGTAAATGACTTCAGTCTTTACTCTACGAACTAATATTTCACTCAACGATCTTAGAGTTCTCTTTGAGCATTTCTTTACTCTACGATAGTAGAGTGATTTCAGCCTTTACTCAATGAATTTTCAGCTCCAACTATTACAAGTTTGTACTGTACGATTTTGGAATCAAGCTAAGTTCAATATTTTCCAACATGAGCTTTAAACATTCAAGTATTTTTAAGTTGGACAAAAAGAATGCAAGCATTGCCTCTCTCTCTCTCAAAATCCATTAGTATAAATCACTATTCAACCCCCCTGTGTCGCCTCCAAAATAGGTCCACACAACGCATTCTGAGTCGTCAAATACACATTACAAAATTCAAATGCAAATCTTTTTATATTAAACGGTCGTGCAAAATACGACCACACAAATTGTGAGCTTAATACAGATCGTATATAATACGAAAATATAAACACTCAAATAAGTTCTCATTACAATTATTATCACAATATTTCACAAAATAATGAGGACTACTAAAACTCTATATCGGACCATCACTCCATTCTTCGACTAGTCCCCGCGACATTCTCATTTCCTGAGGAGAACAATGAAAGAAAAGGGTGAGCTCAACTAGTCCAATAAAGAATATTATGACTAAAATAATGTAAACAAATTATCCTTAGTCCTCAACAGGGAAAAATCTGATAGAATACAATAGACAACAAGTTTTAGATCAACAACTGCAGCGGAAATAACAATCCATTAGAAGAGTCAAGTAGAGAACAATGTCTACTATCTTCTATGATTTAAAGTTCATCATCAATGTTTTATCCCTGTAACACCAATCAAAAATATTTTCAATCAACGAATTATCCATGCACTATGGGTCAAAGATATTCGTTTGTATCACCAGTGGTCATGATCAAGCCAAACACCTGTCCATCTTTGCACTACGGGCCAAAGATATTCATCAATCAACTGTTTATCTTTGCACTACGGGCCAAAGATATTCATAAATCAATTGTTCATCTATGCACTACGGGCCAAATATATTCATCAATCAACAGTTCATCTTTGTACTACGGGCCAAAGATAACTTTCATTACAATTTAAGACTGATGATAATAAAAAATGATGTAAAAAACGAATCAAGTGAAATAAAGGATAAATATTAGAGATTTATAATTTAATTTATCCAGAGTTCAAGAATATCCAAATTATCGACATGAAGATAAAAATATGAATTCAATCAAATATAAGAATAAATCCAGTGAGATCAAGGACAAATATTAGAGAATTATAATTCTATTTATCCAGAATTCAAGAACATCCAAATTATCGACATGAAGATAAAAATATAGATCCAATCAAAGATAATTTGGACAGAAAAGAAAAAAAATATTTTTTTTCGTGAATAGTAACCCGTGAATAGTACTCGAATAAATTGCACCCCGACATGAAAAGATTAAAATTTCAATAAGAAGTTCAGACCAATATTCCAGTGAAATGATATTAGATAAAGCGCAAACCTTAAGGAATTTTTAATCATTTCAGAAATTATAGAAGCAATACTTACCATAGTAAGTTTAGAGTTAAGAATCTGAAATGAAATAATATACGAAACTGCAAATGAATTTTCACCCATCATACGGTATTCCGCGTAGACAAATCATTTTCATAATTTAATAAAGAATGAATACAAAGAATTATTCACTAGACATGCGGTAGTCCGCGTAGACAGGTTATTCTCACATATTAATAAAGAATGAATACGAATGGTTAATCACCATGCATGCGGTAGTCCGCGTAGACAAATTATTCTCACAGATTAATAAGTAATAAAAGAACAACCTTTACGAGTATTGAAAGAAGATAACATCTGTTACTAAAAAATAATATCATTTATCTTAGTAGGAAACTAAATTTGACTAGTATACCGGAATATTATTCTGAGAAAATCTTGAACTATAAACTATACTCAAATTATCCTTATACTCAAAAAAAATAATCGCAATATTGTAGAATCAAAATTTCTGTATTGTGGTGATGTTGCCCTCCATTGCTCATCCAAACAATTCTATTTATAGTGCAATTCGGTGGAGGAAAAATCAAAGCTCGATAACTTTACAACCAATTTCAACAATTAGCATTAATTGTAACCACCCAACCATTCATCATCCATCCATAAGTGGGTCCCACATGCTAACCACCTATTAATTGTTCATTTATCCGATTAATTTTTCGTTTGGTCAATTTAACATTCGAAAATTAACTATTATCGAAATAAATGTCGATTCCCACTAACATTAATATTCTCAACACAATGAGAATATTTTTATCAACCATTCATGCAATTATTATTCAAATTAATATTACAGAATTAAAATATTGACAACCTAGGCCGTTCCCAAGAAAGAGGGTGCTTTCCGATAAGAATTTTCTTTACTGGCGCGCAATTAGATGACCTAACCCCTTTTCCTAGACAGAACTCTCTAGACATTGTCAATAATGCTATCTAATAATATCATTTAAATAATATGAGTGACAATTATTGATTTAATAATATAAAATATTGTGCAGATGATACTGTAACAATAATAAAACCAATAATATGAGATACTGTGCAGCAACTACTGTAGCAATTATTGAATACTGAGTGACTTCTTACGTAAGCATCAATAATCAAAGATATTATGCAATACTGTGTGCTACTTTTTCACAACGCGTATTACTGTACTTTTATCACTGGATATTTCAACAGTTTAACGGTAATAATTTTATCGTTATTTTTATAAAAAGGTTATTTCTGTCGCTTTCTATATCCGACAGTTATTCCGTTGTGGGGTCCACCAATGACTGCGCCGTCGTACGAATATTCTCCGACAAAAAAAATATTCTCCGACCAAACGAATATTCTCCGACACAACAAATATTTTATGACCACTTGATTACTTTGTAAAATTTGCACATATCACCCATAACTTATCACATTTATCAAATCAACACCTTACTATTTAAAATAATATATAGAGAAAATTAAATCTTTATTCATAAAAGTTAGGATCTTACACCCCCCTTCTAGATTAATTAAGATAACCAGATTTGTTCTTCTGTCCGTTTACACTTTAGTTTCGCGGACAAGGAAAATTCTATTTTTACAATACGCAAATTTAATTTTGCGGATTAGGGCTCAAACAAAAAAAATCGATTTAAATATATAAATCTTCCATTACGTCGTTTTTGCATATTCATGTTATTTGGACTGATAAGAAACATGAATGACTAAACAAATTGAATCTATCAATGTAGTGAAGTGTTTTCTCATAGAAACATGAATGACTAAACAAATTGAATCTATCAATGTAGTGAAGTGTTTTCTCATAGTATGAAGCATGAGAGACAACATACTACAGTATATTTTTTTACAATTGTTTAACCATACATGTTTCTCACCAGCTCATATCACATGAATCGTAAGAACAATAATATGCAAGAAGAAAGAAAATTTAATATATATGAGATCCAAAAATATTAAATTGCGAATTGACGAGGGGTATTTTGGACATCATCCAGTCTGTAATTTAATACTGCAGAATTCCCATATTAAACTGCGGAGCCCAAATCTTCTTTACCAGTTTCTTACCGTTCGATCCGTGGATATACGATTGAGATTTATTGTAAAAATAACCTTCTCCTTATAACGTTGGTTATGAATCAGACCCCTATATATATATAATATTTCATAATTAATATTAATTATCTCATTTAAAATTATAATAATCGTAACCTCACATAGTCACATGTTTCATATAAAAGAGAAATAAAAGTTACTCAGACATCTTAAGTCAATGAAATAAAACCATTCGTGAATTGTAAAAAGTTGAACTAGTCAAAACAAGCTCTATGAAAGTAAAAGAACCTTGTTTTTTTTTTTTTATCGAGTCTCAAATCAGAAATTGATCTTTGATCACCAATTTAAACTAGACAAATGCCCCGTGCTTCACACGGGTTTATTTTTTAAATAAAATTAAATATATAATGATTATAAAATATAATTTTTTGAATTTTAAAACAACTTGCTATTATATTGAAATGACTACAAATAAGGTTCAGACAAACAATTATTAAAAACTCACAGTTGAGTGTTAGTAATTTATTTTTCTTATTTTTAATTTAATATTTAAATTTTATGTAATTTTTAAATTTAATATTTAATTTTTATTTTCAATTTTTCAAATTTATATATAGTTTTTTAGAGTTCATAAATAGAACCCAAAAGCCTAAACTTGGTGTTTAAGGAATTCTAATAAATAAAATTATTGTAAAATAATAAGTTACCATCATACATTTTGATTTTAAAATGTAACTAAATTTTAATAACTTGATATTTGCGTGAGAATTTTTTTACACATTAATTAACTAAAGATCTCATATCTGAAATAAATTTGGTAACTAAAGTTTAATCATTAATATATTTTATAATATATATTACATTTTTAAATATTTATTATTATTTTCTCATTATTTTATAATATATTTTTGATATATAATTATTTAGATACAAAATTATTGTAATATAATAAGTTACTCCTTATGAGCCAAAAATATTGAAAGGATTAGTGGTTAAAAAGTAATTTACTGAATCGTCATTTGCTACTAAATAATTGTGTGCGATGAAAATGTTTTAATTGTAATTAAATTATGCTTATTTAAAATAAATAAAAATAAAATTAAGTAGAGTTTATAAATTATTTTAGTAGTAGTTAAATTATAGTCTCATACCAACGGACAAGGATTAAAAACCTAAGTAGTGTTTTAATTGTAGTTAAATTAAGCCTATTTAAAATAAATAAAAAATAAATTATGGAGAATTTATAAAGTATTTTAGTTGTAATTAAATTTTAATCTCATACCAAAGACTAATGATCAAAAAACTAACTTTTGTCTTATTATATATATATATATATATAGATTGAATATGTTAATCAATGATTAAAAAAGAAGAACTTCGTGTTGAAATTATGTGATACACTTAATTGAACTAGGCTTCAATGAATTATAGTAAGAGTTTAACGGATCAAACCATGGAATCATGGATACACGAATGAACTGACTGGTCTAGTCCGGTCTAAATCTGTCGTGCTTTGACCATTAGGCCAGGTCCAACCGGGTTTTTCTAGTCAAAATTGTGGTCTGATGATGTCGGTAGGCCATGCTCAAACTGGTCCGGTCCACCTTCCTTCCTTTTTTTTAATATTATATATTAAATATTAATAGTAAAACTATAAAATATAAACTAATAAAAGTTAGGGTCCTCTTAATATGTGTCATTAGGAACATGCTAAGTACGAAAATCAAGTGATGGACACTGAATTCAACGGATATGTTCCACTAAAATACGAGAGCAGATCCTTTGTCCCTATTTTTTCTGTCCCCATTGTGTTTCCCACTCAAATGTTCGACACATAACCTTTTACTTAACACTAATTAACTCTAAAATTAAATAAGAGGTCATGTGTCAAAATTTAAGTAGGGAACACAAGGGAGACAGAAAAAATGGGGACATAGAATCTGCTCTTCTAAAATACTACTATACTAGTAGTAGTAATTTTTAAAGGTACTCTTAACATGTGTCTTAAGAGCATATGTTAAGCACACATATCAAGAGAATATTCTATTCAACTGTGCGCATATTCACTTGATTTTTATATTTGCACCAAGTTCAAGGGAATATGCACACAATTCAAGAGAATATTCTTTTGAACTGTGTGCTTAGCATGTGTCCTAAAGGCACATGTTAAAAAATTCTAATTTTTAAATGCATATGGCCCCACTGAAATATTATTTTAATTATATTTTAGCGAGCCACATTTCTAAAATTCAGTGTCCAATACTAGATTTTCGTGCTTAATATGTGCCCTTAAAGCACATATTAAGAAAACCCTAAAAGTTATAATAATAAAATATTGAAAGTGAAAATTTAAATGAAAAAATATATTAATTAAATGTACGTACTAGAAAAAATGGATACAATTTAATTTTTAAGGTTAAACAACGACATATTAAACATCAAAATTTATATGATTCATAAAAATTTTAAATGAAATAAATTTTATGATTAATAAATTTTGTAATATACTAGTCTTTCGATTCCATTATAATAGACGATTTAGGATTTTTTTATAGTTCCATAATATTTATCGTTAGGGTTAAATGTATTAACATATGATACTTTAATTCCTAAATTATCTTTAATAAGTCAACTTCTCTCTCTCATTCCCAATGTAAGAATATTTGAAAACAAAGAAGAAGTGCAGTTGATAAATAATAAGGATATACTAGTATTCATACTTTTATTGTGCCATTAATTATAAAATTGTAACAATCTGATTATTTCTTAATTATTGTGTATTGAGGCGGGGGCGTCTAATATAAAAGAATCGAAGAAGTATTCAATTATAATTATTGTATTAATTAAAATTAAATAAATTTAAAAGTTTAATACATCGTTATTTGAACTCAAAAATTAAATTATATCTTTAATTTTTATCGATTTGATTTTTCTTCTATTCAAAAATAATAATGCTACTATCACATAAAATAATCACATAAATATTATATACTATTTACGTGACAGTATATGATTTGTTATTGACATGATTTACTTAATTTAATAATAAATTACATATAACTATGCCAGCATTATATGATATTTATGTTATATATTTTATGTGATAGTAGCATTATTTATCCAAAAATCATCCACCGACTCTTATTTGACCCCCTACACTTGGCGGGCGGAAAGAAAATGAAAACAAAAGTAGTGGTGGGGTCCGTCTAATAAATGAGACAACGGAGAAATGCCACCTGGTTGAAGAGTCCGATTACTCATTTCTCACGCTCAAACGCGTTCTTTTTCTTATCGGCTGGGAAGAGGGAACCAACATTATCAGGATTATTTATTTATAATTTATTTATTTATTTATAAAGTACTATCCATCTTTTCCTATGTATTGTTGTCACCTTTCCACTATGCATGAGTGACCAACAATAAAATATAGAGTCCTTATATGGGGACATAAGAATCGGACATGAAAATTAGGTATTTTTATTTTATTTTATTTTATTTTTATTTTTGTTGTGATTTTTAAAAAATATGTAGTACTTATTTCAACTTAAATTTTTACAAAAAAAAAATATTTTAGGTGTAATTTGGATACATATATAAGAACAGTATTGTACAGTCTGTATAACACTGTTCTTGTATATGTATCTAAATTACACTTAATTTATTTTATTTTTTTGTAAAAAATCAAGTCGGAATAAATACTACACATATTTTAGGAGTCGCAATAAAAATAAAATAAAAAATAAAAAATTGAAATGTCCAATTTCCATGTCTGTCCAGACTTATTGTAAAATATATATCTCCACCTGATCCACTTAGATATAATAAAATTCAGTGATTCAGTTGAAATTTGTGAATGATTGTGGGATAGTATAAAAAAATAAAAATACTCATCATTTTATATAATTTTGTGGGATTATTAAAAATAATTTTAATTTTTTTACTATTTTTTCTCTACTTTTATTTTTCTTAGTATGTTTAAAAAGCGTATTTAGCTAATACTTTTAAGAATTTGTTGTGTCTGAATAATTTTATATACAGGGCGTGTTAGAGTTCACTGAAGTCAATATTAATGAGTGTTTTGTCTAACTGGTAAGATTATTCAGTTAACACTTTTCTTTAAATGATCGGCTAACTATTCAGCTGAAACTGATCAGACCAGTAAAGAGAAGAATGATCGATTGTGAGTCTTTTTGCCTTTAACTAAGGACTTTAATGATAGACAATTAGTTAGTTTCTTTTTGTCTAATTGACTCTAGTTCACCAGCTAATTTATAACCACAGTAATGCAACATTATAAATTGCAAATTGTATTGTTATCGGTTAAGTTTTTCAAAATAAACACAATTATAACACAAGTTAAACTACTCTTAGTTAAGCATATAACTTAGAAGAATTATAAATTTTATGTACTATTTAGCTAATACTTTTAAGAATTTGTTGTGCCTGGATAATTTTATGTACGGGCGTGTCAGAGTTCACTGAAATCAATATTAATGAGTGTTTTGTCTAACTGGTAAGATTATTCAGTTAACACTCTCCTTTAAATGATCGGCTAACTATTCAGTTGAAACTGATCAGACCACTAAAGAGAAGAATGATCGACTGTGAGTCTTTTTGGCTTTTAACAAAGGACTTTAATGATAGGCAATTAGTTAGTTTCTTTTTGTCATAATTGACTCTAGTTCACCAGCTAATTTATAACCACAGTAAAACAACATTATAAATTGCAAATTGTATTGTTATCGGTTAAGTTTTTCAAAATAAACACAATTATAACACAAGTTAAACTACTCTCAGTTAAGCATAAAACTTATATCAGATAATCAAGAATGTATCAAATTGACAATTGACAAGCTAATCTATCTACTGAAAGTAAATCTACGCATGAACAAAAACATGCAAGGAATTTAACTACTAGAAATGAAAACGAAATTTAGCTAACGAATATTGATAGTTAAGTAAAACCTGAAGAATAATCGCTGAATAAATAGTGGATATGTTGCAAAAAACAGTTGGAGATGAATATAAACAACTAAGCTTGAAGAAACATAACGAACAGTGAATCGAAATGCAACTGAATTAGACAACTGATAACTAAGCCACAAAATGGCATAATTAATCTAATTGTAATAGCCTAAGATAAAAGTACTAAAAATATTGATTTTTTTTTTTTGAAGAACTGAGTGTTCTGGATTGGGTGGTGCCACTTTTGTAGGTAAGAATATTGATTGCTATTTATAGAGTTGTCATTTAACTGCTGCACCGCGTTAGATGAACACATAACTATATTCTCCATGAAGCATCCATGATTGTGGGACTACCAATAAAGCCTAACTGAAGGTCATGGGCTTTAGCTGCTTTTTCCACATACTCAGCTGCCTTAAGACATGTTTCTGATTATTTCCTTATTTTTCGACCTAGTTGAACATCATCAGTTAACTGAAACTATCCCACAAAGTTTAGTTAGCTAAGGTGAACAACTAGCAGATAGACACTTAACCCAAAAGTTGAAATTTGAGATTTGGGAGTAAATATATTCAAGACTTGAAGATCAAAATACCTCAATCTTAATCTGTAAGAACAACTCCAGCAAGTCGGAGTTGTGAAAATCCTAGACTATATTTAGTTTAGGAAGCCAATTTTGCTCCAGCAGATGGACTATATTTAGTCGAGTTATTTTTCCGACAACTCAAAAAGACTAAATCAAGGAACGAAAATCTGATGGACTATAATTTTAATATAATTAAATTGGAGAGAGGGTGAAGAAAAAGAAGAAGGAGATGAAGCTCTCTATGTTGAAGAAGGAGATGAAGCTCTGAAGAAGGAGAAAGGAGATGAAGGTCTGAAGTGAAGAAGAAGACGAAATACTTCCCAACGGATAAAATACCAACGGATAGAGATGAAAAATCGTAATAAAAAATGCAACGGATAGAAATTGAAAGGGTAATTGAAAAATTTATAAATATGTACAATAAGTCAATTCATTTTACATCTTTCAATCAACTACTCCAACATTTAGCAATTGTAAGTATTTTGTTAATAATAGTTTGTATTTTTATTATATTTGATTTTTGTTTTTTTATTGATAATATCTCTTTAATTTATTTTTTAGATGGAAAATCATGGTCATCCGATGTATTATTCTTCATTATTATCTGAAGGTTTCTCACTTGATGATCCAAATTTGTTGGATGAATTTTCAATTCAAACTGATATACCAATTCAGACTCCCGAAAATGAGTCCAATAAAAGAACAGGGCGAAAGAAAAATTACACAATTGAAGAAGATGCCTTTCTTGTTTCCAGATGGCTTAATGTAAGTATGGATCCAATTCAAGAAAACGATTAGAAACATAGAAGATATTGGGAAAGAGTTCACAAATACTTTCATGAATACAAAAATTGAGAGACTAGATGTGCTTTATATTCATAAATGTTATTTGTTTTTTAAAATATAGCCGTTGGAATATGGTCGTTGGAATATGGCCGTTACAGTTTTTTTGAATTCATTGATTATTTTAATCTTTTTATATTATAGTCCACGGGATAGTCCACAGGATAGTCCATCTGCTGGAAGGATGGAAGACTAAAGGACATTTGCTGATGTCAGATGGACTAAATATAGTCCAGCAGATAGTTCATCTGCTGGAGATGCTCTAACACCCCAGTCCCACATCGAAAGATAGGGCAAAAATTTGTCTGCATATAAGGAAATAAGTTACTACCAATAGTAGTCATGACTTTTGGGTGAGCTTGTGGTGGGCTAAGATGACCCAATAATATACTATTGGGCCAGTAGCTTAAGGTCTTATGTTACATATGGTATCAGAGTCGACTCGGATTTGATTCGCTCCGGACTTGGAATTTAACTGGTGGTCTAAGACTGGTGGTATAAGTGGGGACACGAAGCCAACGACTTTTGGGTATTGGATTTGTTCCGGGTTGTTACATAATCACTAGACTAAGAACTCATTAATTTTTTCTTTCATTGGAGCTTACTTGCTTATCATGTGTAGGTCTCATATTGGACGAGCGCAAGAATTTTATCAAGGGTGGGCACAATTATCACTAAATATAATTATTATAATAAAATAAAAAATTAATAATTTAATAAAAGTTTGCGAAATTAATTACCAACAACACCATATATATATATTTCAATCAAAATAACATAAAACTCTCTACCAACTTATTATTTGAGACTTAGAGTGGACATACAATTAAAATATGTTTTCAATTCTTTCTGTTCCACAAAAATAATCTTATTCCATTATATAAAATGGGTCTCATATACAAATTTTTTAAATATTAAGAATATATTTTTGTTTCATATTTACATAATTATTGCTTTCACAATATAATTATTGTTCTGACATTATGAAAAGTTTAAATAAATTTCTTTGATTATGTAAAATTTGATATTTTTCTTACAACCATGATTTTCTAAATGAGCTGTGCTATGCATGCAGTTGATTAGACATTAATACTCACAATGTGAATATTTTCAACATTTCCTTCCCAAAGTGACATTTTATCTTTGGGCTGGGAGGGAGTAGTATTAGATAGAGTGAGTTGCTAGTCCACATGTAATACATTCGTAATATCGGCCTATTGGGCTTAAGCCAAGCATTCAACAATAACTAAACAAAGTGTTAATCAGACTAGGCCTCGTTACGAAGTCCGCAACGTATGATGAGTGGGCTTAAAGTTACAAAAAAGGGAGTTGCTATTTGCAAACCCAAAATTGATAGTTGCACACCCATCTATAATAAACTGACTCAATTACCCTTAATAAATGAAAAAACAATTAACATGTCATTATTTATCATTTTTACCCTTGAGCCTATTATCATTATATATAGAAACTACAAATGAATAAAATCTTAAACTTTCAAATTGTCAGTAAAATTTATCTGACTTTAATATATACACAACTATCGGTTATGGTGTTTCTAAAAATTTAAATAATTTCGTATCAATTTTGAATTTAGACTTATTAATTGAGTTTTAAAAAAAAGTAATTTTGAAGAGGCCGACATTGATAGGAAGAATGTAAAGTTGAAGGCCTAATATACTCGATCCGTGAGTTTCACAAAAAGAATTTTATTTAATTTTTTTCGTCAATTTACAAAATTTTAAATTTTATTTGATATTGACTAATACAATAATTGGTATTATAAATTATTAAAAAAATTACTAACTAACTAAGTACAAATTTGTTATTTTGAAAACAAGCAAATTCATTCCACTATTTAAAATTTAATAATATTACAAATTTGCTAGGACCAAAATCAAACGACTCTTTATATGAGACGAAAAAATATAATATTCTATCCATTCCAAAATTAGATATATAATTTGATTTTTGAGTTTAAACGACGGTATAATAAATTTTAAATTAATGTGAATTTATTTAATTTTAGGTTATACAATTATTATAATTGTATAGTATATAATAAAAATTAATAATCATAAATTTATTTTATTCTATATTTTTATGAGTTATATCAATTTTGAAGTTTATTATGATGTCATTTAACCTCAAAATTCAAATTGTATATCTAATTTTAGAACAAATGTAGTATTAAGTAAAATATATATTAGCATAGAATTTTGGACAAAATTTGGTTCTAACTTTGTGTTAAAGCATTCATTATAGGTGCAGGGCCAAAACTAACCACCGGGTTGCCAATATAGCTACCCAAAATATTTAAAAAGTTAAAAAAAATGAAGAACATGGCATATTTTATCATCAACATATATATTTCACAAATAAATATGCATATTTGATGTAAACTAATTAACTCCATGCTTATATAACAATAATGCTACAATCATATAATAATGCTAACATAAAATTCACATACTGCAGGGTGACACCTATTGATTTGTTATTGATATGACCCACTTAACTCAATAACAAATCAATAAATATCACTCATACAGTATGTGAGCTTTATGTTAGCATTATTATGTGATAGTAGCATTATTTCTTATATAAACAGAAGATCCAAACTTAATTTACTAATGTATGTAGGTGTAAGATTTGTCAAACGATGACACACATAAAAATACAAAGCTGTTTAATTTTGATGTGTCCATATATTAATATTACTATACTCAAGTTCAAAACATAATTAGATAGACTAAGATAGATTAAATTAGCTAATCTTCATTTCAAACAGTTGATTTATGAATAATATAGTCATTAAGGTTTAATTAATTATTTTGATGATAGAAAAGATTAGCTCATCACCATGTCAAAAAGTTGATTTTTGAGTAAGATGCTTAATTTATATATATAAAGATACTATTAGGTACTTGCAATTGCTATATGATATGACATGATATGATGTGTCCACCACTTTAACTATTTTTCTTTAATATGTGTCCACAACTTTCCAATTTCTCTCTCAATCAAGTCTCGTTAAACAATCGTAGCATTGTTTCTTTATTAATCACATGTCTATTTTACAACTATATCTAGATTTTTTGTGTGTGTGTATATATATATATATATATGTATGTTTTTGTAGATGTACAAAAAAAGATCTAGTTGCAAATATATATATATGTTTTTTGTAGGATATATGTACAAAAAAATCTAGATGTAGTTGCAAAATAGACATGTGATTAATAAATATTGTAAATTATGTAAATTAAATATTGTAACAATTACTATTTCATTTCCATCTAGCAACTAAATGTTAATTAAGAATATATATCAATTCTCTTTAAAAATTGTTGTCTAAAAAATATATCTCTACTTTAATTAAGAACTATATATATATATATATATATATATATTGTTATCTATATATATATATATAGATTGTTATTTGATCATGGGTCATATACAAACCCTAATTTATATACCAATAGCTTTACAAGAAACCCAAATTTACATATATATTTGTTTTACATTCTCAACTGGAGCCATTGAATTAAAAATGGTTAATAATTCAAATATTCCTACGTCTAAACAGAAAAATTATACAAGTGGAGAACTGAGTTCCATTGAGTCTGTAATTTACAACCCCACGTAAATATGCAAAATAAGGCCTTTGGATATACATCCACTGTGCATGCAGTTTGTTATCTATTTCTAACAACTAGTCACTTGTCTTTATTTTGACTCGCGAAACCAACAAACCTAAAAAAATGTTTGTATATATGTAAATGTGAATTCATATATATATATATATATATATATATATATATATAGCATAAGACTTTGGGACGAACATTTCGTTTACGAACATATGTAGGGTTCAGTGTTGAAGGTTGTTGATTGGTCCAATTATGTACCATCATATATTCATAATTAGTGTTAAATATTCTCATTTAATCAACAACCTTCAACACTGGGCTCTACATATGTTCGTAAACTAATTGTTCGTTCCAGAGTCTTATCCTATATATATATATATATATATATATATATATATATATATATATATATATATGAAAAAAATGTATGTACACAGCTGTGTAGTACACAGTCGACTATAGAGACGATTTTTTGGGCTAGCGACGGTTTTACCCAAACCGTCGCCATATCTATTCTGGGCTACGATGACGGTTCAAAATCCGTCGCCATATCTCGACTGTGTAATACACAGCTGTGTATATACATATAACCCTTTATATATATATATATATATGTAATAATCCATATCATGTATTTATTATGAATTCTTATAGGACATACACCATCTATATCATTAAAAATAAAGATAACCATGATTAGAAACTGAAAATCAATGTCTGCTACTACTATTAGTAGCAAACTCTTTTATTATTAGTAGCGGACGATCGACGGGTTATGTCAGCCACTGGCGAATCTACATATAATATTGTGGGGTCAATTGACCCCACTAAAAAGAATAATTGCTTTATAATGTAAGATAAATATTAAAATTTTTAAGTATTATTATATATAAACTTACCTCACTAAAATTTTATAAATTTTCTACTATACGGGGTCAAATTAAAATTTTATAACTTTGTCAATCAAATTTTAACCACATATGACTCATATCCTCTCAATATATGTATATTTCTCTATAATATTTTAAACGAAATAATAATTTAATTTATATTATTTTTAAAAATAATTAATGAATTAATTACTTACGAACAGTTGTGATTGAAAAAGTCGATAATGAGTCAATATAGTGTATATATATACCATATATTATTATTTATTATATTGTTATTGTAATATAGTATATATATATATATATATATATATATATATATATATATATATATATATATATATATATATGTATGTTTGTGTATGTGACCCAAAAGTACAAAAATATTAAAAAAATTAGTTCGGAGGCACTACCCCCGAACACCCACCAAATTATTTATAGCTTTGTAATAATTTTGACCACACTGAAAATTAAACCTGGCTTCGCCACTGACGTCCGCCACTAATAATAACTACTATTTTTAGCGTCATCCACACTATCATCGATCTGCTAGTAGCGAACGTAAATTAATCGCAGTCATTAATTTTTATATTAAATGATAAAAATAATATATATCTACTTTTAATCCATAATAAATATATCTTATAAATTATTTCCCTATATTTATATATATGTGTGTGTGTTTTTCAATCTCCTGGTGGTCAGTTCACCAATCAATTCCTTGTTTCCCACTTCACAAATGAGTGGACCACCGACCAAAATATTAGTGTATCTGGAGTAGAACAAGTATAGCAAATATATAAATATATACATGCGTGTACACAAAAATGAAGGAGCCACTTGCCGTAAGTAACAAGTTATATTTGCAGTTCTATAACTTGGTTATACAACATTAAAAAGAAAATATTTTGTGTCTACCCTTAACCAGTAGATGATCAAAGATATCATGTCATGCCATATGCTATATCGTTTCTAGCTAAAATATAAAGTCGTTTATCTTCGTATTTTATACAAAAGTAATAATATTAAATTATTGTACAAAAAGGATCTCATTTGTTTTTTATCCAAATTAATTTACAAAATTTAAATTACAATGTGAGTTTATTAATTTTAATTTTTGAAATAGTACTTGCTATGCTATTTTTGGCAGTTTGCAATATTAATTATTGCATTATTCAGAATAATCTTATCAGTGTAGCTAGTCAAGTTTATCATGTTAAACATATAAGCTAGTAAGACTCTCATCTACAAATAACTAAAGAAATTTTCCCATGTGGAGTGTTCTTGGCTAACCAAGAAGCAATATTCGACCATCATATATATAAAGAAACTTTAAAAATGAATATAAAATGAACTAATCATATATATATATATATATATATATATATATAGGGGTTGCATCCACAGCAACCGGTTGCTGGGAGCAATCCCTTTATCCAACTTCTTGTAGGAGTTTTTTACTCAATTTATTCCCCAAGTACAGTGGGACCCATTATAATAATGATTTCCAAATCCTATATAAAGGAGTTGTTTCCAGCAACTGGTTGCTGGGGATGCAACCCCATATATATATATATATATATATATATATAGGTCCCGTTCCATAACTATTATTAGCTTGAAGCACTATCCAGTTAACAGATCTCCAACCGTTCATCCAATTAATCGAAAGATGAGATTAGTTTTGACTTGAACCGGCCGTACGTCCTTCTTGGCCGGTGCAAGTCCTTCTTACGGCCATGAAAATTACCTAAATGCCCTTAACTTTTAAATCCAATTCAGCCTGCCCGCACCTCCTTCCTGCGACCAAGAAAAACGACATCGTTTTGACTGGCTGTATGAAAGAGGTGCGGCCAGTCAAGTTATAGATATATATACCCAGAAGTTGCTAATTAATTGGTCTCAAATCTCATTGTTCTCCTGCCCAATGTTCGTGGAGACCACAAGTGTTGATCACATTCAGATTATCTTGTAATTTATATTAGTTTTGCTTTTTAGTTATTGCTCTTAATTGGTGATTTGGGATATTTGTACTAACTCTTAAATTCTTTTTAATTATAATATTTATTATTCAATTATACCCTTCATTTCACAAAAATATTAATATTTAATTTTTATTCTAAATAATTTGTGAAACTTTAAAATTTAAATTGTGATATGAATTTATTTTAATTTTAAAATAATATTTTTTCACTTATTTTTTCAACCAATATAATATATTAAAAATAATATTTTCACTTATTTTTTCACTTATTAATTAAATAGTTTAATCGTACGCAAACTGTTATGATGGAACAAGGAGGAATGTCCGCAGTAATTCAATTAACTTATTATTCGAGTATGGGACACAAACAGAAACTACATGACCCATATTTTTTTTTGCTGCCGAGGAACCAGTTGGAGTATTAGCCGCAACTGCTATGTCGAATCCTGCATACAAGAAAGTTCTTAACTCTTATCCGAGTAGTCATTACTCATGGGCGATGATGAAGGTATTTGTTTTACATTATATATAACTTGAAGTTTTTATCTAATTGTGACAAGTTATCTTTTAGTGAGTGCACACTTTTATCTTTCTCAAATTTGTTGTATATATTTCGGAGACACTACTTTGTGGAGTCAAATTCAAGACTAATTAGGTTAATCGCAGATTCATATTATACTTTCATGATAGAGATTGTGAGAGAAATTAAAGTATTTTCCAAGAAAATGCTGATATTTGGTTACAAAATATTCGAAATAAGTCGGTCTTAAAGATGTTGCAGTTGAGTTATTGATAGAGTATGTTCTCTCTTTTATTTATTTTAATTAAATCATTGTCATTCTAATTTTTTTAATTAAAGCGTTGTCATTTGAGTATATAAACATATATATCTTTCAGTATTTTATATACACATCTTGATGATATTAAATTCTGTGAACAAACAGATTGCGACTTCTCATTCACTATAGATTCAAGTCTATCACGATAAAGTTTTCCCCCAATACTCCTTGAGAAGTGTAAAAACTGGTTTGTCCCACCTCTCCATGAAATCGAAAAACATCCTCGGTTTTAAAGCTCTAGGCCTTTTAGCTGTTACTCCTGTTTTTGCAAAATTAACTGTCATAGAGTGAAGGGTTGTCAACTGAGACATTTTTTACTCATAGTCTTATCTGACTCAAGGTTTGCATGGAATATGAGAGACAAAGGGAGAGTTGCATGAAATTCAATAATTTCCAATAAGTGATTCAATTAATTCAACTGTACTTTCTGTTGAATTCCTGAAAAAGTGATTAAACGGTTCGGGAATTACCTTTTTGTTCGGGAATTAACCACTTTGTTCTGGGAATTCCAGAGGAAGTACAGTATGGTGAACTACTTATTGGAAATTGTTGAATTTCCTGCAACTCTTCCTTTGTCTCTCATATTTTTCCCAATAAGTTTGAGTTTGCAGGAAATATTTGGTTCTTTGTTGATTAATTATCTGATCAATGATACCTTGGGTAGTATATGCAGACCTTGAGTCGGATAGAACTACGAGTAAAAAATGTCGAATTTGACAACCCTTCACTCTATGGCAGTTGATTTTGCAAAAATAAGAGTAACAGCTGAAAGGCCTAGGACTATAAAATCGAGGATGTTTCCCTATTTCATGGAGAGGTGGGCCACAACTAGCTTACACTTCTCAATGAGTAATGGGGACAAACTTTATCGACGACGACCGACTATCAAAATTGTAATCTACTTCTTACTTTGGTGGACATTAGCTTATGCAGTGGCGAACGTTGACACATTAGCAGGATTATGATGCCGATGTAATTTTGTCATGAATTTAGCTTTATGTTTAGTTACTTATGGTTCTTCTATTGTATCTTTTCTTCAGGAAAGTTTCTCTTTTCAGGAGGTCTATAAATATGACTGGTAAGAGTAGTTGCTGATGCTATATATATCTAAAAAGAAAACAAAAAATCTTTAGATTGTAATATCCCCTTTCACTACGACTAATCGTTTAGTTTTTGAGTTGTTTGATGTCAAAGACAATGGAGTTAATTATAGTTTTAGATTCAATATATAATTTGTATATAAATTTTAGTCGCTCGATTTGTTTATTGTGTTCGATTAATGAATTTATATAGTTTTGGTGATTTATATATACTGCTGTGTGTTGAGATATAAAACAGGTACACACATGTATAATTTTTTTGAAAAATCCACAAAACAGACAATTTTTTTTAAAAAATTATTAATCAGCGACCGCAGACGGTCGCTATTACGTATCAGCGACCACGAGTAACTTGAGGATATCAGCGACTGAGGTGGTCGCTAATGCTGGTCGCTGCCACGTGGGCCACGTCACCAATGAGAATTAACTCACGGTGACTCAACTTAGCGACGACATCGGTCGCTATATGTCTGTCGCTGAGTTTTCGGTCGTTATAAATGGTCGCCGATGTACAGTCAGCGTCCAGAATATATGCGACCTCTATCTGTGACTGTATTCGATCGCAAATACCCTTCTGCGATCGTTCGCGATCGCAGATGCGCGATCGCTAATAAGCCTTTTTCTTGTTGTGGAATACGAAGGGTTATTCACCATGCATGCAGGTAGTCCGCATAGATATGTTATTCCCACATATTAATAAGGAATAGAATTACAACCCTTACGAGTATTGAAAGAAAATAACATCCTTTACCTTAGTAGAAGACTAAATCTGACTGGTATAGCGGAGATATTCTTGAGGAAATCTTTCACTATAAGCTACACTAAAAGTATTCTTATACTAGAAAGAAATACGCACAATATTATAGAAGAAGAATTCTCTGATTCTGATGTGATTTTCGTTTCTTAACTAAGCATCTTATTCATAGGAGAATGACAGTGCACTATTTAAAAATAATCACGGACGCACAATAAGAAAATAATCACGGACGAATTCGGCGAAAATTTGATTTTACTATGCAGCACTATGCAATAAAATATTCTAATAAAATAAAAACTTTATATATAATATAATATATTCTAATCAAACAAACAAATTTATATATATTATAAAAAGTTTTCTATTTTATATAAAAAGTTTTCTGTTTTATTACTATTATAATAATAATAAAACAAAAATTGAAATAATTTTCTGCTGACGGTTTGAATAATTTGACACGTAGGGGTCAATGGAATAATAAGCCAAACTTACAACAACTCTTCTATTTATATCAAAAATTGAATAAATATTCACCACAAATCACTTATCTTTAATTAACATAATCTTTCAACAATTAGTCATCATTAATATTATAACTCACAATATTGACAATCAGATTGTTCCTAGGAAAAAGGGGACTTTTCGATAAAGATTTATCCTTACTGACGCACAGTTAAATAACCTAACCCCTTTCCTTGACAGAACTTTCAAGACATTGCCAATAATGCTAACTAATAATATTAAATAATATGAGTAACTGTGTCGTGATAATTATTAATTTAATAATATAAATTATTGTGCAGATGATACTGTGACAATAATTGAATCAATAATATGAGATACTATGTAGCAATTACTGTGGCAATTATTGAATAAAATACTGAGTGAATTCTTACGTAAAAATCAATAAACAGAGATACTGTGCAACACCGTGTGCTACTGTGCAACAATGCGTATTACTGTACTTTTATCACCGGGTATTTCAACAATTTAATGGTAAAAGTCTTGCCGTTATTTTTATAAAAAGGTTATTTTTGTCGCTTTCTATATCCGACAATTATTCCGTTGTGGGGTCCACCAATGATTGCGTCGTCGTACGAATATTCTCCGACAAAAGAATATTTCCGATCAAACGAATATTTTATGACAACTTGCTTACTTTGTAAAATTTGCACAAATCACCCTTAACTATAATATTATATCAAATCAACACCTTATTATTTAAAAATAATATATTAAAAAAATTAAATTTTATTCATAAAAAGTTGGGGTCTTACATCTTCAATCAATTCTGTGCTCTTCGTGGATTTCTTTCCTCCTCAGCCAACACGAAACCCTAACCCTAGCAAGATATTTATGAATTTTCGTGTGGAAAGAGTATTTATCACTTTCATTTGCCCAATTATTTAAAAATTAGAAATCCAAATATATATTTAAAGTAAGTACAAAATAAATTTTGGATCAAGTTAGATTAACTAGTTGCCAGTTTTCACATATACATTATAACTCGCACTCTTCATGAATATAATGAAATAAAATAAACTTTTTATAACTAATCTATGTATTGAGGATAAATTATAAATAAAAGTTCCTATAAACATGTTATTAAAGTTTTAATCAAGTATTTGAGAAAAAAATAATTAAATATTCAATGTAAACTTTTGAATCTAATTATAAATTATAAATATTCACACACACTACAGTATTACCCAACACATAAAATGGACATCTAAACATTAATAAGTATAGCATTCATTTTAAAATTTAGAATTTCAAAAATGATGAAGACTTATTTGAATTATAATTTAGAACATTGATTATTGTATTTAAATATTTATTAAAAATAAATAAAATAACATTATTCATTAATAAACTATATTTTAAAACTCATTATTTTTTTATTCTAGTTATAGTTAGGGATGTAAATGGTAACCAGAAAATTCATATTTTTCTGCATCCGTATTCGAAAAAAACAGATATTATTCGTATTCGGAAAAAAACGGATATTATCCGTATTCGATTTAAAGATATCTGCAAATAAACGGATACGAATACTACTGTATCCAAATCCGTATATATCCGTTTACACCCCTACTCACTACGTCGAAATTGCATCAACCTCTCTCCTCCTCAAAGTGATAATAATCTCTCCTTAATTGTAAATTGGCGAGTGATTTTGTTTTTAAAACAGTTGTAATTAGAGGTGTAAACGAATATATAAGAATACGGATACAGTGATATTCGTATCCGTATCCAAAAAATTAATTTGTTATTCGTATGTATCCGGTATTCGGCGGATTTTAAAAATATTATTCGTATCCGGTGTTCGAAATAATATCTGAATACGAATAATATTCATTTATATTTATTTTATTCGAATAACCAAATTATTTGAATATTCAGGATTCCGAATTCATTTATCAGTCACCTAATATAAAATTTATTTAAATTATTTACAAAAAATGAAAAGGAAAAAAAATTAAATAATTACTCATCACCAGTCACAATTTAAAATTTAAACCATATATATTAATTGAACATCCTAATCATAAAGGGAAGGAAAATAAATATATTACAAATATAAAAAAATAATGACATTTAAATAAATATAATTGATTAAACTTTAGTTGTCAATCTAATTATTAAAATAAATAAGTTTTAAAGTATAGTTCATTAATGAATGTTAATTTATTTATTTTTATTAAATACAATAATCAATGCTCTAAATTATAATTCAAATAATTTTTTTATCATTTTTGAAATCCTAAATTTTAAAATGAATACTCTACTTATTAATATTTAGATGTCCATTAATAAGTAGATGTTCATTTTATGTGTGTGGAGTAATATTGTATGTATGAATATTTATAATTTATAATTAGATTCAAAAGTTTACATTAATTATTTAATTATTTTTTCTCAGATGCTTAATTAAAACTTTAATAATATGTTTATGGGGAGTTTTATTTATTATTTATCCTCAATACATAGTTATAGAAAAATTGTTTTATTTCATTATATTTATGGAAACCGTAAGTTATAATGTATGTGTGCCAACTAGTTAATCCAACTTGATCCAAAATTGACCTTGAGTTTACTTTAAATATTTAAACTTCTAGTTTTAAAATAATTGGGCAATTGAAAGTGATAAATACTCCCTCCACCCGAAAATTCATAAATGCATGTGAATTAATCTATTCAACCCCCATTCTAGATTAATTTTAAATTAATTCGAACCTAACACATTTTAATAATAAAATTATATTGTTGATTGCTCGGACCTCTCGATATCGCAAGTAAGTTTTGAAAGTCAAAACTTGTAACAAACTAATAGATAGTTTTGTTTTTGCAGTATATAATTTCCTTGTTAAATGATACATTTTAGCTATTTTAACTTTATAATAGTAAAAATTCATTAACTTTACTTAAATCAATTTATTTCAGTTTATTAATATTGTAATAAAAGTGTTATTTCCTATTTTTTAGAAGTAAAATGACATATTTTAAAAATAATTTTCGTATGATAGTAAAAACTAATTATTATATAAGGAAGACCATTTTAAAAAAATTATTTTTCTTATTATATAATAATTAATATATATATATAGGTAAGTTATTCAGATACGAATTTCGGATTCAAATCCGAAGATCGGATTTTGGATATCCGCTATCCGTCGGATATATTTACGGTCAGATGTTAAACGAATACGTCTTTATCTGTATTCGTATCCGTTAATTTAAAAATATCTTTAAATCGAATACGAATAATATTTGCTTTTTCCGAATTCGAATGTGGACGGATAAGAATTTTTCGGTTACTATTTACAACCTTAATTGTAATTGGGGGAGTCTTGAATAAATGGTTGGAATAATAAAGTAAAATTTATAAAATTTATGTATAAAAATAATTGCTTTTACTAAAATAATTAAATATGTATGTTTTTGGATCCACTTTTAAAAAATTATTCCTTTTTTTATTAAATATTAGACTTTTTATTTAAATACTCACCGTTAGAGAAAGAGTATTACTTTCTTAATTTGCAAAAAAGAGAGTATAATTTACCATTCTTTTGGTGTGCTGCGTAGTTTTATATCATCTTATTAATTTTAGAAGCTAAACTTTTAATTTAGAAGATAAAATAAAAAGATCTTAAAACCTTATGTTCATCTTTCTCCTTCATGATGCATGCGAGGGAATTAATAATTGCAGCATGAGAGAAATAGTTACAATAATATTGCATCTCCAATGTCCAGACAAAATGTAGAGTAGCATATATGATATATCTAAGCTACTTGTGTATATTATGTTATATCATATCGTTGCGCGAGGAGAGAAAATAGAAACATCCTAGAGAATTAAGAATTTTTTTCTATCTTCAACTTATTTTATTTTCTCACTTGTGAATTATTATTTGGCATGTGCCTATAAACCCCTTCTAGCATCTATTTACGAAATGGGATTAGCGTATTTTTCTTTCTATGTCGGCCTCTTAAAATATCCCATTATTCCCATTCCCATGTCTGTGCAACCTACTACAGAGGAGCAAATATATACATATATATATATATATCATGTTAATAATATATCTCACACATAAATTTCACGTTCTCATTCACGTCCTTTTCACTTCACAAACACCACCACCCCATTTAGCTTAATTAGCACCCTCCTCACCCTTTATCTACCACTTCAAATTCCTCGTATCCTTACCCTTACTCATATTTCTCTCTTTTTATTGCTTGGAATTCTTAAAAACTTGTGTTTTGTTTTTATTTCATGGTACTTTATAGTAGTATCAACCTAGGAACCAAGCCTAAACATGAGTACTAATGTAAAAGATTGGCCGGAACCAATAATCCGAGTCCAATCCTTGTCTGACGGTGGAGTCCCCGTGATCCCGGATCGTTACATAAAGCCGCTGTCCGACCGGCCTGCCTTAAATTCTCCGGCAAGCAATGTGAGCATACCACTAATTGATTTTTCCGGCCTTTTGGGCGATGAAACTCTTCGAGCAACCACTTTAAGTCAAATCTCAGAAGCTTGTCACGAGTGGGGGTTTTTTCAAGCGATAAACCATGGGGTTAGCCATGACCTAATGGACCGAGCACAAGAAGTGTGGCGTAATTTTTTTCATCAGCCGATGGAGGTGAAACAAGCTTATGCAAACTCACCAAAGACCTATGAAGGGTATGGTAGTAGATTAGGTATTGAGAAAGGTGCAATTCTTGATTGGAGTGACTATTATTTCCTTCACTGCCTTCCTTGTTCTTTAAAGGATCACAACAAATGGCCTGCTCTTCCTTATTCTCTCAGGTACTAGCTATTTGTTAAACATCCTCAAAATCTACGAGTTTTGTTTTTATTTATTTATTATATATTAACCCCGGTAAGGAGGGAGACATACAAATAAATCCTATCTTGACGAGACAAGAATTAGATCCTTAATAAGGAAAGTTAGGATAATGTGTTTTTTACTGTACGTATCAATCTCTGATGAGGTTTTAAACCATGTAAAATCTTGTCAAAAGATGAGAGGGATACTGTTAGAGTTGGAGCTCATTAGTTAAGAATCATAGAAGTCAAAGTCTTAGAACTAATTAACAATATTTTGATCATTAAAATATAGTTGTATATTCTTTATCATCGTTCTCCATTCTTTGTATATTCTTCATCATAATCTCTCTTCTGTCAGTATGACATTACATTCTAACACATTTTAAATCTGAATCATGAAACGGAAACTCTTTATTTCATTTAAAACGGAGAAGATCCTAATTACATCAGATTGTAATTTTACTTATCTAATTGCTCTCTATAAATAAAATTATGGTCTATGCATACATGTGAGTGAGAGTGTGGTCATCACAAGCTAGTCTGTCTGTCCACTTGTAAAGTTTCTCAATTAACAACTCTACCGGGCGTACGTATTATAGACATAATTTATATTAAGGCCATGTACCGCTTAATTGGAATTTAGTTATGTTATATACTATGTTATACGTTCATTAGTTGAGCTTTTGTTGTAGGGAAGTGATCGATGAATACTCAAGGCAATTAGTGAAATTTGGAGGGGATTTAATGAAGATTTTTTCTTTAAATCTTGGATTAACGGAAGATCGTCTTCAAAATGCGTTTGGCGGGGAGAATTTTGGAGCTTGCCTAAGAGTAAATTTCTATCCAAAATGCCCTCAACCTGACCTGACCCTAGGTCTGTCCTCTCACTCAGATCCGGGAGGAATGACCATACTCCTTCCGGATCAGCTCGTGGCCGGACTTCAAGTTCAAAAAAACGATGCCTGGATTACAGTTAAACCAACTTCTCATGCTTTTATTGTAAATATTGGAGATCAAATTCAGGTACTTAAATCCCTCTTTTTATTTTTTTCCTCCTAGATTATCCATTGAATGTGGAAATTTGGAAAGTGTTTGGTTTGATTATGAATTAAGTATAGGCACATGGAGGGGTCACCTTCTTCTTCTTTTTTTCTCTTTTTTTTTGTTACCAATAATTAAAATTAATCAACATGTGCGTATTAACTTGGTTGATATATGTTCTTTTCATTTTTCTGCCTAATTGCGCCCACCGACTCGAAACATGTTCTTAAACTAAAAATAGCCACAAGACTCGTCTAAATATGGACACATATTTATAAACAACTCAATTTGCTTCCATTCAATAATTTAAGATTAATACCATGTGCATAAACTATGCACAAAGAGTGAGAGCAATGTATTGCTTATTAATGAAAATGTCTAGAGGATCTAATATTGTAGGTCTCATTTTTTATTTTCTTTTCTTTTTTTATATCGTGCATGCGCACTATTTTTGTGTATAGTTAGTATCCTTAGCATTACCCATAATTTAATGTGGCCTCTTGTAGCAACTTCACCTTAGATTTTTCAAGAACATCAAATATTTTTCTTTTCTTTTTATTAATTGTACTAGACTGATAACTCGTGCAAAGCAAGGCATTAGTATTGATAATACAATCTAAAATTGTGGTGTGTGTCATTTGGTATTATAATTTGAGTATAATTAATATAGTATGCATGGATAGTACTGAAGAGTTGTATGAATATTAAAATTATTGTATATGTTATTTAATATATATACACGTACACCCTTAGAATAATATAACAAAGAATACGAAAAGTTTGTATAGTTATAAACATAACATATGTGGTATCAGTAGAGGTGATGAACTCGGAATTAGTTCGTTAATCAATTAAAATGACACCAATGAACTCGGAATTAGTTTGTTAATCAATTAAAATGACTCGGTTAATTTTGATAAGATCTCCATTTGCTTTGTTATATATAATAATAGATTTTTATGGATAGAGGAATTGAATATTCTTGAATTTGAAAGCATTTCCATAGGAGTTAAGATATGATGCTGGATTAAGGATACAATATATTCATTCCCTTCATTTGCCAACCTCAATAGACAAATATCAACTCAATTAACTTTAGGGTAAAATATTTGGCCAAAAAAAATAGGGTAAAGTCTTCTGGCTGTATTCTTTCCTCTTTATTTTCTTACCCAGTATAACCTCTTTTTTTTCTCTCTTTTTTTGGCTAAATATATAACCTTTTTATGATCGCTTCTCAACGCATTTACATATTTCTTCCATCTTTTTTTTCTGTCACCGCGCTGATGATATTCTAATGGTCATCATCAGCTCATAATTAAACTAACTTCCTTTATTTCTTTAATACACTTTAATTAAAAATACATATCTAATCATGTAAAAAAGCGTATATGTGAAATGAAAATATATTTATAAGAAAACTTAAATAAGTCTTTCCCAACAATATTCAGAATGTTAATTTGTGCAGCTTAATTAGTTCTATTTTAAATTATATATATAGTCAGTCTTTTACCAACATTCATTTAACAAAACTATGTTGTGACACATTTATGTAATATCAATATTAAAATATTTTAGTATGCTAGGTCTATTTAATTATATATATACACACACACATACATTTTGAGTTTGGTTGTGTTCTTAATTACTGAACTCTACTCTCCATTTCAATGATCATTAGGTTCTGAGCAACGCGATTTACAGGAGCGTTGAGCACAGAGTGATCGTTAATTCAAACAAAGAACGCGTCTCACTCGCCTTCTTCTACAATCCAAAGAGCGATTTGCTAATAGAACCGGTAAAGGAGCTTGTGACACCGGAGAAACCAGCAGTGTATACAGCCATGACTTTCGATGAATACAGACTTTTCATAAGGTTGAGAGGTCCCAAGGGTAAATCCCAAGTGGAGTCGTTAAAATCTCCAAGATGATCATGTAAAATTAAGAAGTTTTCATTTAATTGCATATGTACGATCACCATAACTGTAAATAAACTTTACATCAACGGTAAAAAGATATTTAACTCACGGTGGAATTCAGCAGGCATAAACCGCCAAGGTGATCATGTTAAGATATCACAAGTGAGTTAGAGTCCCGTATCAGATAAATATTGAATTAAAAGAGTGAATAATTAATATACATGAATGAGCCCAATACCTAATAGCTTAAGTTTTTGGGTTAAATTGAATTCCAAACATATATGTTAGTACCTTGTGTACGTGCACACAATACGCAGGCTCCCTCTCGATTCTTCTCCTACAATTGGTATCAGAGTTATGGAAGATTGATCACAGGCTGGTGAGTTACGGAAGATTAATCCTGAACTGGTGAACATCTTTAAAAGATACATGATGGTGGTTCAGAAATTAAAATTCCGGACAGCCTATTCAGAAGGCATGCAATGGTGGTGAATTTTTTATGAAGGCTTTGTGTTTCTCGATGAGTTTAGCTAAGAATTGGTGATCCGCATTGATTGAAGAGAAGATATTCAATTCTTGATAGAAGTTGGTTGCTCATGAAGAGAAGTATTCAAGTGAGGAGTTGCTCTTGATGTGATGAACTCACTAGTGAAAATTGGTGATTCGCGGTGATTGAAAAGAAGAAATTCAATTCTTGATAGAAGTTGACTCTCGATGGAAAAACCGAATGGTTAGTCAAGAATTAGTATTGCGGTAATTGAAGAAAAGTATTCAAATGAGGGATAGCTTTTGATGTGATGAACTCACTTGTAAGAGGCAAATTGTCATGATATCACAAGTGAGTTGGAGTCTCACGTCAGATAAATAATAAAAAATTAAAAGAGTAATATATATATATATATATATATATATATGTGTGTGTGTGTGTGTGTGTGAATAGCTCAAAACCAAATTACTAAAAAAAAATTGTCAAGTTAGGTTCTAAATATGTACGTGTGTTGTGCATGCGCAACGTGCGGGCTTCCCCAGTTCTTTCCCAACACATCAAAAAGAAATTTGAGAAAAAAAGAGTAACAGAGAAAAAAAAAAGAATTAATAGACATTAGGGTATGTTTTTAATTTCATGTGCTTCGTATCTTAATGGAAATGTACGGTGATCCTTTAAGAATCTTTTTAGATCGATCCTACCATGATGCAATTAAATCCCCACTTGGTCGCATCAATTAATTAAGGTCGAAAACTAAAATTAAACAAGTTGGTAATAAAGAAAGCTTGTTAATTTTAGTCCATTAAACATGGCATTATACTAGTATACTATATTATCAAAAAACTTACCATTGACCTTGAATGTATTATAAATTATAATACGTCTTTTATATATTGATATTTATATTATAAAAGGAGCTAGAGTGGGGTTCTTGATCTCCTGGTATTTTTACTGTATAATTTCAATTATATCTTTTTTTTTGAACTAAAAAAATATAATTTTATAATTATTAAGGTAATTTAATGATGAAATTATGTACTCTCCTGTTATAAATTAATTATAATAAAAGAGCGGGGGTAATGTTGGAACATGATTTTATAGGACCAGGTAATTTGGTGGGACCCATCTCACGTGGAGGAATTTTCCCACGTGGAGGAATATTCTAATTGGGGGACTTGATTATTAAGGAATCTTCAGTCCTAATTTTGTTCAATTTCCATCTTCTAAAGAAACAGCTCGGATTAGTTTCGACTTCCTTTTTGAAGGAGATTGATTTCTATTCTATTATAGTAATTACCATGATAAGGAGTTATATTCCAATTCGGGGCCAGAGCGATAAGGAGGTGTGATCAAATATAAATACATGGTCATATCCTAATTCACATGTAATGATATATACTTTTGAGTACTAAAACATTAAGCCTCTCCCGACCTAGTTCTAGCCTCAGATCTACGCCAGAGATCATATCCCTAAGCTCTGATGCCAACTGTGACGCCCCCAAAATAGCGACACAACTCATTTTGAGTCGTCAAATACATGGTACAGAATCCAAATACAAACTTCCTATTTACAATTATTAAACTGTAGTGCAAATACGACAAAACATATGCTATAAGTTTCAATACAAATATTGTCTTGCAGACAATATCCAAACTCAAATAAAGTCATCATTACTAATTATTATCACACTATTTTATAGAATAGTGAGGACTACTATAGTAACCATCTTAGACCATTACTCCACTTCCCGACTAGTCCCAGCTACACTCTCGCTTCCTGAGAAGAACAATGGAACCAAAAGGACAAGGGTAAGCTTAATTAGCCCAGTAAAGAATATTATGACTAAGATAATGTAGAACAAATTATCCTTAGTCCTCAACAGGAAAAAATATAATAGAATACAATAGACAACAAGTTTTAGATCAACAACTGCAATGGAAATAGCAATCCATTAGAAGAGTCAAGTAGAGCATGATGTCTATTATCTTCTATAATTTAAAAGTTCATCATCAATATTTTATCCCTGTAACACCAATCAATAATTATTTCCAATCAACGAATTATCGATGCACTACGAGCTAAAGATATTCGTTTGTATCACCAGTAGTCATGATCATGCCAAAAAATAGTCCATCTTTGCACTACGGGCCAAAGATAACTTTCATCACAAGTCTTTATCTGTAACACCAAATGTCATAATTATACCAATACAAAGTTCCTGATCATAATCATACCAATCAACAGTTCATCTTTGCACTACAGGCCAAAGATAACTTTCACCACAATTTAAGATTGAGGATGTTGAAAAATGATATAAAGAACGAATCAAGTGAAATCAAAGATAAATATTAGAGATTTATAACTTAATTTATCCAAGTTCAAGAATGTTCAAATTGTCAACATAATAATCAATTATGGAGTAAAATTCAAGAATGATATTCATATATCAAAAATCATTTGGACATAAAAGAAACCAATTTTGTCGTGAATAGTACCCCGAATGAATAGTATCCTATGAATAGTACCCGAATGAATAATATCGAATGGGGCATCTTCGGTGGCAGAGGAGGAGGTTTCAGTTTGGGGGTGGTGGCGACGGTGGAGGTTGTGGTGGGTTGAGTTTATGGGTTTTGGGTAAGGGGTGCAGTGATGGGAGTAATTTTCGTTAGAGGCTGGATTATAGGTTGGGCTGCTGTTGAAACGGGTTGTGCAACGGGTGTGTTGACATGGTCATTAGTGTTAGCCATTGTTGGTCGGAGTTTGGCTAGAAAAAAGTTTGTTGCAAAGAAGAAAATAGAGAAATCGATGTTTTTTAAAAAATAGATCTAAAGTGGAAATGGCGGTTTGTTTTTGGGAAAGTGGACTTTGATGTGACAAACTCTTTGTCTTCACGTTTCTTTAAGTATGGCGTAGTAATGAAGTGGTGGGTCCCGCGCTAACACGAAGAACGAAGGGGTGTGTTTTGTTTTGGTTTCCATACAGAAGTTAATGATGAAATTTTGTACTCTTTTATTATAAATTAATTATAATAAGAGAGTGGGGAGTAATGTTTGGACATGATTTTATAGGACCGGGAGATTCAGTGGAACCCATCCCACATGGAGAAATTTTCGCACGTGGGGGAATATTCTAATTGGGGGACTTGAATATTAAGGAATCTTCAGTCCTAATTTTGTTCAATTTTCAACTTTTAAGGAAATAGTCTGGATTAGTTTCGGCTTCCTTTCTTTAAGGAGATTGGTTTTTATTCTATTATGCTATGTTTGGTTGCATGCATGAAATGGAATGACTTAAGGAATGGAATGACTTAAGGAATGGAATGGGAATGGTGTGACGCCCCCAAATTCGGACCGCCACTGGTCTCTCGAATTTGGTTCGTCACATTCTATAATCTAACACCATGATAATAATATTACGACTAAATGTTGCATCGCACAGCGGAATAATACACATCACTATTGCCGAATAGATTACATTTAATTAATATAATTTATTCACATCCCAAGGTCTCGTAACTTAAACATTGATTGCATAGCTTAGACATAACTTAAGCATATATAACCTTAACTAGTACATAATAGAATAAGTTCCTTATTACAATCATAAGTTCTACATAAATAAGAGCTACTCTGTAGCCTTTCCCTTGCCCTTGTCGGCGCTCGAAGGTCTGCCCTGCTCTGCCTTAACTGAAATATTTTTAGAGAAAGCAAGAATGAGCAACAAGTTTGCTCAGCAAGTAATATAACAACAAGGGTGAGTAATATAGTTCTCGAATCCAAAGAGGGTATAGCAAGGTGTGATAGTTCAAGACAACAAGAAATATCAACAGTTATCAATAATAGTTGCTAAGGACAGAATAATGTCAATATAGTTCAACGCTAAATTAATTTAAGATTTCAAGATAATTGGATACTGAACAGTCACTAAGGACTATGAACTTCTACTAGCATTAACAGAAATATACTGATAATCCAATGAAACAAGTACAACAGGTGATCAGCCTAAAGTACCCTATATTATGCATAACATTCAATCGTACTCAAGTGCGCACGTCGGTCTCCCGACAAATATAACTTCCCTTCAAAAAAGGTTGTTCATCTCAGTCAATATAAGACTCCGCACCAATCAATTGGTTTGAATAGCTTTCTAATCATGATATAATTCTAGTCGAATCGAATGACATAGACCACTCTTTATAAGTTCAATACTCAAAATTTAAAGTTCGAAGAATATAAATCAACTTTATCTTTATCCACGAAGTATTTAAGTAATACAACATGATTCGCAATTCTGATAGTTTACTTGTACGATAATAATAGCACAAGCTTAATAAATGCTCAATAAAGAGTAAAGTTAGGAACTTGCTTACAATGTTCCTTGAATAAAGTAAACACAAGGATAGGATACTTGTGCAATAAAAGAGTGTAAGTTAGGGAAACTTGCCTTAAGCATAGTTTACCAAAGTATAGCTTATCAACGCTTTTTGAATCCTATTATAATATATTTACGTGTATAGGATATTCATTAGCTATGAACCTTTGATCACATAAACTTGATATGTAAATCCAGTATACACATATGGTGCTCACTTAGTATTGTAACTTTATATATACGTCATTACGTACTTAACATATGTATTATGAAATCAGATTATAAGTCACTACGAATCCAATTGACGTAGTTCGTAACTATTGTTGGACTTAACATTTGAAGTTTAATTTGTCAATTTAATATGGTTTCATTGCTTAACATGCTCATCGATACTTTGAACAACGTTCTGGACATGTATTACAGATTAGGACAATCATATAAGTATGTCTCAAGTTCAGGTTATAATTAAACAGGCTCTGGCAGTTCTGCACATTGGCGCGGCCACGCTTGGTTTACACTAAGGAGTGGCGCGGCCGCGCTGCTCCTGGTGCAAACTAAGACATGGCTGATCCTGCAGAACCCCAAATCAATACGCATTGCACACATAAGAAGGATCATGATAAATACACATGTTAGGAACTGACAACTAAGTTCAATTCGTTATCCATTCTTATCTAATCAAAGCTTAAGCGTTCAAGTAACATCTCTTACGTTTAATTGCTATACATATGCCATGAGGTCACTAAGTATCAAATACACATGTTCAAGTTACTTTATCATGCTTTTCATGTTCTATGTTTCACTTCCTTGAAACTTGTTTTAAATCATGCTCAACTAGTTAGGCATACATGGCAATCATGCTTAGAGGCATATAATATCTTATCACAATGGTCATAAATTTCAGAATGTTTATAATGTAGTTATCAACAAAACTAGTTTTCATTCTCTTAAGGTTTCCCTTGAAAATCTTATGTTAACCAAGCATGCAAAACTACTTTACCTATTATACATCATGCTTACATATATCAAGAATACGTAAGCATATGCACGAGTTCCTAACTCAAAAGTGTATATGGTTTATCAAGTCTATATTGGAAACTCTAAGTCTTTCTTTAAAGGGTCCTCAAAGCTACTCAAGCATGCAAAGTAAATCCACATGTCTTATATCATGCCTTCATATACACATAAATAGATCACATAGGCATGATCACAAGTTCATGACTCAAGTGTATATAGTTCATTAAGCTCGTATGTGAAACTCTAAGCTTCCATTAGCTTACTATCAACATCATTTAAGCATGCAAATTAAACATACTATGTTTCATGTTCATGTACATGTGAAATTAGATTATAATAGTAGGTCTTTAAGTTCAGAATCTAAAGCCTACTTGGCTCATTGTGTTTGCACTTGAAACTCAAGTTCTCTTTGGAAACCAAGTCATGGGGGTGACTATATGAAAGGTAATGTAAACTAGCATGTCAGAGACTTGTATGGTCTTATTTAAGTTCAATTAATGTGCTCAACATCTCAGAAACCACAACAAATCACCAATTGGTTCTGCAGAAGGGCGCGGTCGCTCCCTAGTTTGTACTAAGGAGTGGCACGACTGCGCCACTCTGGTTCCAGATCAAAAAGTTCTCAGTTATTGCAGAGCTTCAGCCACTCTTCACATTTTGCTCAGCTAACATGCTTTCCTACTATCACATTGCATACACAACATACATATACACTTTATTAATCACGCTAGCACCTTATCACATATCAATTCCACTACATTATGCAATTTCAATTGATTGAATTTCAAAGTGGAAGTATTGTACCTCTTTGAGCTTTAAATTGCACAAGACTTGCTCTCAACTCATTCTTGCAACACTTAGCAACTAATTTTTAGCAACAAAGAATGAAGGGGAGTGCTCAATTTATAGGAAACTCAAAACCCATGCCAAGCCTTTACACTAAAATCAAACCATTGGAAGAAGAGGGAATTCATTGGGCAATCCTTAGTTAGTGAAATAGTGTCCCAACCACCCCCATCACCCACTCCCCTCTTCATCATGACCCTCATTGGCTACAATTTCTAGTTTGAGGAAAACAAGGAAGAGATAATGCTAGGCTATGCAATACACGTGAATAAGAATGAGGAGTGACTCTCTCTCATTTTGGGACAATTATAATCTCAGCATTTGGCAAGTGAAGTAATGTTACAAACTTATGGTTTTATTACATATACATATAGTATACTTACCCAAATGTACATACATGCATACATAGGTTTAATTCCTTTGGGTGTACCCATGGACTTTAATGTTATAACAATATTACATGGTAGTAAATTGGGGTACATGTATACACATTAGTATATAATCCATGTATATTGTAATAATGCCAAATTATTATTTAATTGAGTTGTGGCACACCACTTTATTATTCCAATTATTTTACTTATTGAAATACATATTAATTATTCACATACTTTAATTTAATATTCCATATAGTAGACATTAATGTACTATACCTACCACATGGTCACATAAGCATTATTTATGTAACTCATACCACTCATTACTCTTACAATATAGTTTTCATATTGCATATTCTCACTAAAGTGTCACACTACACTTTATAATATAGTTTGGTTCCATATTGCACAATGTACACACAACATGTATTCACTTGGGTTTATTTATGTAATTCATGTGACTTACTCCCTTTTTCCATATTGTTCCTATATTACCTAGTTATATCTAAATGTCACATTATACCTTATATTATATAGTTGTAGATACTATACAATATGCGATTACCTAACTTTACACTAAGCAATTAATTGAACAAACATAAATCCCAAATATTAATTAACCATTTATTCAATAATATGTTATTACTCATAATAATCATTAATTAATAATATATTATTAATTAATCATCCCCTTATTAATTCCTTCTTTAATTAATTTAATCATCAATATTTTTCATCACTGTGTCACACAAGACATTCATTGAGCTTATCATAAACTCCACATTTTCTTCTCAATTATTATAAATTCAATTTGAAGTAATTGAGTTAACTCATCTCATAACACGTAAATATTTATATTCAAATAAATAATCGACTTTCATTAATATATTTATTTAATAATATTTGAAAATTCTTGGGTATTACAAATGGGAATGGAATGGTCATTCTTATTTTTATGTTTGGTTTGTCCATTCATTCCTTCGGGAATAAAATTACTATTCTACTTTAGGGCCATGTGGGGGGTGGGGGTGGGGGTTGGGAGTGTATACATAATCAGTAAATATTATTATTTTTTTAGGTTGGGGGTGGGGGTGGGGGTGGGGGTGGGTGGGGTGGGGTGGGGCGGGGGGCGAGGGGTAGAGGGTGGGGGTGTATACATAATCAATAAATATTATATTTTTTTGGGGTAGGGGTGAGGGTGGGTTGGGCTGGGCTGGGAGGGGGTGTATATATAATCAGTAAATATTATTTTTTTTGAGTGAGGGTGGGAGGGGGGTGCGTGGGTGGTGGGGTGGGGTAGGGGTGGAGTGGAGTGGGTTGGGGTGGGGTGGGCGGGGTGGGGGTGTATACATAATCAGTAAATATTATTTTTTTGGGGGGGTGGGGGTGGGCAAGGTGGGGTGGGGTGGGGGTAAGCAGGGTGGGGTAGGGTTGGGGTGGGCAGGGTGGTGGTGTTTATAATCAGTAAAATAAAAATTGAGTGGGGGTGGGTGGGGGTGGGCTGGGTGGGGGTGTAAACATAATCAGTAAATATTATTTTATTTTTTTTGGGGGGGGGGTGGGGAGGGTGGGGTAGGGGTGGGCATGGTGGGGGTGTATATATAATTAGTAATTTTTTTTTGAGTGGTGGTGGGTGGGGGGTGGGTGGAATGGGGGTGGAGTTGGATGGGCTGGGCTGGGCGGGGCGGGGCGGGGCGGGGCGGGGTGGGGTGGGGGTGTATACATAATTAGTAAAAAAAATTAGTGGGGGTTGAGGTGGGGGTGGGGTGGAGGGTGGGGGTGGGGGTGTACACATAATAAGTAAAAAAAAATTGAAGGGGGTAGGAAGTGGGGGGATGGGATGGGGTGGGGTGGGGTGGGGTGGGGGCGGGGGTGGATGTAAGACCCCAACTTTTATGAATAAAGATTTAATTTTCTTTATATATTATTTCGAAATTGTAAGGTGTTGATTTGATAAATATGAAAGTTATGGGTGAAATGTGCAAACATTTTTAAAATGAGCAAGTGGTTATAAAATATTCTTGTTGTCGAGGAATATTCGTTTGATCGTGGAATATTCTTGTTGTCGGGGAATATTCGTACGACGGCGCAGCTATTTGTGGGCCCCCACAACGGAATAACTGTCGGATATAGAAAGCGACAGAAATAATTTTTTTACAAGATAACGGCGTAGTTGTTACCGTTAGTACTGTTGAAATACCCGGTGGTTAAAATACAGTGATACACGGTGTTGCATAGTAGCACACGGTATTGCACAGTATTTCGAATTATTGAGTCTTACGTGAGAAGCCATTACTCAATTATTGTTACAGTAATTACTGTTCAATATTTTATATTATTGACTCAATAATTGCTACGTTGATATTTTATATTATTGACTCAATAATTGTTACATTGATATTTTATTGACTCAATAATTGCTACGTTGTCATTTTATATGATTGATTCAATAATGGCTACAGTTGATATTTTGTAGTATTGATTCAATAATTGTCGTTGCACAGTATTTCACGTTATCAACTCAATAATTCATATTATTTGAATAATATTATTAGATAGCATTATTGACAATGTCTAAGGAAGTTCTGTCTAGGAAGGGTTATTTAATTGCGCGCCAGTAAGGAGAAGTCCTTATTGGAAGGCCCCCTCTTTCCTGGGAACGACCTGGTTGTTAATATTGTAGTTCTATAATATTATTTATGAATAATTAATTATTGATTTATACGATAAGGAAATATTTATTTTATGGATATTAAAGAAGGAATTGGCGCTGATGAGTTTTTATCAATATTTTGGTGTGAGAAATCATCTGTTTATGAATTCCGGATAATTTATGTTTGGAATTTGGAAAAACTTCCTTCTGCAAAGTTTTAGAGAATTAAATTTCCTATGGAAGGACATAAAATTTGTATTTTTCTGACTAAGGGGCTATTTGTTATGAATTATTGAAGTTTCGGAAAATAAATATTTTTTAAATAAAATGGTGGGCCCCACTTTTGGTTGAAAAATATGCTGATGGCTTTTTGGAGAGCAGACGGCGGCTGGAGAAAAAAAAATATTTTATTATTTTAGTCTCCTTTGGCATCCTAAGCTTTTCCTATAAATAGGGTGCTTAGGTTAGAATTGAAAATCACACCAGAATCAGAAGTTTTCTCTCTCTATAATATCGAGCGTATTTTTGTGAGTATTTCTATACTTTGAGTATTAGTATTCAGTGCAAGTTTCCTTCGGTATTATATCCGATATTCCAGTCAGAGGTACTATCTTTTTGAGGTAAGGGATATTATTTTCTTTCGTAAATGATGTTATTCTTTTCAATATCATTATACAGAAATATTGTCATGGATTTTATGTTGAAATTATTACTTTTTCCGTCGGGGTTACTATTCACGTATACGGCACTATTCACGTATACGGCATTATTCACGGAAAAATTAAATTTTCTTCTATTTGTCCAAATTGCTTGTTAAGGTTACTATATTTGATTGTATCCAAGTTTTGAGCTCTATTCTTGAATTTTGCTCCATAATTGATTATTACGAGGTATTTTTGAATTGGATATACTAAAATACGAATCCTTAGTCTTTGTCTTTTATCTCACTGGATTCATTTTTTTTAAAATGTTTTTCATCATTCTCAGTCCTAAAAGGTGATGTAACTGAATATCTTTGGCCTGTAGAGCAAAGATGAATGATTACTTGATGAATATCTTTGGCCTGTAGAGCAAAGATGAATGATTACCTGATGAATATCTTTGGCCTGTAGTTCAAAGATGACAGGTGTTGAGATGAATATGACCACTGATGATACAAATGAATATCTTTGGCCTATAGTGCAAAGATGAATATTTGATTCGAGATGTATATTGATTGAAGTTACAGGGATAAAATATTGATGATGGACTTTTAAATCATAGAAGATAGTAGACTTGATTCTCTGCTTAACTCTTCTAATGAATTGTTATTTTCGCTGCGAATATTGATCTAAGATTGGTTGTCCATTATATTTTATCTGGTTTATTGAAGGCTAACGATAATTTATTTTCCATTATCTTAGTCATAATATTCTTTACTGAGCTAGTTGAGCTCACCCTTTTCATCTGTTGTCCTCTTCAGGAAATGAGAATGTCGCGGGAACTAGTCGGGGGACAGAGTGATGGTCCGAGTTAGAGCAGTAGTAGTCCTCACTATTTCTGATAAATAGTGTGATAATAATTGTAATGAGGACTTAGTTTGAATCTTAATATTTTCTACATATTTGTATTGACACTCACAGTTGTGTGGTCGTATTTTGCACGATCGTATGATATAAAGTTTGTATTTGAATTCTGTACCATGTATTTGGCGACTCAGAATGGGTTGGGTTGAATGGACCTATTCTGGGGGCGTCACAGTTGGTATCAGAGCTTAGGGATATGATCTCTGGCGGAGATCGGGGAATAGAACTAGGAGGGGAGAGACGAGTAAATCCTTCGGTAGTGTGTCCTACCTAAGCTTATGTGGTATTTAATTGATCAGTCGGAGCATAGGGTTAATATGTGATATGTTAATTTGTTTAATTAACCCTTGTTTTATGGCAGTATTTGAGAATGGCAGCTGAGAACGTTAACAATGAAGTGAATGAGACCGTGGAGACACCTTTAATCGTTAACCAGGAGAACGTGCAACAAGAAGGCAATGTTCATCCTGAAAATAACGCTGGTCAGACGATAAACGATGAGATGTTTAGAAGCTTTTTGCAGTTTATGCAAAATCAGACGAGGGAGACTCGTGTGCAACATATAGGTGGCGATAATAACAACTCGCGAATTGTTACTGCTAAGCAGTTTCAAAGAATTGGGACCACCAGAGTTTCTGGGAAAGCCAGATCCGATCAAGGCGGAGACGTGGATTAAACAAATTATCAAGATATTTGATGTCTTGGGATGCACGGAGGAACAGAAGGTTCCATTCGCCACGTTTATGTTCCGTGGAGAGGCAGATTACTGGTGGGAATCTGTGAAACGTACCCAGCCTGCCGCACTCAAGATGTCTTGGGAAGCGTTCCAGAAACTGTTTAATGACAAGTACTTTCCTGAAAGTATTCGTCATATGAAGGAAGTAGAGTTTATCAGACTCGAGCAAAACAACATGACGGTATCCCAATACGAGGCTAAGTTCGCGGAGCTGTCCAGGTTTGCACCTCATTTGGTGGAGAATGAGGAACGTATGACGCGGATGTTTCTAAGAGGTTTGAAACCCGAAATACGTCAATACCTCATTTTCCATAAATTTTCTTTATATTCGGATGTAGTAAACAGGGCCCAGTTATTAGAACGAGATAATGATTATGTTCAACCGAGGGACCACAACCAAGGTCGTACCGGTGGCAGCAGTCATCGGAGCAATGACAACCAGCGAGGAGGAAAGTATGACAGAAGCGGTAACCACTCCAGTGGTTATCGTGGCCATGATAGTAGAAGAAGCGAATCGGGAGGAGATTTCAAAAAGAGAAGGTATAACAATGAGAACATGAAGACGTCGACATCAGCACCAGCATCAACTGTTTCGAGGGGAGGAGAACGACCACCGGTCGTATGCTTTAAATGCGGGAAAGAGGGACATATCAGCCCAAACTGGCCACAACAGTTCAAAAGATGCTATAACTGTGGAAAAGAAGGACATATAGCTCGAGATTGTCCTATTGCGAAACCAAGTTCAGCGGGGGTGATGATTCCAAAGGCGGTTGCAGACAAGTCAAAGTCGGTGATTCCTGAAAGAGCGTTTGTCGTGACAGCCCAAAACGCCAGGAATCCACACGAGGTGATTACGGGTAAGCTGATCATAAACTCTTGCGAAGTTTATACCTTGTTAAATACCGGTGCTACCCATTCCTTTATTTCACCTGCTTGTGCTCAACGTTTGAACTTGACTTCTGATAAATTAGACTTTGACTTATCTGTTGAAACTCCGTTAGGAGAAACCTTTGTTACATCTACAGTTTACAAATCTTGCTTGATTCAGATTGGTACCCTTACCTTACCTGTTGATCTTATATCTTTAAAAATACTTGCATTTGACGTGATTTTAGGAATTGACTGGTTAACCACTTACCATGCCAAAATTGATTGTTTTCGTAAGGTTGTTAGTTTTCATATTCCTAATCAACCTGTTGTACGAATTCAAACCACCAAACCACTAAAATCAGTCAATATCATTTCAAATCCCAAGGCTATTCGTTTATTGAAAAACGGATGTCAAGCTTTCTTAGCTCATGTCACTGATCTAAACCAGAATACATCAGATTTGAATAATATTTCCGTTGTTAATGAGTTTCCTGATGTATTTCCCGAAGAACTTCCCGGTCTACCCCCAGAACGTGAAGTTGAATTCTTTATTGACCTTGAGCCCGGTACAAAGCCCATTTCTAAAACCCCATATCAAATGGCTCCTATTGAACTTCAGGAGTTAAAGATCCAATTACAAGAGTTGTTAGACATCAGTTTTATTCGTCCTAGTACGTCTCCTTGGGGTGCTCCTGTTTTATTCGTAAAGAAGAAAGACGGGAGTATGCGACTTTGTATTGACTATCGGGAGTTGAACCATGTCACCATTAAGAATAGGTATCCGTTACCTCGTATTGATGACCTGTTCGACCAGTTGCAAGGAGCGCAATTCTTTTCAAAGATCGATCTTCGTTCTGGATATCATCAGTTGAAGATTAAAACTGAGGATATTCCAAAGACTGCTTTCAGAACACGGTACGGGCATTATGAGTTCTTAGTCATGTCTTTTGGATTGACTAATGCTCCTGCTGCTTTCATGGATATGATGAACCGTGTATTTAAGGAGTATTTAGATCAATTCGTTGTTGTCTTTATTGATGACATTCTCATCTATTCTAAAAGCCGTGAAGATCATGAACACCATTTGAAGTTAGGTACTTCAAAAGCTTCGTGAGAACAAGCTATATGCTAAGCTGAAGAAATGCGAGTTCTTGCTTGAGGAAGTAGCATTCCTTGGGCACGTGGTATCGAAACGTGGAGTATCTGTGGACCCGGCGAAGATTGAAGCAATACAAAGCTGGGAGCAACCTAAGTCGGTGACCGAAGTACGAAGCTTTCTGGGCTTAGCTGGTTATTATCGGAGGTTCGTAGAGGGATTTTTCTCGAATTCGCTACTCCATTAACTCAGTAGACTCGGAAAGATACAAAATTCGTTTAGGAGCGAGGAATGCGAGAAGAGCTTCCAAGAGCTCAAGAGAGACTTATTTCGGCACCTGTTCTGACAATACCATCTGGTTCGGATGGATTTGTTATCTACAGCAATGCTTCGGGCAAAGGGTTAGGATGTGTTCTCATGCAACATGGGAAAGTCATAGCCTATGCCTCGCCACAACTCAAAGAATATGAGAGGAATTATCCTACTCATGATCTAGAGTTGGCAGCAGTCGTTTTCGGGTTGAAGATCTGGAGACATTACTTGTACGGAGAGAAAGTGGAGATTTATACGGATCATAAGAGCCTTAAATATTTCTTCACTCAGAAGGAACTCAACATGCGGCAACGACGTTGGCTTGAGCTGTTGAAAGATTACGATCATACTATCCAATACCATCCTGGAAAAGCGAACGTGATAGCTGACGCGTTGAGTAGAAGATCATATGTGGGAACGAGTGCGATGATGTCAAGTATACGCGTAGAACCAGCTTTGATTGATAAAGTTAAAGCTGCTCAAGCTACGGATGCGGAGCTGATGAAGATGAAGAAGAAGGTGCAAGAAGGTGCAATTCCAGAAGCGAGAATCGATGAAGATGGAATACTTCGAGTCAACTCCAGACTTTGTGTTCCTAACGATTCTGACTTGAAGTATAGAATCATGATGGAGGCACACAACACACCGTTTGCGATCCATCCTGGGAGTACTAAAATGTATCGTGATCTTCGACATACATTTTGGTGGGGCAATATGAAGAGAGAGATCGCGGAGTTCATCTCGAGATGTTTAACTTGTCAACGTGTAAAGGCGGAGCATCAAGTGCCGAAGGGTCCATTGCAACCACTGGAGATTCTGAAATGGAAGTGGGAACACATTACGATGGATTTCGTTACGGGTCTTCCCAAGGTTTCTCAAGGCTTAGATGCGATTTGGGTTATTGTTGATAGATTAACCAAGTCTGCTCATTTCTTGCCGATACGAGAGACTTATTCCCTTGAACGTCTTGCTCATATGTACGTGAATGAGATTGTGAGGTTGCATGGCATGCCAGTATCCATAGTTTCGGATCGTGATCCCAGATTTACTTCACGATTTTGGATCAATTTGCAGAAAGCTATGGGCACGGATTTACGATTCAGTTCGGCTTATCATCCTCAAACAGACGGACAATCGGAAAGGACTATCCAAACTCTTGAAGATCTATTGAGACTCTGTGTTCTAGACTTCAAAGGGAGTTGGGATAAGTATTTACCATTGGTGGAATTCTCCTACAACAACAGTTATCAGGCAAGTATAGGCGTAGCTCCATTCGAAGCATTGTATGGGAGAAAGTGTCGCTCTCCAGTATGTTGGAACGAGGTGGGTGAAACAACATTGTTGGGACCGGAGTTAGTACGTATGACTACGAAAAAGATTCAAATGATCCGACAACGTATACAAACCGCACAAGATCGACAAAAGAGTTATACGGATCTTCATCGAAAGGACGTGGAATTTAATGTTGGAGACCATGTATTGTTACGTATTGCTCCGTGGAAAGGAGTTACGAGGTTTGGGAAGAGAGGAAAGCTCAATCCACGATTCATTGGTCCATTCGAGATTCTTGACCGAATAGGAAATGTGGCCTATAGACTCGCTTTACCTCCAAGCATGTCTCGTGTTCATAACGTGTTTCACATATCCGTGTTACGTAAATATATGAAGGATCCAAACCGCATTATTGAGTTAGAACCAGACGAGATAGCCGAAGATTTAACGTACGAGGAGGTACCTGTCAAAATCTTGGATGGGAAGGAGCATGTCCTACGCTCGAAAATTATACCTCAAGTTAAAGTTTTGTGGAGAAACCATGCAATTGAGGAAATGACCTGGGAGTTGGAATCGGAAATGAAAGCGAGGTATCCTCACCTTTTCGACATACCAGGTACGTACGTCAATTTCGAGGACGAAATTCCATAAGGAGGGGAGGTTGTAAGACCCCAGCTTTTATGAATAAAGATTTAATTTTCTTTATATATTATTTCGAAATAGTAAGGTGTTGATTTGATAAATATGAAAGTTATGGGTGAAATGTGCAAACATTTTTAAAATGAGCAAGTGGTTATAAAATATTCTTGTTGTCGGGGAATATTCGTTTGGTCGTGGAATACTCTTGTTGTCGGGGAATATTCGTACGACGGCGCAGCTATTTGTGGGCCCCCACAACGGAATAACTGTCGGATATAGAAAGCGACAGAAATAATTTTTTTACAAGATAACGGCGTAGTTGTTACCGTTAGTACTGTTGAAATACCCGGTGGTTAAAATACAGTGATACACGGTGTTGCATAGTAGCACACGGTATTGCACAGTATTTTGAATTATTGAGTCTTACGTGAGAAGCCATTACTCAATTATTGTTACAGTAATTACTGTTCAATATTTTATATTATTGACTCAATAATTGCTACGTTGATATTTTATATTATTGACTCAATAATTGTTACATTGATATTTTATTGACTCAATAATTGCTACGTTGTCATTTTATATGATTGATTCAATAATGGCTACAGTTGATATTTTGTAGTATTGATTCAATAATTGTCGTTGCACAGTATTTCACGTTATCAACTCAATAATTCATATTATTTGAATAATATTATTAGATAGCATTATTGACAATGTCTAAGGAAGTTCTGTCTAGGAAGGGTTATTTAATTGCGCGCCGGTAAGGAGAAGTCCTTATTGGAAGGCCCCCTCTTTCCTAGGAACGACCTGGTTGTTAATATTGTAGTTCTATAATATTATTTATGAATAATTAATTATTGATTTATACGATAAGGAAATATTTATTTTATGGATATTAAAGAAGGAATTGGCGCTGATGAGTTTTTATCAATATTTTGGTGTGAGAAATCATCTGTTTATGAATTCCGGATAATTTATGTTTGGAATTTGGAAAAACTTCCTTCTGCAAAGTTGTAGAGAATTAAATTTCCTATGGAAGGACATAAAATTTGTATTTTTCTGACTAAGGGGCTATTTGTTATGAATTATTGAAGTTTCGGAAAATAAATATTTTTTAAATAAAATGGTGGGCCCCACTTTTTGTTGAAAAATATGCTGATGGCTTTTTGGAGAGCAGACGGCGGCTGGAGAAAAAAAAAATATTTTATTATTTTAGTCTCCTTTGGCATCCTAAGTTTTTCCTATAAATAGGGTGCTTAGGTTAGAATTGAAAATCACACCAGAATCAGAAGTTTTCTCTCTCTATAATATCGAGCGTATTTTTGTGAGTATTTCTATACTTTGAGTATTAGTATTCAGTGCAAGTTTCCTTCGGTATTATATCCGATATTCCAGTCAGAGGTACTATCTTTTTGAGGTAAGGGATGTTATTTTCTTTCGTAAATGATGTTATTCTTTTCAATATCATTATACAGAAATATTGTCATGGATTTTATGTTGAAATTATTACTTTTTCCGTCGGGGTTACTATTCACGTATACGGCACTATTCACGGAAAAATTAAATTTTCTTCTATTTGTCCAAATTGCTTGTTAAGGTTACTATATTTGATTGTATCCAAGTTTTGAGCTCTATTCTTGAATTTTGCTCCATAATTGATTATTACGAGGTATTTTTGAATTGGATATACTAAAATACGAATCCTTAGTCTTTGTCTTTTATCTCACTGGATTCTTTTTTTTTAAAATACTTTTCATCATTCTCAGTCCTAAAAGGTGATGTAACTGAATATCTTTGGCCTGTAGAGCAAAGATGAATGATTACTTGATGAATATCTTTGGCCTATAGAGCAAAGATGAATGATTACCTAATGAATATCTTTGGCCTGTAGTGCAAAGATGACAGGTGTTGAGATGAATATGACCACTGATGATACAAATGAATATCTTTGGCCTGTAGTGCAAAGATGAATATTTGATTCGAGATGTATATTGATTGATGTTACAGGGATAAAATATTGATGATGGACTTTTAAATCATAGAAGATAGTAGACTTGATTCTCTGCTTAACTCTTCTAATGAATTGTTATTTTCGCTGCGAATATTGATCTAAGATTGGTTGTCCATTATATTTTATCTGGTTTATTGAAGGCTAACGATAATTTATTTTCCATTATCTTAGTCATAATATTCTTTACTGAGCTAGTTGAGCTCACCCTTTTCATCTGTTGTCCTCTTCAGGAAATGAGAATGTCGCGGGAACTAGTCGGGGGACAGAGTGATGGTCCGAGTTAGAGCAGTAGTAGTCCTCACTATTTCTGATGAATAGTGTGATAATAATTGTAATGAGGACTTAGTTTGAATCTTAATATTTTCTACATATTTGTATTGACACTCACAGTTGTGTGGTCGTATTTTGCACGACCGTATGATATAAAGTTTGTATTTGAATTCTGTACCATGTATTTGGCGACTCAGAATGGGTTGGGTTGAATGGACCTATTCTGGGGGCGTCACAGTGGGGGTGGGGGAGGGGGGCTAGGTGTACACATAATTAGTAAATATAATCTGCCATATGAATTAAGATGGTTAATAATGATGTATTTTTTGTTTATTTAACTTTCACGTTTAATATTAATAAACAATATTAGAAATTAAAGAAGTCAAAAAATTATTTAGTCTGAAAATAATTCAAAAAAATTAGTTCAAAATAAACATAAACATAACGTTTTTTGTAAAGAAAATGAAATAGCATGAAAATGGAGGAAAATAAAAGAAATGATGCTAGATAGAGAAGAGAAGAGGGGAAAGAGGTTAGCCTAGGAATGGGATAAACCCACCTATTTATAAAGGAATGAAAAATAACTTTAAAATTTGGAAGGGAATATCTAAAGGAAGGGAATGGTCATTCCAATTGACTAACCAAACATGTTTTAAGTCATTCCATAAGTAACGGTCATTCCATTCACAGCCCATTCTGTTCCATTCCCACCAACCAAACACAACATTATGATAATTACCATGATACGGAGTCATATTCTAATTTGGGGTCAGAGCAATAAGGGTGTGTGATTAACTAAAAATACATGGTCATACCCTAATTCACAGTTAATGATACTTTTGAGCACTAAAGCATTAAACCACTATTATTAACGTATTCTCCAGCATATACTTATTCTCACTATCCCCCGGCGGTCCAAGCCATTAGCTTCCTCGGTGTAATTTCGTTTCTGTACAGGATTCAACTCGTTATTTGGTGATTGAGCTCGTGGACGGATCATGGCGTTAACAATAGTTATTAATGTAATTTAAGACTCTCTTATGCAACTGTCGATTTGGTCTTTTAGATAAAACTCACTTGCAACTTTCAAAATAAACTTCTCATTATCTAGTTATTTTCATATTTTTCTTTCAACTACTCTCACTTTATACTCTCATTTGTCTACTTATCTATTTTTATTTTTATCTTTCTCTCTTTATTATCCCAAGCTTCTTCTATTATTTACTTTTTTATCTTATTATTTTTAATTATTACTCCCTCCGTTCCTAAAAGATTATCATTTTAGGAAGTAATTTTTGTTCCGATATATTTGACGTTTTGAGTTTATCAATACAGAATAACTATTTTTTCTCTACTGTACCCTTATTTAAAGCTTTCTTAATCGTTTTTCTCAAAAAAAAAAAAAAAAACTTCTTGATTGCGACCTTCAAAATCCCTTCCCTTCCCTTCCCTTCCCTTCTCAATGCTTCTTATTAAATTCAATGCTATAATCAAAATAATATAAGTTTTTGGCAGAAAAAAAATAGTACTTCCTTTGTTCCTAAATAACTGATATTTTAGAAGAATGGTTTTATTCCAAAATATTTGATGTTTTAAAAAACCAATGTGTTTTTATTACTCCCTCCGTCCCTTAATATAGGACGTTTTAAAGGTGGACGCAAGAATTAAGATAATGATTAGAAAGCATTAAATATAGTACTCAATTGTCTATAATACCCTTAAATCATCATTTATCATAATTATCTCATACTCTCTCTCACACATTTTCCCATAATTATCTCTTAAAAAAACTCTTATACCTCATTTACTCATTGGTCTCTCTCTCCATCCATCCCCATAAAAAACGTGTGACGCCCCCAGAATAGGTCCATTCAACCCAACCCATTCTGAGTCGCCAAATACATGGTACAGAATTCAAATACAAACTTTATATCATACGGTCGTGCAAAATACGACCACACAACTGTGAGTCTCAATACAAATATGTAGAAAATATTAAGATTCAAACTAAGTCCTCATTACAATTATTATCACACTATTTATCAGAAATAGTGAGGACTACTACTGCTCTAACTCGGACCATCACTCTGTCCCCCGACTAGTCCCCGCAACATTCTCATTTCCTGAAGAGGACAACAGATGAAAAGGGTGAGCTCAACTAGCCCAGTAAAGAATATTATGACTAAGATAATGAAAAATAAATTATCGTTAGTCTTCAACAGTTCAGATAAAATATTATGGACAACAAGTTTTAGATCAATATTCGCAGCGGAAATAACAAATCATTAGAAGAGTTAAGCAGAGAATGAAGTCTACTATCTTCTATGATTTAAAAGTCCATCACCAATATTTTATCCCTGTAACATCAATCAATATACATCTCGAATCAATATTCATCTTTGCACTACAGGCCAAAGATATTCATTTGCATCATCAGTAGTCATGTTCATCTCAACACCTGTCATCTTTGCACTACAGGCCAAAGATATTCATCAGGTAATCATTCATCTTTGCTCTACAGGCCAAAGATATTCATCAAGTAATCATTCATCTTTTAGGACTGAGGATGATGAAAAACATTTAAAAAAAATGAATCTAGTAAGATAAAAGACAAAGACTAAGGATTCGTATTTCAGTATATCCAATTCAAAAATACCTCGTAATAATCAATTATGGAGCAAAATTCAAGAATAGAGCTCAAAACTTGGATACAATCAAAGATAGTAACCTTAACAAGCAATTTGGACAAATAGAAGAAAATTTAATTTTTCCGTGAATAGTGCCGTATACGTGAATAGTAACCCCGACGGAAAAAGTAAGAATTTCAACATAAAATCCATGACAATATTTCTGTATAATGATATTGAAAAGAATAATATCATTTACGAAAGAAAATAACATCCCTTACCTCAAAATAATAGTACTTCTGACTGGAATATCGGATATAATTTCGAAAGAAACTTGCACTGAATGCTAATACTCAAAGTATTAAAATACTCACAAAAATACGCTCGATATTATAGAGAGAGAAAACTTCTGATTTCTGGTGTGATTTTCAATTCTAACCTAAGCACCCTATTTATAGGAAAAGCTTAGGATGCCAAAGGAGACTAAATGAATAAAATAATATTGTTTTTTCTTAGCCGCCGGCTGCTCCAAAAATTCTGATTTTTCAACAAACCAACAAAAGTGGGGCCCACCATTTATAAAATAATATTTATTTTCCGAAACTTCAATAATTCATAATAAATAGCCCCTTTGTCAGAAAAATACAAATGATGTGTCCTTCTATAGGAAATTTAATTCTCTACAACTTTGCAGAAGAAAATTTTTCCAAATTCCAAACATAAATTATCCGAAATCCATAAACAGATGATTTCTCACACCAAAATACTAATAAAAACACATCACCACAAATTCCTTCTTTTATATCCACAAAATAAATATTTTCTTATCATATAAATCAATAATTAATTATTCACAAATAATATTATAGAACTACAATATTGACAACCAGGTCGTTCCCAGGACAGAGGGGGCCTTCCGATAAGGACTTCTCCTTACTGGCGCGCAATTAAATAACCCCTCCTAGACAGAACTTCCTTAGACATTGTCAATAATGCTATCTAATAATATTATTCAAATAATATGAATTATTGAGTTGATAACGTGAAATACTGTGCAACGACAATTATTGAATCAATACTACAAAATATCAACTGTAGCCATTATTGAATCAATCATAAAAAAATAGCAACGTAGCAATTATTGAGTCAATAAAATATCAATGCAGCAATTATTGAGTCAATAATATAAAATATCAACGTAGCAATTATTGAGTCAATAATATAAAATATTGAACAGTAAATACTGTAACAATAATTGAGTAGGTTCCTTCTCACGTAAGACTCAATAATTCGAAATACTGTGCAATACCGTGTGCTACTGCGCACCACTGCGTACTGTATTTTAACCACCGGGTATTTCAACAGTACTAACGGTAACAACTACGCCGTTATCTTGTAAAAAGTTATTTCTGTCGCTTTCTATATCCGACAGTTATTCCGTTGTGGGGTCCACAAATAACTGCGCCGTCGTACGAATATTCCCCGACAACAAGAATATTCCACGACCAAACGAATATTCCCCGACAACAAGAATATTTTATAACCACTTGCTCATTTTAAAAATATTTGCACATTTCACCCATAACTTTCATATTTATCAAATCAACACCTTACTATTTCGAAATAATATATAAAGAAAATTAAATCTTTATTCATAAAAGTTGGGGTCTTACAAAACGTATCCAATTCTTTAGTTTAGAAATTATCTACACTCTCTCTCCCTCGTAATATACGGAACTTGAAAACTTCATTTTCATAATTTTTATTTTAAACATATAAAAATGGCGCCATGCACTTTAAAAAAATTTGTTCAATTTTTATTTTTTAAATTTTCCCACCATTTTTTTTAATAAAAAACAATGTAGGCCACATGAATTTTTAGAAAGAAAAAATACAACCAACTCCAACATGGCAACAAGTAGAATTATAGATTTGAATATTCTTCCAAGTGATGAAGAAAGTCCGATGAATGAGTTGAATGAAAATCAAGAATTTTTTAGAAATAATGATGGAGATAAATAATTAAATAGGGTATTAGTTAAGGGTATATTAGGAATATTTTAAAATATTAAATATTTTTTTAATCTGTATGCAACATCCTTAAACATTAGTTATTTAAGAACAGAGGGAGTAGTAGTAGAATTAATTGAATGGTATACTCCTTTTTAGAATCTACAAAACTAATAATTGGTTGAGACAATTATAATAAGGGTAGTATAGTATTTTTTATAGGTATTAATTACATTCCTTAATCTATATGAATTAACTTTAAACGATAATCTTTTAAGAACAGAAAAAGTAATAATTAAGAATAATTAACACGCACATGGAGACTAGTTGCTATAAAATCACATCGATTCTTCGTTCTCAGTGGAATATAGTCTATAAACTAGATACAATCTCGCGCGTTGCGGCGGAATTATTCATTTTGTTGATAATAAATTTATACGTGTAATTAATAAATATTAATATAATAAGAAGATGGTAGATTGTTGTACGATGATCAAATTTTGATAGCATATGTTATATAGAGTTGAAGAAAAGTTTTGTGCGCAAATACATATGCAAGTATATAATTAATCTGATCACTAAACCCTAGGACATTATATAACAGTTGTGTGTGTGTATATATATATTAATTTCTTGATAAAAATATTTATAATGTAACCAATTGGGTTAAAAATGGGTACTTCTTTCATTCTAAAGCACTAACAAATATTTAGAAAGTGTAATGCACAATGTCATCGATTTATTATATTGATATGATTGCTACTGATATATTTGAAATCTGTTACACATTACACAAACCTCACCAAGCATCAACTAATAAGATAAATGTTTAGCAGAAAATAATAAGAATGAAATAATTATTTTACCATGAGTTGTTTCATAATAGTTGGTATGTATTTATAGGGAGAAAATTAGGTTAACTAACGGAGAATAATGATAATAGCTCAGTAATGATAATATCATAAATTAGTAATTTTAGGAGATAATAATTAAATTAGAAAAGATAATATCAGAACAGTTGACATTACCAAAACAGTTTTAGATTTGTAGTGATTTAGGAGATTATAAATTCAAAATATTAATTTGGGATTAAAAAAGTAGTGATTTTAGGAGATAATAATTAAATTAGTAATGATGATATTAGAATAGTTAAAATTATCAGAATAGTTTAGATTTGTAGTGATTTAACATGAGTTGTTGCATAATAGTTGGTATGTATTTATAGGTATAAAATTAGGTTAAATAACAGAGAGTAATGATAATAGCTCAGTAATGATAATATCATAAAGTAGTGATTTTAGGAGATAATAAATAAATTAGAAAGGATAATATCAGAACAGTTGACATTATCAAAATAATTTAGATTTGTAGTGATTTAGGGGATTATAAATTCAAAATATTAATTTGGGATTAAAAAAGTAGTGATTTTATGAGATAATAATTGTATTAGTAATGATAATATTAGAACAGTTAACATTATCAGAACAATTTAGATTTATAGTGATTTAGCATGAGTTGTTGCATAATAATTGGTATGTATTTATAGGGAGAAAATTAGGTTAAATAACAGAGAATAATGATAATCGCTCAGTAACGATAATATCATAAAGTAGTGATTTTATGAGATAATAATTAAATCAGAAAGGATAATATCATAACAGTTGACATTACCAAAACACTTTTGATTTGTAGTGATTTAGGGGATTATAAATTCAAAATATTAATTTGAGATTAAAAAAGTAGTGATTTTAGGAGATAATAATTAAATTAGTAATGATAATATTAAAACAGTTAACATTATCATAACAGTTTAGATTTATAGTGATTTAGGGGATTATAAAATCAAAATATTAATGTATGATTAAAAAGTAGTGATTTTAGGAGATAATAATTAAGTAACGATAATATAAAAATCGTTTAGATGATGAAAATGATTTACCGGATGCTAAAAAAAACTTTTAATGATGATGAAAATAATTTACCGGATGCTAGTACTTAACAAAGCATGCAAAGCCACAATTCAGATAATAAAATGCAATAGATGAAGAAGTCATAAATATAAACACCGTGAGATATATACCGAATGCTAGTACCATAATACCAAAAAGTGGTGATTTAGGAGATTATAAATCAACATAGTAAGTTATTATTGATATTATTTGTTATTTTAATTTTATTTTAAATATTTTAAACTGTGTAATATTATGTTGTAATATAATTATAAATGGTATAATATTATGTTGTAATATAATTAAATTAGTAATGATAATATCCGCACAGTTTAAATAGGTAGTGATTTTGTTATATACGTATATTATAATATTATACAATACATGTATGATATAATGTATGGTATAATTATGAATGATAAAATATTAGAAAAATAGTGATTTTAGGATATAATAATTATGTTTTAACATAATTAAATTAGTAACAGTTTAGAAAAGTAGTGGATTTTGGGGATATAAACTAAACATATTAGTGTGGAATTATATATATGTATGATATAATGTATGGTAAAAGATTATAAATTAAAAAAAATAAATTTATTGGGTTGTCACGGATAGTAATGTTGGAACTTATCTATATGTATAGTACAATATTATAAAAGGTATAATATTATAAAATTAAAAAACTAGTATAATTATGTAGGACAAGTGAAAATCAGAGTAATGGATGAGCACATTAATTAGGAAAGACATGTGTTACAATTTGAGAATGACAAATGTCATATGGTGTTATGTACTACAATTTAATATATTTAATAGATTAATATAAACATATAGATAATTGATTAAAGTGTTCACTGGCAACAAAAATTGATATGTTTTCATCTCAACATAAATCATTTTTTTTATTATAAATAATCTGGACTAACAAACCTAATGCTACGGGTGTGGAGTTTCTACTTCTACTGCTTCTGTCCGGAAATATATCTAAGTGGTTTCTTATATGTAGATCTTCATATTAATAAAAAGAAAATTTCAACGATAAAAAAAATTAATCAACAAAAAAATTAGAATCTTATTTTAATGGGGATATGGTGTGTTAAATTTCAGAGTTTATCAATCCATGAAATTAATAAGAATTACAGTATACGAATACCCCACTTATTATATTTTTTTTTAAATATTAGCACTATTTATTTACGTAATTGACAATTAAAAAATTAACTTAAATATATATCATTACCGTAAATCTCGCCTGCCAAATTATGTGTCGCAATCCACATCACTTGAGCATGTGATACAATTGTACTAAGAATAATACTAGTGACATAATTTTTTCTACAAGTATTTTATAATTTATAAATGTGGCTATATTTTATCTCAGCTTTTATGTGGGGCCGAAACTACATTGAATCAATTTGTTCATCAATATGCTGAGATGGAGTATACCACATCAATAAATTATAAAATAGTTATAGAATAAATTGTGTCTCTAGCATTACTCATGTACTAAAATATTTTGTTCTTTTTTGGATAGAAAAAAATAAATTAAACAAAAAAAAATAATGACAAATCTCATCAGCCAAATTATGTGTCGCAATCCACATCACTTCTTTGACCAATTGCATTAAAATATTTTGCTCCTTTTTGGATAGAAGATAATAAATTAAACAAAAAAATAATGACACCTAGAGATCAAATGGAGGACTTGTCAAAGTGAAATCATTCTAGGTGGTTCATTAATTAATCATCGTAAATGTATATACATTTTCGCACGTTTTGTCTTCTTGCTCCTCCCGATATGCTCTCTACTCCGAGTTTTAAAATGGACAAAAAAAATAAATCGACAAAAATCTTGGATTTTTTGTTTTTTAATAAACAAAAAAGATAAGAAATTGATGGAAACTTTGGACATTTTTGTTGCCAAATGTTTTTATTTGGACGGAAAACTAAATAACATAAATAAATTTTTTATAAGAATCGAATTTTTTTTTATTTTTTTGGCTAAATTATGTCCAACTTCTTTAACATTCCTAATCCTTTGGTTCCCAAAATAAAATTACTAGTAATATTGCCAAACTTGGGTAATGGAGTATTTAGTATATTAAACTTAAGAAAGACGTGCTCAAGTAGATATCCTCCTCCTTTTATATTCCTTGAAAGTCAACAGTTGTGACTAAGCTTACTATTCTTCTAGAGAATATAGACAAGTTAATGATAACTTTATGGGATTTTTTCTTTTTCTTTCCAAATAAATTAGGATTATTTATTTTTGCTGAGGTTTATATTTAACATTTAATTTTAATTTTAGCAGTACATGTACTAATTACTAACAAATTTATGAGTGTTATTGCAAGCACTCACATTACTCCTCACTCTTAAAAAGAGCTGATTACTTGACATAATTACAGGATATGCCAGTAAGCATCTAAGCATAAAAATAAAATATATATATATATATATATATATATATATATATATTAATTTTAAATAAATTAAAAAAAATGTTTTAGGTAGAGAAATACCCTGAAAGCAATGCACAGAACCAGAATAGACCTACACCTTGAAAGCAAGGATAAGTTGAATGGTACTCTTCTACAGTGGTGCAGAGAGCTGAGTAAAAACAAGACCCTGGTAATGAAAACCAAGCAAGCAGCAATTCCCAGAATTCAAATCTAGCCAGCCATTCAAATTAAACCTATTTTGTATGTAAACATTCAAAGAAACAAAGCATAACAAGGTAAACAAAGAACTGAAAAAAAAACTCCTATAAGCTATATAAGACTGTTTTATCAGACTGTCAGCACCAAATATGAGGTTAATCCCCAGCCAGCAGCAAGCTGTGATTTAGTCGTTACTGCCTCCCCTTCTTTGTGCTGCAAGACGGGCACTTGTATTGCTTGATATTTTCTGCCTTTGCTGGTGTTATTTTCACGCACTTTCCAGTGGTACCACCTCTCACAGATATCACACCCAATCCAAAACTCATCGGCACTGTAATTGCCTCCACAGCTACCACAAAGTGTTTCTCCATGCTCGTCTTCATCCTCCACGTAACTCTCATCATATACCCTTTGATTGCTTTTTGCCTGTCCATCGCTTGTTCTCTGCAAGCCAAGTCGTAAGAATTCAATCACTTATTGTATTTTTAACTAGGTTTCTCACAAATTCAGACACAATATATATATATATATATAAAACACAATGATAGTTGAGACTTGATATTCACCTTTGTGCTGATCCTGGATTTGCTTCCAGTATCCACACTGGGCTTGTCCTTAATTGGCTTTCTCTCTGTTACGACTTCAAAGACAGTGGGCAGATCATTTATCAGGCTAAATAGGCGCTTCCTGTTCGAGTGAAATGCTTACTTTTCAATGTCTTAAAAAATGATTACTTTTAAGTAGGAGAACAATATATCAGAATAGAAATATATCCAAGGAATGCCCAAGACACCCCAGGCTGTAACTGGTTGCAGGAAGTGGAATTTTCTAATTTGCAGAGTAAAAACAGACACTAAGACACACATGGGCAAAGCAATAAGAAACACCACAGAAAGAAAATTTGGGAGTTCTGCAATGGTAAAATGGCAATACAGAAAACAGATATGGCAGTCATTAATTATGTCCATGTGAAGGCATTTCTACAATCTACAGTGCAATTCTATTTTATCAATCCATCAGTAGATCGTTCAGTGCGGGACTAAAACATATTCAATAAAGGAAGCATGCAGAAAGATTGTAGTGAAACATCTTTGTCCTCCTAAAATTGAGTGGTCAGACTGGTATCTACCCTTGCAGATAGGCCAGATGGAAGTCAATTATCCAAGAGTTCTCAACAACAAAATAACATAGATAATTATGATCAGTGGTGAAGCCAGGATTGATTCGCAGTGGGGTCAATAATTAGAGTATCAGACAATAAATCAAAATTGATAATTATAGTAACAAAAAACGACTCAAATATATAGCCAAAAAAATATAATACGTCATTGTTGTAGCCATCAAACTTATCCACAAAAATAACTAGTGGGATCCGAAAATTGAGTGGGGTCAATTTAGGGCTGGGTGCTTGGGTATCTAATTAAAAAATAAAATAAAATTAGTGGGTTCAAAATTGAGTGGGGTCAATTGACCCCACATTTTCTACATAGCTTCGCCACTGATTACGATTGCTTGTAATCCAAGTACAAATTTAAAATAAATAAATAACATGTATCTACACTTTCAATTACTAGTTTTAACTTTTAAGTCCTCTTCTATCCATTTAGAAGTGAGAGGTGTGTAAGTAGGATTGAACAACCAAAGATAGATAGTTTCATTCACCAATATGTTTTAATAGATTAGAACCGAGAAACTTAATAATGATAACTTATTGCATTGTGACTACATACAGGCCTCTTTCCGCTATAAATCTTGAGTTATGCTGCCTTACCTGAGGATAAATTAAAAAGAGATGCTAGAGATGAAAATCAATATGCTATAACTGACAACATTGTGAAGAGAAGCAAAGATCAATTCTGAATAATAGGCATGGATAGAAGCTCAAACTTCACAGGTTTATAATAATTAGAAAGCTAGAAATGAAACTTTATTGATGCTTGGGATACAGAAGGAGAGATACTAACAAATGTATTCCAAAAACAAGACCATAGAAGGCTAGGACCAAAGAGATAGCCGGGAACCAAAAGAGAAAGAAAAGAATCTATGACATAGAGATGATGTTGTTCCTAAAAGTGAAGCAAATTTGGTGAGAACTTATGACATAGTGTAATAAGTAATGCTGTGAAATGGAAGAAATGTTTCCTAAAACGCAATGAGACAAATGCTACAAACTGTGTGAAAATATAGTCGTGTAAACAGCCATGGCTTACATGAGTAAGTCTATAAAAAATGAGGTAATACAAAAACAAATAAAGCAAAACACAAATGCTTCAATAAGAATTATGATATATCAACTTGATAAAGAAGTGATGCATGCTAAACTGACACCCTAGGGCCAAGAATGTAAGTGGTTGTGTTGGAGCAAACTTTCTGCACCGCAGAATACCAAACAGACAAAAAAGAGAGCCATATATACAGTCCGCATACAAGATCAGCAAAACGCCATATCTTAAGAAATCAATATAAAAGGAGAGTGAACTAGAACTTTTTTACTAAGAGAGACAACCAAAGCCAGCAATTAGGGAAGACAGAAAAAGGTGGTGTATGTTCATGTGAAGCCATTACTACAGGAAAACTCTAGATAAATCTATCAGTAGAACGCTCAGTATAGATTAAAAAAAATCCCTTCTTTCACATCTAAAGAACTAAATTGACCTACAAGTAAACAAATAAAGGAAGCATGGAGAGTGATCAAGCAAACAGCATTAGCTTCTTGGCCACATGCAAGTGAATGATGGTGTTCACATCTTAAACACAGCACCCAAGAGTAGTATATATTCATCAACAAAACAACTCAGCTATCATGATGATGTATAATCCAACCACAAACATTAGTGAATGGAAACAGAGATCAATTCTGAATCAGAAGTATAGAAAACACGATTAACTGACCAGCCACCACTACCAATCTCAATCACGGCCACCTAAAAAATAAAGGGAAAAACACCATATTCCAAAACTCTCTACTAGCTGGAAAATGAATGATCCACGCTCTCCATGTACTTCAAACATCAAACACTAGCTACTATAGCTTTTCCTTCTCAAATTAGCATTCGCGAGAACTGCTCCGTTCACCGCCTTCCCAAGCAAACTAAATTTTCTACATTAAAATAATTTTAAATATATATTCTTTAAGACAGGCAATGAGTTAGAGGAATGATCTCTCTCATACACTAAAAAAATTATTAACTGGTTAGCTATTAAGCACAAAGTTATTTGGTGTAGGTGATAGAACGCGGTACCTGAATGTGAATTTTGGATAAAAGATCGTCCATGAAAGAGAAGGATAGAAGCAGAAACGATAGGGAAACATAAACTTGCAAGAAAATCAGTGTGATTGGCCTATGAACGTGGAGCATGATGTGTAGCAAAAATATAGACAAGGCTGAGTTAAAAATGCTCAGTATCTGTGAGGCTGAAGAAGTATGAGTAAATGAAACTAAGCAGAAAGAGATCCTTGTAATATGACCTTACAGAGGGTGACAAACACTGGATAGGGCAAGTGCCAATCAATGTTCGAGAATTGAGGGATAAACTAAATTAACAGAGTAGATATAGTGAAAAAAGAAGCAAACTTGCTATATAAAAATATAGAAACTATGAGCATAAAAACACATAGCTACTTTCATTATAAACCAATGCTTTTCGAATTTCTAAAGTACTCTTTAAAAAACATAACTCGTTCATAACAAAGAACGACTAGCATTTCCAACTTTTATCCATATCCTGAGCGCCGTTGGCCCCTTGGCAGCAGCCTCTTAACATGACCTGGTGAAACTAGTTGATCAATACCATCTGCCAAGATTTGTGGCGAACGGAATGTTTAAATGTGTCAAAGTTATAAAATCAATCCATATACCTGTCCCTTCCTCCCCTTTAGTGCAAAAACAATCTAGGCGTATTGTTAACGAAGCTCTTACCAGTAGCTAAATACAGAGAAGACAATCCTTTAAATATCAAGAAATATTTTAATCCCATCGATCATCCATGTCAACCTTAAATTAGTTTGCATGATGATGTTAAGTTGTTTCCCGAAACTATCTAACAGTTTAATGCAAACCCAACTCTAACAGTTCGGTATTGGAACTGTATAGCTTCCCTAGGAAGAACTTGAGCTACTCGAATACAGAACAAAAAGAAATCTTTCTCAACTTTCAAACAAGATGTCTACACAAACAACTGTGTGAACAAAAAGACCTCCTTTACAATAAGAAAAGCTTCCAGCTTTTCACAGGAAACCAAAAGAAAATAGACAATGGCACACAAATAGTTCATAAAAAGAATCCTTTTTTAATCATTCTACCCCAACAAATAATTTTTCAAACAAATGAAAAGAAACAAAATGGATATAGATAATCACACACGTGCAATTAATGAGAACTGAAACAGGAAACAATCGAAAGAGCAAGTAAACAATACCTCTCGTTCCTATTAAGGCGAGCACCAAAATAATAAGCAACAGAAAGCAACCATGAATCAGTGTGCACAGCCACCAAAGACAGCCAGTCTCTCCGATTCATCCCATCCCTGGCGAAATTGATCCCTAACGCCGGTTCCGGAAGCTCCGGCGGCACTTCTTCCGCCGGCAACGTCACTTCCCATGACTCATTCGGATGCCCGTACAAACACAAATTCTCTTTTTCTACACAATAATAAATTAAACTATCAATTAAACAAGCCAACAGAAATTAAAGACCAAAAAAATAGTGGGGGGAAAAACAAACAAACAACCTGGATCGCAAAGTGAGTAGAATTCATCGACATCTGAGAGGAAAGAGATAAAAGCGAGTTAATTGCTTATATGTATGTATATGTTATATAGAAATTAGGGTTTGGAGAAGTAAAAGAGCACCGTATGTGAGAGCACGAACGATGCCAGTACGACGGCTACTGAAGTCTTTGAAGATCTCTTCAACAGTACGGGGGTTTGAAGCCATGTCCATGGCCGCACTCCAGATCTGATAAAAAAAAAAGTAAACAAAAAAAATAAAAAGTAATCTAGCGAAAATTGAAAACGATGATCGGATTGAAATTAATGGAGAAGAGTAGGAGTGAGAAAGAGGGGGATCAGAGATCTAAGGGTTGGGGGTTTCTGACATCAATTTCGAGGTTCGGTTGTACGGAATTCTTATAGTGCCTCAATGGCTCTTGGAGAGGGGGGTATAGATTTGCTCAAGAGGGCTTGACCTACTCTTTTTTATTTCCTTTTTTTTAAATAAAATCCTACTAATACATATGGTATTTCATAATAAAAAATACTATTATTCTTTCCTTTATACTATAGGAGACCCAATAATAAATTTTATTACTTTTTAGGAATATATTTTTATTTTTATTTATTTCTTATATTTGTTTCTTATTAAAGCAATTATAATGATTAAATTGAGAATATAATGACGATTGATATAACTATTAAATATATATATATATATGCACTCTTTTTAAATATATGGGAATTTATGTTTGGTCCGAATTTGACATATAAGCACTATATATATATATATATATATATATATATATACCACTTTACACCTTTTTTGTACAAAATATACCTCTTTACACTAAACATGCTTATATGTTTACCATAATATTTTTTATATTTTCATTCTTTAACTTCTACGTTAGACACTAAAGAATATTTTTTGAAAATAAATATAAATTATGTTTATGTCTAAATGTACTTTTTAAATGCTAAGAATTGATTCACATAATTTGAATATGACACTCGAATTAGAACAAAAGGAGTACCCCCAAAAAGATAGAAATGACCTTACCAATATTATAAATTGTTATTATCTTTTAAAATTAATTTTTAAACTTAAAATTGATATAATTCAATATGAAACAATAAATTCTATAATTAGTACTAATTTTTAGATAATTTATAATAAAAACTGATATTTTCACATAAAAAACGATGTTTTCACGTAAGTTTCTCACATGTATGTGGAATTCATTCACTATTTAAGTGGAAGAGAATATGTGAAAATAGCGTCTTTATATATAAAAATATCAATTCTCTTCACAATATTATCATCATATTGACAAAAACATTAAACTAAGTCAATTTTAAATTTATTTTAGATTGACTAAATAATTAATATTAATATTATACTAAAAATAATATATCTGCATATATTTGTGTCGTTTTTTTTTACTAATTATATGAATAAGTATTAATAATATATATTTTTGGACCCTCTATTACAATTTTAGATGAATTTTTCCTTTTAATAGCGCATTATGGGCTTCAAAACATTGGATTCTAGGCTTACCACCACGGGTAGACCATATTGCTGTTTAATCCATGGCCCTCTAATGTTTATGCACCTACCTCATGTTGTGCAGACCAAAGAGACCTGTTAATGAAGCCCATTAATGGTCCAGAATTCCACAGCCTTCCTATTTTATACAAGCGGGCTTATTTTATTAAGTGGCTTGCTTACTTCCATGTAGCCTAAATGGTCCAAAAGGCTTCTTGCTTACTAGTGGACCAACGCTTATTCACTTCCTAGTCCACTTCATTTTTCCTTTTTTTTAAAAAAATTTTTTGCTACTAGTAACTAGTAAGCCCAATTTGTTTCCTTCCAATATTAATTATTTCCTAACTTTCTATTTGTATAAATATAATACATGATTAATAATGCATGCAAAATTAGAAACCACATTTCTAATTTATAATTTAACTTTATTGAAAATTCACATCTTTCATTATCTTATGTACAAGATCTCTCAGATATTCATTGTGACAATACGGCTGTTTTGTCTTACGTTAAGGATCCCAAGTACGATGAAAAGGCAAAACATATTGAGATTAAATTTCATTACATTAGGGATATTATAGCACGAAAGAAGGTGGTCCTTAAACATATCTCTACGAGCGACATGGTTGCTGATCCCTTGACTAAGCCCATTTCTATAGATGTTTTTCGAGCTCATGTTAGCAGCTTGGGACTTCGTAGGCCTTGATATGTTTTATGTGTGATAATAAACATCTTTTGGATATTGTATATTATATTTAATGCAATAAAGGTTATTACATAATGTTGATTTCTATTTATTTCTATGTTTTAACTTGTTGTATATATATAAGCACACATATAAAATGTCACAAGATAAAAAGGTTGATCTACTCACACGAATATCCAGTCTCGGCGCTTGTAATAGCGAGTGAGATGAGACTATTTTGTGGTGGTTTAAATGGTTGGGCTCCATTTTTGAGATACAATGATTTAGTTGCCTTGGCTGGGTCCAAGAAAAGGTATCATTATATACCGAACACTTGTAAGAGGTGTACGTAACCTTTTTTTTTTTGGGGTTGTCGGACATTAGATTCATACTAGATACTATCTGAATTAGATAGGGATGTTTTCTAAGGTTAAACGATAGATAACGATTCACTAATGTACGTACGGTGTTATTTTAGCTAGAGTGACTTTTTTTTTTTGCGAGCTCCACCGTAACATGAGAATTGTATCTCATGTGCAAAATAAGCAACATACAAAGAGTGATGTGGTGGATTCCTATCCAATCACTGTGTGAGCCCTGTACATTAACTATTGTCCTTAGTAACTTGAACATATGTCATGAAACAAAGACTTTTGTTGCTACTCTAGTTTGTATTCCTAAGTTCACATAATGAGGTTCCATGGGTACTTGTTTTTGGAAAGCAGCAAAGTTAATGAATCTTGAAATGAGAGTTTAGGAAAGACATTTGTCTGACTTCACATTCAGTCATTGGCTATGATATGCGCGGACAAATATTTTAAACTTTATGTATTATATGTATATCTTTTTTTAAAGGTTAACATACCAAGGCAAATGGGATTGAGTGTATTTCTGAAATGTAATCAATGAGGGATTCAAAATACTTAACAGAATGTGATCGACTGGTCTAGGGCATGACGAGTTTTTAGGAGATACTTTGTATTAGTTATGATGGAGACTTAGTATGTGAGCTCTCACCCATGATATCATTTATTTATCGTCAATCGCACGCCAAGGCACCTATACAAGGAAATTTAGAGATTATTGATTTGAGATGACTATGTACCTTTATAACCCAAGTGTGATGTTAGTAATTGATCCGGGTTGGACTCGTGGATCATGGACATCCACTTGGGTATGGATATTGGATAATCCAATTGGGATTGGAAGAGTCCCATATCACTTGGATTATTTTAAATAATACTTTATATGGTTAGGACTCTATATGAGATAATTCTCATGATTTAGTCAGTTGTAGACTTATCTCATATCAATTGGGTTTTATCATTTAATATTGAAGCCTACAGTGTGTAGGGTTAATGAAAAATAACATATTATTTTTATCATACAGTTTCTCTCTAAATACTCTCTCTAGTATTTTCAAGCTTCCATCAATAGGCTTGGGTGTATTTGGTGTGAACACTTTAGTTCGTTCGCATTGTTGCTGGTAACAACTTTATATTAATGAGAAGTATGAAGGATCGTAGTAGTTATGTTCGTGGTTTCACTTGCAGATTTAGCATTCCGGTTCAACCGCTTCCGCTTCGTGAATTCTAATCGATTTACATGTAAGTACTATTTACGTGTTAGTTTCCATGTAATTCTAACATATATATTAAAATAACTCGTCTTTCATGAGTATTAAACTAGTTTTAATAGAGATCGAGATTTTTTTTTCTTTTTTTTTTCTTTATGTGAATTCTGTTTCGCTTTTTTAATTATTATAATTATACTGCCTTTGTCTTAAATTGACTGTAACACCCCAGTCCCACATCAAAAAATAAGAAAAAAATTGTCAGCATATAAGGAAATAAGCTACTACCATTAATACCTTCAAGTCATGACCTTTTGGGTGAGCCTGTGGTGGGCTAAGATGACCCAAGAAGATACTATTTGGCCAGTGATTTAATGCCTTATTTTGATGAATTTGATTTGATTCGGACTTGGAATTTGACTCGAATTTGTTCCGGACTCGGGATTTGACCCAGGTTATTACATGAACCCTAATTTTGATTTGAATTTTTTTTCCCTGTTTCAAGCTAATTTTTGTCTCATTTTTACCAAAATATAGGCGAAAAGATTATAACCAAAAGAAAGTATATATAGTTTACCATCGGTCTCAATTTTTATGACTTAAAATACATTTATATATATATGATTAGTTATTAACTCAAAAATTAGTCAATTTGACAAAAAAAATGAATATTTAATTTTAAACAAAGAGAATAATAAAGATCATTTAGACAATGATAAAATTATACTTCATCTGTTCTATATTACTTTATCATTGTTGATTTTTTAAGACAAATTAAGAGATTTTTAAACTCAAAATTGACATAGATTATTTTAATGTTAATCAATACAATGATAAATATTTAAAATTATTTAAAAAATATTACTCATTATAAATTTTATTATTTTATAATTTTTATTGAGTCATCTCAATTTAAATTTTAAAATATTTTAAATTAATTTTTAAAAATCATCAGTGATCATATAATTTGTAACATAGAGAGAATTATCCATTTGTTGTCTCCAAGTAAAAGTAAAATTAGAAGAATCGGAAGAGAATCTTGAAAGATGATTACATAATTCGCAAGTCAAACAAGGTTGGATTTGTCGATGTCACTAAAATTGATTGTCTATTAAATTTTATTTAAACTGTTTCCCAATCAAATTCCGGCTCCGATTATAAATTGCATTAAATAATGCTACTAGCACATAATTTTTTTTACGTAACTCTCACATACACACACATACGTATCGCATGTCAAACGGAATCCATAATATATATGTGTGTATATGAGAATTATGTAAAAAAATTTATGTAATAATAGCATTGTTGAATTGCATTATTGATCCAACCACTCCCTTACCTGACAAGAAATCCAAATCAGAAGATTCTTCTCTTCAACAACCCCCAAGGCCCCAAGCGGCCAAGCCCTGACCTACATTCTAAAGAGGGGAAATTTACGATAATGATACTGTCACATAAAAAAAGCTCACATAATGTTCACATATACGCACATATATATTGTGAGTCTCATATGATATGTGAGACTCATAAATACGCATATGTGTACATATGAGCATTATGTAAGTCTTTTTTATATGATAGTAGCATTATTTTTGTCGGATAGAAGAGCATCTTACCACTTGGATAAGGAGACCGTAAAGATTGGGAAGCTAAAGTTCCTTGCAAGTTTTGATACACAAAAAAAATGGAAAGAAATTTTATGTATTTTTTTTCTTAATTATTTATTGAGGGCACAAGATGCGAGGACTAACTCACGTTTTTGTATGAAATATCCTTTTATAATAATAATATTTTGAGAAATTATAAAAATACTCTTTTATACATAACATGAGAGAGAGTATATTCAATTATATAAAATGTTGTCATTTCGCATAATTATTTTTTGCCTTATTTGGTTTAATGATTTGATAGACTAAAATTAAAGCTGTAAACAAATTAAACAGTTCGGGCTCGACTCAAAAAAATACGAGCGAGACTCGGATTCGTTAATAATATGATTCAAATCTGAGTACAAAAAATAGTTTGAATAAAAATATGAGTAGAATCTGAGCAATGTTATATTCGACTCATTTAACTCGAATTCTCAATTGTAATTCGATACATACTCGATTGATACAAATTCGATTAGATACTCGATACATTCTCTTATAATATATACAAATTTAAATCAAATTAAGTTAATTCATTATTATTACTTTGTTTTATTTTTAATTTTAATTGTGATTTTATGTTTGTAAAATGCAATAGTAAATATATTTTTATCATTTCAAAGTAAAATAACAAATTGAATTTATAATTATATTTATTATAAAGTTAGTTATTATGTGGAGACTCGAATTCGAACTTGAAATTGAAGCTCGCGAGTAGTTTTAATATAATTTGATCCGAGTCGGATCGAATTCGAGTGATAAATACTCGAGTCGAATCAAATTTGAGTAAAATTTTTCAAATACAATTCGAATTCGAGTATGAATTTAACGTTTCGAGTCGAATTCGAGTAGCTCTCTGTTCGCTTCGGTTCGACTCGTTTACACCTTTAAATAAAATGATGAAAGATTTATAACATATTTTTGAGCATCAAAAATATCTTTATAATTATTTCTTAGATATAATTCATAAAGTTAAATAATTATTTAATATCATGTATTATATTACTTATACTTTCTTCAAAATATTTACAAATAGTAATAATAAGAGGGTATCGGACATGAGAGACATCTCATCTTAATAGTTCACCCAATTATATGAGGTATCCCACACATTCTTTTTTTATTAAATAATAAATTATTCAAACATTTTTTTTTATTTATTAGTTCTTTCCTATTATAAATTTTAATGGATTTGATATTGACACACATTTCTTAGTTCTTTGGGCAGGAGGTTATTGGTATTGCTGCTGTGGACTTCTTTTCCATTTTTTATATAAAAAAATTATTCAATAAAAAATTTACTTCCAATAAATATTTATTGGATTGTGCAAACCTATTTTTTATTTTTTAAGACTTCCAATAAATATTTATGGTACACATATTTTTTTTTTATGACTTCCAAATAATTTATAATATTTATTAAATTGTGTAATTCTATTTTTTACATATATCTAAATAATACTTAAATCACTGAATTACATAAAAAAAATTAATTCTAATAAATATCATAAATTATTTAAGAGTCAAAAAAAAAAAAAACACCGAAACGGTCCCCTAGACTTTTTGCAAGTCCAAAAGGCAGCTACGCAACTAGTCTTGTTGAGATGGCGTGGAAATATCTATTTTCCCAAATGAAAATAAAATTAATTTTAAATTTCCCACCCTTCCTTCCTTTACTATAAGAGGGAGAGAGTTGTGAAATAGAAAACTGAAAAATGGAAGCGGCAGCCAAACCAGTCATCAAAGTTGCAGCCCTCTGCGGATCTCTTCGCAAAGGTTCCTTTAATCATGGTCTCCTCCGCTCAGGTACTCTCTTTCCCCCCCTTTCTCTGTATTTTCCCCCTCAAAATTATAGCAGGAGATTGTTAATTTTTCCCTCAAATGCATAATATTTGTAGATGGGACTCTCATTTTGGGACATGAGGAGTAGATTCTCCACTCCAAAGTAATTAGGGTTTAACAAAATTAAGGATTTAAATAAAAACTTATCTGAATATCAAGAGCTTACCGGTAAATATTAAGATGAAATACGACACGTAGCTCTAACTGATGTTGTGTATATATTCATCTATGTATATTGTATGTACTTTGGTATTTGGGTTGAATTTGGAATTGGTCTGTGTGAATGTAGTAATTGAGCTATCTAGGGAGTCCATTAATGGTATAAAGGTGGAATATGTGGATATATCACCACTGCCTATGCTCAACACGGATCTTGAGGTCAACGGAACATTTCCACCAGTTGTGGAGTCTTTCAGGCAAAAGATTTTGGAAGCCGATAGCTTCCTGTTTGCTTCACCCGAGTACAATTACTCCATCACTGGTACTCTTTTTAACCTCCCATTTTAACATTTAAAGTTTTGTGTTTATTATGTTCTGTGTTTATTAAAGATGAGAGGTCTGTTCATACCCTGCAAATGTAGTCCAATTATGCAAATTAGGTGTCTAACACCCAAAATTATTTCCTTATATTGATTGTCGAATAATTTGGTGATATTTTGGTGGTAGTTTAGTAGTCTTATTAAGGTTATCAGGTTTTGAGGATTAGATTAACTAGTTGGAAAACTTGGTGGATAATACAAAATTGATACTTATTGACCAAAACTGTTTTAAAGTTTTGATAAACTATGATCAAGTTGGAAGGAATTTGATTTGGGATGAGCTACTTGGAAGTATTTTTGTGTTTGAATATATTTTAGATGAATCATCTTAGAATGGGTTTTGCATAGTTGGTTATTTTTTTCTTCTTTTTTGTAAGTCCAAAATTGGTTATTGGGTTAGGAATTTAGCGATAAAGTTGGGTAAAGGAAAAGTTCCCCAATCAATTTTGTGGGACATGCCTCAAGTTGGTGTATTATACAACAAACAGTATAATATTATTGTAGTGGTGTTAGTTATCATGACTTGTGACCATGGTTTGATGTTTAAACTAAGTCCTTCGGTGATGTTGATTTAATTAACTAGTTAACAGTGTCAAAATTTTATAATTGTATTGTTGTATTTCTGTTCTATAGGTTTTTATGCTAACAAATATCTAGCAGTTTGCAGCCTTCAAATGTTACCTTCCTAGTGGAAGGCAAGAATAAATTTTCAATTTACGAGTTTTTCTCAAAATATTTGGAAATATTGTTTATGGAATTAGTTTGAAATCCATGTTTGTTTGGATTATTTTACTATTATGTTTTTTTTGGGGATAAGTATTTCAATGTACAATTCTCAATGCATGGTAGTGATTGCTATTAAATGAGGAATGTAAAAATCTTTGATCTTCAACAACGTTTCTTTATGAAAACACATGAAATATTTATGGATGATGAGTAGCTGAAATCCATTTCATTTGAAATTATAAGAAAGACTTTTTTTATTCCCTTTTTATGGAATGCGTCCTGCTATCATTGTTATTTAGCTGATCGATAGTATGAAACCTTTATGACAACATGCCATTTTGAATCTAAATCTTTGTGTTACGATGTTGGTGGTTAGTAATTTTAGATTGTCACTAACCTTGTCAAGGCCTCCATTACTAAATTCATCGAGTCATTACTGTCTATTGGGAAGTAATTTTTTTTGCTGTCGTATTAGCGTATTACGTTCCGATACATATTTAAGAATGAGACTACCCACTAAAACATCTTTTTGATTATTTGTTTTCCAATTTTAGAAGACGAGTCAAGACAAAACATATTTCTTCTTTACTAAATATCTCATTATCATCCTGTTCTTAGATCTTAAGCACAATTCTGTTAACGTCAGATCTTTGTGTTGGGTTTGTGAGATCCAAACCCATAAGGAGACTAAAATCTAATTGGAAAAGGAATTGGGAGATAATTCCGTGTGAGGGATAATTTCCTAAAGTTATTAGGAATTGATTTTTTGGTCTAATCCAATAAGGAATCAATTATTAAAAGCAAAAGGGTTCAGGAGGGGAATATATATATATATATGTGGTACAGGTGGAATAAGGATTCCAAAGTCAACTTGTAATTTGAATCAAGGAGTATATATATATATATATATATATATATATATATATATATATATATATAGACTTGGACACATGGACAGCGTACACAATAAGAAGATCACTGCTCTGTTGTGGGAGTCATACACGGAAAAAGGAACAGAGTGCAGAGGAAAAATTGAGAGTAAATTGAGATGGATTTTGTGAAGGTTTATTCACAAGTTATCATCATTTTTCGGATTGATTAATTGCTTGAAGACTTTAATTAATTCGGAGGTTCTGGTGGTGAGGTAATTTGAGTTTTCATTCAAATTGAGGTATTCTTGTATTATTTCAATTTCTTAATATTTCAAGTTTTTAGTTATAAAACTTGGAAGGACTATTTGTATTCACAGTTGATTATAGTGGAATTGTTCGGAATTCGGCCCGTGGTTTTTACCTCTTAGTTTTAGAGGGTTTTCCACGTAAGATTTGGTGTCTTGTGTTTGATTTATTATTGTGATATTATTTTCTGGTTTATTTAATTTTTTCAAAGACAGTTATAATTGGAGGAGTTTTTCCAACACTTTGGCAAATCATGAAGGAACTGGGTTAAAAGTCTCTTGTTCAGCCGTGGAATCAACCGATGTTTTGATTATTTCATAAAGTTTAATGAGTGGACATGTTAGATCGGTATAAATTGTATCAAGGTACCCAAAGATGCTATATCTCTTAAGTACGTTTCTATAAAGGCTATTTACTTCTTCTCCAAAAGAAATAGGCTAGTTATTACTTCAATGCAGAGGAACAATAGAAATAAACAACAAAGAAGGGTGAATTAAGTGGTTTGTGCACCACATTACATATCATCAATCCTCTGTAGGTAGTTGAGTCTACATGCGTCAAACTCTCGTCCATTTTCACAGTTTTAAGCAAATAAATATAAAAAATGATATCCAGCCTTTCTTTTAAATTTTGAGGAGTTTATGAATTTTGAAATATATAATATATATTCACATGTATTATATCATTTTATAGGCTGAATGTATGCCAGATGTTTTACTTGTAGTTTTGGGACTAAGATCCCCTCCATTACACCTTTCACCCAATCACCCCCAATACACATTTAGAGCGACATAAATATTGTTTCTAGCATTGGTATTACGATGAATTTTATTGGGTTGCTCAATGTACTATTTGTGACGCTAATTTTGTATTGGAGAAAATTGAGCGGAAGATATGGAGGGTTCCTAATCCGTAATTTTGGCTTTTGTTGTTGACTTTCTCTTTGAGATTGTTCATTTGATTTTGGAGCTGTCTTTTCCATGTACGTCGAAACTAACATAACTATTACAAACTCGATGTTACTATGTCAAAATGCATGGTTTAGATGTTTTCGTATGTGCTGCTTATTGTGTAATTTCTTTGTTTTCTCCCACTACACTAGCACCTTTGAAGAATGCAATTGATTGGGCATCTAGACCTCCAAATGTTTGGGCTGATAAGGCTGCTGCAATCGTAAGTGCTGGAGGAGGTTTTGGTGGGGGACGATCACAATATCATCTACGCCAAATAGGCGTCTACATTGATCTTCATTTCATTAATAAGCCTGAATTTTTCCTGAATGCATTTCAACCTCCGGCCAAGTTTGATAGCGATGGCAACTTAGTCGACGCTGAAGCCAAGGATAGGTTGAAAGAAGTCCTTCTAGCTTTGCAGGCATTTACACTGCGGCTTCAAGGGAAGGTATAAAAATCTGTGTCTGGCTCAGGCTTCTGGATTCAAGCATTGTATGTCTGCCTTAGTTGTGCCATGGGCAATTAAATTTGTGTGATTAATTATGCAAACATATTGTTAACGCCTGATTTTGTACGCCTGACGAAATCACCCAAAAGAACAGGCCAAAACAGCGCCAACGGTTGATTGTATCGTTGTGAATTCAAACTCACGAAATACTCTCACATAAACATAAATAAAAGAAATATAAAGCATGAACACAAGAATTACGTGGAAACCCAATTGGGAGAAAACCACGGAGAGAGAGAGTAATCCACTATAATAATATTGGGAGTACAAGTTGTGTATTTGTGTTGTATCTCTTGTGCCCTGTGTATCATGATGTCTTCAACCCTTGCTTGTAGCCGTATATATAGAAGTCTTGTCTGTCCAAACCCTACTAGGAATAGGAGTCCTAGTCAAAATCCACTTATAACTGCAATTGCTTCCTTCCCAAGTTAGATATCTTCATCCCACCAAATAAGGAAACCCCAATCCTTCTCTAATAAGGACTCTTACATAATAAACATATATGGGCCAACATTAAATTCGGCCCATTACATAGATAGGGTTACCCCATGGCCAAGCCCAAATATTCACGCCCTAACATTGCCCCCCAGTCTCTTATTTATAAGGAACTTATAATAAGAGAGTATACAAATAGATTGGGCTGCACCATGGCTAGACCCAAATAATCATATCCCAACATTGCCCCCCAGTCTTTCATAAAACGGAACATTTGATGGAAGAGTATATAAAATACATAGCCCAGTAACACAAAACGTCCAGCCCACCGGCTAAAAATATGGCGATCTTCGAACTAACCCAACAGGACCAAGAACTGAGACTCTCTGACCGAGCCCAGCAAATCCAAGAACTGAGACTCTCTGACTGAGCCCAGCCTTCGTCTTCAAGTTGATGCTTATGTTATATATGCATGAATGAAGATATGAATGCATGAATGAATGAATCAATGAATGCATGAATGAATGAATGCATGAATGAATGCATTCATGAATAGAAGTGCACCCTTAAATAAATATTCACTTCGCTACGAGGAGACGAAGGAATCCAACCTTAAACCTCTGAAGTCCTTCTCTCCGAGAGCCGAAGGAACATCATGAAAAATATTCACATCGCTCCGAAGAGGCGAAGGAATCCCACCTTAGTCACTCCGATGTACCCTCTCTCCGAGAGCCGAAGATACACCGGGAAAATTTGCTTCTAAGAGAAGCCCACCATAGTCACTCCGATGTGCCTTCTCTCCGAGAGCCGAAGGCACACCAGGAAAAATATTGCTTACACATGAAGCCCTCCATAGCCCCACCGATGACCTTCTCTCCGAGAGCCGAAGGCACATCAGGAATGTTCCAAGACGCTCCGAAGAGGCGTTGGAACCCAACCTTTAGACACTCCGATGTACCCTCTCTCCGAGAGCCGAGGGTACACCAGGAAAAATTGCTTCTATCACGAAGCCCTCCATAGCCCCACCGATGACCTTCTCTCCGAGAGCCGAAGGAACATCAGGAATAAACATTCGCTTCGCTACAAAGAGACGAAGGAATTCCACCGTAATCACTCCGGTGACCTTCTCTCCGAGAGCCGAAGGTACACCAGGAAAAATAAAAACTCCGCTCAAAAGAGACGAAGGGTCTTCCACCATAGCACCAAAGACCGATCCGCTGATCGGTTAAGCAGGTTTTGGTCCATTGAACGGACAATCATAAAAGAACTCCATGCTGCTAGTCTTTCAGAGACCTCTGACCGGCCCTGATCTTTCTTCAGAAGTTGATCCGTATATTCCACCACCAACCGATCTTGGAAATATTGCCGAAGCCTCTAACTGGCCACTACCAAAGCGTACATCAGTATTTTCCAAGTTCGGGCTCCTTGTTTCCTCATCCTTCAGGGACTAGGTGCTGCTTACCCCCTATCTCCTGCACCAAAACTGCTTCTGTCACGAGAGCTGCTCCGAAGCCTGCTCTCGGTTCGCCTCGTATCCGCTGCATGACGCACTGTGTACTCCATTCTCAAAGTCATCGAATTGTTTGCCTATCAACAACAATCTCGCTGAACTATTCAATCAAACCCACTGCACTGATTGTGAAAATATTTCTCCTTAGACTGTGAGGTATCTTCTCCACTGCTATTTTTGTCAAATCCATCGAATATCCCACATAGCAAATTCCTGAACCTGAAGCCTCCTCTATCTGTTGTTGCGGAGGAAATTGCATATACAAGAAAGAGCCATTGTCATGTTGGGATTTAAGCTGAAGTCAGTTAATATGCCTGCGATGCTTATAATGCCGAAGTGATCCAAAGTTTCCTATCTCCTTTTAATGACTTTATATTAGTAACCATAAATTCCATCAGTGTTGTGTCACTTCCTGTCCATGCCATGTATCCCTCCTTCCACGTGCAGATTCCTCATTTCCTGTAACCTCACCATCCCGATGAAAGTCTCCAAAACTTGGTGGGGCACATCTATTCTTTCTTCCCGAACAACACCGCAAAATAGCTTAACCAAAGAAGTTGGTGGGAAACGCCGAAGTTGCCTTGCAAAGCAAAAGTATTCCGAAGAGGAATCGCCGAAGGGATTGCCGAAGTCCCGCCGAAGTTATACCAAAATCTTGCCGAAGTAGTTTGAATATGCCGAAGCAGAAGTCATGCCGAGACCTTGCCGAAGTGAAAACATGATGAAGCCGATATTATACATTCTGAAATAAAACTGCTATCGTCTGAAATGGACCCTGTTGCCCGAAATGCCATGAGCGGACATCTTGAACTGTCAAATCTGCTGTAGTATTTTGATGGCGACCATGCCGAAGTGTCAACCGACTAATCTGAAGCCCCGATCAATTTCCATTTTGTAGCTTGTAATAGTTGGTGTCGAAACCAAAGTGTTAAATAAATGTCGAAGTCATCAACTTCGGTGAATCCCAGACCAACTTTCTCGAAGTCCTGATTCCGCTGAGGGCTATCCTGACGATTTCCCCTCGACTTCTGAGACATCTTCCCACGGGGGCTAACTTATCTTCGATCTCTGCGACCAATCTGCACTGACGGTTGGGCCTCCTGATGAGACCTCTTCCCACGGGGGCTGACCTGTCTTCGATCTCTACGACCGATGTCTATAGATCTGCTTCTATCACGAGAGCGGCTCCGAAGCCCACTCTCGGTTCTCCTCATATCCTCCGCGTGTCTCGCCCTGAACCGTCTCTATGGAGACCTCCCCTGCCTTCTTTGCCCAAAAATATTCTCCGCTGCCAATTTTGTTGTCGTGTCGAAGAAAGAGACAATAGACGGTAATCAAAGTATTTCAACCGTGCTGGAACATGTTCGCCAACAATGTTACTGTTTCAACGATGGTTTTGTGGAGGAGCCCCTGTCCCCATCCCAAGGAAAAACTATCCGATGTCGAGGCCGCCGAAGATCCCATGCAAATACAGTACCAGAAGAGCCTCATGTTAGAAAAGTGTGCTTCCGTGATGGATGAATGTCAATCGAGTGCACAATCCTGGAATTAATACCCTGATCCCAACCATTATTTATCCAATAATTCTGATAGTTCACCCTCCAGCAGTTTGAAATCAACATAGCAAAATATAAGGTAAAATCTCGTTGTTCAATGAGGTTTGGAGGATTTACAATCTAATAAATCATAAGCTAACAGTTCAGCCCAAATGCAAATAAATGACCAATTCCACTTAAAACCAAAAATGACCCTTTCCACTAGCACCCTACATCCCCATTCGCCATGATCGTTCTCAACGTCTACGGTAACAGCAGCCTCAACTTCTTGCCTTGTCATTTGAACTTCTCATCATTGATTATGTCAGATCCAAATCGATCACGCCCAATTTAGTAGATCTAGGCTCAATCTTTCAGCAATAACATCCTTTAATCAAACCCAGACCCACGAATTAGAGCCTTTGATTCAGTAATTAATTCACCATTAATCTCGCTGTTGTCGCGGAGAAAGACAAATAAGGGGCGGTGGAGGTGAAGTGTAGATATAATCTGATACGGTGATTGTCTGATGAATCCGTGAATTGCTGAGGTCCCCCTTGCAATGGTCCAGCCCCGAACCATCCATAACCTCCCTGCCACCGTTGAGAAGAATCCATAATCCGCACATATAGAGTCACTTGTTGTTGTTGCTACTGTGGGTAACATGAATTCAGCTGATTCTGGTGATGGGTTTGTTCAGGAACCACGAAATTGGCTGATTCCGATGGAATTAGGACACCAGGAGGGTGAATCAACGTGGGCTCCTCTTGAGATTGTAACTGTTGCCTTAAGAATAAGTAAGTAGATTTCTGAAGCCTTCCCGCTTTGCTAGTGTACCTTGAATTTCCAGACCGTTTAGTTCATCCACAACGATAATTGGTGTGGATCCGATACCACAACCAAAGCAAACTCCTGTGACAGGGCGAGGGACTTGAGGTAGTTGCTTGCCATCGATCCAACAAACAGTAACAAGATTTCCAATATCACCAAGTGCTCGGCGATTTCTCCTTCCAGCGGCCATGACTTTCTGCTGAACTCCTCCCGCAACTGCCTCTGCTCTATTTTGTTGAGTAACGGGTCTTGAAGCCATTACAGAACCTTCAAATTTTTTGCTCTCCCACATGAATTGCCAAAAGTGAGTTATCTGGAAGAAAGCTCCAAAATCATAAATAAATGTGCCGAAAGAAGAAATTGGGAAGCGAAAGCTGTTTGATAAGATTGGATGTTTGACATGTATAATGTTTGCTTTATTTAAAGTTAAGTCAGGCTTGCATATTCATGGTTGTCCACGTGTGGCTTGATAGAATTAACACAAACTATGCTGCCATCTTTCAGTAATCACATGATAGATATAATTATAACTTTAAATACAGGGGGTTACGTAAGCGATGTACCCTTAAGCCTTTATGAGCAAAGACTTCATGAATTTCGTCATATACAAGCATAATGTTACAAATAAGAAATTCCCCAAATCAACTCCACCCACATACTGTTTTGCTTTGTAATTTATAATACGTATCTGCTGTACTAAATAAAAGATGATCATGTGTGCCATGTGCGTGAAAACAAAGCAGTGAAAATAGCTGATAATAAAATATCCACATAGCAAGGACCTTCTGATATTGTACTAACATATCAAAAAATTAAATCTCTAAGCATATTCAGTAATCAGCATAATCAATTCTCAAAAGAATATTAAATTCTCTTTTACCCATCTATTTTTTGCAGTTGGTAACTTTTGTTACCGAGAAGAGAGAGATTTGAATTGAGTATAAAGAAAGTTAATGAGATTGACTTTTATACGCGTCCCTTGAATAATACCACTGTATAACATGTAAAGTAATAGCAACAACTATCTTGATTTCTTAAATAAAAAGAATCACTTATCTTTTTGTTGGATCTCTTCCTCGGTGAATTGGTGATTTTCACTCGACACTAAAACAAGTGTTTCATCTTCCCACAGACGGCGCCAATGTTAACGCCTGATTTTGTACGCCTGACGAAATCACCCAAAAGAACAGGCCAAAACAGCGCCAACGGTTGATTGTATCGTTGTGAATTCAAACTCACGAAATACTCTCACATAAACATAAATAAAAGAAATATAAAGCATGAACACAAGAATTACGTGGAAACCCAATTGGGAGAAAACCACGGAGAGAGAGAGTAATCCACTATAATAATATTGGGAGTACAAGTTGTGTATTTGTGTTGTATCTCTTGTGCCCTGTGTATCATGATGTCTTCAACCCTTGCTTGTAGCCGTATATATAGAAGTCTTGTCTGTCCAAACCCTACTAGGAATAGGAGTCCTAGTCAAAATCCACTTATAACTGCAATTGCTTCCTTCCCAAGTTAGATATCTTCATCCCACCAAATAAGGAAACCCCAATCCTTCTCTAATAAGGACTCTTACATAATAAACATATATGGGCCAACATTAAATCCGGCCCATTACATAGATAGGGTTACCCCATGGCCAAGCCCAAATATTCACGCCCTAACACATATATTGAAGAAAATGCAATTGAATATGATGACTGATTTGAGTCCTATATTTAATATTTGTGAAGAAGTGGTTATTAAATAAAAATCTCCCGAGTTTATCTTACTTGACATCAATTTTCTAGCTTATAGTTAAATTTTGTAAAAGAGAGATTTTCTTTTGATATGGTATATAAATAATGCTACTATTACATAAATAATCTCACATAATGTTCACATACACACACATATATACTGCAGGCTTCACATGTTAGGCGGGACCCTATAGTATGCATGTGTGTGTATGTGAGCATTATGTGAGATTTTTTATGTGATAGTAGTATTGTTGGTAATTTACAAGACAAAATATATAAATTTAGAAATAGACTATTCATAATTTTCCTGTAACCCGTGTATCTGCTACACATCAATACTTATAATCGACATAAATTTAACGAAGTTGGTGATGACAATAGACTATGACGATGAATTTATGTCGATTATAAATATTGATGTGTGTAGTAGATACACAGATTAGAGGAAAATTATGAATGGTCTAATTCTAAATTTATATATTTTGTTTTGTAAATTAAAGATCTAATTCAATTGCAATTCAATTTCTTCATAAATTTATGTACATATAAAATATTTCTATTAAGATTATAGATTAGAGGTCCCAAATTTAAGTCCTAAATGATGCTCCAATCCAAATGAATATTCATCCATCTATTAGATTGTACAAGTTACAGAATCTTAAAGGGAACAACGATATATAATATATACTATAGGGGAGTGGTTAACATGAAATTCATTTTTTTGGTAAGTTGATTAATTAGCTAATAGAGTGCTGACACGCAGGCGGGGAGATGTTCTCTCTCCTTGCGTGTCAGCACTCTATTGGCCAATTGACCAATTTATCAAAAAATGAACTTCATACTAACCGGATCTATAATATAGATAGAGAGAAATTGTGACTACACAAAGGGAAAACTAGAGAGAGATAAATAGAAATGGAAGCAACAGCCAAACCACTTATCAAAGTCGCAGCAGCCCTCTAAGGCTCTCTTAGCAAAGGTTCTTTCAATCAAGGTCTACTCCGTTCATAATTCCACTGCCTTCCTATGATACACAACTTTTCTTCAATCAGGTCTTATTAATATGGTAACTGATAAATTTCCATATGAAAATCCTTCCTATAAATACTATAGCGACAGTTTTCATGCTATATATCTATAACGACACTTTTTTATGTAAAAATATCAAAAAGTATTGTAGAAATATCAATTTTCTATTAAATAGTAAGGCCTTGGGCTATTTGAAATAAGTCCGGTACTCTTTTAAATAAAGATAAAACCTGTCTAATAAAAATAAAAAGTTTTAATTTAATTTTAAATCTTACCAATATAAAATTATGTAAAGCTCAAAAGTAGAATGCACCTAACGTGTACTATGTTTGTGAGTTTGGGGAGAGGAAAAAAAGAAAGGAATTTAAAATTTTTCAGAGAAAAGAGAGTGAAGGAAAGATGTGTTTGTTTAGAAATTACAGTTTAGAAATTATTATAAGAATAATTTTGATATTTTAATTTGTCATCTAAGTCTTGGTAAATTTTCTTCTAAATCTTTTTAACTTCGGATTTTTTTTTTAAAAAAAGCTCCTTCTTTTCTTTTCTCTCCTAAAAAAACTCACAAACAAATTTTTTTAATCTCTTTTCTAAATTTTCCTCTTTTCTTTTCTCTCTTTTTAAAACTCACAAACAGAATGGTAAAGTACAATATAAGAACCAAGCGACCAAGACTTCTATATATTTTATAAAAGAAAATTTATTACTTTCTTTTCCAATAAAACAGAATGGTAAAGGACAGATGAGCTGGGGAGGTGATGTTAGGGTAATATGGACACAAACTCCTCCAATACGGGAGCGGTTAACATTGAGTTAGCTTTAGTTAATTGACTAATACAGTATCGACACGCTGACGAAAGATAATTTTTATCTGCCTGTCACCATTGAATTAATCAACTACGCTGACGAAAGATAATTTTTATCTGCCTGTCACCATTGAATTAATCAACTGACTAACTTATCATGAAGTTAACTTTATAGTAATCAGATCTCTCCGATACCAATATTCCAACTAATGACTCATCGACAATCTTATACCATAATAGATAGATTGCATTAAAGAGAATATTTGTCAACTCCCGCGGAAGGAGCATAACATTAATATTTAAGGAATTTCTTAACATGTGTCCTTAGGGCATATGCTAAGCACACAGTTCAAGAGAATATTATCTTGAATTGTGTGCTTATTCCCTTGAACTTGGTGCAAATGCAGAAATCAAGAGAATATGCACACAGTTCAAGAGAATATTCTCTTAAATTGTGTGCTTAGTATGTGCCCTAAGGGCACATGTTAAGAGGACCCAATATTTAATACTCTCTCCGTCTTTTAATATAAGTCATTTTAGAGATGTCCACAAATATTAAAAAAATAATTGTATGTCATTAAATATAATAGATCAATTATTTATATTGTCCTTGTATTGAAAAAATAGAATATTATTTATTGGGTAAAAAATAGTGAGAGAACCAAAATTTATTTAATACTTAGGGTAATATTGAAAACTAAGCAATTAATACTTACTTGAAATTTTCAAACGACTTATATTGTAGGATAAAAACACTTTTCTAAAACGATTTATATTAAGAGACGGAGGGAATAATTTTTATTATTGGAAATAAAACTCCCCCCTATCAATATGTGATTATTCTAAGGTGCAAGACCTACTATACCTTTCCCTACAAATCATGCTTAATTATCCTAATTATCCATCAAATGCTGTTTCTCTACTTAATTATCTGATGATCAAGTAGCTAGCTATCATGAATCACTAAATTAAGGATTAGTATTATTTATGAATGGTATATAAAAATGGTTGCCATTATTTTCTTTTGACCGACACTTGCCTAAAATACTTTTTTGTTTGTTTGTTTGTTAGGGATGACAATCAGACATAATACTATTAAGTAGATAATAATGGTATAAATCACCAAAAATTATCAGTCGAATTATGATTACAAAGTAAATGTCTCATTTTAATTTATAATTCCCTCTTGCCTTGTGACAATTTTAATGTATTATACTTTATTCATCTAACAAATAAGCATTATTTGTCAATTGTTTTATTTTGTGTAAAGAGTTCACTCAGTGTAAAATGATATAATATTTTTAACTTTGTCATTATAATTTTATTACCACATATTAAATTAATAACTTATTATTTTTATAGATAAACATATATCAAAAATACATAAAAAATGGAGGAATAAAATATTTATTAACAAACAATTAATTTTTAATTGTATGCTAATCCATACATTATTATATATAAAAGCATGATCAACAATCATATCTCATGATTATCCGAGTTAATTCGGATGATCATAAGTTAACTCGAACAGTCAATATTATATTTAATACTGTAACTAATAATTGTAATTAATTATTTTTGAATTATGGAGGAAGAATATGGAAAGTTTTTTCATGAAATACTAAAAGTTATATGCTGATTCAAATTATCTTCAAAATTATATATATATATTAATAAAAATTATCAAATATTAGTGAAAAGAATGATATAAAAAATTACTAACTCGTGTCTCGCACAAGTAAGGCTATAAAATGAGCAAACAGTTCGGACTCGATTTGTACTTGTTTGACTAAAAGTTCGATTCGAGCTCGACTCGAAATATAAATAAGTCAAATACGAGCAAATTTTAAAATTCGATAAACTTACTCGAAACTTCTCAAATTATAATTTTTTATTGATACTCAGATCATATTCGTTCAAAAAGTTCAAACTGTCTGTGCTCGATTCGATTCGATTCGATTCGATTTATTTACGCCCTTACGCACGTAATATCAAACTAATATGATGGTAAAGTATGGTATTTCATTTTAGCTAATTAGCTAGCATAGCATACGTAAAGCCACTGTTATAAATGCTACAAACATACGAAACGCTACAGCTATAAGCCTCTTAGGTCAGTGTGATGTCAAATTTGATTAAAAAAAAAAAACAATTTTTTGCAACAAAATAAAATAAATTATAAAACTAAATAATGGCCAAATATTATTTACAATAACATTTTTTGAGGTTTCATTATTTAAAATTACTGCATGATAATCTCATTTTTATTAGTTACAAAAATCCACAAGCAATTACAAAAAACTACAAGTAATTACAAAAAAAGCTCAAAGCAATTGTTAAGTTTGTGAAATTATAAATTTTAAAAAAATTACAATATATTGAATATTCTCTAAAGTCGAAATAGTGGGAAGAATTAGGCCAAACCGCTTGATCAGAAATAGAGATACAAAGAGTATTGTTATAGTGGCCAAGGTAGCATAGGATATGAACTTTGAAGAATTTAATATTTTTCAACCTAAACTTTAATTTTTTTATTAAAAACCCTAAAAATGTTACAGTCTTTCTTTTTTGACCTCCTGAAAGTTAAATGAGATCAATTACCCCCCCCCCCCCACCCACCCCGGATCCCTTGCATAGTTCCGCCCCTGTAAATATTACTTATAAACAGGGGCGGAGGGAGGGGGGTCTCGGGGGGTCCACGGACTCCCCTGTCGCCGAAATTTTTTTTATGTACTAGGTATGTGGGAGGGTCCAGCTTGAAATCCGGTAATGACGGGGGGTCCGGAGTGCGCTGAAAAAAAGAAGGAAGGGGAAGAAGAAGAAAAAAAATAAAATTAAAAAGACTTTTCAATGGATGATCGAATGGGCTTAAAGAACAATTAAAGATGTGAATTTCTGAAATGTGAGAAAATGCAAGATTTTCTAAACTAGAAGATGTCGGAGAACTTGCAACTAATATGATTGAGGTGGGATATCACACTACTTTTCATTTGGTATATCTTCTTATCAAGTTAGCTTTAGTTTTACCTGTTGCGACTGCTAATGTGGAACTTGTATTTTCTGCGATGGATATTGTTAAGACAGATTTGCGCAACAAGATGGAAGATGACTTTCTCATCGACTGTTTGGTGAGCTATGTTGAGAGAGATGTTTTTAGGCGCATTGATAATGAATTGATTATCCAACATTTTCAGAACATGAGAACTCGCAGGTTGGATTTACCGCTTTTACCGTTCGAACTCCGAAGAGAGACTCCGCCATTCTAGTACCGTTATCGGTTCAACAGTCAACAAATCTTAGTTGCATTTGTCATTATTTTTATTAAATTTGAACATAATATATTTTGAATTTTCTTCGGTATGTTTATATATATTTTGTGTTTCAATTTGTAATTGAATTTTTTTTTTGTTTCAATTGAATTTGAGGAACTAATTGAAATGTTGAATTGCTTGTGATTTAGGATTATGATTTTGTTGAATGTTGAATTACTTGTGATTTAGGAATATGGGAAAAAAATCAACGAACTAAGAGGCCGTCGAAAAAAAATTATATGCATAATCCTGAACCCCCCGCTGAAAATCTCTGACTTCGCCGCTGCTTATAAACTTTGTTAATCAAACATACTAAACGCTACTGTTATAAATATTATAAACGTTGTTAAACAAACATAATCACGTAGTATTTAAATTAAACATTTATTATTAATTCAGTTTGATCATTGAATACTAAAACAGATAAGTATTAATTCTATATGTTGGTATTTTTTAGAGTCTAAATTGGGTGATGTTAAGAGAGTCCTCTTTGGACCAACTACTCTACGTACCCATACATTAAACAAAACATTTCGTCAATTATCATCCTCCAAATAAAATTTAGAAAGAATATGTTCTTACCAATACTTTAAACAATTGAAATATGTTACATCGGTTACAAAATTAGATAAAAACAAATACAACACAAATAATTCTAATCCTTTCAAATAGTTATAGATTTTAAATAATAATAATAATAATAAAGACCAATCATAACAGTGACTAGTGAACATCATAAATATTTTTGAAAAACAGTCGTACTCTAAACATATATATATAATTATATTGTCACTCTATTAATTAATAATAAAAAGGATTTTGTTTAAGCATAAGTATGATAATATAATTATTGAGAGTATAGTAGGAAAATAAATTTGATTTATAAAACAAAAGATATACCCAAAAATATAATGCATCAATTATTAATTTAATTATCAAAATGTAGATATTAAAAAAAATTAATAATCAGGCTGATTTGACAACTGCCTTACATGACTTTTGTCCTAGTTAAGTAGCTCTTAGGGTTGGGGATGACTTATTTTAAAATAATTTTTAAATTAAAATTTAAAATGATTTATAAGTCATATTAAGTAATAATTTATCAACAAAAGTATTCGGTACCTATTTTGACTTATAAATTAAAATTAAGTTAAATAAAAATATGAAGGTGTTTGACTAAAATGACTTATAAGTTAAAATAAGACGTAAACACTATTAAAATAAGAAAAAAACAATCTTTACATTTGGTTAAAATTACTTATTTTAAAATAACTTATAAGTTATTTTTTAATAATTTAGAATTTGTTACCTATCAAAAATGACTTATAAGTCAAAAAATAAGTCACCCTCAAATACTTCAACAGTGAAAAAAAATAACTTATAAATTAGTTTGACCAATTTATAAGTTATTGTCGAACTTATTTTCTATTTGGTTGATGTATATGTTTTTCTTTTTCCTTCGTATTTTTAAAAGGGAATTTATAGTTTTGTTAGCATGTAGAAGTTCGAACACATTTCAATATCATCTTTCATTATATTTTCTTCTCATCGAAATAGAAAATTATAAGAATGAATGTTCCCGCAACTAAATACTTGCTACACTAACATTATATACGGTTATACACAGAATTAGAATCATGAAAAATTATTAAAATATACCATTTCCGTCCCTAAAAAGATAAACAAATTAAATTTTTATATATATCTATATATTAAGAAAAATAAAAATAGTGGAAAGAGAATAAAAAAGTTACAAATTTATTCTTAATGATCCCACAAGATTATATAAAGTGATGAATAATTTTATTTTATTTATACTAAATGACATATTTACTATTTATTTTATGCACTTTATCTCATCCTTTTGAGGACAAAAAGATTTGTACCTTTATTCATTCTTTTAGAAAAACAAGGAGTATTTAATTTTATCCAATATAAATATTTCATTTAATGATATATCATAATTCTAAAACCTACAGTGAATATATTTTTGTGTATAAAACTTAAAATTTATTCCATGTGTTGAGTTAATAAGAAGATAAAGCATTGTTTCACTTTTCCTCTCTCCCCGCAAGTGAAAATTCAGATAGTTGTGCATTTTTTTGGGATATTTCCGTTCATATATGCTAATCTGAAATCACATTTTTACTCAAAAAATTAAGAAAATATGTAGATGGTCCATTAGAGAATATATGTACTTAATCTTTCTCCTTGTGTTTTCGATGTGAGACTTTACTATCACGCGATACCTCAACAATCTCTCCCTTAACGCGCGTGATTCCCCCCTTGAACTTTTAAATATACTCTTTTGAGCATTAGTCCATACCTCTCTGACCAGTTGTTGGGAATATTCGACCCATATATGGACATCTGAAATCACATCTTGACCCAAAAGGTTAACCTATTAGATATATGGTCCATTAGAGCATATATATCGTTAATCTCTTCTTATATTTTGAGGTGAGATTTTACTATTACGCGGTACCTCAAACACATTTTATTCTTAGAATTTTATAATAATAAAAAAAGGCTTCTCTCAATAAAATTCTCAAAAAAAAAAAAGTAAATTAACACTATTTTCTCTCCTTAAAATTTCTTCTTTTCCTTTCCATCCCAAAACCCTAAAAATGTTGATGGCCCCAATTCAAGTTTGAAATCTCCAAACACAAAAACATTTAACCATAACTTTAACAAAAAGTATAAAAAGTGAAGATGCACCCACCGGAGACATCCTTTACTCTGACCATAGATATAATCATCAAAAAGAAGTTAGAAAGGGAAAATGACTGTGTGCCAAACAATTCTATACTATATTTATTGAATTTCCAAGGAACAAAATTATGTTATTAGGTGGGTCGTACTAATTATTCATGCTCCCATCGAAGTTAAGTTACACCTCTAGATTACACTAATTAATTACTTGTCCTTATCTTATTACATTTCAGATTTTGACCCTACTCCTAAATTTGTAAATCTTGTAATCTTCCGGTTATCATAAAGTTAAATTTATTGTAAGTTGTTAAATTGATCAATACAGTGTTGATACGCAGAGAAAGTAATCATCTCTCAACCTGTGTGTCAATACTGTATTGATTAATTGACTAAAATCCTTAGTCAAGAAGCCTAACATTTGTTTTAGATTTGTAGAAAACTCTCCTATTTTTCAAGAGATGATACCTTAGATCTCTTTTATTTACTGTCTATTAAATAATAATAATAATAATAATAATAATAATAATAATTTATTTTCTCTTTTTGTGAAATTTATTTTTTTCTTTGTATGACTTGCTTTCTCCATAAGATGATTTTTTTTTTTATCTTTTTATGAGAGAGTTTCACTATCATCTCTTATGAGATTTTGTTTTCTTTATTTTGGGAATTATTTTTTCCGAGAATTTTCAGTGCATATATATATATATTAATGCAGATAGATTGTTTAGATTTGGGTATACATGACTACTTGTTTTTCTGTATTAAATTTGAAATATGATTGCTTTTCATGAGTATCTCTATGGTATCAATTAGTTGTTGTTATGATTGACAATTTTTATGATTATCTCTATTATTTTGTTTAGAAAGATTATCGTATCAATTCGCCTTATTGTAATATTTTCATATTTTATAACAGATTATAAACTTTAATATATTTCAATCTTTTGGATTGTTTGAACAAAAACAAACTATTGTGTTATTGACAGCTAAACCCTCGCATTTTTTTAAAAAATAATGGTATAAAATTATACTTAACAAAAAAATAGAAAATTTTAATTTTGTGTGATATTTAATAATATTATTTAAAATAAATTTTTTGAAGGTCTAATTAATGGAAAACTAGTTAGTTTATAATTCCGAGATACTAGATAATGCTAGTTAGATAATGTTAATGAAACAGTGTTGCTTGGAGGATCCACAATAAGAGTATCTCCAGCAGTGCCGGAGTCGCAAATTCTAGACTAAATATAGTCTAGGAACACAGATCTCGCTCTAGCAGATGGACTAAATATAGTTCATCAAATTTTCTGGCAATGCACAAAGACTACATCAAGGAACTTGAGTTAGTGAACTATAATTGTGACTATAATTTTTAATATATTTAAATGGAAGAGATGGTTGAAGAAGAAGAAAAATGTGGAGTCATTTATTATTTTAATTTTTTTTATATTATAATCTACGGAATAGTCCATCTACTAAATAAATTAAAGACAAAAAAACATCTACTGATGTTATATAAATTAAATATAGTCCACGAAATAATTTATGTGCTGAAGATGCTCTAAGTGATCACAATTTTCAAATGTGATCATTGACTTTGTCTGCTTTTAGACGCTGAGCACTTCTATTTTAATAATAATTGCACAAAATAATTATTTAATAAATTGCAGTTTTGAACCTGCATTACTGATTAAACAATAATAAAAACATGCTCAGCAAGTCATGGTCATGTGACTTTCTGATTTTTTCTCTCTTTTAAAATACAATAAAAATATGATTTAAACATTATCGTGATGACTTATTGCCGGTTGGGGTTGACAATTAATATTTTTTGGCATTATTTTCTTCATAGGAGCAAGGAGTTGATTTATTTTATACTCCCTTAATTAAATTGGAAAACAAAATAATTGAGATATTCGCAATTGAATTTTTTTTGAAATAACAACAATTAAAAAAAATTTATTACTCCACAACAATATCAGAAAATGAGTACTTTTAATTTTTGGTGGTGCAACTGAATGTGGAGGCTCTTGATCTCCTTTTTTTATAACTAATAGAAAATTATATTCCCTATGTTGGAAAATATAAGAACAAAATAATTTTTAATATTCTATATATAAAAAAAATATGAACAAATTGACTTTTGAAAGTATAAATATATTAATCCATGCAAATGTCAATATAATTTGAACCCTGGACTTCTATATTAATAAAAGTGAGTCGTATCGTCCAGCAAGTGACCATCGATATGTATCTAGTAATTGAATGTCAATATTATTATTAATGATAAATTGACTTGTTTTTAGGAAATTAAAATTACACTAAATAGTTTTATCAAAATTATCATAATAATAGGGTTATATGTATATACACAGTTGTGTAATATACGGTCGGGATATGGCGACGATTTTTTGAACTATGGAGACGGTTTACCGGTCGCTGTAGCCCAGAATATCTATAATGACAGGTAAAAACTAGTCGCTATAGCCCAAAAAACCGTCCTCATAGCCAACTGTGTACACAAATGTCAACATGATTTGAACCCGACTTCTATATTAATAGAAGTGAGTCATATCGTCGAGCAAGTGACCATCGTTATGTATCTAGTAATTGAATGTCAATATTATTATTAATGATAACTTTGACTTGTTTTTAGGAAATTAAAATTACACTAAATAGTTTTATCAAAATTATCATAATAATAGAGTTATATGTATATGCACAACTGTGTAATACATAGTCGGGATATGACGACGGATTTTTTGAGCTATGAAGACGGTTCACCCGTCGCTGTAGCTCAGAATAACTATGACGACGGATAAAAACCCAAAAATCGATCGTCATAGCCGATTATATACTACACAATTGTATATATACATTTTTCCCTAATAATATATACCGGCTGATGCTAACTCAAATATTGACTGCAAATTGCAGTCTTCCTTTTTATTATAAAAGATGCTCAAGCTTAATATAATTTTTATATTGGTTTGGGACTATTTTTTATAATAATAATAATAAAAAAAAAAAAAGAGAGATTGATTTTGATGTTTGTAAATTTTGAGGTAAAAAAATAGCATTTGACTGCAATGATATTTGTCTGGGACGACGATCGTATCGGCCGCATACATACATGGGACACCCACCTCAATGACGTTGGTTAGACGGTGACTGTCCTTCCTGTCGGAATACAGACGCGGTCTCGGTTTCCAGTCCAGTACGACGTCGTTCTCATTGGTTGCCACTTGCCAGCAAACTTGGCACCATCACTTCCGTCAAATATAAACGGTCAACAATATTTATTCTAAGATGACGCATTATTAAAATATTGTCTTCATATAATATACTCCCTCCAAAGCATGACTAAAGTTAAGGGTGAGCATGGTGCGGTTTGGTACGGTTTGAAGCTTAAATTGCATACGAAATCATTTAGGTGCGGTTTGATAAATTCAAAACCGCACATGAAACCGCTTGTGAATCGTGCGGTGCGATTTTGAATCGTGCGATGCTGTTTCATTTGGTGCTGTTTCGGTTTCAAAATCAATTAAAACAACAAAATTTTATCCAATTGAAATTAACAATTTAGTATCACACAATATTAAAATTGTAAAAGAGAACAAAACAAAGGTATCAGAGTTTTTGTCTCTCATTCTACTCGCGATTTGCCTAATTTCAATAACTTCAATTCTGTCAACCAGAAAAGATATTGAATCCAAATATAATTAAATATATATGTATATATATATATAATTTATGAAGTATATATACATATATATATTCAAGCATTGTGTAGTCCAATAATTTTTTACAATTAAGGGATAATTGTATGAGATTTATATGGTGATGGTGATCATGTAGATCGATCAATACCATCAAAATTCAAAATTAGTAGCTTAATTTTCATGGGAGGTTCATTACACAAGATTAAATAAAACATCTCTCATGTAATAGTATTGTAAATTAATTAATTTTTATTGTGCGGTTTGCTTTCGGTTTTATGCTTGTGATTTTGGCTGGTAATCAAATCGAAACCATAAATTTGGTTTTTCAACTCACCTAAAACCGCCACATACACCGAAATCGTTGGTGCGGTTTGTGCAATTTTTGGTGCAGTTTCGGTTTCAAATTGGTTCTTTGCTCAACCCTAACTAAAGTACTGGTTAAAAATTTTATTTGAACAAATTTATCCTTGATTTATTATCATTTTTTATTTAACTCAATAGCCAACTACTAATATTATTTATTATTTATGTCCAAAATTTAATTAAATATATTAATCCATGCAAATATCAACTCATTATTATAATCGAGGACAAGGGTAGATTGAAAAACAACGTAATTTTAATAAATACATGTTATTTAAGAGAGTATGATATTTTAAGAGGTATGCTTTAGATTCGTCCTTTTATATATATATATATATATATATATATATATATATATATACACCGTCCGGATCATAAACTTATCCTTTATCTAACATACCTTGCTAACCCCTTTTGACGACGGATCGGACGACGGTTTGGTCCGTCGTTATATATACAACCATCGTCTATATGTTATCCATCACTAAAAGTATAGACGACGGTTGTATATATAGCGACGGACTAAATCGTCGTCCGATCCGTTGCTAAAGGGTGATAAGCAAGGTATATTAAATAAATAGTATACTTAATATTCGGACCGTGTATATATATAATAAATTTCTTTCTTTCTTTCTTTGTAGTTCTACTAGTACACAACTTATTTTAGATAATTAAATTAGATACTTTATGTGCATGTGAACCATGAAGGTACTCTAGTGTTGATATTTTATGTACAAATAATGTATATCATCTGTTGTACTTTGAACAACAAAAATAATACACAAATTACTATAATATAATTGTGATAAAATGAATAATAAAAATAGAGCAACAAACATTAATCAATAGCGTATATGCTTTTTTCACATAGATTATAGCTTGTTTATGTTTGATTAACAGGGTATAATTAATTTATATAAAAATAAAAAGTTAAAAAAATATTAATATAAAACAAATAATGGTCCCTCATCGTTCCAAAGACTGCTTTTTCCACATTTGTTGTATAGTGAGATTGTCATGATTCAGTTATTGATAATTAGTTTAAAATACTACATAAAATTAACAATGTGGTTTATTTAATTTCACATTTGTTTGTGCACATTATTCATTTATTTATTTCTTCTTCTTCTTTTTTTGCTTACATATCAATTCCAATGAGATAATTACTTTAGTATCAACACCAACTAGTAAATTTTACTTATTTTGAAATAGAATATTCTTTTGAACCGTGTGCATATTTTTTTAATTTTTGTATTTGTATCAAGTTTAAGAAAATATGCACACAATTCAAAAAAATATTCTCTTGAACTGTATACTTAGTATGTGCCTTTAAAGGGCACATGTTAAGAAATTAGTTTCTAAATTCCTCTAGAGCGGTTGAATGAAATATTTCATTAAAATTAAATATAACAATATAAAGTTATCAGAAAAGAATTACAAAATATTATTAGGAAAAAATGTATGTACACAGCTGTGTAGTACACAGTCAATTATAACGACGGTTTTTTGGGCTATTACCCGTCGTCATAGCTATTCTGGGCTATGATGACGGGTGAACCGTCGCCATAATCTAAAAAATTCATCGCCATATTTAAACTGTGTAATACACAGCTGTGTATATACATATAGCCCATATTATTATTAGAAATAAACCTCAACGAATAACTAAATTGAAGAAGTTAAAAGTGTCATTATCTGATGCCTCCACGTGGCGATTCTTTTTCGTGTTGTATGGTCCCACCAAGGCGAAAACCATCTAAAACCAACTGCTACTTTACTTTTCCAAAGTTGGTGAGTGATATTATCTTGCCCGTTGGCTTGGCTTCAGTTTTACAGTAGGCTCCCTCCCTCTCTCCTCTTTCTCTGTATTTTCTCTCTCCTCTTTCTTTCTGTGTCTATACAAAGCATGCAAACTCCAAGTCTTCAATTAGTTTCCACTTTTGACCATCTCACCCATGAATTCAACTCACCACCTCTCTCTTCTTCTTCTTCTTTGAGAATTCACTTAAAGAAGAACCATGGCCGTCTCCGATATAGAAGCTGTGTTAGAATTTCTGAGAAAAAATGGTCTATCTGACTCTGAATCCGCTCTAATGGATGATATTCTTGAGAAACCCGAACTGGGTTCTACTGATATTCAGAAATTTCTCTTCCCAATGGCCCCGCCGCCCCCTCCCCTCAAGATTCCGGCCACCCGGAGTAAACCGCCGGCGCCGGAGGATAAGGGTTTGCCTGAAATTGGTTCGAGCTCAGATTCTGCTGATGAGTTTGTGAGTCTGGCTTCTTCTACTACTGATTTGTATTCCTCAGGTGTGTAATTTGGTACTGATATTAGGCACTTACATTATTAGTGTTATATTATGATTCAAATGATTGTATGTATATATGATGAATCTATCTATATTTTTTCTATTTCTGAAGTTGGAATTTTTTTTGGGTGTGTTTTGTCATTTTGTTAAATTTAAAGTGACATACCCAATTCAGTGATGCTTATTTCCTTTACAACTCTCAGCATTTTGTTTGTTACCTATAAATAGAATTATCTCTTAAGCTTTATCTATGCCTTTGTTTAGGTTCTTACTTCTTCACCACCCTTCCTCTTTTAAATTTACTCCCTAGAAGAATTACTCTGTTTGTCTTTTATTGATTCCTTACCATCAATTTATAGTTACAAGTTAAATTTCCTTAGGAAATGTAGGAGTATTTCTCATTGAATACAATTACAATATAATTAATTTTCTTGGCAAGTATGTCATGATGTAGAGAAAAACTTATGAGGCTACTTTTTCCCTCTGGATCATGTGATAATTATGAAAACAATAATGGGTAGTAAGTGGTTACTAAATTTAATGAGTACTTGTGCAGATTTCACAAATCCATATGGAATTCGCACTGCAGCGAGGGCGAGTTCTCAAGCTTCATCAGATAGGATGTCACAATTTGGCACAGCGCGTGATTACCATGAATTTGATATGCAAAATGACCTGTACTGGTATAAGGAGAAAGAGGAAGACTATGTTATGCCCCCTTCTTTGGGCAACTCAGATTCTTATGCTGGTCCAAGTGAGGACAAGTTTGTCATGACTTTCCAAATGCAGAATGAATCTGATTTAAAACACGAGTCGGAAAGATTTCAATCAATTGGGAAAATTAATCATTCGGACAACTTGTGGCCTTTTGACTCCATGGACAATGTAAAAGATGGGGTTCAAGATACAGATTACTATAACTTGGATGAAAGCGTCCATCTTGAAGGTGGTGTCAAGAATGATAAAAACAGCTTCTTTGATCATAACTTTTACGGCGAGGATCCTGCAGTTCACAGTCTCATGAATGGGAAAGAAAACGGAATGGACTTTTTTCACTTTGAGTTAACGGGGGATAGACCCAGTGAATGTACTCTGGCCCAGGAGAATGAAACTGAAAAGAGTGATGTTTATGAAGATTTCAAAAGCACCTCTATCTTGCGTAATCTGGTTTTCGAGAAAGGCTCCTATGCAGATACAAATGGTAATTATGAAGCCAACGATGACAAAGAAGTAAGTAGGGGATCTTATGAGCATGATCCTGCTGGAGATGAGGGAGGCAGCAGTGCTGGTGATGAGCTTATTTATAACACCAATGAAGAGGATTATGAAGTATTCAATCTAAGGATTATACACAGGAAAAATAGGTTTGTATGTCTTACCTGTTAATTCTTTTTTATTATTATTAGTGTTAGATGTCAAGTTCGAATTCTGTGGGAACAGCTATATCTTAAGTAAGTCACAATTGTTTTATATCGCAATATCTACACGGTTAATGATGTTTCAGCTAGTAACTAATTTATTATGTATTTTTTGTTTTATTTTTGTGGGAATTCTAAGTTTGTCTGTTGCAGGTTGGTTTTAGCAATCAATTGTGCTAATTTGTTATGCCATCCACAGGACTGGATTTGAAGAGAACAAGGATCTGCCCATTGTTATAAATAGTATCATTGCAGGCAGATATTATGTTACGGAATACTTAGGTTCAGCCGCTTTCAGCAAAGTTGTTCAGGCTCATGATCTTCTAATGGGAGTGGATGTTTGCTTGAAGATTATAAAGAATGATAAGGATTTCTTTGATCAGAGTTTAGATGAAATCAAACTTTTGAAGTTTGTAAACAAGCATGATCCTGGTGATGAACACCACGTTCTACGGCTTTATGATTACTTCTATCATCAGGTATGTATAAACAACTTATGCTGCATTAGAAAGTACATTTACACTCGCGTGTTATTTTTATATCTCTCATCTGTTATGACTTTTTTTCTTTTAAATACAACTCTGTGTTGTCTAGAAAAGCTGTTCCATTTTCTCTATATATTCAGTTATTCACCATCTTTCTCTAATCATGATTGTTATTTTAGCTGTTGTTTACCATATATGATATTATAATCCATTGCCTTTTGATCTTGAATCATTTAAGATGATCATTCCTTTCTGATAGATTTTATGCTTCAAGTTTGCAGTATGTCCGCACTGAATTGAGTCATGTATATTCCCTCCATTCCATAATAATAGTCATTTTAGCTTCATGCACATAGATTAAGAAAGTCATTTAATACTATCATTGAATAATTAAAAATTGTGTAAAATTTCATTATTGATTTTATTGGAAGTTAAAAACTACTAATACAAAAGAAAATTTCTTGGGACAATAAGAGATGTTAAGGGTGATATAGGAAAGTAAATAATTTATTCTCTTAGAAAGTTGTAAACGACAAATAAATTAGAACAATTTTTCTCTCTAAAAGTCTATTATTATGGAATGGAAGGAGTATCATTTTATTGTCTTAATATGTACTCCCTCCATCCCTTAATATAAGACGTTTTAGAGTGTTGCCCAAGAATTAAGATAATGATTAGAAAGCATTAAATATTGTCTATCATACCCTCAAATCTTATCTTATCACACATTTTCCAATAATTTTCTCCTAAAAAAACTCATTAGTCTCATTTATTCATTGGTCTCTCTCTCCATCCCCATAAAACAACTTATCCAATTATTTAGTTTATCAAAAAATTAGGTAGAGTAATGAGGGGTAATTTTGGAAAAATTGTGACCAATTCTCCTAGATTTTAACAAATGTCAAATAATTAGAGACAACTGAGAAACTCTAAAACGTCCTATATTAAGGGACGGAGGGAGTACTGATTACCCATATGTGTCTTTAATTTTGTGTTAAAAACTTTGCAGGAGCATCTCTTCATTGTTTGTGAACTTCTGCGAGCAAACTTGTACGAATTTCAGAAATATAATCGTGAATCTGGTGGAGAGCCTTATTTCACAATGAACAGGTTGCAGGTTTGTCCAATTAGGCTACTCTTATTTATATATCTGAATATTTTAGGCAATTCTATGTAAAATAAAATTTCATTGCAAGAAAAGGTGATTATGGAAGTATAAATGGCAGCATGAAACCTTGATGTGGTGTTTTTTGTATACACAGGCTATTACCCGGCAATGTTTGGAGGCATTGGATTACTTGCATAATTTGGGAATCATCCATTGTGATCTAAAGCCTGAGAATATACTCATCAAGAGTTACCGGAAATGTGAGATAAAAGTTATTGATCTTGGCAGTAGTTGCTTTCAGACTGACAACTTGTCCCTATATGTGCAATCTCGGTCCTATAGGGCTCCTGAAGTCATCCTTGGTCACTCATATAACCAGAAGATCGACCTCTGGTCTCTTGGCTGTATCTTGGTGGAGCTTTATTCTGGGGAAGTATGTGCCAGTTTAGTTCTGTTTATCTATTGCAGTGAATTTAATCATTAATTGAGAGTGCCATTTCTTCAGATGTCGTACAATTTTTCATCAATGATTTTTCCACTTCATTTGTTTTCTTATTTATTAGTATCATAGTGGGGACAAGAGAAGTAGAACCTAAGATCAAAAAGTACATGAAAAGAAGGTCATAACGGCTATAGGATAGTGCTTCGACTAAGACTATAAATAAGGTTATAAGGGCTATAGGATAGTGCCTCGACTGAGACTAAATAAATAAAGCCATAACTGGTACAGGATGTTGGAAAAATACGAATAAAGTAGGATTCAACTATCAAATAAAAGAAGGGCAGAAATAAAACTTATCAATTTATAGCGAATAATGTTGAGCAGAGGCGTGCAGTGCACTGTCCTTAAGGAGAAATTTCGCCCCTCAGAGAAATTTTCTCGGTGCTAAGGTCACTGACAAAATCCTACTCCAGGATTCAACGGCTCTTTACCCAACTAATCAGCACTTGAAATAGTTGAATGACCCAGGAACAACTTCTAATTTTTCTTACTCAAACTCAAAACTTTTACCACATATATATATATATATATAAATATATTATATATATTTTATATATGTGAAGAACAATAGAATATTATATATATATATATATATATGTTAGCAGCAAGTACATATATATATACGGAAGAACAATTGATATGTATATATGAGGAAGTACACTAGCAATGAGCTATGACAGTAGTACAACTAATATGTATATATGTTCACACTTTTTGCTGCTATAAAGAAGAGATATATATATAAGAGGAAACACCTTTTTTTAAAGTGTATGAAGACAGTAACCTTTTTGCTTTCTTTTGCTTCTGATCGGATATATTCACAAAGAAAGCTCAGTCTTATATATATAAAAGGAAAGCAATGGTAACCTCAACGGTAATGAAATTAAAATCTCAATAATAGGTATTAATATATATTAGCAGTTACAAATCTCCATAAATAATATGTATATTTTATTTAACTTTGTAATATTTTATTTGTATAAAATACAACAATCCCCCACATATTACAAAGTAAAAATAAAATAATTTGAGTAAGAAATATAAGAATGCAGTGCATTAACACTGCTGTCTTTTGGACTATGAACCAATGTATAGAGTGAATAGGACTTGATTCACAGGAATTTGGTGAAATAAAAATTTCTATGAACCTTCTTCCATATTATGAAATAGTAATCATATTACTCACACTACAAACTTTGATTAGAAGTTGTTCTACGCGATTTGGCACATTTTGGCCTTACGCCATACCTGGAATTCATGAGAGCTCTAGAAAACATGTCTTGTTTTCATAAGAGGCGGCCCCACCTCTACACTCGTATAGGTATTTCCATCAAATGTGTTCTACAATTAAACACATCACCCCACAGGACTATGAAAAACATTAAGAATATATAACTCAACCACTAACACTGTAGAATTACACTATCCTACACCATAGGGATGAACTCAAATATGTATAAAATGGATAGTGTCTCAACCAATCAACCAATGACTTGTTGTTACCCATATGAACCTACTTCCTAGGATTACCATTCATATAGGTTGGGTTATCATCACTGTTGATTTTTGTAATAGACAGTAGTCCCATCCCCCTTGATGTATTGCTCACTTGCCTCTTGCTTAGTGGCTTTGTTAGAGGATCCGCAAGATTTAACTCTGATCTTACAAAGTTAAGGGATATAATCCCATCACATAACAGCTATCTCACAATATTATGTATTAGGCGTATATGCCTAGTCTTGCCATTATAGCTCTTATTCTTAGCTCTGCCTATAGCAGCTTGGCAATCACAATGTAGAGACACAGATGGAACTGGTCTCGTCCACAAAGGAACATTTCCCAAAATATTTCTGAGCCACTCTGCTTCAGAACCTGCCTTCTCTAAGGCAATAAACTTAGACTCCATAGTAGAGCGAGCTATACACGTCTGTTTAGTAGATTTCCAAGAAACTGCTCCTCTTCCTAAGGTAAATATGTAGCCACTCGTGGATTTGATTTCATCTTAATCAGAGATCCAGTTGGCATCACTATAGCCCTCAAGAACTGCTGGATTACTGCAGTAATAAACCAAATTCAAAAGTACCTCGCAGATACTTTAGTATTCTACATAAAGCAGTCCAATGATCCTTATTAGGATTATAAGTGTATCTACTTAGTCTATTAACTGCATAGGATATATCAGGTCTTGTGCAATTTGTAATATACATTAAGCAACCAATGATTTGGGCATACTCAGATTGAGATACACTAGGTCCCTCATGTTTTTTTTTTAAATGTAAACAAGAATCATACGGAATCTTAACAGGATTAACATTACCTTAGCAAGACACCCCCACACTTTAAGGTATTTCTAGACATATCACCTAAATCTGAATGAATTAAACTGAGAGGTTCAGATTCTCCAACAAGTACTGGTTTACATGTCTTTTTAGTAGTTTTGGCTTCCACATACACTTGACATTTCTTGGTATTTGAAATTTTAACATCTTTTAAAATTCCCAAATTTTTCATCATTTTTATATAAGAGTAATTCACATGGCCTAATCTAGCATGCCAAATATCATCATACTCAACCAAGTAAGCAAAAGAAGTACTAGCATTATTATTCATGAGTTCAAGTACATTCAAATGAAATAAACCAACATTAAGATACCCTTTTTCCACAAACACCCCATTTTTGGTTAACACAACTTTATCAGATTCGAACATAACCTTAACCCCAACCTTCCCAAGTATCCCAACAGATACGAGATTGTAGTGAATCTCAGGAATATAAAGAACATCGGTAAGAGAAAGGATCTTCCCAGAAGTCAATTTTAAATTTACTTTTCCTTTACCCATCATTGGTGCAGGCCTCGAATTGCCCATGTAAACATGTTCATCTTTTTCCTCAAGGGGAGTGTAAGAGATGAATGCACCACGATTCGCACAAATGTGTTTGGTAGCACCAGAATTCACTACCCATTCCTCTTTGTCAGTCACCATGTTCACCTCGGAGACAACCGCTACAATAGTATTGTCTGCCTCAGCTAAGTTAGCTCTCGGAGAAACAGACTGATTGTTTCCCTTTTTGAACTTACATTGGGCAGCATAATGACCTGGCCTTCCACATACGAAACAATCACCTTTGGGTTTTGAGGTTTTGTGTTTGAACTGATTTGGTGTTGTCTTCAGACCGGTGTTATACTTTTGCCCATGTTCAAGATGTTTGTTGAACGAGTTACGAGGTTTGCGGTCATCAACCAAATTTGCATTAGAAGACATCTCCTTGGCTTTGGCAGTTTTATCTAAATTTCTGTTCTTTTCCTCAATACGAATATGAACAATTAACTCCTCTAAAGTCATGTCTTTCCTCTTATGTTTCATAATGTTCTTGTAATCTTTCCAAGAATCAGGCAATTTCTCTATAAGGGAGCCAACAATAAAAGGAGCAGGTAAAGTCATGCCTTCATTACTAAGTTCGGCTACGACAAGATGAAAAACATGAATTTGGGAAGAGACATCTTTATCATCAGTCATGCAAAAATTAAGAAAGTTACCAATTGCATACTTCTTAACACCAGCATCTTCCACAACATATTTCAAAACTAAAGCATCCCAAATTTCAGCAGCGTGTTTATAGAGACAATAGATATCAAAGAGTTCATTCGACAAAGAGTTGAGAATGATAGCCTTGCAAATTTTAGCAGCTGAAGTCCAAGTACTAATAGAAGATTCATATTCTTTCTTTTGTTCATCGGTAGCATCCTTAGGTTCAAGTGGTTTTGGTTTGTTTAAATCATAGTCAACTTTAGCAATGTCCATAATCAAAAGTAATTTGATTTGCCATCGTTTAAAATTGGACCCATTAAAAGGCTCAACTTTGGTCAAATCAGGGACATACTTGGTGGCGGTAAGCATAGCAGAATCTATAATAATTTCTACTTAAGATTGTTGGAAAAATACGAATAAAGTAGGATTCAACTATCAAATAAAAGAATGGCAGAAATAAAACTTATCAATTTATAGCGAATAATGTTGAGCAGAGGCGTGCAGTGCACTGTCCTTAAGTAGAAATTTCGCCCCTCGGAGAACTTTTCTCGGTGCTAAGGTCACTGACGAAATCCTACTCCAGGATTCAACGGCTCTTCACCCAACTAATCAACACTTGAAATAGTTGAATGACCCAGAAACAACTTCTAATTTTTCTTACTCAAACTCAAAACTTTTACCACATATATATATATATATAAATATATTATATATATTTTATATATGTGAAGAACAATAGAATATTATATATATACGTTAGTAGCAAGTACATATATATATACGGAAGAACAATTGATATGTATATATGAGGAAGTACACTAGCAATGAGCTATGACAGTAGTACAACTAATATGTATATATGTTCACACTTTTTGCTACTATAAAGAAGAGATATATATATATATAAGAGGAAACACCTTTTTTTAAAGTGTATTAAGACAGTAACCTTTTTGCTTTCTTTTGCTTCTGATCGGATATATTCACAAAGAAAGCTCAGTCTTATATATATAGAAGGAAAGCAACGGTAACCTCAACGGTAATGAAATTAAAATCTCAATAATAGGTATTTAACATCACCTCAACGGTAATGAAATTAAAATCTCAATAATAGGTATTAATATATATTAGCAGTTACAAATCTCCATATCAGCAGTTACAAATCTCCATAAATAATGTATATTTTATTTAACTTTGTAATATTTTATTTGTATAAAATACAACACAGGATAGTACCTTGACTGAGACTATAAATAAAGCCATAACTGGTACAGGATAGTACCTTGACTGAGACTATAAATAAGGCCATAACTGGTACAGGATAGTACCTCGACTAAGACTATAAATAAGGCCATAATGGGTACAGGATAGTGTCTCAACTGAGACTATAAATGTAACACCCCAGTCCCATATCGAAAGATATGAGAAAAATTTGTCTGTACTTAAGGAATTAAGTTACTACCAATAGTACCTTCAAGTAATGACCTTTTGGGTGAGCTTGTGGTGGGCTAAGATGACCCAAGAAGATACTATTGGGGTCAGTGGTTTTAGTCCTTATTTGGATGGATTTGATTTGTTTCGGACTCTGGATTTGACCCGATTGTTACAATAAATAAGACCATAATGGCTATAGATACTTCCTCTAGTAGAAGGAGGCTTGGGCCATGATGGTATGATAGCATTTGACCTCCTGTAGCTTATTGGTACAACTTGTATTCCATTTGAACATAGCTCAAGAAACAGTTTTGTTTGTTATCTTCTCATCGTCTGTGATTCTACCAGGTTCTGTTTCCAAATGATGCACTCGCGATGTTGCTTGCGCGCGTCATTGGAATACTTGGGCCTATTGATATGGAGTTGTTGGCGACGGGGCAGGAGACAGACAAGTATTTCACAAAAGAATATGACCTTTATCATATAAATGAGGTTTGTGCCTTTATGAGACTCCAAATTCGAGCACAAGAAAATTGCAAATGAAGTAATATAGCAGATAGAATTAATAATTGCTGACAATCATACCTTATTATGTAAACCTAGACAGACAAGCTTTGATACTACATAGTTCATTAACTAATTTAGAACTCATATTTGGTATTCTATATATAGGAGACAAATCAACTGGAATACATATTCCCAGAGGAGTCATCCCTCGAGCATCACCTGCAGGTTTCTGATGTTTGTTTTACAGATTTCTTACGGGACTTGCTTGAGATAAACCCCCTGAGGCGCCCCACGGCAAGGGAGGCACTAGACCATCCCTGGCTTTCCTATTCTTATGATTTTAATTCTTGCTGAGTTTCTGAAGGTATGAACAGTTTTACGCGTCTACCAAATCAGTTTTGAAAGCAGCTCGTAAGCTTAGTTGCTTTCCGATTCCCACAAGCACATGTATGACCACACTGCCTTTGTTGTAAATTCTTTTATCTTTTATCTTCTTTTTTTTTAAGAACTGCTGTTTCTTGCTAAATGTCTAAGGCCATTTTTGTGTCTTCTGGGATAGGTAGGGCATACAAAAGTGAATTGCTATCTTCTTTTTTTTCCTTCCCCTTCTGCTCCTCACTCTCTTTTTACCTTGATTTTTTTGTTGTTGTTTGATTCGAGTGGAGGAATGGGGTTATATGTGGCACAATAAGAGGATGGTCTATCTAATAATAGTGAAATGTATAAAATTTCAAAGCAGTTTTTTGATTTTAACTCTTTTAATACATAAATTCTGTTGGTAGTCTTTGTTGATTTTGATCAATAACAATCCTCCCTCCTGCCATGCGACGCTATGAGAGTTCACTTTTAAAATTAATGTACTAAATTTCATTATCAATGAAATTTGTTATTAAAAAGTGCGGTCTTATTTTGGAACTAATTAAAAAGTGTGCTCTCGTTTTGGGACGAGAGAGTATAATTGATGTTCTGAGCCATTGTACTTGCCTCTCTTGTTGGTAATGTTTATGAAAATTTGTTGCATTGCATGCACAAGTTGAGTCATTTTAGGGATGAGAATGAGGCTGTAAAGTCATACACAAGCTTTGCTAGAAGGTTACAAGTCTATTGAATTTAGGAATTTCTTAACATGTGCCCTTAGGGCATATGCTAAGTACACAGTTCAAGAGAATATTCTCTTGAATTGTGTGCATATTTCCTTGAACTTGATGCAAATGCAGAAATCAAGGGAATATGCACACAATTCAAGAGAATATTCTCTTGAATTGTGTGCTTAGCATGTGCCCTTAGGGCACATGGTAAGAGGACCCTTGAATTTAATATGTTGAGTTCTTGATCTTGTTTCAAAATTAGTCTTTTGGGGACACCACCAGCTGTGAATTAGGTCCATATTCCAATTACTCAACCTACCTTCACCCACTCCATCTTTTTTATTATAATAGAGTAAATGGGATTAAGATTAATATTTTCTATGATTGGCAAATGAAATAATTAAAAATTTTGTTTGACAAATAAAATAATGTTGACAAATATTAAAAAATTTAAAAAGTAGTTTGACAAATAAAATAATGTTGCCAATTATTAAAAAAAATGTTTGGTAACTAAAAAGAAGACTGATTTTTAAATTTAAAAATATTAATTTTAAATTTAAAAATTTCTCAATTTGACTTTTCAAAAATTAATAATCATTTTAAAATTTGGAATGTAGTGAAGTACAATATTTATACGGTTTCAATATATTTAAATTTTTCATGAAAAGACAACTCTTAATTATTTAAATTTATATAATCGGTAAGACGTTGAGAGAAAAATAAAATTTTACCAACTAATTTTAACTTCTTACCGAATTAAATATGAAGTTGTAAATAAGTATTAAGAGATAAACATACAACACTTAAATCATTCCTATCTTCACAAATATGTAATGAATAATTAACAAGTACTTAAACTTTCTACTTAGACTTACCACAAAAATACACAAAGAAGAAACAAAGAGGAAATAGAGATTTATTTATTTATTACCCGGGTTTTCTTAACATATGCCCTAAGGGCGCATGCTAAGCACACAGTTCAAGAGAATAGTGTCTTGGAAAACTAAGGTTCTTATCGTTCATCAAATTGAAAAAAGTAAAAGTATTGAATATACGAGTTATTGATCTAACCAGTTAGTCGAGCCGTTAATGACCTAATAACGTCATTAATATATAAAAATTTATATTATTAATAATTAATAAAATTTTAAAAAATCTCATTTCTTATGAACTACTAAAACATAATAAAGTTGAGTTACAATATTAATAACAGTGGTTAATTTTAATAATAAAATTTTTTTGATATAAAAAAAATTGGTCACTCGGTTAATAACCGGTTGAATCACTGGTCCGATCGGCAGATCAGTCGGATCAACTGAATTTTAACTAAAATTAAATTTTTATTTAAATCGGACCGAAATGTCAACTAATTCCGATTTTTATTGATTGAACCGACAATCAGGTCCGATTTTTAAAACCCTGTCGGAAACGAAGTACGGGAATCTAAAGCCTCCACAAAAGAAGAGGAAATATTGTCTCTTCTCATTGGCAGATTCCATTGCCAACTTCTCTTTTACCACTTTTTTAACTTTTGTCGGCTACAAACTCGCCTATGAAGGGCGCGTGCGTGTATACCATACAACTTTCAATCATTACATATATTACTCTTCTTCATTTTTTTGATAATTTTATATTAATAATTTTTTAAACTCTTCGTGAATACCACGAGTTAGGTCATACCACTTGGTCAAATGTCACTTGGTATATTACTCATATTTATTTGTCTTCTATTGTCAAATTTATTTTCTACTATGAGAGAAAATTATCTTCATTCAGGTACATATATGAATGCATAGGGGAATATTTTATTAATGTAGTAATCTTTTTATCATTATAATAAATTATAATTTCAATATATTTTAGTCATCTAAAATAATTTTAAAAAAAACTACTCCCTCCGTTTCTTAAAGATTGTAGTTTTAGGAAAAAAATTTATTCTTAAAGAATGCAGTTTTAGGAACCTAATATAGTTTTTGTATGTTTTATCCAAATATGCCCTTGTTTTAATTTATTGCAGCAAAGAGTTATTACGTTCACCAACAATTTCTCTCTTCACATAATTAATGAACACATAAGGCTAGCTTTGTCATTTAATCCCACTTATTGATTTGTGTGTTTTTTGTTAAAACTGCAGTCTTTAAGAAACTGATGGAGTATTACAGAACATATACACATTTATAAATATCTTTACAATATAATTTATATTTTTTTAATAACAAATTTGCCACACTAAATGGGAGGGTGGGAGTCTTGGGTATCATTGACTACCAAGAATAAAAAGGTTCATGGAGATAGAAAGGAGTCGTTAACATGAAGTTAATTTTGGTCAATTAATCAATATATTGTCAATACGCAGGTCGGGAGATGATATCTAACTTCATGATAACTAGATCCGAGTTAGAGTAGTGGTGTCGGGTGAAAAATAATTAAATGTACCCAAAAAACAAAACTATATGAAACCTTAGTTTAATTAAAATAAGAGAACATTAGGGGATATATTGATGAATCTGGTCCAATAACTACTTTAATGACCATAAAGAAAAACTCTTTAATTGACTATACATATTTATCAATTTTAATCATATTGACTTGTTATTATTTACACCTATTTTAATTTTTATTATTTTAATGTGTAATCTTATCTCTATTATAAAGCCTCCGTGAGGCTTGGAACCAAAGATTGGTGATTTCGAGTTATACACTTAGGGATGGGCATAAATTTCGATTTTTCCGCTTTTTCGATTTTTCGTACCGGTCCGAATTGATCGGTTCGGTACAAAAATAACCGGTCCAATTTCGGTACAAAAAAATCGGTGTATACCGATTTTTCGGTACCGATTTCGGTACCGAGTTTTAATGGTTCGATTTTACCGAACCATACCAGTATATACCGGTTTTTTAATTTTTTTTATTAATAATTAATTAATAATAATAATAATAATAAAATAATAATTATAATAATAATAAAATATTGATTATAAAAAATAATAATAATAATTATAAAAATAATAAAATAATAATTATATTAATGTTTGGTATTTATTCGGTAAAAATCGGTATCGAACCGATTCGATATACCGGTCCAACCGGTATCGGTATCGGTACCGGAATTTGGCTAATTTCGATACCGATCCGGTTCGGGTCGATTTTTACCAGTTGCCCACCCCTACACACACCTACAATTTAACAAACACAAATTTTTCTTATTTTCTCTTTCTAAAAATAGTTTATCACCTATAAAACACTACACTTATTATTTGAGTATCAAATATGAAATACAAAATTTAGATAATAAACTTGTTGACAATAGTAACAATTGTTATCAAAAGTATATAAATATCAACATTTTATGCAATCAAAATGAAGCATATAATGTCAAAGACAAATAATACATGCTCAACAAAAATATTTGGTATAAGTGTAACTAACAGGACAATCTTGCTTATGGTGATATCTTTATAGAATCATGAAAATTTGTTTATGTTCATTTTAAAAAGAGTAATACTACATACACAAACTATGCTATAAATATTTTACAAATTGTTGATGTGACTTACTCTACATCAGTATCAACAAATTACCTCAATGTAATATTCGGCCCCACATAAAAAGCTGATGTGGGGTATGCCACATCAGCAGTTTAAAAAATATTTATAAAATAATTTGTGTCTGTAATATTATTCTTTTAAAAATTCTCAAGTAGTGAATTCATCTATCATTAAATGAGGGTATATTAGTCGCTTTATTACTTCTAGGTGTGTAACAAATAATATAGGATGTGCATATATCATCATTTTTAAAATTTTAAATATATTATTATTTTATCTTTTTTTAATTTATTTTTTATTTTTTATTTATTCCTTTAAATTTTATAAAACTTTAATTTTATATTTCATATAACTTACCTATGCAGAACGTGTGCCCGGGTACTCATAAATATAAAGAGAACTCTTATTGAGCTTTTATTCTAGTAGTATATAATTTGTTATGCATCATATATTTTGAATGATATTATTATATGAAAAATTGATATTTCACATGATTCCTCTCATATGAATAGTGAATGAGTCTCACTTTAATGCGAGAGACACGTATATAATTATCATTTTAACATGTAAAAATATCAATTTCCTTCAAAAAATTATCATATTTTGAGGCGCGTACTGACACATAAAATCTCGTAGTGCCACACGACTTTGTTGCTAAATTCATTTGGTCAATAGGAGTTTGTATGTGTAATAAAAATTTGAAATAAATCACAATAAGTTGGAGAATAGTGATACTTTTGTAATTTCTAACAATATTTATGAAACTTTTAAATTGGACAAATTAAAATTAAAATAGAATGACTCATTCTTATATAATAAAAATAAATGTATTATTTGTTTTATTGAAATAGAATAAATTGTTTTTACTGTTACTAAATTTGAAAATTTTATTTATTAGAAAAGAATATGAAATAATTCATTTTAATTAAAAATAAATTCCATTTCTATGGAATGACAATTTGCCCTTGTTCACACAGTTATTCCCATGCCCATCCTAAATGGGAGTGGTGATTTTGATTTTGACCGTGAATAGGACTGAAAATGTGAAATTATCAAATATTTTTTTCATGTCTTAATATAAGTCATTTTATAGAAAATTTTTATCTCTTAATATATGTCGTTTGAAAATTTCAAGTAAGTATTAATTATTTAGTCTCCAATATTACCCCAAGTATTAATTATAATTTGTGATGCCCCTAAAATAAGTTCAATACTCAACCCATTCTGAGTTGTTAAATACATGGTTCAGAGTCCAAATACAATCTTTCATATCAAACGATCGTGCAAAATACGATCACACAACTGTGAGTGTCAATACAGACATGTAGAAAATATAAACATTCAAACTAAGTCCTCATTACATTTATTATCACACTATTTTAAAAAAAATAGTGAGAATTTTTACAACTCTAACTCGGACCATCACTCCATTCCCCAACTAGTACCCGCGATATTCTCATTTCCTGAAGAGAACAATGGAAGAAAAGAGTGAGCTCAACTAGCCCAGTAAAGAATATTATGACTAAGATAATGAAAAATAAATTATCTTTAACCTTCAAGTAATCAAATAAAATATTATGGACAACAAATTTTAGATCAATATTCGCAGCGAAAATAACAATTCACTAGAAGAGTCAAGTAAAAAATGATGTCTACTATCTTCTTTGATTTAAAAGTCCATCATCAATATTTTATCCCTGTAACATCAATCAATATACATCTCAAATTAACTATTCATCTTTGCACTACGGGCCAAAGATATTCATTTGTATCACCAGTTGGTCATGTTCATCTCAACATCTGTCCATCTTTGCACTACGGGCCAAAGATATTCATCAGGTAATCATTCATCTTTGCACTACAGGCCAAAGATATTCATCAAGTAATCATTTATCTTTGCACTACAGGCCAAAGATATTCAGTTATATCACCATTTAGGACTGAGGATGATGAAAAATAATACGAATAACGAATCCAGTGAGATAAAGGACAAATATTAAAGAATTTATCCAGAGTTCAATAATGAAGATCAAAACCTAGATCTAATTAAAGATGATTTGGAAGAAAAAAATATTTCTTTTTATCGTGAATAGTACTCCGTGAATAGTAACTCGTAAATAGTAACTCGACATGAAAAGATAAAAATTTCACAAGAAAGTTCAGACCAATATTCAAGTGAAATAATATTAGATGAAGCGCAAAACTCAAGAAATTTCTGATCATTTCAGAAATTCTAGAAGCAATACTTACCGTAGTAAGTTTAGAGTTAGGAATCTGAAATGAAACAATATACGAAACTGCAATTGAATTTTCACCCGTCAGGCGGTAGTCCGCTTAGACATATTATTTTTACAATTTAATAACTACTAAATACGAAGAGTTATTCACCAGGCATGCGGTAGCCCGCATAGACAGGTTATTCTCACAGAATAATATAGAATGGAATAACAACAAAATTTTACCATGCATGCGGTAGTCCGCGTAGACAGGTTATTCCAATAGAATAATAAAGAATGGAATAACAACCCTTACGAATATTGAAAAAAAATAAATCTCTTCATGAGTACGAAAGAAATAATACCCCTTACCTTAAAAATTTGAAGATTGCACTAGTGTAATAGCAGAATACTCTTCTTCTTTCTCTCTTATTCTCTCTATACTTTCTCTCTCTATAGCTTTAGTGAATTGGTGAGAAATAATGAAGAAATGAGTTTCTATTTATAGGCTCGGCAGAGTAAGGGTAAAATAGTCATTTTATCATAATTTATGACATCATCACTTACATCATCGATCCTATGATATTATTGCTTACCTCATTGCTCCGATGACATCTTTGCTTACCTCATCGCTCTGATGACATCATTGTTTGCATCATAAGAGTTCAAATTCAATTTGCACTCTTCCACCTCGTTTAACTTTTTACCATAAATTTACTATAATAATGTTACCATTCAAATTATAAAAATCATACTATTATATAATAACATCATACTACTATAATGTAATATTATAATAATATATTTGAATGAATTATTTTATCGGACAAGATAAAATACCAACTTTCAACAAATGTCACAAGTTAAAAATTCCTCCGTTTAAATTCACATTGAATAAATATTTCCTTATCATATATATCAAAAATTAATTATTTACAAATAATTTTACAAAACTACAATATTGACAACCAGGTCGTTCTCAAGAAAGAGGGGGCCTTCCGATAAGAATTTTTTCTTACTAGGCGCGCAATTAATCAACCCCTTTTCTAGACAGAACTTCCTTAGACATTGCCAATAATGTTATCTAATAATATTATTCAAATAATATGAATTATTAATTTGATAATTTGAAATAATGTGCAATGACAATTATTAAATCAATAATATAAAATAGCAAAGTAGCACTTATTGATATAAAATATCAACATAGCAAATATTGAACCAAGAAAATATTATGCAATTATTGAATCAATAATATAAAATATTGAACAGTAATTACTGTAACAATAATTGAGTAAGTGCCTTCCTACGTAAGAATCAATAATTCAAAATACTGTACAATACCGTTTGCTACTATGCAACACCACGTTTTACTGTATTTTAACCACCGGATATTTTAACAGTACTAACGGTAACAGTTTTGTCGTTATTTTTATAAAAAGGTTACTTTTGTCGCTTTCTATATCCGACATTCATTTCGTTGTGGGGTCCACCAATGACTGCCCCGTCATACGAATATTCTCCGACAAAAAGAATATTCCTCGACCAGACGAATATTTTCGACACAACGAATATTTTATAACCAATAGCTTACTTTGTAAACTTTGCACATCTCACCCATAACTTATCACATTTATCAAATCAACACCTTACTATTTTAAAATAATATATAAAAAAAATTAAATCTTATTCATAAAATTTGAGGTCTTACAATCTCCTCTCTTTATGAAATTTCGTTCTCGAAATTGACGTACATACCTGATATGTCGAAAAGGTGAGGATACCTCGCTTTCATTTCCGATTCTAACTCCCAGGTCATTTTTTCGATATCATGGTTCCTCCACAAAACTTTAACTTGATGTATAACTTTTGAGCGTAGGACATGTTCCTTTCTATCCAAGATCTTAACAGGTACCTCCTCGTATGTTAAATCTTCGGCTATCTCGTCTGGTTCTAACTCAATAATATTGTTTGGATCTTTCACATATTTACGAAGCACAGATATGTGAAAAACGTTATGAACACGAGACATGCTTGGAGGTAAGGCGAGTCTATAGGCCATAATTTTTACTCGGTCAAGGATTTCAAATGGACCAATGAATCGTGGGTTAAGCTTTCCTCTCTTTCTGAATCTCGTAACTCCTTTCCATAGAGCAACACGTAATAATACATGATCTCCGACATTAAACTCCACGTCCCTTCGATGAAGATCAGCATAACTCTTTTGTCGATCTTGTGCAGTTTGTATACGTTGCCGGATCATTTGAATCTTTTCCGTAGTCATACGTACTAATTCCGGTCCCAACAATGTTGCTTCACCCACCTCGTCCCAGCATACTGGAGAACGATATTTTCATCCATACAACGCCTCGAATGGATCCATGCCTATACTTGTCTGATAACTGTTGTTGTAGGAGAATTTCACCAATGGTAGGTACTTATCCCAACTCCCTTTGAAGTCTAGAACACAGAGTCTCAATAGATCTTCAAAAGTTTGGATAGTCCTTTTCGATTGTCCGTCCGTTTGTGTATGATATGCCGAACTGAATCGTAAATCCGTGCCCATAGCTTTCTGTAAGGTGACCCAAAATCGTGAAATGAATCTTGGGTCACGATCCGAAACTATGGATACTGGCATGCCATGCAATCTCACAATCTCATTCACGTACATACAAGCAAGACGTTCAAGGGAATAAGTCTCTCGTATCGACAAGAAATGAGCAGACTTGGTTAATCTATCAACAATAGCCCAAATCGCATCTATGCCTTGAGAAACCTTGGGAAGACCCGTAACGAAATCTATGATAATGTGTTCCCACTTTCACTTTGGAATCTCAAGTGTTGCAATGGACCCTTTGGCACTTGATGCTCCGCCTTGACACGTTGACACGTTAAACACCTCGAGATAAACTCCGCGATCTCTCTCTTCATATTGCTCAACCAAAATGTATGTCGAAGATCACGATATATTTTGGTACTCCCAGGATAGGATTGTAAACAGGTGTGTTGTGTGCCTCCATCATGATTCTATACTTTAAATCAGAATCGTTAGGAACACAAAGTCTGGAGTTGACTCGAAGTATTTCTTCTGGAATAGTACCTTTTTGCACCTTCTTCCTCATATTCATCGGCTCCGGATTTGTAGCTTGAACAGCTTTAACTTTATCAATTAAAGCTGATTCTACGCGTATACTTGACATCATCGCATGGGTTCCCGGAGTCTTGAACTCTATCTCCATCTTTTGTAAATCACACAAAATAGGCTTTGAAAGTATCGCATTCGTTCCCGCATAAGATCTTCTACTCAACGCGTCAGCTACCACGTTCGTTTTTCTAGAATGGTATTGAATGGTATTTTCGAAATCTTTCAACAGCTCGAGCCAACGTCGTTGTCGTATGTTGAGTTCGTTCTAAGTAAAGAAATATTTGACACTTTTGGAGTATATTAGGATGTCATCAATAATGACAACCACGAAATAATCCAAATATTTTTTAAATATTCGGTTCATCATGTTCATGAACGCAGCATGGACATTGGTCAATTCGAAAGATATAACAAGAAATTCGTAATGCGTGTATCGAGTTCTAAAGGCAGTCTTTAAAATATCCTCAGTTTTAATCTTCAGCTGATGATATCCAGAACAAAAATCGATCTTTGAAAAAAATTGTGCTCCTTGCAACTGGTCGAACAGGTCATCAATGCGAGGTAACGGATACATATTTTTGATGGTGACATGGTTCAACTTCCGATAGTCAATACATAATCACATACTACCGTCTTTCTTCTTTACGAATAAAATAGGAGCACCCCAAGGAGATGTACTAGAACCAATAAAATTGATGTCTAACAACTCCTGTAGTTGGACCTTTAACTCCTGAAGTTTAATAGGAGCCATTCGATATGAAGTTTTAGAAATGGGTTTTGTACCGGATTCAAGGTCAATAAAAAATTCAACTTCACGTTCCGGGGGTAGACCAGGAAGTTCTTCAGGAAAATACATCAGGAAACTCATTAACAACAGAAATATCATTCAAACCTGACGTATTCTGGTTTAGATCAGTGACATGGACTAAGAAAGCTTGATATCCGTTTTTCAATAAACGAATAGCTTTATGACTTGAAATAATATTGATTGATTTTAGTGGTTTGGTTGTTTGAATTCGCACAATAGGTTGGTTAGGAATATGAAAACTAACAATCTTACGAAAACAATCAATTTTTGCATGATAAGTGGTCAACCAGTCAATTCCTAAAATCACATCAAATGCAAGTATTTTCAACGATATAGGATCAACAAGTAGGGTGAGGCTACCAATTTGAATCGAGCAAGATTTGTAAACTGTAGATGTAACGAAGGTTTCTCCCAACAGAGTTTCAACAGATAAGTCAAAGTCTAATTTCTCAGGTGTCAAGTTCAAACGTTGAGCACAAGCAGGTGAAATAAAAGAATGGGTAGCACCAGTATCTAATAAAGTGTAAACTTCGTAAGAGTTTATTATCAGCTTACCCGTAATAACCTCGTTCGGGTTCCTTGCTTGTTAGGCAGTCACGACAAAAGCTATTCCAGAAATCACCGACTTTAGCTTGCCTGGGATAGTCTTTGGTGTCACTATCCCAGCTAGTCTTGACTTTGCTATAAAGTTCATTCCACCCTCAACTGCTTCGTCACACTCCTGATCCATGATTTAAATCATTACTTTTCGATCCATATCGAATTGGGGTTGACCGCTATGCACAGGGTAATTCCAAACTCGATGTTGGATTCTCCCAATTGCTGTCCAAAAAATAAAATTCATGTCGTCTATTTTGGCCTTCTTGGATCGGACATCTCTTTCTAAAATATCAACGCGTCGTGCGGCTTTTACCCATGCATCTTCAATTCTTACTCGTTCAGTTGCTTCTTCTTTTAGCTGATCGTTGACATTTATATTTTCAGATTCCAGCTCTAATATCATATGTTTTGCCAAAGATAGCTTCTGTTCAAGCCTCGCATATCGAGTAGCAAAATCTTGAATTTCTGTATTCTTTTCTTGAATTGTTGTATCCCTTTGTTCCATGGCCGCCTGCCGTTCTTCACCCTATTCTTCTAACTCATGAATAAGATTTTGCAGTTCTACATTTCGATCATAAAATTCTCCTAATAAATCTTTCTCAGGTTCTTCTTCTTCCTCACTCTCAGCTGCAACCTCTGCGATTAGTTCGGGTGCAACTATTAATTCTTCACTCATCACATGGATATCTCTAATTTCTTCTTCGCCTGACATCCTCAAATAATGCCATAAAACAAGGGTTAATTAAACAAATTAACATATCACATACTAACCCTATGTTCTAAATGACTTATTAAATACCAAATAAGCTTAGGTAGGACACACACTAGCGAAGGATTTTACTCATCTCTTTCCTCCTAGTTCTATTCCCAAATCTCCGCCATAGATCATATTCCTAAGCTCTGATACCAACTGTGACTCTCATGGTACTTCAACCACAGCACCTCACAATAGTACCTATCAGTTTGCCATCGCAGAACGGCGTCCCCTACGGAGAGTCTGGCTTCGGTGTATCCCCATAAACAGGAAGTCACCAGCAAGAGGCTCGGGGCTCTTTACTTATAGCTCTCATACCAACTGTGACACCCCCAAAATAGATTCAATACTCAACCCATTCTGGGTCGCCAAATACATGGTACAGAGTCCAAATATAATCTTTCATATCAAACGGTCGTGCAAAATACGACCACACAACTGTGAGTGTCAATACAGACATGTAGAAAATATAAACATTCAAACTAAGTCCTCATTACATTTATTATCACACTATTTTAAAAAAAATAGTGAGAACTTCTACAGCTCTAACTCGGACCATCACTCCATTCCCCGACTAGTACCCGCGATATTCTCATTTTCTGAAGAGAACAATGGAAGAAAAGAGTGAGCTCAACTAGCCCAGTAAAGAATATTATGACTAAGATAATGAAATACAAATTATCTTTAACCTTCAAGTAATCAGATAAAATATTATGGACAACAAATTTTAGATCAATATTCGCAGCGAAAATAACAATTCATTAGAAGAGTCAAGTAAAAAATGATGTCTACTATCTTCTTTGATTTAAAAGTTCATCATCAATATTTTATCCCTGTAACATCAATCAATATACATCTCAAATCAACTATTCATCTTTGCACTACGGGCCAAAGATATTCATTTGTATCACCAGTTGGTCATGTTCATCTCAACATCTGTCCATCTTTGCACTACGGGCCAAAGATATTCATCAGGTAATCATTCATCTTTGCACTACAGGCCAAAGATATTCAGTTATATCACCATTTAGGACTGAGGATGATGAAAAATAATACGAATAACGAATTCAGTGAGATAAAGGACAAATATTAAAAAATTTATCTAGAGTTCAAGAATGAAGATCAAAACCTGGATCTAATTAAAGATCATTTGAAAGGAAAAAATATTTCTTTTTACCGTGAATAATACCCCGTGAATAGTAACTCGTGAATAGTAACTCGACATGAAAAGATAAAAATTTTACAAGAAAGTTCATACCAATATTCTAGTGAAATAATATTAGATGAAGCGCAAAACTCAAGGAATTTCTGATCATTTCAGGAATTCTAGAAGCAATACTTACTGTAGTAAGTTTAGAGTTAGGAATCTGAAATGAAACAATATACGAAACTGCAATTGAATTTTCACCCGTCAGGCGGTAGTCCGCTTAGACAGATTATTTTTATAATTTAATAACAACTGAATACGAAGGATTATTCACCAGGCATGCGATAGTCCGCACAGACAGGTTATTCTCACAGAATAATATAGAATGGAATAACAACAGAATTTCACCATGCATGCGGTAGTTCGCGTAGGTTATTCCAATATAATAATAAAGAATGAAATAACAACCCTTACGAATATTGAAAGAAAATAAATCTCTTCATGAGTACGAAAAAAATAATACCCCTTACCTTAAAATTTTGGAGATTGCACTAGTGTAATAGCAGAATACTTTTTCTTCTTTCTCTCTAAACTTTCTCTATCTATAGCTTTAGTGAATTGGTGAGAAATAATGAAGAAATGAGCTTCTATTTATAGGCTCGGCAAAGTAAGGGTAAAATAGTTTTTTTGCCATAATTTATGATATCATCGCTTACATCATCGATCCTATGACATCATTACTTACCTCATTGCTCCGATGACATCCTTGCTTACCTCATCGCTCCGATGACATCATTGTTTGTATCATAATAGTTTAAATTTAATTTGCACTCTTCCACCTCGTTTAACTTTTATACAATGAATTTACTATAAATAATGTTACCATTCAAATTATAAAAATAATACTATTATATAATCACATCATATTACTATAATGTAATATTATAATAATATATTTGAATGAATTATTTTATCGGACAAGATAAAATACCAACTTTCAACAAATATCACATATTAAAAATTTCTCCGTTTAAATTCACATTGAATAAATATTTTCTTATCATATATATCAAAAATTAATTATTCATAAATAATATTACAGAACTACAATATTGACAATCAGGTCGTTCTAAAGAAAAAGAGGGGGCCTTTCGATAAGGATTTTTTCTTACTGGCACATAATTAATCAACCCCTTTCCTAGACAGAACTTTCTTAGACATTGCCAATAATGCTATCTAATAATATTATTCAAATAATATGAATTATTGATTTAATAATTTGAAATAATGTGTAATGACAATTATTGAATTAATAATATAAAATAGCAAAGTAGCACTTATTGATATAAAATATCAACATAGTAAATATTGAACAAATAAAATATTATGCAATTATTGAATCAATAATATAAAATATTGAACAGTAATTACTGTAACAATAATTGAGTAAGTGCCTTACTACGTAAGAATCAATAATTTAAAATACTGTGCAATACCGTGTACTACTGTATTTTAACCACCGGATATTTCAACAGTACTAACGGTAACAGTTTTGACGTTATTTTTATAAAAAGGTCACTTCTGTTGCTTTCTATATCCGACATTCATTTTGTTGTGCGGTCCACCAATGACTGCGCCGTCGTACGAATATTTTTCGACAGAAAAAATATTCCTCGACCAAACGAATATTTTCCGACACAACGAATATTTTATAACCACTTGCTTATTTTGTAAACTTTGTACATTTCACCCACAACTTATCACATTTATCAAATCAACACCTTACTATTTCAAAATAATATAAAAAAAAATTAAATCTTATTCATAAAATTTGGGGTCTTACAATAATTGTATAATAAATTGTGTCTCTAGCATTACTGTATAAATAATACCTAACTACAAAAGGTTAAATTCTTGAAAACTAATCACAAAATAATTCAAAACTTCCAAATTTTCAAATTGAAAAGTTAAAGTTTAATTAATACCATACAAATTTTGAAGACAGTATAAAACCATTGTTTCAATTTTAAAAGTCTTAAACCATACAAAATTATATATTTTAAAATTAAATTTACAAGTATATTTAAATAAGACTTAAATAACTCTAAACATACACAAAAATATAAAAATATTAAAAAATTTTGAATTTTAAACGAGTGCTATTTTTGTACCAAAATCGCACTCGCAATAATGTGTCACCAAAACCATTAAATTAAATAGATTCCAAAAAAAAATAAAGAAACTCGGAGAATAATAAGGATTTTTTTTCAAAAAAAATGAAAAAGTAGGAAATAAATCGACAAACTAATGAATTACTCACTGTAGTTGACACATTTTACTAATTACACCATTGAACTTTTAATTTTTTAAATTACTCCAGTAAACTAATTATTATTTTGAAATTGGATCATTCCGTTAAAAAAATTAAACGGACGTTATATTTTTATCCACAAAACAAAGGAAATACTCACTGTAATTAGCACGTTTTACTGATTACACAATTGAACTTTTAATTTTTTAAATTACTCCAGTAAACGAATTATTATTTTAAAATTAGATTATTCTGTTATCTCTGCCTAATAACTGTTATATCATTTCAGTTTTTATCCTACGTGAACGTGAAAAATAAAAAATAAATATAATTTATTCTCTCTTTCTTCCTCCCATCTCTCTCTCTTCTCCCCATTCTTTCATATCAAATAGATATGCATATTTTCTCTCTCTAAAATCTATAAAAATTTCGAAATTCGAGTACCCAAAATATTGAATTGAGCTTCAAAAATTAATACTAGATATAACAATGGAGTCTGAATTACCGACAACAACAAATAACGTAAATGTTATTGTAGTAGGTTTCCTACTTATCGCCTTCGACTCTCAACAACCTTGTGTCTCCGAACTGCTCTCCTTCACTCTCAATCACCTCCACAAGTTCCACCCCTTCCCTAATCTCGCTCTATATATATGTGTGTGTATGTATATATATACACGCACATGTGGTAGTAATATTTAGTTAAATTGATTTTGTTAGGATTGTATTTATGATTTGATAGGAACCTGAGTTTTTACGCATGGATGTGTTGAGAATTCAAAAGCAGATGCAAGAGGTGGTTGTTGCCAATTACCGTACGTTCATTTATGCTGTTGATGTATTGCTTTTCATTCGCGAGGAAGTTTCTTCTATTGATAAATATCTGAGATCCGAGTACTCTAAATATTTTGATTTTTTTGTTTTCACTTTTAAGTTTTTTATTATTTTTTGTCACATAAATAATATTTTTGATTTTTTTATTTCTTTTTCAGAGTCACGTATATAAAAAATTAACGTATATTTAATTTTTTAAATGGAACGACCCAATTTAAAAATACTACTTCCGTCCCACAATAAGTATTTTTTAGGCTTAACATTTTTTTTCCAAAATAAGTGATGTGTTAGAATTTCAATATATTTTTTACAATATTTTTTCATATGTGCCCTTATGCAACCAATGATATTTATTGCATATTTATTAGGAAGTTGAAAGGTTGAAGAAATAGAAAGAGAGACCGAAATATAATAAAAAAAGTCTCAAACAAAACAAACAAAGTATATTAAAGGTATTTTTGTCATTTTAATTTATGTATTGATATATGTGATTTAAGCTAAAAAAGCACTTATTATGGGACGGAGGTAGTAATAATTAGTTTACTAAGTTAATTTGAAAAATTAAAAGCTCAATAGTGTAATCAGTAAAACGTACCAACTACAATAATTAATTCATTAGTTTTATTCGTTTAATTTTTTTAACAAAATGATCTAATTTTAAAATAATAACTAATTTATTACAATAATCTAAAAAAATAAAAATTTAATGATATAGTCATTAAAATGTGACAACTACACCGAATAATTCATTAGTTTTGCCGAAATAAATTTCTGTTTTTATTTCTCTAATGACAATCCCAATAAAAGCTTCCTAGTCGTATCTGGAGCGCGTTGTACACACTTTCCCCTTCTCTCTCTTCCTATCTAGACTTCGTCGAGGCACCTCCTTGACCACACCTCCATCACCTATACACCCAGAAGAAAACGAATATACAAATATATATATATATATATATATAGAGAGAGAAAATAAAAACAGTTGCAGAGTTTGTGAATGGTCTTTTTTCACTGCAAAAAACAGGAGGAGGAGGGGAGGACACGTTAACATCGTGGGCATTCCAGTAGCAATCTGAATTACTTGACCGACGGGGGATGGCGGAGCTGGGCCAATCTGAAGTATACGCGCCGCCGAAGACGATACAAGTGTGGAGGACACTGTTGAACTGGTTAACCTTCTTCTTCCAGATCTTTCTTCAGATCATAATTAAAGCCTCTCCGTCTAATTTTGCTCAAGTCCTCTCTTCTCCTTCCTTTAAGCCTTTGCCCGACGTTGAATTGTCCGAATTGGACGAGACTCAGCCACGGCCCGCCGCCGCTGACCTCCGTATTGCCACCGTCGGTGGTTGTGGTCGTGATTGGCCTGTGGAGAAGCTTACGGTATAAGTCTGTTGACTCTCTCTCTAATTGTTTGAATTGATGCAGGGATGAGTTTAGTATTTGTTTCTGTTTTAACTTAGATTGGATTAGTTGCGGTGAATTGAATTGATGACTATTTATGCTTGTATTTTCAATGTTCAGTGATTTTGAGACTGGAATTATCGTTAGTCGGATAAAGACAACTTTATGACCATTTGTAGTTTTGTTGGGACAAGTTTAGAGCTTTTTGGTTATTTGTATAGAATTTTGGTTGGCAACTAATAGTTCTTTTCCCCTAAAGTAATTAGGGGTTAGCTTTATTAAAGAATTCGCTGACTGCAGGAATTTCCTGTTGTTTTGTGTTCTTATTTATGTGTATTTCTGCAGTTTTTGTGTCTATTGTGTGGGTAGGTTTGTGTTTTGAGAGAGAGAGAGAGAGGTAGAGCGAGAGAGATTAGGGTAAGCTCAGTTGTTGTTTTGTGTATAAAGTGTGTGAAACAATAAACAGGCAGAGGTTTGGACAAGTGTTTGCATTATTTAAGATGTAATGAATTCTGTTAGAAATAGAGCTAAAGCTCAGATTAGACGAAACCTAACTGTGATTATTAACCTCCCATATTTAAGATGAGAAAAGGATTAATGAAAAATGGATTATAGAATTAAAATCATTTCACTTGAGCTTATGAAGTTGAAATTTCGCAATCTATCTAACAAAACACAAATGATTTTGAAAAATAAAAAAATTTCCCGCTCACCCTAATAAATCATCCGGACCGTCCAAAGTTTCGGATAAATCTAACCCTTGGAAGTGCCGGAGGCACGGATTACATGATCTAGTAATGATATATACAGATGGGATTTGTTCAGAATTAGGACGTCATGGAGGAATAAAAGATAATACGGTAGGGAGGGTTGGCCTGGACTTTTTTTTCCTTTCTTAATTTAGAGAATCTCAGTGGTAGTGCTCATAAACTACAAGTTTGGCATTTATTGTGCTTACGATTGTCTGGGAATAAAAATGGAAATGGAGAACTGAACCGAAGTCAAGATTTCCTGCATTTATGCCTAAATGTTTTTGAGTGCCAATTAAATATAAAAAAATGGCTGTTACTGTCTGTGCATTCTTATCAAATTGGGAACTGCGGCTGGATATTAGTTACATTCTTTAATTTCTATATTCCTTTTATGCTATATCAAGTTTGAATGAAGTATCAAGTATGTGTTTTAGAAGTGGCTAGTGAGAACATGTTTCAATGTTCACCTTTGATAATTTAATAATTTAGCTGGCGCATGAAATCTTTATTTACCTCTACTGCATATTTTGAGTGGGGACAACATAAGATAGTGTTTATTCTGTTTAGGTGCTTACTTTTGTCATTGTTGTTCATGTTGTGCTTGTAGGTTTCATTGCACCTATATTTAATTATGTTATGCTCCATCGAATTGTACCAATTTAAATGATATTGATTTAAAGTTGGGTATGATTTTTACCACACAATGCTAGTCTATGAACAGATTATATGTTCACAACATGGGCATATTCAAAAAATAGGGGGTTAGCTGACAAGGGATATAACAGAAAAAGATATTGAGGTACGAGTACATTCCAAATAAGTCAAAAGTAACCCCATGGTCCCCATTTGATAACAGGCTCAGAAAACATTTGTCAAAGATAGTTTGTTCATCTCAGAATATAACAAGGATCAACTTAGCATGGTAGGACATGGTTTTATATAATGAAACATCAAGGACGTGAGAAGTACAGATTGAAAGAGGGTAGGTGTACAAACTAGCTCATGTAACAAAGTCATTTGAGAGGAGCATTAACTGATTAGATTTGTGCCTTTTTTAATAAAGAAAAATAGGTAAGGTTGGCCACTGTAGTGGTTCTTGGAAATTGGAACTGAGGATTTTCAGTTTATTGATTTGTAGTAAATTTCAGATACGAATCAAATTATATTACTTCTGTTTGTACACATCAATGATGGTCCAAACTTTCCTTGCTTTGGAAGTGCAATTCTTTTGGGATGGTAGCAACATTCATCATTTCCTTCATACTGAAGTGCGGTATGATCAGGAATGCTATCTCATTTACAGATTACATAGCTTATTCGGTTTCTTGAAGGGCCGTCACACAAAATCCACTATTGTCTTTATAGTTGTGATTTGTTCTTCAGTTTCTGTTTAGATATACCCAGGCCCCCTTACGTATAAAGTAATAATGTAATTCCTGTCACCATTGTTCTAAGAGTTGGGCATTCTACTGCAACCAACCTAGTTCTATCAACTACATTAAGATTTGTCAAGCCATATGGCAGCCTAATCATCAATCGTCCTCTTTATAGTTACTGAAATCAGGGAATCCATCAGCCAAGTCAGGATTGATGAATTTACAGATCTTTAACTGTATATTGATCGCAACTTACAACAAGATAAATGTTCTTCATAGAAGAGAAAATAAAAATCAGCATTGATAATCTCATATCTTTATAGTGATGAATAGCATTGCTAAGTCATGCCTTTCATAGTTCTTTTCCTGTTTGATGAGCAAAATTCTCTTGTGCTATTGAAAAGCTGTTGATCAGGAAGAAATTTTTCTTAAAAAAAGGTCGTAATTTCTCACTTAAAGTGATGTGCAATGATTTGGCGCAAAATAGTTGAACTTCATTACTTTGCACTAGGCATGTTTTAAGAACTTGTAAACCTTCTCTGTCCATAATTATTGCAAAGTGCTCCTTGGTGTATGGTACCTTCTGGATTGCTACATTGATTCTTACTCTGAGTCTGACTTGTTTATGCAGGTGGTTCTTGACTTGGACGAAACTTTAGTCTGTGCTTATGAAACATCTAGTTTGCCTGCTGTTCTTCGTGATCAAGCCACAGAAGCTGGGTTGAAGTGGTTTGAGCTGGAATGTATATCTTCTGACAAGGTGTCTTACATATTAATTTTTTACATTGCTTTAATTTCTGGCATTTGTTATGAAAGAACCTCTCTTGATGCACTCTTGTTGGGTTTAAAGGAAATCGAAGGCAAACCTAAGGTCAACTATGTTACGGTGTTTGAACGCCCTGGATTGCATGAATTTTTGAAACAACTCAGTGAATTTGCAGATCTTGTGCTATTTACTGCAGGACTTGAAGGTTTGCACTTGCTTGTTACTTTACATTTATCTCAACTATCTGTGGTACTGCATCATTCTTACTTTTCTTGACTTGTGATTCCTGTAGGCTATGCCAGGCCACTTGTTGACAGAATAGATGCTATAAATTGTTTTAGTCGCAGACTTTATCGGCCTTCAACAATTAGCACGTACGTTTTTGCTGCTATCAACATAATTTCGTTCCAGGGCCCTTTATATTTTTCTTGTTATTTACTGGGTTCCTGTTATAAAGAACTAATTTTTCCATATGTTCAATTCAATTAACAAGTGCTTTATCAGTTTCCCCATTTGTTTATCACGTGTATAAAGATGCATATTTTGGGGGGAAGAATACCATAACTGTAGAACTTGGATGCTTATCTTGTCATCTTAATGGATGAACATTATTGTTTGGTATGTATTGTTGGATAGAAGTTTACTTGGGTATACATCTTCAACACATACATGTTCTTTATGCTTGCAAATCCCTTTTTCAGACTAGTCAACTCCAAATCATAGATTTTTCTTATTTCACCTTCTTTTCGGAAGACCATTATGTTTGACTTTGGAGTTAATTGTAAAATGTTCTGATAGTGGAGTTAATATTTATTGCAGGTATACATACTTTGTTAAACAGATCATTTGTAAAATAAGTACAGCATTTTAGTTAGATGTGTGCAGTCATGTGCAATTTCTTTCTGTGCTTAGAGGCGTTGTCTTTGGTAAATTCTACTTCTCCTGAAGTATTTTAGTTTAACAGTTTGATGATTATCTTTTTATTATGCCTTTAAAAAGCAAAGTGTCCTGGTCGTTTTTGTAATTTAATTGGGTTATTGAATGTTCTTACGAAATTGAACTGTCCCCACTGTGCTGCATAGCCTAGGATTGAATACTTTCGTTTCTGTCCCATCCATTCCGATCTTTTTCTTGTTCTTCTCATGCAAAGATGTTTTTCAAATCTAGCCTTTTGTAGCTGATGTTTCACTATCTTGACGATTCAGGCTTTGGTATTTGCTTGTAAAGAAACATTGGTAACACATTCTGATGCGTACCCATCATTTATATGGGAAATTCAGGTTTCATGTTAACATCAACCTCTCAAAACATCAACATCAACATTAACATCAGCATTATCATATTCTTGCTTTTATATTTCCCTTTGTACTGGCTTATGATTCTTATGAGGTAGATAAGCTAATGTTAATTACAAATTCATGCATATCCTTTTTTGTGTTTGTTAACTCGTATGCGTCCGGAAAATTTGACCCTGGACAATATAAATATTGGTGATGTATGAAGCTACCTCTAGTATATTCCCGTTGTGCTGGTAATGATATCTCTATCTCCAATATGTTACTGTATATTTCTTTTTTGAAAATCCTTTTGGTCCTTTAAATTGCAGGGAATATAGGGAGCATGTCAAGGATCTATCCTGCATATCAAAGGATTTTTGCCGAACTGTTATTGTTGATAACAATCCATTCAGTTTCTTATTGCAACCAGTGAATGGAATTCCATGCATTCCATTTTCTGCCGGACAACCTCATGATGACCAGGTAACAAGAATGTTAAATCATGATTTAATTTTCCTTATAGCAGAAAAATTTGGACTTTACCTAGATATCATTTGGTCACATATTTTTCCCTGGTCTTTGGGCTTCCTGCGGTATTTTCTTTTTCATGAATTGTATGATTTCACTAATATGATCCGCTTGAAATAAATGACCAACAAATACAGAGAAAAATCTATTGTAGAAATTGCGACTTTAGGGAATTTTATACCCATCTGATCATTTTTTCATCCTCTTTCTGATTTTGCTTATATATGTTTGATCAGCTTCTGGAGGTACTCCTTCCACTCCTAAAACACCTTTCTCAGCAACAAGACGTGAGGCCTGTACTCTACGAAAGGTTCCACATGCCAGAATGGTTTCAAAAGCATGGAATCCCTGCATCTGGATGGACAACGTAGGAGAACGACGGGAAATTCTTCTTCTTCTTCTTCTTCTTCTTCTTGGAGGCAACTAAACTCTGGTAACTCTCTGCATAAGGATAGCATCGCTTCATCAAAATCCCAAATTTTTGTATAGTGTTGGTTTATACACGAGAGGCATTGATGATATCCACATTCCTTGGTTCTTCTTATAACAAAGGGTTTCCCAGCTGTGTTATGCCAAAAAATGTGATTTCGAATTGTGAAAACTCAGAATCCTGCGTAGCATTTGTTTATATAATTGGCAATTTGTTGTTCGTTGGTTCATGTATGCTCTAGGTTCTGTAAACCGGTTGTAGATGAATAAATATTTCCATTTCATATTATTATAGCTGCGCGCTCTTTGGTCCTTGGTCCCCAAAAGAAGAAAAGGGTTTGACATTATGCAGAAACTAGGGCTTTGATATGAGCTTTTAACAGCACTGCATGTTCCTAAAAAGCGCTTAATTCCCTCCCATGTGCACTTGTTTAAGCATTTGTTCTTTACCACCACTTCTATACATGTTCTTATTCAGCTTACAAAACTCGAGATCAATTGCAAAATGGAAAGGGAACGAGAAGCATTATTATCAGCCTGGAAAATAATGCCTAATGTACTTCCTTTGTTTCACATTCAATAAGTTATAAGCCATATCTTAACATTCAAAGTTGAAGTTGATCCATTTAAGTTATAAGAACAACAAATTTTGTAATTAGTAGTATATTTTTGATAATTCACACGACAGTATGGAATAATAGTAAGTAAATTCATATAGTTTTTTATTCAAAAATGTCACAAATGGTACTAGTTCTCTTGGGCCTAATAAAGTTTTTAATATGTAGATTTTTAAAACTCACACCATGTTGAGAAATTATAAGTACACGAGAGCAACTTTTCTCATTTAGAATTGCAATAAACTCGGATTGTCGGTAAGAAATTTATAATAATAAAAGTTTTACAAGTTAGAAGTGAGAATTGAACATAAAAACATACTTGGCTTTATAATAGATGATGCTTACTATATATTGTCAGAGATTTCAGCCGAAATATGATTGCGATGTATATTAATATATTGGATAAATTTATAAAACTGGTCCACTGTATAAAATACATTGTAAAAATATTATCAATTAAATTTATCTACATAACTCGCAATAAAAAAATTGACATATAAAGTATTAATATGTCATTTTCCATAATAGATTAGTATTTCATGACACACACTTTGTGTGTAATTAAAAAAAAATATTGAAATAAATTTTGAGAAAATGAATGAAAAAATATTGGAGAGAAAATAAAGATTGATAAAGGAGTGGGGACAGAGAAAATGGAAGTATTTAAATTTTAAAGAGAAATGCTCCTATCTCTTAAAAGGTAAAGTTGGAAACAAAATGACTCCACAAAATTATTTATACCAAACGAAATCTTTCATGTCCGCAGCATTTTTGGGGAGGGGCAGCTGCGGGCATGAATGAATTGGGTTGTATGGAAGATGCCATTAGGTTTTCGAAAGATTGAAGGCTAAGGTTCCAAAGAGACGTTATATCGAAAGGATTGAAGGAAACGAATTTCCGTGCTGGGTTCAGAAGAGCCGTTATATTTTAAAAAAAGAAGGATTGGCCTGTAATTATGACAGCAAAATTTGATTTTTCGTGGGTCGGAGGAAATACAAATAAGTTTTTTTTCCGGTCATTTGGTCTAAAGAACTTATTCCATCAGAAATGGAGACTTTTTTCAAATAATCAATTGAAGGATGCTTATCGCCAGAGGATTCTTACGGTTGTTCACGGGATATGTGTTCTTGATAAGGATGGAAATCACATTATAGTTGACTCGTGCTGTTCTTGTCCAATATATTGAGCGTGAGGATGATTACCGGCAGCTTAAGGTAAGTTTTAATCTTAGTTTATATATATATATATATATATATATATATATATATATATATATATATTCAAAATATGAAGTTTGAAATAAGATTAGGAAAATTTGTACCGATGGGAACCTATCCGTTACAGAATTGAAGACTTGAATAATGATCACAAATGGGCTGAAATTAACTTGAATAATGATCACAAATGAGCTAAAATTAGACTTCAATTTAGTAATATTGTTAGTTCATTCTTAAAACATGGAAAACCGGCTAAAATGATTCTGAGTGAGTTTATTGATTTGACATTAAGGTTGAAGGACAAAGTGAATGCTGGGAGGAGTTTTGAGACAAGTCTGTACATACGGTTTCCTACTAAGTTCAACCAACACTTTTCATTTTGCACAAGTGATTTGGCACTGACTTTTTTTAATGACCCTAACTGCCGTAAACTTGTGAAAATGGAATTTGAACAAGTTTCCACTGGCAAAAATGTTAATTTTTGTTGACTCACCGAGCTTAAGTTTATGTTTGATACGAAGGAAATGTTGGTTAATCACAATAGTGTTTGAATGTACCTGCAAAAATCATTCAAAGGATGAGCCCCACAAGCACATGGTCTGTTTACTCACCTCAAAGGATAGGGAGAAATTGGGTAGATAATATGGTAAGCAAAATTATTTTTATTGAACATGCGAGATTTTGTTCTAATTTATATAATTTTTTTCTGTAGAAGGCAGGCAGAAGATTTTGGAGGTAAATCAAGTTTGGAGTCTCTGAAGAACTGGTACACCTAATCTGCGGTCCTTAGCTCAGGCAAAAGTATATACGGCTCTATTTTGATGTTTTTAGAGTTCATTCGTAAAATCTAAAAGCTTAAAATTGATATAAGTTTGGTTCTAATATTATATTTTGGAACGGAGGAAGTATTTAGTAATTGATGACGTTTTATGTTTGTTTTTTTGAGAGTCAGCGTGTTACATAATTGCTATTGCTTTTGGTTCAGTTCAGTTAGATTAGCTCATCCATTAACTGAAATTTGTGCATTTTGTCAATATCTCAATTGGAGTAATGAGCCCAGCACATACCAATTAATTAGAAATGCTATTTAAAATTTGGCAGCATAATGTTTGTTACTGTAACCTTGGGGTGGATATTTTTTTATAGCTTGTAGGTTCTGTTACAAATAGAAACAACTATAAGGCTGGGCATTCCAGATTTTTCTTCTTTGCTTGGGTTTTACTAATCAGTATATGATATTGCAGCTATGGGATGTTGTTTATTGCTATGGGTTGCTATGGGTTTGCAGTTTGTTTCTGCAATTTATTTTCAGTTGTTTGTGTATTGGATATTTGGATATTTGTTTATTGTTGTGGATTTCAGTTTATGTAATATGTATTACTATGGGTTTCAGTTGTTTATGTATTTGATATTTGGTTTCAGTTTGTGTTATGGGTTGCAGCTATGATGGGATGTTGTTGAATGTAATATGTATTGCTATGGGTTCCCATTAATTGCACGTGTTATTATCTATATCCATTTTGTTTCTTTTCCTTTGTTTGAAAAATTATTTGTTGGGGTAGAATGATTAAAAAAGGAATCTTTTTATGAACTATTTGTGGGCCGTTGTCTGTTTTCATTTGGTTTTGATTATAATCCTGTGAAAAGCTGGAAGCTTTTCTTATTGTAAAGGAGGTTTTTTTATTCACACAGTTGTTTGTGTAGACATCTTGTTTGAAAGTTGAGAATGATTTCTTTTTTGTTCTGTATTCGAGTAGCTCAAGTTCTTCCTAGGGAAGCTATACAGTTCGAGTTGGGTTTGCATTAAACTGTTAGATAGTTTTGGAAACAACTGAACATGATCATGCAAACAAATTTAAGATTGACATGGATGACCGATGGTATTAAAATATTTCTTGATATTTAAAGGATTGTCTTCTCTGTATTTAGCTACTGGTAAGAGCTTTGTCAACAATACGCCTAGATTGTTTTTGCACTAAAGGGGAGGAAGGGACAGGTATATGGCTTGATTTTATAATGTTGACACATTTAAACATTTCGTTCACCACAAATATTGGCAGCTGGTATTGATCAACTAGTTTCACCAAGACATGTTAAGAGGCTGCTGCCAACTGGCCAAAGGCCCTCAGGATATGGATAAAAGTTGGAAATGCTATTCGTTCTTTATTATGAACGAGTTATGTTTTTTAAAGAGTACTTTAGAAATTCGAAAAGCATTGGTTTATAATGAAAGTATCTATGTGTTTTTATGCTCATAGTTTCTATATTTTTATATCGCAAGTTTGCTTCTTGTTTCACTATTTCTACTCTGTTAATTTAGTTTATCCCTCAATTCTCAAACATTGATTGGCACTTGCCCTATCCAGTGTTTGTCACCCTCTGTAAGGTCATATTACAAGGATCTCTTTCTGCTTAGCTTCATTTACTCATACTTCTTCAGCCTCACAGATACGAGCATTTTTAACTCAGCCTTGTCTAGATTTTTGCTACACATCATGCTCCACATTCATAGGCCAATCACACTGATTTTCTTGCAAGTTTATGTTTCCCTATCGTTTATGCTTCTATCCTTCTCTTTCATGGACGATCTTTTATCCAAAATTCACATTCAGGTACTGCGTTCTATCACCTACACCAAATAACTTTGTGCTTAATAGCTAACCAGTTAATAATATTTTTAGTGTATGAGAGAGATCATTCCTCTAACTCATTGCCTGTCTTAAAGAATATATATTTAAAATTATTTTAATGTAGAAAATTTAGTTTGCTTGGGAGGCGGTGAACGGAGCAGTTCTCGCGAATGCTAATTTGAGAAGGAAAAGCTATAGTAGCTAGTGTTTGATGTTTGAAGTAGATGGACAGCGTGGATCATTCATTTTCCAGCTAGTAGAGAGTTTTGGAATATGGTGTTTTTCCCTTTATTTTTTAGGTGGCCGTGATTGAGATTTGTAGTGGTGGCTGGTCAGTTAATCGTGTTTTCTATACTTCTGATTCAGAATCGATCTCTGTTTCCGTTCACTAATGTTTGTGGTTGGATTACACATCATCATGATATCTGAGTTGTTTTGTTGATGAATATATACTACTCTTGGGTGCTGTGTTTAAGATGTGAACACCATCATTCACTTGCATGTGGCTTCTATTCACTTGCATGTGGCCAAGAAGCTATGCTGTTTGCTTGATCACTCTCCATGCTTCCTTTATTTGTTTACTTGTAGGTCAATTTAGTTCTTTAGATGTGAAAGAAGGGATTTTTTTATCTATACTGAGCGTTCTACTGATAGATTTATCTAGAGTTTTCCTGTAGTAATGGCTTCACATGAACATACACCACGTCTCTTTTTCTGTCTTCCCTAATTGCTGGCTTTGGTTGTCTCTCTTAGTAAAAAAGTTCTAGTTCGCTCTCCTTTTATATTGATTTCTTAAGATATGGCGTTTTGCTGATCTTGTATGCGGACTGTATATATGGCTCTCTTTTTTGTCTGTTTGGTATTCTGCGGTGCAGAAAGTTTGCTCCAACACAACCGCTTACATTCTTGGCCCTAGGGTGTCAGTTTAGCGTGCATCACTTCTTTATCAAGTTGATATATCATAATTCTTAATGAAGCATTTGTGTTTTTGCTTTATTTGTTTTTATATTACCTCATTTTTTATAGACTTACTCATGTAAGCCATGGCTGTTTACACGACTATATTTTCACACAGTTTGTAGCATTTGTCTCATTGCGTTTTAGGAAACATTTCTTCCATTTCACAGCATTACTTATTACACTATGTCATAAGTTCTTCTCACCAAATTTGCTTCACTTTTAGGAACAACATAATCTCTATGTCATAGATTCTTTTCTTTCTCTTTTGGTTCCCGGCTATCTCTTTGGTCCTAGCCTTCTATGGTCTTGTTTTTGGAATACATTTGTTAGTATCTCTCCTTTTGTATCCCAAGCATCAATAAAGTTTCATTTCTAGCTTTCTAATTATTATAAACCTGTGAAGTTTGAGCTTCTATCCATGCCTATTATTCAGAATTGATCTTTGCTTCTCTTCACAATGTTGTCAGTTATAGAATAATTGATTTTCATCTCTAGCATCTCTTTTTAATTTTTCCTCAGGTAAGGCAGCATAACTCAAGATTGATAGCGGAAAGAGGCCTGTATGTAGTCACAATGCAATAAGTTATCATTATTAAGTTTATCGGTTCTAATCTATTAAAACATATTGGTGAATGAAACTATCTATCTTTGGTTGTTCAATCCTACTTACACACCTCTCACTTCTAAATGGATAGAAGAGGACTTAAAAGTTAAAACTAGTAATTGAAAGTGTAGATACCTGTTATTTATTTATTTATTTTAAATTTGTACTTGGATTACAAGCAATCATAATTATCTATGTTATTTTGTTGTTGAGAACTCTTGGATAATTGACTTCCATCTGGCCTATCTGCATGGGTAGATACCGTCTGACCACTCAATTTTAGGAGGACAAAGATGTTTCACTACAATCTTTCTGCATGCTTCCTTTATTGAATACGTTTTAGTCACGCACTGAACGATCTACCGATGGATTGATAAAATAGAATTGCACTGTAGATTGTAGAAACGCCTTCATGTGGACATAATTCATGACTGCCATATCTGTTTTCTGTATTGCCCTTTTGCCATTGCAGAACTCCCAAATTTTCTTTCTGTGGTGTTTGTTATTGCTTTGCCCATGTGTGTCTTAGTGTCTGTTTTTACTCTGCAAATTAGAAAATTCCACTTCCTGCAACCAGTTACAGCCTGGGGTGTCTTGGGCATTCCTTGGATATATTTCTATTCTGGTATATTGTTCTCCTACTTGTAAGTAATCATTTTTTAAGACATTGAAAAGTAAGCATTTCACTCGAACAGGAAGTGCCTATTTAGCCTGATAAATGATCTGCCCACTGTCTTTGAAGTCGTAACAGAGAGAAAGCCAATCAAGGACAAGCCCAGTGTGGATACTGGAAGCAAATCCAGGTTCAGCACAAAGGTGAATATCAAGTCTTAACTATCATTGTGTTTTTTATTATATATATATTGTCTGAATTTGTGAGAAACCTAGTTAAAAATACTGAAAGTGATTGAATTCTTACGACTTGGCTTGCAGAGAACCAGCGATGGACAGGCAAAAAGCAATCAAAGGGTATATGATGAGAGTTACGTGGAGGATGAAGACGAGCATGGAGAAACACTTTGTGGTAGCTGTGGAGGCAATTACAGTGCGGATGAGTTTTGGATTGGGTGTGATATCTGTGAGAGGTGGTACCACGGGAAGTGCGTGAAAATAACACACCAGCAAAGGCAGAAAATATCAAGCAATACAAGTGCCCGTCTTGCAGCACAAAGAAGGGGAGGCAGTAACGACTAAATCACAGCTTGCTGCTGCTGGGGATTAACCTCATATTTGGTGCTGACAGTCTGATAAAACAGTCTTAATTTGAATGGCTGGCTAGATTTGAATTCTGGGAATTGCTGCTTGCTTGCTTGGTTTTCATTACCAGGGTTTGTTTTAATATTGTCACAAACGAAAATACTACTAATATTTATTTGGAAAGAATAAGAAAAGCCCATAAAGTAGTGACATGTCTATATTCCAAAGTGGTTGAAAATGATCTCCAACATCCTCGTTCATCAAATCTGCAATTTCATTCTCTCTCTTCAAAACATTTATTTTTGTTTTTTGGGTATCAAAAACATATGAAAAAGACAAAAAAATATTTATTTTATTTGATGAGTTTGATGTTACACCTCATTGAATTGAAGAGAATATAAAATACAAAATATAAAAATAACAAATAATAATTTTCAATTTAAAGAGTTTTTATTTTACTATTACGGTTGGAGTTGCTCTTATAATACGAGTATGTATCAGGAGTCTTCTGTGTTGGACTTGTTGGCTACCCCACCCACGCTTCTCACAAGTATCATTAACTACGACGCCTGATTAAATTCCTTTAATAAATGATCAATATTGTTACAGCAGTTTAATTTTATAAATTCACGGGGCCCCACATTCATCCAACTGCTCCCTGCGCTTGTTGCTGGATTATTTTTTGTTGTTTAATTGTTTGAAGTGTGTAAAGGGATTGTCTAGCTTACAATAAACACAGTTTTGGATTTAATGTATATACTACTACTTTACAAAACAATTTCATTATTATTATTTAGGGCTATATTTATATATACAATTTTGTATTATACAGTCGGACTATGGCGACGGGTGAAACCGTCGTCATAGCCGAATGTGTACTACACAGATGTGTACATACATTTTTTTCTATTATTTAATATCATTATTATTATTATTATTATAATTATTTTCATCTCTGTGTCGTCTTTAATGTCATGTACATAGAAAGAGACATCTTTGAAATAATTTCAATATATGAGATCATACAGAGGATAATTGTAAATCACTTATTTGAAACGTTTTTGTGTGCAAAAATAATGATTGATATCAACATATTAAACTTTTTTTAAATTTTATTAGTGTTTTTAATTTTTCTTATAATTTTTTATATTAAGTTCCGACTGAGTACAAATCATGTCTCCGCCGGGAGGGGTTGGTTTGGGCACATTGAAAGAGTCATATTGTAGTACTCTGCTGAAAGATGCAAACAAAACAAACCTTTTCATCATCATTTTATGAATAAAGTTGTCCAAAAGTCTACCTTGGTAGTCTTGTTAAAATTTGGGTCAAAAGGACTCGCTCATGAGTTAGGTTCCAGTCAAATTCTCATTAGGATTATTTCTACAAAGTAAGTAATGGTTGGTCTTGGTCATTGTTTTTACTTTGAAAATAAAATACTAATAATAATAATAGGAATTTTGTGCCTAATTCAAGGAAACACCCGTAAACCCATTCCATTCAGTTTGCTTGTAGCACGGGATAGTAAGTCATTACACAAACTTTTCTAACTTGTTGGATATTGGGTATTCAAATGGGTCACTCATGGAGGGTCCGATTCAATGAATTTGTTAAATGACCTCCTACAGACTTAACGTGGTGAGATCGTGAGAACGTGAAAAAGTGGTTCAATCAATCCCGTACGTACTAAATACTCATATTCGATCAATCAATTAATATACGATTCATTAATTCAGTTGGGTTAAAGGAATAGCAGGAGGTTTTCCGCATCAAACGTTAATCACGCTTCAAGAGTATGTTTTTGATCCTCCTATTATGTGTAAATATATGAAATAACATGCGAATAAAATCCTTGGTAACTAATTGGAGTCAACAAATATTTTGCACATCTAGAAATGACTAGGCCACTAGGGATTTTGTGGGGGCCGAATGATCTGATGAAATATTTCAGTCAGCAGATTCACAATCTTAATTGAGTTGTAATTCTTATACCTAATTTGACTTTCTACTTCTAACGAAACCAAATCCTATTCAATCATGAGAATTGCGGTTATAATAGTACTATTTTACATAAAGAATCTTATTCCTACTCGAAGAAAGGCGCAAAAAATTGAGGAGGTGTGATCAACAATAAATACGCGGTTATAATTCAAGAACCTTACACATTATTTAGTCATTTGTTTTTAAGCAAAATAAATAGTAGCAAGTCAATTTAAAATTCAAAAAATATATTTTTTAATCACTATATAAAATAAATTAAAAGTTATTTTCTTTAAAAAATAACTCGTGCTTCGTACGAGTACTTAGCTAATTATTTTATACACATTCAGTAATAATTTTTTGGTCACCAAAGTAAATAGTAAAGACAAATTCTTCATATTTTTTTAAGATTAAAAATATATTTGAATATTTTAAAATTAATTTAAGAAATTTAAAACTAATAGAATCTTGTTAAAATTTTAAAAATAAAATCATTATTGACTTAAAAGTTAAATTTCAAATTTTATGAATTCACTTTAAAAAATTAAATACTTTCTCCATTTCATATCATTAAAATTGATATATTAGTCAAATTAAGATATTTTTATCATTAAAATTGATATATTAGTTTTAATCAATATAGTAATGATTATTTTTGTAAAATATTTAAAATGTATTACTTATTGTAAACTTTATTGTTTCATATATACTTCACCCGTTTCAAAATTAGAAATATATTTTAGCTTTTTAGAGTCAATTCATAAAATTCTAAAAATTAAAATTGATATGGAGTTATTTAGTTTTAGTAAAAACACATATAACAATTAAATTAACTATAAAGTAATATCAATTATCATCTTTATTGTTTTCAAAACTTAAGCAAAATTATATCAATTTTAAAATTTAAGATTTTTTAAATTGATTCTAAAAATTTAAAATGTATCTTTAATTTTAAAAAGTAATTTTTAATAAGTAATCTTAATTTTCAGTTTAAAAATATATCAAATTGACTTTATTTTATAATTTGGAATCGAAAATTTATTATTAAAATAAAGGAATATATTTATACTTACAAAGATATGAATATATATAGGGAATTGATATTTTCACAAGTTAATTTGATATTTTCACAAGTGGATCCCATTTTTAACTAAATCAATCAGTTGTGCAGTAAATTAACTATAGGATTTAATTTTTATGTCTAAATTACCCCTACTTGATAAATAACTAAACATCTAGTTGCTTAACTTTATTTGATTATTAATGTTACTCAATTGAAGATAACTTTTATTTATTTAATTATTATGATAGTAATAATATTAATAATAATTAGAAAATAGTTAGGAAATAAGTGAAAAAAATATTTACACATAAAAATTAAGATCAAAGGCTTTCTCCCACCAAGAAAAAAATATTTTTCAGAATTTCTATTATCATATCATATTACTAAATTAAGATTTTTATGAAACAAATTATAGTTAAAATGCGTAAATTTTATATATAAGACCGTATATATTTAAACTTTATATATAAGACTGTATAAATTTAAAATGTATAAACTTTATATATAAAACTGTGTAAACTTTATCATATCATATTACTAAATGTGTAGATTATTTCCAGAATTTCTATTATCATATCATATTACTATATTAAGATTTGTTTACACATTATACTTTAAGTATAATGTGTAAACAAATTATACTTAAATTAAAAATTTTATGAAACAAATTATACTTTAAAATTTTATAAATGTGTAAACTTTATATATAAGTCTTTTCCTATATCTATGAAATGTATATTAGGCTGCCCGATGAATTATAAGATGATAAAAACTTGAATGTCGTGGTATAAAGACTCCGAATAAATAAACAATTTGAAACTTTTATTTTATCTTATTATATCAATTTTTATAAGATTAATTCAGATGAGCAGTTCTAATGTCAAACTTAAATTAATTTTTACAGTCTTATAAGATTAATTTTTATAGTCTTATATATAAAGTTTATACATTTTAAGTATAATTTGTTTTATAAAAATCTTAATTTAATAATATGATATAATAATAAAAATTCTGAAAATAATTTTTTTTCCTGGCGGGAGAAAACCTTAAATCTTAATTTTTATATGTAAATAATTTGTTTCACTTATTTTCTAACTATTTTGTAATTATTATTAATATTATTACTATCATAATAATTAAATAAATAAAAATTATCTTCAATTAAATAACACTACTAATCAAATATTAAATAATTAAATATTTAATTATTTATTAAATAAAAATAATTTAAACATAAAAATTAAATTTTATAATTAATTTACTGTACAAAATATTAATTTTGTTAAAAATAAAATTTACATATAAAAATATCAAATTAACTTAAGAAAATATCAATTTCCTATATATACATCAGCGAAAATTCCCGTTTCTTTCACTCTCTACGACTCTTCTTCTTTCTTTATTTCTCTCTCTACCAGTCGAACCTTCTTCCACAAATGAAGAGCACCAAAAACCCATACTTCAACTTCTTCTTCCTTTCTTCTCAGGGCATTAGATGACGACGACGCTCTCCGCCGCCGTCATTTCCGCCATTCTCACCCTTTTGGCCGTCTGTTCAGTCCATTGCTTCGGCAGCTCCGCCTCCACCATCGCCGTCAGCTACGGCTCCGCCGCCACTGTCTGTGGCATCGTCGCCGAGCAGAAAACGCAGAGAATCCAATGCTGGCGAAACAACTCTACAATCCCAGTCTTCCCGGATATCTCCTTCGAGTCCGTCGCCGGCGGCCGGGATATATTCTGCGGCGTGAGGTCCGGCGGCTTCAGCCTCCTCTGCTGGAACTCTAGCCTCATTGCGAAAAGGTTATACTACAATCAAACGGTCCTGTTACAAAATCTTACAATTGGTGATACTCAAATTTGTGGTCTCACCAATGGAACTCGAAACGCTAAATGTTGGCGAGATGGCGGCGTTTCGGCTCAATTGCCAGATGGGTCTGCTCAATTTCGAGAAATTTCATCTGGGTTAGGGTTTTCTTGCGGAATTTTGATGAATACTAGTAGGGTGATTTGTTGGGGAGGTAATAATTCACTTCCATCATTTATTCAAAATGAATTTACTAATTTTTCAATGACTAGTATTGTTGTTGGTGGAAATCATGCTTGTGGATTTAATTCAACTGGGTATTTGATTTGTAGAGGAAATAATAATTCAGGAGAATTAAATGTTCCTTTTTCAAATTTGGATTTTGAATATTCTGCTGTAGCATTAGGAATGAATCATGGTTGTGCCATTAGGAGGATGAACAGTTCTGTTATTTGTTGGGGAGGAGTTGGTGAATTTTCTAGCAATGTTACAAATGGGATTTCGTTTGAATTAATTGTTGCTGGGTTTAATTTTACTTGTGGATTGACAACTGGTAATTTTTCGGTAATTTGTTGGGGGCCAGGTTGGGCAAATAGTTCATATTCTTTAGGGATTGAGCTTTCATTGCCAAAGATTCTTCCAGGGCCATGTGTTCAAGCTAAATGTGATTGTGGTCTATATCCTCAATCTCAAATACTTTGTTCTGGTAATGGTAATATATGTAGGCGTTGCGATGTAACAAATTCAATTCCGCCAATCACACCACCGACGGTTAGTCCATCACCGTCTTCACCATCCAAAGAAACTTCAAAGGGTTTATTGGCATTTGCTATTGTTGGATCTGTTGGGGCTTTATCAGCTATTTGTACTGTGGTTTACTGCTTGTGGGCTGGGGTTTGTTTTGGGAACAAGAAAATTCACAATTCTGTGCAGCCTACGATCACTGGGTCTAATTCTAATGCCCAGCATTCAAATAACAGTCCACCTTCAAGATCCTCCACTATTAGGCGGCAGGGTTCAAGAGCATGGAGCTGCCAGAGGAGTGGAACCTCAGGTGTATTTGGTCGCCAGAGGAGTGGAACCTCTGGTTTATTTGGTCGCCAGAGGAGTGGAACCTCAGGAAAGCTTGCAGAGAGAGCGGAAGAGTTCTTGTTTTCAGATCTTCTAGCAGCCACCAATAGTTTTTCACTAGAGAACAAGATTGGTGCTGGGAGCTTTGGTGTTGTGTACAAAGGTAAATTACCGGATGGTCATGAGGTTGCCATTAAAAGGGGGGAGACAGGTACAAAGATGAAGAAGTTTCAAGAGAAAGAGAGTGCATTTGATTCAGAATTGGCATTCTTGTCTAGGCTTCACCACAAGCACTTGGTTAGGCTTGTTGGGTACTGTGAAGAGGGGGATGAGAGGCTCTTGGTATATGAATACATGAAAAATGGAGCACTTTATGATCATTTACATAACAAGAACAATGTGGCGAAGGATAGCAGCTTAGTGAATTCTTGGAAAATGAGGATAAAAATCGCATTAGACGCTGGTCGTGGCATCGAATATCTCCACAACTATGCTGTCCCTCCTATAATTCATCGAGACATCAAGTCTTCTAACATATTGCTGGATGCGAATTGGACTGCGAGAGTGTCTGATTTTGGATTGTCATTAAATGGTCCGGAGTCTGATCGTGAGTATAGACCAATGAAGGCGGCTGGGACAGTTGGCTACATTGATCCAGAGTACTATGGACTAAACGTATTAACAGCAAAGAGTGATGTCTATGGTCTTGGAGTGGTGTTGCTAGAAATCTTGACTGGAAAGAGGGCTATATTCAAGAGTGGTGAAAATGGGGGTACACCAATAAGTCTGGTAGATTTCGCGGTACCAGCAATTATCACCGGAGAATTGATGAATATTCTGGACTCGAGGGTTGGACCGCCGGAGCTGAATGAAGCAGAGGCAGTGGAGCTGGTGGCATACACTGCAATGCATTGCGTAAATTTGGAAGGAAAAGAGAGACCAACCATGACTGACATTGTGGCTAATTTGGAGCGTGCATTGGTTTTATGTGAAGATAGCCATGGCAGCATATCTAGCGGTCCAATTTCCATTGTTTCAGAGTAAAATTATAACCTCTTTGCGGTAAAATTGATTCTTTTGATGGTTTCTTATACATTTTTTGTGGGGATTATTTATTTTTATTCCTTTAGAGTGTAAATTATAGGGTGTTAAAACTAACATGATCTGTAGTGTAGGATTTTGTGAACACTGACAGCCACATCAAGAGGCTTACATAATTTATTTTGTCAATTGGAAGGGCAGGGCTAGTTTCTTTTCCAGGAGATTCATGTTATCTTCTTTATAAGTTTGCTTGTGCTTGTGCTTGTGCTTGTTCATACTGTCTTAGCCTCTCTGTGCAGGATGTACTATTATTGCATGATTCATGAATCGAAAAATTTGTTGATTATTTTGATCTTTTATGGTAGAAACCCTAAAAATTATCAAAGCATTTTTTCTTCTTCTTTATATCTGATATAAGTAGCTAGTAGGAAACTTTACTATGGAATAATGTCCTTCAATAATTGTCATATAGTGTAGCCTCCCCCAGTAAGATTGTACAAAAGGCGTCGTTAAGTTGAGTTGATTGTCATTTAGTGTATACAGAATTATACATGGTTGAAGAACAAAGATGTTTCGAAGAAATTCGTTACTATTAGATAATTGAAAATAGAAATTATTTACTTTCTATCTTCAAAGAAAATTGGCTTCTGGAATTTTGCCAACAGAGGGGATAGAGTCACATGCATACTGCTAGTATTATTTTTGCATAAATGTCTTTGGTCATGTATGCAATGATATCTACCAAAAACTGGTCAAGCTTTTTGAGCTACCAAATATTTAGTAGTATATATATATATATATATATATTACACGCTGGGCTTTAAATAGATAGAAAATTTGACTGAAAAATTCAACAGAAGTAATCAATGAAGTGGTGTAGGGTTTACAATATACTATACCATATATTTAATCTCATTTTGTGGACCCAAAAAACCATGTATTCAAAAAAAAATATATATATATATATATATATATATATTATTATTTTTTTGAGAACATGTATATATATGTGCATATGTGGTATATAAGTTCCGTGACTTGGGATTATATAATACTCCCACCGTTGCTAAAAGGTTGTCGTTTTAGAAGAAAAAAATTATTTCAAAATGTTTGTCGTTTACAACTTTCTAAAAGAATAAATTATTTATTTTTCTATATTATCCCTATCTTCTCTCATTGTCTTAATAAATTCTCTCTCTTGTATTAATAGTTTTCAATTTCTCATAAAAGGGTAGTGATGGAATTTCAAACAAATTTTACTAGTATTAAATGACTTTCTTAATCCATGTGTCAAAACCTTAAACGACAATCTTTTAGGAACGGAGGGAGTAAAAATCAGTGAAAAGGACGGTGTCTCCAATTGAAATGTGTTCATATTTTCTTGATTTTTGTATTTGCACCAAGTTCAAGAGAATATGCACACAATTTAAGAGAATATTTCTTTGAACCGTGTGCTTAGGGCACATGTTAAGAAATTCCTTGAAATAAAACCATTAGATTTAAACTATACAGTTGAATTATAAAATTGACAAAGAAATACAATATTGATGGAGTAATAAATTTTTGGAAAAATAAATGGCGGGATGCTATTGCTATCCTCCATAGCTTCCGAGTTCCTATTCATTATGATGTTTGATAAAACCTGTGAAAAAGTTAATGAACACAAATACATAATATATATATATAATAATCCATGAGAGTATCCTAAATCAAATTTATTTGGCTGATCATCAATACCTATTTTGTGAACTCAAATATTCGATATCAAGGTTGGATTGGCCCAAAATTTGGTATCAAACTATATATATCTCACAACTAAATTAATTTTGATTGTTCCTATAATAGTTTATATATATAATTATTGCTTCTGTGGATATAGTAGTTAAATAATCCCAACGTGTTACATAAGGTAATTATTGTATAACTGTTCGGTTTTTCACAAAATTAAATTCTCTTTTTGATTCTATAAATTTAAATATATTAAACTATGTCCTATATAATTAAACTTTTATATCTTTTTATTTATATCAAATTGATGGAAATTTTATTTTAATCCCGCATGAACTAATCAACTCATATGGGTGATAGATTAGAAGAGCAGCTTAACTTATTTGGGGATGAGTTAGAAAGTAGAAGCAGCAGTCTATATTTGAAAGTTTGAATCCAATTCATAAGAAACACGTGTTTTGTTTTTCTGGCCCCTAAAGAAACGAATTCAATGTCTTTACATTGCTCTTGCCATTTTGGACCATGTCAACAGGACTTGCATGAGCCACGCGTGACATCCTCCGCAGCCGCCCATTTTGAATTCATTCCAATAACTTTGAAATTTTTATTGGATCCGACTGTCTATAATACTCCTATTTTGTAGTGAAATAACATTTTTGTAATTTTAGATGGTATAATTGAAATTAACATCGATCATTAATATATAATATTAAGCAGTATAATTGTTTTAAAAATAAAAGTAATTTGATACTTTTTTATTATTTAATGAACATGTGAATATTTTATCAAAAAAAAAAAATTAATGGTTGAAAATTCTTTTAAATTTTTAATATTAAAATTATTTTTAATGATTCTAATTTTTTTTTGCAGGAATGATCTTTATAACATCAACTATTTATTAACATATTTTAATCATTACCAACAATATTAGTAAGATCAAATAATTGGTGTATTGGATGAAATTGGAGGGAATGCGTAATGGAGGGAAGCCAAATCCTCAAATATCATTTCTCTATTCTTTATGTGATTAATTATTATCAAAATAAAAATGATGACGCCAAGACAAATATATATTTAACAAATTTTTGCAATTGTTCTAGCAACAATTAAAAATTTAAACAATAAATTTTTTTACTCCGTTATTCTGTGTTTTTTGCTGCTTAATGTTTACTCGATGAAACTGATTGAAAATGTTGAATTTCAAGACAAAATGCTTCTTGCAAAACGGATCCGGTTAACTTCATGGTAAGTTGGTCAATTAACCAATACAGTGCTGACATGCAGAGAGAGAGAGGTCACCTTTCGGCCTGCGTGTCAACACTGTATTGGTCAATTGACCAAAATTAACTTCACGCTAACCACTCCCTTGCAAAACATAGAATCATTCACAACAAATTACTGCAACATCATTTTCTTTAGTTTAAACTGCATAATAGTAACAGACAGTGTAAAAGCCTGGTTTGGGCTAATTCCTCCTCAGGAAATAAAATGGAAAAATACAAGGCAGGAACTAGAGCATAGTGGTGCACATCATTTATACCGATGCAAATATAAGGGTTTTGAGCAACTATTACAATCTTGCAAGAAAATTTCCCAGTTCATATATACAATGCAGGTTGGCAGGATAGGACTATGTACAACTGCCGATATATATACACGCATAGATTTCTGTATAACATTCTGAGTTTGAACTGCACACAAGGTATTATTTCCAGGAGTATGAGCAAAAGAATAAAACACAAAACCGCAAGCTCACACAAATATTTTAAACAAATTCAAAGCGCATGAGAATCTTCACGGAATTGTACTTGTCTCCCTTTCGGCTATGGAGTGGAACTGCTCGGATACCACTTCTCAGTTCTGAAACAGGTAGACAAGTTTGGCCTCCAAAATCATCCTTTTCGGACATGTCATACTCGTGAACTTCAATTCGAAGGAGAGCCAGTTCTGGAACGGTTAATGGGAACTCAAACTCTTCATTCCAATTTGGTATCCAGTTGTCCTCAAGTGTCTTCGTTTTCTTCATTACAGTGTCAACAGTTGCACCAGCAATACCAATCTGCATAAAAATTTACATCAACTCACTAGCAAGCTATAAAGCAATTCAGATGCCCCAATTTTTCAAGGAGCGTTCTGATAGAATTATGGTCATGGGAAACCCTGGAGCAACCAACCTCGTATGAGAGGTCAAATTGTGGAACATAAATGGGTATAAAAACATACACAATACACCAAAGGAAATTGATATTTCCTTAACACTTTATGATATTTCCACATGAAAAGTGTCGCTATAGATGTATAGCGACTCTGTTGTGGATTTATCAGTTTCCTACACGAAAACATCAACTTATTCAAGGCACTTAATTGTAAAAGATTCCTACTAAAGCCTTACCCTTGCATAGAAATCTGGAGGGGAATACGGATCAAAATGTGTATGACGGAAGTCAAAATACCAACCTTCACCCATATATATAGTTACCTATAACATTGTGAGAGCTTGAGTAGTCAGTCATGAGGAAATAAGAGAAAAGCATATGCACAAAGTATTAAAGGGCTTCAAATTTGAGGGAGATTTTCCAATAAAACCACTTCAGCAAGCAAAAGAAACTTAGTTTAGTCTGTAACCTAGGTAACTCTTCACTAACCTTCAAAGTTGTCTTGGTCGGTAGCGCAGTTTTAGGATCAAAGACCTCATTATGTGGACCAACCTTCAACAAGAAATCCGGTTTTTTAACATAACCACAACCACCATTCGCCCTGAACATTCCATGCATCAGCCAGAGTGATCTTCCATAGCCCTGTAAAAATGAATTAGTTATATGATAAAACTGTGTTGAACTTCTTTACAGTATACACTTTTTATCATAGGTGCAGCAGGTATCTGACTGATGACCGTACGTACAGCTTATAAGTTAGTAAAAAATAGCACTCCTTCCATTCCAATATGGCAATATGTAGGATGATCAAGTTTGACTTTAAAAAGTCAATTTGAGATATTTTCAAATTTAAAAGGAAAATGATATACATGTAGACAAATATTTGACGAATTTGGACTGCGACCAACGTGGAAGTGTATGTGATAAAATTGAATAAATTAAAGTGGGACCCTTCTTAATTCCTACATATCCCATTATCCCATGTATACACGGACGTCGCAATCACAATTCAGCTGAACACTTTCGCAACGAATAGCAGGACTTGATTTAAAATTGATAACATTCATTTAATTTTTTAAAACAATAAATCTTGTAATTAGTTGTATTACTTAGATAGCATGCAAGTTACATAATTGTATTGTCTAAAACTAAATTAATTCATCTCAATTTTGATTTTGGAAACATATCAAATTGACATAAAAAATTCAATACTTATCATATATTTTGGAACGGAGGGATTATTGACCGACTGAGAAACCCTAGAGGTGAGTGAAACAGCAGAAGCCTTAAAGAAAGAACCTTAAAGGCATCGGTCATATCCCCAGACTTCGGACAAACTCACCAATTTCAAAAAAAAGGAAAAACAACACCACTAATAGTGTAAATTAAAGATATTCTCAAGTCATTGCTTCAGGACAAATCTCAGATAATGATGTGCACTACAGCAGATATATGATGATTATGATATCTAGGTAATTCCCTTGGATCACTTACCCAATTAATTTCTGACTAGCGTTGAGGTTTTAATCAGGACAAGCACAAGGAGTACTTAATTCAGATCCCTTCAATAAATTTTGCTCTCAAATTATCTTTTCTAAAGGAGTAAGAAGTAAACAAATTAGTGTGGGACACTGCATTCATGAATGACAAGAACCACCTGGTCTTCGCATGAATAAGAAAGAGGGATAAGAGGAACAACCCAGTCAACGATAGATGATAAATATTTACCTGCTTTAGCATATTTTTTGGATAATATAATTGATACAAGCTTGCCAAACAATCATGATTTGATCATATGATCATAAACAAACTCCGACTATCCCCTATAACAGTTCTACATCTGAAGTGGTAGAATTGCCAGACCCAATTAGCTTCCCTCCAGACAATTTCAAGCCATTCTTTGACTCTCTTTTCAAAGTCCTTTTCATCCTTCACGTGTTCTCTCTAGAATGTTTTTGAACATTATGAAAGTGTTTGTATGGAATGAACTGCAATTTCTCTCAGCCGAATAACATTTTTATTCCGTCTCCATTACACCAATAAAAAACAAAGAAAGAAACAGAACTTTTTGGAACAGAACAAGGTGTCTATATAAGATTCAGCATATCATGCCATGGTCTCATCACCAGGCAAAATTTTCAACTAATATATATGCATAGTACAAATAAATTCATGTTATATAGTACAAATAAATGCATGTTATAAGCTTAGTTAACCAGTTACAATTGCTTATGAAAGAAAATAAAAACGAAAGAAAATAAAAACGAAAGAAGAGAGGGATTAGCCCCAAGGGTAGTGGCCCCTGGTCCACCGTGATTAAAAAAGAGAGAGAAAAGAAGATTGATAAGCATTGGCTTTCCCCTGCTCTCTAGTAATTTCCTCTTAATTTTATACATTACGATAATTTGCCAACCTGTGAAATTGTTAATTTTTAAGCAAGCTAAACTCTGTTCCAAGGCAGAGGTTTTTAGTTATCTCTTTGGTATTAAGGGTTTATCAACCTACATTTTGAAAATCACCCGAGGAAATAGCTAAAAGGAGATATCTTGAGCATAATTCCAAGATTCTAGAAACTTCTACAGTGATTTCATTTTAATGGCTTAACTCGCTCAAACATACCAACATACACCGACCATATAAGTTGTTATTACTTGTTCGATGCATCTTTATGCAATATTTTTCTGTGTGATTATATAGTCGTACTTATAAGGACACACTAAAAGCTGCATATATGCTACTTTTAAATATCAACAAAAAATAAACACTTCAGGAAATATAATTGAGTATACCACATATGCAACTTAAATACACACACAAAACCAAAGAATAGGAATCAGGTTTAGTCCAAATAGCAAAGAAATTATCAGCAATAAAACAATGGGAGGAGAAAGATGTAAACCTGCATATTAAATGCAACCATCTGAGCTCCATGTGTCCAAGCAATTAGTGGATTGTAATTGGATGAGTCAAAGCGTATACCCTTAGGATACACCCTCAATAGATTCTGCTGGGTAAACCTAAAGCAAGCAAATTATCAGCAATTGCAATATTGTGTATTCATAATATTGACGACATCCACATGCAGACAAATGAAATATATAGCCATTAACAACTTGAGCCAAAAAAAAAGTAATATTAAAAGTACAGTTGCCTGTGCTACAATAGAAGCAGTGCGCCACATATACCGCCTGCTAAGGGCAGGAAAAAGATAGTAAATAACCCTGAGAGGTTCCAAGCAATAACTAGGTCAACTAGACTACAGAAACTCTGTGATGTAGACCTACCCTTGACCATGATTATTAGCATTCTTAATGTAATATACAAGACAGTCATACGTGTTGGAAGTTATATCAGCTGAGATTTTCGCCTGGTATTTTGTTCAATCTAATTGCACATTCATTACATGTATTGCACCACTTGAGGCCTAGATATCTTATTTGACATGGGTCTCCAAGGATTAGCCCAAGTAATCCAAATAGAAATAAGTAAAAATGCTATTTGTATGTGAAAAGGGAAAAGAAAAAGCAACCCGGTTTTATGTGCGGATAGGCAATATAACCATAGAAAAGATCTATCTAATTAAATTCATGGGATATCTTAATTAATACCTCACAATGTCCTTTGCATGAGTTGTGACAGCCTTCTCAAGTTCTGGCTCGCTTAAGCTAAGCCGTCTCACTTTATTCGGGTCCACCCTTAACCAATCCTGTAATCCACCTTTTCCTTTTCCAGCATGAATAGCAATCAGATGCTTGTATTCCGGTGGTGTATTCTGGTTTGATTTATCTTCATCATCATCTTCCTCATCTGGGTCATCTTCTTCATCCAAATCATCCTGCGAGAAAAGAGTTAGTTGGCAAAGGATCAAACTCTGTTTACCAAAATCAACAAAATAGGCATAATAACTGAAGTGTCTGCCTACACCTTATCATCAGTAGTCCCATCTTTGAGGTTCGGGGGTTCTCTGCCCCAAGCTCCATCATCAGCCACATCCTTCTCCTTCTGTGAACTATTGTTCTGATTCCCCTCAACCTTTTTGGTTTTAAGATATTCTTTGGGTGGTTTAGTTGATATTATGAATCTCTTTTTCATTGATTCAGGTGAGGGAAACTCCTTCAAGCACTCTGAGCCAGGAGTAAATAAAGCCTCTCCAAACGTTTGAGTGACCATCTAGAATTGAGTTAAGGAAATAGTTATTTATAAGCCCTGAGCTTAGTAATGATCAAATAAATGCATATACTCACATCAGCCACTTTAGCCTGAAGATCTGGAGTAAGGTGATCTTCTAGAGTTATCACAACAGGATACTCAGATGCAGTAAATGCATGCTCCTTTATAGACCTCAAACATTTTATGAGTTCAACAGGAGTAGTCAGTGTCCTACACAACAAAACCAATCTCTTCAAGAAAACTGGAATTACAAATAAAAGTATTACCGAGGTCATGCATAAACACACACACACACACACACAAACTGGAATTATTGCTTTCTTTTTGTACAATATAAACTTTAGACTTTTGGATTCACTTATTTGGTCCAATAATCAGAATTCAGCAAAAAATTGAAAAATAAAAAATAAACTGGTTTTAGGGGTAGGCGGGGGGGGGGGGGGTTTGATCTTTTGGATCCAATGATTTGGTTTATCTATATTAGACAAAAGTGTCCCTGTGCAAGAAAATCCTAACAGTATTTTAACTTATTTGTCTTTTTTCAGCAATTTGGTGAAACAAATTTTCCATATTATTTAAATAATTAGGATAATTGAAATAAGGAAAAGCCATATGTGAATCCAGTATGCACATTATTAAATGGATCACACCAAAAGAAAAAGGATGTAAATGTTTGAACTTTGACGAAAGAAAGGCCTATTTCAATGTTAGTAACCACTTTATTAAAAAGTATGCGAGGACAGGAATTCCAGTACACATGAACATCATACCTTCCGTGAAGAACATCTACGTTGTCACCTGTCGAATTAGGCCATATATCCAATTCAATAACTCTAACGCCCTGCTGCAGTGCTTTTATGATGGGGACGTCACTGCAGTCACTACTTAGTTGATTCCCAGTTAAATACGAATTATGCCCAGTGAATATGAAGTAATGCGACAATGGCGCATCCATATCATGGTGAATCTGGAAGGTAAGAGAAAATCAGTATTTAAGAAGTGAGAAAATGGAATCATGCAGTTCATATTAAATGCTTAAATGCTAAAAATTGTAGCCCTTCTTATTACCTTAGATCGATTTATATTTACAATTTAAGAACAAACTTCACTAGATTCTATATATAACAGTTTCTTAAGCGTACAAACTTAGAAAATTACAATCCTTTTGAGTTATGTACAGCATAAAATACATGATACGACTCTAGTCATAAATTTACAAAACTTCTTTCCATATTAATACTACTGCCCTATTAACGTAGAGACACAGTACCCATCAAATTGGACCAAAGAAGAGGATATAGGTCATATTACACAATCCCAATCCCAAATCTTAAGAAAGCAATGCTATGATGAGATCAAGCTCACTGCGCTTGCATCATCATAGACTCACAATTTTTAAAGTGAGCAGCATTAAAAGGAAGCAAGTTTAGAAGCTCATTGAGCTTGACCTGACGATATCATTTCCCAGTTAAGAAGCACGTGAACCATTTCCATTAAGCACTAACACATACCCATTAAAAAACTAAACCTTTTAGGCATAACAATTTAAAAAGAAAACCTTTGAATGAAAATTAGCATAAACACTTATGAGAGTGGTTCCATATTTTCCAAATGCACTCTATTTCAAAAATTCCCAAAAAGCAAAACAGAACCTTAATTTTGAACACAACACAGGTATACATGTAAAATAAAAATTGATAACAACCCACATAAACTAATTAGGCATAAATGCGAACAACTAAAGTAAAACCCAAATCAGATTAACTACAATTTGATCAAATACATGTAGACAAATTCATAATTCGAAGAATTAGAAGAGAGAAAAACGAATATTTACCCTACGAGAAGGAGAGAGAGGAGGATTAATGTCGGCAAAGAGATACTTAAAAAAAGCTTCAAGATTGAGTCCCCTCCGTTGAAATATATTAAGAATTTTCAGCTCATGAAGCCTATCCATAACAGACTGTGCATCATCCAATGTAGCCTTGTCTTCTCCCTGCACCTCCATCAAGAATCTATGGAGGTGAGCGAGGGTCATGATCCCATTCTCGGAGTACTGTTCGAACAGGGACTTAATCTCCGCCGGAGCTTCGGAGGCGGCCAGCCTAAACCGTCGCCGGAAACAGAAGCACACTCTGTATGTCTGCTTCGACGTCATTTTTCCGGTGTTGAGATAGAGAATTTGGGAGGAAAATTGGAAGGTATTAATTTTGGCAATGTTTTTGAGATGATGATATTATCATGGTTAAATTTCACTTCAGCACGTGAGGTTTTACTATTTTCTCACATGACCACCTATCATTTAAAAAACTATACTTAAACACCTGAACTTTTAAAGTAAAATGAAAAACAGATCTTAACAACGTTAACCTTAATATATAAAAGATATTTTCTATTAATTTTCTTCTTCTTTTTTCTTATTCAACCTTCAGCAGCTCTATTAGTACTCAATCTGATTCTCTTACAAATTCATCCAAATTCCGACCAAACTCAAACCCAAAAACATTGAAAATCTTTTGGACTAGCAAACAACCAAATTATTAATAAACATCATCAAAATCATCACTAGAACTCAATTTTCTAAGATTTTTTAAGTTTCGCGAATTGAGATGATTTTTGAGTTTTGGGACTTATTTAATGATGTTTTTTGGGCTGTTAATCCATTGATGATGCTCGTATTTGATCAAGTAACAATGTCCAAATGTTAAGTACACTTCGATTGATTTATTTGATAGGCTTTTACTTGATTTTAAAGGTATTTTTTTATTTTTTGCAATTGAGATATTTTTATGATTTGGGAATGATTTTATAATGTTTTGGGATTGTTAATCCATTGAGGATGGTCGCATTTGGTCAAAGAAAAATGCTTCGATTCATAGATTTGATAAGGGTTTCACTCGATTTTATAGTAATTTTTATGTTTTCGCAAATTGAGATGGTTTTTATGATTTAGATTGTTTTGATGATGTTTGGGGTTATTAATCCATTGATGATGGTCGTATTTGGTTAAGAACAATGTCCAGAGATTAATACACTTCAATTCATGGATTTTGTAGGGGTTTCACTCGATTTTATATGAATTTTTCATATTTCGCGAATTGAGATAATATTTATGATTCGAGACTGATGATATTCTAGGGCTATTAATCAGCGTAGAATGTTCATATTTGATCAAGGAACAATGCCAAAAGATTAACACACTTTAATTGATGGACTTGATGGAGTTAAAGTTGGGTTTTCTATGTTTTTTTTGAAGATGTTACAACTAAATGGATTGAGGTGATCATTGGATGAATCGTTTAGATGATTTGAGGTTGTTTATTGTTTAATTAATGTTCAAAATCAATGGAGAAAGAAAGCACATAAAAATCAAGAGATATTCAAAGTGATTTGATTATAATTTGATGAACAACAATGGATACTCCATTAGCGATAAATTTGATGAACAACAACGGTACTCCATTAGTGTTAAATTTGATAAACAACAATGAGCATTATAGACATTTTTTTCAACTAATTTGACCATTATAACCATTCCTCAGGCTCTCTTGACAAGTTAATCACACGCATATCAATTTGGAAGAAAAAAGTAACAGTTCCAATTCATCTCAAAACCTCATGTGTTTAAATGTAGCTTTTTAAATGAATTGTGGTCATTTGAAAAAAATAGTAAAACCTGAGGTTAGAAATAAAATTTACCCTATTATCATTTGATATTTCCAGATAAGTTGGGCCTGGAGTAGATAGGTAGGACCCACCTCTAACTTACCTAATTGGACAACCGAGTATGCAAGCTGTTATGCTGTGGCATATCTATTCTGTATGTATAATTATATCTATAAAATATATATTTATATATTATAGTTAAAAAAAATCGGGGCCTTTGTCTATTTGCGAAGGTATAAATTAACACTACTCATAATTCATAATGTTAAGATTTTAAATAATATTATCTGTGTCTTAAGATTAAATGTGTCAAAAATATTTATATTCCTATCATATTGGTATATAGTAATTACATAGAATTTATTATGAATCAATATATTACTAATATAAATTAGGATCGTTTCTTTAACGCTTATTATTTAATTTTTTTAATATATATTTAGCGACATAATAAAAACTCGTTGTATATTAGTATTTCCTAAGTATCACTCCTCCATTTTAGATTTAAAGAAAAAAAATTCTTTTAATTTCCTTTCACAAAATAAATACTCCAATTTTATTTTGAAATTATAAAATGCCATAATTATTCTTAATTTATTGCTTATTATCCTTTCAATAATGCTATTATTATATAAAAAATGGTCACATAAAGCTCATATACACATATGCATATTTTTGAATTTCGTCTGACACGTGAGGCTCACAATATGCATATGTGTATATGATTTTTTTTATGTGATAGTAACATTATTTTTATCCTTTATAGCATCACACAATCAGAACTAAAAGTCATTGCTGGTATATTGCTGTATTCTTAGTACTGAGTACTGACCAGTCAGGACTAAATATTGCTTTGAATTTAGAATTTCTGGCTTCAAAAGAAGAGAATTCTTTTATTTCCTTCAACCACCTTTGCTTTTTCATAAAAGAAATGCCCGGGCAGGTATTGATGTGATTTTTATATTAATTTGTTTTTTAATTAAAAAAAAAACTCATTTATATTTTTGTTTTTGTTTGTTTAGGTATGTGCTGACTTTATTAAGGATAGGCTCAAACTTTTTAATCATGTTTAATACAAAGAGAGTCCTTTACGTAAAATTGTGAAAATTGAAGTATAGAGATTCATCACCACCTTTCATCCGGTTTCCAATACATATTTAGCATTATAACTATTACGTTTAATGACATAATAAAAGAGTCTCTTTTTTTTTTGTTCTCACCTCTTGATATCCAGCAACCATTAAGCCCCTAACTAATCGAGAATCAACCCACAAGGGAGAAGCTCTCTCTAACACTAATTTTTTCATTTATAAAACTCGAACTCAAGACCTTATTTAAAGGCTATTGAATACCTTCCACTACGCCCAACGGATGTAAAAAAAAAATAAAAAAAATTGCAACTTTTTAAATGTGTATCTATTTAAAACAAACTCCTATATGTCCTATATTGCTCTGACATTATCCACGGCCATAATAAAACAAACTCCTATATTCTTTGTTAAATACAAGTAGAACTAGGACTTCTTTTCAAGAAGTATTTATGTAATCAAGTATCTTTCTAATTCAGTCTCGGCATTGTAAGATAGGGTCATGGAAATGGAACCTAGACTGGGGGGGGGGGAAGGCTCACTAAGGTTGTGCATTTAGACTGTTGGTAGATATCTACCTTTGCAGAGTTCACTAGCAATATCAGGAAGAAGAAAATTGGATACGACACTTTTTCATCTTCTGTCACCTAATTGTAAGCTGTACAAAAAGTATAAATCTGGGAAAAAATCCTAAGAACAGATGCAAAAATGCGTTTCATACAAACTGAAACCGCATAAGAAGCCTTACAGATGTATATTTCTCACCCTTTTTGTCATACAGAGGGACTGCTCGGATCCCAGGCCTCAACTCTGCCACAGGCAAACATGTCTGCCCACCAAAGTCATCCTTCTCGGACATATCATACTCCTGTACTACTATCCGAATCAAAGCCAGCTCCGGGACTGTCAATGGGAATGCAAACTCCTCATCCCAAATAGGCATCCAATCATCCTCAATGATCTTCGTTTTCATCTTTGCGATGTCTGCTGGCACTCCAACAATATATACCTGCAACTCAAATTTGTCAAGTAGTACTATTTTTCTTCAACTTCCTGTTGTTTCTGTGTTTACTTATAGTAGTCACATGACCTTGCAAGTGTTCATAGTAGTAAATTCTGAGTTGTAGTTGTACTCGCACGACCAATAAATGCAGACTCTAAAATCTATACATAGAGCACAAGTTAGCTGCCAACTATATTAGTTCCTAGCTGAGTGTTGGATAACGATAACTTTGCTCAGTAGATGGTTAAGGATCACAGAAAATATGGGGAGTTAATATTTCCACAACTAAATTGATTAGTAAATAGGTCTCACACTCATGTGAGAGGGAACTTGTGGAAATATCAAATTTTACTTAAGGATATAACAATTCCCAAAAGATATGCATGAAACTCTCAGATTGACCTTGCCTCTGGACCCCTGTTGAGCCCTTTAATTGCATGCGACAAATAAAACAGATTAAACATTTTCTACGACATTATTGTCAATAAATAGGAAATAAAAAGTTAATGCAGCAGTAATTAAGTTTGATAAAAAAGGATAACAGTTTTCGTAGAGTATAATGCCATTATCACTTTCCTTCCTGCCAATGGGTATACACTCGTCCATAGCATCATGAAATGTTGTGTTTCATTTTTTATGAGAATTTTTGCAAGCATTTTACTAATTTACTCTAACTAACCTTTGTATAAAAATCCGGTGGTGAATATGCATCAAAGTGCGTATGGCTAAAATCCAAACGCCATCCATCGCCCATGTATACTTTCACCTGTCAAATAAATGATTATTTCAAGGTAAAATTATGACACGAATGAAATTATCTACAAACTACAATAATTCACTCACCTTTAAAGTTTTTTTCACCGGCAATGTTACTTTAGGATCAAATACCTCGTGCGGACCTTTCTTCATAAGAAGCTCAGGCTTCTTCACATAACCACAGCCACCATTGGCTCTAAACATTCCATGCATTAACCATAGTGATTGGCCATACCCCTGTAACACAATATATGACAATGATGATTTGGGAAAACCAACTAGTTGGGTATATATCTTTTCTTATTCCTTCTCTCTCTCTCTCTCTCTCCCCTGGAGGTATTCGGTATTCCTATCATTTTATTCATCAATTTGAATCTTTACTAAAAATACTTCATTGAATTAACTCCTTCAATCTCGACGAGTTTAATGGAGAAACAAACATCAACCCATATGGATGCCACTGCAGAAGAGGTGTCCAGTCATTGGAAAGCACTCGGTTGTTCATTCATGCATCTAGTGTTCTAGAACAACAAAACTTATGAGAAGTATCTAAGTACAAATTATTGGGTAGTTCATGATAACCAGCAATAAGTGTAGACCTATGTGTACCACGTATAGCATCACAATTGAGTTTCTATAAACAATTTCAAGTTTCGGAATTACAAAGGCTGCTAGTGCTATTTCTTCTAATCAGGCATCATGAACCACTAGTCACAGTCCCACAGAGGGCGAGGCATGTGCATAAATACATGCCAACATAAAAGCATAAGATTTACCAAGTTGATCTAGCAGTGAAAAACCAAATGTAATCATACTTCAAAAAAAGAAAAAAGAAAAAGCATAACACAACACCATAAAGCATTGGATATGATATTATCTATGTAGCTACCCAAACTTTAAAGCTAACCTGCATATTAAAGGCAACCATCTGAGCCCCAACCATCCACCCGGTAAGTGGTTTGAAATTTGATGAGGTTACACGTGTTCCCTTTGGGTATACCCTAACCAAATTCTTTTGTGTGAACCTAGAAAAAAAATGTTTGATTCAGTCAGACATGAACATGAAAATAAAAAGACATGTTAACTTTATACAAAAATCTAGCACAACTTTGGGGGTTACCTTACAACATCAGTTCCGTAAGATTCAGCTGCCCTTTCAAGTTCTTGTTCACTCAGACTAAGACGTCTAACTTTATCAACTCCAACTATTAATGTCCTCCTTAATCCATCCTTTGGTTTCTCCGCGTGAATTGCAATCAGATGCTTGTATGCTGATGCTGTATAATGGAATTTGTTGACATCATTGTCTCCATTAGCCTGATATTCGTTTCTCTGCTATCCAAAAGCAAAGCTGAAGGTGACAAGATCTCATAACCAAATTTGACAATGATACTCTTATTTCTTAGCTCACCCATTCGTCAGCTTCAAGAAGAGAACCAAGAGGCTTGCATTCAATTGGTCCAAGTTGGAATGATCTTTTGGTATAGACATCAAGGTCTTCATCTTCCTTATCAGTACCAGATGTTTGATTTGCAGACACACGCTTGTAATCTGGTGTTTCAATGTGATTAGATTTGTGGTTGTCTAAACTGAGGTCTTCAGCAAGTTCTTCAGGTGTCCCAAGCTGGCTAGATTTTTGGTTGTCTACATCACAGTTTTCTGTATGTTCATCAGGTGCCCCAATCTGGCTAGAATTGTGGTTGTCTACACTACAGTCTTCAGTCTGTTCATCAGGGAATCCAAGCTGGCTAGATTTGTGGTGGTCTAAACTGTGGCCTTCAGTATGCTCATCAGGTGCCCCAACCTGAGCAGATACGTGGTTGTCTAAATTGCAGTCTTCAGCAAGTTTATCGGGTGAACCAAGCTGGCACGAATTATAGTACAAGACATTTCAGTCTTCATCATTCTTATCAGTTATCAATAAATCATAAAAAGTCGAAGAATACAAGTCTCTTACTACATGAAGTGACGATCAAATAAATTATATTGCTTAGCTCACCCTGAGATCAGCTGCTTGAATTGCAAATAAACGCTTGTACTCTGGTGCCACTTCCTGTGAAGATTTGTGGCTGTTTGGACCATGATCTTCATCATCTTGATCATCCTGATCACTGTTTCTCTTCTGTAAATAAGAGAAGTTGAATAAAGTGAGCCCGATAGAACAAAAAGTGATGATAAAATGTATTTACTTCTTAGCTCACGATGTGGTCAGCTTCATGAATTGGAACCTTATGCTTAATTTCAGATGCCCCAAGCTGTCGTGGTGTATGATTGTGGGCATCACCGTCGTCATCCTGATCGCTGTTGCTCTGCAATCCACAAGCAAAATTGAAGAAAACGAGCTCCCTTACAATTTCAAGTGACAAAGAAATAAACTATACTTCTAAGCTCACCCCTTGATCAGCTTCTAGTTCAGCTGTGCTCTTTGGTGTCTCCTTTTCCCACAAATCCTCTCCAGATAAATCCTTTTCCTGCCCTCTATAATTCTTTGATTCAAGATATTCTTTAGGTGGTTTGGTTGAAAGGATAATATGATGTTTCAATTCTTCAGGTGAAGGGAATTCATCAAAGCATCCTGGCTCAGGGTAATACAGAAGTTCACCAAAAGTTCGAATTGCCATCTAGAAGCAGAACCATTTCTCGTCACAAGGAGAATTTTGAAGTCAAGTCAAGTGGTTTGGGAAGAAGTATGTTCATACAAGTATTGAAATCTAACCTCTGCAACCTTAGCACGAAGATGTGGAGTAAGGTGGTCCTCTAAAGTTACTATGACAGGGTAAGGAGATTTGATAAATGCGTGCTGCTTGATGGACTTGAAGCATTTTTCAAGCGTAACTGGAGTAGTCAGGGTCCTATGGTTCAAAGGAAGTTCAGGTTACATTTAACTTAAACACTAATGAACAGGAGGTACATATTTGTTTCTATTCAATAGAAACTCCTCTTTAAAACTGTATGATGACAGCATACAAGGAAATAGCATGGATCCGCTAAGACTAAAACATCTGCAACTACATCCTCTGATATGAGAATTGGCAAAGCCTTTAAAAATAAGTTAACAAAGCTCTCCAATCGTACAGAGCAAAAAACATTTCATGCTACAAAAAGCATGTTATATTGGCATTTAACCAGAAAATATTGGCCACCTAAAGTCATTTGAAAGTGTCACACAAATTCTCAGCAGAATGTACTGGAAACAGAGGTTAGTAGGAGAATTAAGATATATATATATATATATATATATATATGTTATTATGAAGCATTATAGGTCATTGCTATCCATGCCAGCACCGCGCGAACAGACATAAAGTACTCACAACTAATCTCATAATAAAATACTCCTAATTAATGTGTTGAATAAAACTTTATTTAATCTTCTTCCGTATCTTTGGCATGCATTAGGTGAATTATTCATTGCCGACCAAATTAAAGATTAATCTTCCAAATCAATTTGCTGACAAACAAATTGATTTGGAAGATTAATCTTTATTCATTGCCGACCAAATTAAAGATTCAGCAATTCGTCACCTTCAAAAGAAGCAAAACCACTTAAAAGGATGAATTACGGGATGATATCATACCTTCCATGAAGAACATGAATTTCATCTTTTGCCGAATTTGGCCATAAATCTAGTTCAATCCCCCTCACACCTCTTTCAAGAGCATTTATGATAGGGATGTCACTACAATCACTGCTTAGTTGGTTTCCAGTGAGGTAGGAATTGTGACCGGTATAGATGAAATAATGTTGCAATGGAGCAGTCATATCGTGGTGTACCTAGAATGATACAACTTGTCAAGGTCATCATATATACTTGTGTAGTACTGTCCAATTCTTTTACAATCTGATATACAATAGAGAGAGGGAAAGAAAGAAAAAACTCATGTATATTATAAGAGAGTGTACTTATTTGTATATACATATGAAAAAAAAACGGAAGGAGATGAATGAACAAAGTATAGTAAATACCCTATGTCAGAAAGAAGTGATATTCAGCAAGAACAAAACAAAAGTCAAGAATCTCATGTAGTTAATAAGTACGGAGATGAATCAATGCATTCCTACGCTAGTGTAGAATTTGCCGCAAAAATGTAATAAATTTCAATTTCATAAAACGGTAATTCTTCAATAGTAAGTAACAAATCTTCCCCAAATTCAAATTCCAAATTCATGTAAACCTAATAATTGTATTAGTTTCAATAACTTAGACATTTAATCACCATAAATGTGCATGTATATGTGTATACAATTATTTATGTGTGTAAATATATATAGATACAGAAGTGTATGAGAGAGAACCTGAGATTTAATGGGAGGATTGAGATCATCGTGGAAGAGAAAATAGAAGAAATCGTCGAGTGCAAGGTAATGACGGGTGTACTTAATCAAGTGGTGGCGCTGATCGAGAATCTGTTGCATGATTCTCTCCGCATGAAAGAGAGTGCACCCTACTTCTCCCTGAAATTCGATCAGAAACCGGAGCAATTGATCGGCGGTCAAATGGGTCCCACTCTCGGAGTAAATCGAGAAGGTTTGTACAACGTCCGGCGGTGGGCCGTTGTCGTTCATCTTAAACTTGCGGTTAAAGCACCCAAACATCTTGTAATAATTGTAGCTCCCCATTTTCTCCAAAATGGATCGATGATCCCTTGTTTAATTCATGATAGTGGAAATTGCAGAGGAATTGTTGTTGTTGTTGGAATGGTGGAGGAGAGAGAAACAAACAGAGGAAAATGAAGGGGTGACTGGGGTGGGTGGGGGGAGGGGATTTTTTGAGTTCGTTGGAGAGAAAGAGGTTACGAGTTTTTGAAGCTGGATCATTAGACTTAATTAGCTTGGAATTGGATGCCCATGCAGAACACTGGTCGTACTTAAAGGTCAAAAATTTGAAATAATCCTCGATGTATTTTTTATTATTATTCTATTTTGTAGGGTTTGTTTATGATAATTATTTTAAATAATTTTTTTTGTCCTTTTCAAATTTAATTCTTCTATTAATATGTCAACTTGAATTTATTTATTTACATATTTGTCCCTACTTCCTATACCTATAATAAAACAAAATAAAATTCAGCTGGGGTAGCTGCTCTCTCAACTAGTGGTGAAGCCAGGAACTTTTATGAGTGGAATCAAAATTATTACTAAGGTGCTGTTTGTTTACATCTGATTGACTCTTAATGGACTGCCTCTTATTCGCTAAGAGGCATGTTGCTGTTTGTTTTTTTTGTTACCTCTGAATGCCTCTTAATCGGTAAGACAGAAAATGAAATCTTAATAATTAAGAGGTACCTCTTAATGAAATTTTTTTGATAATTTTTTTTTATATAAATATATTCAACAATATTATTCACTCATTTTTATTAAATTGAATATTTAAAATTATTAAATAAAAATTTACCCTTTAAAATAGTAAAATAGTGTCATTAAGAGACAACTTACTTTTTAGTTATCAAACAATTTTTTAGATTCAGACCTCATAACCATTCAGATGATCTAATTTATTAAAACATCATAATCATTCAGATCTTAATCGCCAGATTTATCAAACACAACCTAAGCTACAAAAAATTTGGCAGGGGTTCGGGACAGCGCCTTTTTTAATATTTTATACTTTCGGGTCATATATATATATATATATACACACTATATTATAATGAAAATATAATAAGTAATAATATATGGTATGTATACACTATATTGACTCATAATAGACTTTTTTAATCACAGCTGTTTATAAGTAAGTAATGCATTATTTATTTTTAAAAATAATATAAATTAGATTATTATTTAGTTTAAAATATTATAGAGAGATATACATATATTGAGAGGATATGAGTCATATGTGGTTAAAATTTGATTAACAAAATTATAAATTTTCAGTTTGACCCCATATAATAGAAAATTTATAAAATTTTAATGAGGTCAATTTACACATAATACTTAAAATTTATCCTAATATTATAAAATAATTTTTTTTAAGTAGGGATCAATTGACCACACAAATTCATTGTGGACTTCGCCACTGCTCTCAATAGATTCGCCCCTGATTATATTGTAAATGTTTCATCTTAGCAAGTTAATGAACAAATATAATCCAAAATATAAGATTAATTATTTTTATAAAATATAAAAGTAATATATTTATATAAAAACAAATGATCTTATGTTTTGGAATAAGGAGAGAAGTAACCTTTTTAATTTTATTATTATTATTTTCGTATATGCACATAATTCAAGTGGATATTCTCTTAAACTGTGTGTTTAGCATGTGCCCCGTTAAGAAGACTATAATTATAACCCCAAGACTATTAAGTCATTTTATAATCCCTAAACTAATAGTCGCACTCTAAATTTAAAAACAAACAAGACACTTGAATTAATAATAAGGATAATCAATCTATATGTATAGCATGCATATCACTTGTTCTTTCGAGAATGAAAAGAGTATTATTCTTATTTCTCCTGTAGGGTGGCTCATAGTTAATAGAGGAAGATTTAGAACAAATTATAAAGAAAGATACACTCCAGAATAAAATTATGTGGTACGTCAATTTACTCTTTATCATTGTCATGGCTATAAAGCCTCGGCAGTGTCCGCCTGAAATTTAGACAAAACGCATTATTATTAGTTTCGTAGAACATTAGTTCGAGAACAAAATTAAATGTCATTAACAAACAATGCATGCCTTTGTCCCTACCCTTTTGAAATTATTTAATTTCTTACTATTAGAGAAAGAAAACAAATTCAACATTGGGCTTTTTGTTTTTGCACAATTACTTCAGTCTAAAATATCAACCAGTCCGGGTGCCACACCACATCCTGACTAGGATCCTCTACATTTCAAGTGAACGGAGACTCTCTATTTCATAGCTTAGAATGTGACATCATACTGATAGGAGAGAGAACACACATTTTAAATATGGACCATAAAATAGAAAGTCTCCATTTATTTATTTGAAACGGAGAGGATTCTAGTCCCCAGTTTAGAGGATCATTAGAAGTTCAAAAAGAAAGCTGATAAAACAGTTCAAACGTCCATGGAAATATGAACTACGTACAAAATACACAAGAAAATATTGATACGTCTCACTTTCCTTGGATCGGATGTCGCTAAGTTCTTCTTCCATTTCGTTTGTATCTGTATCCTCTTCTCCTCTGTGGCCTGCGAAGTTGTCTTTGGACAATTCCCGTAAACCATTTTGGTTTCCCTACCAAAATCATTAGATATCCAATAACAAATCCCAAGACAGTTCCACATCCATACCCCATCAATACTGCTTCCCAAGTAAAACCATCCATGAAATCTGAATCATTTTCCTCTTGCACAACTGGTGGTATTTCACCTTTTCCACAGTCTCTCGATGCTAAATTCCCATAATACGAATCGTTCAGAAAAGTATTAAATTGTTATCCTGAAGGAATACGACCTCTGAGATGATTGTGGGAGAGATTCAGTTTTCCAAGAAAATTTAAATTAGCAAGCTCTTGAGGAATCTCTCCTTCGAGTTGGTTCGAATTAAGGTCTAGCGATTCGAGCACCGATAGATTTCCCAAAAGTGAGGGAATGCGACCAACGAGGCTGTTGTGGGATAAATTAAGCTGCCGGAGGAATTTGAGATTTCCGATTACATCTGGAATCTCACCTTCGAATTTATTGCTGGACAGATCGATAGTTGTGAGGGTAGTTAGAATTCTCTGGAGCTCAATGCTCACTCCTTTCATCACCAATATCACTGAATTCTGGTAATACCTATTCCGATCCCCCACATATTCTATTTCATGAAATTTTTGAAAAATAATTCTGGTACAAGGCCAGAAAACTGATTGCCAGAAAGATCGATGATTCGCAGCTTGGGAAAAGGATTTTTACTCTGTTTATCGGACCGTAGAATCTATTAAAGCTCAAGACAAGAACGTGCAGGAGTTCCCAACCAGTTTGGGAATGTATCATTTATCTGGTTTTTCCCAAGATCAATAACTTTCAACTCAGCACAGTTTGCCAACGAACTTGGGACACCTCAAGCGGTTTCCCTTTGCAAACGTGGAGGGAATCGTCCCGCGAAAGTTGTTCTTATGCAGGTCTAAATCCTCAAGGGATTGAAAAGTTCCCAACACATTTGGGATCTCTCCTTTGAATTTATTATGTGATAGATCCATGACACGTAGACTCGGAAAAGGATATTTAGACTTGGATATAAAAATCGGACCGTTGAATTCATTGGATCTCAAGATACGAAACCTCAACCGCGGAAGAGTTTCCAACCATCGGGGAAATGTATCTTTTAATTGATTGCCATGCAAATCAAGGCTCCACAAGCTGTTCAAGTTTGCTAATGTTGATGGAATGGTACCGTGAAAGTGATTCATCGATAGGTCCAAATTTAAGAGCCTGAGAGAACCGACTACATCTGGTACTTCTGATAACATTGTTCCTGAAAGATCCAACTCCCTCAGACTAGTAATACAGTTGGAACGATTACTAGCGCTCAAGTTGGATTGAGGTAAAACACCCGTGACATTACGATTAAGACGTAACCATAATGTTTTCAAGTTCCAGAAATCAATAAAATGATGCAGAAGATTCTGGCATTGACCGTCCCATTCTTCTTAATTGGTGATAGTTATGGTCAATTGAGGCCTTTAGCATGGGTTTGGCCGGATATGTATGATGATGATTGTCATTATGCCACAATTTTCAAACCCCTACTTGTAAGGAATAGTGACTCAACAAACACACAGGAATCATGGGGTCGAATAAGCTCGAAATGAAGGTTGGGGAGTTTCTGGGCAACATATTTATACAAACACAAATGATCTTACATACATTGAATTTAGGAAGGGATAAGCAAAGAATAAGTGGTTGAAACGGATTAAATTGCTTCCATGTTTAGAAAGAATCAAATTAACACGACTGAACTGAAAAGGGTGGTCAGAGGTGGAAGTTAAAATAATACTCTCTCCTCTCCTTTCCCGATTACTCTTTAAAACTCAATTTAAAACATTTTTAATTATAAAATGAATATGATTAAAATTTACATGTAGATTTTAGTACTATTACGAGAGGTCGTCATTCTTATTTTCTTAATAGAAATTAAAATTAAGAAGATGACAGAACGTTTTGCATGTATTATACGTACGTCCCTTTTAATAATTAATTACTATTATAAATGTTCAAATGCCGTGATTCATACTCCACTACTACTAAGCAAGACTCGAGAGAGAGATATGACAGGGAATTTTTTAAAGGCACATGATAAGTATACACCGTTTAAAAAAATATTTTCTTGAATTGTGTGCATATTCCCTTGAATTTAGTGTAAATATAAAAATTAAGAGAATATACACACAGTTCAAAAAAATATTCTCTTGAACTGTGTATTTAACATGTGCCTTAAGAACACATATTAAATGGACCCGTATGACAATGCGGACCATAGGTCATGTCATGATTATTTTGTTGTCTTGAATATTCCAAATGCATTAGACAACATTCAAATTCTCTTTTTCCATACAAATTCTTCTTATTTTCCTTTTCTCTTTAAAGAAACTCTACTTAATAAAATCAATTTCTAAGAGTTTAGGTTGCCAGCGAGCTATCCATATTAGATTTCTTTTGATATTTATGTTGAATATTAATTATATCATTCCTTCAATTTCATAAAAACAATTCTTTGGAGGACAGGAAAATAACAAAAATGTTTTTTTGGTATAAAATGATTAAATATCTCCTAGTTTATCAAAATAATTTTATTATGATTACATTACAATTAAACCAAACATTCAATATATTTTTGATGAATATGGAGCAACAATATGTAGTTAAAATTAATAAATTTTATAAATAAGACTTTTTCGAGAACGAAAAAGAGTGTTATTCTTCTTGTTTATATTTGGGTTAATTACACTTCTGTTACATGAAGTATTATCAAATTCATAATTCGGTCCTCAAAAAATTTGGGTTTATAATTTACTACATCTGATGTGCCTAATTTGGTATATGATTTAGCCCATAATTTCAAAATCCGGCCAAAATACCCGGCCCGCCCAAGAATCTGATCGGGTCTTGTGTATTTAATATCATTGACCGTATAAATATACGGTTTGACTTAATTTTAAAAATAGTTATTTATATTTCCGTTACATCAAGTATCACCATATTCATGATTCGGCCCCCAAAAGAAAAAAAATAAAATTATAAAAAATTATAAATATAATATTTTTTAACCCTTTAAAAAAAGTAACTAATACCGTAGAAATACGGTATAAAATTATAAATACAATTTGTAAAATTTAAGTTGTGATATAATTTGTAAAATTAAAGACGTAAAATTTATAATTTATGATATAATTTATAATTTGCAAGATTTAAGTTGTAAAAGTTATACATACAATTTGTTAAATTATAGATACAATTTTAAAATTAATTTTTTTTTATAAATACGATATATGTATTAACTACTGTTTGTTTGAAGAATAAAATGGAAAACGAACAGGAAAAAAATATTGTTGGATAAACTAATTAACTATTATTTGTTTGAAGAATCTTTTAACTAAATAAAAACAACTCACTTTCCAAATCCGAAATACATTACCCATGTCGTCTTATGTACCTTCTCTCTTTGCAACTGACTTGTTGCACACCATCTCCTCTCTCCTCCTTTTTCAACGGCAATAATTAAATTAGACACTTAATGTAATAAAGTATAAGGTGTTGTTTGATTGTCGCTTAATACCTCTGAATAGCTTTGCCTCTTATTCGGTCAGAGGTAAATGTTGTTTGGCCAAATTTTTTTTACCTCTTAATGGCTCTTAAAGGATTAGACATGAAAACCAATCTATAGCATTCAGAGCAAGGTCTGAGCGGAAAAAAAATTGGGACAAAAATAACCTCAATTTCCTCCTTCGTTGCTGAACAATCCCAAACCCGATTCTCCAGATGCAGAAGTTCTACTCCATCGCCGACGTGTCGCTGGAGTTTCGAGCGATGGCGGCGAAGAAGTTGAAAGTCAGAGAAGAACAACCGGTGATTGAAGAAATGAAAGTGAAAGAGAAAAGGCGAGAGGTTTGTGAAGAAGAAGAAATGGAAGGTGCCGAAAATGGCGATTGTGAAGTGGTGGATGAAGATTCCGGTAGAGTTGATTCACCCAAGAGTGAAATTACTGATACAGGGGAGGGGAGGAGGACCGGCGGGGATGGGGATGGGGGAGGGGGGCGGCGGGGGAGGGGGAGGGGGAGGGGGAGGGGGCGGTGGTAGATGAAGAAGAAGGAGCAGGGGACGGGGACGGGGACGGGGATGAGGGACGACGGGGATGGGGGGAGGGGAGGGGAGGGGGGCGGCGGCGAATGGGGGAGGGGAGGGGGAGCAGGGGCAGGGGAAGGGAGGGGAGGGGAGGGGGCGGGGTAAATGAAGGAGCAGTGTTTTTTTTATATATATAGTTTTGTTTAAAAGGTTATAATGGTAAAATACTTTTATTCAGACATTTTGAAAAAAGTAATTATTAAATAATATTTTTTCATTCAGATATTCTATATTATTCAGACGTCTAAACTGTTCAGGTCTTAACACTCAATTTTATCAAACACCACCTAAGTCAAATTCTTTAGAGGCCTAATCATTAATATAATGGTATTTCATGTAGTAAACTTTATTTAACCCTTTATATTTCTCGTGTAGGGTGGCTCATAGTTAATAGAGGAAGATTCAAAAACAGAAAACTGAAGATTTTATTTTGTTTGGCCTTTAGAACAAGTTGTGAAGAAAAAGATACATGCACACTCTGGTATAAAAGAGTAATGCTATTATCACAAAAAATCAGTCACATACCGCTCACATGCATATTTTGATGGCACGTGACTTACTCTGCATGTGGGCCATCAAAATATGCATACGAGTGTATTTGAGCGACATGTGACTGGTTTTTATGTGATAGTAGACTTATCTAAAGCCTCGCCAGTGTCCGCCTGAAATTTAGCAAAACACATTATTAGTTTCTTAGAACATAAGTTTGAGAACCAAATTAAATCTCATTAACAAACAATGCCGTTGTCCCTACCCTTGCTTGCAAAACAGAGGATAAATGAAATGAACAGTCTAAATTTATGCAACCACTTCAAAAGCTTTAGCCTATCACCTGGATCGCCTCGCTTTCCAAATAAACTAATGGCAAAGCATGAGGATCAAATCTCTAGCGTCTTCCCTAATATAAAAATATCTGAGTGGGAGGAACACAGTACAGGGCCTTTTCTTTTGCATGGCCTCTCAAAGTCACTCATCCAACTTCAAGGATCAAATCTCTAGCGCCTTACATAATTTTAAAGGGTTAAATACTTTAAGGATCAAATCTCTAGTGCCCTACTCTACTAGGGGTCGGTTTACAAATACATCACCGAACTGATTTTTTTTACAATCTACTCATTGAACTTCAAATATTTAACAAATCGTTACAAATTCCGTTAAATGAGTTGACTTTTAACAGAATATCCACGTCAGCTTTTAAATGAACATCCACGTCAGCTACTTCATGTGCTATCATCCTAGTTGTTGCTACATTAGAAATTAAATGGATTTAACTATTTTTAGTATATTACAAATTAAAAGAAAAGTTAAAAAAGAAATTAAAACAAATCAAAAGATTAAGAAAACCTAAATCAGATCAATCCCTAAATTTCTCTCTCCAAAATCAAAACCCCTCATTTCAATTCTCTCTCCGATTTCAAAACCCCATTTGATTCTATATCTATTTGAGAATATATAGATCTGAGATGGAGAAAATTTTCAAGCAATAGTTTGAAGGTTGTAGAAATGGAGAAAAACCAATCTCCAGAATTCAATAGATTCAGTTTTGGTTGAGTTGAAGAATATCGAAACCCAAACAAGGGAGAGCGTCGGAGACTGCCACCATGGCCGTGTTCCATGTCGACGACGATGAAGTCGTAGCCAGAGAGGCCAACGATCTCGGCGAGGTGAGAAGCTGAGAAGAAGGAGGCCTTAGAGGGTCTCACCATTTTTGAGGCGGGTTTTGAGGGTTGGAGTTGGGGCGAATGGTTGATAGCGACGATGAGGAGGAGTTGATTATCCGGGCTTTGTTGGTTCTTTGTTTAGAGAGATGGATGGTGGTGGTGGTAGTAGTAGTGGGGGAGAAGTCTGGGTTGAGACTGCCAAACATTTCTTAATCTTGTTCTCTCACCCCTCTAGATCATCTTTTCATTATCAACATTCTCAGTTCAATTCTTTGAAAATTATTGATATATAAAGGAAACCCACGATTGATTATCATCATCTTTTCAGAATTCTGTTTTATTGGGGTTATTGTTTAATTTTGGGAATTTTAGGGTTCTTATAAACAATTCGGTGGTGGTGGTTCGGTGACTCACTTGGATATTTCGGTGGCAATGTTCGAAAAAGCTAAAATCGGTACGAGGTGTTTTTCTCTAGGCTATGCGAGGCGTAAGCCTCGAGGCGGAGCGAGGCGGAAGCCTTGATTTAAAGACCTAAAAGTCCCCAAAAAATTATGAAAAAATACTAATAAAATCATAAAATAATTCATCATTATAATTTATAATTAAAGTCATAGAAGACATGAATAAGCAACGTCACAGTAATGTATCATTACAAAACATCAAAACAACATAATATCATCAAGTACTTATATAGTGATCAATGTAAGTATTGTATCATTCGTATCATCAAGTACTTATATAGTAATCATACCATATATGTTAATCACAGCATATATAAAATATATGTTAATATATCATATATGTTAATATATAACAATTATATGGTAATAAGTTAAAAAACCTCAACAGAAATTAAAAAAATTTAACAGAAATTAAAAAAATTTAACAGAAATTAAAAAACCTTAACAGAAATTAAAAAAGTTTAACAGAAATTTAAAAAACCTTAACAGAAATACAAAACCTTAACAGAAATTAAAAATACATTAACATAAATTAACAAAACCTTATTATCTCATTCTCACCAGAAATTAAGGCTGGAACAGATTAAGGCTGGAATAGACGAGGACGACGACGAGCCGACAAGGACGAGACGACCCAGACGAGGACGAGACGACCCAGACGAAGGAAGAAGAAGAAGAAGACTGAAGACCCAGACGAAAAAGAAGACTGAAGACCCAGACGAAGGAAGCCAAACCAAGGCTCACGCCTCGCGTACGCCTCAAGGCGCAAGGCCTTGAGGCGGACGCCTCGGCCGAAGAAGGCGTAAAGTTTGTCGAAGCCCAAAATAGCACAAGTCTCGCCTTAGCCTTTCACCGCCTCGCTACGAAGCGCGTCTCAAGGCGTACGCCTCAAGCGCTATTTCGAACATTGTAATCGGTGGTGAAGAAGAAGAACAATAATAATAATAATAACCCCTCAATTTCAAAATATTAGATAATTTTATATTTTTAAAGTGAAATTAAAATATTTAAAATTAAAAAAAATATGAATTCATTAATTTATATAAACACGTTTGTAAAAATTATTCATTAATTTATTTTATTATTAATTAATTAATTTAATTTAATTATTTGTTATGTATATTAATTTGATTTATATTTTGTTTAACTATATGTTATGGAATTGAATATAATTTAATTTAATAAGTTATCCAACTCAGCTTTTCTCTCCTGTCGTTATTGCCACGTCATTTTTCCTGTTAAATGGTTAACAGACATGGACGGCAAAATCACTTTTTGTTAATAATGTATAGTTCAATGAGTTCACCGTAAAAAAAATAATTCGGCTGATTCATTTGTAAAACCGATCCTCTAGTAGAGTGAAAAAGTGTATTTAACCCTAATTTTAAAATACCAAAACTCTAGCGCCTTACCTGTTACAAAAATATTCTAGTCAAAGGAACACATTCCAGGGCTTCTTTTATGAACATTTCTGAGTATGAAGTTCAACTAGCAATTATGATTTCTCATTTTAGGAAAATTTAGGAGATAAGAGATCAAGTCTAACCAACTTTACTAAAGAAGTGCTTAGAATTAGCCGTTAAGCATATATGGGAATGAACACTGCACAATGTTAAATGCATCTCATAGGTGCAACTGTCATTACAATACAAACGTCACCACATTCACAAGCAGCTGATAAGTTAGAACACATGATCAAGCATTTGGTACACTAAAACTTCCATTTTATTTATTAGGAGATTAAAATGATGAGAGATAATGTACATGTTCAGCAGAATAGACGAAGTTCCTTAGTCTGACTTGATTCCACCCATGAATGTCCTTGGATCAGGGCAGTTCCCCGAAAATTGAGCTTGTGAGAAGTCAAATCCTGGGTTCTGCAAACAGCAAGAGACAAACAAGGGACACAAATAAGCGAAAGCATTGAAATGTATATTTATCATTATGATGCACAATTTTTTAAAAGTTAGGCATTACACATGGTCAAATAGTATAGAGTACTCTTTTATGTGGTGGGTGTGAGTTGATGTTAAAAAATTTGATCTAAATTTGGGAGATTGGAAGTGTACCTTAAAGAGAAAAATTAGCACTACCATTGAAATTGGTCACAACCCAGATCTGTTCTCAAAACTGACATCTTCAATTCTTGTGCTTTACTTTACAATATGTGAGCATCATTTAAGGGATAAAAAATAAAGTTGTAAAAAAATAATAGATTGATAAACAGCTCGACTTGAATTCATGGTTAAATTACAATCAATGGCAAAGCCTTTATGCTTGTCGCGCAAAGTCCCTCGTACACCCTCTTCCAAACCCCTCCGAAGATCCTAGCCTCTCTCTCACTCACTCACTCATAAGGTTTTCCTTCAACTCTGTACATTTCGTTGTTATCTTTTTCATAGAAAATAAATTCTATTAGAAAAGTAGGGAGAACACAAGCAGAGGGGTACAAAGAGTTCACCAACCTTATAACAAGTGGAAATAAAAAAGAAAACGCTCAGTAAAGAACAGCTCTCCAATCTCTATAAGCCTAAACAGAATTCGCCTAAATGTACCAATGGGAAAAGCCCATAGAGAAGCAAGAAAAGTAATCCTATCTCGCAGCTAAGTAAAAGATGAATAACTATCTGTAAACAGCTTCCCTAAAGAATAGAAGTTAATGGAATAGGAAAACCAAATCTATAGGTTTAGATAAACCAAAACATTAGTGGATTAGGAAACCAAAATCGTTGATTGGTATAAAAAAAAGATGCAGTTGGACATGATTTCAGTTATAATATGAAGTAAATGGACTTCCCATTATATACTCCAGCCCGACCTTCCTTCGACACATTATCCCCTTTTCTTCTTCTATATTATTTTCTTTTAACACATATATAACATCTTTTAATTTATATACCAACTACCCAGAACTAACCAGTCTATAATTTTCATTTTTCTATTTCTTTTTGTTGATTCTGGTGCATCCCTCTGTGCTGTTATATTATATTTCGTTTCTGCTCAATAAAATGACCCCAATTACTATAATTAAATTAGTATCCTGAAAGTCCTACAATGATGATGATCAATGCAGTATAATTCAAAAGCTGGTTGTAATTTTCATATTCTAATTTGTAATCTCAAAGTTGAACTCTCCTAGACCCTTCACTCCCTCTACATTCAAAGTAACCGGTATAACCTGTTAAAAACAAAAATCATTTTCCTGTTATTGGTCAATTTATCGGACTATAGTACTTTCCTGCACAAGATTGTACATCTTAGGCAATTTAAATGTCCAAATTCCAAATTCCAAATATTTTTGATGCTCTCATGCGTTGGCCAAAAAACATATTGGCCAACCATTTCGTCGGAAATTTATTCTACTACTACATTAATTCACATCAGAAACGTTCTACGCCTTAGCTTAAGGCCAGAAATGTTTCATCAAGTAGATATCAACATATTGGAAAATTTTAAATAATTCTTGGGGCTTGGTGCAAGTAGTAAAAGAGGTTCGCTTACGATATCATTTGATTTTCAAGTTAATTTATGCTGAAAACTCATCATACAGATGTTCAAATTCATTTATACTTTTAGAAATATCAGAATTAACCAATGCAATAGTTTAAAGATACAACCCAAGGAATTATAATATCAAATGAAAAGGACTGGACTCACCTCTTCCTGAAATCTCTGAAGCATGAGGCGCTTTTGTTCAAGATCAGCCGCTAAAGGATCAAGCCCCTGACCCTGAATAGGCGAAGACCAAGTCTGACCTTTATCTCTCTTCTGAAGTGTAATATGCAGTGTATCATCCTCTGTCAAATATCAAAATCCATTTTTTAAACTTTAAATCCAGCTGTAACAAAAGAATAACAATTGGCAATTCTCTAGAAAATAAGCTCGTAAAATCACACGCATATGCATATGTATAATTTATTCTATACCTATAGTCCAAAATGAAGAATCAGTCTTTGCTGGAGAAAACAGATCATGCTGAAAAACATAGAAAATGGGTACAAATAAATCATCTAAATGGAACTAAATCCAATAAATTAGCAAGTAATTTAAATGGGTAAGTGGATAAATACATTGAGATAAGGAGGGTTGCCTTTGATTCCAACTTCGACATGTTTGGACAGAATTTTGCAGTAAAACAGTTTCGTGGAGACGTTTGGAGGCAGAGTTATGTATATATTCACTTCTTCAAGCGTTTGATCCCATTCAAAAACTTTCTGACCTAATTAAAAATCATCAACACCCACTATAATTCGAAGAAAATTGCTTGCAACTGAGCATATACATGGCCCTAATACTAAATAAATAAGAAATACAACGTATATATGATTATAGAAAACAGGGAAAGAGAGACAAGAACGTACCGCCGTGAAAGAAACTATGGCGTTTTTCAGGTGCCAATTTCTCTGCCATTTTTTGTTGGGCTCAAGTGCGTTTGCTTTGATTCGCGCGCGGTGGGTGCTGGTTGTGTGCAGTTTTCAGTTCAACTCCGAATAATTAGAACGGTGTTTGGCGGATGCGAATCGAAAATAAAACGATTATTGTGTCCGTAAAGATTAATTTATCATTTGCAACCAAAGTTTTTTTTTTAACATTTAATATTTTTATTAATAGGTTAACATTTCATATTTTTGTTAATATATTTTACCAAATTATTTTTTTTAATATATATTTAATGACATACATATTATTTTTAATAACGAAAACTATATAACTATTTATAATAAAATATATATTAAAAAATTATATAAAATATAGCAATGAAGGGATTTTGATCAAAGTGACACCAAAATAGCATCTCCAAAATTAGGAGAACTAATTGTTATTATTATGTTTAGAGAACTGATATTTTTTATATTTTTATATGATATTTTTCCACCTAAGCATAAAGTGAATTTTATTTTTATATAAAAAGAGATTATGTAAAAATATCAAAAATACATGTGAAGATAGTACTTTCCTATGTTTAATGTTATAGTTTCAGAATCACTACGATTATGTTTATTTGCAAAAGAATATTTGAAATTAGATTATTTGTTTTAATTTATACGACCTATTTTATCCCACAATGAGAGATTAATAGTCATATGAATAATTTTTTGTTAGTTATAATATTATTTACAAGGGGTTATATAATCTCATGATAAATGTGAGATTAATAATTTCTCATTTAAAACTATCAAATGATTTTATGGGGCTAATAGTCCTACACTAAAGGTCTAATCGTCTCTTGTCAAATGATTAAATAGTTCAAAATAATATTAAATTAAGACAAATAGTTTAATCTCAATCATACTTTTTGCAAATAAATATGCCTAGAAAAATTAAGAGATTGTCGCAGTTGAGGGAGCAAACTGCAAAATTGCAAATGATCAATTGTTTATTCAGCAACGTTGTCGTTTTATAAGTCCTAGTCCCTGGTTCTCAACTAAATTTTAAATCTAACCCTTCTATTTGTTATATTTTTATAAAAGTGGTCTTTAAATTTTGTTTCCTAGCATAAGTCTCCCTCATAGATACTTTAGTTGTTTAAAATTACTCCACAAACCTCTTTTGTCAAAAAAAACACACATAATTTTATCAACATAAATTTGACATAAAGTGTTAACATATTATTCATACCTAAAGTGAGGTTATTATAGTTATTATCAGGGGCGGAGTAAGGAATGCTAAAATTATACATTTGAGCTGGGCTGACCAAGGCTATTCCAATTTTTTTTACTATGGGCTACATAATTATATAGTCTAGCAAAAAAAAATTGGGCCGAGCTATAGACCCGAAAGCCGACATTTGGCTCCTGCCCCTGATTATTATGGCAGTTAGATCTATATAAGATATATTTGAGAGCAACAAAATTCATATTTACCATCAAGAAAAGGACAAATATGAGCTAAAATATCTCAAATTAGGGTTCAATTTCATCTTAATCAAATCATGAATTTTAAATTAGGACTAAAATTCATCTCAACAAAATCGTATTTCATGAAATTAAGGTTACAAGTAGTCGTTAGGATTTTATTTAGTATTGTAAGTGCAACGAATGATTTGATTGTCACTTTAAGAACATTGATGACACGTTTGCTAGCACTATAATAACCTTAATTTATATAATAGAATAATACTTTTTTTTTATATCAAATTCATTTAATAAAAATTGTTTTATTATCAATGGAAAAAAAATGATAAGAAACATTTTTGAATTATTAAGGAGACTTGTCTTAAAACATAAATTTAGGACACTTTCGCAAAAACATGACAAATAGAATTAGATTTGCAATTTAGTCCTGGTTGTCCTGCTTTCATTCAAAGCAAAAAGGAGGGATCCCTTTCTTCTCAATCAGCTGAACTGCTTCAGTAACGAGAGTGTTAGAGGCACAAAGAGCAAGCAGAAGTTCAGAAAACAGAGTCCGGTGAATTGGGAAAAGGGAGAGAATGAGATTCAATTTCAATATATCGGAGCCCAACAATGACGGCCCACGAACCCTAACGCCCAAAGAAGAACTCCAATGGCTTCCCCTTCAAAAACACCCCCTTTTTTCCTCCACTACCTCCTCCTCCTCCGCCAGTTCTGCGGCGGCGCAGGAAAATCTCATTGCCTGGGACGGAGCCTCTCGCCTTTACTATTGGGACTCCGGTAGAGGACTGCCTCCATCGGATATCCATTCGCTTGGGGGAACCGGAGCCGACTATCTGTACTTCGCGGCTTACCCTTCTAAGGTTTGATATTTATACTTAATATATGTAAATAGATGTACTTTTTGGTAATTGGTTAGGAGTTTTTGGTTGCATATGCTTTATGATTTACAAGCAAGGGAAAATTCTAGTGTAGACGCATAGTTATATAATATTCATACAGTAATATGCATGTAAATAAAATTGCAATGTATTTATATATATTGGGAAACACATATGTAATTAAATTTTAAATAACATGGAATTTGAAGGTACAAGCTGGTTCATAAATGGGGTAACTGAGAAAGTTTGGATGCATAATTATAAATTTGAGCTACATGATTAGTACTATTAAGTTTTATCATAATGTCTTGTGTGATTTTACGTTTTCTCTGTTTTTCTTTTTTGGATTTTCCCATTTTTTGAATCAAGCAACAAAAATGGGTGTATTAGCATTATCAGGGTTCTACGTTGTAGCTGGCATTAGCTTAGAGTCTTAGATGCCGGCAAAGAGGCCCATTATATGTATCGACTTTTTATGATAATGGCAAAGTTGTACTTGTGAACAATAGAGAAGGGACTTATAAAAAAAAGGAGAAACAATAAAAGAAAAGGTAGGAACACTAGAGCAGGGGGAATTAGTATCTTATTATTGTGGAGAGTTGCATAAGAAGGAAATGTTTGAAAACAAGTTATACAACATAAAATATTTGCTTTTGATGTAATCATAAGTGAACACATGAATAATTGAGATTGATGGACTAGTCATTGATCATCACTGCAAGCTGTTGGTATGCAAATGTAGGAAGCTAATCTTGAAAATTTGCTCAAATATAAGATGGTTAGTGGGATGAAGTGGATTTCTTATCAGGTAAGAAACAGGGGAGAGCAAGAGGAAGAAAAAGATGATCTTCATGATAGAAATCGGAATAGTTAGCCATCGCATCATTATAGCTGGGAGCAAAGAAGGTTTTCCATTTTCCAATATCTTGTGCATAGATATAACCATTGCACTTATAATAACTTAAGAAGTAAAATGGTTGAATTTAAATTCTTCCATAGTTCGTTTGTTTGGTGACTAGAATTGACTGAACAGCCTTTGACTTTTAGAATGGATCTTGATGAAATGGATAAGGTAATGAAATAAATATACAAGTCTGATGTCCCATGAAATAAGGGTTGGTTTATGGGCTTTAATGCTATCTTCCTCCCCCCCTCCCCCTCCCCCTCCCCCTCCCCCTTTCATGATTGTGGATGGAGCTGAGTGCTTTGAAATTCTTTACGAGTTAGGACAAGATTTCCTATTTCGTTTGTTATTTTGATAATTTTTTCCCTAAAACGAAGAGTTACCATTAGATAGGAGAGTGCAATAATAGGAGAAAGAATCCTGTAATATTAAAGGAAATTGATAACAATGCCCTTTACAAAAGGCTGCCAGCCAATCTTTATGTGTAAAAGAAACAAAAAAGGCCTTGCAAAACTCCCCTAGACCAGAAGTCCCTCTGGAGCTGAAAAAATCCTCTTGTATAAGAGATCAAAACCCAAAGATATGTCTTGTTCTTATGTTGCATATCTCTTTGTCCATAGGCCTCGTAGAATGGCCAAACATCCACACCACAAACTTTCCTTTCTGACCTCCTAGGACCTATCTTGCCCTTATTCTTCCGAAAACATAGAAAAACTTGGTAAGGAAAAAGATCTCCAAGGACAAAGGGCACACCTAAATCACCATAAAAAAATTCAAACAAAAAGCTCCAAAGATGCCAAACTATTGAACAATACACAAATAAATGGGAGAGGGTCTCACTGTTTCATTAGTCATTACTTCAAAACCATTGATTTAGTAATCTGTCCTTTTGAGGGAATAAAATCATTTGAATTAAATAAAAATTGAAAACTAAAGACATGCTTACGAACACTGGAGGGTCTTTTAGGAAAAGGTTTACAAACTTGCTTCTGAATGCTAAAAATACAGCTTTTCATAGTAATCTATTTGTTTATGTTTTATCTTCCTCTCATTCTTCAAATGATGTAAGTTGTAATTGACTTTAATTATGTTATAGGTATTGCAAGTAGATGTACAGCTCACTTTTGTGGTCAATAGAATTTCTATCAACCGAAATGGATCAGCAATACTCTTAGCCAGTTTGGATGGTCTATGTGTCATGCACCTCTATGGGCGTACTTCAACAAAAGATAATACAATTATTTGCAGGTATGAGTAGAACTAAAGTGTAAATATATCTGATTGACAAAATAAGCTTTTTTCTCTCATATGAATTCGCGTTAGGTTATGTTTGGCCTTACATTGCATCACTAATTTGATCCCATTATAGTATTCTGAACCTTGACTAGTAGACTTGAAGTTCTAACATGTGCATCACGCAATTGTCTAGGCGATGAGGCAACTAAAAATCACGCGCACTCTTAGACTCACATAGTTTTTTGACCTGCAGAAGTCCAGTTATTGGGCACATAGCAACAACAACGCGCCTTGCTGGTCCTGTTCGCATGTTGAGTGTACAAATTCCCAGTCATGACATGATTTTTCCTATAGCACTTTTACAGTGAATTTGATACTTCCTAAACAGAGAATCAAGATTTTATTCGATAAATTTCAATAATAACTTGATTCCCTGAGTTTTTTATAATTGGATTGGATGATGCTTGTATATAACAAAATTTCATTCTTGTTTCTACTTTCTGTTAAGTTATCTTAATAAAGATATGCAGAAGTTGAGGTTCCTGGCTCAGCCTGTGACTGTGAAAACCTATTTAGTTTGTATGATGTAATGGTTGATTTGTACCTGATCAGATGATTTAGATTGATGGTATTGCACTACAAAGTTGTATGACTTAAGTTATCAGTTTGTATGTATTGTTTTATTAAAATTCACCTCATTTACCTCTTTTTTTTTTAAAAATAAAATAAAATAAACTTTTCAAGCTCTGTACTTCCTGGTGTTCAACATACAAAGACTGAAATTCAGAAATCATAGGCGGGATCTTTGCTTCTTCTTTTTTCCCCTTAATTTTGTCTACATATGTCATGTATGTGATTAAACATCCTACATATAAATGTATCTGTCTGTAAATACTTATTATGCAGTTGTCTGCATGCCATCTCAGTTTATGTGACATTATTGTTTCTACTATGTACTGTTGTATTTAGACTAGTTTAAGATTTCAGGGTGTTGTTGTTTGCAGGACCGTCTCAATTGGCTCAGACATCTACTTCAATCAAAACAATGTGATACGAACATTACGAATCTTATGGCATCCTTACAGTGACACCCATTTGGGAGTTCTATCTTCCGATTCGGTTTTCAGGTACCACGTTTTCCATTGACAATTATTTTCTTAGTGCTAGAATAAGGTTACTTAATGTGGAAGGTTTTGGCATACCATCAACTTAGTCAAGGATAGTTGGGAGAGTTTGTATTCAATGCTTGAAATCCCAAAATTTCTTGCCAATTAAAAAATCCTGAATTATTCGTCATTCAATAATTCTTTGCTAAAAAGACTATGAATCTAGACCCTGTAATGTCAGTTTCCTTTTGTTTCTTTTTCTTGTCTTGGGTTGTGGCTTTTGGGTGTCATGTTACATTAACCTTTTTTTTAAAATAAAAAATGGTGAAAACAACTACGAAGTAACGTTTTTACTTCTTAATATGTTTTGAATTGTGTGTTCTGATATGTTATATGCTAATTTCCTAATATATATGTCTCTGTAGCTTTTGAAAAGATGAAACATTTGCAATTTCCATCTGACGTCAAACCAGTCTTTTCTTGTATATTACTCCCTCTGTCCACCGAAGGATGTCTACGCTACAATGGGCACACAAATTAAGGTTGGAAAACTATAGGAGACAGTATAAAATTTCTTCTAATTCAGCCTTTGTTTGAACCCATACAAATACCACAATTAACTTGGGAATGGAGTGCCTATATGGGGATATATGCACTTTTGGGTAAATTAGTATTTACGCCATATTTATATTTGGTTTGTGTTTTTAAAGTCATCTTTTTGTAAGCAAAATCCTAGTATACTTTTAGACATCCAGGACTGTGGGAGTAAAATGTATGTAATGCTTTTGGTGTCTAATGTGACTGACAATTCTTCTTACCTTTTTCAGGCTTTTTGATTTGTCTTCATCTCTTGGGCAACCAGAGCAAGAATATTATTTACAGCCAGTGGAACCAGGTAGATCAAGGAATGCTGCATCAATCTGCCCTGTAGATTTTTCGTTTGGTGGTGACCACTTGTGGGATAAATTTAGCGTAAGTTGGGTTGAATCTTGTTTGTCCCATAATTTGTAGTGAATTTATGTTTGTGCTTGTTTACTTGCTCACTCATGCATCTATAAGTAAACTGTTCAGGATCTAGCATTTCCAGGAGGGTTTTAGTTAGACAATAATTTGCATATGAATAGTTGAGAATATCACGTATAGAAGACCACAAAATTTGAGATTCAATAAATTCATTGGCTTATGCTTTACTTAAAATGTTTTAACAACAATTATCTGCAGTCAAAAGATGATATCTGTTCCATCCACCTTGATTGATAATTTACTTGAGCAGATTCTATCGTCCAATTTATACTTGTGTTTCATAGATTATTTTGTGTTCATCATATTCATGATCACAATTACAATTATCCAAGGATCAGTTACTTGATTCTTTTTAGTTTATCCATATTCAAGTAATGTTTCTATCACTATGTGCAGGTTTTTGTTTTATTTAGTGATGGCGCGGTTTACATCTTATGCCCAGTTGTACCTTTCGGAAGGTAATTATTGTTCAAAGTTTGTTGCTTGTCATTAATTTTTTATTTTTATTTTTTAAAAAAGTTGAATTATCTAATTCTTGTAGTGATATTGAACAAGGGAGTGTTGGACATAATTGTTACTCCCTCCTTCCGGGTTTTGGCTGGTACTACTATTGAGTGCTTTTGACACGGCCGTACTTATTTTAAGACGCGCCAAAAATATATTTATAATTTTAACTTTTTTATATATCATTAATATATTTGTATTTTATATCGGCATATCCTTTCTTATATGATGAGAGTGGTCAATGGTTCAAAACTCAGAGAAGGCTCTATTTTATAGCCTTGATGCAGGGGTTGAGGTTAATTTCTATGTTTCCCTCTTCCCACATGCTAATATGGTTATATTTTCCACTACATTAATAACATTGCAAGTATATATCTTATAAATGGGATATCAATTGTCACGAACACTCAAAATGATGGGTGAATTAAACCTAGATGGATGGCATAAATGCTTATTCCTCCCGATAGAAAATAAAATAATTAGAGATTAAGAAGAGTACAAATAGGATAACAAGGAGTCCTTCTAAAGGAAAATAAAGAACAACAAACCCTCTAAAAGCAGGCCTGCCTGCCAATCTCTATGAATATTAAAGAGATAAACCCACGAACCCTGAGAGCGGAAGCCGAAAGAGAAGCTAAAAATGGCACTCTCTCCGGACATTAAAATCTGTTTAAAATAATTATTGCACTCCTTTCTGACCATAGGCCCCATAAAATCACAGAGCAACCACAACACTCTTGAACCTCCCAAAACTCGAAGACCTGGTGAAAAAAGCTCCTACACAGACGTTGGAAAAACAAGCCTCGGCAACAATCCGAACAACAAATTCCAAAGACACCAAGCCACGGAACAATGAAAATACAGATAGTTGCATGATTATGTTGGTAGATGTGATAGATGATTGAGTACTTTTTTGAGTTTATCATATGTATAGTTGTCAAAGCGTCGCTTAGGCGACGCTTAGACGTTCTGGCGTAACAACAAGCAACAGGCGATGCTCGCCTTGGGGTAGGTTGTCAAGGCGAGCGCCTTAGTAGGTGGGTCGATTTCAAGCTGGCTTTTTCGTAGTCCAAGACCCATGGACTTTACCCATTACAGATCGAATTAAAAGAGGGAGAGAAGAAAATTAAAAGTCCTCTGCAACTTTTATTCTGTCGACAACGAAGAGTATTCCAAAACACGACTGCGAAGAGAGTCCTAAAACTGAAGAAGAAAAGGACCGGCTGAAGAAGAAGAAAAGGATCGGCTGTAGAAAAAGAAAAAGAAGACTTCTGACTTTTTATTGTTTTTGTCCTCTTTTATTCTTTTTTTAATTAGATGTTAGCTGTCATCCACTAATTTATGCAACGAGTCATTGCCCACTAAAAGACAAAAGAAGTAGTGGTGTTTGTGTAACATTGGTGTTTCATCTGTTGTTTAATAAATAAATAATAAATAATTAACTTAACATAAAAAGTAAATAATAAATAATATAAAAACACCCTTTAAAAAATAATAAATATTAAAAATAATAATAATAATAATAATAATAATAATAACAAATAATAATAATAAAAATAAAAATATTAATTTTTCTTTTTAACAAAATAATAAATATTTCTATTTTTTTCATAAAAAGTAGTCAATAATTATTTTGTTATTTTAAAAAGCAACACTCTTTCTCCATGAAATATTAAATGCTTATTGCATGTACAATTTTAACCCTTAAAAGTTATAATTTTGACCACATAAATCATAAAACTCATGTAACTCCAAAAAATATATAAATAATATTTTTCCCTCAAATTAAATATATGTTGCAATGTGTTTTTAATGTTATTCCATGGTATTAGTTATTATATTTTGGATTTTAATGTATATGAAATTTTATTGCCAATATACTTCTTAAGTAAAATAAATAATATATAAACTGCACATTGTAAATGACTTGTCGCCATACGGACGCCTTGTCGCCTAGGCGTCCAGGCAGCCAGCTATCGCCGTGGCGCCGTGACAACTATGATTAGATGTTATAGGCTTCATGCATCTCTTATCATCTCCTCTCTGTTTCTGAAGCCTCTTCCTTTCTAAAGGAATTACTTGTGAAACCAGTTGAGACTTGAGACCTGCCTCTCTTTTCTTATTCTTTACTTCCTCATTATTGGGAGTGATTGGTCCAGTGTTATGTGAAACTCGGTTTGTGGAATCGATACGTGTACATGGGACACTACAAAGGCTGACAAAGCAGTATGTTAGGGTATAAAGCTTTATACAAGTGCTTATAGTTTGAAATTTTCTTAGAATCTAAATGCAATAATGTAAGTTGTATAGAAGATTTTTAATTAAATCAACAAGTTGATTGTTCTGAAAGTAATTTAGTTCAAATGTGGATACTAAGAATATTAATATAGTGCTCCTATAGGTAAAACAACAGCAAAAAAAAGGTTTGTTAAGCTATATCTAGAGTGTTGGTGCGTAGGAGTACCAGGATTGGGAACTCCAGTACTTGGTAACTGTACTTTTGTCTCAAACTCTATTATGAATATGCACACTTGACACTACAAGCATAAAGATATCTTGAACAGTTATTCTGACATTACATACACCAATATAAGCATGGTTCGAAATAGCGCTCGAGGCGCTCCTCATAGCGAGGCAGAAGACTGCTGGTGCGAGGCGTGCGCATCTATGGAAAATAATGAGGCTTGCACATTGGGGCGTTGTGCCTCAAGGCGTGTCGAGGCGTGGGCCTTGATTTGGTTTAAAAAAAGCCCTAAGTAACGCGAGACAGACTTACGCGACAGATCGAAGGGACTGATCAAAGAGAGGCGTGCGACTGACTTCGAGCTTTCTTCTTCTTCGACTGACTTCGTGCGACTGACTTCCAGGTTTCTTCTTCTTCACCTGTCGTCGTCTTCTTCAGTCTCCACCAGGTTTCTTCTTCTTCCTCCTCTTCTTCTTCAATTCTCTCTCTTGATCTTCTTCTTCTTCAGTTCTCACGTGAGTTACGTCTTCTTCTTCTTCAACAGTATCTTCAGTTTCTCTCTCTCTTTTTTTTAGTCACTTCACACTTGCAATATTTAATGATTTTTAACATCTTTTTTTATTATAATAATAATAATAATAATAATAATAATAATAATAATAATAATAATATAACAATCATAACATTACAATTAATTAAATTTCAATTAACAGTATATGTATATATAACAGTATGTATATGCATATATGTATTATTTAAATTTTAGTGATCTTAGGCAATTTTATTATGGGCAAATTTCAATGTCATGTATTAACAGTATATTTTTTTTATTACAGTCAATTGTTAGCAAACATTTAACGTGATATTAGTTATTTATGACCTTGATTATAATGATGGATTATTTTATGATTTTATTAGCATTTTTTATAATTTTTGAGGACTTTTAGGTCTTCAAATCGAGGCTTCCGCCTTGCTCCGCCTCGAAGCTTACGTCTCGTCTCATCCAAAGAAAAATGCTTCGTACTGCTTTTAGCTTTTTCGAACATTGAATATAAGTCCCATTTTTCAGTCCTGAATGCTTGCACTTGCAGCAATAAATAAAGAATTGTTATTCAGGCTTTCACTACTGAATTTTATGTGCTTCCACACTATCTTTCTCACGAGTATTCTTTCAAATAAGCGCTTGAAATATATTGATGCAAATTGTATGGGTTCCGCCCTTGTGGAAAATGGAACTTTATGTATGAATCTTGCTGCCTTCTATTATCTACTACACATACTAAAGGAATATGGAAGCTGATGACTCACTGAAACTCATGCCTGGGAGCATCACTTGAAAGTTATTGCCATGTCTCATTTAACACCCACCCTCAAAGCCTTTGAACTTAAAAGTTGAAAGCGTTTGATATTTTGTTCTCCTAAAATGTATATCAGTTGATTGTGGTATTTATGGACTATGCTTGCCTTTCACAATATTGCTGATTCTTGAAAGTTTAAAATTGTGCATTTCTTGAAACTTGGAACGCTTTGTGCTGCTACAGTGTGTATAAATGGGAATCCTTATTGGAAATATATAGTGACGCCCAGACATTTGGGCTGAGATCTTCTTATTCCAAAGCTGTTAGTAATTCTAATCTGGCAATCTCTTGGTTGGAAGCAACATTTCCTGAGTTAGCTAGCCAAGCAGCGGAAATGGAAAATCTACCTGCAGTTAAAGCTCAGCCTTATACTTTATTTGATGCATCCATTTCGTTGCAGGTATATTTCTCGTCTGTTTATTCACCAAGTTTCTTTCAGGTTGGCCATCTGTAATAATTGATACTGCGAAACTTCTGTGCTGCATATGTTCTCTGTAGTCACGGCGTCAGGTTTATGTGGTTCAAACATGCTCTCTCTCCCCTCATTTCAATCCAAAAAAAAAATAGTCTTTTTCATCTGACAATCCTTTATTTAAATCATAATTTGGTTACATCAGTTTTTGTGCTCACCACCATCTACAATAACACCAAAACACCTAAGAAGAATGGCACGGAAACTGCAATTTTCAAACTAGGATACGGATCATAGGGATACATTTATTAATTAATTATTAATATTTTTAGGTATATATTTTGTACTACATATATTCCACAAAGAGAGTCCTATTTGTAAAACCATTGTTCCACAAAAGGGTCCTCTTTTTATTGATGGTAGTATAAAATAACAAAATATCCTCGAGATTACCATCATAATTTTGTTAGCATGCCACCACTATTAAACTAACGACATTTTATTTTTAGGGGTAGACAGAGAGAGGAGGAGGGGGGGGGGGGACACATCCTTAATATTAGCAAATTTTGTAAATGAGACTCTTTTTTGTGGAATAAAGGGAGTATCACATTTAACCTTAAAACTAAATTACTAAAGCTATGTACGTGTTTTTCAATTAAAATAACACTAACAATAGTACGAAGATAAACTAAGATAGTAATAGCTACGTAATGTAGTATTATTTTTTCATTGCATTTATCTTGTTTGGTTCATATTTGGGATCCCTGCAAAACTTGTAATTATACTATATTACATTATTGCTTTACTTGGTTCATTTAAAAATGAACCTGTAATGCAATGAACATTAGTCTAAGACCATTTAACCCTTTTCCTTTGTAGAGCCACTAAATTATGGAGTGTTTTCATTTTAAAGGGGTAATTTTGGGTGAAAGGGTTAAAAGGAGTAATTATAACTTGATTGTGAGTTGTGACTTGTTTTGTCATTTGTGGGTTGTTGCATTACGTAGGTAATAAGCTAATACTCGCATTGCATGGGGTAATGGAAAAATCTCAAATTGATGTAATGGGATTACGTCATAATAGGCTAACACATGTAATAAGTGAACCAAACAAAAAAAATGTCACATCAGTGTAATAACTTATTGCATTACATGGCTATTACATTGATAGGATGTGAACCAAACAGTACCTAAGGAAATAAGTTAACCGGCACATCAGTTAAGTTAACCAAAACAATTTAATTTGTAAACTTATTAACTAAACAACCAACCTACCATTAAGTCCTAATTAACCAAGCCCACAGATCGATGATGATATCTGCGATCTATCTGAACCCTAGCCCCCATATCAATGATGTTCTTATAGCCATAAAATCTAGATCCCGTAAGTTTCTGGAAACAATTATAAAGAAACCCACTAAAATGTTTATAAAACTAAAAAATAGCCCCAACAGAACTCCCACTGTATCCACGCAAGGCATGTCAATTTTCCCGTCCCTTGACCTTGACCCTAATGGAACGGGTTTAGGAGAAAAATAAAAGAACCCTATAGGGCTTGTGTAGGGTACGGAACTCACGTAAGTTTCTGAACCCGACTCGATTCAATGTTCTATTGTTTAATAACCGTTATATAAAATTGATCTTATTTTATTATTCTTTCAAATAATTATTTATAATTAATTTATTGAGGGATGAATTTCTATGAAATATTACTATATGATGTTCTTCTAGGATGATAAAGTTCTTTTAATATTTTTGTCTTTTTATTTAATTTGATAATTACTTTAACGAAATGGTATGAGGTCAAGCATTTTTTTAATGGGGCGGGGGGTTGGGAAAGGTCACGCCCCTACCATACCTGCTCAGCCGTTTCATTGCCACTGTACGATGCCTTATACACCACTTACGTGTTTTATTTTTATTTATTTAATTAATGTATATAGCCTGGATTAGCAATACATATTATCCGAGGTGTATTCACAGACATATCTCAGGTGCGGTGTGAAGCCTATTTTGGCGTATCCATGCTTGATAGAATAACATGTTAAAATGTCTATCTCCTTGTTTTTCTGTTCCAAATCTATCCACATTTGATACTGTTACATTTTACAATCTTATGGTTTGGTTTTTGATTGCAAAATGATAGAAACAGATTTTTATAGAGTATTGTCAATTTTGACTTGTACTATTTCTTGGATTGATCAAGTTCACGGTTAATGCTCCTAAGCATGGCCTGATTACTGGCTTTCTCGTTGAGTTTCAGTTTGGACTAGTGTCAGATAGATTAGAGTTGAAGTCCTTGGTTGCTTTTGGTGGTCCAATATAACTTGATAATTTCAATTTCCCCAATAAATAAACAGAGCCCTTTCTTTTATGATTTTCAGGGGCCTCTTCGAAAAGTATGCCATGGGGGAGAAGAAACTTCTGCAGTTCAGGCTGCAGAGTGTGAAGGCCGTGCAGTGAGTTTTCTTTACAATTCAGTAAGCAAAGACTCCATTCTTGTTATTGCCTGGAGTGGCGGGCAATTACAAATAGATGCCTTCGCTGACGAAATACAGCCGGTATGGGCTGCTAATTGCCCTCCTCGTCTTCGTGTTAATTCTTATGATCGGATAGTGGGTGTTGCAATGATTTGCGAATCAGTCAGTGAGCTCTCCATTGTACAGTTTGATCAGCCGCCTGATCATACTGTTTGGTCGGGGCATCCACCACCTTTGTTGAGGTTGGCCATAGTAGATTTAGCTCTGCCAAAAACCAGAGAAAGTGGTTCTATAATATCAATGTTTATTGATCCCCTTGTTCCAGAAAGAATATATGCCATTCATGATGGAGGGGCAGATTCAGTAGTGTTGCATTTTCTGCCTTTTACTAGTCAGGCAAGTGGCAAGGATGAGATCACGAGGACTCCATCTGTGCATTCTGTTCTTAACACATGCCAGGGAGAATCCTCCACACCATCTCCTCTTTGTGGTTTTATAGCATTGTCAGATTCATTTGGATGCTCATGGATTGTGGGACTGACATCCTCTCACGAATGTGTTGTACTAGAGATGGAAACTTGGAATCTGTTACTTCCTATTGATGTTGACATGGAAAAGAAATCAACAAGTTCTGAAGAGCCTAAAGCAAGTGGTACTAAAACTATCATAAGTAAAGAACTTCTTAGCGGTCCAAAGGTGGTTCTTGTGCCTCCTTCCTCCCCAAATTTACGCTCCATTGCTGCTGACTTCTATTGAAGGTCGATCAACTCTTCATCAGTACTTCAAGCTTTTCAATGAAAATTATGTGGAATACGCACACAAGGTAATGGCACAATCTCACATTTTACAATTATTCATCGACTCAGACAGATAATGTTATATTTTAACAAGAGGATGTGTCCATCTAGTTCTGGTCCTCTGCTCATGATTTCATCATTTCCTTTGCTTAATTTTTGGCATTATTTCCCTTTTTTGGATATCTCACATTGATATTGCTTTGAAAAAGGTGAAGCTTCCAAACTATTATTTATAAACTTATGCAACATGCATGTGTTGGCTTATGCTGCTATAAATAATTGAGGGTACTTTTTGGAGAAACGTGTGTTGGCTTATGCTGCTATAAATAATCGAAGGTACTTTTTGAAAAACCATTTTTTCTTGGTGGCTTTTTTTATTGTTGCTTTTTTGTTCATCTTGGTAGGGAGGGAGAAGTGCGTTAAAAGAAAATGTTGATGACAACTATGACATTACCGAACTACTACCTCCGTCCCATAATAAGTGCTTTTTTAGCTTAAATCACACAAACCAATACACAAGTTAAAATGACAAAAATACCCTTAATATACTTTTTTTGTTTTGTTTGAGACTTTTTTTATTGTCTTTTGGTCTCTCTTTCTCTTTCTTCAACCTTTCTACTTTCCAATAAATATGCAATAAATACCATTGGTTGCATAAGGGCACATATGGGAAAATATTATAAAAATTGTATTGAAATTCTAACACATCACTTATTTTGGAAAAAAATATTTAGCCTAAAAAAGCACTTATTGTGGGACGGAGGTAGTAATTATTAGTATTCAAGGGTTCATTTCCTCAGATATGGGTCCTGTGCTTGTCGACTCAATACGTATTTGAAAAGGTGTACTTATTCGTACATGAGAGTAATCTTTATTACAACAAAAGGTGTACTTTGAAACTCTGATGATTGCCGTGCTGCATTTTGGGAGAGCTGTTTCTTTAATAATAATATCTACTGTAATGTGGATACCATATATATCTGCAATTTTATATTAACCAAGTTAAAATCTAATTGCTTTTTTGTTATTTCTATTTGTTTCTTGAATCTATGATGCATATTTCTATAAAAAGTATTCCTCTTGGTTTTCTAGGTGTACTTTGAACTCGAGCGTCATGGCCCTCAACTAAGGAAAATAATAGACGACCAACATACTCGTTTACATGAGGCACAGCAGAAGCTTTTAAAAGTTGAGGAGAAACAGGGAAAATTAGATGAGCGCAGCGTTCGTGCAGTTCAGCTTCATAATCTCCTAGAAGAGCGCTTACATAGATTGAGAAAATTACCAGGGGTCCACAAAAAGCCTTTATCAAAAGCAGAGCGAGAGTTCAAGTTAGAACTTGGTAAGTTATAAGCACCAAGTAATCACTGCAATTTGGATTCTGGGAATATTTGATTAAATGACTAGTATACAACTATTTCATGAGGCGCAGTTGGCTGATTTTATTGCATTCATTCTTTTAGCAACTTCAACTTGCTCATAGACAATAGTTTCACAAGATTCATTTCACATCCTGTTTATATTCATGCAGACAGATTTAGTGGGGTGGAATTGGAAGCTTTGCATTCTACCATGGAAGCTCTAAATGCAAGGTTAAAAAGATATATGCATTCTCTTCGAACCAATGTAACGAGCCAACAGAGGCAAGTAACAACGAGGAGGAACGATTATGCTCCAGATGACCAAATCTCCCGCCTTAGGTCCTCAATCGCGAAGCTCTCACTAGTCAATAGCGAGAATACAAAAAAGGTTAAACTAGTGGAATCTGCACTCAAAAATCGCGACAGCACCACCCGTTGAAGATCTACTACATCTGCCGAGTTCTGTTGCCGAACAACTGTGTCGGTATTTTCATCTGCAATTTTGGGAACATATTTGCTTATCGCAGTTAGTGCAGTTGGCTTATGCCCGGTTGAGGCTCTTACAAGTGCAGGTTTTTTGCTCTAGGAACCGTCTGTATAAACATGTTGTAGCTGGCATGGGAGTATATTTAGAGTTGAGATAATTGTGTTATGGAAACTTGGAGATAATTTTCTCAGTTAAGCTAGTAGTTATGATCAAACTTTATTTGGTAAAATACTTTGGCAGCCAAATACCGGTTTCATTGTGCATCTCCTTGAATAAAACTACTATATACTCGTTCCATTAAATTTACATGTTCCTAATTCTCCATGGACTACATGCATGCTTACTCTTTACATGACTTGCCTCGGCGTTGAACAATTATCGGATATCGTTTCTGCATCCGCGTCGTGGGGAAGAAAACTAACTTATCTTCTTCAGCAGGAACCCAACTGTTTGATCAATCATACAACCCAATTAACATTTGAATACCGCCATCCCCATAAAAATGAGTAATGCTACAGGAGCAAACTATTCTATAAACATTTTACAAGTTGTGATGTGGCAAATTTTACATCAGCTTTTTAAAAAAAAAAATATCTAAACAATATAAATCCTATGCAACAAAGCTGATGTAGAATATGTCATATCAGTAATTTATTAAAATAATTTGTGTCCGTAATATTATTAAAAAAAAAATGTAGTAAAGGACTAGTAGTGACCTGAGACGAGTGACAAGGTGGTGAAGGAAGACGGAGAGTTCCACTCTGGCAAGCTCATAACCCGGACACCGCCTTGGCCCTCCTCCGAATGGAGTGAACACATTAACCGAGGAGTTAATTGCTCCTCCTGAATTGCTCTGTTTGCCATAATTTTACGATTTCCATTACCACAACACAGACAAAACAGCCAAGGGAGGGGGAGGCGGGGGGAGGAAATGAAGAGGAGAAATAAATACCTGCCACCTCCAGGGATTAAAAACTCGAGCATCTTCAAAATGTTCTTGATTTAGATGGACTGCCCTTAGCGAAGCGAAGACTTTCCATCCTTTTGGAATTGTGTAACCTATTTGGATACAAAGTATTTCTCTGTTTATTTTATTCTTTTAAATAAATAGACTGTATATATATATAAATAAAGCAGATATTCTGCATAGATTTTTATGAGAAGAAAAGACAGTTTGAAATATGATAAAAAAAAATAGGAAATTGATTTCAATGTATTTTTAAACTCACCGTTTATATTCACATCGGTCATTGCTCTCCTAAATACCCCACTAATTATGTTGGCAACTCGCAGAGTTTCATTAACCACCTGGAAAAAGAAAAAAACAATGGAAATTAATTATTATTTTTTAATATTAAATTCAAATTTTGCCCTGGCAAGGGACTTACACAAAGAGTAAATGGCATGGACTTGTAGTCCTCCCACTCTAGACCCTCCTCCAATTCACCTTTTCTTGCTCCAATCTCCTCATGCTCTTCCTATTAACATATGCCGGAAAACATCATTATTAATTTTCCAGAAACAAAACAAATTTTAAAATTAAAGAAGAAATATGAATAAATAAAAAAGGAGTAAAGGTGTTTTTTTTCTCAAATAATACCGTCACAAGAAACATGACGTCTTGTTATTAATGACCGTGCGGGGGTTCTATTTATTATTCATGTGGAGAAATTTTAAGTTTTATTCCAAATACATTTGCAGCTGTGAAATTACATGGATGACCTTTCGATTTATTTACATTGACCACCAGTTCTCACCACATGGTGCGGGGCAGGGCAGGGCAGAGGGGTTGTTTGGCTGTATGGAATTTAAAGAGTCTCGGGATTAAAGAAGGAAGGCATCATTTTGTCCAGTTTTTTAAACAGAATGAATGAATGTTGTTCAGCTTTACTTCTTCACTGTCTAACCTTTTGACTTTCCTGTTTCTACTTTCTCCTCTGCTTTTTGACCTACATGCATTTCCCAAACATCACTCTTCCCTAGGTCTGCTCTACTCTGCTATATAGGCTTCCCAATTTGAAGGGTACTTTCGTCCACCCTCAATAACAATATCAAATTAAATGTCTAGTTTTGAATTTTTTTTAAAGTCAAATTCACAATTTTTACAATTTAAGATTAAAAGTAATAATAGCTTTGTAATAAAACTATTAAAATTATTGAAAGAAAATATATTTTAAATTCATTTAAATGGAAGTGAAAAATACCTAAAAAAGACGCTCCTTCAGTATTACTGTTCTTTAGATTTTTACCACCAAGATTTCTTTTGTAAGTAACTAAGGTTATGTTTGTTTGAAAAAAATATTATTTGAGATTGAATTTTTTATCTTAATTTAATACTATTTCGGCAGTTACAATGGTGCTTTGGTCTCTTTGGCAAGCTCGAAACGATGTGGTCTGGAATCAAAAGCAAGGGTCTGTCCAGTCTGTTCTGCTTGCTGCTGCGACAGTCCACACCCAATGACAAGCTCGCTCTTCAGCTGTTGCACTTCATCGAGAGAATTCTAATTAGATTTGTATTCTTAATTGGTGCAAGCCTTCGCTTGGATTTGTTAAGTGTAATTTTGATGCGGCTCTTTTTTTTAGTCAAAATAAGGTGGGTTTTGGTTGGATTATTAGGGATGAGTTTGGGTCGTTTGTTGCTGCTAAGAATGGTTTATTAAATCGCACTCAAGATCCAGCCCTTGTTGAAGCCCTTTCATGTAGAGAGGCCCTCAGTTGGCTTAAGGCTCCCCATTTTTTCAAAGTTGTGATGAAAACTGATTGTCAGGTTTTTCAACAAACTTTAGCCCATCCAACTACGGATTTCTCTTTGTTTGGTTTGATTACTCGAGATTGTTCTTATGCTCTTTCGGCTTTAAATGATAGTAGTATTTGTTTTGCTAGACGATCAGCTAATCAAGCAGCGCATTTGTTAGCTAAAGCTGCTGGTTTACAGTCTGGTCCGGAGGAATGGGGTCCTGTCCCTCCTTCGTTTATCTCTGATATTCTCGTTTTCGATTTAATATAATTGGTTCCTCTTGGTTTAAAAAAAAAATAGTTATATAGACTATTTTTTGTTATTCCTAAGACTATTTATGAGGGATTATATAATCCCATGATAAATGTGAGATTAATAGTCCCCCGCATTTTAAATTATCAAATGATTTTGTGGGACTAATAGTCCCACATTAAGGGAGTAATAGTCCTTCGTCAAATGATTAAATAATTCAAAATAATTTTAAATTAAGATAAATAGTCAAATCTCAAGCATGTTTTTTGCAAACAAATATAGACTAAAGAGAATTAATAATATAAGTATACTAGAAAACTTATCTAATTAAAAGAATTTGTTACATAAAAAAAAAATAAACTAGACTTGAACATAGTGAATATATACATACATATATATATATATATATATATATATATATGGCTATATGTATATACGCAGCTGTGTAGTATATAAGACCCCAACTTTTTAATGAATAAGATTTAATTTTTTCTATATATTATTTTAAAATAGTAAGGGATGATTTGATAAATGTGGTGACTTATGGGTGGAATATGCAAATTTTATAAAGTTATCAAATGGTAATAAAATATTCATTAGTTGTCGAGAAATATTTGTTTGGTCGTGGAATATTCTTATCGGGGAATATTCGTACGATGGCACAACCATTTGTGGGCCCCACAACAGAATAACTGCCGGATGAAGAAAACGACAAAAATGAGTTTTCTAAAAATAACGGCGTAGTTGTTACCGTTAGAATTGTTGAAATACCCGGTGGTTAAAATATAGTAATACGCGTTGTTGCACAGTAGCACACGGTATTGCACAGTATTTTTATTTATTGATTCTTACTTAAGAAGTCACTTACTCAATAATTATTACAGTAATTACTGTTTAATATTTTATATTACTGATTCAATAATGGCTACTGTTGATAAGTTATATTATTGATTTAATAATTGTCATAAGTAACCACTGCACATTATTTCACATTATCAAATCAATAATTCATATTATTTGAATAATATTATTAGACAGCATTATTGACAATGTCTAGAAAGTTCTGTCTAGGAAAGGGGTTGGTTAATCTAATTTTGCGCCAGTAAGAAAAATTCTTATCAAAAATTTTTCTCTTTCTTGGGAACGACCTGGTTGTCAATATTGTAGTTCTGTAATATTATTTGTGAATAATTAATTGTTGATTTATATGATAAGAAAATATTTATTCAATGTGGATATAAATGAATGAATTAGTGCTGATGATTGTTTTTATCAATATATGTATTTTGTCAAAATGAAAGTGTGAAAAAATCATCCGTATCTAAAATTGGGTCATTTTTTTCATTTAGAATTTAGAAAAATTTTCTTCTACAAAGTTGTAGAGAATTAAATTTCATATGGAATGGACATAAGGTTCGTATTTTTCTGATAAAAGAACTATTTATTATGAATTATTGAAGTTTCGAAAATAAATATTTATTAAAAACATGTGTGGCCCCACTCTTGTCTTTTGTGGAATAAAATACTGAAATTTTCAAATTCTAAGCTAGTGTGCGGGAAGGAAGCCACCGGTAGCAGGTTTTATCAGAACTGGCATTCTGGCATTTTCCTATAAATAGGGTGCTTAGTTAGAAATGAAAATCATACCAAAATCAGTAAATTTTTTCTCTATAATATCGAGCGTATTTCTTGTGAGTATTTAAATACTGTGTATTGATAAAGTGCAAGTTTTTCTCATTATTATATTCGATATTTCAGTCAGATCGAGTATTATACTGAGGTAAAGGATGTTATTTTTTTCGTAAATGATGTTATTTTTTTCAATATTTATAATGAATGTTATTTTCTTTAATATTTCATATTATGAAAGTGATAATATTTCATTTCATATTCCTAAATTTGAACTTACTTACGGTAAATATTGCTTCTATAATTCCTAAAATGATCAGAAATTTCTTGAATTTTGCGTTCCATCTAGTATTATTTCACCGGAATAGTTTCTTAACTTTCTCGTGAAATTTTTATCTTTTCATATCGAGTTACTATTCACGAAGTTACTATCCACAATAAAAAAAATATTATTATTTTTTAATTCAAATTATCTTTGATTGGATCTAGGTTTGGATATTCATTCTTGAACTTTGGATAAATTCTCTAATATTTGTCCTTTATCTCACTGAAATCGTTATTCGTATTATTTTTCATCATCCTCAGTCCTAAATGGTGATATAACTGAATATCTTTGGCCTGTAGTGCAAAGATGAATGATTACTTAATGAATATCTTTGGCCTGTAGTGCAAAGATGAATGATTACCTGATGAATATATTTGGCACGTAGTGCAAAGATGGACAGGTGTTGAGATGAATATGACTAACTGGTGATACAAATGAATATCTTTGGCCCGTAGTGCAAAGATGAATATTTAATCCGAGATGTATAATAATTGATGTTATAGGGATAAAATATTGATGATGAACTTTTAAATCATAGAAGATAGTAGACTTCATTCTCTACTTAACTCTTCTAATGAATTGTTATTTTCGCTGTGAATATTGATCTAAAATTTGTTGTCCATTATATTTTATCTGATTTATTGAAAGCTAACGATAATTTATTTTTCATTATCTTAGTCATAATATTTTTTATTGGGCTAGTTGAGCTCACCTTTTTTATCTATTGTCCTTTTCAAGGAATGAGAATGTTACGGGGACTAGTCGGAGAACAGTGTGATGATCAGAGTTAGATCTGTAAAAGTCCTCACTATTCTATAAAATAATGGGACAATAATTGTAATGAATAAGAAATGAATTTGAGTGTTTATATTTCGTATTATATACGATTTGTATCGAAACTCATAGTTTGTGTAGTCATATTTTACACGATCGTATGTTATAAAAGATTGTATTTGAATTTTGTACCATATATTTGACGACTCAAAATGAGTTGAGTATTGAGCCTATTTTAGGGGCATCACATAGTACACAGTCGTGCTATGACGACGATATTTTTGGGCTATATAGCGACGGTTCAACCGTCACAGACTAAAATATGTATGCCGACGCTTGAACCGTTGCCATATATATATATATATATATATATATATATATATATATATATATATATATATATATATATATATATATACGGTCCGGATCTTGAGCTCACCCAACTCACCCGCCTTTAGCAACGGACCGGGCGACAGCTTGGTTCGTCGCTATATATACAACAGTCGTCTTAGCTTTTAGCGACGGACAACATATAGACAACGGTTGTATATATAACGACGGACGAACCGTCGCCCGGTCCGTCGCTAAAGGAGGGTGAGTTGGATGAGTCTAAAATCCTTATCGTATATATATATATATATCTATCTAACAAAATACAAATGATTTTTGAATTTCTCGCTCACTCAATAAATCATCTAGGCCGTCTAAAATTTGGGATAAATTTCACCGTCAATATAATCCCGAAAACACGGAGCACAACTAGTATATATATATATATAACTTTATGGTCATGTATGCCAAAGTAACCACATCCATGCACGTGTGAACTAAAGATCACAACAAAAGTTAGAAGAATCTAGCTAATCTTTTTTCTCCCTTGTACACTTGCATGGCTAAACAGAAACTACTGTCGGCACGGGTCGCATCATTTCATGCTCCATGATTATATGAGAGAAAAATTCAATCATTTAAATTACTAAGCTTACATTAATAATATACTTATAAAACTTGACATGCCATCAGGACCGTTCTTAAAATTTTGGTGGTTCAAGACAAAAAATAAAAATGATACTACCTCCGTCTTATAATAAATATTTTTTTAATTTAAATCACATAAATTAATACACAAATTAAAATAATAAAAATACCCTTAATATACTTTCTTTGTTTTGTTTGAGACTTTTTTTATTGTCTTTTGGTCTCTCTTTCTATTTCTTCAACCTTTCAATTCCCAATAAATAAAATTGGTTGCATAAGGGCACATATGAAAAAATATTATAAAAATTGTATTGAAATTCTAACACATCACTTATTTTGGAAAAAAATATTAAGCCTAAAAAAACACTTATTATAGGACGGAGGTATTATCATTTTTGAAATAGTGTCTTTACTAAAAAAAAAAAAAGAAGATAAAAATAAATAAATAAAAGTATAAGCTGTATCTAAAAAAGTGTCTTTTCGAAGTTTAAAACATAATAGTTCGACTACAGCAAAATATATGAGAAGTTCAACTAAGTAGTTCGACTACAATAAAATATATAAAAATACATTCAATTAAAAAGACTTCTTCTAATATTCCTAGAGCCAAAATCTTCAATCAAATGTTAAAATCATATATATATATATATATAAATTTGAGGGCGATCGACCCTTCTGGCCGTAATGAGGAACGACCCTGCATGCCACTGTATATGGTTATGGTCGTAATAATGCTAAATTCAATATAAGAAAGGACTTTTTATGCATAAATATTGTGGTCAATACCACAATATGCTGATGCACACAGTTAATTATATTATTAAGTGACTTGTAAACCTATAATATGTCCATGTATTATAACATAATGTGTGGTAAATGGCTGTCCCTACCTTAACTCTATATTTTAATCAAATATTATATATATATATATAGGACTACATATTTATTTGGATTTAATAATTTTTGAGATATATAGTCCAATATTATATTTGTTAGGTTGAGAATTTGGATAAGGCCAAAGAGAGATACAATTATACCCCTCCTTATCAAACACGGACTGGAAGATAAAGGCCAACAATACATGATGATGATGGTTGGTGAGGGTGGTGGGGATATTGCTCTTAATTTTGTTGCCCAACAATGAAGGGTACTTTTTGATATTCATAAATAAAAAATTAGAAAAAAACAATGAAGGGTACTTTTGGAAATACAAATACATTAAAGTAGAGAGAGGGTAGAGAGAGAAAGAACCTTGAGCTGAGCCAAAGCAAGAGGAGTCTCGGTGAGGAATTTAACAGCTAGAGTCATAATAGTAGAGGTTGTTTCATATCCGGCAACCAGCAGAGCCACCAAAAAATCCACTATCTCCTCGTCGGAAAATCCCACTCCTCCACCGTCTCCGGCCAACAGCGCTGATAGCATATCATTCTTTCTCTCTCCTATCTCCTCCGTACTCTCTCTCCTCCTCTCTCTCACCGTCAAACTCAACGCTTCAGCCACTTTTCCTCTAGCCTTCAACAAAAACAATATATATTAACATGCATATATACATATACATATATATATATATATATATATATATGTTAGTTCATTTAATTTCTATATATTCATCTAATTACAATTAACACAATATAAACTCTAGTTTTAAAAAGAGAAAAAAAAACTAACTTGAATGGCTCTGCGGTAGGTGGGAGAGAACAGAGTAAAAGGAATAGAGAAGAAGCCTTCAATGACAAGCATATATTCTTTCATTAAATTCTCAGTCCACTCGCATGGATCAAAGCTCATCAACTGCTTCACTGTTAACTCAAATGTAATCTGCAACCACAATTAAATAATGTTATATATAAATCACACATTTTTTATTTAATTAATCACAATTATTTTCCTGAAAATAAATTATACTCTCGTTGCGTATTAGAGCCCGTTCGACAACGACTTATTTTAAAATGACTTACAATTAAAATATAAATTGACTTATAAATTATTTTAAATTGTAACTTATAAATAAAAGTGTTCGGCATCAATTTGACTTATAAGTCAAAAATTAAGTCAAAATAAGTTATAAAAGTGTTCGGCTCATAATGTTAAAATCAAATATAAAGATTACTAAAAATGACATTAATAAAAAGATAGACAAAATAAACATTACATGTGGTCAAACTAACTTATTTATAAGTTATTTTAAAATAAGTTACAAATACTTGCTTATTTTTTTTGACTTAAAAATCAATTTATAAGTAAAAAATAAGTCATTGTCACAAATGACTTGTAACAAACCAACTTATAAGTCACTGCTGAACAAGCTCTTATTTAATCATTGTTGAGTTTTTAAATCTTACAAGATTTTTAAATACGCTATTAACATAAAATTCTTTTAATTTTAATCAAATCAATATTGTAAACTATGTTAAAAATATTACTCATCATAAATTTTATTGTTTCATAATTTTATTTTTAATTACTTGTCCCAATTTTGAGTTTGAAATATCTCAGATTAACTTTTAAAAATCAATAATAATCATATAATTTAAAACGAATAAAATACTATATAAAATAGAAGGTTCTAATTAAGAACAAAGTGATGACAAACAAAAGATAACAAAACATAATAATACTAATATTATTATTATGTTTACATGATCACCACACATGCACATGTTACTTGATGATATACTACTTCCTTATTATAGTGGTGTGGAGTGCTTTGGTGCTAACGTGAACCGCCATGTTTGTGTTATGATTGATATATTCCGGCCGGCCGCTAATTATGGAAATCTGACTCAATACCCATAATAATTCTCGACCGTGAATCATAAACTGCGTTCATGGAACTTCAAACACAAGTACTACCCATTCATTCCAATTGTAAACATAAATGATATATTTTAATTTTTTATATTAATTTATGAAATTTTAAAATTCACCAAATTATTTTATTCAACTACATACAACAATTACAATTTTAAACTAATTAAAAACAATAATAATTACTATAGTTATAGTTTTTCAACACTTCAATAATTCCTATCAAGTTTAAAATTAAAATTTTATAAATTAATTATAAAAAATCAAATATATCTTTAATTTTAAAAAAAAGACATTATTTTCACATATATTTTAATATCTTCTCTCTCTCGTATGAGAATAGAATGCACACGAAACTTAAAAAACATAAAAAACACATATCATGAAAATATAATTATTTACCTTTTGAAAATGTTTGATTCTTTATGTTGGACAACCCATTGAAAATAATAATAAATACTCGTTAAAGTCATTGTAGTTAGCTTTTATCAAGTATTAATACTCCGTCCTAAAAGAATAAAATAAAACACATAAATTGAACGTTAATTAAATACGTCATTAACAGAAAAAAATATATAAATACTCGTTATTTTATATAATTTTGTGGGTCACTAAACATAATTTTTTTTTTTTTAATATATGTGCAAATTATATTTTATTCAAGAAAATATATTAGAACTTGCATGGAAAATAAGCAATGACCAAACAACATATAAAAAGAGTTAAAATATATATGGACAATATAAACCATATTAAAATGATGACATATTATTAAAATAATAATAATTTTACTTGCTATAAAAACATCATTAATGTCGAATCATGATCAAAACCATCGCTCGTATATAGGATCGACAATGTATGAAATTTTAATTCATAAAAATAAGGGAGAAATGATTTGGAAAGGAAAGGTTTCTATCTAGTCTAGTTTTAAATTCTAACGTGCACCATACAAATCGAACGTACCTTCTTAGCCTCCTCCATGAGCAGAATCCGACCGGTCCAAGACTCCAAATTTACCCGGACCAACCGGTCTATATCAACCAACAAATGGTCCTTGATAATAGAAGAATTGGCAAAGCTCATCGTCAGAGAATGCATCCTCTTGTGAAGATTCCCTCTCATGAGAAGCAACGAGTGCTTCCCCAACAAGTTAGAGATTGAACCGGGATAGCTCGACTCGAACAGCCTGCCCTCGTTCTGCAAAATAAACCGGTTCGTCTCCGGGTCAGCAGAGAAAACGGTCGGCTCGCCGAAGACGTGGGTGGTGAAAACGGTGCCGTATTTAGCGACCCTGTCATCAATAAAGGGTTCGGGGTTTTGGGTCTTGTAAGCGGAAATGAGCTGGAGGGTCTCACCGATAAAGGGGAGGCCAAGGCTTCCCGGCGGGAGGCGGAGTTTGCGGCAGGTGGTGGTGCGGAGGAGGAAGAAGGCCGAGGAGAGAGAAAGAAGTGGCGAGGAGGAGAGAGAGGAAGAGAATATAGATGGAATTCTCCATAACTTACTCACATGTAGAGAGAGAAAGTGTTTGTTAATGAGATAGAAAGAGTATTACGTAAAGGGTGGGGAGCTTTAATGGAGGAGCACACGAGTGGTTATCTGAAAGCAAATCGAAACGGAGAGAGAGAGAGAAGGGTGTTGGAAAGGAAATTAATGTCGGATATCTCCGTAGCTCACATTTACTTCAGTCTTTCTCCCTCCAGGATACTGGAGTAACACTTTTGACTTTTGAGCTGAGGATAGAGCTTGGTATTTAAGTTCTGTCTGTCTATGTAAATCTGGATAAAAGTTTTTATTATTCTTTTTGTGTATATTAAGAAATAAAATAAAATTAAATGACTAAATTATTTATATTTAAATTTTTATTTAATTACATAATTTTTTTGTACATGATTAGTAATATTTGGACAAACTTAAAAGGAAATCATGACAAGTAAATTTAGACGGAGGGAGTAATAAGGGTTTTTATCTTGTAACGGAGGGAGGAGTATTTTAGAAAGTCTCAAGTTAAATATTTATTTATCTTAAATAATTTAGTTTTTACAATAATTTATCTATAATACTCTTAGTATTAATTGTCATATTTTATTCTCTATGCATATTTATAGAGTATCACTAGTCATATACAAAAAATTATGCAATTAAATGAGAATTTAAATATGAACAATTTATCATTTTATTTTTTTTCTTAATATGCGCAAAAAATCGAACAAATTTTTATCCTGAGATGGAAGGAGTATAATACACAATGTTTTAGAGCGTTTAAAAGTACAAACGCACTTGAAAATTTTATTCAACTAATAGCAATTTATTTTAAACATAACTTATTTAACTCTTAAACACCGCGTTTGAGTATCATACATAATATATTAAATTTGATACGGTGCGTTTGGAGGTCTTATCGCTACAAGTGTTACTACCGCAAATGTTGTAGGTGCTAATAGCCTAACAAATTAATATTTTGTCTAATTAATTAAATAAAATTTATTTTTTAATATTTATTAAAAATAACAAAAGAAAAATTTCTGCATTAGTTCTTATTAATTAGAGAATATTAATTTCTTATTAATTAGTCTAATAGTAATATTTTGCTGCATTAGTTCTTATTAATTAGAGAATATTAATTTCTTTATAGTAGAGTTGTTAAATTTTTTTTAACGTACTTTCCGTTTAATGAGTCTAACCATTAAGGATTTAGTTTGACAATATGCATTAACTTTATAACCACGAGATAGACAACGTTTAATTTGAATCTTCTTCTAAACAAAGGAAATTATAAATTCAAATAGTCCAAAAAGGAGAATTTGTATTTGAATGGAGACTTCTACATTCAAATCATCGATCGACAGGAGCAGAAGCTTTTATAGGACTGAAAAAACTCGTGTATACGTATAGAAAAGATTCTTAACTTCAAGAGGTTGCGCAAGCTTGAAGTTGCTAATTAATTGAAGTGGTAACGAAAAGAAAATTAGGGCTTGCAATTTCACCCGAATTAACACTACGGGGCTGCCCGATTCTGATTTTAATAAGATTCAATTTTTTAAACTAGATCTGTAAGATCAGGATGGGATAGGGGATATATACCCTAAAATTCCGATCCTCATGACCCAATAGATTATATATATATATATATATATATATATATATATGTAAGTGCTTGGGATGCATACGGACCACCTATAGCGACAGTCTGGTTTGTCGTTATAGAACAGTAAATCGTTGTCATAGCTTTAGTGACGGACCGAACCGTCGTCATAATACAGAAATAAATTTGTTGTTTTATAACGACGAACTTGATCGTCGCCCGGACCATTGCTATACGTGACCATCCACTGTAAGTTCTTATATATATATAATTATATACTTATTTAAGTTATTTCATTATAAGTTCATAACATTTGTAATATAATATATTGATAGTAGTAATAATTGTATAAAGTAATAAAAAAAATTTAATTTAGAAAAAAAGAGAGTAATTGAGTAATGGGCGGACGGAACAAGTATGGAGTATTGTTTTCACATGGAATTGCTTCTTTTTTTTTACATATAGAATAGTGGTTCGATAAAATGCATTATATATATAATCACTACTGATCAGTAAAAATGTTATTTTTCATTGTCCTCGTCAACATAAATTGATTTTACCACAGAAAACTAAGTTCGACTAACTAACTTGTATCCCTAATTAAATATTATGTAATTACTATTGATCGGGTATAATCCACCGACCCTTACATGGATAGAAGGCCTGGGCCGAGAGGAGCTTACCGGGCCCAGTGGGCCGAAGCCAGGATTGGGGTAGCAGAGTTCGGGATCGGGTATTTGAGCTCTTTGGGCCAGAACCCAGACCCAGCTGATATTATCCGGATCGGGCATCTTAGTCCCACGGGACCGGAGCCCAGGCCAACATGACGATGTTCGGGGTCGGACTACCGAGCCCTTTGGGCCGAAGTCTAGACCGGATTGGTGAGGATAGGGATCGGACTGCCGAGCCCTTTGGGACGGGGTTCAGACCACTTTAGAAGGCCCATACCGAAGGTTATTTCTCGGATGGAGCCCGGAGCAATAAGGAGTCTAAAGGATTAAGAGTCTTAACCCTAATCCTATCTCAATACCAACTCTTATAAGGCAAGTGGTTGGATAACCACCAACTTGTACTTTTGAAGGAGATTGTGTTGGACCCAAACAATGGTAACTGCCATGTTTAGGAGTCCTAACTGGACTGGGACATGGGCTCTAGAGGCGGTGAGATGACTATAAATACAAGGCTTGACCTAATGGTAACAGATAATATTCACTTGAGCACTATACACTACTGCCTCCATTGTTAACCTTGTAACCAGCCTGTACTTATTCTCACACCGGAGCCATCACCCGGCGGCCACAGCCGTCAAGCTTCGTTTGTGACGTGTTATTGTGCAGGTTTGAGCGCGCGAATTTGGTGATTGGACGCGCCGGCAAAACTTGGCGTTAACAACTACAATAGATTGTAGTTAGCGACGTGCCGATATGCTATTGGACTAGAATGTAATGATAGGGTTGATTTATAAATATATAAGATCTGATCGTGTATTTGCATGTTCCTCCACACGGTCCCCCCCCATAAGGGGCATTCAGTTCTCCACCAACCAAACAGCCCCTAATCAAAATTAATGAAAAATCATGCACTTTTATGTGCCCTCTTTGGATAAATCTTATTTTTAGATTTATATCTTCTTCTTATCGATTAAAAAATGATAAGAGGCAAATAAAATTTTACCAAATAATTTTATCCTTTACCAAATGTAAAGCTTTAAAAAGGAAAGCAAACACCACCACACTTCCTTTGTTTTCCCTCATCTCCATTATCTTCATCATCTTCATACCCTAAATCTAACCAATGGCCAAAATAATATATATATAGAGAGAGAGAGAGAGAGAAATGTTAGAAATCTTAAATTTTTAATTTTAAATGTGTCTTAAATGACATGACATTAAATATATTAATGATAATTTATTATATAACACTACAAGAAAATCGGCTAAGTCCGACGAACTTAATCTCGACGGACCTCAATCCCTCGAAAATAACCTAAATACGACAGAATATTCCGTCGACGATAATTCCCTCGATAATAATACTAAATACGACGGAATTCCGTCGGCAATAGAAGACCCCCCTTGGCGCCACATTTCCCGCCAGCGCGAAAATTAACTTCGACGGAGTTATAGTATTTTCGAGGGAATATCCGTCGAGAATAAGGTAATTTCGAGAGAATTAATACCGATGAATATTCCGTCGGAATTAGTTTATAAAACCTAAAATCAAATTAGCCCCAGTCACCCATTTCGTTTATTTTCTCTATTTTCTCCTCTCTCTCAACCTTGTCTCTCCAACTGCTTCTCACTCACCCCCTCCCCCTCCAACCACCGTTCCTCCTCCCCTTGCCACCATCCCCCCACCCCCTCCAGCCACCGTCCCCCCATCCCTCCAGCCATCGTTCCTCCCCCTTGCCACCGTCCCCCACCGTCCCCCCGAACCCCCACCCCTGCTCCTACCGTCCCCCCACCCCTCCCCTGCTCCTACCGTCCCCACCGTCGTCCTCTGCCAAAGTCGCTCTCCTCTGCCGGCACCGCCTCCACTGCCGTCCCCTACCGGCGCCGCCCCCCACTGCCCCCACTACCGTCGGTTCTCCACTGCTGCCCCAATGTAAGGTTTTGGGTTGTTTAATGTTTGGATTGATTATGATTATATATGTTGGAATAGATTTGCTATTGTTGAAATTGTGATTTGCTATTGTTGAAATTATATGCTATTGCCCTCCACTGTAAGGAATTTTTTTAGTTTAAATTGGGTTCTAATGTAGTTCTGCAAAAAAAAAAATTGGCCGAAATTGGGTTCAAATGAGTTTTGCAAAAAAAAAATTTTGACTGAAATTGCCCTATTTCATTGTATATATTTGACATTGTATATATTCTGTATATATTTGTTATTTCTGACGGAATTCCTGACGAAATTTCTGTTAGAAATGTTAAATTGCAATATTTGTGGGCCCTATTTCATTTTATTTATGTATTTTATTTAGTTTCCCAATACTTAAATAAATTAATTAATTAGCATTTAATTAGTTTTACATAATATAATATATTATAATATAATATAATTAAATTAAATAGAATTAAATTAAATTAAATAGAACTAAATAAAATAAAATAAAATTAAAATGAATTAAATTAAATTAATATGATTTAATTTAATTTAAGATACTACAATTTAAATGAATTAAATTATAATAAATTATATAATATATTACAAATTAAAATAAAATAAAATAAAATAAAATAAAATAAACAATTGACTTAATTTAATTTAAGATAATATAATACAAAATAAATATAATTAAACTGAGTAACACTTACTTAGTTAAATAAAATCAAAATAAATAAACTAACTAAACTGAGTAGCACTTACTTAGTTAATTAAACTAAATAAATAAATTAAGTATCATAAATTGAGTAGCACTTACTTAGTTTATATCATTGGAAAAATAAACTAAATGGCACTTGCTTAGTTTTCCACAATTACAATAAATTGCATATATATACTTCATGTGTGCATGTAGTATTAATAGAAGCTTAGAAACCCGTTTGACATTCACTCAGTAGGAGTGAATGTCGAATAATCCCCAGTTTGGGACTGTTACTAGATGTTATGTCTTTCACTTAGGCCGGTGCCAATACGAAATAGTACGTTGTTGTTGTTTTTGTTGGGTTTGTACGTAACGCAATCATGCAATCAAATCACATAAATAGGGCAGAAGCGCAAAAAACTAGGTTTTCAAAAATTTATACAAACCCATAACCATGATCATGCTTTATGCTAGTTATCAATAACAGAAAAGAGAGAACATGAAATTATACCTTTGAAGATTCAAGCTTCCTTAGGTACAAGTTCTACTCCTTTGATTCCTTTGATTCCTTTGTAGTGGCTCCTTCCCTTGATCAATGTCAGCCACCCAATTGTTTGGCCTCTAACGGTGATCCACCAAGGAAGATGAAAAACTCAAGAAGATGCGTTATTGGCTTAACCCTTGTTTCTATCTCTATAGAATATGTGTACTCCCAACTCTTGAAAAAATTCACGTACCTTATTTCTGATATAAGACTCTCTTATATAGATATTAGGTTAACCCTCCTAATCCAATTAGAATAGGGTTTATTTAATTAATTAAATACTTTTAATTAATTTATATCCTAATCTTTATTAGGATTGAGAGAGAGTACTGATATTATATTAATTCCTAAACTCCTTTAGAATTAAAATAATAATAATAATATTAATAAGACTTCTCTTATTAATTAATATTTAATATTTCTAAAATATTAAATAATAAACATTAAGCTATTTAATTTATTCTATCACCATAGATTAAATTAATTATACTTAATGCATTATTACTATCATGTCATTTTCTTCTTAAATAATTCTTCTTCCTTTTATGGTGTGACCCTTTAGGTTCTCCATATTAAACCGGTTATGAATAAATCAATTAGAACAATTCTAATCTTATTTAAATAAATAAATTAAACTAATAATCTATTTAAATAAATAACATTTATTCTACAATAGGGATAAGCCTCCCTAGCGATCAACGCTTTTCCAGATAATATAGATTTCAACATTAATCATAAAAGAACCTATGAGTTAATAGTTACCGTACAATTCAATCCTTCCACCATACAATGTCCCAATTAAATATAAGACATGGATTTACTGTCAAGTCTTAATTTATTTAATCATATGTATTTCGATTAGAAAATGCACAACTCCAAATAATGCAAATTAGAAACCTCTTTCTAATTTCATTCTACCTTGGCCAAGGATTCCTGGGTTGTCATTTAACGAATCACATAGGACATATCTCCTCTTTTACTAGAGGTGGTAGATTCTTTATTGATCATTCATTATCTCCATATGTAACTCATTATACCCAAGCATACCCTATATATGCCTTAAAAGGCCTTAAGGAATTAGTCAAAGTATAATTTGTTACATACAAGATACTATGATGATCTCAAGTCCAATTATCACTTGTACTACTATCACATTAGGAATTTCTATTGACAGACGAGTAAAACTCCATTAGGTATTCCATAGCGAGTCACGTTCAGTAAACTTATTCTCCAATAAGCACCTACATACTTGCTTTAGTGTCTCCACACAAATGACCATGAGATCAGTCATCCTCATTCAATGAGCAAGCAACATATGTACCAATCTATCCGGATTTACTAATCCCCATTTTAGTAATCCCACAATTGGGAACTATTTTAGTTTTTAAGCTTTCTAAGAATTTAGATCTCATTATCATGATCTCATCATGATTCTAAAAGCATTGCTTAAAACTATGGGTTATTTACATATTATAAAAACAGCACCATGTAGATAATTATATGCCTTAAGTGAATATTTTATTAATAAATAAATAAGATTGTTTACAAAGTATGTGCTTTATCATCATACATGATTGACTTATATGCACACTACTATCAGTTTTGAGGATTTTTCGGCTATTATCTCTACATGTTCTTCGAGTACATACTTAGATTAAGTTATCTTAATCTATTTCATGTACTTGGAGACCATGGGGAGGTGCTGCTGTGACGCCCCCAAATTCGGGTTTCTCTCTTTCCTCGGATCCGGTGCAGTCACGATACTACTATTGTCAAACTATTACATCTTGTAATCATTAGTAAAAGAATACAACATTATTTATTACAATTTAGAATATAAATTCTATTCATATATAGGATCTTGTATGATGACTCCAAACTTTTACAAGTTTTAAAACCCGGTCATATACCATCCCTGTCTAAACATCACATTTGATGTTACTAAAATGAGGAATAACTTAAATTTTTCAATATCCTTTGAATAAAATCTTTTATTGATTCCATAACTTGAATCCATTACATTTTCTAGAATCAAACTATATCATGATTCACTCTATTCGAATTTCTGTATAATCGCATACATCTTAACTTAATATCCTCTATGTATTATCTAATACATCTTTACAGTACGACAAGCATTAAACCTCGTAAACAAATATCAAGTACAACTACTAGAACCTAAACATGGTCCGAGTAATAATCTAAACAGTATTCTTCATTGCGATACTATCTATCTTTATCAATCAAGAAGCACGAAGTCTTTATCGTAAGTCTTTAACCTGCAAAAGTGGTTATTTGCAAGAGTGAGCTCGACAGTTCAGCAATTCTAACAGTTTTCATGCATCACATAGCATATAAGATTATACTCAGTTCATGCATTTATAAACAATTTATATTTACTACGCATGTTACTTTTCACATAACAAGCATATCATCAAAGTTCAACTTTCAATCTCATATATATCTCATATATAGTTCATATATATAAGTTCACATCATCACAGCATAATATAATTTAACTAACAATTATTGAATTCATATATCAAATAGGAACTGAAAGACTTGCCTGATTCGTAGTTTAACAACTACGACTTAACTGCTTAAGAATCTCTGCACTTTGTGTAATCCTACACAGTTATATTAACCATAGAGATCACACTCATTAGTTATATGTATCCACACATTCTCAATGTAATAATAAAGGTTACATTGTCTAACTTGGTTCTTAGAACCTTCGTCTTACTTTCTTATCGTATTCTTAGAATAACTATGTACGTATAAGTATACTTTAACCATACGTACTTACTACCATTCTCTACATACACATGCCCGTCTACCATTAATCTATTTACATATAGCTAGTGTAGTCCATCTTTTGAGTTAATCATTCTCATTTATCATTACTAACACATAAGACCACAACAAAGCAAATATACTCTAGTAACCGTCGAAGTCGGATTCAAGTATTAACATATGGTCCTACATAGCATGTATACACATTAAAGGATACTTTCATGCTCGTTTAACCTTTTCACGTGCAATCTACATGATATAGGTTCTAAGTCAACATTCTAACAATTTAAGGCCACTCAAGGTCATGAACATCACAAAGTTTATCATGCTAGTTCTTTAAACACATAAAGTATTCATATAACTCATACTGGGCATGTTCATGAATATTAATACTTCATACATGTAACTATCACGATTATTAGTTTGAATACATGTTTCGTTTACGCTAAACTTGGTTTCATGATATGTAGTCATGGTATATATATACATGTATGATACATGAGAGAGTCCAAGTGTACTATCAAACATGTTCATAAATATCAGAATCCAAACCTCGAGGTAATATGTCAAGGTACACGTTCAAAACTTATACTTTCATTAGTAAAGTTTACTAACAAGGCTTAACATGTTCATGTTACATATATACATATGTTAACATGTTCGTCATGTATTTTAAGGTCATGTAAACGTGCTTGCAAAAAAAATCAGAATATGGATATGGTACATACGTGTCAAAGTTTGTTTTCAAAACTTACACTTTCGTTAAAAATGTGCACTAGTGAAGTATGCATGCTCATGTTACATTATGAAACATATGTACGCAAATCATCATGCTTTTCATGCATTCTTAAACCATACTAATGTGTCCCAAAAGTCAGAATATATATATATATATATATATATATATATATTACATATATCTCTAAGTTCACAACCGAAACCATAAGTTTCATTTCAAAATCATAAATTTTTCGTCAATCGTGTACACTATCATGATTATTCATGCTTATGTCATGTAATGTACTAATATCTATAGTTTAATTATGTTCACATGCTTGTTCCAAGTGAGATCACATGCTAACACTTAACAGAACTGAAACAGAAATCAAAACCAGAATTTGGTACCGGCGCAGCTGTGCAGCTCCCCAGTTCAAAACTGGCGCAGCTGCGCAGGGCCTTGGCCAACTCAAGTCTGGTACCGGTGCAGCTGCGCCGTTGGCCAGTACAAAACTGGCGCAGCTGCGCAGGTGGCCGGCCAGAAATAGAGCAGCTTTCTGCTCGGCAGACTAGAACCCAACTCACAATTTTCGCAGCAAATTCGATTCTAAACAACTATATAACAATTCTATCATGCTTATAACTTCATATAACACTTAACAAACTTATTCTTACTCAACAATTAATCCATCCATGCTCAATTTCAAAAATTGAAACTTGACAGTAAACTTAAAACAAGAAAAGTATGTTATACCTTTAAAATTAGCTTGATAATTCACACTTCCTATACTGATGTGTATATAATTACTCATTCTATATATGCTCTCAATTTCATACTTAAGCAATTCTCAGCAATGGAAAAATGGAGAAGGAGAGTCCATATTTATAAAGCAACTAATGCCCAGATATTGCTCTTGTTCTTCAAATTAAACCAACGTGAATAAGAATTGCATGCTGGTTATGAAAGAGTTGGTAGATAGTTGGTGAATGAAATCATGACAACCACTCCCCATTGAATCATTGCTAGCCTAAGCTTGCTGAGTTTGAAGTTATAGAGAATAGGATAGCTTGGAGTACATCACGTGAAGAGGAAATTGAGAGGTGACTCTCATTTAAGGACAAGAAGTAATCTCAGCAACTTGCAAATTTAACTTACTAATGTTATATATGTATACATATAGTATTTACTTAGGCTATATGTATTCCTTCCATATACATTTAAATGGGTGTTACAATGTTATCAAGTAGGGTACATGCAACATATAATTCATGCACATTTTATTAACACCGAATATAATTCTTTCGGGTGCCATCACAGTGTATTGTCTCCTCTATTATTAAATTTTATTAATTCAATAATTGTTTACCATATATCCATGATATATTTATTTATTGTATACTCATATACACATTGTCACACACACATTTCATGTACCTCTTATAACTCAGTAAACTTTACTATATAGTTTATATTTATAAATAACATAGTCGCATTGCACTTTACATTTCGTACAACATATAGTTAACTATCATACGTTATATATTTTAATATCGCATGCTTGCACATTAATAAATTACTTATTTTATTAATTAATAATAATATTAATTAATCTATTTCTCATTAATCAATGGAATTATAATTTTTATAACAATTAATTAACACTTTATATGATTTATTATCACGTTAAATAAATATAAATCTTATTATATTTATAAATTATTTACTCATTAATCAACATATTATCAAATAATTACATGATAATAGTATATTGCTCATAATAATAATTAATATAATAAGGCAATATATCGCATTCCCTATTAATACAATTCCGATTATATTTATAATCGATTTTCTTATTATTATGTTATCGCTTTGCAATAATAATAATTCAACATACCATTATAATACAATTAATATAAATTAATTGTTTAATCAATAATTCCTCCATCCTTGAATTAATTTAATTCATCGCCGGATCTATTATTGTGCCACACAAGGCATATCTCACAAGCTTACACTAAGCTTATTCTCATTCTCGGCACTTATTTATTTCCACCACATTACTCAATTTACTTAGAACTATTAAGTCACCAGATTCACATGTATAAATATATCGTGAATGAAAATATTCAAATATTCTATATAATAACTCAAACTATTAAAATGCTAAACTACCTTAATTAATTATACTTATATTAAGTATAATCTTTACGCTTATAATAATTAATATATATTCTATTAATCATTATAAATAATAATATACACGATAAAATAATAACTTAAGTTATTTAATAACTTAGTTTTCTTTCATTAATCAAACTCCCTTGAAAATATATTAAAAATTATGTATTTTGTCATAACATAATATTATGTTTTCTCCGAATAAAGACATTCATTATTAGAAAATAATTTACTTATTGTCTCATGATATTATTCTTAATATAATATCAAATAACTATATGTACGACACATGTACATATATTATATATAGAAAATGGATAATAAGTTTATTTTCTTTTATAATAAATTATTCCCATCAATTTATTTATATATAGCAAATATATTTTAATGTATTTATCATATTAATTAATCACACTTATTACATCATACCAAAAACATATAAGGTAATATTATTATTCAAAAATAACATTCCCTCTTTTATTAAAATAATTCAACATTAAAAACTATTTTAATATCTTTTATTAGAAATATATAATATTATTTCTCTTCCCTTTCAATAAATTATTTCTAATGCAATTTCTTCAAATATTAATTATTCATTTAAAGATATAATGATTTCCATTATCTTTTAATAACGTATATATATTTAACGTTATTCGCGCATTAGACTTTCTCATATATTACCACTCTAAGTAATATATATAAAAAGTATCAACTATAATTACATACTCAACACACTTATAAATTTATTTCTTTACTTAAGTAAATTAAATACTGCATAATATTATTAAGGTTCAATATTAACATTATATTATTCCATAATATAACTCCCAACTTAAATTAACTAATATTTATTCTTATTAGTTAATTTCCTTAACTAACTCATGCTTCACTATCCAAACCTATTTACGGATAGCTTAAGTGCTATTAATAACCTATATAATAAATATACTAGTTATTAATACACATACACAAGAATATGGTGATTATACATTAAGGATATTTAATGTCACCAACTTACTATGATAAAATAATTCTATAAATTATTTAATATCTATAGATAATTTTATTCACTTCTTTTATCTCAACTGAATCATCTCTACGCTAATTAACAAATATATATTAATAATATATTTATAAATCACAAAAACACATATTATATAGTCCATATTATCCAATGTAATATAATACCACATACCTCCTATCACATATATATACTCTTATTCGAACCTATCTCACAGTTTAAGAATTTTATTTATTAAATTCTTATTTAATAATTTCTAAAAATTAGGGTTCTTACAGTTGCCGAAATTTTCTTAAAACAGTAGAAACGTGCTTAACATGTTGGCACTAGTGAAGAGATGCATATAGGAACGGGATAGAAGCCTGAATTACCTTTGTCCTATAGAGGAGATGCTGCCGAAAAATATAATTCATGCATGGACCACAGTTATAGTATCCAAAGAAACTGTACTAAATACGTCTTATGTGCAGCATCAATATGTCAGCTGACCGGAGTTGGATGTACCGTAGGATACCCATTGATGGGAGGGAATTATTGCCATCTTTTCGTGATGGGGTGTCTAACTTTTTGAATAAAGCAATAGAACAATGTAAGACCCCAACTTTTATGAATAAAGATTTAATTTTTTTTATATATTATTTCGAAACAGTAAGGTGTTGTTTTGATAAATATGAAAGTTATGGGTGAAATGTGCAAATATTTTTAAAATGAGCAAGTGGTTATAAAATATTCTTGTTGTCGGGGAATATTCGTTTGGTCGTGGAATATTCCTGTTGTCGGGGAATATTCGTACAACGGCGCAGCTATTTGTGGGCCCCCACAACGGAATAACTGTCTGATATAGAAAGCGACAGAAATAACTTTTTTATAAAATAACGGCGTGGTTATTACCGTTAGTACTGTTGAAATACCCGGTGGTTAAAATACAGTGATACACAGTGTTGCATAGTAGCACACGGTATTGCACAGTAATTCTAATTATTGATTCTTACGTGAGAAGCCATTACTCAAAAATTGTTACAGTAATTACTGTTCAATATTTTATATTATTGACTCAATAATTGCGACGTTGATATTTTATATTATTGACTCAATAATTGTTACATTGATATTTTATTGACTCAATAATTACTTCGTTGCTATTTTATATGATTGATTCAATAATGGCTACAGTTGATAATTGTATTATTGATTCAATAATTGTCATTGCACAGTGTTTCACATTAGCAACTCAATAATTCATATTATTTGAATAATATTATTAGATAGCATTATTGACAATGTCTAAGGAAGTTCTGTCTAGGAGGGGTTATTTAATTGCGCACCAATAAGGAGAAGTCCTTATTGGAAGGCCCTCTCTTTCCTGGGAACGACCTGGTTGTCAATATTGTAGTTCTGTAATATTATTTGTGAATAATTAATTATTGATTTATATGATAAGAAAATATTTATTTTGTGGATATAAAAGAAGAAATTAGCGCTGATGAGTTTTTATCAATATTTTGGGTGTGAATAATCATCTGTTTATGGATTTCGGATAATTTATGTTTGGAATTTGGAAAAACTTCCTTCTACAAAGTTGTAGATAATTAAATTTCCTATAGAAGGACATAGAATTTGTATTTTTCTGACAAAGGGGCTATTTATTATGAATTATTGAAGTTTCAGAAAATAAATATTTTTTTATGGGTGGGCCCCACTTTTGTTGAAAATTCTAATTTTGGGCAGCAGCCAGGCGGCGGAATTTTTTTTAAAATAATAATATTTTATTATTTTAGTCTCCTTTGGCATCCTAAGCTTTTCCTATAAATAGGGTACTTAGGTTAGAATTAAAAATCACACCAGAATCAGAAGTTTTCTCTCTCTATGATATCGAGCGTATTTTTGTGAGTATTTCAATACTTTGAGTATTAGTATTCAATGCAAGTTTTCTTCGGTATTATATCCGATATTCCAGCCAGAAGTACTGTTCTTTTGAGGTAAGGGATGTTATTTTCTTTCATAAATGATGTTATTCTTTTTAATATTATTATACCAAAATATTGGCATGGATTTTATTATGAAATTCTTATTTTTTCCGTCGGGGTTACTATTCACGTATACGGCACTATTCACAGAAAAATTAAATTTTCTTCTATATGTCCAAATTACTTGTTAAAGTTCTTATCTTTGATTGGATCTAAGTTTTGAGCTTATTTCTTGAATTTTGCTCCACAAAGTATTATTATGGAATATTCTTGAACTTTGATAAACTAAAATACGAATCCTTAATATTCCTTCATTTCACTGGATTCGTTATTTATATGATTTTTCATCATCCTCAGTTCTAAGTGGTGATATAACTGAATATCTTTGGCCTGTAGAGCAAAGATGAATGATTACCTGATGAATATCTTTGGCCGTAGTGCAAAGATGACAGGTGTTGAGATGAACATGACCACTGATGATACAAATGAATATCTTTGGCCTGTAGTGCAAAGATGAATATTGATTTAAGATGTATATTGATTGATGTTACATGGATAAAATATTGATGATGGACTTTTAAATCATAGAAGATAGTAGACTTCATTCTCTACTTAACTCTTCTAATGAATTGTTATTTCCGCTGCGAATATTGATCTAAGATTGGTTGTCCATTATATTTTATCTGATTTATTGAGGGCTAACGATAATTTATTTTCCATTATCTTAGTCATAATATTCTTTACTGAGCTAGTTGAGCTCACCCTTTTCATCTGTTGTCCTCTTCAGGAAATGAGAATGTCGCGGGAACTAATCGGGGGACAGAGTGATGGTCCGAGTTAGAGCAGTAGTAGTCCTCACTATTTCTGATAAATAGTGTGATAATAATTGTAATGAGGACTTAGTTTGAATCTTAATATTTTTTACATATTTGTATTGACACTCACAGTTGTGTGGTCGTATTTTGCACGACCGTATGATATAAAGTTTGTATTTGAATTCTGTACCATGTATTTGGCGACTCAAAATGGGTTGGGTTGACTGGACCTATTCTGGGGGCGTCACAAACATGCTGAGGATCCGAACAGAAAAATGCAATGTCCGTGTGTCAAATGTAAAAATCTTATCTGGAAGAAAGCCGACGAGATTAGATTTGACTTATTTTTCCTTGGATTTGTGGATGGGTACACCCTATGGATTCATCACGGGGAATCAACTAAGTTGAGGGAACTTTCAAACAGTGTAGACCAACCAGCTGAGGTGAGGGATTCAATTGTGGATAAATATAATGCCGTGGAGATGTTGGCCGATGCGTATGGGCCTAACACTATAAACTGGGCCGATAACGAGCATGTGTCAGGCAATGCTTAGCAAGAACCAAATGATTCAGCTGCTGCCTTTTACAAGATGCTACATGAATCGGGGGTCGCATTGTATCATGGAAATGACAAGCACACCAGGCTATCTGCAGTGACTAAGCTTTCACACTTTAAGAATGATGAAACTACAGTGAGAGAGATTTCAACAATTTGCTTGCTCTTATTTGCGATTTTTTACCCATAGATAATACCTTGCCTGCAAATTATTACGAAGTAAAGAAGATGGTCAAGGGTTTGAATATGGGGTATCAGAAGATCGATGCTTGTGAGCAGGATTGCATGTTATACTATGGGGCGGACAGAGATAAAGGACAGTGTAATATATGCAGCTTGCCTTGCTTCAAGGTGACAAAACGTGGGGGGAAGGAGAAATATGTTCCCAAGAAGATCTTACGGTACTTTCCTCTTGCGCCGAGGCTTCAACGGCTATTCATGTCGTCCCATACGTCTCAACATATGAGTTGGCATAGAACAAGGGATGTCGTGCCTGATCAGCTGACTCACCCTGCAGATAGAGATGAGTGGAAGAGGTTTGATGAAAATTTTCCAGAATTTGCAGAGGATGATAGGAATGTCAGGCTTGGTATGGCTACAGATGGGTTTTGTTCATTTAATAATTTTAGTTAACCCTACTCTGTTTGGCCAGTAATAATGGTAGCTTACAATCTTCCACCGTCAATGTGCATGAGGGATCCGTATCTGTTCTTGACTTTACTGATACCGGGAGATAAAAGTCCTACAAAAGACATAAACGTGTACCTCAGGCCCGTGTATACCCTACCTAGAGGTAATATATAATATATCTTAAGTTTTAAAATAAAATAAAATTTATATATACTACGTAATAAATTGGTTTAATATCGCAGGTTCTAGCCAGCGCCATCGTCCGAGAGCACACGGAGGATCATCTGATTCGGGCGCTGGCTTAGATGATGCGCTCTTCTAGATGGTTATAGCAGCAGTATCGGAGAGGTTTCGGACGGATCCGACTTTCCGAAGTCAGCACTTACCTACCCATACGCGCCTTCACCAGCTAGCTCAGGATATTGCAATAGGGGCCGTCGTAGAGAGCACTGGATTACCGCCCGAGCAGTTCACCTCGTTAAGCGGTGAGGTGCTCTGGATGGTGGTTACTCTACTAGTGGAGGCTTTTGGTGAGCAATCCGAGAGTCGCCAGGTATTCTGCATGTTATACTATTTTCATTTAGCAGTCTTTTAATTCTAACATATTATATAGCCTAATGACTTGTAGTTTTAATCTAATCTGCAGGGTGGAGATGGCGATCGGAGGGTCGTTGTCACTGATTCTCATCCACCAGAGCGGCCCGAGAGTCAGGTATTCTGCATGTTATTTTATTTTAATTTAGCAGTCTTTTCATTCTCACATATTATATAGACTTATGATTTATATCTTTAATCTTATCTGCAGGGTGGCAGTGGCGGTGGCGATGAGCATCAACGTCACCCACCCTCGTCTGATGATCCTCCTCCTACTTGCTACTTTTACGTGCTAGCTCATTTGTATAGATTGTATTCATTATATTGTAAAACATTAATTGTACATGTATAGATTGTATTCATTATACATATTACGTGCTAGCGTTGTTGGTACGTTGTTGTTGTTGTAGCGTACGTTGTTGTCGTCGTTAATGTATGTGATTGGTTTTAGCATTGTAGGTATGTGATTGGTTTAGCGTATGTGTTGTAGCGTTGTTGGTATTTGTATATCATGTGTTGTTAGATAGTTATTTGTTGTTGGCGTATGTGATTGGGATGAAACAGGTTAAAAACAGGTTACAGGTACATTATTGGGGTTTAAAACACTGGAAATTGAAATTGCAAAAAGCTGATTTAAAAAAAAGTCTTCTTAAGCTCGACGGAATAAGGTAATTTCAAGGGATTTTCCGTCGGCATTAACAATATTTATTTATTTATTCCTCCGGTATTTTTATTAATACCGATGAAACGGTTCGTCGATCTTAGATATTTTCGTCGAGGGTAATTATTTAACTTTAAAATCTGTTTAATTAAATAACTTTAACTTCGACGAAATATTCCGTCAAGAATAACACGTTTCGTCGGTCTTAAGGTAATTTCGACGGGTATGTCCGTCGGGAATAATTCGTCGTACTTAAATATTTTCGACTGAATTATCGACGAACTTAATGCCGAGGAGGTTAATGACGACGGACTTTCCGACTGACTTTTTCGTCGAACTTAAGGCTAATCTCGACGGAAAGTCCTTATGTCTGACGAAAAATTCTGTCGGAATTAACGATTTCTGTTGTAGTGTAACTAATTACATGAGACCTATCCAAATAATGTTATAGTGACATATCAAATCATTTGAGATACTTTTGAGGCAAAAAATTGAGGCCACTAGCATCACACATAATATATATATAATTTGGAAGACTATATAAAAAAACAAAATAATAATATAATTAAATTTATAAAGATGAAAGAGAAAAATATAATATGACACGATTACAGTACTATTTATGTCAAATGCTCCGAACAACCACTTTATAATAATGTTTTCAGACCCGAACTGATCATTGAACCAAAAAAATTATCAGGCAGTTGGGTCACTGGTTCAACCAGTAGTTCACCCGTTTTTGAACCGGTGATATCATAAATATAAAAAAAATATTATTAGTAATTAATAAAATTTTAAAAAATCTCATTTTTATGAACTAAAACTTAATAAAATTGAGTTACAATATTACTAAAAATAGTTACTTTTGATATTAAAGAAATTTTGATACAAAAAATTAAAAAAAAATCGATTTATCGGGTCAACTTAATCGATTTTATCGATTAAACCACTAGTGATTAACCGATTCAATCCGAAATTTGACCAAACTAATTTAACTGATCCAAATCAGACCGAACATTAAACCGATTCCCTGCTTTATAGTATAGATAAGAATTGGACCACAGGGCCTATACTACTACATCATATATATATATATGCTGCGTTTTGTATAAAGGTAGACATTAATAGTTTCACAACTTGTGCTTGTTATAAAGTAGAAAAAGGACCAGAAAATCAAATAAAACCTTATTTCCTATTTAGTATTCTAAGATAGGACCAAAATACTTACTCCTACTGACCCAAAGTTGATAATTTGGACTTATAACTCCTGCAATTTTTGCATTTTCAACGAGGCAAACATAGCTCTATCCGCTTCATGTATTTATTTGAATCGGTGCTTGAACGAATATTATATATGCATGATTTTAGCTCTTTGCAAGTAGTACACTCGCCCTCCATTATAATTAACATGAGCACCTAAATTTTAATTATATTTTATAAGTAACAATAAGAATGTCATGTCACATTTAGATATTAATTACTCAATTTTATCAAATACTATTATCTCAAAGTACTTAACACTGTGTTTGTAAATTTTTTTTAAGAACAGGAAATGGAAGGGAAAATAATTAAAATCTTTTAACTCTTATGTTTGTGAGTTTTTTAGGGGAAAAAAAAAGAAATATAATTCTGATCCCATCCTTCCAAACTCACAAACGCAACACTAATACTCCCGCTACTTGTATTAAAATATAATTCTGATTTTAATTTTCAAATCTAATTTAAAATATTTTAATTTTTGAATCATATAATTAACAAAAATTATGAATATTTATAGGACATTATGTATGTATTACAAGTGAAATATAATTACTATAAACTTTTTAAATTTATAACTTCAAATACGACAATGATTTTATCTATTGAAAATAAAAATCGGAAATCAATAAATAAAGAAAGATATTGACATATGTGTTAGATTATATATCGTATTACTAAAAATAATTATTTTTTTTTACATATTATCACAATATTTTATCGCTTAAAGTTATATTTTAGTCGTAATCGAACTGGTTGTAGACAAATAATTATAGTGTCATTTTCTTACCATTCCATTTCAATCAGATTGATGATGTTAGGGTGATGTCGTTAGTCAAATTGACGGTCAATCCCGTAAGACACGAGGACTGTCTCACACGTGTGGACTGACATCCCCTGATACGAATTACGAACAAGTGAAGGGTGCACGCATATCGATGTCAGCCATGCGGCTACCACCACCTCATCTTCGTACGAATGAAGGGTTGTCATGTGTGCACGTGCGGTCTGAATCTAATCTACACCAAATACTCTCTACACGCACAGACTACTAACACTTGTAGGCTCATAGCTTAGCTAGACAGAGACATAGACTAATGCAGACAAAAAGAGAGAGATAGAGGGTTGGTGGTTAGCATGAGATTAATTTTGCTCAATTAACATTGTGTACATGCAGGTTAAAAGATGATTTTTATCTTTACGTGTCAGAGTTGTATTAGTTAATAGGTCTTCTTAATATATGTTTTTAGGATATATATTAAGCACACAGTTTAAGAGAATATTCACTTGAACTGTATGCGCGCATATTCCTTTGATTTTTGCATTTGTACTAAGTTCAAGAAAATATGCACACAATTTAAAAAAATATTCTTTTAAACTGTGTACTTAACATGTGTCCTAATAACACATGTTAAAAAATTCCTTATCAATCGTGATAACCGAACTCAAAGAGAGTGGATCGGTCACGTGCAATGAATTTAGTAGAGTTGTAAGGAATTTCTTTTTGTTTGGTTTTCGAAACTAAAAAGACTGTTAATTTTTTTAATTGTGAGTTAGGTTTGGTAATATTTTAACAATATATTTATAAGACCTCAACTTTTATGAATAAAGATTTAATTTTTTTTATATATTATTTTAAAACAGTAAGGTGTTGTTTTAATAAATATAAAAAGTTATGAGTGAAATGTGAAAATATTTTAAAATGAGCAAGTGGTTATAAAATATTATTGTTGTCGGGGAATATTCGTTTGGTCGTGAAATATTCTTGTTGTCGGGGAATATTCGTACGACGGTGCAGCTATTTGTGGGCCCCACAATAGAATAACTGTCGGATATAGAAAACGACAGAAATAACCTTTTTATAAAATAACGGCGTAGTTGTTACCATTAGTACTGTTGAAATACCCCGTGGTTAAAATACAGTAATACGCGGTGTTGCACAGTAGCACACGGTATTGTACAGTATTTTGAATTATTGAGACTTACGGGAGAAGACATTTACTCAATTATTGTTACAGTAATTACTGTTCAATATTTTATATTATTGATTCAATATTTGCATGATATTTTATTGTTTCAATAATTGCTACGTTGATATTTTATTGACTCAATAATTATTACGTTGCTATTTTATATGATTGATTCAATAATGGCTACAATTGATATTTTGTATTATTGATTCAATAATTGTCATTGCGCAGTATTTCACATTATCAACTCAATAATTCATATTATTTGAATAATATTATTATATAGCATTATTGACAATGTATAAGGAAGTTCTGTCTAGAAGGGGTTATTTAATTGCGCGCCAGTAAGGAGAAATTCTTATCGGAAGGCCCCCTCTTTCTTGGGAATGACCTGGTTGTCAATATTGTAATTCTGTAATATTATTTGTGAATAATTAATTATTGATTTATATGATAAGAAAATATTTATTTTGTTGATATAAAAGAAGGAATTAGAGCTGATGTGTTTTTATCAGTATTTTGGTGTGAAAAATCATCCGTTTATGAATTTTGAATAATTTATGTTTGAAATTTGAAAAAACTTCCTTCTACAAAGTTGTAGAGAATTAAATTTTCTATAGAAGGACATAGAATTTGTATTTTTTCGACTAAAGGGCTATTTATTATGAATTATTGAAGTTTCGAAAAATATATATTTTTTAATGGGTGGGCCCCACTTTTGTTGAAAAATTCTGATATTTTGATAGCCGCCAGGCGGCGGAATTTTTTTAAAAAATAATATTATTTTATTCAAAAAGTCTACTTTGACATCCTAAGTTTTTCCTATAAATAGGGTGCTTAGGTTAGAATTGAAAATCACACCAGAATTAGAAGTTTTCTCTCTCTATAATATCGAGCGTATTTTTATGAGTATTTAGATACTTTGAGTATTACTATTCAGTGCAAGTTTCCTTCAGCTTTATATCTGATATTCCAGTCAGAAGTACTATCCTTTTGAGGTAAGGGATGTTATTTTCTTTCGTAAATGATGTTATTCTTTTCAATATCATTATACCAAAATATTGGCATGGATTTTATTTTGAAATTCTTACTTTTTTCGTTGGAGTTACTATTCACGTATACGGCACTATTCACAGAAAAATTAAAATTTCTTCTGTTTGTCCAAATTGTCTGTTATAGTTACTATCTTTGATTGGATATAGGTTTTGAGCTTCATTCTTGAATTTTGCTCCACAAAGTATTATTATGGAATATTCTTGAACTTGAATAAACTAAAATACGAATCCTTAATTTTATCCTTTATTTCACTAGATTCGTTATTTATATTATTTTTCATCATCCTCAGTCCTAAGTGGTGATATAACTGAATATCTTTGGCCTGTAGAGCAAAGATGAATGATTACCTGATGAATATCTTTGGCCGTAGTGCAAAGATGACAGGTGTTGAGATGGACATGACCACTGATGGTACAAATGAATATTTTTGGCCTGTAGTGCAAAGATGAATATTTGATTTGAGATGTATATTGATTGATGTTACAGGGATAAAATATTGATGATGAACGGTTATTTCCGCTGCGAATATTGATCTAAAACTTGTTGTCAATAATATTTTATCTGATTTATTGAAGACTAACGATAATTTATTTTTCGTTATCTTAGTCATAATATTCTTTACTGGGCTAGTTGAGCTCATCCTTTTCATCTGTTGTCCTCTTCAGGAAATGAGAATGCTGCGAAAACTAGTCGGGGAACAGAGTGATGGTCCGAGTTAGAGCAGTAGTAGTACTCACTATTTTTAATAAATAGTGTGATAATAATTATAATGAGGACTTAGTTTGAATATTAATATTTTCTACATATTTGTATTGACACTTACAGTTGTGTGGTCGTATTTTGCACGACTGTGTAATATAAAAGTTTGTATTTAAATTCTGTATTATGTATTTGACGACTCAAAATGAGTTGAGTTAACTGGACCTATTTTGAGGGCGTCACAATATTTGATATAAGATTAATTTTATAATTATACTAAATCTTATGTATCGTTATATATTAACACACTCCAAACTATAACTAGCCATATCTACCCTATTTTGATTATGGACCTCCAACTCTCTACTTTTACTCTCTTTTTTCACTTATGTTTTTGAGTTTTAAAATGAGTCAAATGACCTCAAAAAAAAAATTGCACCAAAAACTTTTTATTCAATTATTTATTATTGACTTTTCTATAAATATAAACTAAAAAAATTGCTCAATTTTCTTGTTAAATTTTTTGGTCTATAAATAGACAAATTCAGATGAAAAACTAAATGATATAACATCTTTTAAATTCTCCATTAAGTTTATAACCTCTCTTTTATCAATACAATAAAAATAATAAGAGCAAAACAATAATATAAATATTAATTTAAGTTTTTTTTTAATTATTGTTTAATAAACTCAGTAACAAGAAGAGAAGAAATTTACAAAATTTTTATTCTTTTCTTTTTTAATCATAATTTAAATTTTCTATTATTCTCTGTCTTGGGAAAAAAAACTCAGAAACAATAGTGTTATTTTAATTTTATTTTTTAGAGTAATAAGAGATATCAAGAATTTTCACTAGTTCTTATAGGACTAATTGAATCGAATTAGAAACTTGATAATTTTTATTCTTTTTTTATGTATATTTATTAAGCAACTAATACATCGAAAGAGGCCTCAATAGTATATATACCAAGTCAATAAAGTCTTCACGTGCGTAAAGGGACAAATTATAAATTAAATATTTTGGTCCTATTTCTTAAAATTTTTAAGGGCTCAGTATTTTTCATGTCGAGAACACCTAAAACGAAGTCGATATAATAACTAATAAGTACTCCCCTGATATTTAATATAAATCGTTTTAGAGAAATATTTTTATTTCTCAATATAAATCGTTTGAGAATTTTAAATAAGCATTAATTATTTAATTTTTAATATTATCTCAAGTATTAAATATAATTTTAGTTCTCTCACTATTATCTATTCAATAAATAACACTTTTTTTTCAATACAAGGGAAATATAGATAATTGGTAGTATTATATTTAATGTTTTACAATTATTTTCTTAATACTTGTGCACAACTCTAAAACGACTTATATTAAAGAACGGAAGAAGTACATACCACTAAATATTTATTGTGTCACTGTATCATCATTTTGAGACATTTGAAAATGAATTAAATATGGCACAGAGAAAGTATGTATAAATTGGGGGTGGTTATTATTAAATTAATTTTGGTCAATTGATTATTACGGTGTCGACACGCAGATCGAGAGATTATCTCTCTTTGTGTATCAATACTGTATTAATTAATTGACAATTTACCATGAAGTTAACTTCATCGTAACCTGATCCGTATAAATTGTATATATTTTTTTATTTAACGTTATTTAATTTTAAATTTTAAATTGTATGTATCTAGACCTGGCAAAACTTGGCCCAGCCTGTGGACCGGGCTTTGGGCTGCTCATTTCTAGTCCATCAAAAGTTGGGTTGCTTTGGCCTGGCCCGCCGACAGCCCTGCCCATTTGGGCTAAGCTAAAAAAAGCAAAATATAGACATAAATTGGTCTAAATCCGCTAATAGGGCCGGCCGGCCCACTAGACCGGACTTTGAACTGCATATTTTTAGCTCAACAAAAATTGAGCCATTTTAACCTGTTCGCCGATAACCCGGCCCGTTTGGGCCGAGCTCACCTATTTGTTAAGTCTTTATGTATCATATGAACTCCCTTAGTTAGAAGGTAACATATATACGATCACCCATGCGGCCATGATTGCTGGAAGGATAGTTTGCAGGTGTCTCCGTGGTAAAATAAAAATAAATTATACTCATTTTATTTTATTTTTCCGTCTAAAGTATTTTATGTATAACTAGCAAATTATGTGAGGTAAAATAAATATTTTAAAAAATTTAAAAGACCAAATAGAAAGATAAAAAAAAATATAAAAGAACAAATAAAAATTATTTAAAAAATTAAATGGCATTTTCAAAAAAAGACTAAAAATTTCAAAATTTTATTTATTAAAAACCATCCTATATTGTTTTTGATCTCTATACCTCCATAGTAAGTGTCAGGGTGCATCAACTACAAATTTTTTTGCACAGCTAAAAAAAAATGTGTTTGCATTTATAATAGGTTTGTGCTCGATCACTTAAAAATTAGTGTGATTACTAATTCTAATTACTATTTTTAAAAAGTATTTTATGTTTGGTAAATAAAAAGAACTTATATTAATAAAAAGCAAACAATATTTGGTATTAAAAAAATTAATTATCACTTATTTCAAGTGTAAATTACTAAAAAAAAGGTTTTGAGAAGTAAAAGATAGATAATGGGGAGAATTACTAAAATAAATAGAGATAAATTAATAATATACTTGATCAAACCTAATTATTATATATTATAAATAATCAGAAGCTCCAGATTAAAACCTCTAAATATTTTCATAAAAAGCTATAATAAGCAATTTTAAAATCGAGTTATCAAACAATTTTTGTAAGACCCCAACTTTTATGAATAAAGATTTAATTTTTTTTATATATTATTTCGAAATAGTAAGGTGTTGATTTGATAAATATGAAAAGTTATGGGTGAAATGTGCAAATATTTTAAAGTGAGCAAGTGGTTATAAAATATTCATTGTTGTCGGGGAATATTCGTTTGGTCGTGAAATATTCGTACGACAGCGCAGCATTTGTAGGCCCCACAACGAAATAACTGTCGGATATAGAAAGCAACAGAAATAACTTTTTTATAAAATAACGGCGTAGTTATTACCGTTAGTACTGTTGAGATACCCGATGGTTAAAATACAATGATACGCGATGTACAGTAGCACACGGTATTGCACAGTATTTTGAATTATTGAGTCTTACGTGAGAAGGCACTTACTCAATTATTGTTACAGTAATTACTGTTCAATATTTTATATTATTGACTCAATAATTGCTATGTTGATATTTTATATTATTGACTCAATAATTGTTACATTGATATTTTATTGACTAAATAATTACTACGTTGCTATTTTATATGATTGATTCAATAATGGCTACAGTTGATATTTTGTATTATTGATTCAATAATTGTCACTGCACATTATTTCACATTATCAACTCAATAATTTATATTATTTGAATAATTTTATTAGATAGCATTATTGACAATATCTAAGGAAGTTCTGTCTAGGAGGGGTTATTTAATTGCGCGCCAGTAAGGAGAAGTCCTTATCGAAAGGTCCCCTCTTTCCTAAGAACGACCTGATTGTCAATATTGTAGTTCTATAATATTATTTGTGAATAATTAATTATTGATTTATATGATGAGAAAATATTTATTTTGTAGATATAAGAGAAGGAATTAGTGCTGATGTGTTTTTATCTGTATTTTGGTGTGAAAAATCATCCGTTTATGAATTTCGAATAATTTATATTTGGAATTTGGAAAAACTTCCTTCTACAAAGTTGTTGAGAATTAAATTTTCTATGAAAAGATATAGAATTTGTATTTTTCTTACAAAGGGGCTATTTATTATGAATTATTAAAGTTTAAGAAAATAAATATTTTTTTAATGGGTGGGCCCCACTTTTGTTGTTTTGTTAAAAAATTCTGATCAGCCGGCGGCGGAATTTTTTAAAAATAAAATATTATTTTATTACTTTAGTCTTCTTTGGCATCCTAAGCTTTTTCTATAAATAGGGTGCTTAGGTTAGAATTGAAAATCACACCAGAATCTGAAGTTTTCTCTCTCTATAATATCAAGCGTATTTTTGTGAGTAATTAGATACTTTGAGTGTTACTATTCAGTGCAAGTTTTCTTCGGTATTATATCCGATATCCCAGTCAGAAGTACTATCCTTTTGAGGTAAGGGATGTTATTTTCTTTCGTAAATGATGTTATTCTTTTCAATATCATTATACCGAAATATTGACATGAATTTTATTAAGAAATTCTTACTTTTTTTTTCGTCGGGATTACTATTCACGTATACGGCACTATTCACGAAAAAATTAAATTTTTTTCTATTTGTCCAAATTATCTGTTATGGTTACTATCTTTGATTGGATCTAAGTTTTGAGCTTCATTCTTGAATTTTGCTCCACAAAGTATTATTATGGAATATTCTTGAACTTGAATAAACCAAAATACGAATCCTTAATCTTATTCTTTATTTCACTGGATTCGTTATTTATATTATTTTTCATCATCCTCAGTCCTAAGTGGTGATATAACTGAATATCTTTGGCCTGTAGAGCAAAGATGAATGATTACCTGATGAATATCTTTGGCCATAGTGCAAAGATGACAGGTGTTGAGATGAACATGACCACTGATGATACAAATGAATATCTTTGGCCTGTAGTGCAAAGATGAATATTTGATTTGAGATGTATATTGATTGATGTTACAGGGATAAAATATTGATGATGAACGATTATTTTCGCTGCGAATATTGATCTAAAATTTGTTGTCAATAATATTTTATCTGATTTATTGAAGGCTAACGATAATTTATTTTTCATTATCTTAGTAATAATATTTTTTACTGGGCTAGTTGAGCTCACCCTTTTCATCTGTTGTCCTCTTCAGGAAATGAGAATGTTGCGGAAACTAGTCGGGGGACAGAGTGATGGTCCGAGTTAGAGCAGTAGTAGTCCTCACTATTTTTAATAAATAGTGTGATAATAATTGTAATGAGGACTTAGTTTGAATATTAATATTTTCTACATATTTGTATTGACACTCACAGTTGTGTGGTCGTATTTTGCACGACCGTGTGATATAAAAGTTTGTATTTAAATTCTGTACCATATATTTGACGACTCATAATGGATTGAATTGACTGGACCAATATTTTTGTTTCCTAAAACTCACTATAAACAAGTTTGACAAATTATAAACGATCTAAAACACCGTCTTAATGAGCTTTGGCCATTGAAGATAATATTTTAATGTATTCTAAATTAATATTAATTTATCAATATACATGCATTATGCTTTAGTTTTAATAGCGTTTTAGTTTTCTTACTCTTTAACTAGGCTGTTTGGATCAATACACAATAATATTTTATTTTATTTTATTTTTTACTAATATTGCCATAGCTGAATCAAAATACTAGATCTGTGTTGATAAGTGACACGCAATGAATTAAGTAAGTTTGAAAACCTTGTGAGAAGATAATTTAGTTTTAATGGTGGAAAGTAATGAGATTGATCGACAATATTGTTACCCATGCAAATTCCCATTTATTATTAAATATTGTTGCATCTGTGTGCAATTGATTAATTGAAATTAGGTGGAGTTTGTTTACATCTTAATATATTTTAACAACTCTATATCTGTTTCGATAAGAGGATAAAATTATTTAGTAAAATTTTATTTGCTTCTTAATCGATAAGAAGAATATATAAATCTAAATCATTAAAAGTTATTTTTTAATGAAAATTTTAAATCTATGGAGCCTATATAAATTTTGTATTCCCTCTATTCTAAATTTTAAGATCATTATTGAGTTTTAAAAAGTCAATTTGAGATATTTTTAAATTTAAAAGTCATTCACATGTTTTTATATTTTTTAGTTACCAAATAACTTTTAAGTTCAGATACTATTTCACTCATATAATCTAATTTATTACTTCATCCGTCTCTTAATATAAGTCGTTTTAGAGAAATATTTTTATCCCATAATATAAGTCGTTTGAGAATTTCAAGTAAAATTAATTGTTTAGTTTCCAATATTATCCCAAATATTAAAAATAATTTGATTCTACCACTATTTTTTTGACAATAAATAACTCTCTTTTTCCAATATAAGGACAATATAGACAATCGATATTATATTTAATGTTATAAAATTATTTTCTTAATTAATATTTGTGCACAACTCTAGAACAACTTATATTAAGAGACAGAGGGAGTAAGATATGTTGAAAAATGTAGCAGTATTAATAAGATGAAGCAACAATAAAATTGAAACAACTTTTTTGAAAACTGAGGCGTAGCAAAACTACTGTCCTAAACTTTGGTACAGATGAGCTCTGGCGACCACTCTCCAGGATTCAACGACGAACTCCAATTGTGTGTACTCACAGAAGGAGACTTTGGACTTATCTTTATGAATTGTCCGACTCAAAGAATAGCAACAATATAGTATTTTTAAGAGGAGAAGAAGTGTATGTTGATTATATGTATTCACCCCCAAGATCACATCGTCGGTTTTATAGGAGAAGAAAAAATAGGCGTTAGTGGTGAACGTTGAAGAAAAATAGACGTTAACGGTGAACGTTGAGGAGTTTGTTGCGGTTTAATAAAAAACAGAACAGTTTTGAACGTTACTTAGTTTGCGGCTTAAGTAAATAAAAAATGCCCTAGAAATAAGGTAAAAATTGAGTTAGGAATTTTAGCAAAACAGTGGGCTACCTAGGTGCACCCGAGATGCATAATCGACCGGATCGGCATGCGTGGGCGTAATGCGCGCACACATGAATTAAGATTTTTTGTTCGGAAATCCAAGATCCAATCTTGGATCGGCCCAATTCGCCATACTCATGCGTGCGAACCCATCTTTTTTTTCTCAACTATGTCACTAATTCAAACACTATAATATATAAATAAAAAGTTCTTAAAATAGACAATATAAAATTTTATCAAAACAAAAAATTTTGAAGGACAATCAACCAGATAAAGTAGACAAAACCTTTCTAGTTGTCTTTCAATGTTTTACACGATATAGCGAGCAACCCCAGCAGCGTGGCAGCTGCTAGTCTGCTACCTCCATTAGCTCTAATAGTTCCATTAATCATTATCTAATCGACTAATCAGAGTCCCTTGATCAACTAATTAATTAAATTCATCATTGATAAAGAGGCAGTTCACTGTTCTTTTGATTTAAGACATGTTTATTGGTTGCAAAATGGGGGGAGGGGGGAGTGGGGACAAAGCTACCTTAATTATTTAGTCGGTTTACTAGGGTACCTCTATTGTTGATTTGCCATTGTTAAAACAATTATTTTAATATTAATTTTACTCATATTTTTTTTGAAACAGGTGTACATTTCCATTTTTGTTTATTTAATAATAATCCAACTTTCTAAAAATATATAAATTGGTAAAAATAAACTAATAAATTTTCACAAAAATAATTGAGTACTTTTAGGATATAAATCATTTCCTAGATTATGGATCGGATTAGCATGAAGTAATTTTTTTGATAAGTTGGTCAACTGACCAATAGAATGCTGACACACATACAATATCACCCGCGTGTCAGTATTTTATTTGCTAATTGACCAACTTACTCCAAAATAAACTCTATGCTAACCATTTCCTTAGATTATTGTCCATTAAACTTTTTGGGTGGCAGTGTTTGTGACGGTAGCTGGTAGCATTTGTAGCGTTTAGACCTTCAAAAGTGTGTTGTATTTGACGTCCTAACACTGTGTGTGTGAGTTAAATAAGATGCGTTTAAACTAAGTTGTTACTGAATGAACAAGAGTTTTAAATGTGTTTAAACTTTGGAACGCTCTAAATACTGCAAAGCCCGAGTAACCGAACATACACTTTGTTCTTTTTTCTTTAGAATATTAAAGATAAATAAATTTTCATAGATTTTTTTTTTGGTATAGAATTATTCATGACTCGTGTTGTATGTAATGACAAAACAGCAAATCAATCAAGTTCAATCCCGGGAAAAAATTAATGTTGGAATGCAACTAATGAACATTTAAAATGATGATGAATGTTGGAGATTATGCAAGAATAATGATAGAGAGAGAGAGAGAGAGAATTAATTAGACGTTAAATCAGGATTAGTAGTGAAGAAATTAATTATCAGAGAAAGAGAGATTCATGCATGCATGTGGTTGGGTATGGTCTCAGCTTTAATTAATTTTCCTTTTGAGAAATGATGGCAAGCACTTCATTTGTAGTCCACTGAGGTATGTCCATGGCCGTAGTTTTATTGCTTTCCGGTGACAATGTCCCCGCGAATACATCATTCTTTTCTTCACTCACCATCTGCCACCCATATTTATTTTCTTTAAAGATGAAGATTACTGTAATAATGACTGTGATTAGATAAATAATTATATTCAATATTTGTCTAATCACAACTAAACAACTTTTGTCCAATTATTTAACCAATAAGTATATGCGAACAGAAAAATTGAACAGGAAAATTAGACAGTAAGAACAAAATGAATTTGTTTCCGCGAACAAATAGATTGTATTGTCCATTTGTTCGCGGAAACAAATTCATTTTGTTCTTCCGGTCCAATTTTTCTATCCGGTAGAACTGCTCTTATTTAACACTACACCATAAATTTTACAGCCGAAAAAGTTCCAAATTTAAGTAAGTAAGCTTGCCCAACTCGACTGATTTAATAAACGAGGATAGCAAAGTTATGTTAAGAATTCAATGAACAAGCTCAATTTATTTAGTAATTAAGCGTGCCTAGAAACAAATATGTTGAAGCTAACTCCATAAATAGTCACATTTTTAAGTCACATAAAATGAATGAATTGTGTACAAAATAAAATTTATGAACTAGGTCTGTCTGTGTGTGACCAAAATTTTATCCTAATTAAATATTAAGATATTTGAAAAGTATTGTAACATATTTATGTATAGTAAACAAGAGAAGTATTGTAATATTCACATAAAAATATAGTCGCGTGTGACATGCCCTTTTTCATTAAAATTATTGCCAAGAAAATATTGAATTTTTTTTGGGTGTTATATATTTCTTTTGGGCCAGCCCAACAATTAAGACTCTGGCCTGCAATTTACCGAGCTGAGTTACTAAATAAGAGGCCTTTCTTCGGACTTTGTAGTAGCCGCTCATTAAAGCTTGTCCACTTTTGTCTCACAAGAAATAACAAGATTTGATCTATACAACCTGATTTGTTTAGAAAATATCGCAAGACTTTTTGATTTTTCATATGAAAATTGTTCTATAGCGACGGTTTTTACTGTCGCTATACATTTATAGCGACATTTTTCATGTAAAAATATCAAAAAGCCACCTGAAAATATTAATTTCCTTTGCTTATTATAATAATATTAATAATAGTCTGATCCACATTGATATAGTTCAATTCTGTTATTAAAAAAAATTCAAAAAACAGTTTAATTACCTTCGATGAAAATCTACATAACACAATATTCTTAACTTTATAATTACTATTTCATTATAATATCATCACTATTAAATTAAGCATTACATAAGTTTCAGGGTAAATATAGAACAAAAATATACTATCATTTTTCATACTAGAACAAAAATATATCTTTAAAATTTATAATGTGGCCCTCCGTTTTAAAATTAGAGATATATTTATTATTTTAATTCTATTTATAAAATTTTAAAACTTAAAATTAATATAAATTCATTTAAATTATGAAAGAAACAAATATAATAAGTGAAAGTAATTCTTACTTAGTACACATTAGTAATTGATATGAATTTACCTGCTAGTTTTTAATACTCGAACAAATTTGAAGTATGGAATTGTATTTTTGGATAAATTCATACTTATTCGAATATTCCTAATGTCTTAAAAAAAATAAAAGTGTCTTTCGGACGCACGACAAAGAAAAAAAGTAATGCTATAAATATAAATTATATGTAAAACAATTAGGTACAAATAGTATAAAAGACAAAAAATTAGAAGCGAGACCAATCATTGATATTTTATGTATTTTTGTTAGTGTTCAATACATGATTTGCATAACTTTTTGTGTATAATTTGTATATGTATAATTATTTGAAATAAAAAATAGTAAGATAAAAAGTGAAATATAAGTAGCTCCGCTTCGCTCGATACAGGCCTATCGGGTTGAACCGGAGGTTGGGGGGGGGGGGGGGGGGGGGAGGGCATAGCCTCCCACGGTACAATACGATGTTATAAGGGCATTATGGATATTCAGTCTATAATGTGAATTAGGGTTAGGATAGAAGCAACGGTTATAAAATTAATACTCTCTATTGTAAAAACTCTATGTACTAAGATCATAAATAAAACATCTTCTCTCGCCGCTCCCGTGGACGTACTCAAATTGGGAAACTACGTAAATTTCTGTGTTAGATTATTTTATTGTCGTATGCGTGTGTGTGATCCGATTATAACAAATTTTAATTTGAATTGATCGGTCATAATTACAATCAATGCATATATTTAACATACTGACCGACGATCTTGGAGTGAATTAGTTCTTGATTAATTGAAAATCCATCTGAGTTAACCTAACAAATAATTAATCATAACTCAATTTTTTGCGACTCATTATATTAAGTTTGAGGTGAGTTAGTGATGAGTTGTGAATGTTTATTTTGTGAAAAGCTTCACCTCTTCTTTTTTTATATCACAATTCTTCGTTTTTCCAAATCACATATCACCTATTCGTTTTCCCTCGTATAAAATTTTGATGCGACTCTTTTTCTTTTTTATGTACCATCTTTCTTCCAAATTAATCAACCTAAATAAATATGTATATACATATGCCCTTACCATTACGGGTTTACCTGTCTGATCTAAATGAAAAGAAAAATAGACAAAAAAATGAATAGAGAAAGAAAATGAAGTACAAAACTAAAGAGACACCAACATATTCTTATGATCGTGACAAATCTAGATATTGGAAAAATTATTAGAGCTTGAGACGACTTCTCCGGTGAATTTTATATCAAATTAGCTCATGCTTTGCACAAATTATCAAACTTGTATAAGTAAATGCTACATCTACTATCCAAAGAATAACTAAATATATAATTTTTTTTTTCAAAAGCAATAGATAAAATACATAAAATGAAAGGTAATTATGTCATTTAGTGGGATTCATTAGTATAAAAAAAATAAAATCACTTATCATGTTATGAATCTTGTGAGATAACTAAAGATAAATTTAAATTTTTATTTACTCTCTTTCCTTTATTTTTATTTTATGTGTAAAATTTATACTTTATTTATCTTTTTGAGGAGAGAGAGAGAGAGAGAGAGTAACTTAATTAAGGAAGTCAACATTTTTTTCTCTAATTGTCGCAATATTTAAGATACGGTAGTACTTTTCCTAAAAGTTGGTATTATGAGAACTTGTTAAGACACCAACCTTAATCTCCACCAATTACTCTAAATTTAGGAAACAGATAAATTCACATTTATAATATTTTACATGATTATCGTTGCTATAGATTCTATAGTGACGATTTCAACGTCACTATACATTTATAACTACACTTTTCATGTGAAAATATCAAAAATTATTATAAAAATATCAATTTTCTAAATTTAACATAATTAGAAAATATACCCAATACAACAATACTCTCACGGATCTGGTTAGCATGAAGTTATTTTTTTGGTAAGTTGATCAATTAGCCAATAGAATGTTGACACACATACAAGTTCGCCTGCGTGTCAGTATTTTATTGGCCAATTAACTAACTTATCCCAAAATAAATTTCATGTTAACCACTTCCTACTCTCACACTCGCATTTGTGCGAGAAGCACTAGTGAGTATAAAAATTGTCCAAAATTATAAGAAAAAATATTTTTTGAGTCTTTCCTCCAATTTATTTCATTAAAAGTATTTATATTGTTCTATGAAAAGTTAGATAATATAATAAAATAATACAAAATATTATAAATCTCCAAAAAAATCCTTTTTTTTTCTATCTATCGTCCAAAAAGAAAATAAACAAACAAATAAATAATTATTGTAGGGTCCACCCAAAAGAAAAAGTGTGTGATGATGAGCCCATCCATATATTGATGTATGAAATGAAAAATACAGGGGAGTGAAAAAATATGGACATATATAGGAAGAAGTGTTGTAGGAGCTTCTCGGTCCGTGTTTCTTGTAACTCGAATTCTCATTCTTCTCCTTCTTTAACAATAGTTCAAATTAAAAAATTGTTTGTTTATAGAAACTGAAAACTACTTATTCATATCGAGTCTCTCTTATTTGCCTCGTGTTCTTTTCTCACTTTTATCCTTTTCTTCACGTTGAGGTGGAGTGTATTTACCCGCATATTCCATTCTTCATTTCTTCATCCTTCTTGTCAAACTAATTACGTTTTCCGATTACTTCTATTTTATTAATCGATCTTTTTGTTTCAATTTGCTTTACCCAATTATTTTCTTTTAGAAATCTTACTTTTTTAGCAAAGAAAAGTGGGTGAAAACGCTTTAGGGATAAATGGGGAGGTTGTTTGTGGTAAATCTAGAGGGGAAGATCTATACCTGCAAGCACTGCCATACCCATCTTGCTCTATGTGAAGATATCGTTTCTAAGGTATATACCCAATTCGGATAAGTTGATCTGCTATTGTTTTCTTCTAATTTTTGTGGGATTTCATATGGGTGTTTTGTAGAATTGATTGATCTTTATGGTATTTGATGATTGTGTTGTTCATTCTCTCTCTTGGGTTTTTGATTATTAGTTCCTTTGATTGGAGGGTATTTTGTGATTTTGGTTGTTAGGACTTGTCAGATTTGATTACTAAATTAAGATAATTGCCAATAATTGTACTGCAAAATGATAAGTTTTCTCATCATTGGGTTGGTCTTGGATTTTCTCTGGTAAGAGTCAATGATTTCCCAACTACAAAAGTAATAATTGCATTACAATGTGATGGCTTATCTAATCATTGGGTTGTTCTTGAAATTTATCTGGCAAGAGTCTATGATGTGTTATGGAAAATTTTCTTTTCAGAAAAATGCGGACTTGTTAAATTTAATTAATGGATTGATCTGGGTCTTATATTTAGTGGAAGAATAAGGTTGGGTTGCTTTATGTTAGTTGCTAAGCATTTTTGGGTTTCTATTTGCTTAATTTGGCCACCTCGCATGAGTTTATATCAGTAAATGCATCCAGATTCATTGTAGTGAATTTGATGGTTTAGAAGATTGTGATTGTACTTTGTTTAAGAACAATGTAACTTTCTATATTGGCCCTTTTCCTGTAGACATGAATTAGTAAGACTGTTTCTAGTATATTTGATCGTGAGTGAGCTGAATTGGATCCAAGTTTGGATTCTAATAATATTGTCATTCCTTTATCTACTCATGCTTGAAGTTTGAAGTTTGAAATCTACCAGACAGGTTTTGTGCTGTTTATACATTACTTCTTCCTAACTTTACTCTTCTGTTATCGTTTCTAAAGCATATTGACTCGGAAAATAACTTCTTTTCGTCAAGAATGTTTTTATCTTTTTCTTTGCATGTGTCTTTTAGTGAACTTTCCTAAGATGAATGAGCTGACATTTAATCTCAGTTTCTGCTTCTATAATAGGAAAACAATTGTGTTTGCGCTTGCATAAGCACATAGATTAGCAACGCCCCCCAAATCCATATCTTTGCTTAGTTGTATCATGTATGCATTGATGCATCTTCACAACTTGGAATTTTTTTATTTAATAAATGAAATTATCAAATTATGAAAAGGCATAGAGCCTTTTTTTGTGAAGCTTATAGATTTTGGAATGACTGGCAGTATTGGATACTAGTTTCTTGAAGTATAGCATGCTATAAACCCTTTTAACATAGTTTTGTTTTTTCTGTTTTGTTCCTTTCTGGTGTCCAACATTCAAGTTGTAAGGACGGACCAAAATTTTCTGATTATGTATTTTCCCTCTGTTATTTCATCCAGTCATTCCACTGCAAGCATGGGAAAGCTTATCTCTTCAGTAAGGTGTAAGTTTTTCTTGATTTTGGACCTCCCTTGCATCTTACCATTTCTTTTTATTTTTTGGACACTACTTCAGACTATTTTTGCCTAAGTTTTCCTTTTTCAAGCATATGATGTGCCAGAACATTTGCTATGTCAGTAGCTTATCTTTTATTGTAGTCCAACATCTCCAACTGTATGCATGTTGAACCACTGAATTCATGAAACTTCTTAGGTTCAGTTTCATATGTTGCTAAAATTTTCTGTAAATACCATATTAATGTGACTGGCTCGCTATCTGAGCGCACTCATTAAACTTTCAGATCTCATCATCTGTTAAAACCATAGAAATAATTTTTGTGTGCTGCCCAGCCTGCCCTCATGTTTTACTTGATTCGGTATACCTTGAGGAATGATTTAATATCTAAAATGTTACAGATCCTTTTTGGTATTTACATATTGTTTACTTTCTCTGCTATGAAGCATGGCAAAGAATGTGGTACAACACATCATGAAAAGATCTGTACTCTTAAACTTAAGAAAGTAGTACAAACGTTTGGAGACAAGGAAGATAATATATGTATAGAGTGGTGTGTATTATGTACATCATACACCACCTTATGAATATTAATGGCTATAAATTCATACACTCTGTATGAATGATTGAATGTTATAGTAAATTATTTCCTTCTCTGAAAAGATATATACACAACTAAAGCATTTGTTCATTATAAGCATGGTTCTCCGTGGACTACGATTCCTTAAAGTTGAATGTATCTTTCTTTTTGTGTTGTGTTCTTCTGTTTGTATTTCTATTTCCCCCCTTTTGATATGGCTTGACTTCTCAGAGAAAGTAGATTAAGCATGATTAAGTAGCATTTACTTCGTGTTTGTACTTGTATCAATTTTGACTTTTCTTTGGATCTGCACTTTCCTATTCTCAAGCAAGTTGTGATTAACACAGAAGGTAAGAGTGCCAAAAGAGAGTTTATAAAGTATATGAAATTATCATTGTTTTTTGAATTTATGGCTTGTCTAAGAAGGGTTGACAAAGAAGCATACAAGAATGTTGTTGTCTAGCAGACGAGCACAGCTATTTCTTGGAAGTGTCAAATCTTCTTATTACCAAGTAACAAGGAGAAAACATTGTAATTTTGCTCGTCTCCAACACTAGTCAACCTATCCTATTTTGTATTTATTGTACTTTTGAAGATACGAGAATGGGAATGGGCAGAGTATGATTTGTGATTGCAGGTAGCAAAACTTAGTAAGCTAGCAAACTGTAGAATAAAATTTGATCAGGTACTACCTCCGCATGGCTAGACAGCTAGTTACATGGTCTACTAGAACCTTAACCCTTCGTTGGCATTGTATGTTCTGATTTTGGTGCTTCTATATATCATGTAAGTTTCCTCTATTTTGGCAGAGCGAACATCACTGTCGGGACGAAGGAAGAGAGAATGATGATAACCGGATTGCACACAGTTGCTGACATATTCTGCGTCAAATGTGGGTCAATTGTTGGTTGGACATATGTAAGATCAGGAGGCAGATATTCTAAAATTATGATCTCCATTTTGTTCCAATTCAACATGTAAAATCTTTTGTTAATTGAATCCTCCTCAACTTTCAGGAGACTGCCCGCGAAAAGAGCCAAAAGTACAAGGAAGGCAAATCGGTTCTTGAGCGGTTAGTTTTATGGGTTAAAGGCAATTTGAGTCTCTCTGAGCCTAGTTACACCATCTTTGAGATTGGTTTTTATCTGTAATGCAGGTTTAAGATTTCAGGCCCCGACGGATCAAACTACTGGGCCAGTCATGAAGCACATGTTGGAGGAAGTGATGCAGATGATGTTTAATTTTTCCCCTAATTTCAATTTGTACATTCTTCCTTCCCCTAATGTTCTTACTAAACAAATTGATTTCTTATTTTGGGGGATTACTTCAATTGGCCCCAATGATATGTGTCAGGTCACCGTTGTTAATATTCATTTGAAAGTCATTTGATCAGTTTATACATGGAAACTGATATTTTCACGCGTGTTTTTGATATTTACACATAGTTTTCTCTCACATGAGAAGAAAATAGGTCCTATACGGAGGGGATTATGTGGAAATATCAAAAACGCATGTGGAAATAGTGCTCCCCTTTATACATTTCTGCAATTCAAGGTTTATGGGTTATTTTTATTCCGAGTGTTGTTATGTATTGTGAAAGTTTTTAGTTAAATTATAATTGCGAGGTATATGTGGAATAAGTAGGAATTAAGAATGAACATCTCTTAATTATTTAATATTTATTTTATTTAATTCTCCATTAAATTGTATAAAAACTGAGATAACTGTTAGTTAAACTAAAATGATAGGACTAAAAAATGAGTTAATTATTAACGTGCTTCAAGGTTTTGATCCCTTGTAGGCTTTTTTGATTGGAGGAGACTTCCTATCCCGTTTTATATTAGTGAACACAAAATAAGAAAGGGAATTATTGAAAATAAGGAGATTTATTGAAAATTTAATTTAATATAAATAGGAGGTATTATGGTCTTTCACTTCTACTTAATTTAATATAAATAGGAGTTATTTTCTGTTGTGGATTTATCAATTTCTTATAAATATTGTTTTACGTATTAGAAATGCTTTTATAATATAATGTATAAAATTATATTAAATTCAAAATATGAATAATTATTATTTGAATGAGTGAAAGAAATATTTTTATAATTTAGGTGAGAGTTTCAGAGTCATACTTAAACTTCTATGTTGTCTCGCATTGCATCCATAAGCTTAAAATTGTGTCAATTTGATTTTGATTGACTTCTCAGTTTTTTATTTCCATTTGATTTAATTTTATTGTGTTTTTAATTAATCTTTCAATGAGTCTACTAATAAAAATATATTATGGTGGAAGAGAATGGATTAAAATCAATGAGAGAGGGGGAAGACAAATAGAAAAAAAAATTAAAAATTAAAAATTAAAAAAAATAATTTCACATCAATTTAAAATTTATTATACCGTTGTTTTATCTTAAAAGTTAAATTATATTTTTAATTTTAGACAGGTGGGAGTTACTCTTATGCATGTCACGTTGGATAGTAAAAAATTCACGAGAAAAATGAAAATTAGAAAGTTGAAGAATGAGGAGCAAAGTACGTGATATTTTTACATGGTTCCTTTTTATATTAAGATGGGATTCAATGTATACTCATGTGAGAGATGACCATATGAAAATATAAAATATACATGTAAAAATATCAGTTCCAATAAGTTTGTAGTCGTGTACGTAAATAGTAGGCATATGTCAGAAAAAGAAAATATCACTTCTTCTGTTTTAAAATCAGAGATGTATTTATAAAACAATAAACTTTAAGAATAATTTTATATTTTTAAATATAGATTAGTATTAGCTAGTAATTCAGTTAGGGTAGTGTGATATTAAAAAATAAAATAAAAAAGTAATGATATATTAAGAACATCATGTCATTGTATAATTTTAAAATAAAAATATATCTCTAATTTTGAAATTAAAAAAAAATCATCTCTAATTTTAAAACAAAGAGTGTATGTCTTTGTTTCCATTTTTTAATTATATAAATATCATGGATATTTTTTTCAATATATATATATATATATATATATATATATATTATTGAAATACTTTTATAATTATTTTCATGCATTTTAACATGTTTCATAATTTTAAGAGTCTTGCTATGTATTGCGATATATTTAAGAAATTGATATTTCTATAAGTAAAATTTAATATTTTCACAAACTCCCACTCAGATGAGTGTGGGGTTTATTTACTATTCATGTGAGATGGACTTTGTAAAACTATAATTTTTATTAGTGAAAATATTAATTCCTTATATTTATGTCTAATTATAATTGCAAAATTTATTAATACATGAAATTGATAAAAAATTATAGGAGGACATCACTTATTACACATCTTTTTTAAAAAATTATCATTAATATTTATTAACATAAATGACAATTAAAAAATTGATATAAACTTTGTTAATATATATCATTTTTTTTATTTAGTAAATTTTTTTTTATATATATCATTTTTTTAATTGTAATTCAAAAAGATGTTGTCACGGGTTAAAAGTTGAGCTAAAAAACATGCCGACTAGAATATGGATATAGCACGTAAATAAACTCAAGTGCAGGGGTCATTCACTCATGTGTCTAATAACCGTCGTGTTAGTCGGCTGATTTATGTCGGCTTCCATCATTTTCTTTCTAATTTCATTAACTTAAAATATGAAATGAAAAGTTTATTAATTACAAGCCTCCACGCGTATAAAAAAAGTCTAGAAAGTTAATGAATAATTATTGTATAAAATTAATTAAACAAATTAATTTTTAAAATAAAATTTGACTCAATTACACTAAAAAACAATTACATAAAGCCAGAGGTTTTATAATAAGAGATAATTTTATAATGTCATAAGCTTTAAAGTTTTATTACAAATAAAAAATGATATTTTGTAATATTCACTATAGATACATATAATTAATGCAATGATATCACATTTTTTGAGACAACAGAATAAAATAAAATTCTAACATTAACATTATCCACTATTAATAGTTATATAATTTCTATGTTCTAAATTATAAAATTACAATTGATTTTTGAAAGTCAATTTAAAATTGAGATACTTCATTAAAAATTATAAAACAAAAAATCTTTCAATGATTAATACTTTTTCAATAGTCTATAATATTCATTATTATATTGATTAAAATAAAATATATATATGTCAATTTTAAACTTTAAAATATTTTAAGTTAATTTTAAAATACAATTATGTCATGTTTCAATTGAAAAAATAAAATAAAATGAGTGAATAAAGTAAAATTGAAATAAAATAATTTATTTTATTTTTAATTGAGCTGAGTCATTTAATATCTTATTTTAAGAAATAAAATTCACAAATTTAACAATAATGAAAATAGTTCATGTCATTCCAATAAAAAAGCCAAATATATTTTTTTCTATTTTATGAGAGAGTGTCATTAATTTCATTCCCACTTTGATTTTTGCAATCCAAACATATAATGTAGCAACATCTCATTGCCAAAAAAATTCTTTCACTTCTCCATTCATATTTCATTGCAACGCTTATGCTACGTTTGGATTAAGGAAATAAAATAAAATGAAAAATAGTGTATTTGATAATTATTTTGAAGAATAAATCATTCCAATTAAGGCTGCAAACGAACCGAACTGTTCGCGAACCGGTTCGGTTCGAGTTCGACATGCTCGCCTAGTCGAGCCGAGTTCGCACATAGTGTGCGGTTCGATTACTCGATTGAACATGTTCGCGAACCATGTGGTTCGGTTCGTCTTTGTTCTCGAATAGTTCGAGTTCAGTTCGGTTCGATTCGGCAAGTTTGAGTTCGGTTCGATAAGTTCGAGATCGGTTCGAGTAGTTTGATTTCTTAATTACATGTTTAAATTATTTCTAAAATTATAAATACAAATAATTGGTTATTTCATAATAAATTCTAAAATTTGTCTTATTAATAATTGTTAAATTTGTAGTTATTTTTTATTACGTAAACATCTTTTTTGTTTTTTTAATAATTTATTATAAGTAAACTTTTTTATTAAATAATTAATAAACAATAATGTGTACTTTTTCATCTCTAAATTCTAATTTAATTAAAATAATTTTAATATTTTCATAAAATTTTGAACAATGATTATTGGATTATTATAATTTACATTTCAAATAATTTAATAAATTATAACTCATGTCATAATGCACATAAATAAAGTCATTAATCATCATGCAATGACAATTTGACATTAATTAATTAAATAATGATACAATACAGTTGCTTACATGTACATCAGTTATCGAAATTGTTAAATCGAGATAGAAAATAGAGAAATCAAGTCTTCAATATACTTATCGAGACTTTGGTAATAGAGTAATAATCATCAAATTATTTACTGAATAATTTTGAAACTTTATAAAACTATATAGAAATTTGAAGATCGAAAATAAAAACTAGATATTAAATGTAAAAATTGTAAAAAAATTGAATATTAATTAAAAATGACAACAAAAGAAATATATTACTAATATTAAATTGTGAGTTTTTGATAATCATTTGTTTGTAGACTCTGCTTAAAGTGGTTGGACCTTGAAGAGTTGAAAGGCTTTTTGATATTATTATTTGATTATTGATATTTGTAAATCAAAATTTTTTAAGTACTTGTTAACTTTTAAGTTAATTATAACTTCTAAGTTCTAAGTAATCATTTTTGATTTTGGTCTTTTTGGATGAATGATGATTATAATATTTGGTCTAATTTTTGATTGAATACTTAGACTCTTAGAGAAGACATTTTTTGTATTTATTTAACTATTTTTTGCTTTAGAATTCTAAGTTTATGTTCGTGAACAAATTTGTGTTTGTGAACAAGTTTGCGTTCGTGAACAAGTTTGCGTTCGTGAGCAAGTTTGTGTTCGTGAACAAGTTTGTGTTCGTGAACAAGTTTGGTGTTCGTGAACATAGTTTGTGTTCGCGAACAAGCTTATGTTCGACTTGTTCGCGAACTCGATCATGTTCGCGAACACCAAACGATCCAAACTCGTAGATAGTTGTTGGTTCGATCGAGTTACTCGAACATATTCGAGTTCGACTAAAAGTGTTCGAGTTCGATTCGAATTCGACAAAGTTCGGTTCGATTCGGTTCGTTTACAGCTCTAATTCCAATGGAATGTAAATTCATTCCACTCATTTGATTTTTATTCCACATGGGAGGTGGTGAAATAAAATTTATTCCAATGGAAGGATGTATGTGACCATCAGCAAGAACCAAACATACACTTGAAATACTTTAAAATCATTCTATTATTTTCTATATTTCATTCTTTCTATCCAAACGCAGCATTATCAAGATATTGAACCCTTGGTTGATTTTAAACAAAGATAATTTTTTTATGTTTAAAAAGTATTTTAATAATATGGTATAATACATTAGTTGAGTATATTTTTTATAATTGATCAAGTATTACTATAATATTTAATACCCCATTATTTTGAAACTCATTTAAAATTCAAAATTTGAAAACTCTATCATTATTGTTTAAGAAATGAATATTGTTACATAAAAAATTGATATTTCTACATAATTTCTCTCACATCAATAATAAGTTGGTCCTATCTTTATGCATAAGAAGGACTCATGTGAGATTACCATTTTGACACGTGAAAATATTAGTTCCCTATCGTTTAAACAATCACAACGTAAGGAACTACCCTCGTAATAAGTGCGTGAATTCTAAAGCATAACTAGTTGATCTCACAGGCTATTTTGTTTTTCGATTGTATAATTTTCTAAATTTGGAATGAGAAAGATTTTTCATAATAATATATTTTTCCATATAAACTTTTCGATTCTTTTTTGCATGACATAGCAATTACATGTGTAAATATGTTGATATTTTTATTTTATTACTTTCACTTTTACTGCGATAACCCATTTTATTTAAGGTCATTCAGTTGTTGCTCAATTTTCTGAATCTTCTCTTTCATGGCTTCGATCTTTGTTTGTAACGTAACAATAGTTTTTTCGATCCTTGCATTCTTGGCATGTCTATAACGGCCATTGTCACTACTGCTATCATCGCTTATTTCAATAATTTAGCGTTTGTTCTGCCCTTTGTTTTCTTTTGGTATATATGCAAATAAATGAAAGCATATAAATTTATAAAAATAACATGCAAAATAGGAAGAATATATTAATTAAGAAAATCATACTAATTACTTTACGTGGTATCCATTGTTTAGTATTTTGTGTGGTATTGTTTGTGTATTTGGTTTTTTGTTTATGTGATAGTGGTATTTATAGGTGTTTTATATTTAATGAATATTTTTTTTTGTCATCAATGCTTATCCATTATATTTTATAAATTTTTATAGAATATTGTTCAAATATTTTATGTTTTTTCCTTGGTGACTTTTGGGGTCTTATGTGTTGATTTTTTTATTTTTGGACAACTGGACCGCTTGGTTATATTTGAACAGTTGTGTTTTTCTTCTTTCATAAATATTCATTGAATGTAATAATCATTTCAAGTCCGTTCTGTTTTTCAGTGTCTTTCCATTTTCCTTAGCCGACGTTTATTTTTTTCGACTAATAAGGAAGAGTTCCATCATCGTAATCAATTTGATGGAGTCACCGGTGTGAATTTTAGCGTCGTGTTAGGGATTCGCATATGGATGGTTGCAATTTATGCGGCTATTCTATCGGGGTGGTTTCTCGCTTTGTCGATTTCAGTCGGTGATTTACCTCCGATCATCGTCGGCCTTGCATAACTATCGATCCAACCATCACAGTAGGTTCTCAATCCTTTATTTGTCTTAGATCTTTCTTTAATTTAGTTTTCACTATTCTCTGTTATATATATATATATATATATTTATATATAATGATTGTTGTTTTATTTTGGTAATAAATGTTTTGTGAGTATGTTGTATTTAAATGGTATTCTATTTCAGAAGAAGTATTAATCTGAAGTATTATTCTACTTCCACTTTGATGTTCACAGTTGCCTTCTTTTTACTTTATTTCCTCTGCATGCAATAATTTTCTACTGATTGATAGTTTACTATGTAAGTTTCATTTAAATAAGGTACATAAGCTGAAAAACGAATATATAGAGGTAATAATATGTTTAATAAAGGAATGTTAAAGATATACGAAGAGTAAGGGCACCATTGTTTGCTAGAGAGTCATTTAGCAGAGCACCAATTGAATAGTTTTTAGCATACTAAGTTGTGTAGTCATTTATTCCTACAAAATCCAGGGTACACTTGAGAAGAGTGGACTCAGCTTTGGAAAAATTTGGTAATCGGCTTCTTACTTTTGTTCTCATTATGCTTGGATAATCTCCAAACATCAAAGGGTCATCAAACTTGCATTAGTGTAAAAGTTTCACCATGAGCATCATTTGTTATCATTGAATGTGTTCAATGATGCCAAATGCATCTTTCACTGTTTCTTACAAAAAGAGGTATATAACATAATTTAATGACACAGACAATTCAGAATAATCCAAAGAATTCATTGCAAGTATACTGGTAGAATCAATAAAGATTTTTTCAAACTAAAATGCCTTACTCAAACCATATCTAATTGGAACATTATAGGATTGAATTCATTGCAAGTATATTGGTAGAATAACAAATTTGCACATGCTTACAGGATTGTAAAAAAATAAGGCATGACATTATAATAAGTTCACCTTAATTACTCTCTGATATTCGATGAGAAATGTTGGTTCCTAGTAGGCACACAATAAATCTAGAAGGGGGGGTTGAATAGATCCTTTTTAAATTCAAATACTTTTCCAGTTTATTTTGTATTGATAATGAATTAGCATATGACAAACATAAGAATCTTTTCAAGCACAGCGGAGTAAGTTAAAGATCCCCTTCATTGATATATTCATAAGCATTGTTACACATTGTTCGTAGAGTCAGTTTAGTTGTAAGTAGTTATTACATCCATGACAGTTATAGCAGTTAAGTACATAATGTAAATGACAGAAAGTAAATGACTGAATGTAAAAGACGCAAGGGATTTTAAGTGGTTTAGAGACTCCCACTCTTCTGCTTCACTAGCAGGAATTCCACTAAGGAAAGGGCAGCATCCTGAATCACTAAGATTCCTTCAAGACCAGCAGCCTTGACACTTCCCTAGTTCACTAAGAACTCTTCAAGCCCAGCAGGTTTGGAACTCCAGTTCACTAAGAACTCTTCAAGGCCAGCAGCCTTGGAACTCAATTTAGTCCCTCTGGACAAGGACCCCTCAGACCCTGGCTACTTGTTGTTGTTGTAGCTGTTGTTGGTGCTTTGCTGCTAAGATGACTTGAAGCTTGATCATCTCTGGTACTTAGCAGCTTAGCGTGGTCCTCTTTGCATTCTGCGTCGAGTCTGGACCATCTTTGGATAGACTGCTAAGATGTTCATTGAAGCATAACATCTTGAGTACTTAGCAGTCTTCTTCTCTAGTGCAGCTGATCTTTTTTTCTGTTCTGCTCATCTTCATCTGATTGCAACTGTGCACCATCACCACTCGGGTCTGCTAAGGCTTGTTATTGTTGATCAACTTCTTCTGGTCCTTAGCATTCCATGAACCTTTCTTGATTGATATGCAGACATGATTTTGTATTTGTTCTCCTTCAGCTCTTGGTTCTTGGTGATTCGTAGAGTGGCTCTTCTAGGACTGATCATTCGGTTATAATCGAATATCAAAATTATCATAATTTCAATATTCGAAAAAATAACCGAATTTTAAAAATAACCGAATTACCGAATACCGAATTACCGAATTGTAAATTCGATAATTCGGTTAATAACTGAATCTGTGCTTACATGATATCATTTATCAATAAAAAAACCAACAGAATCGTGACCCACACAAGCTATGTTAATGGTTGACAATAAACTCAAGTACCAAATTACACTATCATTAAATAAGAGAGAAAAGCTGGACCTACTTGATATTATTACTGCCTTTGGTATTATATTGCTGCTGTTGCTGATGGTGGGTTCCCATCATCATCATCGACCCCTGCATCCCACCACCACCGAACATAGCCACACCGGAGCTAACTCCTCCGCCGGAATCCTCCTTCTTACCGCTTCCAATGGTGGTCTTCTCCCCCTCTATATCTCGATACTTGGCAAGGTACACCTTCAAAGCCCAAAGGCTCCACGTCCTCCTCGTCCCTCGAAGCCTAGTGTCGTCAGATTCAGATTATTTGAGATCAGATTAGGGGCGCTTAGGTTATTTGAGATAGACGGGGAGAAGAGATCAGATACTTGGGTTAGGGACTTAGGGGCGCTTAGGTTATTTCATATTTGAGAATTGAGATCAGATTAGATCTATTAAAACTAAAGAGTAAAGCTTTTATTCGGTTATTTTAAAGCCTTTAAAGGATAAGGTAATATTTTAAGTTTAAGCAATTTTATTCGGTTATTCGGTTTAACCGAATAACTCAAACTTATATCCGTATTAATTACCCGAACACCGTAATTAATTTCAGGTATAACCGAATTATTAAAAAAAATCGAAATATCAGAAAAATTCGATTATTTTATTTTGATTCGGTTCGGTAATTCGATTATACCCATTTTTTGCTCAGTCAAAGGCTCTTCGGGTCTTCTTTCTGCTCTGCCACTTTTATGAATGCTATCTTCTTGGCCTTCTCGGCTCTCAGCTTAGCTGCCATTTTCAATGGCATTCTCATCGTTGTTGAGCGAAGCCTTAGTCTGTTAAAGTCCTTCTTCAAATCTGCTTCACTTCTACTTTCGTAGTCTCACTACCACTGAGGCATGTTCTTTTCAGCTCTGTAGAACTCGTAGAGTCAACTACTTAGCATTCCAATAACTCAACGATTCAGCAACTCAACAACTCTTTCATCTTTGAAGCTTCAGCTGTTAAATACCCTTCCATGATCTTCCCGTTGAAAAATAGCCGTTGGAAGCTATTTGAATTGCTTCGCAGATCTCGAGTTATTTGGTGCAGACTGATGAGGTGACGTGACAGCTCCTTTTTGACTTTACTGACACAGCATTCTGCTATCTCACCTGCTACTTCAGATATGTCACTTTTTCGTGTCAAGCTGGTAGTCACCTTTATTTCTCTTTTCTGATTCCTTGATTCGAATCCACAAGAGTTGTCCTTCTGCATCGATGCTCTCAATCAGCAACGTTTGAATGTCAGACTTCATATTGAACCGTTGCCAATGCTTCAATACTCAGATGATCGAACTCTACGGTTCTGATGCAGATGACCTTGAAACTGAATCGTAGTTTGCCTTGTTGAATGTTGCTCTTTGACTAGTTGAGACAACACTATGATTCTAAGAGTGTTCTTTTGATTTGCAATGTAGAACCTCTCTTCCTTCACTTGTGTAGTGCTTCAACACTTCTGCTTTCCTTGACTTGTATCAAGAACTGATAAATTGTCTGATTGCTCTGGCCTTTCTAAGTTGTAAGACACATTAGATTTGTGGCATACCCAGCTCTCTTTCTCCTTGTGATCTCCTGTTCACATATCATCAATGGTTTGACCCATGCTTAATCACTTATGTCTGTTCTTCATAGATTAGCCAGTATCTCTGTGCAAGTTTCACTAGTTCCAGCTCTTCATCTTGCAAGCACTACGATCCTGGCCACACCCAAGATTGTTGTCTTCTGTTTATCTTGACAGACACTGCACTTGCTGACTTTCTTTAGTCAGTCACTTCATCTGAAGTTTCTTAGGATTTGCTTGTGGAAGACTTCTCCTGAATGAATTCACTTCTCAACCTGGAAGCTGATTGAGTTGGTGCTTAGATTTTCTGATTTCATGCAGGCCATTCGATGAGTGCTCTCTGGCTTCCTTCAGGTAGATTGTATCTTTACAGCTCTGACCAGAGACTTCATACTTTGGATATTCTGTGAGTGCTCATCTGTTGAGAATCGTGTTGACACTAAGATTCTTTCTTGGTCGTTGTGAGCATCTGATAACTTGTCGAAGCCTTAGTTCTGTAGACTACGATTTAGCTTTGATTCTGCAGACACTATGACTCCGAGAGCAAATCATGACAGACTACGATTTCTGCCTTATCACTTGATGTCCTTGAATGATCTTGCTTGACTACTATTTCTGTCCCTGATATGATCAGTAAACTCCACGACTTCGCGTGTGGCCTACGATTCTTGACTTGGATTCGGCAAGCGCTCGATCCGCGCTTAGACCGGCTGTCTCTACGATTCTGAACATGGTTTCTTCGACAGACTACGGCTTCGAGAAAGTTCTTCTCGACACACTACGATCCTGCCTTGTCTCTCCTGGCAGACTACGAACTTCAAGAGCTACTATCCTTGCAGACTGCGATTCTGCCTTGATAGTCTCTAAGTTTTCCTTGTTTCTCCTGGCAGACTACTAAGGCTGGTGCAGTGCTTTGATGATCAGATAGACCTATCTATTACATAATTTGAGATCAACCTAACAAGTTTGATCTTTCTATATTTAGTCCTTGTACATCATTTCTTTTTAAGGACTTCACAAAGCTGTTTTGTTTATGTAGGATTAACCTAACATATTTGATCAATTCATTCTAAGTCCTTGTACATTTATTCCTATTATCTATCAAAAGACTTTACAGCTTTCATCAATGCAAGCATACTTGCATATTCATTCATTGAGATCATAATCAAATCTTATATAAATAAGAATAGCATTCTCATGCTTATTCCTAACAAGAAATTTCAAACATTTGATAGGCATGAGAATCAATCTCTAACAGTGATTAACCTGAGTGACTTATGAGTATATATCAAACTCCGAAGATCTTTAGCTTCACAGTACAAAACATGGCAACAATTTCATTAATCGTCATGTAACCTGAGTTCTAATTGTCCATGGCAAACTTACATTAGCAGAGGAATTAACCATATAGGAATCTGGGTTTTTTTTCCTAAGGGAGTCATTTTCTAAGAGTTGAGTTTTTTTAAGTTTCATAGGCCTGTAGGTTGATTGGTTTGAACTTTGAAGAAGAGCATAATACAAACATGAAAATGGGTTCTTTTTACATAAATTCTTTGGGTGATATGTTTATCCATCTTTGAATCTCTGAGGAAGCTTTCAGGTATCGTTACGATAATGGTTTTCTTGGAATTGCAAAGAAAAAATTGAAGGAGAATATAGCAGTATTGAATATATAGTAATATAGTAGAAATCAAGTATGTATATTTACTGCTACTTTACAAGTATCCTAATTTAATTTCATAATTCTTTATATATTTGCAAAAAACTTGCATTAGTGTAAAAGTTTCACCATGAGCATCATTTGTTATCATTGAACGTGTTCAATGATGCCAAATGCATCTTTCACTGTTTCTAACAAAAAGAGGTATATAACATAATTTAATGACACAGACAATTCAAATAATCCAAAGAATTCATTGCAAGTATACTGGTAGAATAACAAATGCCTATTGTGAAATCAATAAAGATTTTTTCAAACTAAAATGCCTTACTCAAACTTTATCTAATTGGAACATTATAGGATTGAATTCATTGCAAGTATATTGGTATAATAACAAATTTGCATATGCTTACAGGATTGTAAAAAAATAAGGCATGACATTATAATAAGTTCACCTTAATTACTCTCTGATATTCGATGAGAAATTTCAAATATTTGATAGGCATGAGAATCAATCTCTAACAGTGATTAACCTTAGTGACTTATGAGTATATATCAAACTCCGAAGATCTTTAGCTTCACAGTAACATGTCAACAATTTCATTAATCGTCATGTAACCTAAGTTCTAATTGTCCATGGTGTTAACGCCTAATTTTGTACACCTGACGAAATCACCCAAAAGCGCAGGCCAAAATAGCGCCAACGGTTGATTGTATCGTTATGAATTCAAACTCACAAAAATACATTCATATAAACATAAAAGTATGAACACAAGATTTACGTGGAAACCCAATTGGGAAAAAACCACGGGGGGAGAGTAATCCACTATAATAATATTGAGAGTACATATGGTGTATTTGTGTTGTATTATATTTCCTCTTGATCTATGATAATCATAGCTTGTAACCATATATATAGAAGTCACCTCCACTCGAATTCAACTAGGAGAAGGACTCCTTATCCCTCCAAATAATAAGGAAACACAATCCTATTTTAATAAGGACTCTCTCACTGTCACAATAAATACATATGGATTGGACCATTAAATAGATTGGGTCAGGCCCAAATAATCACATCCCAACATAGCCCCCCAGTCTCTTATTTATAAGGAACTTATAATAAGAGAGTATATAAAAAGTCCACCATACCCACCAACTGTCATGTTGGTAACACTTTTGAACCCATCACATCTATTGTGCTTGTCTTTCGGGAGAACAAAGCTTCCCGAAGGATGTTTATTCAAAGGATGTTTATCCGTAGAATGTTTACCCGTAGGTTGTTTATCCGTATGAGGTTTATCCGTTCGGGAGGTCCTACGCCTCCCCGAATGATGTTTATCCATACGAGATTTATCCGTTTGGGAGGTCCTACGCCTCCCCGAAGGATGTTTATCAGTAGAATTTTTAACCGCTCGGGACGCCTCCCCGAAGGATGTTTACCCATAGGATTTTTAACCCTAAGATGTCCACTCGTAGGATGTCTAACCGAAGAATATTCATCCTTTCAGGAGATCATAGTCTTCCCGAATGACATTTATCCACCCTTGTACCGCCAATATGATCTTTTACCCCATCTACACACCTTTGCACCCGATGATTCGAGTCTAGCAAATCCGTAGCATGCCCACGAAACACACTTGTCGAAGCCTCGAGGAATTTCATGAGCCAGTTAGGTCCGAGTGCCGAAGTGAAGATGGACATCATAATAATGAGTGGGCTCTGCTTCTTCGGGTTCGGTAAACTGGCTGCAACCACCCTTTCTGTTGAGTCTTGCTTTCTTTATTGGAAGACAATCACACAAGCATGACCTCATAAGCTTTCAATGAAAGATCAGCAACATCCTTCCCATCGCTACCAGTCTTGAATTCTGCGAGATATCCATAATATCCCCTTTCATCTTGTAATAAAACATTGTGGATTTACCGGCACCACATGAAGGAATGAGGTGCTCATCAATCACGTACATGATGTTATTACGAATAGTTATCAGCTCTGATCCGACCTTCTGTCTATACTCCTTGATCCGATTTGCATTCTGACCTCCTTCGGTTTCCCCATATGCAATTTGTATTCTGTCATGTGTCGAAGGCCATCCATGTGCCCACCGCACTTTTGATGCATAAGGATCAGGCAATTATGCTCAGCAGCGAATTCGTTCCACTCCAGCTTCATGTGCAGGGATAGTTTTTGTGCCCTTCTCTTCTCATGCAGTCCCTGTCTTGATTAGACAATTCAAGATTGGCAGGAGTGAGGTGTATCTTAAAGTCTAGTGGATGTAAAAAGCAAGTGTATATATATACATATAAGTTGCTAAAAAAAATCAGCCACCAGTATGCAACTCCACCATAAAACCCACAATAAAAGACAATTATACCAAGCCCTTAATTATATAACTTGTAAATATATGAAGGGAGTAGAGAGAGAATCTACTGGGTCTTTAATACGAGTACTTATAAGGCCATGTCACCCAACAATCCATGCATCTATGCAAAGTAATTATAAATAATATTACAAGGATACCACAGCTTTAAATATTACGAACCAATGAATAAAAAATCTCATGCACTCGTTGGATCAATAATAGAAATCTCATGCACATGCTGGATATACATTATTGATCAGATAAAAAGAAAGAGAGAAACAACTTAGCTTTATATGTTGGCTCTTTTTCTTGAGAAATCGGTGATTTTAATTCGACACTAAAACAAGTGTCTTGTTTCCCATAGACGGCGCCAATGTTAACGCGTGATTTTGTACGCCTGACGAAATCACCCAAAAGGACAGGCCAAAACAGCGCCAACGGTTGATTGTATCGTCGTGAGATCAAACCCACGAAATATACTCACATAAACATAAGTAAAAGAAATATAAAGCATGAACACAAGATTTTACGTGGAAACCCAATTGGGAAAAAACCACGGGGAGAGAGAGAAATCCACTATAATAATATTGGGAGTACATATGGTGTATTTGTGTTGTATCTCTTGTTCTATGCTATGATCCCTCTGTGTTGTATGATGACCTTGTAATTCCTCTCGTAATGTGTGATCTGATAATGAATCCCTTCATGCCTTGCTTGTAGCCTTATTTATAGAGGTCTTGTTCGTCCTAATTCTACTAGGAATAGGAGTCCTAGTCAGAATTCCCTTATAACTGCAATTACTTCCTTCCCAAGTTAGATCTCCGTATCCCTCCAAATAAGGAAACACAATCCTATTTTAATAAGGACTCTCTCACTGTCACAATAAATACATATGGATTGGACCATTAAATAGATTGGGTCAGGCCCAAATAATCACATCCCAACACATGGCAAACTTACATTCGCAGAGGAATTAACCATATGGGTATCTGGGTTTTTTTTCTAAGGGAGTTATTTTGTCATTTTCTAAGAGTTGAGTTTTTTTGAGTTTCATAGGCCTGCAGGTTGATTGGTTTGAACTTTGAAGAAGAGCATAGTACAAATATGAAAATGGGTTCTTTTTACATAAATTCTTTGGGTGATGTGTTTATCCATCTTTGAATCTCTGAGGAAGCTTTCAGGTATGGTTGTGATAATGGTTTTCTTGGAATTGCAAAGAAAAAATTGAAGGAGAATATAACAGTATTGAATATATAGTAATATAGTAGAAATCAGTATGTATATTTACTGTTACTTTACATGTATCCTAATTTAATTTCATAATTCTTTATATATTTGCAAATTTCGACAGACAATCAATCATACACTAAAGCTCCTCCTCCTCAAATCACACCTACTGACGTCTCGTCAGTAATCAAATTCATTCCACCAAGTACCTATCACTCATTGATAATTTTTAGCCATATTAGCATTAGGGCAACTTCTGATGCTTACTAATATGCTAACATGAAAAAATGATAATTATAACAAAATCATAACTTACATGTATGACTAACAAATATTCTTACCTTGACAATGTGGTAGTTGTGCTGTTAAACTTTGGGACGGAGCATTCGTATCAACGAAAACTGGATGCCAATGACGTTCAGAACTAATCAAGTCAGGGTCGGCCTCGAGAGGTACATCATAGAGCATGATATCTATTTAATTACAGGTTACCAATCACTCATTGATAATTTTAGAAATTCATATAAATATTGAGCAAACCCAATGCTTATCATATAATCTATCTATCTGCATTTCAGATTCAAGATAACATAATTATCATTTTTATATGTTGGCATATTAATAAAAACTGAAAGTACCATATTAGCATTAGGATAACTTTTGATACATAATTTCTTATGTAAACTATAGTAGGCCTCATTTCTTATCATGTAATTTGTACTCGGTAGCTGAGGACTGTCCGAGAATGATGCACAATGAAAAACATATTACCTATACATACATAACTTAAAAAGGAATTTTTTATACTTACATTTACGTTTTGTAGGCCTCAACGGTTCTGATTGCGCATTCGTTGTAACCTTAGACATGGAGGCTATGATGTTATGTGTTTAGCCCACCTTACATTTAGTTCAATTTGAGGTTGCTACAATTTTGCAGTGTTTTTTGTTAATACCTGTATATACATGCTACTATTTGGAAGAGAGAAGGAAAAGAAAAAACAATGGATTGGAAAAGCCAACTGGATTGCAGTTTTGAAGAGGCAGCTGAATCAGGCATATATGTTATTTATTAACAAATTCAATGCACAATTCTGAAACTGTTTTCTGTATTAATGTTTTTATTAATATTAATTGTATATGGGATTTGGAATACAAATTGATTAAAATTGAGTGTGTTAATTAATTAATTGATTTCAAATTAATTGAGTTAAATCTGTTGAAAATCAAATTGGAAGCCGAAATGAATTTCAAATTAAGTGAGTTGACTCACCCAATTATGCAATTTAAAGGATCGCTTGTGATGCCTTTATATATAAGGTATTGATTAGGCAAGACTCATGAATGACTTCGGGGCTGTTTGATTAGCACTGAATGGGTGAATGACTGACCGATTCAGTCATTCAGTGCGTTTATTTTGGAAAAAAAAAATCGTCTGAATGGTTTAGTCTCATTTTTTGGCTTAATGAGTTTTTTTATACAATATTAACTATTATATTAAATAAATTTACAATAATTTTTTGAATTTTTTCATAGGGGTAAAATAATAAAAATGTGTTATTCAGATGATTCAGACATAGTCAATTATCAAATAACTTTTTTCATTCAGATTCAGATTCAGCTCAGATTCAGATTCAAATTAAAATTAATTCAATTTTTATCAAAGCACCCCCTTCATCCTAAAATTATTACTCTTTGGGTCCCAAAAGAAAAAGAGTAATCTATTTGTAAAATTTTATTGACCTTAATGATATATTTTTTCTAAATTTATTGAATGTTTAATTCAATAATGATGAAAAAATATAGTCTATTTGTAAAATTGACTTTAATGATATATTTTTTTATAAATTTATTGAATGATTAATTCAATAATAATGATATCAAAATAAAACTATAATAATAAATTCAAGGATATTAATTATCATTAAACAAACAATATTATTTTTTAAAAAACTACAAATTTGACATTTAAACTCTTTTTATTTTATTTTTTTATGAAACGAATCAAGTATGAATTTATCTTAAGTTTGTTGTATTAGGTGCACTCGATTCTCACACAATATTAACTTGTTTTTTACACGGTTTCAACAAATTAATTTAACTATTTATATTCTCTCCTCAAACTACCCCTTAACCCTGTGGTCCCCCCCAACCCGGCTAGCCTAACAATTTCATCTAGAGTAATCATTAAAAGATAATTATCCCTTAACTACCTCCCTCCATTATAGAGTTGTAAATGGAATCCCAAATATTCATTTTTCACTCCAAAAAATTTGTTTCTATATCTACGTCAAAACGATTATTATTCATATTTTTTTTCAAAACAAATACGAATATAAATATATACAGATTCATATTCATTAATAACGTTATCCGTAATATATATATATATTGCTACATATGTATGTATACGTATATGTATATGCATATATTTTTACGTATATGTTAAGACGTGATTTATTGGGCCCGATGAATTCAGTGAGCCTTATCCTAGGTGGAGGAACTTTCCCACCTAGAGGTCTGTTTTGATTGGAGTGTTGGGTAGTTAAGAAATTTATAATTCTAATTGTATTTAATCTTTAATTCTTAAGGAAAGAGTAAGGACTTTATTTCAATTTATATCCTGTTATAATAACTACCGTAATAAGGAATTCTATTTCAATTCGGGGAAGGGCATGGAGGAGGAGGTGTGATAATTGCAAATACAAGGGTACACCCTAATTTAGGGGCAGTGTTCTAAGCATCCATTGTTAACCTATTTTCAGCCAATACGTAGGATTGGACGCGTGAACGAATCTTGACATTAACACATATTTTACATATTTTACATATTCATTAATCTCTCATTTTAAGATTACTATACAATATGTGAAAGTATTAGCATCAATTGATAATATATCTTTTATAGCTATTTTATGATATACGGTATAAAAAAAATTACATATGAATATTATATCTAGTTTTATTTGGTTGATTCTATATCATTTCTAATTATTATTTGATTAAGTAAATAAATTTTTTTGTTATCAATTTAACATTGCGCAAGAATTAAAAAAAATGTTGAGACTTTTAAAATTTTATTTTAAGCATATATGGATACAAATATACAAATACTTAATATATTTATTCATTTATATCGTACAAAATGGATATAGATAATATATGTATTCAAAAATTATTCATCGAATAAGAGTATAAATATTTTATATTATATATCCATTAAACATAAATATGAATATAAATATTAAAATTTATTTACGAATACATTTATTAGTATTTATATTCAAAAATATTTGTTTACGGCCCTACTGACTAGTCTTTTTTTGTTTTTATTTTCACCTCCCGATATCCGATAATCATTAGTTTCCGACCAATTTAGAATCAAGTTAGGGTCGGACTCAATTGAGAAAACTCTCACAATATTATTTTTTTGATTCGCAAGACTAATGGATGTTGGTTCTCCTACTAGTCTAACAACTTCATCATTAAAAGATTACGTGCAATCTATTATTAGGAGAATTTAAACCCGACACACGACACTTCATAATATTAGAAGGGATATAATAATTATTTTACTTTTATTTAGATTAATTAGAGTGATGAAAATTCCTAATAAAATAAGCCCACTGGTTATGGAATATATATATTAACTGTGTCTCGTACCTCCGACACTATATAATAAATTCATCTGTATTTTGTTGGATAGATATATCTAAAAATTTAAAAAGTACTCACTTAAATACTAAAAATAATACAGGACTAATATGTAATTACCCACCAGAAAACGAAAGAAAACTATCTGGATTCTGATAACGTAACATTTAAGTGAGAGAAACAGCCAAAAGCTGTTAGTTGCCATAATAATTACAGCTGTTTTCCCCCTTCTCTCCCGAACACAAAATCAAAGAAAACGTAAAAACCCTGCAAAATTCTTCATCTTCCCATTCAAACCTTCAAATCTCGACTTATTAACATTCAATGCCACTCTTCCTCTCTCTCCCTGCGATCTTCAATTCCTTTCTCTCTACATTCCTCTCTTTACACCATTGTTTTTGATTTTCAATGGCGGATGTTTTTTCAAGATGAGAGATTTCATTTCTAGTCTCTCTATATATATGACTTTTTTCTGTCTAGATTTTAGCTATATTTAGATTTTTCCAAGTGGAACAGCTTTGATTTCGTTAACTTATTTAGAAATGCGGGTTGTTATGTACTGATTCGAGCTGTATTTTAGATCTGGAGCTATTTATTTCGGTTATGAAGAGAGATTAACGTTGATTTTTGAAGTTATGAATGAAAAGTTAGGGTTTTAATGTTTTGATTAGAGGCGAGGATTTGGATTTGGTGATTAATTTGTGGATTTTCAGGGTTTACAGAGTTTAGATTTAGCGATGAATAGGAGTTTTAGGGCTCCGGAGAGGGGAATGCAACCGGCAATGGCGAAGCAGAGGCAGCAAATGAGGGCATCGGCCATGAAAGAGAAGGAAGAAGAACTTGCATTGTTTCTCGAAATGCGGAAACGGGAGAAGGAGCGGATCAATCTACTTATTCAGAACTCGGATGAGTTCGATGCTCCACTTGGTATGATTTTTATTACTTTTTCCAAATGCTCTTTGTTAATTTTTGATTTTTAAGGGTTTAAAATAAATTGATGTAAGTTTGAGATTCTGATTCTTTACTGTTGCTTGATTGGCCCGTGAATCTATTTTGATTATAACTGCCATGATGTTTTTGATATTTTTATTAAAGAATCTATGTGGTACTTTTTGGTCCTTTTTATAATTGTTCTGAAATTTGTGAAATATAACATTTTTGGTGCTAGGGATAATATTTTCTGACTATTTTATGGAAAATTTTGCTTGTTAGTTACTTTTGGTCACTGTTGGTTGTTGAGTTTAAATTGTAATTGTGCTATTAATAACACGCAGGATCAACAACGGGAAGTTCTCCCATATTTGATATTGTGTCAGCTACACCAGCACCAGTACGAAAGACCGCTGCTGATGAGTTTCTGAATTCTGAGAATGATAAAAATGATTATGAATGGTAAATCTCATGGAATTTCTAACCTTTTTTTGAAGGTTCAGATGTCTTGACATTTTTTTATTTGGATTTAAAGTGTTTTTGAATGTTACAATTCCCTTTTTAATTTTGTTGTTCTTCATATTATACTCTAAAGGTACTATTTGGCCTGCTGGCCCGCGGCCCCTCTGCCTTGTTTTGGACTAGTGTATTTTATTGTATCCTTAAAAGAATTTTTATTCAGGCGAAAGGTTACAGTTTGATTTATGAGAATACAAATGCTGATGAGTAATTAGTTATGTTATCATTTATTCACAAGTGAGCATGGTTATAAACTAAACTCTTCTAGATTCATGCTGCAATCTGGGAACCTTAACTTGAGAACTCCTTTTAATTGCATGGAGCTCTTTCTCTGCTTCTTTTTTCTCGGTCCTTACTTTCCCAAGTCTGCTGCTTTCTTCATTGAGCTTCATTGGTGTATCCTCACTTTTGACATCTATTTGGAGTGCTATGGTCAGATCACACAAATTTGTAATGGCTTCATTATTTTACAGAACATACCAAACCACCTTACCTTGAGAACTCTTCCTCTTAATGAATGTGCCCAGAGGCCATCATGAAGAGATAATAATCACTACAAAGGAAAAGAAAAGAAGTTGACAAAGAAGAAGAAAAAAGTTCTTCGCATTTCCCCTCCATTTCTCGTAAATAGGAGGAGGTATTTGTCTAAGGATTCTGGTCGATACTAGTTTGTACAACCCTGAATAAAATAATTAATTTGGGACTATTATATATTGAAAGAACTTGTAAACCTCTATACCAACAGCCGACCTACAGAATATATGTCTACCTATCATATATACATCATTATATTTAAGAGGACAGGATCTGAATGTCTATCTAAGATTAAACAGTTGCAATATGTCCATTGGAGATATATGCATGACAGATATTTAATATTTTTGTTAAATTTCTCTTTTATTTGAGTCTGCAATTAAAGTTGCATAGTTCCCACGATCACTATTACCCATTGCCGGTTATCTTTCTGTTGGTGGACTGGGTTGGAGTGCTAAGAGATTTCATTTTCTTCTGAATATCTGGATTTAGTTTGAAGCTGGTAATTACTAGGATTCTCTGTGTTTTCAGGCTTCTAACCCCTCCTGGCACTCCTCTTTTTCCTTCACTGGAGATGGAATCACAAAAACCCATAATGAGTGAGATTGGAACTCCTAAAGCTCGCCCAACTGCACTGAAATCTAGAGTAAGAGCACATTTTTTTTCTTCCCATCTAGCAGTAAATATACAGGTTATTAGATGATATTAATGTTCGGTGTAATTTTTTTATCTGAAAAAATAAAAATGTTCCAGTCTAATTATTTATGTGAAAAAATTAGAAAAATTCAGTTTAATAGTTTATAGACATGCGACTCTAGTAGCATTAATGCAAGTAATCAACTAATCATAAAAAGATAATTTAACCACTACAACATTTAAGTTTATAAGAAACCTCTGGTCTGTTACAGAGTATCTCAAAGTTAGGTTGACTGCAAGTAAAAAGGAAGGCTGTGTCATGTAATTAATTATCACTCAGAAGAATCCTTCTTTATTATTGTAAAGCCACTTTAGTGCTAGAGTTAATCATAATTTACAATACAAATTAAAGCCAAATTAATCCTTCCTTATGTGTGTTTATCTATCCTTGGCAGACGTATCGAATATGATTTCTCAGCAGAAGCAGACATATTTATGCTTTCTCATATGCTTGCTTCTAAAAATTAATTCTTTTGACATGCCCCTCCCAGGGTGTACCAGCTTGAATCTGAGTTTTAATTTTGTAAAAAGTTTAGATGAAACCACATTGATTCTCTACTTCTTTTGTTGATGGGGAAATGAACTTATTTGATTCCAAGAAATTAATATATATGGAGACAAAGTGTTTCTCTGTTTAGTTGGATTACAAGAAGTATCAAAGAACATTTGACAGAATTAATGCCTCATTGCTTATGAACAAAATATACTTTTTAAATGTTAGACATGATGCCTACAATGTCAAGTGCTTAACACACATCTTTGTTTAAAGGATGTCTGCTTTTTTCTGGCGTCTTTTTAGTAAATATCTATGTTGAGCTCCTTATGCAATAGACTTCCTGGTTACTGGTCAAGAAGTTCTAGACTCTTACACCTCTTAACAAATTCATGATACCCTTTTTAATATACTTTAGGATATTTTGACTTTGCATATGCCAGCCAACTCACAAACTAATGAATTCTTGTCGTTCTGTTCATTGTTAATATGATTCTAGCTAGCAAATCCCCAGCTGGAGCCAACTGCAAGGAGCAACTTAGCATCTAGGCAGTCAGCTTCTTCTCCTGGGCTGAATACTTCTAGTGGAATAGTTCGCAGGCCCTCTTCATCTGGGGGTCCTGGATCAAGACCTGCTACACCAACTGGACGCCCTACTTTGACCTCAGTATCGAAACCCATGTTAACCTCAGCCCCTAAGCCCTCATCTATCACTGCATCTAAATCCTCATCTACCACTGCATCTAGGCCTTCTCGGTCTTCAACACCCTCCTCTCGTGCCACTTTGACTTCAACTAAGCCCACAGTTCCTGCTAGATCTTCAACACCTACGGCAAGATCTACTGCAAGATCTTCAACACCTACAGCAAGGTCTACTGCAAGATCTTCAACACCAACGGCTAGAGCCTCTGTACCTGCATCCAAACCTACAACATCCAGGGCAACGACGCCAATTCGTAGGCCAACTACACTGTCAACTGCAACAAATCCAGTCTGTTCCTCCAGTTAAATCTCCTTCTGCGTCAGTACCGAAGGTAGCTCCTACTACAGCAAGAAATCCAGTGCCTCCACGTGCTAGTTCTCCGATTGTGAAACCGAGACCGTGGAAACCTTCAGAGATGCCTGGTTTCTCCCTAGATGCACCACCAAATTTACGAACATCACTTTCTGACAGGCCTATTTCCGCCACTAGGGGTAGGCCTGGAGCACCAAGCATCCGGTCAGCATCAGTTGAGCCTGCTCCTAATGGAAGGATTAGACGACAATCATGTTCTCCCTCGAGAGGACGGCCCCCAAATGGCCTCAATGTTAACAGTGGAAGCTCTGTTCCTGCATTGAATCGTGCATATGCTAAAGCTAACGACAATGTGAGCCCTGTTATGTATGGAACAAAGATTGGTTGAAAGGGTTATAAATATGCGTAGATTAGTGCCACCAAGGCAGGATGACAAACATTCACCCCTCAGTAACTTATCTGGCAAGTCTTCATCACCTGACAGCTCGGGCTTCGGAAGAACTCTCTCTAAGAAATCCTTGGATATGGCTATAAGGCATATGGTACGTATCTTATTTCTCTCACAGCTATGACTGTAAACAATAAAGCATAGGTGCAGACCAATAAGTCGTTTTAGTTTAGGAGTCTGAAGAGTTCCTTGTAGACAATTTGAACTCATGCCATCGGAGTTGGTGTGGAGTTTTGGTTGGGGGGTGCGGGGCCGTAGGCTGTTGACAATAATCTACCTTGGCTTTTATTTTGAAAGAAATCTCCCACAATTATAAATCTAAGATATGTTTCTTCTTTTTTGTTTGTTAACATATTTGTTTTCTTATTTTATTTACTAAATTTGTTTATCAGTAAATTTGGCCAAGCTTCTTATATATTGTTTAATTTGGATTGCCCTCTGGAGCAGGATATCAGACGAAGCATTCCGGGTAATCTAAGGCCATTAATGACAAATATTCCAGCTTCCTCCATGTATAGTGTGAGATCAGGGCCTGCACCGCGAGGCAGGACGGATAGTGTTTCAGACTCGCCTCTTGCAACTAGCAGTAATGCTAGTTCTGAAGTGAGCGTCAACAACAATGCTCTTTGTTTGGACAGAAGCGAGCTGGAGGATGATATTAACAGTGAAAGAGGCGTTGGATCCCCTGCCAGCTTCCGGGGCAGGTGATGATTTGTGCCCTTTATGATACGATATAAACTAGCTAGTTTTCTAATACACGTTGTTGTTGTTTGATATGATTCCCTACTGGCATTAGAGCGGAAGGACTATTTGGTAACCAGGGAGAACTGACGGGATACGTGGCTAATGCCTACATGATTTATGTAAAATTAGATGGACTGATTAGGTGTGTTTGTATTTTTGGAAACTCAGTGAACCATCTTTCGGTCTCATTGTATTTGTGTTCACGGAGTGTTTCCTATTGATGCTTAAATATGAATATGAGGTTGAATCCCAGTGCTCCATTTTATCCCCTCTCTCTCTCTCTCTCGGAAGAAAGTACACTAAAGTGCCTACTTTATTTTATTTTTTTTTGTCTTTATAATTCTTCAGATCCTATTTTATAGCCTTCATGTAAAATAGGGCCTGCTATAAGTTGTTCACTATAATGAAGATTCAATGAGAGAAGAGTGTAAAATCCTTTTTTTTAATCTTTTTCTGTTGTTAATTTTATTTGGGCTAATGACAAAAGTGTGCCTCCAAGTTCAAAAGTTGTATTTTTGATATTTTTATATGGTTCCTTAAAATGAGACATACTGTATACTCATGTAAGAGAGGATTATATAAAAATATCAAAAATACATGCGAAAATATCAGTTTCCTACCAGCCAAATACAGTCGATTAGAGTAGAATAAGGTCAACTATGTGAAGGATAAAGTTTGAGGGCATATTCTGCTGCACTTGGTTACAAAACGTTAGGCGCTCGAGACTTTAGGTGGGATTTTTTGGGTGAATCTCATGTGGTTAAATAAATTTACCCAAAACAACTCTAATTGTAGTTTAACAAAACACACCGGCCTTAACCATATAACACCACTCATCATTCCAAACCAACTAAATTAATTATAACAATCAAGAAGAGACTAAATATTAAGTGGTTTTACCAAGGGTTTCTAATGGCCCAACTTACTCACAAAACACAAAAAAAAATCACAACGAATTAAAATCCACAAACAACAATTGGAAACTCAAAAGCACACGCATGGTTTTAATATTACATTACATATACATATGCAATCCAAACAAACCAATCAACAGATAGTCTTCAAGCCTTCATACTTACCAATGCTTAAACATGAACAAGTATGGTGCAGGCAATCACAGGATGCCTCCAAGTAAATGCAGCTCCCGCACAACATCATGCATATTCTTTCGATCTTGTGGTGAAGGCAACGAGCAGGATACTCCAATCTTGATAGCTGAAATAAGACACTCATCTCGAAGGATACCTCTAAGAAAATGCAACTCCCGCGCAACATCATGCATATTCTTTCGATCTTGCGGTGAAGGCAATGAGCAGGATACTCCAATCTTGATGATGGCTGAAATAATAAGACACTCTTTGGTCTCTCCATCTCTTTGTTTCTGAATAGTACTTGTTGCTGCCGAAGCAACCTGATCTTCATTATTGCTCAAAAGTGATTTGTCCACAATACCAATCGCCCGGTCTGGTAATGGCAATGCCATCCGAGCAAAGTCATGGAGATTTAAGTCGGCGTGAAACATGTCGTCGGTGGGTCTCTTTCCTGTCATCATTTCTAACATCAGGATTCCGAAACCGTAGACATCTCCATTTGCTGACATCTCACTTCCAATGCCATACTCTGTGTACATTTAACCAACTTTTGGGTTAAGCAAGGGAAATGACAAAAGAAGCACAGTGGAGTACCAGGATGAATATTATAATGAAAATCGCTAATCTAATTATTCAAAAGTAGACGTTTAATTACCAGGAGGAGTATAACCAATAGACCCTCTAACTCCAATTGAGCTTGCTTGATTTGCAGAAGAGCTATCACTTCTTTCTAGGCATCAACTTTGCTAATCCGAAGTCACCAACATGTCCGGTCAATTCCTCGTCTAGTAGGATGTTACTAGGCTTGATGTCGCAGTGCACAACAGGGGGTTGGCAATCATTGTGAAGATAGCAAAGTGCAGCTGCAACATCAATAGCAATATTCAATCTATCCAAGAGATTCAAGTGTCTTGGCTCATTCTGTGCCCCATCTTCTTCTCTTCCAACCGGATGCAACCACTCCTCCAGGCTCCCGTTCGCCATGAATTCATAAACCACAGCCTTGAAGTCGTTTCCCTGATAATCAATGCTTGAACAAGTAGTTACTACTTTGACAAGATTCCGATGCCTTGTGTTCCTCATTGCGTCACATTCAGCTATGAAACTCTTGGCAGCCCCATGGTGTTCAAGTTTGACTACCTTCACGGCTACTTGTCTTCCATCCTCAAGTATTCCTTTATACACTGTTCCGAAAGCACCCACACCAATCAAATTGGCAGAAGAGAACCCGTCTGTGGCTTTATTCAGAGTTTGATAAGATACCCTGAAAAGTGAAAGCTCCCTTGATTCTGAAGGACGCTGTCTTCTTTTCTTTTTAAGCCAACAAAAAGTGAACAAACACAAAACCAGACTAATTAGTCCCAACACTCCAATAACTGTGGGGACTATCAATTTGTAGCTAACATGAGTTGGTCTTTTCTTTTTGGATCCTTTAAAGCTGCAGTTAGGAAGCTTTAGTTCAGGTATACCACCGCAAAGCTTCAGATTTCCATTTACAAAAACTGCACTTGCATTCCTGAAAACTCCTTGGTCGGGCAACTCGCCCTCAAAAGCATTAAAAGATAAATTCAAATATTCTAATGCAAAGGTCCCCAAGAAATTTGGAGTTTTGCCCGAGATATTGTTGCGAGAAAGATCCATAATTCTAATGCCTCTTAAGGAACTCCAAGATGTAGGGATGCTTCCTTGAAAGGAGTTACCTTGAATATCCAAGTATTCCAATCCTACACAGCTACCAAGAGTGCTAGGAATTTCACCGGATAACATGTTATCAGAAGCATTCAGATATTCCAAATTTTTTGCTTGACCTACTTCCATGGGAAGGGAACCAATTAAATAGTTTCGAGATATGTCTAAACCCATAGACAAAGATGGAAGAAGGAAAATCTGAGGAGGTATTATGCCACTAAGGTGGTTGTGAGAAAGAGATAATGAGACCAAATTTTGGCAATTCCCCAAACTTGGTGGGATGTTTCCATGAAAATGATTGCCATCTATCAGGAGGTTGTTTAAAAGACTTAAGTTTCCTAGAGATGATGGAATGGTCCCTGAGAACTGGTTGTCTGATAAAGACAACCACTGTAGCTTTTGAAGCCCTCCCATTTCCGCCGGCAGGCTACCTTCCAATCGATTGTTGGAGAAACCAAAATCTGCCAAGTTGACAAAATTTTGTACCCCTACCGGAATGCTTCCGTATATTTGATTTCCACTAAAATATAACCCCGAAAGCTTTCTCGAGAGGTTGCTAAAACACTCGGGTAGCATCCCACCAAAATTGTTCTTAAGTATCTCTAGATATTGTAAATCCGTGGCATTGGTCAATGAGCAGATGAAGCCCAAGTCATTGGCCCCTCCATCTCCACCAAATTTATTTGCAGCAAGGTTTAACTCAGTAAGCTTATGCCAATTTTCCGATGCAGGCACTTTACCTGCAAGTCTGTTGACCGATATGTCGAGGTAGCCGAGTCTTGTAGAATTGGACAATGAAGCTGGAACGGATCCAGTAAATTGGTTTTCAGCAATGCTGAAGAACTCGAGATTAGGAAGTTTATCACCCAAGTATGTGGGAAGGGTCCCTTGAATTTTGTTATTTAATACATCAAAAATTGTCATCTGGGAAAGGTTAAAGATAGAGAAAGGGATGGTACCTGACAAGGTATTTACACTCAACACAAGGGATTTGAGTTCTGTGAGTTGTCCTATGGCAGTGGGGATACTACCATCAAGGATATTCTCGGATAAAGAAAGAACAGTGAGGGACGATAAGTTGCCGAAAGAAATAGGGATACCACCTGTTAGATTATTATTCTGCATAAAAATTTCTTCAGTTCTCGGCGAGCGACAGCCAATTAACTCTGCCGGAATCTTCCCCACTAGCTTGTTGCGAGACACATCCAAGCTAATGAGGGTAGAACAAGCCGATAAGTTGAGGGGAAGTTCACCGCCGAGTGAATTATTATTGAGCCATAGAAACTTGAGCCTTTGCAAATTATGGCCCAGCTCCGGAGGAATGTCATCGGTGAAACTATTGTTTTCAAGAATTAGTCGTCTTAGAAAGCTTAGATTCCCAATGTAAGGGGAAATAGACCCTCCCAGTTTCTGGCTTCCGAGGTCCAATACAGTCACCCTTTGGTGTCGACGCCCACATTTCACCCCATACCACTGGCTGCACAGGTGGATATTGGATTCATTCCATGAGCTGAGGACCCCAAACGGATCTTCACTTATTTTAGCCTTGAAAGCAAGCAACGCCAGCCGGTCCGTCTCATTTCCACCACGTGCTGCTGCCGCCGCCGCCGTACCAAACTGAGGAAACTTGTTGCCGTTAAGCAACGAACACACCAAGGAAATTAATAACCAGAAAAATGGTGGATTCATGTCGGTATTAAAAACTTTGATTGGTAACTGCATGCCCAATTAACTTGAGGTTGAAGAGAGGGGTATTGGTTTTTTTTTTTTCAAATTTATAATTCGGCCCCAAAAAATTTGAGTACAGTTTCCGAATCCGGCTGACCGGAATACTCGACCCCAATCTAATACCATTGGCTGTATAAATATATGATTTGACTTAATTTTAAAAAAAGTTATTTATAAGTCAGTTACATCAAGTACCATCATATTCATAATTCGTCCAATAGAGAAAAAAAATAAGATTATAAATATAATAATTTTTAGTCCTTTAAAATAAAGTAATTAATACCGTAGAAATACGGTATAAAATTATAAATATTTATAAATACAATTTGTAAAGTTTAAGTTGTGATATAATTTGTAAAATTTAAGGCAAAAAATTTATAATTTATGATATATTTTATAATTTGTAAGATTTAAGTTGTAAAATTTATACATACAATTTGTTAATTTATAGATACAATTTTAAAATTAATTTTTTTTATAAATACAATATATGTATTAACTATTGTTAGTTTGAAAAATAAAACGAAAAACGGACGGAAAGAAAGTGTTGTTGGATAAACTAATTAACTACTATTTGTTTGAAAAATCTTTTAACTAAATAAAAACAACTCACTTTCCAAATCCAAAATACATTACCTATGTCGTCTTATGTACCTTCTCTATTTGCAACTCACTTTTTGCAAACCATCTCCTCTCTCCTCCGCCTTCCATGGAGATAATCAACCTCTTTTCTTCAGAAAAGTCTTTGAATTAACATAAAATTTCAGGTTATCTTTTGTTTAATTCGATCGCAGTTACTTGACAGAATCCAAGGCGCTGAAATTTTTAAATTTGAAGGAACAAAATAATTTGAAGGATTAGAGAAGAGGGAGAGAGGAGAGAAAGCAAATGAGTCATTTTTTTTTCAATTTTTTCCTCCTTTTGTATGCTCTTTCAATATAAAACGGTATTATTTAATTAATTAAATTTTGAGGACTTTTGTCAATTATTTAAAAGTTTAAAGTTATTCGTGTTAAAAATATAATTTGTATGTTTAAAAATTTATTGATTTTTTTGGTAATTAAGTCTTTTTTTTAAATTTTTAAATAAAAAATTATATTTAGTAATCTTTGTATTAATATTTAATTTTAGCAATTTAACATATAATAATTATTTATAAGGATTTATACAGATTTAATACGTCAAAATAAATATTTATACAAATTTTATACGAATTAGGTACTTGATGTAGTATATTATGAATTTGGTGGTAGTTGATGTAACATGAGTGTTATTAGTTCGTATTCTATACAGTCAAACCGTATACAATTCTTATCTAGCTGAAAATTAGATATTCCGGTCAATTTTTGACCGAATTCTAAAATTAGAGGCTAAATTATATCATATTAGATATAGTAAAGTGTAAACCAAAATTTTTTGAGAGTCTAATCATGAATATAATGATACTCATATAGTAAATTGTATTTAACCCTTTATTTTATTGTCATATTGCTCCACTAAAATTCTCATTACACTACCCACTATTAATTTGTCATATTGCTCCACTAAAATTCTCATTACACCACCCACCCACTAAACATTGACTAATTAATATTGATAGACTTAACATCGACTAAATTAACGAAATATTCATTGTAATTGACACGTTTTATTAATTACTCTATTGAATTTTTAATTTTTTTAAATTACTTCATTAAATTAATTATTATTTTGAAATTGGGTCATTCCGTAAAAAAAAATGGACGTTAATTTTTTGTCGACAAAACTAATGAATTATCCACTGTAGTTGACACGTTTTACTGACTACACCATTAAACTTTTAATTTTTCAAATTACCCAACTAAACTAATTATTATTTTAAAATTGGGTCATTCTGTTAAAAAAATTAAGCAGACATTAATTTTTTATCTATGTGGCTCTGGAAAAGAACTTCAAAAATAAAAATATTTTGGATACTCTAATCTCAGATGTTTATCGATAGAACAAATTTTCTTGCAAATGAAACACAATGCATCAACAGTAGAAATGAAAACGCGGTAATTGACAACAATAACATTTTGCTTCTGCCTCTACCTCTGAATTATCTCCGCATCCATCCGTAAAAACTCAGGCTCCTATCAAATCATAAATATAATCTCAACAAAATATTACTACCACATGTATATATATACACACACACACATAGATATATAGAGAGATTGGGGAAGGAGTGGACCTTGTGGAGGCGATCGAGAGTGAATGAGAGGAGCTCAGAGACAGAATGTTGCTGATAGTCAGGAGATGAGAGGGAGGAAACATACTGCAACACCATTTACTTTATCTGTTGTCGTTGTTGGGGATTCAGACTCCATTGTTATATCTAATGCTGAACTTTGAAGCTCAATTCAATGTTTTGGATATTCGGATCTAAGAATTTTCATAGATTTTAGAGAGAGAAAATACGCAGATCTATATGATCTAGAAGCAGAGGGAGAAGAGAATGAGAGGAAGAAAGAGAGAATAAATTAAATTTGTTTTTTTTTTTCACGTCTACGTAGAATAAAAACCGAAACGATTTAACACTCGTGAGACAAAGATAACAGAATGATCCAATTTTAAAATATTAATTAATTTAATGGGATAATTTAAAAAATTAAAAGTTCAATGGTGTAATCAGTAAAACGTGTCAACTACAGTGGATAATTCATTAATTTTGTCGATAAAAATTTAATGTCCGTTTATTTTTTTAACGAAATAACTCAATTTTAAAATAATAATTAATTTAATAAAATAATTTAAAAAATTAAAAATTCAATGATATAATTAATAAAACGTGTTTACGAGTATTTCCGCATCGACTATTATCAATTGAAGTCTTTGCTTGATTAAAGTCCACAAAAGGAGCTGCATGACTATGAGTCATGACTTACCATCAATCAACAAAGTAACAAGTGTAACCGTATAAGATAAAATCATAAAACCATGAAGTTACTTACCGTAAAAGAACCATATACTCTGTCTCGATGGACTTAACTCAATTATTTCTTTTTTATCAAAATAATAATATATATACTTACTCTTATTTAAATAATATATATATATATATATATATATATATATTCCTAAAAGAAATAATTGTGTTTTCATTTTGAGTCACGTGACTTATTTCGGATAAAAAAATGTTAAATACAGTAGCCAAAATATTTAATTTATAGAAATGTAGTGACATTAAGATTTAATATCTTTAAAGTTGAAATATTAAGTTTTAAATTGTATTAAGTCAAAATATTAAGATCATTTACCTAATTTTGGATACATATATGTTGACAAAAATGGTGTCTTATGATTAAGGTCATGATATTCTAACCCAATGGTCACGCCACCAAGTTTTGTCTGTCATATTCATGTGAAACAAAAAACGAGCCGCAACTTAATTGCATAAGATGACAGTGATTTTGAACGATGAGATATGACATGGTTGACTTGGGTCCATCAAGGTAGACTCGGATTTATATTATAGTTTGAAGATCAATGTTACAATAACATATTTATATTTGGGTTGTATAAAATTCATATACACATACATGTATATTTATGAATTTTGCATATCACGTAGGATTACAATATACATATGTGTATGTGAGTATTACGTGATCCAAAATTATATGATAGTAACATTATTTTAGGTTGAATCACATCTATGCAGCTCCTCCTTTTCTTGAAAAATTGTACAAGAAATATAATTCTCAATTGTTTTTTTTGTGGTCTTTGTATTTTTGGTATAGTAGGGAGTTCACTACTATTTAAGCTAGAGACAATTTGAGAAAAACATCCCAATCCCCAAAATAAATGCTTTAGTTATAATAAATAGCCTTAATCTCCAAATAGTTAAACTTGTAAAAAAAGTTGAGAGAAACCATATATAGTGAGTGATCTTCACATAAAATATAGAAGTTACTAGTAAATGTTGCAGTTTGAGATCCAAGCATAATTATGTTGATTGTATTATTAGCAGTGAATGATGGGATTATATCTGTTATTATTAGTAGTGGATGGTAAGCGAAATTAATTTGCTATTATCCACTATTAATAATAGCCTAGGGCGGATCTAAGTAAGGGGTAGAGAGCAATTGACCACACTACATTTTTAGAGTTATAAAAGAAAGAGTAAAATTTTAGGGTGTTTAATAAAAATTTTAAAGTTTAGATTGAAAGATTTTATCTCCGTTCTAAAATTAGAGATATATTTTGACCTTTTAAAGTCAATTCGCGAAATCCTAAAATTCAAAATTGATATGAAGTTATTTAGTTTTAATACAACAAATATAACAATTATAAACTAATATAAAACATTACTAATTATTATCTTTTATCCCTAGAATCTATCATAATATTTTCTCAATTATATTTTCCAATTTTTATCTAAAAGTTATTTATTTATTTATTTTAATTGCACACACATAGTGTACGCTATAAACTGATCAGACTGTCACGGAAAGTATCATGCCTCCGTGCTAAGAGCACATGCCTGTGATAACCCCACATGTGGTTATAACTCGGATATACCCTATCACTTATTCTACAAAAATATGTTGTCCCAACACATGCGACATAATACCAACAAAAGAGTTCTAAACGTATATGTTGAACCAAATCAAATCATAAACAAAATACCTCAAAAGTAATGTAACAACATGTATCGTTAAGATCAATAAAGTTATATGCATGAAGAACAAATTCAAAAGATTACAAAATATGAATTTTGAAACATCTAGACCTAATTAAAGCAAAATAAGGATTTGATTAGAAACGAAACAATTAAGCGAGAACCAAATTCTGAACGATTAGCAAAACAAACAAATTAACATAATGAGAGTATCGCTGAAAAACTATGAAATCTGTTCAAATTGTAATAGAAGGAAAAGAGTTCAAATTACAGAATAAAGTCAAGATATCAAAGATAAAACTTTATTCAAGGGTGTCAACAAAAATATAAATAAAATAACGAATGACGAGATATCATGAAATATATAGAATACGACAATAATCAAAGGAGTGGAGTACGTACCTGATACTCAAACTCACTTATAGCACACTCCACAAAATTTTATCCTCAAATGTTAACGATATCAAATACGAAATGTTAATCACCACCTAAACATATTCATCTCAATTTAACTATAAATAAACTAATAATTCCAAAATAATTCATAATCCAGTCAAGGTACCTCTACTTATCACCTTAGATCACTATTAATACTTCGAAACTTAAAAGTCAATAACAAAACTTAAGAAATCTTAAAATCTCAATATGACAAATTATTATTAAGACGTTAGTTTACTATTCTGGTCTTATCACTATTAATTAAAATTTATTTGTCAAACTAATTAATTTTAATAAAAATTAGACTTCAAATACTCCAATTTAGCTTCAAGAATCACTCAAATCGGATTTAAAATCATTAATTTATATATTTTTAAATATTAGAACTCTTTGCTAAAAATCTGCTTGAAAAATCTCAGACCAACCACTTCTTAAAATTTATAACATATCACACGTTAATCTTTAACAGTTCAAAATTGGTGAATATATTCTTAGCTTATATATATGTATAAAATCATAATTATCCAACAATCGGATTAAGAGATATAACCCACACAATATACTTTAAAAATACAGAAACTAATTTTCAAATTTTAACGTTTACATTCAATCAAATTATATTCTTTATATAAATTTATCTCATCTTTCCGATTATCATGACTACTAATTTCATGTCTCTATTTTGATAAAAAATAATCTCTAATTTAAAAGCTCTCATAACTAAACTTAAAATCAAATTATAAAATAATATTTACTTTCCGTGTTCGCCATTCTTGAATACACAGCAGTAAAGAATCAGACTTTCGGGTCTTCTAGAGTCTTCAAAATTTCTTCATATCTTCACAAAAACGGTAGCTCTCGAAACGATACATGAAATAGGCTCAAGAAGAACTCAATTCAGAATTAATATGACTAAGTTACGAATTTTCAAAATTAAGGCTGAAAATAATAACGAGAATCAGGACAGGTTACGGTTTTCAGCAATTTCAGGTATGAAAATGACGTTAAATAACTTCTCTTCCTCTTCATTATTGTAGAGAATGAAAAACTGAAGATGTAAGACCCCAAATTTTATGAATAAGATTTAACTTTCTTTATATATTATTTTAAAATAGTAAGGTGTTGATTTGATAAATGTGATAAGTTATGGGTGAAATATGCAAATTTTACAAAGTTAGCAAGTGGTAAGAAAATATTCATTGTTGTCGGGGAATATTCGTTTAGTCGAGGAATATTTTTTTTGTCGGAGAATATTCGTACGACGACGCAGTCATTAATGGACCCCACAACGGAATGAATGTCAGATATAGAAAGCGATAGAAATAACCTTTTTATACAAATAACGGCAAAACTTTTACCGTTAAACTGTTGAAATACCTGGTGGTTAAAATACAATAATACGCGGTGTCATACAGTAGCACATGGTATTGCACAGTATTTCAAATTATTAGTTCTTACGTAAGAAGTCACTCATTCAATAATTATTACAGTAATTACTGTTCTAATATTTTATATTATTGATCTAATAATTGCTACATTGATATTTTATATTAGTGATTCAATAATTGTCATAGCACAGTATTTTAAATTATCAAATCAATAATTCATATTATTTGAATAATACTATTAGATAGCATTATTGACAATGTCTAGAAAGTTCTGTCGAGAAAAAGGGTTAGGTTATATAATTTCGCGCCAATGAGGAGAAATCCTTATCGAAAGCCCCCTCTTTCCTGTGAACGACCTGGTTGTCAATATCGTAGTTCTGTAATATTATTTGTGAATAATTAATTTTTGATATATATGATAAGAAAATATTTATTCGATGTGAATTTAAACGGAGGAATTTTTAGCATGTGACATTTGTTGAAAGTTGGTATTTTATTTTTTTTGATAAAATAATTCATTCAAATATATTATTATAATGTTACATTATAGTAGTATGATGTGATTATATAATAGTATGATTTTTATAATTTGAATGGTAACATTATTATAATAAATTCATGGTATAAAAGTACAATGAGGTGGAAGAGAACAAATTGAATTTGAATTCTTATGATGTAAGCAATGATGTCATCGGAACGATAAGGTAAGCAATGATGTCATTGAAACAATGAGGTAAACAATGATGTCATAGGATCGATGATGTCATAAATTATGACGAAAAGACTATTTTATCCTTACTCTGCCAAGCCTATAAATAGAAGCTCATTTCTTCATTATTTCTCACCAATTCACTAAAGCTATAGAGAGAGAAAGTATAGAGAGTAAGAGAGAACGAAGAAGAGTATTCTGCTATTACACTAGTGCAGTCTCCAAATTTTATTATGGTAAGGAGTATTATTTCTTTCGTATTCATGAAGAGAGTTATTTTTTTTCAATACTCGTAAGGGTTGTTATTTCATTCCTTATTATTCTGTTGGAATAACCTGTCTACGTGGACTACCGCATGCATGGTGAAATTTTGTTGTTATTTCATTCTTTATTATTCTATGGGAATAACCTGTCTACGCGGACTACCGCATGCCTGGTGAATAACCCTTCGTATTTAGTTGTTATTAAATTGTGAAAATAATCTGTCTGAGCGGACTATCGCCTGACTGGTGAAAATTCAGTTGCAGTTTCGTATATTGTTTCATTTCAGATTCCTAACTCTAAACTTATTGCGGTAAGTATTGCTTCTATAATTCCTGAAATGATCAGAAATTCCTTGAGTTTTGCGCTTCATCTAATATCATTTCACTGAAATATTGGTCTGAACTTTCTTGTGAAATTTTTATCTTTTTATGTCGAGTTACTATCCATGAGTTACTATTCACGGTAAAAAAAATATTTTTTTTTCTTTCCAAATTATCTTTGATTGAATTCAAGTTTTGAACTTCATTCTTGAATTTTGCTCCACAATTGATTATTATGGAGTATTCTTGAACTTGGATAAACTAAATTACGAATCCCTAATCTTTGTTCTTTATCTCATTGGATTCGTTCTTTAAAATATTTTTCATCATCCTCAGTCCTAAATAGTGATATAACTGAATATGTTTGGCCTGTAGTGCAAAGATGAATGATTACTTGATGAATATCTTTGATCTGTAGTGCAAAGATGAATGATTACCTGATGCATATCTTTGGCCCGTAGTGCAAAGATGGACAGGTGTTGAGATGAACATGACCAACTGGTGATACAAATAAATATCTTTGGCCCATACTGCAAAGATGAATAGTTGATTCGAGATGTATATTGATTGATGTTACAGGGATAAAATATTGATGATAGAATTTTAAATCAAAGAAAATAGTAGACATCATTTTCTACTTAACTCTTCTAATGAATTGTTATTTTCGCTGCAGTTGTTGATCAAAAACTTGTTGTCCATAATATTTTATCTGATTTGTTGAAGACTAACGATAATTTATTCTTCATTATCTTAGTCATGATATTCTTTACTGGGCTAGTTGAGCTCACCCTTTTCTTCCATTGTTCTCTTCAGGAAATGAGAATATCGCGGGTAATAGTCGGGGAATGGAGTGATGGTCCGAGTTAGAGTTGTAAAAGTCCTCACTATTTTTCTTGTAAAATAGTGTGATAATAAATGTAATGAGGACTTAGTTTGAATGTTTATATTTTTTACATGTCTGTATTGACACTCACAGTTGTGTGATCGTATTTTGCACAACCGTTTGATATAAAAGATTGTATTTAAATTTTGTTGAGTGTATTTGACGACTCAGAATGAGTTGGGTTGATTGGACCAATTCTGAGAGCGTCACAGAAGAAACAAACTTTGGATTTACTCAATTCTGACATCATATAAATTAATTATGATTTTTTTTAATGGACAGCAGTGCGTACAAGTATTGTACTCGAGAATTCAACTAATCAAACTAGAATAAGATTAGAGTTACATCTCTACTCGTTAAATATAAATAGTAAATAATATAGGAGTTACCAAAACCCTAATTATTTAATTATCTAATTTAACTCTCCAAACGAAATAAAAAAATTTAATAACTTACATTTTTCAATTCAATTCCACTTCTTAGAAAAATAAAATTAATACTTAATTATTAAAAAAAACTAGAATTATTACACACAGAGCCATATAATATAGGGTTTTAGTGAATATATACATACTACTTGACTTGGTAAAAAACATAAAATAACAACGAAAAGCCATAAACAAAACGGGAACAATCAGGAGCATATATATCTTATACAGATTATGGTGAAACCAAATTAAGGATGCCTCTAAGTTTATGCAACTCCCGCAGAAGGTGATTTACATTCATTCGATGTTGCGGCGAAGGCAATGAGCATGCTACTCCAATCTTGATAGCTGAAATAAGACACTCTATTATTATCTCTGCGTCTCTTGGCCTCTGCTTAAAATCAACTTGATCTTCATAATTGTTTGTCAAAAGTGGTGGATCCACAATATCTGCCACCTGCTCGGGCAATTTCATCATAGCAAAAGTATGGATGTTTAGGCCGTCGACAAACATGCTATCGGTGGGTCTCTTCCCTGTCATCATCTGTAACAACATGATTCCGAAACTGTACACATCTCCATTTGTTGACATCTCACTTCCAACACCATACTCTGTTTTACATTTAACTTTTGGTTAATCAAGGGAAATTAAAAGAAAGAATATGTTGGTTGCATACCATAGCACATGATGGTTATGGCCGCCAAATCTTGCACCATCCTTTGCAAGATCTAACGGTCCAGATTTCATCCTACAACACCGTCTTGTGTTAGTTAAGTTGTTCCGCAACACAGTGTTAAGGAGGTTAAAGCTGTTCTGCACCACAGTTGTGCGAAAGGCTCCATCTTTTTTTATAATCTAGGCCACCATATCTTGAAATGGATGGTGCAACATTTCTCGCTGCCTATATATATATATATACGGTCCGAATCTTAAGCTTACCATTTATCTAATATACTTTGCTTACCCTCTTTAGCGACGGATCGGGCGACGGTTCGGTACGTTGCTATATATACAACCGTCACCTTAGTGTTGTCCGTCGCTATATGTTGTCCGTCGCTAAAAACTATAGCGACGGTTGTGTATATAGCGACAGCCTGGTCCGCGCTAAAGGGGGTAAATAAGTTATGTTAAATAAAGGGTAAACTTAAGATCCGGATCGTATATATATATTATATATATATATATATTGAAAATACATACTTACAAATTAAAAAAGAAAAAAGAATATTGAAAATACATTTACCAGGAGGAGTATAACCAATAGACCCTCTAACTCCAATGGAGCTTGCTTGGTTTGCAGAAGAGCTATGATCACTTCTTTCTAGAAGCAACCTTGCTAATCCAAAGTCACCAATATGTCCCGTCAATTCCTCGTCCAGGAGAACATTACTAGGCTTTATGTCGCAGTGCACAATAGGGGGTTTGCAGTGATTGTGAAGATAGCAAAGTGCAGCTGCAACATCAATAGCAATATTCAATCTATGGAAGAGATTCAAGTGTCTTGGCTCATTCTGTGCCCCATCTTCTTCTCTTCCAACCGGATGCAACCACTCCTCCAGGCTCCCGTTCGCCATGAATTCATAAACCACAGCCTTGAAGTCGTTTCCCTGATAATCAATGCTTGAACAAGTGGTTACTATTTTCACAAGATTTCGATGCCTTGTGTTCCTCCACGCCTCACATTCAGCTATGAAACTCTTGGCAGCCCCATGGTGTTCAAGTTTGACTACCTTCACGGCTACTTGTCTTCCATCCTCAAGTATTCCTTTATACACTGTTCCGAAAGCACCCACACCAATCAAATTGGCAGAAGAGAACCCGTCTGTGGCTTTATTCAGAGTTTGATAAGATACCCTGAAAAGTGAAAGCTCTCTTGATTCTGACGGACGCTGTCTTCTTTTCTTTTTACGCCAACAAAAATATAATAAACACAACACCAGAAGACTAATTAGTCCCAACAGTCCAACAACTATGGGGACTAGTAATTTGTAGTTAACACTTGACCTTTTCTTCTCAGACCCTTGATAGCTGCTGCATATACCAAGCATTAATTCAGGAACGCCGCCACAAAGTTTGACATTTCCATTTACAAAAACTGCACTTGCATTCCTAAAAACTCCTTGTTTGGGCAACTCACCCTCGAACATATTAAACGATAGATTCAGATATTGTAATGCAAAGGTCCCCAAGTAATCAGGTATTTTACCTGAAATATTGTTGCCAGAAAGATCCAAAAACTTGATACCTCTTAAGGAACTCCAAGACGGAGGGATGAACCCTCGAAAAAAATTGCCTCGAATATCCAAGGATTCCAACCCTACACAGCTACCAAGAGTGCTAGGAATTTTCCCAGATAACCTGTTGTAAGAAGCATTCAGATTCCCTAAATTCTTCAGATTTCCAACTTGGTTGGGAAGAGAACCACTTAATTGGTTTCGAGACAAGTCTAAATTTAAAGCCAGAGATGAAAGACCAAAAATCTGAGGTGGTATTAGGCCACTAAGGTGGTTGTGAGAAAGATCTAACCCAATCAAATCTTGGCAATTCCCCAAACTTGATGGGATGATGCCATGAAAACGATTGTCATCTAGAGTGAGCAAGTTTAAAAGGCTTAAATTGCCTAGAGATGATGGAATGGTACCTGAGAAATGGTTTTGTGACAACATCAACCTTTGCAACTTTGGAAGCCTTCCGATTTCAGTGGGCAACCGACCTTCCAATTGATTGTTCCACATTTCAAAATCTGCCAAGTTGACAAATTTTTGAATCCCTGCCGGAATGCTTCCGTATATATGATTGTTGTCCATGTTCAACACTGAAAGCTTACTTGAGAGGTTACCGAGACACTCGGGTAACATTCCTCCCAAATTGTTCATACCGACAGCCAACAATTCTATACCGGTTGAATTGGTCAAAGAGCAGATGAAGCTCAAGTCCGCGGCCCCTTCACCCCCAAGTTCATTTTCACTGAGGCTTAGCCAAGAAAGCTTATGCCAATCTTTAGAACTAGGCACTCTACCGGTAAGTTTGTTTGCGGGAGCTACGAGGTCCACTAGTTTTGAAGCATTGGACAGTGAAACTGGAATGGGTCCATAAAATTGGTTCATTCCAATATTAAAGACTTCAAGATTCGGAAATTTATCCCCCAAGGATGAGGGAAGGATCCCTTGAATTTGGTTAGCTGACAAACCAAAAGTTTTGATCTTGGAAAGGTTGAAGATAGTGGAAGGGATAGTACCTGACAACATGTTACCGGCCAAGAAAAGGCCATCTAGTTCTGTGACTAGTCCTAGTGCACTGGGGATACTACCAACTAGGCTATTGGAGGTTAGAGAAAGACCTACTAGGGACGATAAGTTGCCAATGGAAATAGGGATACCACCTGCTACATTATTATCGTCAATATAAATTTCAAAGATTTTGACAGATAGCCAAGCTCCACAGGAATCTTGCCCTCTAGCTTGTTGAAAGACACATCGAAGCTAAGGAGTTGAGAACAGCCGGATAAGTTGCGAGGGAAGTTCGCCAACAAGTGAATTATTGTTGAGCCATAAATAGCGTAAGCGACGCAAATGGCCTATTTCTAGAGGAATTTCACCAACAAAGCTATTGTTATCAAGAAGTAGCCCTCTTAGAAAGCTTAGATTCCCGATATAAGGGGAAATATACCCCGTCAGTTTCTGATTTTCAAGTACCAATGCAGAGACCCTTGGGTGTCCGGCGGCGGTTACATTTCACACCGAACCACCGGCAGAAGTTGGTATTGGATTCATTCCATGAGTTGAGGACTCCAAAGGGATCTTGAGTTATTTTGGCCTTGAATGAAAGCAATGCCAGCCGGTCCGTCTCATTTCCTGCAGAATGGGCAGCAGCTGTAGCACAGTGATGAGGAAGAATGAAACACACGACGACAATAAATGAAGACGTGATGATCAGTGGTTGATTCATCTCGATCTCATGCAGTATATTACTACTACTCTATATTAAAATCTTTGATTAAATATCAACTGACAGGAAGAAATTTCTTGCATTGGGAGTCTGACTAACAAGAATGTAATGCCATTAATTAATGGAATTGTGGAGGAGCAGTATGCATTAATTTGTCATATTGCTCCAGTAAAATTCTCGGATCCGGTTAGCATGAAGTGAACTTCATGATAAGTTCGCTTCATACCCAATACAGTATTGACACAAGAGCGAAAAAGTGATCTCTCCGCCTGCGTGTCAGTACTGTATTGATCATGAATTGAATTTATCATGAAGATCAATTCATACTAACCACTATCAAAAATCTCATTACACCACCCACTAAACATTGAATAATTAATATCAATAGACTTAACATTGACCTAGTTAAATTGAAGTCTTTGCTTGATTAAAGTCACAAAAAGAGCTTCATGACCATGACCTACCATCAATGAACAAGTATCGTCTTAGTAGGAAACTTCATGATTTTTGTAATCTTGCTTCTTCTCTTTTCTTTTTCCGAAAGAATCGTGAGCATTCTGAGTTACTCCATTCGTCCTTTAATATAAGTCGTTTTAGAGAAGTATTTTTATCTCTTAATATAAGTAGTTTGAAATGCTTAGTTTTTAGTATTACCACAAGTATTAAATACTCCCTCCATTCTTAAATAACTAATAATTTTTTTGTTTCTAAATATATGACGTTTTAAGATTTTTAGGAGAATTGGTTATATTATTTCCTTAATTAATTACCCCTAAACATTTATTACTCTCTTTATTTCTCTCTTATTTTCCAAAGCTACTTTTTCTCTCTTTTAATATAAAGTTCTTCTAAGTGGACATGAAAATTGGACATTAGAGTATTTGAATTTTACATATTTATATTTTTACCTACCATTGGGGTCAAAATATAAATAAGTAAAATTCAATTACACTCATGTCCAATTTTCATGTCCATATAGAGTTTTTGTTTAAGATATTACCCGTATACTCTCTTTAATTCATATATTTTCTCTATTCTCTAACAATATGCATCTCTCATCTTTATCAACTACAATTTAACTCTTCATTTATTTATGTAAGGGTGTTTTTGGTAATACATAATAATTTTAATGGAGTAATTTTAGGAGTTTTAACTTCTTTAATCCCTGTGCAAAAACCTTAAACGTCACATATTTAGGAATGGAGGGAGTATAACTTTAGTTCTCTCACTATTTTTTGCCCAATAAATAACACTCTTTTTCCAATATAAGAAAAATATAGACAATTAATATTATATTTAATAGGGAATTAATATTGCCACAAGGAAAATTGATATTTTCACAAGACTCCCCTCACATGAATAGTAAATGGGACCCACATTTATGTGAGTGAGACCTTGTAGAAATATCAATTTCTGTTGTGAAAATATCAATTCTCTATTTAATATTATATAATCATTTCGTTAATGGAGTAGTTGATTAAGGGATAGAGGGAGTATCTTTTAAGCTAGGCAAATGTCTTTTAAGCGATGGCTTAGAATTTTCTTGAAAGAAGGTAATTGCGCCACTAACAAGAATGCAATGCAATGCCATTAATTCATGGAATAGCGGAGGAGCATGGTATGTAGTAGTAGTATTAATTTGTCAATATTGCTTGCTCCACTAAAATTCTCATTACTCCACCCATGCCACTAAACATTGACTAATTAATATCGATAGACTTAACATTGACTAATTTAAATTCCAGTCCACAAAAAGAGCTGCATGACCATGAGTCATGACTTACCATCAATGAACAAGTATTTTCTCAGTGTTTTCTTTTTCCAAAAGCAATCATGACCATTCTAAATGGAGTATCTTTATTTTGTGGTTCATTCTCATGGTAGGTAGGACTCTAAAGCAATGACTGGAATTTTGAAATTAAATTCAAGGGAAAGGAAAACAATTAAAATCGAGAAAAATATATAACTTAATAAAAATAAGTCAAAAAAATATATAACTTTGGGGGTAAGGCCATAAATCAAGTTAAAATCATCTATTAGGTTACATTTTGGTTTTTTATGTTTTCTTTCTTTACTTTTATAATTTCCAAAGATAGACTAAATTAATGCTGTCGACCCGTGGATTTAATTATTAGAATTTGAGTTAAAATTGAATTGGATTTTATTAATCATTTGAGATAAATTTATATATCAATGTGTTCTACCCCATGAGTAGAATAAAATCAAGTATTTGGAAGCTCAAATTCATATGGTAATAAATGAGAAATTTATTCTCAAAGATCAACCTTGAAAATAATAATAAATACTTTAGGAAAGTTAAGTCCTACATCGGTTAATAATTAAAAATAAATTGAGTATATATACAATTAGTTAACGTTTGGGTTTGGGCCCAAAGGGACATCCCACTTTTGTAAAGCAGAGAGTACTTAGTCAATGCTTGATTTGACCACACACGCTGCCAACTAGTCGGGTTCGTGGGTCTAGGTCATCATTGTATATATCTTTTTGGACAAAATTAATTTAAATTTTGTTTTGCTTAGTTCTAATTTTATTTATTATAAAAACTGCGTCGTTTTGAGACTCAGCGCAGTGTCAAGATGCAAGTTAAGACATGTTGATCTAGTGTCGCAACACTGAGTCTGTAAATTAGACTAGCGCTGCTACCCAGAGTTGCGATGCTGAATGCTTTTGCAGCGTTTTTGCCCAAACCGATGCACCTGTTCAGCCATGTCTTTTCTTCATACCATTTCACTTGTGTCCATTTGATTTGGAAGAGTTGTCTCATCTGATGGGTCACTTTTCTCTCTCTTAATAATTCGCGTAGTTAGTGTGTTCAAGATTGGGTAAATAACATCTCTACCATCCGATACAATTATCAAGGACTGACATTTAAAAGAAGGACTCGGAGTCCGCTAAGAATTCTAGCGGATAGGGTTAAAGAAAAATTTGAACGCTTATGCCCCAATTTGACAATTTGACCAAAAGGACTTAAAGCTTGAATTGCCCTGTCAATTCTTTTGACTCAAGGTGTTCCATCAATTCTTTTTATGTAAGGACTTGAAAGCACTGAATTCTTATCCCATCATTTTCTCTCTTCTCCTCTTCTATTTTCTATTTAGATTATTGTTAGAATAAAATAAAGATATGAAATTATTACTCTACGTTTTTAAAATCAAAAATATATTTTAATTTTTTTAAATAAATTTATAAAATTTTAAAATTAATATAAAATTATTTAATTTTAGTATAAATAAATATAATAATTATAGATTAATTATAAAATATTATTAATTATTATTTTGAAAATTTAAATAAAATTATATTAATTTTAAAAATTCATAAATTAATTTTAAAACACCAAAATATACTTTTAATTTTAAAAGGGAGGAAGTACTTATCTACAAGACTAACATTTAAAGTGGATGCTCTTTGTAATCCTTCTTTGTAACATATAGTACTGTAAGGGTTTTTTTGTAGGCATAGGCATAGTCATAGGCATGAATTAATATGGTTCTGAGCCTACTCTCTCAAAATTTGAACATATGGTCCGCCACCACCACTTTCTCTATCCTCTGAAGACCAACTACCACTACTCTATCCTTCGAACTCTCAAGATTTGAATATATAAGTTAATTAATTAACCAATAGAATACTGATACGCAAACGAGGCTGTATGCGTGTCAGTATTCTATTGGCCAATTGACCAACTTACCAAAAAAATAACTTCATACTAACCGGATCCATATAATTCATAGAGATCCCGTCTCGTCCACCACCACTTTCTTTAGCCTCCGAAGACCAACTACCACCACTTTCTATCCTCCGAACACCAACTACCACCACTATCCCGTTCACAATATATCACTGGCTTTCAAGTCTTTACGGTTTTGCTTCATCCGCTAGTAATTCTAGCCGATCATGGGGGACTTGTGAAATTTTGACCTTCGTTGCTGCTAGTTATTGGGGCATAATCGTCCAAATTTTTTTCTTTATGCGATGTTTTCATTTTTAAGTCCTCACTTCACTTTCATCGTACACTAATTTCTTGGAAAATATTCAACAATAACATCCATTGTTAGCAAGAGAATAGGGAAAACTAGAAGCAGACAGACGACTAGAAAAGAAGTCATAATTGACACAAAATCTTGGCAGTCAAAAAGTTAAATTTTATGGTTTGGACTGGAAATTCAATTTATTTTTTGTTTTACTGCCAAGATGCTTAGAATATTTCTTAAAAATTTACAAGTAACTTGGAGTCCTACATTGAATAAATAATATAATACACATTTAATGACTAACATTTCCGTCTAAACTCCGTTAATAAAATTCTCCAATGCTTTTAATTTATATATTTCTCATTTCTATTTCAGTCTTTTGATCTTTCCCCCCGAAGCCAAAGAGGATTATTAAAACTAACAAAATGCCCCAATCTATAAACCTTCTTCTTCAGTTCACCCCCAAACCACCACAATCGCCACAACATCACTACCACCGTCCATAGTTACCAAATAAATTTCTTCCCAAAATTTTCAAAAATAAAAAGGTCTCAATTCAAGCCATGGAGTGCCTTTTTTTTCTTATTTTCTCTCCTTGGGTACACTAATTTCTCAAGACTATGTTTGTTTGCAAGGATTACACTTATGATAAGACTATTAATCCGAATGTATTGTTTGTTTTCAAATTTGAACTTGAGACTAATAGTCCATGAATTATTTAAATTATCCCATAAATAATCTCATAAAAAACAAACATGTGGTTTTACTCAAAAATTAATTACTCCATTTGGAGCATCTCCAACAGTAGTAGCAAAAAAAACTCTTCAAATTGAAGTTTGTTGACCTAAGTGTCAATTTGAAGAGCATTATTTGCTACTTTAATATTTTGTGTGTCATCAGTCTCTTCAATTCAATTAATGCAGTATTTGAAAAAGAAATGATATTAAATTTTAAAATGAGCAGTACATCAAACCCATCAAATAAAATAAATGTTTTTAGCCTTTTTCATATGATTTTGATTCATCCAAAACAAAATAAATGTTTTGAAGAAGCAGTGCCAACTTAACAGTTTTGAAGAGATAGAATGAGATTGCATATTTGATGACTAAAGTTGGAGAGGTTGTTGGAGACAATTTTTCTTATGTGACTCACCTATTTGAATATTCCAAAGTAGTTGAAGAGACTGTTGGAGATACTCTTATTGTTTAACAAAACACACCTTGAAGAAATGGTCTTAACTATGATGCCACTAATCATTCCAAACCAACTAAATTAATGTAGTAACAATTAAGAAAAAGACTAATAAAGTTGTTTTACGAGGAGTTTCTAATAAAACTTACAAAATACATAAAATCACAATGAAAACACACAAACAACAATCGAGGAAACTCAAAAGCACAAGCCTGTCTTTAATTTTACATTACATATCAATATGAAATTCAATCCAATCCAATCAACAAACCAATCAAGAATAGTCTTCAAGCCTTCATACTTGCCGATGTTTAAACATGAAAAAATTATGGTGCAGGGAATCGAAGGATACCTCTAAGAAAATGCAACTCCCGCGCAACATCATGCATATTCTTTCGATCTTGCGGTGAAGGCAATGAGCAGGATACTCCAATCTTGATGATGGCTGAAATAATAAGACACTCTTTGGTCTCTGCATCTCTTTGTTTCTGAATAGTACTTGTTGCTGCCGAAGCGACCTGATCTTCATTATTGCTCAAAAGTGATTTGTCCACAATACCAATCGCCCGGTCTGGTAATGGCAATGCCATCCGAGCAAAGTCATGGAGATTTAAGTCGGCGTGAAACATGTCGTCGGTGGGTCTCTTTCCTGTCATCATTTCTAACATCAGGATTCCGAAACCGTAGACATCTCCATTTGCTGACATCTCACTTCCAATGCCATACTCTGTGTACATTTAACCAACTTTTGGGTTAAGCAAGGGAAATGACAAAAGAAGCACAGTGGAGTACCAGGATGAATATTATAATGAAAATCGCTAATCTAATTATTCAAAAGTAGACGTTTAATTACCAGGAGGAGTATAACCAATAGACCCTCTAACTCCAATGGAGCTTGCTTGGTTTGCAGAAGAGCTATGATCACTTCTTTCTAGAAGCAACCTTGCTAATCCGAAGTCACCAATATGTCCGGTCAATTCCTCGTCTAGTAGGATGTTACTAGGCTTTATGTCGCAGTGCACAACAGGGGGTTGGCAATCATTGTGAAGATAGTCAAGTGCAGCTGCAACATCAATAGCAATATTCAATCTATCCAAGAGATTCAAGTGTCTTGGCTCATTCTGTGCCCCATCTTCTTCTCTTCCAACCGGATGCAACCACTCCTCCAGGCTACCATTCGCCATGAATTCATAAACCACAGCCTTGAAGTCGTTTCCCTGATAATCAATGCTTGAACAAGTGGTTACTATTTTCACAAGATTTCGATGCCTTGTGTTCCTCCACGCCTCACATTCAGCTATGAAACTCTTGGCAGCCCCATGGTGTTCAAGTTTGAATACCTTCACGGCTACTTGTCTTCCATCCTCAAGTATTCCTTTATACACTGTTCCGAAAGCACCCGTACCAATCAAATTGGCAGAAGAGAACCCGTCTGTGGCTTTATTCAGAGTTTGATAAGATACCCTGAAAAGTGAAAGCTCCCTTGATTCTGAAGGACGATGTCTTCTTTTCTTTTTAAGCCAACAAAAAGTGAACAAACACAAAACCAGACTAATTAGTCCCAACACTCCAATAACTGTGGGGACTATCAATTTGTAGCTAACATGAGTTGGTCTTTTCTTTTTAGATCCTTTAAAGCTGCAGTTAGGAAGCTTTAGTTCAGGTATACCGCCGCAAAGCTTCGGATTTCCATTTACAAAAACTGCACTTGCATTCCTGAAAACTCCATCCTTGGGTAACTCACCCTCAAGAGCATTAAAAGAAATATTCAAATATTGTAATTCAAAGGTTCCCAAGTAATTTGGAATTTTGCCCGAGATATTGTTGCGAGAAAGATCCATAATTCTAATGCCTCTTAAGGAACTCCAAGATGTAGGGATGCCCCCGTGAAAGAAGTTGCCTCGGATATCCAAGGATTCCAGTCGAACGCAGCTACCAAGAGTGCTAGGAATTTCACCAGATAACATGTTATCAGAAGCATTCAGATATTCTAAATTTCTCAGATTTCCTACTTCAGCGGTAAGAGAACCAATTAAATGGTTTCGGGACAGGTCTAGACCTATAGATAGAGATGCAAGACGGAAAATCTGAGGGGGAATTATGCCACTAAGGTGGTTATGAGAAAGATTTAATCCAATCAAATTTTGGCAATTCCCCAAACTGGATGGGATGTTTCCATGAAAACGATTGTCTCCTAGAGTGAGCATGAATAAAAGACTTAGATTTCCTATAGTCGACGGAATGGTCCCTGAGAAATGGTTTTTTGATAACTGCAACCGTTGTATCTTTGGAAGCCTTCCAATTTCAGTGGGCAGGCCACCTTCCAATTCATTGTACCCCATCTGAATCTCTTCTAAGTTGACAAGATTTTGTATCCCTGCCGGAAGGCTTCCGTGTATATGATTGTTATCCAAATACAACTTTGAAAGTTTAGTTGATAGGTTGCTAAAACACTCGGGTACCAACCCTCCAAAATTGTTGGCATTGAGAGACAAGAGTTCTAAATCGGTGGCATTGGTCAATGAGCAGATGAAGCTCAAGTCCTTGGCCCCTCCACCACCACCTCCTAGTTCATTGGAGCCAAGGTTTAACCATGACAGTTTGTGCCAACTTTCAGAACTAGGCACTTCACCTGTAAATTTGTTGTCAGCGGCCGTGAGGTAGGCTAGCTTTGAAGCATTGGACAAAGAAGATGGGATAGGCCCAGTAAAATGGTTCATACCAACACCAAAGAATTCAAGATTAGGAAATGATTCGCCCACGTATGGGGGAAGGATCCCTTGAAGTTGGTTAACTGACGCATCAAAGACTTTCATCTGGGAAAGGTTGAAGATATTCAAAGGGATTGTGCCTGCCAACCTGTTACCACTCAATGCAATGTTTTCCAGTCCTGTCAGCTGTCCTATTGCACTGGGGATACTACCGACGAGATTATTGGAGACTGCAGAAAGAGTTAGGAGGGACGATAAGTTCCCAAAAGAAGTAGGTATACTACTTGTTAGATAATTCCGGTCCATAATAATTTCTAGAAATTTAGAAAGATAACCGAGCTCCATAGGAATCTTCCCCTCTAGCTTATTGACGGATACATCAAAGCTAAGGAGGTTTGAACAGCCCGATACGTTGCCAGGAATTTCGCCGCCGAGTGAATTATTATTGAGCCATAATTGCTTTAGGCCATGCAAACGTCCCAATTCTGGAGGAATTTTGCCAATGAAGCTATTGTTATCAAGAAGTAGTAGCCTTAGAAAGCTTAGATTCCCAATGTAAGGCGAAATAGGCCCTGCTAATCCCAGGCTTCCAAGGTCCAACGCAGTGACCCTTTGGTGTCGACGGCCACATTTCACACCATGCCACCGGCACACGTGGATATTGGATTCGTTCCATGAGCTGAGGACCCCCAAAGGATCTTGAGTTATTTTGGCCTTAAATGCAAGCAATGCTAGCCGGTCCGTCTCATTTCCGTGGCGTGCAGCATGAGCAAGAATGAAAGATGCAGAGAAAATAAATGACCAGAAGAATAGTATTGGATTCATCTCAGGTATTAAAAACTTAGTTTGTTGGGTGTTTGATGATTTTACACCCCTTTTCACTTCCCACGATGGTGTTGCTTTTATAACAAAAAGATGCTCTACGAAGGAGTGTATGTAGACACAAATTGCTAAGGCCTTGAGACTTTTAATCAACAAGACAGCATTGCCATTCAAAACTAGGAGTGCCATACAAGCCAGCCTTATGGACTGGGCTACGTTGAGTAGACACTCGAGTCTTGTGGCTGCACTAAAGTTCTCGTACACTACCCGCTAATGCGAAGTCAATAACAATGACTTGGAAATTTTGAAATTAAGGTTTTGCTATGATCTAAAGACGTGGTAGTTTAACACAAATTTCATACTCCTACCTAGACCTGGCAAACGGGTCGGGTCATCGATGGATCGGGTTATTGGCGGATCGGAACAAAACGACTCAGGTTTTGATGGACTGAAAAAGTGATGCCCAAAGTCCAGCCCGTGACGGACGGGTCGCGGGCCTGGACTGATTGATGCCTATATTTTGACACATTTCTGGGTTTAGCCCAAACGGGCTGGGTCATCGCCGGGTCGGGCCAAAACGGCCTAAATTTTGATTGGCTGAAAATGTGAAGTCCGGCCCGCTGGTTTGGGTCGATTTTGTCAAGTCTACTCCCACCGGTTGATTTATGAGTTTCATTAATAATATATGTGAATTTGAAACATATTAATAACTGTAATATTAGTTGAAAAATTATACTGAATTTACTTCTAACTAATTGTCATAACTAAATTAAAAGTTATTAAAACACGAGTTTCATAATTCTATTCAGATTAGAATTTCAAACAAATTTTGTCAATGTAAATAGTAAAATAGAATTACAATACAAACTTAAATAAAATTAAAATAATTGTTTTTACATAATCATAACTAAATAAATTTACAATAATCCATTCAAATTTTTATCTTAATAATTGATTGAAAGAACCTACAATATATAATTCAATCATATTTAATAGTTAGAATTATATTTCTCAAAAACATAATTAATTTTTTAAAATTATTATCCGCCTATGTTTCGCACAATATTGGTGAACATTCGCAAATCCAACATACTTATTTCAATTCTACCTTTGATCTACATTTACATTTATGAGATGCATTTTCCTTCTTGGCAAAATTGAAAAACAAAAAATGGTCTGTTGATTACCTATCTCCTCGATAATCTTCGCTTAGCCTCCACAGCAGCTTCAATATTCTTGAACTTGACAAACCCAAACCGATCGATAAGTTATTTTGATCAGTTTACATACAATATCATTTGATCGTTAAATTAATAATTTGACTGTACAGATGTGATGGACATACAAAAATATGAGATTATGTACCTAAAATTTCGTTTGATTTTTAAAGTATTGAAATATCATTTTTATAATAATGTAAAGAAGTATGTATATATATTTCGACTGCTCAAATTTTAATAACTTCTATTATTATAAAGTTACTGATGCATAACTTCAAATTAAACAAAATTGTACTTAATCTCATATTCTTACATATTTATTGCATTTGTGCGGTTAAATTATTTAGTATACAATCAAATGATATATGTATATTATATCTTAGAGTCTTCTTAACATGTGTCCTTAGGGCACATAAGTACACAGTTCAAGAGAATATTCTCTTGAATTGTGTGCATATTCTCTTAATTTCTGCATTTGCATCAAGTTTAAAAAAATATACACATAAATATTTTTTTAAATTGTGTGCTTAGCATGTGCACTAAAGACAAGTTAAGAAATTCCTATACCTTAAACTTATGTGTCTTAAAAAAAATTAGAGGACAAAATATGTTTGAAATTATTTATATGCTTAAAACGGAGAGTATAGAATAAGTGATACTTATTACTCTTGCCAGAGTATAATTGCTACTGGCAAAGAAACTGAAGCATAAAGGCGTTGTACTCTATTTTATTTTTACTTTTTAACTGAAAACCCACTCCTCTGACACTGAGAATATCATTTCTAAGACAAAGAAACCCATACCTCTATCATCTTTTTCGCTACAGTTTTCTCTCTCTCTCTCTCCTCTCCTCTCCTCTCTCTCCCCTTCACTGCCACCAATCAAACCACCACCACCATGGCGAGCCTCTGGCGAGCCGTGATGGGCGCCACCCAAAACCCCGACGACTACGGCGGCGTGGAGTTCTGGTCGAACCCGGAGAGAACCGGGTGGCTCACCAAACAAGGCGAGTACATTAAGACCTGGCGTCGCCGTTGGTTCGTCCTCAAGCAAGGTAAGCTCTTCTGGTTCAAGGAATCTACCGTCAACCGAGGTTCCGTTCCACGTGGCGTGATCCCAGTGGCCACCTGCCTCACAGTCAAGGGCGCCGAAGATGTACTCCACAAACAGTTCGCTTTCGAGCTCTCCACACGATCCGATACCATGTACTTCATTGCCGATTCGGAGAAAGAGAAAGAGGATTGGATCAATTCGATCGGACGGTCGATTGTTCAGCACTCGCTCTCCGTCACTGATAACGAAGTTGTCGATTACGATAGCAGGAAATAAAAGCTTTGATTTGGTATTTTTAGTCGGTCATTCTGCACAATTAGGTATGATTTTTATCGTAATTTCTTTTGTAATTTGATCAATTTTACTGTTTTGAGTGGAATCAAATATGTATATCAGTGAAAGTGAAATCGTGGATTATGTTATTGAGCAATGGAGTTTCGATGATTTTGTAAATTTAGGCGTGTTTGATCTTTTCTTCCTAGGTAAATTGATAAGTCTTTATGTCTTGTGTTGAAGTGTAAATGAATTGAAAATGTGTTTCTCCTTTGATCCTTGTAAGAGTATTTTGCTTTTTCTTAACAAATTCTTTCTTATGACAGCTAGAATTAGTGGTTTCAAGTCAATTTCTACTCCTTGATATATAGTTTAAAATTTGTTTCTTTTGTGGGTTATGATAATGTGATTATATTTTCATGTTATATGTTGGAAGTGTTTATAAAATGAAATGATAGCTTACAAAAAGAAGAATGGGAGTGTTTATATGTGGGACGTGTTTTTGGTGCTCAAGATCGACCCGAGATTCGATCGAAATTACTCGAATTCAATTTGGTTCGACTCATTTTTGCTAACAACCTACTCACGAGTTTAAGTAACGAATTCTAATTTGAACACGGAAGATGTTATTCGATAAAATTTCAAGAATACATTATTTTTTTGGTTTATGCAAATACACTTCAATCCTTTATATGCATATCTAGAATATATTTGTACTTGCACAAAGAAATTCTAAATACAATGCAACTGTCACAAGGCAGAACAAGTATGGACTATCATTCAAGTCAAGTAACATTGTAGCACAGCAGCAGCAGAAGCACTCAGCAAGTAGTTCGTAGGCATTAGGCAGAAATGTTGTGCCAGTAGAAGCACTTCTTCATCTTCATAGTGTTCATCTAATCATCCTCATTCTTCATACTTTTCGTCTTTATAGTCTTCATCACATTCAAAACAAGTCAGCGATACATAGAATCTGCAAAACTAATAGAAAAACTTAATGTTATAAATTTATAGTTTAACAGTCAAAACTTGAAATTACTAAACAACATTAAAGCAAATAAATAATACACTTTTTCAGGCTTGTCGCCAAATTTAGTTTCAAACTGTTTTTGTGCTGATATCCAACACTGAAATATTGTAATCCAACACTGGGAAGTTTGAAATATTGCAATCCATTACTAATCCAACACTGAAAAAACTAATCCAACATTGAATATAGCAATCCAACTCTAATCCGACCCGAGACCTTCTGAATACAAATTTTCCTATGCTTGTACGGAATCAAATCAAATACAAAATCACATACAGCCTATGTTGATGGAAAATCTGTATTCAGGAGGAGTCGTGGATAAAAAAATTAATAAAAATAATAATTGTGTTTGAGAGAATTGGGAATGTATAACAACCAGAGTTTGGTTTGGAAGGATAAGGGAAGAAAAATTGGGGGTATTAGGTATATACAACGATTAGATGAAAAGATGATAGTCACATAGAGTCAAAGAGTATATAGTGTAAGGGAGAGGGAGAGGGAGAGGGAGAGGAAGGAAGGGAGGGAGGGAGAAATAGAGAGAGAGAGAGATACACTTACAAATTTTCCTCAGCATAGGTTGTAAGGAATCAAATCAAATAGCAGTGACAAAATCACATACAACCTATGCTGATGGAATATCTGTATTCGAAGGTATCATGAAGAAATTTAAAATGTTTTTTTGGGTTTGAGAGAATTGGGGAAGGTATAAGAACTAGGGTTTGGTTTGAGACTTGAGAGTGAAAGAGTATAAAGATTCAAAGAAAGAGATACACTAATTGTCTGTGTAAGTCCTCTAGGAGACTCCATCAGGATTCAGGACATGCAATCATGCAATGGCAGTTTTTGCCACCAAGCCCTAGGTCAAAACTCACAAGTCACCCAGTTCAATTCCAAAAAAAAACTAAATGCATGCAGTGAGCAATCCTCTCAAATAAATTATTTGAATCATTTGTGAAATAGGATCAAATCAGCCGCATTCATAACTCAATTTTGCCTAAAAAACACCATTTTTCAAAGTAAAAATCTGATAGATACATGCACAATAATTAATGAAAGGATTCTGATTCAAGAGGAGAATGAATAACCTGATATGGTTTAGTCTGCCAGTCAGGTGATCCTTACACTTCTCCAGACCCCAGTCCTACATATACGCCTCCAATCCAAAGAATGAAAGTGGAAAGTCAAAACTGCTCATGAACATAATAAATACATGATACATATAAGGCTAAGAATCATTGGAATCAAGCTGTTCGAAGCCAAAATCAAGCTACCCGTAGCAGTCGATCTCCAAAGAAGGATCAATTCTCGGCAAACAGCGAGCTGGATCGGGATCAACCCCGAATCGTCCAGGTTCGGTTACAGCCTTGCCTTAATCCTGAAAATTTGGGTGTACATCTGCTCTTTTCTTTCAGGTTAATTTTTATAAATTTTCATGTAATATTTGGAATGTGTATATTTCAACTGAAAATTGTTTCTAGTTTGATTGTTGTGTCAATACTTCTTTGTTATTGTTGACCAGATCTTGAATGTTATATTGATAACCTACTTTTTACAAGTTTATAGATTGATCTGCAGTTGGTGATTATTAATAACTAGGTATGTGTTATCTCTTCTTCTACGTTTTGTTTGATTAATTTTCACTTCATCTTTGGAATTTGCATATGGATTGAAATATTGTTTCTTGTTTCATCATTTTAAGCGTAACTTCTGCGTGTGTTTATTCTAAACCATAGATTGGATCTAAAATGTGTTGAGGTACTCAATTTAAGAGATGTTTATGTCAACTGAAGGTTTTCTTGCTCTGTGCTGGGCTTTGTCCTTTGTTGGAATCTATAATTTGTTGCCTGTTGGTCGGTAACTTTGTTTGGGATAAAAAATAAATAGGTTTCCTATGCATAATTATTTATAATATTGTATTAATTGATTTTTATATACCAATTAGTGGTGTTTGGTGATTATCTTTGGGCTGCAATTGATAGCACCAACCTTGTTTAGTTTATCAACTCATGTTGGTCCATTGTCACCACTATGTTTCGGCCAGAAGAATAAGGGGTATGACGGACCACTTGTGCTTGTAGTATCCATTTGTATTGCCTTTGTATAGGAACAAACAGTGTTAAGCTCTCATTAGTTATGAGATACATTCTAGAATTTCATACCATGTGTTGATTGTGTAGGAGGAATATTAGGCTCGTCTCTCATTATATAGTTGTAGCCTGTAAGATTACTTTTTTGTCAGACGCATCTCGAGTGAAATACCGATAAACCTATAATTTTTTGAAATTATTATGCTAGCAATAAGTATAAGTTAGATATCATTGTTGGTCTTTGGATTGTGTGAAACTAGGTATGTTTGCTCGTGGAATGATCCTTCAGGCAGTCAATTGTCACCACCGAAGAGTCACTATATTAGATTGTAGATCCAAAGAGGTGGCAGGTCCATTGTCTCCCTACTTAACACTTTCTAAGGTGAAATTCATCCTGAACGCAGAGGCTTGTTCAGGCTGCAAACACTTAAGCTTGAACATATCAACTTTGAACGAGAAACTCCAGCCAACATATCCCACTGCTCCCCACACTCTGATGATGATTACACTAGTCTAGTTGGTAAAAATACTAGAAGAGTTGAGTGCACGTTTTTTTTTTTTGTCGTTGTTGCTAAATTTAAGACTATTAAAAAGAAAATATTCACGCTAGCAAAGGGCATACCTCAGATTAAAATAGTGGGAGCCTCATATGCAGATCATATGAGATGCCAACTAGAAATCAAGAGCAGACTATACATCTCAAACAAGAAGAGAATTATCAACAAACTTAGCTTTCCGAAATTGCGCTCAGTCCAAATGAAGCAAACTGTCGTTGCAATAAGTAATTTCACAGGAATAATCACATTCAAAGAAAAAGATGAGCATGATTTTTATTCTAAGCACTTTCAAAGCTCACCACTCTTGTTATACATGTGAACAGCTTATTAAGATACTCATCCCACATTTCTTTTCAGCAATTTGAGTGCATTGGAACTGAAGGTTTACCAATTAAATGATCATCAAATCACAAGACAATTTCCACTACCATAGTTAAATCTTTGAAGCATACATAAAGGCTTTTGCAAATAAACGAATTTTCTCTGGTAGCATAAAACAACACGTCTTCTTCAAACTTATCATCACTACTAAACTAAATACTTAATAAATTTTAAAATAAATATATAATAAAAATGCAAGTTTGCAAATGATGCTCTTTATAGAACTGAGGGGATTAGTGTTTGAACTTTACCTATAGTTCCGCACCTAAAAGACCACCAGAGTGGTTTTTCCCCCTTTCGCCACCGGGTTCACCCAATAGCCCGTATACTAATTTTCAACTTCTTTTCTCACTCGTACTGATTTATCTACCATTTCTTGAGCATTCATCTCATTTTGAATAATCTGCATACATTCATGTCTAGAAAAAGAATAATCAGAAAGAAAGAAAGAAAATCTAGCTATGGATGGAGCCAATCATGGTTTTTAAACACTCTTCATTTCCAGCTAAAGAATGCCTTAATTTCAGTTTGACATGGATCTGGCTGTAAAGTACATGATAACATTTTAATCCAACATAAGCACGCAAAATATTTCATTCACTTCTGGCCTACAATTATTAACTTTCTAATACGAGTTGGATTCAGAGCAAGAAATCCTTACTTCATCCCGAGTAGAATCGGTTTCTGGGAATTTGGGTTAGCGACAAAATGTAGATATGGCGATGGCACATCTCATTAATTAACAAAAGCCAACTCAGCCAAGTCAATGGCACGAGCTAGACCAGCAGCTTTGTTTTCACATTCTTGCTGCTCGTCATCAGGAATGCTGTCTGCCACAATTCCGGCACCAGCTTGAAGGTACGCAACCCATTCCTGCCGCTTGCTAGCCTTGTTGTTGTACGAGTACATTGTGTCGTAACGGGTTCCAGTAGGGTAAACAATGGTTCTGAGAGCAAGTGCAATTTCCATATCGCCAGAAAAAGATATACTTCCAAATCCGCCACTATAAGGCCCTCGTCTTGTTACTTCAAACTGATCAATCAACTCCATGGCCTTCACCTGTTAATCATTGCGGCCGATGATCAGAACAAAGTGAAAACTAGAAGCCTTAAAAGAAAAGCATATGAATCACAAGAATGCATCTGAACTTTAAACACTAGGGCCATGTTTGTTTGCAAGAATTATAATCCCGGGATTATAATCTATGGGATTATAATCCAGGACTATTAATCCTAGGATTAAATAATCCTAGTCACATGTTTGTTTTTCACGGAATTATTCAAGAGATAACTTAAAATAATCCTATGTTATGTTTGTTTTTTTTAGAATTAATTAAAGAATTGGATTAAAAAATATCGTTTGCATTATTATACCCTTACCAATAATAACATATTTTAAACTATAATTTAAACTTATTTATACATCAAAAATAATTAAAAACTTTTAAATAAGTGGCTATATTATTCAGTAAATATTATTTTTTTGAGAGAGGGGTAGTGGGGGGGGGGGGGGTGGCATAGGGTGGGGTATGTGGGTGGCGTGGGCAGGCCTGGGTGGTGGGTGGTGGGTGGTGGGTGGTGGGTGGTGGGTGCGCGGGGCGGCTTGGGTGGGTGGGATGGGATGGGATGGGGGGGTGGGGGGTGGGGGGTGGGGTGGGGTCGTGGTGGGGTTAGTGCAGGTGGGGGGGTGGGGGAGTGGGGGGGGTGGGGCAGGGCGGGGTTGGGTGGAGTGGAGTGGGGTAGGGTGAGGATGTATATAAAATTAATAAATATTATTTTTTTAATTTTTGTGGGGTGGGGTGGGGTGGGGTGGGGTGGGGGTGTATATATAATCAATAAATATTATTTTTTTATTTTTTGTGGAGTGGGTGGAGTGTGGTGGCGTGGGGTGGGTAGCGTGGGGTAGTGTGGGGTGTATATATAACCAGTAAATATTTTTTTTTTTAAATTTTTGTGGGGGGGTGACGTGAGGTAGTGTGGGGTGTACCTGCGTAGTGTAAAAAAAAGTACGACTAAAAATATTTTAGAATTTTTTTTTGTGATAATCAATCACAACTAAGACGTTCAATCTAATTTAAAGATACGTTAGTCGTATTAGAAAAGACAAGGGTTAATTTTGTCCACAAATTTTTAATCCCTCCTAGTGAGATTATAATACCATATTAGACATGATATTAAAAAATCCCTCATTCTAAGTCATTTTGTTATCTCGAGATTAATAGTTCAGAGTCTAATTTAAAAAACAAACGAGAGATTAAGAATTATTAGTCCAATCCCAAGAGTTATCCTAGTAAACAAACATGACCTAGAAGACTTGAGAGAAGATTTACGAGTATTAGAATTTATGCAATAATGCATCCAACTTTAATGATTGAACAGAAGGAAACAGCCGTGAAAAACGAGTATAACTGGATTTGAATCATTAATTAATGCTGGGTGCTCTTCCACAGATGACGGAAAATCCACTTTGCTATTACCATAAAGCTCTTGGCAAGAATAGCACAGGTCCTCTAAGAATATATTTGATGTCTTACGCCATACCGTAGGACAGGATTACCTACCTAAACCAGAAACCCCCAACGGATAGGCTCAATGGCATCTAATCCTCCATAATAGGGACGTCAAATGATCAAATCTTACCAACTCCAAGGTACCCGCACAAGCTTATGCTTGGATTTTCTCCATACGCGGCTCTTGTTTATCTCTCTCGGGTGCAGGGTGGGGGAGAGGGCACGTGGATTAGTCAAATGCTCTTAAGAGGTTTAGATTTCGGACACCCATGACTTCAAAAAAAAATAAAGAAGATACCTACCTAATGAAAGTGTCAGATGCACAAAATTAAAAAAACAACTAATTACTTTTGAAATTAGAGATCTCAAAGCAGATTCAACTAAGATGGTAGGAAGAATCATATTGCACTTATATCAGCAAATTTGAAGGTGACAAAAGATTGCAGTTGTTGCTATTCAGGGAGAGTGAGAGAGAGAGAGATCCCTTCTTGATACATATTGGTGAAAAGAGAGATTTATGTGCTTGCACAGTAAAAGCAACGCAGAATACCAAAAGATTCCATAATTGACATAAAAATAAGATTTAAGGTCCCTGTACCAGTTCAAACATTAATAGGAAATACTCCATTATCAACAAGTGAAACAGATGACCAAAAGGGAATAAACTACATATAACAGATTACCTTTGGTGCTCCGCTAACAGTCCCAACAGGTAATGCAGCACGAAGGGCATCCCAGGAAGTCAGATGATCAAGCAACTCTCCTGTAACCTGTGTAGTGTGAATATAAGAAAATAACAAGGTTTTCGCCAATATAAGCACTTGTACTGCTTTTGATAGCTTCTTTAAGGCATTATTTTCATAGGTTTACCATCTTTAAACCACCAAACATTAAAAATAATGACCTAGGTTCCCTAACATGAAAACATGTATAAAATCCTTTATTTGATAATGTTACACACCATTTTGACAAGGTGTGTAGTTTTTATTATAATTCCATGAGATTATTACTACATGGACAATTCCCTTGAATTATCCTTGTCTAGACTGCTAGTGTAAGCTTACCGTGGAACTGATGTGCATCACATGGGAATACCGCTCAACATTCATAAGCTTTTCAACTTGCACAGAGCCGGATTTCGAGACCTACAACAAGAATCAGTGTTAACAGCAAGTTCAAGGTGAAGTAGAAGCAATGACAATTTGCAAAAAAAAGAACTTAATGTTGAAAATGGCGAGGACAAGATATCCATGAAATAAAATATATAATTCAGCTAGAGCATGACCTCACATGTTAGTGCTGGCTTATTGTAGGAATGATTAATAATAAAAAATAAAAATAAAATCAATAGGCAGTTAGACACTTAATTCATTAAGAATATGATAGTAGTTTGAACCAGAAGAGATACCTAAACTTCTTCAGATATTATTTGATCTTAACAGCAACTATCAAAAAGTGGATAGTTTCTTGATAAAGCTCTAAATGTTTTTTTTATCCATCTATCTAGTAAGTTTTATTGCACCCAGTTATCTGACCTTGATTCCTCCCACTGTAAACCCGTGCAGTAACCTCCTGGAAAAACCGGTATTTAGAATAACAACTAATACCACCCATCTTTAGGTAAAATTTACATTTATTTGTAGTGTCACTTATGAACACCAGAAATGTTCCATGAGAATTATGTTTAACAATTCTCTAAACAAAATTGTACAAGAAAACTTAGATTGCAAGTTGAACTCGATAGAATAATTTTCCTGCTGTTTCTTTTTCAGCTCTGGATGTTCAACTCATCTTAGAAAGGAAAAAAAAAGAGGAGTTGCCATTGTAACAAACATGATTGCAGTATAAAAAAAGACAATATGATTGCAGTTGTTAATTGATAGCAAAGAATTCATCCAACCAGCAAACATGAAAGAGAGAGGTCTGAGTTTGCTCCAAAATCCTATCATATCACCAACAAGAAATATCTTTACAATGATTGACATTTTTTAAAATAATGCTTCTCTAAGCAGACTCCTAACGACGAAATCATTTGATATTCATCATTCAATGAAGAAGTGCAGTAAAATATATACTTTTTGTTTTTCATAATTAGTACAGCAACATATACCTAGGAACCAAGTCCCATAATAAATATCTTCAAGACATAATTGGAAATATCTGAAACACCTTCATTAGTTATATAAGAGATGCAATCAGACTGTTAAAATGAGTTGTCAAGATGATGCAAATAGTCAGACGGGAGTATGTTGACCGATGGACAAAGAAAGGATCATTCCTATTAGGCATTAACCTTTTTACCAAAGGACTACTAAATTAGAAGTCAGATATGGTGTAACAGTTCTTCTCTTCAGACATCCTCCCCAATGCCTAATAAGGATGGAAGTATAACGAGCGAAAAAATAGTTCAGCTACTAAGACTCACAAACATGGATGATAGAACAAAGGGAGTGTCTTGACACTAGCTTAAAAGTTAGGATGCTTTGCAACAAGTTCCACATAAAGAGGGAAATTTAAGAAAAACCTTTCCAACGTCATTTCGTCCCAAATCAACCAGCATGATATGCTCTGCACATTGTTTTTCATCATTTAGCAGCTGCATTTCTAATATCTCATCTTCCTTGGGAGTCCTCCCTCTTCTAGTTGTCCCAGCCAGTGGTCTATTAACAATTTTCCTCTGTCAACAATTCACATAGAACGTGAGAATGTTTACAAAAATATCAACATTATGAACATCGTCTTTACATGTCTAGAAAAAAAATCTAATCCACTGAAATATTGGTTAAATTAATGATATCTCAGATAAATGTAGTAAGAAGTACTAAAAAATGACTTGCCTTCTTCACCCATGTAAGTATTTCTGGGCTTGAAGAAACCAGAATACACCCTCTAGCCTGATACAAATGGAATTCAGAAATTAAAATATAGTTGGAGTACTCAAGAACACATGTAACAGTAGGGAAACTTTTGATAGTTTGTGTACAAACTTGCAAGTAAGCCATATGTGGACTTGGATTCACAATTCGCAATGCCCTGTAGACTTCAAATGGATCGGCAAATGTTCGGCGTTCGAAGCGCTGACTTAGTACAATTTGAAAAATGTCCCCTGAAAGAATATGTTCTTTTGCCTGTACTACTGCACTCTTGTATTCTTCACTTGTCATGTTAGATTTCTTCAAAGCAGCACCAAAGTGGTGTGTGTATAATTCAACAGAACCTGGAGATAGCCTCGGGCTAACAATTGAATCAGATAAGAAACTATATGTAAATGACTTTTGTAAATCCCTTTTTGTGGAGCAAGAGAAGACAGTTACTCACACATCAATATCCAGTACTCTGGACACGAGCATCTCCAAGCGGTTCATTCCATCTTGGTAAGCTTTCTCAACAGATGAATAGCGATCAAGTTGCACCCAGTGAATTACAAAAGCTTTCTGACAGTGAAAAAGATTTCCAAAAAACACCTTACTTAGACTAGTTAGGAAAAAGCAGAGAGAAAACAAATATGATCTTAACATGACAATGTGCAGTGGAGGGTATAGCTGAATAGAACTGATCCACCGCTGAGTGAACCTACTCCAGATTGGTAAGTCTAGTCTTTATATAGAGAAACTTAGCTATGATAAGCACAGTATATCTGAATTACGTCGGGGTGATCTGACCAATTTATATTAGGCTTAGGATTTGAATAATTTTCCTCTTTTAGGAAATGTTTATCTTAATTATTGAAGGATACTTTTGATGAAAAGCAAATTCCCGATATGTTTTGGATATATAATTCCAAATTTATTTATTACTAATTTGTTATGTATGTGTTTAATTCTCCTATTTTGTTAAGAGGTTTTCCAAAACAGCCTCAATTAAACTAATTACATCAAGAATGAAATCAGAATAACAATCTAAAGGGGTTGATATGCAGTGAAAGGTAGATGGACTCCATATTAGTAAGTTAAGTCCTTAGAAACTAACTCAAGTTATTAGCATTCTGAATATTAGGTTAAGTGATTTTGAAATGACAGAATTATGCCTAGTGACAAAGCCACGTTCCATGGTGTTGTCTACTATTTGTATAGCCTCTCCCCTCAAGAAAGTTTTATAATACTGACAAGGGAGTAGAAGAATATTGACTATAATATAGTTATAAATTAGCTGTGTAACTCAGACTCGGGTGCGGGTATCGAATCTAGGTGTCAAACACAGTGAAGTCAACAAATAGAGGATGCACAGATACGAATCCTAATTTGGACACGGGTGCGGGGATACGGCATATAAATTTTTATATTTTAAATTTAATATGTCAAATAATAAATATTTTTTACATTAAAAGAATGAAACATTTTTTACGGCTTTTTGATGTGCCTTTTGGCATAACCACTGATTTGTTTTGGAAGCAAAGTGGTATGAAAAATTAATATTGCCTTTTCTTTATCTAGTCATTTACTGGTCAACTTGTTCATGTGGGCATATCCTGTCCGAATTGTTGATATTAAAAGTAAACCTCTGTCTTTCTCCTAACCGATACACGCATAAACTGATGGGATGAGCTTTTGGCCCCACAACTTACTTCTCGTAGGTTACATCCAACTGTACCGCACAGCTGTACCACAATTACTTTTCGGTAAAATGCAAGGCTGCTTTTTGCCCTTTGAATTCTCAGGAGACAATTTTCTTTATTCATCAACGGTATCGAGGTGGGGCCCTTTTCCTTTTCTCCCACTTTTTCTATTCTTTTTCTTTTCTCGTTCTTCTTCTTCTTCCTCCTTCTTCCTCGTCTCTTCTTCTTCTCCGATGAACCACCTGCAAAAACAGCCGTATCCGGATTTCTGTGGCCAGATTCAGTACAAATCCCGCACCCGTACCAATGTCGTGTCGTGTCGTGTCGACACGTGTACTCCTCCACCAAAAATGGCGAGTCCGAGTAACACAGTAAGTTAGGCATGTGAAGGATAGTCAACCAACTCGGGTTCTTTTTTAAGTAATTTTTTTTAAAAAAAACAACAAATGAAGCATAGGTAAACAATTAAGACCCATATATCCTGCATAAGAGCTGACCCGTATTTAATTGGCCAAGAGTACCTTATCCACGTGATCGAAAACAATCACATCATCATAAAGTCCTAGATGAAAGGTAGATGGACTCCATATTAGTAAGTTAAGTCCTTAGAAACTAACTCAAGTTATTAGCATTCTGAATATAAGGTTTGAGTGATTTTGAAATGACAGAATTATGCCTAGTGACAAAGCCAATTCCATGGTGTTGTCTACTATTTGTATAGCCTCTCGCCCTCTCCCCTCAAGAAAGTTTTATAATACTGACAAGGGAGTAGAAGAATATTGACTATAATATAGTTATAAGTTAGGCATGTGAAGGATAGTCAACCAACTCGGGTTCTTTTCTAAGTAATTTTTTTAAAAAAAAACAAATGAAACATAGGTAAACAATTAAGACCCATATATTACCCGTATTTAATTGGCCAAGAGTACCTTATCCACGTGATCGAAAACAATCACATCATCATAAAGTCCTAGATGAATATCTGCAAGGTTCCTGTCATCTGGGGGTGCCCTTGAGAATGACATCTTCTTTGTCTCCAAGTAGCGAACTGTATCGTATGAGAAATAACCAACCCAACCACCTGTTCATGATGGCCAATAAAAGGATACATCTTTAATAACTTAAATGACAACCTGCAATAATAATAACCTCAAATAAAGTACAAAGCTAGATTCTTCTCCATAAATATAAAACTCAACTAAGCGGCACAACCCATTACTTGGGATCAGCTATGCAAATTTTTTGCATTGTATCATGCTGCTATAAAGCCTATTATATAATTATAACAGCCTCTACATCCTATGAAAATGCTCAGGGCTCCCTAAAAACTACAAATGGTAGAATCATACTGTTAAACACAATAACATGGGTAAGAATCCTTCGAGCTATACTGGGTTTTCCTTTTCCATACATGTCACATACCAAATTGCTTTGTAAAATATGAAGACTGTGATAAACAAACTATGTAACTAGCCTCAAGTAGTTTGTAGGATGTCCAGATTAGAAGCTCCCACATATCAACCCCTGGATCACTAGGCTCCTATGTCAGTTCACTGATTAAACATATGTAAAACGGATACAATCAATTAAACATGCTTCCTTGCCAATGTTAGGTGAATGTTCTCTAATAACGATTAATTACAATATTGAAGAGACGTCGTAGCTCAGAGCAACAAACTGATCATATGATATATCCAACCAAAGTCTTCTTACCACAAAATGCATCTGGAAGTTCATGAAGAAGTTGGGGCTTCCAACCCTCTGAAATACTTATCGGAATCTCCATCGGATCATCTACCACCTTCTCGATCAAGCGCCCTTCCTCATGGTCCATTATAGTAACTCTATTATCTTTAGCTACAATTTCCATTGAGGGATGAGAACCAACTACACTATAACGACCCTAGCAAAAGTAAATTCAACAATAAGCAAAGCATACAATCAAATATCTTCTGACTCATATCACAACCATTAAACTTAAGACAGCCATTTTCGTGCAAATACACCAATGTTAAACCATTCAATCAAAGGATAATATTCCCTCCATTCCACCACAAGATCCCCATTTTGATATTTGTTGTTCCAAAAAGAGTCCCATTTCTTTTGATGTTACTATAAAATAACACAAAACTTTATTATCATGTCATACATATTAAACTAAACACTCAATAAATTTAAGGATAAACATGGACCAACAAATGGGACATGCAGTAATATTTGAAGTTATTTAGGTATGTTTATCTTTGATTAACATGATATTTTTTTTCTAACATTAAAAGATTTGTTCTTACAACATTAGAAGCTCGAAAACTGGGCTCAACAGACTCAAATAGAAAGCTAGGAGCGTCGCGATCGTCTTCTTTAACCAAACAGCGGTAAGCAAGAACCGGAGTCAAGTGATCAGAAAAAATGCATCTGTGAAGTGGTACTAAATTTCCCATCCTCGACGCTTCAATGAATTTCAATTCATCCGTAACTGAAACACATTATGGACAACACCATTAGAATTTTCAGGTACAAAACAACGAATAACGAAATAATTCTCCTCAATCAAACTAAACTACCACTAAAGTTATCAAATCAGAAATTTAAAATTTCTCCATATTTACCGCATTTTAACATGATTTTGATAGAGCAAATTAACTACGAACAACTAAATATCTACAGAGTACATATATACGTATATATATATTTGGAGAGAAAAACCTTCTGAGGGAGACTGGAGAGCGCAGCATTGGGGAGTACGTAGGCGAAATGAAAGGGAAGAACTTGAGCTTCTTCCGGCGGAAATGGAGGTGACCGGAAGCGGAGAGTGGCGTTGAGTTGACGGAAACAACCGGTGAGAGATAGTTAGGGCTTGCATTTTCATAGCAATCAGGTGACTGAGAGAGACTGAACCCAGAGAAGTTGTTCTTGTTCAGCCACTTGTATTGGAGTATTTATTTTGTACCAGAGTTAAGAGAGAGAAGGGGAGAGAGAGAAAAAGAGAGAGCTATAATAATATTTAATTTAATTGCGTACGAAATCCTTAATAGTAGTAATAAATACCAAACTGATAAATTCACAAAAAAAAAAAATATTACAATAAAATCGTCCCTATAGATCATATAGCAACCGTCGTTATATATTTATAGTGATATTTTTATTGTGAAAATATCAAAAAAATAATAAATTAATATTTTCACACAGTATCTTACATGAGTGTGGGACCAATTTCACATTTAATATTTTATTATTTCACTCTTGTAAAAATATATAATTTCTTAAACATTCTTACAAATAAATCTTATATTTGATAATTGATACATATAGTAATTATTTAAGAAACTATTACTCCCTTCGTCCCTTAATATAAGACTTTTTAAGGTTGTGCACAAACAATAAGAAAATGATTGTATAGCATTAAATATAATAGTAGTATCAAATATCTATATTGTCTTGTATTAGAAAAATAGATTGTTATTTATTGATAAAAAAATAGTGAGAGAACCAAAGTTATATTTAATACTTGGGGTAATATTAGAAACTAAACAATTAATGCTTACTTGAACTTCTAAAACGCCATATATTAAGGGACAAAAAAATTTCTCTAAAACGTCTTATATTAAGAGACGGAGGGAATATTTCCTAAGAAAGTAATTTTATAAATTCTCTCAATGCGAGATCTATTATTTATGAATTATCAATATATTAGTTAAGTTACAAAATTAGATAATTAATTTTAAAATATTATATTACCTCCATTTCAAATTTAAGATCAATAAGTATATTTTAAAAGTCAATTTAAAACATTTTATACTCAAATATAATATATATTTATATAATTTATATCAATACAATTATAAATATAATAAAATTTTAAAAAGTACTACTACACTTACTTATAAAATTTATTATTTTTAAAAATTAAATATATTAATATTAAGAATAAAATATACTGACACCTCCTGTAGATAATCATAATAACACACACCACCCTTCTAGTTTTTCAAATAATGGTCAATAATCTTCTAGTTTATAATATGTAACATTCACTATCCCTAGTATGGTTGATCAACTAATATCCAAAATATTTTTAATATAATATCTAATACACCCTTCAAGTTATAATATTTAATTTATCCACAAAATATAAATTTGTATAGTATAATTTTACTTAACTTGATCTAATTAATTAAATTAAGAACTTGTGCAATAAATGTAAGACCCCAACTTTTATGAATAAAGATTTAATTTTCTTTATATATTATTTTGAAATAATAAGGTGTTGATTTGATAAATGTGATAAGTTATGGATGAAATGTGCAAATATTTCAAAATAAGCAAGTGGTTATAAAATATTCATTGTTGTCGGGAAATATTCGTTTGGTCGTGAAATATTATTGTTGTCGGGGAATATTTCAATGACGGCGTAGCTATTTGTGGGCCCCACAACGGAATAACTGTCGGATTAAAAAAATAACAAGAATGAGTTTTCTATAAATAACGGCGTAGTTGTAACCGTTAGAACTGTTAGAAATATCAGGTGGTTAAAAAACAGTAATACGCGGTGTTGCACAGTAGCACACGGTATTGCACAGTAATTCCTAAATATTGATTCTTACGTAAGAAGGCACTTACTCAATAATTGTTGTAGTAATTATTGTTCAATATTTTATATTATTGGTTCAATAATTGCTACGTTGATGTTTTATATCAATAATTGCTACGTTGATATTTTATATTATTGATTCAATAATTGTCATTGCACAGTATTTTAAATTATCAAATCTATAATTCATATTATTTGAATAATATTATTAGATAGCATTATTGGCAATGTCTAAGGAAGTTCTGTCAAGGAAAGGGGGTTAATCTAATTATGCGCCAGTAAAGAGAAATCCTTATCGAAAAGCCCCCACTTTTCTGGAAACGACCTAGTTGTCAATATTGTAGTTCTGTAATATTATTTGTGAATAATTAATTGTTGATTTATATTATAAGAAAATATTTATTTAATGTGGATATAAATGAAAGAATTTTTAAGAATGAGATCCGATAAAATATTAATTCAAATATATTATTATAATATATTATAATTATTTAAATAATAATATTATTATAATATATATATATATATATATATATATATATATATATATATATATGTGTGTGTGTGTGTGTGTGTGTGTGTGTGTGTGTGCATGCGATATAAAGGAACGTGTGTGAATTATACTTTTCTAAGTTGGTGTTTCATTCTCCTACAAACCATTTCTTGTTTCTAACTTTTGTGGGCCCTCTAACATAGAAAAATAAGAAATTTGGCAGAGAAAGAATTGATGGTTAAGCAGGAATGGAATTAGGCAGATGTTAGGCGTTAGGCTCATCAATTTGTTTTTCTCTCCGAGGATACACTATAAATAGGGGGTAACCCCTCCTTCCTAAAACACACCATTTTAATATCATAAATTCTTATTATATAGTATTGTGAGTATTTTTTTTGAGTATAAGGATACTTTTGAGTGTAACTTTTTGTACAAGATTTTTCTCAAAATAATATCTGATATTACAGTCAAATCCAGTTTCTACTAAGATAAAGGATGTTATTTTCTTTCGTAAACGATGTTATTCTTTTCAATATCATTATACCAAAATATTATCATGGATTTTATTATGAAATTCTTATTTTTTTTTCGTCGGGGTTACTATTCACGTATACGGCACTATTCATGAAAAAAAAATTGAATTTTTTTCTATTTGTCAAAGTTGCTTATTAAGGTTTCTATCTTTGATTGGATCTAAGTTTTGATCTTTATTCTTAAATTTTACTCCATATAGTATTATTATGGAATATTCTTGAACTTAGGATAAACTAAATTATGAATCCCTAATATTTGTCCTTTATCTCACTGTATTCGTGATTTATATTATTTTTCATCATCCTCAGTACTAAATGGTGATATAACTGAATATCTTTGGCCTGTAGAACAAAGATGAATGATTACCTGATGAATATCTTTGGCCCGTAGTGCAAAGATGAACAGGTGTTGAGATGAACATGACCACTGGTGATACAAATGAATATCTTTGGCCGTAGTGCAAAGATGAATATTTGATTCGAGATGTATATTGGTTGATGTTACAGGGATAAAATATTGATGATGGACTTTTAAATCATAGAAGATAGTAAGCTTCATTCTCTACTTAACTCTTCTAATGAATTGTTATTTTCGCTGCGAATATTGATCTAAAACTTGTAAGACCCCAACTTTTATGAATAAAATTTAATTTTCTTTATATATTATTTCAAAACAGTAAGGTGTTGTTTTGATAAATATAAAAAGTTATGGGTGAAATGTGCAAATATTTTACAGTGAGCAAGTGATTATAAAATATTCATTGTTGTCGGGGAATATTCGTTTGGTCGTGAAATATTCTTGTTGTCGGAGAATATTCGTACGACGGCGCAGCTATTTGTGGGTCCCACAACGGAATAACTGTCGGATATAGAAAGCGACAGAAATAACCTTTTTATAAAATAACGGCGTAGTTGTTACCGTTAGTACTGTTAAAATACCCAATGATTAAAATACAGTAATACGCGGTGTTGCATAGTAGCACGCGATATTATACAGTATTTTGAATTATTGATTCTTACATGAGAAGGTACTTACTCAATTATTGTTACAGTAATTACTGTTCAATATTTTATATTATTAACTCAATAATTGCTACGTTGATATTTTATATTATCGACTCAATAATTGTTACATTGATATTTTATTGACTCAATAATTGCTACGTTGCTATTTTATACGATTGATTCAATAATTGCTACAGTTGATATTTTGTATTATTGATTCAATAATTGTCACTGCACAGTATTTCATATTATCAACTCAATAATTCATAATATTTGAATAATATTATTAGATAACATTATTGACAATGTCTAAGGAAGTTCTGTCTAGGAGGGGTTATTTAATTGCGCGCCAGTAAAGAGAAATCTTATCGGAAGGCCCCCTCTTTCCTGGTAACGACCTGGTTGTCAATATTGTAGTTCTGTAATATTATTTGTGAATAATTAATTATTAATTTTTATGATAAGAAAATATTTGTTTTGTGGATATAAAAAAAGAAATTAGCTCTGATGTGTTTTTATCAGTATTTTGGTGTAAAAAATCATCCGTTTATGAATTTCGGATAATTTATGTTTGGAATTTGGAAAAACTTTCTTCTACAAAGTTGTAGAGAATTAAATTTCCTATAAAATAACATAGAATTTATATTTTTCTGATAAAGGGGATATTTATTATGAATTATTGAAGTTTTAAAAAATAAATATTTTTTTAATAAAAGGGTGGGCCCCACTTTTGGTTGGTGTGGTGGCTGATGGCTTTTGAAATTTCAAGAGGCGGTCGGAAATTTTTTTTAAAAAAATATTATTTTATTCAAAAGTCTACTTTGGCATCCTAAGCTTTTCCTATAAATAGGGTGCTTAGGTTAGAATTGAAAATCACACCAGAATTAGAAGTTTTCTCTCTCTATAATATCGAGCGTATTTTTGTGAGTATTTAGATACTTTGAGTGTTATTATTCAGTGCAAGCTTTCTTCAGTCTTATATCCAATATACTAATTAGAAGTACTATTCTTTTGAGGTAAGGGATGTTATTTTCTTTTATAAATGATGTTATTCTTTTCAATATCATTATACCAAAATATTGATATGGATTTTATTATGAAATTCTTACTTTTTTCGTCGGAGTTACTATTTACGTATACGGCACTATTCACGTATACGGTACTATTCATGAAAAAAAATAAATTTTCTTCTATATGTCCAAGTTGCTTGTTAAAGTTCTTATCTTTGATTGGATCTAAGTTTTGAGCTTCATTCTTGAATTTTGTTCCACAAATTATTATTATGGAATATTCTTGAACTTGAATAAACTAAAATACGGACCCTTAATCTTGTCCTTTATTTCACTGGATTCGTTATTTATATTATTTTTCATCATCCTCAGTCCTAAGTGGTGATATAACTGAATATCTTTGGCCTGTAGAGCAAAGATGAATGATTACCTGATGAATATCTTTGGCCGTAGTGCAAAGATGACAGGTGTTGAGATGAACATGACCACTGGTGATACAAATGAATATCTTTGGCCTGTAGTGCAAAGATGAATATTGATTCGAGATGTATATTAATTGATGTTACATGGATAAAATATTGATGATTGACTTTTAAATCATAGAAGATAGTAGACTTCATTATCTACTTAACTCTTCTAATGAATTGTTATTTTCGCTGCGAATATTGATCTAAAATTGGTTGTCCATTATATTTTATCTGATTTATTGAAGACGAACGATAATTTATTTTTCATTATCTTTGTCGTAATATTCTTTACTGGGCTAGTTAAGCTCACCCTTTTTATCTATTGTCCTCTTCAGGAAATGAGAATGTTGCGGGGACTAGTCGGGGGACAGAGTGATGGTCCGAGTTAGAGCAGTAGTAGTCCTCACTATTTCTAATAAATAGTGTGATAATAATTGTAATGAAGACTTAGTTTGAATATTAATATTTTTTACATATTTATATTGACACTCACAGTTGTGTGGTCGTATTTTGCACGACCGTGTGATATAAAGTTTGTATTTGAATTATGTACCATGTATTTGGCGACTCAGAATGGGTTGGATTGACTGGACCTATTCTGGGGGAGTCACAAAACTGGTTGTCCATAATATTTTATCTGAATTGTTGAAGACTAACGATAATTTATTTTCCATTATCTTAGTCATAATATTATTTACTGTGCTAGTTGAGTTCACCCTTTTCATCTATTGTCCTCTTCAGAAAATGAGAATGTCGCAGGAACTAGTCGGAGAACAGAGTGATGGTCCGAGTTAGAGTAGTAGTAGTCCTCACTATTTTTAATAAATAGTGTGATAACAATTGTAATGAGGACTTAGTTTGAATGTTAATATTTTTTACATATTTGTATTGACACTCACAGTTGTGTAGTCGTATTTTGCACGACCGTGTGATATAAAATTTGTATTTGGATTCTGTATCATGTATTTGACGACTTAGTTTGGGTTGGGTTGACTGGACCTATTCTGGGGGCGTCACAATAAATAATATAAATGTCAAAAAATAATAATAATTCGAAACTTCATCATCAAATAATTCAAAACAGATGGAGGAGGGTAAAACAACTACTCACAAGGCTTTGGGATTGTTAAGATTTATAATTTCTTTTCACTCTTATTGTTGTCTCTTCGTAAGAAATTAATTTACTACAATTATCTTTATACAATTCAGTGCATTTATTCAATTCAATACTTCTTTCGTTTTTTTTAATTGACGTTTTAGGAGAAAATATAAAAAATAAAAATATATAATTAATAGTATTATGTTTGATTGATTAAAATGAGTATACAATCTCAATATTACTTTTGAAAATTCATTAGAATTAATGAAAAATAAACAATTTAGTATTTAATGTAGGGATAATATGATAAACTAAGTTATTAATGTTTTCTTGAAATCTACAAAAGATAAATAAAAAGAAACAAATTTCACTCTATAAAAAGACAAATAAAAAAAAACGATGGTAGTACTACGAGATACTCCCTCCGTTCCTTTTTGTTTGTCGTTTTATAAAAAACACAAGGATTAAGAAAACTGCAATTAATGCTTTGTTTGACTGACCAAAATAGTTATAACATCTCAATATTGTCCTTCTAAAATTTATTGAAAAAGATGAAAAATAAATAAATTGATATTTAATATAAGGATAATATGAAAAATTAAATCATTAATACTTTTTTAAAATTTACAAATGACAAATAAAAAAAGAACAAATTTTATTCTCTCAAATGATAAGTAAAAAATAACTGAGGGAGTATATATTAAAGAGTTGGGTATTCAACTTATACAGAGAGGTTCTCGGCTCTGTCAACTTATATATTTTCTTTATATATATAAATTAATTTATTTAAAGGACTCGTTATAAAGATTCTCTATATTTAATCTCTTGTCCCTCACTTCTGCATGGAATACATATTGTGCTCTATTTGACAACTTTATTTCACTAATTAATACTATCACTAAATTAATTAAAATACATACACATATAATTATTTATTCTAAAATTGTTAAATATTAAATTTGGTAATGATATATATTGTGAATGATTACGTCAAATTTTTGATTGTCAATTACGTAAATAAGTATTAATAGTAATTTTTTAGAGAGATGTGTAATGAGTGAAGCTTTCCTATATTTTTTTTATCAATCTTATGTATTGATAACTTCACAATTGTAATTCAACGTAAATTTATCGCAATATATAACACGATTCTGTTAAATTTTAATTAAAAAAATTATTTTTAAGCGTGTCTCTAACAACCTTAATATGTGTAAAAATGTCGCAAAAACAAAAAATTAAAACTAATCCATTCATAAGAATAAGTGTAAATATGTTTAGGTGTGTTTTAATAATATGAATAAGAAGAAAACATAAAAGTCAAGGAGATTAAACATGAAAATTAGAAATGAGTGTTTTACAATTTCACCTATTTGTATTTTAATCTTATGTTCGCATGAGACGAGATATCATTTATTTTGGTGTTCCAAAAATTTGTTTTTTTTCTTTTCCATTATTTGACAACAAAATTGGAGGGATGCAAATATTATCTAATTTGGTTTGTGGTTCTATATTAAGGTTGTGTTTGATAAAACTTAATGTTAAGATCTGAACAGTTTAGACATCTGAATAATATAGAGCATCTGTTTAGAATTGTATCTGAATGAATAAATATTGTGTGATAATAAATTTTTTCAAAATGTCTTAATAATATTATTTTACCATTTTAACCCTCCACCCAATATATTAATTTCAGCAAAAAAAAAAATCCTATATTTTCTTTCCTTTATTCTCTCTCTTTGCCCTTGAACAATTTCGCATCTGCAAAACAAAGGTCACCCATTTCTCTCTAATAATCCATGGCTTTTTCTCATAGAAAGCATTCAATCTACACAAAAATTCTCAAGGGTTTTACCCCTTTTCTTGCTTCTCCATTTGTATTTCAAATTGTTTCAATAAAAATTTATTTCAAAACCCACCATCTCCGCCGACTCCTCCAACTAATCCTCCACACCACCACAGAAAAATCTCTGTCTCCTCACTTTTGATTGAACCTGACTTCATCTAGAGACGAGATGGGTCACCCATGCAACTCCTTAAAGAGGATTTTCTTTCCCTTGATTCTTTCAATTCTCTCTCTACAAATCAAATATGCTCTGAACCAAAATCACAATTGTTGACGATCGGATGCCCAATTTACACTTGCTCTAATCTACTACTTTTTTTTTCTATTTGTTTGGTTGGTATGCAGCTTATTTCTCAGGAACACGATACAAAAAAGAATTTGTAATATTGAAGAGACTGTTTCTGTCCAAAAAACAGAAAAACTCGCTCAGACAAGACTCTGAATGGTCAGCTTTATATTTGTGTCTAATCAATTAAGAGACATTAAGAGGGGAGAAAAAAAATTACCAAACAACTTTTGTCTCTGACCGAATCAGAGGCATATCTATTAAGGGCTATTCAGATATAATCAAACACACCCTAACTATATAAGGTTTTTGTCCAACTATAAGGTTTTATCCTATAACGTGACCAAATATGTAAAAAATTAAAATTATTAAATATATTTTTGTTGTTAAATATTAATAACAAATCTCAACCATTCAAATTTTATTAAAAATGCACATATTCATAATATGGTAAATAAAATATGCAATTACTTTGAATTTTTGTATAATCGTACAATTCAATAAGTGATAGATATTTATTTCATTTATTTATAATATCTAGTAATAATAAATACTTATTCAATTAAAGATAAGAGGACCATTTATAATCACTACCTCTAAGTCTACCTGCCACATCAAATGCTGAAAAGAAAACATAACCACTTGGTATTAAAATACAAATAGTAGTCTATCCACATTACATAAATATCTAATTAAATAAATACTATCTAATTTCATCATCACTCCGCACCACTAAACTAACAACTAACAAATTGAACTCTTTTTTTTTGTGGATCAGACGGAGTACTATTTTTCCTAAAATATGACATAAGAAGAAAGAAATATACCTTTGGCCCACATTATTGTGAACCAAAATTCCAGATGATAACACAAATGGTCTAAATTGATGATCCAGCAGGGCATTTAAAACTGAAACCAAATCAGGAACCCATTAAAGGCTGCTCAATAAAACCATGGCCTAAAGCCACATATAGTTGTGAAGAATTTAATTTCTCTCAAAAAACAGCAACGGCCGCATTAATTATTTCAACATTCAAACCAATTCTAAAATCAATTATTGCAGACAAGGCCAACTGTTATGTATCAATGAGGTAGCTTGTAACACCACCTATATCCCACATGCACACTTATTGGCCGCGGTGTATGTAATTCAAAGCCAAAAATAAAAACGAGTCGAAACATTGTCTTCACACAAATAAATAAATAAAAAGTACAGCAATTTATTTTTCTGGTATCGGATCAAATGACTAAATTTACAGCAATTTCATCCATTTGTGACAAACAAACACAATCTTTCAACATGTTATAATTCTGAAACAAAAATATTTATTTTTTCGGTATTGGATTGAATGACTAAATTTAAATAAGAATGACACATTATTTGGCTCTCCAAATTTCCATCTTCAAAAGGTAGATAATATACAAGAAAAGATTACATCTTTTATTTCAAGTGAATAAAGCAATCAAATATGGAGTCATCTATCCATTATTCTAGTGTCTACCAGCTACTTCAAGGAGCCAAAACTTATAGTAGACTTATCTGGACCCATGCATATTGATGGTGGATTATTTACAGCATCACTAAAAACTTGTCATGGCTTCGCTTGAGAAAGGGAAAGGGTATGGCAAGCATACCAGCAGTCCTAAGAGCAAAACTGTGACTCCAAGTGCAACATATTTGTTGTCTGGACCTGTGATTTCCTCGGAGAGTGGAGCAATTGGGCCTCTCTGCAAGAAGAAAATCAGAGCTACCCAATAGAATGCTACATCATTAAACAATGAAGATAGTCCGAGCAGCACAATAGAGGCGCCTGTAAAGCGAGCTGAAGCCTGTCAGAAAGAACAAGCTCAATTAATACCCCTTCTCTTAAATGATTTATTGGCCATTTTAGATATTTAGATGTTAAACTCTAAATTAGAGTTTTCTAGTTTGATTCCATATGTAATGAGTTGCATTTGGGGTGAACCGTGAACTTCAGGGATTGAATGGAATTAAATTATGGCTGATTGGCTGAATTATAGGGCTTAGATAGAGGTTGAATCTTAAGAATTGAACTGATCACCGCCTATAAAGGCTAAATTGTTCTAGATGCAGTTAGAATTGTAATACTTGATTGCAGAAGCTTCTCTAAAACTATAACATTCTGCTTCGCACTTGGACTATGTTTGTTTGCAAAGATTATAATCCGGGATAATAATTCATGGGATTATAATCCCAAGACTATTAATCCTAAATTATAATCCCGGGATTATAATTATAATTCCAAAACTATTAAGCCATTTTATAATTCCTAAATTAATAGTCCCAAGTCTAAATTTGAAAACAAACAAGACACTTGGGATTAATAGTCATATCCCAATTATAATTCTTACAAACAAACATAGCCTTGGAGTACAGATTTTCATGTCTTAACCCAATTCAAAGGTTAGGGTTTCCTCAAATTTTTGTGTCTTCTTTACTTTTACTAATACCTGCACTGAAGGTCAGGTCCGAAGACAGAGCAGGTAAAAAGGTTGCCAGGTTGTTTGTAAACTCAACAGTAGGATATCATGGTTCACTTGTTATGTCTTCTATAATATGTATTAAACTTTATAGGCTTACCTTTCGTCCCCATATGGCAAATGCAATTCTTCCCCCATCAAGCTCTCCTGCAGGAATGCTGTTAATTGCGTTAATGAGAAGTCCAGCCCATGCCCATAGGACAAGGGGGTTGACAGATATCTGAGTGCCTTCCTTGAGAACATCTCCAAAAAGCAGTTTTGCTACAAACAGGGAGGAAAAGTGACTGTCTTATTCTCTTAAAGTCTGACATTGCTTATTGAGAAAAGGTGATTCCCCAGAAGATGTTGTAAATAAAAAAGAAAAAGAAAAAAAAGACAACTTCAAAACAAATTGAACCATTCAAAAAGTATATGAATGTTCACAGAGCTTCAACCATAACCCTATTATTGAACATTTGCACTCATGAAACACAGAAAATACAGTAGATCATAGCATGCAAAGACCACTTTGCTTACCTAAGCCACCAGCAAGAAGTGACTCGTGAAACACAGAAGCATCAACAATAACACCTATACCATCAGAAGGTGGAAAGAAAAACCCTAAAAGCAAAAGAACAAGACCCAAGGAAAACCCAGCTAAAGGTCCTGCTATTGCAACCTTCAGAAGATCCTCACGTTTCGGTACAATATTTAGAATCCTTGTTATAGCACCAAAAGAGCCTATCTGCCACCAAAATAGCTCATTAGACTTTCAATATATTGAAATATGCTCAAGAGGATTAAAGAGGAAGGACTTGATGATAATTTTAAATGAAGGAAGAGATGCAGTATTAACTAAATGACATTTCCCAGAGGCACTTTAAGCGTACTAGTGTTGTGCATGGATACTGTGTGAACATACATGTATCAATGCATGTTTGGAAAACTTGGCAGTGATTCTTTGCATATACTTTCTCTCTCAGTCATCGTTATAAGCAAAAATGTTAAACTACCTAAACTGATGTCATCTACTGCAATTAGTTTCCCAGGACTACAAAATGACAATTCTTTAGACGATCCATGTAAGGAAAGTCAATTGAGATCACACTAACACATCAGCTGTCAGTTTCCTATAATTACCAAATTCACCAAAAGATGGATAGACATACTGCTGCCTCAAAAGAGATCAAAAGACGCATAAAATCTTACTTTCAATACGAAAGCAACTATTTCATAAGCGAAGTTTAATAGAAACTATAGAGGAAAAAAATGAATTCTCCACAAGGATTTTCTCATTCAAAAAGAAAGAAAAAAAACCGCTCATTGATGTGGTAACCATTAAACAAATTGAGAATGAACCATGATCCATATAAGACAAGGCAGGAACCCATATACCTCACCTGCCAGCTCGGAACAAAATATGGCAGTCCAAGCTTAATTCCAGAACTTCTTGCAACTAAAATGTGGCTTATTTCATGTGCACCCAAAACAAGTGCAGTTACTAGGGCTCCAGGAAGACCATCCTTCAATGAGTCAAGATTGTCAATAGTTGATCTGTCATATTGCAAACAAATAATTATGTTCGATGATAACTTTATGAAACCATGTTTTCTAATGTGAGAAAGAGTGAGGAAAAGAAACAAAGAACCTTATGCACACACTTAAATGCAACCAACAGAACCATTATGATAATCGTACAAAAACAGATTATGGAAAAATTATCAGACCCTTTTCTATATTTATACATATAACAGAGAAGAAACAAGCTTTATACATGTAACTATGTTACATGGACTCGGGATCCCTGATGTACCACAGAAATGTCCGACACTTGACTCTCGTTTTTTGAGAACATTTTTCACTATTTTGGAGTGTCCAGTACCTACATCAACACCCAAGTCGTATCATATGGACATGGGTACCTCTGGAAAAATGATGAACCCATGCAACACAGCTGATGTAACCAAAAAACTAAAAAAGGAGAAGTCTCCTAGCTAGGAAAAGGGTAAAGGACAAGTTTTTTTTTATAGAATATGTAGTATAGGATGGCAAAAAGAATCAAGAATAATAACATTGCATCTTACATTCCTTTCACAAGAAACGTAAAATACATGCTGCAAGGAACAAAAACTTACATAACAATGTCATCATAAATAGTGACTTCAGTTACGAGGGAGCAAGTACTAGAATTAGCATAGTATTTCAAAGAAAAGTAATGGGGTTGATAAATATTTTGACATATTAACACAATATATAACAAAAAGATGAAAAATGAACTACATACAATAAGTTTGACTGCAAAGCAGGAACATTTCGTAGAAGTAATGTGAACACTGTAACTAATCCAAAAGCTCCTGCTGCAAACCATTCTGGGACGGCTGCAGAAGATAAACCAAACATATGGGACTGCATAAAATGTCTCATTTGCAATATATTCAACCATGTGGCAGCTGGTCACTACTGATTGGTTCAACGCAATGAGACAAGAAATTGACATGATAAGAGAAAAAAAAACTACCAGTTGTTTCTGGTTGCAAAGTCTTCCTTGGTACCACAACTGCCACAGGGTTATCATCCTCTGGGTTGATTAATAAAAAAAGCTTATATTGATCCCCAAATTTGTCCTGTACATGAAATCTTCATCAAATCTGAATTGCAAAAAGCCTCAGTTGAGAAGGTTTCTAACATTAAACCGTTGTTAAACCAACCTGCATCCTCTTTGTTATCTTTTCATAACTCCTAGCAGCCTGTCCTCGCAAGTTCCCCTTAAATAGTACTCCACCCTAAATAAAATTAAAGGAATTTTATTTAAAATAATAAATAAGAAACCCTATACATTTACTAAAGATTATGCACGGTTACTAAGAAAACAAACGTAGGTGGAAATTATTGTTCTCTATACAGAGAATGCCTCCTAAAAGGAGTCTTGGTCAAAAGTAAAACGACAAATAAAATATATTATGTTTCTGAATTTACTCTGCACTAAAATTAAAAAATTATCAACCATCACATGTAAAATTTTGAGTAAGAATGTGTTTTAGAAGATAATGAGGAATATTATAATTTAGTAACTTACAAGTCTTTTGAATAGAAGTTTTCATTTTTTGAGATGTCCAAGAAGGAAAGTACTCTTAAAATGGAAAAGATGGAGAATGAAATGGGGCTATAACAACTCTTTTTTATTGTGTATCATATCATAGGAAAACAACAAATGTTATGAAAATATCAAGTTAAAATAAAAAGGAAATGGTTTGGTGCATTTAGATTAAAAGGAACACTAAGTATCTGATATTAGTACCTAAGTTCCAGGTTTTATGGAATCATATCACTTTTCTTGAATCATTTAGACCTTTGTATGGGGATTCTTAAAGGAGGTTGGGGTTTCTGATTTTCATAAAATGCGGAAGGCTATTCTCTTTTCATTCGCACAAAGTTCTATGTTCTTTTGTCATCTTTTCGTTTCTACTTCTAAAATTCTTGCCTTTATCATCATACACTCTTGCTCTATTACTGTTGAAACTTTTAACTAACTGATTATAGAAATTTTAGATTCCAAATCTATTTGAACTTCCAATTGCAGGCCTACTTTGCAACAAATATTATAATTCTTGTGAATCAAGGTTGATTTATGTCTAAGTCCAGTTCTTATAACAATCATGTTTATTAGAAGTGGACAATAGAGTGGTTGTACCAGCCAAAACTCATCAGCTTGGGTGAACACTCATAAATTCAATGAGATCAGGTGCCATTACACTCTCTCCACCCGGCTGATGAAGGGGTCTGGTACTATCAGGCATTATTGAACCGGTTTGGTTGTTCAAGTGAGCAGCTAGTTAACCACTACTGAATAGCAGGAAATTTACTTCAAAAAATTGCCCGCTCGTCCCACATAGAAGCCGATATAAGCAGAGTTATTCATCTACTTACCTCATATGGCTCCTGGCCAGTCACAAAGAAGGTGTCAAAGCCAAATACTTGGTCTCTGAGTACATCAATTGTTTCCTTCGGAATCCTGATAAGCTCATCAAGTTGCTGTGGCTGCTTGCAACATTTAGGAAACAAAAGATAAATAAATTGGAAAAAGTTCAACACATAAATATATAATAAATACGAAAGTCAATACAACAAGCAGAATAAAAAGGTCAAAATTATTTTAAAACTAGGAAAACAGCAACATTCTAAGTATAATCACCTTGACACCTGGCAGAGGCGATCCACTTGCAACTTCTACATTATCAGCACCCTGCTTCAACATAAACTCAAAATGTAAAGGCCACAAAGATGAAGTTTGTGAACCCCACCACAAACTGACAGCTAGTTAGTTTCTCTGTGCTGTAAAAGTGGAATTGTCGCATATGCTAAACAATTTATAAATCAGTGAATTATTAATTCTTATTCACCGCACTATCAAATAAAGCTTAAATTTTCATAATCAGATTACACGCTAAACAAACTCAGAAGAAGTTTTCAATGACGCATAAACTGGTTGTACATTATAAACATTTCCCACCCACACACCAGAATGACCCCAAAGTTTCATTGTGAAAAATTACTGTGAATTTATTTGAATTTAGTATCTGCCTATGTGAGACAGTTAGATTAAGCTCTTAGCTCTCTGAAGACAGGAGACTTCAACATGATTATTATGTCGAAAGCATAATTCCAAATACCTCACTGCTGCCTTGCGTCTTTATTTCTGCACCACTATTATTAGCTAAATTTTCAGAATCAAGCATCTCCAACCCAACAGGCTGCTCCTTATCCTAGCAAATACATATCTTCATGAGAAAATCAAAATTATTCTAATGTTTGAATATCAAGGGAATAAAGATAAATATACATTATTAGACAAGTAATTTACTTGATCAACAACTATAGGCAGAGAATCAATCTCTGAACCAGTTGAATTGGTTGCTGGCATTTCCCCCTCTTCATGCTGCTTTTTTTCCTAGTCATGTTTATCATAAATATCCAATTTAAATCACACTGGAAATATGTGTCAATGTGTGTGTATATATATTATATATACACTCGCAATTACATAAATAAGCATGAAGACCTTATCATCATTGCTATCTGGCTCAGTCTCTGTCTCAGTCCCTCTGCATATAAACTCTCGCTTTCTCCTAAACACTAACCTAGAACTGAAGAGAGTGATAAATACAAATAAGTAAAAATGGCAGAATTAAAAAAGCATACACATTAACCTAGACAATTGAAATTACCATGAAATCCGATTTCTCTTCAAATTGCGCTGTTTTTGGCGAGCATTAGTGGAGGAAGAAGAGAATGGCTGAAATCGGAGGTCACAGCAAGAGCTACAATGAGATAAGGGAATGGAGTTGCCGCGAAAAGTGGCCGCCGGGAAATTCATGTCTCTGCTGGTTGTCGTTTGGTTACAGGATTATGTTAAAGCTAGCGACATTGAATGTGTTAATCGAGCTAGAGCTAGGGTTTTGGGAGATTTTGTACAGGGGAGATACAATGGGTTTAAATATCTTATCCTGAGGATGGAGAGAGAGAGAGAGAAAAAGGTCGCTAACTAACAGTAGTAACTGACGACCGCTGATGAGGATAAACGAGAATGGAATTGTGAAAATACAAATACCCGCCATAATCCGAATTGCGTGTTCCCTCATCCAATCGCTAATCGGGCTAGCGATTTAATCCGGATTGCTGACTGGGCTCCCCTCCGTTATATATATATATATATATATATATATATATATATATATATATATATATATATATTTTTTTTAAGAGTTAGTAGTGCTAGCATTATTCATAAAATAATGCTACTATCATATAAAAAAAGTTACATAATGCTCACATACACACATGTATATTTGTGTGCCTCACATGTCAGACAGGACCTACAATATGCATGTGTATATGTGAGTATTACGTGACCTTTTTTTATGTGATAGTAGCATTATTGTTATTAATAGTATATATGACACTAACAAATAATTTCACTAATAATTGTGCACTAACAAATACTACAAAATAATACGTGGATCATGTTGTTGCTCTTCTTCTTCATCTAAACGATTGTTTTGGACATGTTGATTATTTATAACATTGCCCTGTTTTTGATTAAAATGATTATCTATGACTAGAATCGCTTCAGTCAGGAGTACCCTATTAGAATTCTCCTCAATAAATATTCGATCTTCTTTGCCATAAATCTTGGGGAAAGGTGAGGGAAAAAAAACAAACAAAAAAACATCATTAAATTTTCAAATCAAAAACCAAAAAGAAATAAAGAAAAAAACTAATTTACCTCAAGTGCCAAATCATTTTCTCTTGTTGAGTGATCTCTTGCACATAATTTTCTTGACCACCAATCTCTGGTAGCCGAGGTACATTATTTTCTACTTTGACCTGATCTTGTTGTACAAATTCCGATGAAGCTATATAAAGAAAAACCTCATATCATGAAGAATGTAAACTATATTCATATGTATCCAAAAAAAATTATATGACACATTCGCTCAATTTTCGTATCCAAACCATATTAAGAATTAATGGATCTAATCATATTCGTTTTAATGACATGATAATTTACTTTCAATAGAATACACATAACTATCTAAAGTATATGGTATTTATTTCTGTGTTATGTAGTATCTAAAGTTATATCATTATTATTCTTAAATTAATTTTTTAAATTGTTGTATATATAAAAAAAGATATTTAACAAGAGTAATGATCAAGTAAAATATAACAAAATCAAAAGTAATAATTTATGTTCGGATATAATCCACCAACCCCTATATGGACTGAAGGTCTGGGTCGAGAAGGGTTCATCGAGCTCAATGTGACGAAGCCAAACATGGTTTAGTAGTACTCGGGATCGGGTATCCGAATCCTTTGGGCCGGAGCCCAGACCCAGCTGATGGCATGTGGATTGGGGCATCCGAGTCCATCGGACCGGAGCCTAGAACAACATGATGGTGTTCGGGGTCGGACTATCGATCCCTTCGGGCCAGAATCTAGACTGGATTGGTGACGATCGGGATCAGGCTACCGAGCCCTTCGGGCCGAAGTCCCGACCACTTTTATAAGGCCCATACCGAAGGACATTTCTCGGATGGAGTCTGAAGCAATAAGGAGTCTACATGATTAAGGGCTCAAACCCTAATCATATCTACGTACAACTCCTATAAAGCAAGTGGTTGGATAACCACCAACTTGCACTTTTAAAGGAGATTGAGTTGGACCCAAACAATGGTAACTGCCATGTTTAGGAGTCCTAATCCTATTGGGACGTGGACTCTAAGACGGTGAGAATGACTATAAATACAAGGCTCAACCTAAAGGTAACAAATAATACTCACTCGAGCACCAAATACTAAAGCCTCCATTGTTAAATCTTGTGACCAGCCTGTACTCATTCTCACACCGGAGTTATCACCCGGCGGCCCAAGCCGTCAAGCTTCGTTTGTGACTCGTTATTGTTTAGGTTTAAGCGCGTGGATTCTGTGATTGGACGCGTCGGCAAAACCAGACGTTAACATTGGCGCTAGAATGAGGGGTTTAGTGCTTTTACAATCACCTTATACTTTTCCGGTTGAAAGACATGGCCAGTAGGGACGGTGCTACTTCAAACATGGGAAAGGCTAAGACTCTTCCGACGACTCTGGTTAGAGCGTCGGTCAAAGATCGACTAGGACCAAGTAACCAGGAGGGCAATTCGGTGCATGGCCGGTCGGCTCAACGGCAGCTATTTGCACCTAGTCATCATACTCCGATTCCCTAGCATACGCACATCGAGGACAACCAATCCCAGGCCTACGAACGATGGGAGAAGGATCGAGAGGAGAACAGTAGGGACCAGCGTCAATTTATTCTGTTGACAAAAATATAACAGAATAAGGACGCCATGCTGGCCCTGCGTCTCCAACAAAAGGAACTGGAACTGCAGATGGCCAAGGTGGCTGGGGAACAGGAGGCCACTTCGAAGAGGCGCAGGCATCGGAGCCGATCCAAGTCCCCACGACAGGATGAGCCTAGAAAGAACAGAAGCAGACACAGGAGTCATTCTCGGGAAAGGAGGAGCCGGAGAAGGAGTCGTTCCCTAGAACGAAAAGCGGATCACCCGGGTCGATCGGGACAGAGGACGAGGATCAGATCTCCCGAATACGAGAGGGACAGGCGCAGGCCTTCCCCCTGCAAAGAAGAGACCGACAACCTCGCTCGACGAGTCGCAGAGTTGGAAAAGCTTCTGGCTGCGAAAAGTCAGATGGGAACACCCTCGAGCTGCCATAGTTCACCTTTCTCGCCCGAGATCAATCAGGTCACTGCTGACCCGAAGAAGAAGATGCCCCCGATGGAGACATATTATGGATTAGGGGACCCTTATGATCATTCGGATGGATATGATAGGCTGATGACATTTTACGGACACTCGGATGCCGCTAAGTGTCATATGTTTGTAACTACCCTGAAGAAGAGTGCCAGAGAATGGATGGGGACTTTGGCATCAGGTACAATCAATTCATGGAGCGATCTTCGGGAAAAGTTTCATGCTCGGTTCGGGAGCAACAAGAGAAGGGGAAAAATCACTGTTTCCCTCATGAAGGTGAGACAACGGTCGGATGAGTGCCTCGGCATGTATGTCAAGAGGTTTCGGAAAGCTGTGGGATCGGTGGCAGAGCTAAATTCACCACAGGCTTTGAGATTCTTGACAACAGGTCTAGATATAGGAAGGTCAAAGAAGCTGATGAAAGACCTGGTGATCAACCCACCCTCGGACCTAACTGAAGCTTTTCATCGGACCGAAGGGTTCATTGCTATTAAGGAAGCCATGGGAAACTTCAGGCCCCACTCACACGATAAGTCCAAGGACCAAGACAGGTAGACCCATCCATGGTCGGACAATAACCAAGGAAGGTCGGATAATCAGGGGAGGAAGAACTACAACAGTGGGGGATCGGGCAGTGGCCGACCCCTATTCCCAAGTAGAAGTGTCAACAGGGTTTACACCCCCTTCAATACCGATCGAGGAAAGATATTGGAAGACATCAGACACAAGCCCTTTTATGAGCCCTGCTCGACACGGCCGAAGCCTGGGAAACTGAGCAAGGATAAGTTTTGTCAGTACCATCAGAATTCGGGCCATACGACCGAGGAATGCCGTGACTTGGGTGATCTCATAGAAAAGAACATACAGAACGGAAAGTTGATTCAGTATGTGGCGGGTAGAGAAAATATCGAGACTCAGCCGAGGGAGGAAGACAGAGTTCCAGCCTTAGACACACAGCCAAATCAGAACCCGCCAGCCCGTGGAGTGATTGATGTTATTTCAGGCGGTTTGGTAGGGCGTGTGACCTGGAGGAAAAGAAGCGAACACTTAGATGCAGTCCTATCAGTTGCTGGGTCCTCAGCAAAGAAGGATAGGGCCTTCCCAGGGACAGTTATCTCATTTTCAGACGAAGATTACCCCACAAAACCCATAAAATCACATGATGGAGCACTGGTGATAACAGCTCAGGTCGGACCAGTGGACATGAAACAGATGATGATCGACAATGGGTCTTCGGTCGACATACTGTATACACATGCCTATCAGAGGTTGGATCTAGAGGGGAGGAAGATGGAACTGGGAGGGGAAGGACCCTTGTATAGATTCAGTGGCAACCCGGTGCATGTATCGGGCACCATTGAGCTGTCGGTAAGGTTCGGCACAGCACCTCAGCGGGCGGAGGTTATGGTCAGATTCTTTATAGTCCAGGTGGATTCGGCTTACAATGCAATATTGGGAAGACCGACCCTGGTAGCCTTGCAAGCAGTTACGTCCATACCTCACTTCAAAATCAAGTTTCCAACACCGAACGGGATCGGTGAGGTAAAAGGTGATCTTGACATTGCCCGAAGGTGCTATCGGAATACACTGATCTCTTCGAGGGTCGGGGTAAGCAAGCAAAAGCAGACGATTGCTATCGAGGTAGAACCATTTACTGAAGGCAGCACTGAACCACTTGCCCTACCAGCCGAAGAGATAGAGGATATACAGTTGATCCAAGGGAACAATGAGAAACTAGTAAAGATAGGTACGGGGCTGATGGAACCCTTCTGGACCGGGTTGATAGACCTACTTCGGGTGTACGCGGATATCTTCGCATGGGTACCTAGTGATATGCCCGGGGTTGACAAGTCAATAGCAGTGCACAGGTTGGAGGTGGATCCCAATAAGAAGCCAGTAATACAGAAGAGGAGAATTTTTGCCCCAGAGAGACAGAGGATCATCGATGGAGAAATTGCCAAACTCCTAGAGGCAGATTTCATCTTCGAAATTGACTACACGGAATGGTTGGCGAATGTGGTATTAGTTAAGAAACAGAACAGGAAATGGAGGATCTGCATCGATTATACGGATTTGAATAAGGTATGCCTGAAAGATTTCTACCCTTTGCCCAACATCGACCACTTAATTGATGCTACTTCGGGATACGATATGCTAAGCTTTATGGATGCTTTCTCGGGATATCATCAAATCTCGATGAGGAAGGAAAACATCCCGAAGACAAGTTTCATCACGCATCGGGCCATTTATGCGTATCGAAAAATGACCTTCGGACTACTCAATGCTGGGGCCACTTATCAGCGAATGATGAACTATGTGTTTATAAAGCAGCTAGGCCGAAGCATGGAGGTCTACGTGGATGACATGATTGTAAAAAGCGTGTCGACCTGAGACCATCTGGCGGACCTGGAAAACTGCTTTGAAACAGTTTGGAAACATAAGCTACGTCTAAATCCAACTATATGTACCTTCGGCTTGGGGTTAGGGAAATTTCTAGGTTATCTGATCAGCAAAAGAGGCATCGAGGCAAATCCAGAGAAAACTCAAGCAATATTAGATATGAAATAGCCGAAGACATACAAGGATATGCAAAGGTTGACAGGTCGGATAGCGGCTCTTCGGAGATTTATGTCGAAATCAGCAGAACGGTGTTTGCCGTTCTTCGACACTCTAAAGGGCCAAAAAATGAGAAGAGTTTCCAGTGGACCTCCGAGTGCGAAGATGCCTTCCGGGGGATCAAGCAATATTTTTCTTCGGCACCTTTGTTGATGAAGCCGATCCCTTCGGAACCATTATACTTATATCTAGCAACAAGCTCGATGGCAGTAGGGGCGGCATTGGTACGAGAAAAGGGGGAAAAGAAGTTCCCGGTCTATTATGTCAGCCACGTCCTTCGAGACGCAGAGGCCAGATACCCGAACCTGGAAAAGTTCGCCTACACTCTAATCATTGCAAGTCGGAAGCTTCGGCATTATTTCCAGGGACGGTTGATGATAGTTTACACGGATCAGCCATTAAAGAAAATACTGCACAGACCAGAAGTCTTGGGTAGGCTTGCCGTATGGGCGATGGAATTAACTCAGTTTGCACTAGAATACCACCCTAGAACGGCAATCAAAGGACAGGCCTTGGCAGACTTTGTTGTAGAATGCTCCTTTTCAGAACCAGATGTAGTTTCGATCACCGAAGCACAATCGCAGCAAGCAGCATGGACGCTCTACGTGGATGGGTCATCTACCTCAGACATCAGTGGGGCAGGGGTTATTCTGACAAGTCCCGAAGGATTCCAGGTCCAACAAGCCATTCGGTTTCGTTTCAAAGCCACCAACAACGAAGCAGAATACGAAGCCATTCTGGCCGGACTTCGGTTAGCCCGGAGCCTAGAAATGCAGAAGCTAGTTGTATATAGTGACTCCTAACTAGTTGTTAAATAGATATCGGGGGAATATGAAGCTCGGGGGGGCCAGGATGGCAAAATACCTGGCAGAGGTAAAGGATAGACTCGCATACTTCGTTCGCACAGTTGCCTAGGGATTGACCGGTCAGACAACACAGTAGTAGACTCCCTGGCCCGACTGGCTACAACCGAAGCAAGCTCTTCTACCGGCTCAGTATACCTGGAAGTGATGGACAAACCTAGTGTTCAAAGGATAGACGTATTAGCCTTGGATCGGCTGGACTATTGGCTCACACCTTACATCTTCTATCTGGCAGAAGGGGGGTTCTACCTTCGGATCGCATATACGCCAGAAAAATCAAGCACAAGAGTTCCAACTTTGTTCTCATAGACGGAGATCTGTACCGAAGGGCATTCACTTCTCCATTGCTTAAGTGTCTGACACCTTCGGAAGTCGAATATACTTTAAGGGAAGTGCATGAAGGAATATGTGGGGATCACATGGGGGCCAAGTCGTTGGCTTACAAAATTCTAAGGCAGGGGTACTATTGGCCGACCATCTTCCAAGAGACAAAGGACTATGTCAAAAAATGTCCTAAGTGTCAGCTAAATAGTTCTATCCCTCATCAGCCTCCCGAGGAGTTATACTCGGTCTTGTCTCCGATTCCATTTGCTATGTGGGTGATTGATATTCTGGGACCATTGCCGAAGGCCAAGGGACAAGCCACTTTCGTGATCGTCGCCATCGACTACATGACCAAGTGGGTGGAAGCCAAACCATCACAGAAAATTACCGAACAGGAATGTTTTAAATTCTTCAAGGAGTTTGTTGTATACCGGTTCGGTATTCCGATGGTCCTGGTTTCGGACAATGGCAGACAATTCGTGGGGTCGAAATTCGAAGCTTTCCTGAAAGAGCTGGGCATCCAACATAGAAAGACTTCAGTTGCCCACCCTCAGTCAAATGGACAGGTAGAAGTCACCAACCGGACTCTACTCAATGGAATTAAACGAAAGTTGGATGAACTGAAGGGACGTTGGCCCGAAGAGCTACTCAGTGTCTTATGGGCGTATCGGACTACCCCGAGGACAACAACAGAGGACTCGCCCTTCAGACTGGCTTATGGGACCGATGCACTGATACCCATCGAGATCGGGTCTCCTACACTTTGGGTCAGTCGGTACCAAGATTTATACAATGATGATGGCTTACGACTGAACTTAGACCTGTTGGAAGAGGTTCGGGATTCGGCACTGGTGAGGTTAGCTATCTACCAAAGGCGAACAGCCCAACACCACAATCAGTGTGAAACAAAGGAGATTTGAGATCGGGGATTTGGTGCTTCGGGAAGCCGAAGCCTCTACCCCCCAGAACACAGGCAAGTTAATGCTGAATTGGAAGGGACCTTATGAAGTGACTGAAGTGCCGAAGCCAGGAACCTATCGGCTTCGGGCATTGGACGGAACAGAGATAAAGAATACTTGGCATGCTGGAAGACTTAGAAAATATTATCAGTAAGAGTCATGTAATTCTTTATTTTTCTTATGTAAGTGGCTTCATTCATCAATAAAACAACACGAATTTCTCCTCAGAAAATTTTTGTACTTCATTTATATTCAGAATTTCTACAAAGCCCATTGGACTAGCAATGAACAGAGTCGGTCAGAAAAGTTACAAACAACTTAACTGATCGGACAAGTTACACGTAGATCCGATCGGGTAAATTACAAAAGAAATAAAGAAGGCAAAAAGTTACAAGTAAAAAATCCTAAAGTAGCTAGGGGTCGGGAGCTCCATCCTCAGCATCATCATCCCCGCCTTCAGCACTGGACTCTTCATCGAAAGAGTCAAGGATAGCAGTATCCAGACCAGCAGCTACCATCTTCGTCCGAATCATCTCCTTATGAGCTTGAAAGCCTTCGGCAAATTGGGCCAGAATGGCATCTCGGAGTTCGGATAATTCCTGGTATTCTTGGATAGCCTGCTGTTTGGCTTTAGTACATTCGACCCCGAGAGCATTATTTTCCTTGATCAGCGCCATGTGTTGGGCATGCTTCTCGGAGACCTTATTCTCGAGGATCAAAAGTGCGTTCTGCTGATCCTTGTCCCTCTCCATCAAAAGAGTCCTTTCCTCGAGGAGTTGTTTGCTGTACTCATCAAGACCCTCAAACTCTTTTATCAAAGCCATATGTTGACGCTCCAGTTCGGTGATCTGATGTTCGGCGCGGGTGGCCTGGGTTTGACGGCTGACCTAAAGAAAGATTCGGATATAATCCACCAACCTCTATATGAACTGAAGGCCTGGGCCGAGAAGGGTTCATCTAGCCCAATAGGACGAAGCCAAACATGGTTTAGTAGTACTCGGGATCGGGTATCCGAGTCCTTTGGGCCGGAGCCCAGACCCAGCTGATGGCATGTGGATCGGGACATCCGAGTCCATCGGACCGGAGCCTAGAACAACATAATGGTGTTTGGGGTCGGACTATCGATCCTTTCGGGCCGGAGTCTAGACTGGATAGGTGACGATCGGGATCAGGCTACCGAGCCCTTCGGGCCGGAGTCCCGACCACTTTTATAAGGCCCATACCGAAGGACATTCCTCGGATGGAGTCCAAAGCAATAAGGAGTCTAAATGATTAAGAGCTCAAACCCTAATCATATCTACGTACCAACTCCTATAAGGCAAGTGGTTGGATAACCACCAACTTGCACTTTTAAAGGAGATTGAGTTGGACCCAAACAATGGTAACTGCCATGTTTAGGAATCCTAATCCTATTGGGACATGGACTCTAAGACGGTGAGAATGACTATAAATACAAGGCTTGACCTAAAGGTAACAAATAATACTCACTTGAGCACCAAATACTAAAGCCTCCATTGTTAAACCTTGTGACCAGCCTATACTCATTCTCACACCGGAGCTATCACCTGGCGGCCCAAGCCGTCAAACTTCGTTTGTGACTCGTTATTGTGCAGATTTTAACCAGTGGATTCTATGATTGGACGCTCCGGCAAAACCAGGCGTTAACAATTTACATTTATAACAAATAGTTAGTCATTTTAGATGGCATTAATTATAATAACAATATCTCAAAAATGTAAAAAATAATAACTCTACGTGTATTAACTAGGTTTTAATTACTTCTGGATATGGGCCAGACGGTTCACGAAAACTTTTCATTTTAATTTCTATTTTGTATTATTTGGATGCATTTGTTACTTAAAGATTAATAAAGGATAGTAGTATTCCAGTGCAATAAATTATATTTTCAACAAGTTATAACTTTTTATATACTCCCTCAGTCCCTTTTAAATGCCGTTTTAGAAAAATATTTTTTGTATCCTAACATTTGTCGTTTGAGAATTTCAATGAAGCATTAATTACTTAATTTTCAATATTACCCAAAATATTAAATATAACTTTAGTTCTCTCACCAATTGTCACAGGGTGTACAATCTGACACTATTTTTTTTCGCGTCTATGCCTTCCTTGTGATGCACTGATTCGCCCAACCAGTTAGCAACAATCACACACACAAGCACACGGTCTATCTAGTTAGCCACGCACACATGTAACACAGTGTTTACAGGAACTCATCCCAACTTTTCTTATTGCTCTCAATAATAAGGAATACAATATTTGACTAGGGCTGCAAACTCACTTGTTCAGTGATTTCGTGTCTATGCCAAGCCCCTATGCTACACATATATATAGGCATACAGAATTTAGGCTGCAATTGACAGCCCCAACTGCTAGGACATTCAGTCAATAGAAAACTAGCATTTTGAATTTTTAACCGCCCACTAGCAGGTGTGCTCGCCCCCATGATTTGCAACTGCTGGAGACATGTCCAATATAAGGATATTATAGATAATTAATATTATATTTAAAATTATACAATTATTTTCTTAATACTTGTACACAACTCTAAAACAACATATATTAAAGTACGAAGAAAATACATAATACAAGTTTATACCACATACATTGCGTAGAAAATACTTGTGTTGGAAATATTAGTTCCCTAAAGACAATTAATCATAATTGTTATTTTTGTCTTTTATGTGAACGTGTGTAATTTGCCTCAGAGATTATTACAATAAGTAATGATAATTATAACATATATTAATACATATTTTTGAGAAAACAAATTTTACTAGTATTAATAGTTTTCAATTTTCCATAAAGGAGTAGTGATGGAATTTCAAACAAATTTTATTAGTATTAAATAAATTTCTTAATCCATGTGTCAAAACCTTAAACGACAATCTTTTAGGAACGGAAGAAGTATTATAGTAGTAATTCTTTATGATAATCAGCACTAAACACTTTTTTATTTTATCCCTTGAACAAGTGTAAATTATTAATGATGATTTTTCATGTAACGTGTTATTGTAATAAATTAGTGATGATTTTTTTCAAAAAACGCCGCATGCTACATCTATATCTATAATTAAGTTTTGGGTAGACCCGTAGATATGGTAAAAATGTAATTTTCTTGTTTAGTACCTAAAGGCCAAAATAGAATAACTTTTTTCCCTCTCTCTTTCCCCAAACCTTTTTTTTTTTCCATCGGGGCTCTCTCATGGCTGTTGTCCATAGTCTCTTGCCCTCACTACTGAGTGATTCTATTTTGGGAATCTATAATTTAGAAACCGTAGGTTTGAATGTTTGGTGGTGCGCATCATCTCACTTAGTTGTAAGTATGGGTATACATGAATCAAGTTGAGCAGAGTATTGAGTTGTTCAGATTTGGTTCACAAAATTTATCAAGTATGAAATAAAGTTTAATTGAGGCTCGTTTAGCAATTGAGTCGAGTACGATCTCGAATCGAGCTCGAGCAGTTTGAATTTTTCGAGCGAATGTGATCCAAGTATCATTAGAAAATTGTGATTTGAAGATTATTGAATTTTAAAATTTGAATCATTTATATTTCGAGTCAGACTCGAATAGAACTTTTAGTTGAACGAGTACGAATCGAGTCCGACCTATTTAGTTCATTTTACAGTCTTAGTTGTAAACAATAGTTAATGAATAATTATGGTGTAGGTGCCTACAGTAAAAAAATATCGGTTTAGGAAACATCATAATGAGTTTTTTTCCTTTTTTTTTTTTTTTGACAAAAGCCAATTGATGCCATTCTTTGCAACACTAATAGTACAAAAAAGAGTTATATGTGACGCCCCCAAAATAGGTCCACACAACCCATTTTGAGTCGTCAAATACACACTACAGAATCCAAATACAAATCTTCATATTCCAACTATTATTCCGTCGTGCAAAATACGACAACACACATACTGTGAGTTTCAATACAAATAATAGTACTCGTACTCCTTATCAAAGATACGTTACATAAAGGTACAGCCAATAACTGTTTTAGAAATTAAAATCTTTGAAAAATGCTCAAGGAAACCTTCGTACATGGGAGACCATGCTTCTAAGTTATAATAGATATCGTAGGACTTGAGAATTAACCTTGGTTGGCCCAATAGACCCTAAAGAAGAATGAGAAGATTACTATTCTGTTCATTCCAATGGTGGGTATTCTCTTGCCATATAATTATCTCTATTGTCTCAAACTAAGGATTATATTCCAACCATACTCCAAGATTATATAGGTAGTGCTCATAGATATAATCAGCAAGTGGATGCGCACAACCATGTCTTATAATAACATAAAATTATATGTGGTTATACATCTTGTATGATAGTGGCAACACACTCTTTCAAAGTCGGGTTCACCTCACCTAAGTCGGGTCACCAAAATCAATTGTTAAATGACGTATAAAATACGACATACACATTTAAAGTTCTCAATACAATTATATATTGTCATGCTATTTTATAATGTATTGAGAAACTTCAACGGTCACCGACCATCACTCTATTCCCTTGTTATCCCCGCTCGACCCAGCTACACTCTTATTACCTGAAAGGAATTGTGAAGCAAAAGGGTTAACACAAATAGCCTAGTAAAGAATATCATGATTAAATATAATTAAATTATCAATAGCCTTCATCAGTAATGAATCAGATCTTTAGAATCTTAGCCCTCAACAAGAAAAAATCTGATAGAATACAATAGACAACAAGTTTTAGATCAACAACTGCAGCGGAACAAGCAATCCATTAAAAGAGTCAAGTAGAACATAATGTCTACTATCTTCTCCATGTTAAAAGTCCACCAACAATATTTCATCCCTGTAACATCAATCAACAATTCCTGTCCACAATCACGTAAATAGTTCATGATCATAATTATGTTGATAAATTCCTCTTCGCACCCAAGACGAAGATAATTTTTATCACCTGTCTTTACCTGAAACACCAAAGATCATGGTTATACCAAATTACAGTTCCTTTACATAATCATGCTAATACATTCATCTTTGCACTCAGGCCAAAGATATTCATTTGTAACATCAATAATCATGATTATACTAGTCTACAGCCTTTAGTCATAATCATGTTAGTCAATTCATCTTTGTACTACGTGCCAAAGATATTCAACAGTAACATCAATGGTCATGATTATGCCAAACACTTGTTCATCTTTGCACTACGGGCCAAAGATAGTCAACAGTAATGATCATGATCATGCTAAACACCTGTCCATCTTTGCACTACGGGCCAAAGATATTCATCAATCAACAGTTCATTTTTGCACTACAGGCCAAAGATATTAATCAACAGGTATTCTTTGCACTACGGGCCAAAGATATTTTTCACCACAATTTAAGTCTGAGAATAATCACAATGATATAAAGAATGAATTCAGTGAGATCAATGACAAATATTAGAGATTTATAATTCAATTTATCTAGAGTTCAATAATATCCAAATTATCAACATGGAGATAAAAATATGAATCCAATTTCAAGAATATATTTCATAAATCAAAGATAATTTGGACAGAAAAATAAACTAATTTTTGTCGTGAATTGTACTATGTGAATAGTACCACGTGAATAGTATCTCGAATAAATAGTACTCCGGCATGAATAGTACTCTTGTATGAATAAAAGATAATTTGGACAAAAAAAAACTAATTTTGTCATGAATAGTATTTCGTCATGAATAGTACTCCGACATGAATAGTATCCCAGATGAAAAGGTAAAATTTCACAAGAAAGTTCAGACCAATATCCCGGTGAAATAATATTAGATGAAGCGCAAATTTTAAGAAATTGCTAATCATTTCAGAAATTATAGAAGCAATACTTACCATAGTAAGTTAAATTTAGGAATAGGAAACGAAATAATATTACTTACATACTATAGAGTATGGAAGAAAATAATATTTCTTACGAATATTGAACGAAAACAGCATCTTTTACGAAAAAAATAATATCTTTACCTTAGTAAAATACTATATCTGACTGGAATATCGGATATTATATTGAGAAAATCTCGCACTATTATCCATACTCAAACTATCCTTATACTCACAAGAAATATGCTCAATATTATAAAGAGAAAATTTTCTAATTCTGGTGTGATTTTCATTTCTAACTAAGCACCCTATTTATAAAAAAAATACAAGAACACCAATGTTGACAAAATGAACCTACGGAGCACACCATCTTAGAAAAAGCTTCAGCACACCTAAAAGGATTTCAAACCAAGCCTCCACCAAATTTTTTCACATGTTTATATATATATTAAAATATTTATAATTATTAAAAAGAATTTCTAATTTTATTTTCTCTCTTCCACCTCATTTTATTTTATAACATAAATTTATTATAATAATATTACCATTTAAATTATAAAATTATAAAATTATATTGTCACATTATACTATTTATAATATAATATTATAATAATATATTTGAATGAATTATTTTATCGGATAAGATAAAATATCAACTTTCAACAAATGTCTCATGGTAAAAATTCTTCAATTTATATTAAAATTGGATAAATATTTACTTATCATATTTATTAAAATTTTATTTTATTCATCAATTATTATTCACAATTAATATTATAGAATCACAATATTGACAACTAGGTCGTTCCAAGGAAAGAGGGGGCTTTTCAATAAGAATTTCTATTCATTGGCGCGCAATTATATAACCTAACCACTTTTCCTCGACAGAACTTTTTAGACATTGTCAATAATGCTATATAATAATATTATTTCAATAATAGGTGTGATAATTATTATTTTAATAATATGAAATACTGTGCAGTGGTTACTGTGATAATTATTGAATCAATAATATAAAATAATATGCAATTATCAATGTAGCAATTATTGAATCAATAATATAAAATACTGAACAGTAATTACTGTAACAATTATTGAATGAGTGACTTCTTACGTAAGAATCAATAATTAAAAATTACTGTGCAATACCATGTGCTACTGTGCAACAACGCGTATTATTGTATTTTAACCACCGGGTATTTCAATAGTTTAACGGTAAAAGTTTTGTCGTTATTTTTTATAAAAAGGTTACTTCTGTCGCTTTTTATATCCGATAATTATTCTTTGTGGGGTCCACCAATGACTGCGTCGTCGTACGAATATTCGCCGACTTCTGTCGCTTTCTATATCTGACAGTTATTCTATTGTGGGACCCACCAATTATTGGTTATTTCGGCGCCGTCATCGTACTTTACCAAATATAAAATTCTCCGACAAAAGAAATATTCTCCGACACAACAAATATTTTATGACAACTTGCTTATTTTATAAAATTTGCACATATCACCCTTACCTTTAACCTTTTATCAATTTAACCATTTACTGAATAGAATAATAATTATAAAAAAAATTGAATACTTTTATTTCATAAAATTCGGGGTCTTACAATATACATGTAGCTTTACTATATTAATTTTGTAACTTATGGGTGTTTGATAAAACTGAATAAAATAATTCTGAATATTTAAGTAATCTGAATGAGCTAAATGAAGCAGAATTCTGAATACTTAATAAAAAAGTTGTTTGGCAATTGACATGTCTTAAACATCTGAATAACATATTTTTATTATTTTACCTCTCTAAAAAATTCAAATTTTTTGTAAATTTATTTAATATAATAGTTAATATTAATATATATATAATACTTCATTCAGCCATCATTCAGCTCATTCAACCAAAAAATTACTCTGTTCAATCAATCCAAAAATTTAATCAAGCCATTCAACTCTAAATAAACACCCCTTAATGTGAACACACGTCTATATTAGGGTCTCAAAATTTATATATGGAATTGTTAATTTCATTAAACAAATATTTCCACTTTCTGGCATGATTGTGAACCTATTTATTGTTTGGTTTACCTTCAATATATTGGGCCTGCGGATTCTTTTTTTTGTATTAATACAATTCCAACCTATAACATTGCATAATAAAGGGGAGACCTTGCCACTATCATCTTTGGTCTTTGAAACAGTGGCATAATAGAATTTTGATGCAAAAAGAAAAGAAATTAAACCATAATTGGTGTGACGCAGTTTTAGTATTTAATATTGAACCAATGATACACATTACTAAAAGCTTGAGAATGACGATGGACCTTCCTGATCCTGAAGGTCTACAACACACAACACACGTTAGTTGAGAGTATTGACCGCTAATAAAACATGCGGCCAATCTCATCTCGTTTTGTTTTCATATATTTTGGTTGCAAGTGCAATTAGCGGTCAGTTTGAAAAATTAAAATAAGGATATAATAGTCATTAGTTTGACCGCTGGTAAGCATATATATATATAGCTGAGAGAAAATATATACTGAAAATGAGAAATGGGTTAAAATTAGAGGACTAAAATAAGAAATTTACTATTTTAAAAATATAAATGAATCATGTCTATTTTAAAACTTTTTTGGATTACACTCTCTTTTAGATTGAAATATATTGTAATCTGTTATAAAAGATGAAAATTTTTCGATAAGAAAAAACGAAAAGGTAATCCTTTCAAACAAAATAACTAATAATCGGGAACAGACAAAGAAAGCTAATCATAGCAACAAGTAGTGGAGATTATAGATACTCTTGAAAAAAAATCATATTCTAAAAATAATTTAAAATATAAATCTCAAATGTTCTTCAACACAAACAACGGAAGAGCATGCTGTCATGATAATGTCAAGGTCAAATTTGAACAGTTTATCTTCATCACTTTGCGCACCGGGACAAAAATCACAAATGAAAAAATAATCTCCAAAACAAAGAAACTAAAATCTCACAAGAGATTATAATGAAACTCTCTCACAGAAAGAGAAAGAAATCAATCATCCCATAGAAAAAATAAGTGTTAAAAAAGAAAAAAACAAACTCCACAAAAAAAATTTAAAAAAATTATAACTAGACAATAACGAGTAAAAGATAGGGGAGAGATCTATCCATAAATAGGAGATCCCTCCTCAAATTTAAGAGGGAGACTAAGGTGCTGTTTGTTTACATCTAATTGTCTCTTAATGGACTGCCTCTTATTTGCTAAGAGGTATGATGCTGTTTTTTTTTTTACCTCTGAATGCCTCTTAATAGGTAAGACAGAAAATGAAATCTTAATAATTAAGAGGTACCTCTTAATGAAATTTTTTTGATATAAATATATTCAACAATATTATTCAGTCATTTTTATTAAATTGAATATTTAAAATTATTAAATAAAATTTTACCCTTTAAAATGGTAAAATAGTGTCATTAAGAGACAACTTACTTTTTAATTATCAAACAGTTTTTTAGATTCAGACCTCATAACCATTCAGATGATCTAATTTATTAAGACATCATAATCATTCAGATCTTAATTCCCAGGTTTATCAAACACAACCTAAGGTATTGACTAGAGACAGAGAGAGAGAGAGAGAGAGAGAGAGAGAGAAGAGAAAATATTAGGTTTTCCTGATAATCTATGAGTAATGTCATTAATTCAAATTTCTCAATTTTGAACTTGATTATGCCTCAATTGACTTTTAACAATTAATGTTATTTTATATTTTTAAAAGAAGGGAATACTAATTATCTTTTCTCTTAAAAATCTTAGAAAAGGAGTAACGTGCGAACTGGGGAAGTAAGTTTCAATTGTTTTTACTAAAAAAAAAAACAATTTATCATTTATTTATTTTCCTTTTTGAGCTCCTTGCGTTGTTGTCTAGCCGAAACCCCCTCCAAACTGCTATTTAAGGCTTTAGAATATTTATCCCCAATGCTTCCAATAATATTCTGCTCAATTAAAATACAAAATGTTCTTTTAGTATTGAGATAAAAATATGTCGACTTTTACTAGGAATAAATACAACTACATAGTTTATGTACAACTACAAATATATGGTAATTAATTGATATATTTATCCAGAATAGACGTCGATAAGCATTTGCCATAAATAATCTTTTTCAAAAACAAATTATTATTATTATTATTATTTATTAGTGTAAAGAGAGCGAATAAAAAAAACTACATAATTTATATACAAATACAAATATATGGTAATTAATTGATGTATTTATCTAAGTATAATCTTTTTTAAAAACAAAATATTATTATTTATTTGTGTAAAGAGGGGCTAAAAATCGAAAGTATTTGGCTCAAGTGGTACTTTAGGCTTCTTCTTTTTTATAACTAATTTGAGGAATCGAACCTAAGACCTCTTGCTGGCAAGAGGCCTAAGATACCACTCAAGCCAAAAACTCTCGGTAATAATCTAAATCAAGCAAGAGAAACAAGGTTCTAGACTAAAAGACAAAATTACACAAAAAAATCAGGGATAGTAACCCCTAGAGCATCTCTACTAAGAAAGCATACATAAATCTTCAAGTGGGAGCATTTCTCAAGCAGTTAAGAAGTTTGGGCACAAACAATCTTCTTCTTCATTTGGGTTTCTCCATCTTTGGGTTTATTCTTTTTCCTCGGTTGGATTCTTCTTCTTGTTATTTGACTTGAGCATTCTTCTTTTAGCTTCTTTTGTTTTCCATCTCTTACCATATAAGTTGAAGAAATATGTCTATGTTAATGGGTGTTCATAGATAACGTATGAATCTGTGATGAGCCTTTAATAGAAGCCCTAATTTATCAAGGATGAGGAAGCGCATGATGGTGATTGAGAGCAATTTATATGGTTTTCAATACGCGATGCAGTGATTAAGAAGAATGGTTCGTTCATAATTGTAAGGGACTAATATCCCAACAAAAGCCCCAACTTCTTTTTTTTAATTCCACGTACAAAAATATGCAACCCAATTTGACGACCGTCCAATTAATTTGACAGAATGTTCTAATTTATATATTTTAATTAACTCAGTTGGCTAATTACATATTTTTAAATTTTAGTAGTATAATGTTAAAAAAGTTACAATCACAGTCGGGTAAAAATAAGACCTTAATTAGTTGAATTGGGTAATAATATAATATTTTCTAGACTTTTAAAAATAATCACATATCCAATTCGAACTGGTTTTGACAACATAAATATAGTACAAAATTAAGCAATCATCAAAAGTTTACAATTTTTTTCAGCATTTTGTGCTTAATTCATCACAATCTACACCACAACATTTACCAAAGCTGAAGGGGGAAGGGGGAAGGGGGAAGGGGGAAGAGGGGGGGGGCGCTGATAAATAACACTTCCTTACTATATTCTATAAGACAAAAAAGGAAAGTTTAAGGAATTTTCTTGAAATTAGTGATGTGCCGGTGGAGGTTTGCATTGGTAACACTTGGCAAAGAGGCCAAATGTGTCGACTTGCCTGATAAAGTTGGTCATGCTAGCCCATCCTCCAAAACCAAAGCCGACGACGAAAACCCAGACCGCAATAAACATGTTCACCACATACATTGCGGCCCAGCTGGGTAGAAAGAAAGGAGGTTTCTCTGCTGCATTCTGGTGAAAAAAATGAAATAGAGACAATAATCAATGTAGGGCCGGTCCTATCAACTAAACATTTCTATCACCAACTTATGGAGCTTATCAGTGAGTTAGTTTGCCAGCTGAGTCCCAAAAAATGGACAATAATTGCTACAAGTATTGGAAACTTTAAGTAGGGTAGATCAGTGGGTCAGTTGGCCCGCTCAATTTAATATGTAGCAAGTACAAGAGTACCAAGACGGGGACTACGGATAACCACCGATGGACAAGGAAGTGCAACCAACCTTATCTTGTATCATAAATTTTAAAATTACACCATGAAATCCTCTAGGTGGGTCTGGTATAGCCACGATGACTAGTGGTTTTTCTAGTAATTTTAGAGTTTATGCTCAACACCATATCACATTTCAAATGTCAGTAGAATTACGTCAAAATGTGACAACCCAGTGGTAAAGGCCTAAAGGCATCTTTCTTTACTGTGCAATATCACAAGTTCGAGTCTAACCATGAACAATACGTCATGATTCACCCTAGGCTCCAAGATAAAATATGTCTATTGTGCATTTTCCCACGCCTTTTCTTTCTCTCTCTCTCTTCAACCTTTACGGATCAACTTAGAGAAAGGTAGGGGTTAATGTCTGTGTGACCTCTACAAGGGTTCCAATTATTGAGGCCACTAGCTTAACATGAAGTACTAAAACCCACCACGGATGCCTACCTCCATCAAATTTGAATAAATTGGCATTCAGTCATTGTCTATTAATTCTTTGTTGCATAAAGGTTGCCCAAGAAAATTGACTAGCTAATATCCATAATCAAATTAGCTTTAGTGCGCCAACAACAAATAAATAAACAGCGTGTTTTCGTTTCTCATTCTCTAAGAGAATCACAACCGTCTACCGGTGTGTACCCCGTCAAATTGGAGGATGATCTATTTGCTAGGGACCCAAAGTCGATGGACACTTGCAAATCTCTGTCCAATTCACAAGAAAAGAGCGGAAGAAAGAAGAAACTTCATTTCTTCAATGAGTCAGTATCTTTCATGAGTAATGAGAGTCACTAGAGGTGAAGGGGCAAAAATAATTGAACAAGGGTGGTCATAGGCACCACTACTAGACAATGCCAGTAAAGCATATATAGCCATGAATAGAGAAAGTTAAATTGAATTGATTGACTACCTGCCTAGCCGTAGCCTTCCTGTAAGTAAGCATATGAGCCAGAGCAGGGATAATATAGACAGTGAAGCTAACCAAAAGTGCCCCCACAGCTGAGTTGATAGGGCCAAAGAATGGAAATATAATGGCCAAGAACCATATTGGAATCACAACCGGCAGCCTTGCCAGTGCCCTTAAACATATGCTCTTTGTTTCATGCATCCCCACAACTTTCTCCCACACAAAATACAAAGGCGTGCAAGCAAACCCAAAAGTAATGAACTGCAAAATAAATTATAGTAATTAAAATAAAACCAAGCGGATATTTATGTGAACTAATTAAGGCTGCCTATGGATACTCCTAAGGATGCATTTCTGACATTTTTTTTAATATTATGATTGCACTACCAGGTAATAGACAGTTTTTTGATTGCTTATGAATGTAGGTGATGCAAACTATACTTGTCATAAGAAAAAATAAATATAAATAAATAAATAGAGAGAGAGAGAGAGAAAATAAAATAAAAAAGTGATGCAAATTATCAGTTTTGATTTTAACTCGGTTCATCTAATACATATTTAATAAGTAATGAATTTGATTCAAGCTGTGTTAAGACCTGGTGGATTAGCATTAGAATAACGGCTGCATCACGGAAGCCAGTCCGGGGAAGGAGAGAGAAGGCATTTGAGCGGTTGAGAAGTTGGTCACCAAAAGCCCAATATACCGCAGCAGCAGATGGAATTGTTAGTGTAAATACATACAAGGTAGCAAACAAATATATGTACTTGAATTTCTGGGGCTTCCACATGGCATGCATAATTTCCCTGTAAACATTAGGAACCCATTATTTTCCACCACTCATCACAAAAATCTGTTTAAATTTCTCATTTCTGGTATCGATAAAACTAGGACCATAAGATAAATGACTAAGCAAATAGGTGCTTAAATTACTGCAACTTTCTTCAAGAGTTTAGAGCTTTCAAAATGCTCAACTGACTTTGATCATCACTCGTACAATTCATACGAATGCATTTTTCAAAGCCATTGCTTTATAGTGGCAGTGAATAGTCAGTTTTACCGGTTAGCAAAGTAGTATAGCCAACAAATGACACCCACGCCAAAAAATAGAAGGTAATGCTTGTAATCTTCTAGTCTTTAAAGCACTTGATATTCACCGGTTGAAGAATAAATTTTTCATCCAAACATGTTGTATCAAGTCGAGCAAACTTGGGCCATTTCTAGCATGAATATGACACATTTTGCACCATTATTTGGTACCAAATTAGCAGTCATTTATACCTTCAATTATTCAAGGACTGATAGATACTAGGAGTACTACATAAGGGTAAAAAAAATGTTTTTACACCTATGGAAAATTTATTGTATTGCTGACAAAACTAAATAAAACACTCACACTGTGACGGCATGTCCACCGAAAGTATATAGTATGTTGGTTGCCCCAGTAAAATACAGGACCAGCTTTTTTGGACCAGAGTGAGTTACTCCTTCAACCTATAAGCAGTTAAAGATAAGGCAATTGAGTACAAATTATATTCAAAAGTTTGGAAAGATCATGTAGCAAATATTAGTTATAATCACGTGATAACTAAGGATATTATCGCCGTAGAATTGAATAAATACTTGAATTACCTGGCCATGGACCAAGGCAGCAATAGTCAAGTACCAGGCAGTGAAGGTGGTCATCCCAAGCCCCAGAAAAGACCAAATTCTATAGTTGTGAAACGATGGAATGAACACAGTAGTAGCACAACAAGCACCAAATATGTATGTCCATGTTCTCTTGTCTAAATGGTCATTTACATAGTAAATATTACTGTAATCACAAAAAAAAAAAAAAAAATTATGATATTTCAATCACAATCAATTCCTACTCTGGCATCCAATTTCCTCAAATTTTAATTGAAATTATGATTAATTAATCTTCATAAAACAGAACTAACCTAGCACAAGCAATAAGCTGTATGACAGACCCAAATAGGAGGAAGGTACAATTGAAAGCTAACCCCACAGCTTTCCAGTGTGGACCCAACAATCCATCAAGCACCTCAAACCACTGCACACATACAAACATTAAATATAGATATACATATATATAACTAATTGATGTAAGTTGAGAATTATTAATTGATGGTCCCTCAACCCCCCATCCATAAATGAGAGCATACTATTTTTCCCTAGTCACAAATTTTAGTAAAAAAAATGTCTAAATGAAAATCTAATATAGGCAAAACAAAAGTTCAAAAGTATCACTTTCATTTTGGACAGAGTATTGGGATCCTGTTAGCATGAAATAAATTTCGTGGTAAGTTCACTTCATGCCTAATATAGGACTGACACGCAGGCAAGAAGTGATTTCGGCACTGTATTGGGCATGAACTGAACCTTCAAGAAAATGGGTGTTCTTTTAAATAAATAAAAAAATCAAATGGACTCAACTTTTCACCATTTGTGCTCTCTAATATTATTTGGCTAAAATAGAGCAAACGCTGAAATAGAGTGAATTTAACTAAGTAAAATGTGGGGTGCATTTATATTTACATTCTCTAGCTAGTACTGTTAAATTTTGAGCAGGTGGGACTTGGGAGGAAAGAAGAATTCTTGAAAGACTAAGCTACCTGTATAACATGGTTCTTGAAGCTGACATTCTCTTTCTCCTTCCTGGTTCTATACTCAACATAGAGGACACTGATGAGATAAGCAGTCCAACTCCCAAGTATACCATAAAACACCTGCAGAATCACTCCCGAAAGCATTCCCAGTTGAGAGAAAGAGTAGGGCAAAGTTAACAGAACCTGTGCCACCTGAAATAATCAACAGTCCCAAAAAAAATTCAATCTTTTATAACCCTACCCTAAGAATATAAAAAAAATTGTATAAATTCATAGTATTTAGATGTGCGGGAAATGGTGGAATTACTTGATTTGATGCACAGCTGAACCAAGCATCATAAACAGACCCACCATGCCAAAGAAAGCTTTTGAAGCCAGTGGGTTGCTGATCAAACCCCTCTCCATCTATCTCATCTTGCTCTCTTTCATTGAAACCCCCAGAGATTATGGCCTCTTCACCTTGCTTCTGAGTTGCCATTGAGCTTCTTCAATTCAATTCCCTAGAGATCTGAGACTCAAAATAAAGGACAAAAACCAAAACAAACCCAGAAATGTGAAAACTTATCAAACACCCAAAATTCAGAGTAGTCTTCTTCAATTCTCTGTTTTTCTCTGTTTCTTGGGTAGTTGAGTGGATATATATGCTATTGAATACAATAACTGAAGCTTATATATATATATATATATATATATATATATATATATGTGTGTGTGTGTGTGTGTGTGTGTGTGTGTGTGTGTGTGCATATATTGTCAAATGTTTATATACCTGTAAACCAGTGGACTTTGAATTACTTTAAAAGATAGAACTGACGTGAAAGACTTCACCTTTTTGAGATTGTGCCACTGATTAGAGGAGTCAGCCTGCAGTGGGAGGTTACAGCTTCTGCATCAGAACAGAGTTGTTTTCCAAGATTGACAGCAACGTAAATGCCATTCTACATTTAATAATTACAACCAATATCCATATAATACTACACTGATCCCTGTCTCTCTCACACACACTTGCACACAGTGACCCAAATGACCCTTAATAAATGCAGCTTTTAATGGGGGAAAGTTGAGGCAATGACAAAAAAAATGACACCCAAAGTACATTGTAGAGGGAAAAAGTGAGCTTAAGGAGAAAAACCCAGAAAAAAGTTTGCATCTTTTATACGAATTCACTAAAAAATCAGGTCCCCTCTGTTAGAATATCTAGAGATCTGGGGAAAAATATACTACATACTCTAATAAGTTCTGAAGATTAGATAAATTAGACGAAGAGAGAGAAAATAGCTGGGAGCCGCTTCTGCAGGAAAAAGAAGACACTTTCCCCCTTTGTAATATTTGAAAGAAGCATATAAATCTATGGGGAAAAGCAAAACATCAAGAAAATCTAAGCTCTTCTCATGAACTCTCTCTCTCTCTTTTCTGTCCTCTTTGTCTTCGTTCTTTTTGTAGAGTGATTTAGAAAACCAAAGTAATAATATTTTATTTTTTTTGCTAAATTTGAAAGTAATAATATTTGTATTTAACATACTTACAAATATTTTTCAACTAATACTTCTTTAAATAATACTCTCCATTTTAAAAGTTATATATTATTTACAAATATTGAAAAATATATTTATGTATGAACAAACTTTAAAAGTAATTCTGGGGGACCGGTATCTAGCGATCCGTTCTTTTTTTTTTGGACTCCTTAAATCTTAAACTATATTTTTTATATTTATTCAAATTATAAATATATACAATCTGTATAATTTTATTTTTTAAATATATCTAAATTATACATAAGTCATTAAATTTTATAAAAATTTATGTTAAAATAAATATTATAAATTTTTGAAGAATAAAAAAAAAACCGATCATTAGACAGGTCATTAGATCCCGATCCCCCTAGAATTTTTGAAACTTTAAATTAGTGAATACACTATAAATCTCCATTTTCGATTGACACTTCAAACGAGGGGGTACAAGTACAATACAAGTATAATTAAACTCTTAGCATGGCCGGTTCCGGAACTCCTTATTTTAAATGAATTATAAGTTAATTTATAAGTTAGTTTAAGTTATTATTTATAAGTAAAAGTGTTCGGCATCAATTTGACTTATAAGTCAAAAATTAAGTTAAAACAAGTTATGAAGGTATTCGGTTTATAATGACTTATAAATTAAAATAATATAAAGATTACTAAAAATGACATTAATAAAAAGAGTGGTAAAATAGATATTACATTTGGTCAAACTAACTTATTTTAAAATGACTTATAAGTTATAAGTCATTTTAAAATAAGTCACAAATATAAATTAAAAAATAAGTAGCTCTCAACACTCAAACAAACTCAAACAGTTGGTTTGACCAACTTATAAGTGATCACTGCTGAACACCCGCGAAGTCGAACCCCTAAAATTACATTACCTTACAATTTTATCCCTTAACATCTTTTATCAAAGAATATTTTTTTTTTGAAATTTTCCGTAAATGTTTCGTTAATTGACTTTTAGTTCAAATTTTAGATTTGAAACTTGAATTCATGATGATTTGTATCTCTAACATGGAGATTAATGTGTCATTGCATTAATACACCAACTTCCCTTCCCTTTTTTTTCAACGAGCAAGAGATTCTTATCATTATCGAAATGATCTTGTTTAATGGCAGAAGGGCCTCTCCTCAGTTATTAAGCCCAAGCTTTTTCAAAGTTTCTCATAAAACATCCTTTATGTTCCCCATTTAATTCATTAAACTCTTTTTTGACTAATACTAGTACATTGTTTAATAAAGACATACAACGCCCAATTATGTTTTGGAACCCTTTTTTAAACCTATAACATCTCACAATATTCTCAAGTTTAATTACCGATTCCTTGTTATGTCATCGCTATTAAATTATATATTCAACTAATTTCAAGCCTGACTATAAAATAAAAATATTAGTATCTTTAAAAAAAAAATCCGGTAAAATCGATCCAAACTTGCAGTCCATCAAAATTTAGGCCGTTTTGATTTATAAGCTTATGTATATATACCCACAGCCCACAGGTCAGCAAATAGCAATTAATCTTCTACTCAAAACTCACAAGTCAGTATATTACTACAGCACTAGGCGGCTATCTTGCTGCTTCGTTCACTTCGCTAATCGCTACTCGCTAGTTCGCTATTTTGTGTAAGTTTAACCCCTATTGTTGTGCTTTGATATTTGTGAATTTTTTTTCCATGAATCTCAGAAATCTGCATTTCCTTTTGATTCTTGCATGTGTTCTTTTGATCCAATTTCGCAAATAGTTTAACCCCTATTTGGGTTTTTGGTTCTTTTGATCTAATTCCGCAATTCGTTCATGGTCTGGTGGGTTTTTTGATTTTTTGAACATTAGACAAGAATTTATCAGAGTTTCGTCATTCATTATTCATTTTTGGTTGAATACTTGAATTTAAGTAAATTGGAATTAGGAAATGTTCGTGGTAATGAAAGAATTGAAACAGTGAGGGTTTCAATTGGTTTTTATTTTTGTTTATTTTCTCCTATTTTGTAAATTATAAATTTGTAATACATATAACATATCTGTGTTAACTTTTTCTTATTTATTATTTGATTCAACAGAAAACTTGGCTGGAATTCTTGTTCTTTATAATTGAAAGTTTCAAGTGGAATAAAATATACTCAAAATCAAGGTTTTATTGTTCTTTGTTAATTAGTTTTATTGTAGTTTTCGTTTTTTAATGCAATGTTTACAATTCAATGTATTCTTTTTCCTTCGTTTGGGGTTTTGTACCATTGGGTTTTTCCCAAACAAGGTTTTAATGAGGCCCCAAAGTGTTCTTCCTTATCTTTTATAAATTCTTATAATTTTAATAAAATTAATTTGTTGATAATTTATTTATTTTTTTGTTTAATAAAATTTGCCCTGAGCCTTAGAAAATCCAGGACTGACTTTGCAAAATATAGACATATATCAGTCCAGGCCCGCGGACAAGGCTTTGGGCTTCACTTTTTCAGCCCATCAAAACCTGAGCCGTTTTTGCCCGGCCCAGTGATGGCCCGGCCCATTTGCTAGGTCTATTTAAAAGTATGTGATTGGTTTAGCATATGATAATTTTGGAGGAGCATTATTTTCACATATGTTTTTGATATTTCCACATATTTCATTCTTACATGAAAGTAGAATGCTCATGTGAGAGAGGAACATATAAACATATTAAGAATACATGTGAAAATATCCGTTCTTTAATTTTGATAGAAATTAGTGTATTTTTTGTTCCCCGCAAAGAACAATAATCACAAAATCCATTAAATCGATCATGATTAGAAGGAAACTTGTATTTGTACCCCAAAAAATGGCTTGAAATTTAATGCAAGGGGTGGATTTGCTTTGGTTTTTCCATATCTTGGAAGCTTCATTCTTTTGATTTATTAAAGTTCCAATGGGAGAAGTACAATATATAAAGTTGTGAATTGCAAGCTTTCATCCTTTTATTGGTTTATCCTTTGTTCTTTCAAAGTCACTTCTCTTCTCTCTTTAATTAGAATATTTCTAATTGGATTCTAAACAATAATTAGCATCCTAGGTGGACATTCTTTTGTAGTCCCTACACACACACACACACACACACACACACACATATATATATATAGTGTATCTTGACCTAATTGGAGTTTTATGTAGTCTTTCTTCATAGGTTTTTAATGATAGCTTAGAATAATTGCAACTTTTCTTTAATGATTCTTCTCCAATGGAAGGTCATGTTTTTACTTTATTAAGGCCAATAAAATTAAGGCAAATGATTCTTTTATCTTTCCATCATTTTGTTTTGTTACAAGCATGTGATTATTATAAAACTAAAACAGAGAGGAACTTCAACTGCTGAAGACCAAATTACATAAACCTTATGAGTCAAAATTATCCAATTAGATGAAACAAAATAACGAGTGAGACGCATACCAAACCATTAAATGTGAAAAATACTCCATGTACAAATACTAAAATAATATGTAACTAATTATGTTTACCTGTGACCTTAATATTATCATTTCAACGTTATTAGGCACCGATGAAATATCATAATCAAATATAATATGTGCATAATTATTTATTCAAGACTAAACTATATACCAAAGAACTGCAGAGATTAATTAATTTGTTGGAGTAAAGAATATTGGGCAGTGAACTGATATTTTCACATAAAAAATAGTATTTTTACGTGATACATCTCACATAAATAGTGGGCGAATCCTACTTTCATATGAGAGAGACTCATGTGGAAATATCATTTTTAACATATAGAAATATAGTTTCCTACTAGGTAATATATATGAAAGGTATGCATGTATATAATACCAAAATTTTCATATGTTTTTTTTGGTTTTTTTTCCATATGACGCTCTATAATACTTGATCGGAGAGGATCAAGTGCATACCTCTTTATTTAACATATCCTACTCACCATCTTTAGAGACGGATCGGGCGACAGTTTGATCCGTAGCGTATATCAAAGAACTGTCGACGCATCGAATCATCGCCATAACATATAAATCGTTTATCTGTTCTATAGCGACGGACCAAACTGTCGTCCGGTCCGTCGCTAAATGTGGTGAGCAGGGTATGTAAAATAAAAGGGTATGCACCAGAAACAGACTTATACTTGATACCCACCAAATATATAGAAGTTACGAAAATTATATCAGCGCACGATTTTAGATACTAGCAACACCAATCTATTTCAAGGGCATACCCCTTTATTTTACATACCATGCTCACCACCTTTAGCGGCGAACCGGTCCGTCGTTATAGAACAGATAAACGGTTTATATATTATGGCGACAGTTTGATGCGTCGCTAAAAGCAAAGACGATAGTTCTCTGATATATGCGACGGACCGAATCGTCGCCCAGGCCGTCGCTAAAAGTGGTGAGCAATGTATGTAAGATCAAAGGGTATGCCCTTGATTCTTTTCGCTAGTAACACTAATGATCTTAAACTTTTTGTCCATCTGCTATTAATATTAACATATATTTTATTATTTTATATTCTTTTTGATCGACTTTATTTATTTTGTTGACTTTTTATGGTCAAATTGATAATTTTTAAAATTAATAACTAAACAAATGTATTTAAAATTCGAATATTCGATATACTTTATTATGATAATAATGTTGTGCCTATATATAATAAATTTAAAAATAAATTTTAATTTTAAATATGATCAATTTGATTATAAAAAAATCAATTAAAACAAATAAAGGAAGTATTATTTTGCTGAAATCAAAAATATTACTACCTCCGTCCCACAATAAGTGTTTTTTTAGGGTTAATATTTTTTCTCAAAATAAATGATGTGTTAGAATTTCAATACAATTTTTATAATATTTTTTCATATGTGCCCTTATGCAATCAATGATATTTATTGTGTATTAATTATTGGGAGGTTGAAAGGTTGAAGAAAGAGAGACCAAAAGGTAATAAAAAAAGTCTCAAACAAAATAAAAAAAGTATATTAAATGTATTTTTATTATTTTAATTTATGTATTGATATGTGTAATTTAAATTAAAAAAATACTTATTATGAAACGGAAATAATATTGTAGTTGTGGCATCAGCCAGTATTACTAGCGGTATCCACTTGTAGTAGTGGCAGATGATGAGTTTTGATTTTTAATAATTTTAAATTACTATGAATGGCTATACGCCTATACATCTATTTATTTAAAAATAATTGTTATATATATATATATATATATATATATGTGTGTGTGTGTGTGTGAGAGAGAGAGAGAGAGAGTGATTTATAGGCAGTGCGAAATTCCCAAGGAAATGACTAACCAGCCCATCACACTTCAGTACTAGTATCTCTCATCAATCTTTTCAGTGGACGACCTAACCTCTCTCTGTGGCATCTGCATTCTACAAAATCTATCATGGAAACAGAGACAAGAAATCCCATTTTATATACAATAAGTCTACCCAGACATTGGAATTGAACATTAGAAATTGAAATTTTCAGTATTTTTTTTCTTTTTTTTCTTCTAGTGACTCCCAAAAAAATATGTAGTATTTATTTTAACTGAAATTTTTATAAAATACAGTATTTTAGATGTAATTTGAATATATATACAAGAACATGGTTTATACTGTTTGTACAACCGTGTTCTTGTATTGTATTCAAATTATACCTAAAACACTATATTTTATAAAAATCTCAGTTGAAATAAATATTATATATTTTTTGGGAGTCATTAGAAAAATAAAAAAAATAGAATTGTCCAATTCCAATGTCTGAGTAGAAGGACTCTTTTATATATATATATATATATATATATATATATATATATATGTGTGTGTGTGTGTGTGTGTGTGTGTGTGTGTGTGAGAGAGAGAGTTTCAATCCATAGCAACCGGTTGTTAGAATCACTATTTTAACAACCAACATCTCAGTCATTGATCAATAACATGGAAAGCTAAAATTAAAAAAAAGTTATAGCCCAGCCGCTACATCTTGTAACGGCACACCTAACAACAATATGTAGCGACTACTATTTTAATAATGAGTCCCACCTGAGAAAATTATTTTTTAAAATATGTGCCGCTACAAGTTGTAGCGGCTGATAATAATTTATTATTGTTATTATTATATTAATATTACTATTATTATTAAGATTATTATTATTATTGTTATTATTATTTAATAATATTAGTAATATTAATATAATAATAACAATATTAATTATTATTATTTTTAATATTGTTGTTATTTTTGTTATTATTATTATTTTATTATGGGAGAATTTTAAAAAGCAAATGAATAAATTAATGGTGGGGGAGTTTTAAAAAATCCTTCCGGCAGCTACATATTGTTACGGCCTATATGAAAACTTACTTTCCACATGAATGCTTTATTTCCTAGTCAGATGCTTTCCACGTGAAATAAAGACATAAATCCTTGGCCAACTCAGATGCTTTCCACATGAATGCTTTATTTCCTTCATTGTTGTGCAAAAAAAAAATACCACTGTTACAACTTGTAGCGGCACATATTTTAAAAAATAATTTTCTCAGGTGGGACTTATTATTAAAATAACAACCGCTATATATTGTTATGTGTGCCGCTACAAGATGTAATAATCTCAACCTTCTATGTTATTGATTAACTACTGAGATGTTAGTTGCTAAAATAATGACTCTTATAATCAGTTAACCTGGATTGAAAATATATATATACCATAGCATAGCAGTAGTACTCGTATTAATAGTATAGGAGTAAATAAGCAATAGAGGAGGAGTATCACATAAATAATAGCATTGCTCATTTACTTACTTCAAACCAGAGCTTAATTTCTTTTACTGCCATATATTAATGACCTCTCACTCTGTTTTCTTTGTTCCCAAAGATTTACTGATCAGATCAGCTACTAGTCTACTACTATTACTATTTGTCATCTTCTCATTTTCTTCTTCTTTCCTTTTCTATCTTGATGGGAAGTAGGCGGTTGCTGGTTGGTACTTTGGTTTTAATTTTCTACTTCATCTTCACATTTAGAGATGACAAACGGGTCGGGTCGGGTCGGTCTAAATGGGTCGAGTTAGACGCGGATTGGGTTAAATTTAGGCCGAGTCAAAATGACCCGATTTTTATTGGGACAAAATTGTGAGGCCTGTGGGCCGGGCCGCGGTTTTTTTTTTCTTTCTCTTTTTTGTAAAATTATGCTACATAATCTATTAATTTAACTCAAAAGAAATATATATTTTTATACATATACAAATACATAAATGCACAATCAATTTCAATAATACATATGAACATTTAACTTTAATAAATTGTGTTATTTTCGTTTCAAAATATAAAATCATTTGTCTTGCTTAAACTCTAGATACAAAAATTTAAATTTAAATTTGAAATGAAATAACAATTTATATGCCTCTTGACTTCCAGTTTAATAGTTTATCATCAAATTATGTGAATAGGCCGTTTGTTTTGTGAATTTTCTGCAAACTTCATAACGAACCCCTTGTATGACCTTTATTCTTCCTCTACACCATGTTTGTTTGTCGACAAAAATTAAGGAATACCACTAAAAATATCACACTTCTCCCCTGAATGTATAATGTTTTGGGTTTATGTTATACTAGTGGCGGAACGAGGGGGGCGGGAGGGGGCATATGCTCTCCAAGGCTGGGGGAGGGGGGTTAGGTATATGTATATCATATATTCATATTTTGATATTCATTATTCATACAGCTCTCAGCAGTCTGCAGCAGCGCAAGTGGGTCGGGCCAAGTGGGTTTTAAAGAGTTTTGTTTTTGTTTTAAACTTACTAAAGTTTAAAAAAAGAAAATTACCCTTTTAATCCTGCACCTCTTTTTACCCTTTTGAAATGTTTTCAAACTATACAGAGTCGTATACAGTTGACTCCTCTCAGTCGTATAGCCAAAAACAGCAGTTCAAACGTCAATAAATAATTTTTTTTACTGATATATTTTGGCCCCCCTCAAATAATGTTCTGGTTCTGCCACTGTGTTATACTAGTAAAGTACGGTACTAAGGGGAAAATTACCTAAGCGAGTACATCTTGAAGCGTTTACATTGCCCTTCTTTTAAAAAAATTATGAAGAATTGGAAAGAAACCCTCACAAGCAATATTATTTTTTGTAAAAAAAAAAAAATTCACGGGCCGGGCCGGACCAAAAATGGGTCAGGCCAAAATGACCCAACTTTTTGTGGACTGAAAAACTAAGGCCCGCAGCCCATTTTTTTGCGGGCAGGCCAGGCCGCGGTCCCTGGCTTCTTTTGCCAAGTCTATGAATCACATACAATTTATTACTATTTTATACCAAACAAGGGTTAAAATTGTCCCTCTTTGAAGCTATAATTGTACTCTATCCGTCACTTAATATAAATCGTTTTAGAGTTGTGCACAAGTATTAAAAAAATAATTATATAACATTAAATATAATATCAATTATCTATATTATCCTTGTATTGAAAAAAGAGAGTGTTATTTATTGGACAAAAAATAATGAGAGAACTAAAATTATATTTAATACTTGGGGTAATATTGAAAACTAAGCAATTAATGCTTACTTGAAATTCTCAAACGACTTATATTAAAGGACAAAAATAATTTTTTAAAACCAGTTATATTAAGGTACGGAAGGAGTATATGCTAAGGTTTTGTTTGTTTGTAATGATGTTGCAAGATATTGGACTATTTTTACTTCACTCTTTTAGTATCATTAAGTAATTTTTTACAATTTTTTATGTTTTTTTTTTTATATTTTTACATAATTTTTTCTAACATAAAAGTTGAATCAAATTTTTTCTTAAGTGAGAGAGGATCATGTACAAATATTAAAAAGAAACTGATATTTTTATATGTTAAAATGATATTTTCACATGAATCTCTCTCACGATGGAGGTGGGATCCACTCACTATTCATGTGAGAGGGATCATGTGAAAATATTCGTTCCCATATTAAAAATACATATTGAAATATCAATTCCCTTGATTGGATTAATTCTAAAATGACAATACTAATTTTTATTTTTAGGACATTGATATCTAAAAATTGATTAAACCTTTGATAGACTAAGATCTATCAGCCGTTTGTCCAGGCGGATCGATCAATAAAGAGGGAAAATGGAGAAGTCTTATCTTCTGGCTGTCGACTGTCCAGCGCGACAGACTTTGACTCAGAATTGACACTAGCCTTTTTCATTGATTCGGGGGACAAGTATAATTCATCAATAACTGGGTTTACCAACTTTACTTCAACTGCACTTCCTGAAATAGATGAGTACGCTAAGATGAAGAAGTTCCGGTTCTGCCATTCCTTTAGAGAAAAATAAGTTGGTTGAAAAGAATCGGAAAGGATATAGTCTCTCATAAATTACTTTAAAAACATAAAAAAGAAGAAAACATGTCTTGATATAACAATTTTAAAACTAATTCACGAATAAAAATACACGTAATTAAGCTAGTATATATAAACATTAAAGATTCAGTGTGAAACATAATTACAAATAAATAATTGCAACAAATATAACCTTGAAGCATAAACAATCTAGTGGTTCTCATGGATGATTATCAAATAATTTAATTATTATATACGCAAGAAAAGATTCTTAATACTTAAGACAAGATGATGTTACCTACGGGCTACCCCTTAAAGTCAGTTAGGCAAGCTGGCAAGTGGCAACCATGCCTTCATATCAAGTATACACATCATTTCACTTTATTCCATCATTCCATGGCGCTATATTTCTCTCTCAAGTCTCAAGAAAGCAAATTGGTCAAAAAGTGTCCTTTTTCTATTTTGGAATGGAAAAGCATATGGCAATGGATCAAATGATAAGAAAAATTCGACGCACTCCTCTTTTAATTACGGAAAATGATATATATTACAAAAATTTATTTTAATTTTTTAATTATTAATTACGTTATGTAATGAATAAATATTAATGATAATTTTTTTAACTCGTGTTAATAAAATTTTTAATTGTAATTCTCGAATACATAGCATGATTTTTTTATCACTGTCTGATATTTATGGAAATCAAGGGATCCGAGTATCATGGAGTTAATTTCATAATAAGTTGATCAATTGACAGTCCTGACATGCAGAGAGATAATCTCCCGACCTACGTATCAATAATATATATTTGTATTAATCAAAATTAAATTCATACCGACCACTTCTGAAATCAAGAGTTTCAGCAACACACGGCTTCCTAGGAGGGGATGAAACCTTTAATTTATTAGTCATTGTCGATTGCAAAAGGAAGTAAATAGTACAAATACTTTTCTTTTCTATCCTCTGTAGTCTTTACAAATGTTCTTTTTCTTTTGGAAGGAACTGTCTGTATTCAATTTTTTTAACGTGAACCCGAAATTTCAGCCATAGTTGATGCTCAAACCCTCCCACTCATGCCTTATCTGGCATCACGAGGACATGACTTAATCCCCTCCCCTCCCCTCCCCCCTCTCCTTTGCTATGCAAAATTTTCTATAAAAAGTGAAAATAGTAACAACCAAACTAAACTTTATTTGTCTTTCTATGGAACTCTCAAAATTAACCAAAGCCAGTTGTTCATAAATCTAAGAAAAATTAACCAAATCGTTGAGCCGGTAACAAGCAAGCTGGATTGAATAAGCACCCCATTTATAAAAAAAAATCTATATCAACATAAAAAAAATTTGAGCAACAAGCTCAGATAAAGTATAGATACAAAAATAAATTAACAAAAAGTATGTATTTACATTAATAAAAGAATAAAATAAAATACACAGGGCATCCCATTAATTGCCCAGCACCACCATTGAGAAACTACGGATTGTTTGGACAAAGACATGAGATCTTTGAGGGTGGCAGTGGTGGGGAAATTAGAAGTGCAGTAGATGAAACAAAATCACAGGTTAGCACATTAAGCCAAAAAAAAGATGAATATAATCAGGAAAAATATTAAAATAAAAAATATCTTGATTAGAAGCCCCCTGTTTGATGATATCTGGTTTAAATGCTTTACTAGAGAACTGCGAGCACCTTCAACATTTGACAATGACTCCTCCATGTTATCATCAATCCTGATGTTAAGGTAAGGTAAGGTCACCGAGATTATTGCCAAAAGAAAAACAAAACACTAAAAAATCTCTAATTAAGATGACACAGAAATGACATTAATAATGTTCTCTTCTCTTTAAGATCTAAAAACATCCAAAGTAATACGTAAAAATAGATATTACTAGTCTATTAAGCGCTCCAGCATACAAAACTCTACCAGACTAAATATTGAAATGTAAAAATCATAAATATATATATATATATATATATATATATATATATAGCAAACCTGATGGCCAATTCCCCTTGATGCACAACCATTGTAGCCAAATTCGTAAAAATCCCACTGAGTTCAGAAATTGTGGATTCCACATTTTGAAGTGCAGTTGCTCGACTTTGTGAAAAAATTTCTTGCTGTGGAACCACCTGCTGCAACATGGACACTTCCATTTGATGGGATGGAGTACTATCCGCAGCTAACCTTCGTCTGAAATCAGTAAGGTTTCATTCAAGCTCTTAAGGTGCGCAAGAGAATATATACACATGTAGAATATGCAATGCAAGGGAATAAAATTATTATTAAAAAAATGAATAAATACATCAACGATTGATAGGATGTTTATATACACTATAGAGCATGATATCATTGTGTTAATTTATCTACTGAATACATTACAGTCAACAAAACTCTTTATCAGGAAAGATAGGATATTTCACAATATATTACATGATACAAAGATCAGATTACTCGCACCCATTAAATTTTCAGTTAATCATAAGTTTCATTTAAGACGGGTCATTGGCTGTTATAGTTGAACCTGAGGGTGCAAATAAAACCTAGAAGTTAGAAATCTACCCAGCAGTACTTCACTTAACTGCTTTCAGTTGGCCAGCATATTAGGAAGTAAATTAGAGCTGTTTATCGACAACTATTGTAGAAAGCAAAATTCTCTGATATATTAGCACAGAAGATAAACTCAGTACTTTCTTTGGTCTAGCGAGTAATGCTTGTTAGTTAGAACAATGGAGGGAACTCCATGTGATACTTGACCAAACAGATGGTTATATTGCTGTGTATGAGTGTGCGCGTGTGTGCATATGCAGGCATGTGTGTTGTTTGAACTTAATTTAATACGACTACTGTATCTGACCCTTGAAGTTCCTATGGCTACAAGTTTACAATTATAGTTGGTTACTCTTCTTTATGCATTCAGCAGTATTACTTCTCACATGTTTAGCAAATACAGACTACAATTTAACACTCTCATTTTAACCCCCTCATGAAAAAATATAAAAAGAAATAGGGAATGCTATACAAAACTTACTTATTTGTTATTTATCAAAAGTCAACAAAATTATTGGTTCCAGTTAAATAAAACCTTCCATTTTCAACAGCATATTTAGAGACTTCCAATCCCATGAATTTAAAATCCTGCAACCTGGCTCTTAGAATATTTCTCTGAAGAAATAAAGAAAAATATTGTTATCAAATTTCAACAACTTGTCGTGCAAAAGATTGTCTCTAAATAAGAGCTCAATTTACTTTAGATTCTGATATATTAGGACATGTTAAAGAAAAAACATTCAAGTAGACAGTAACATGCCTACAACACAAGTTATAAACAAAACATAATGCATGAACATATATTTAGCATGTGTAAATGACATGAAAGCACACCTCAGTTGATTGCCAACTTGAACTGCATTTGGTGGTGATCTGATAAGAGAGGGGAGAGAGAGTAGGAAAAATATTAACTCATGAAGACTAATTCATGTAATAAACTTTTAGATTATGAAAATTGCATCGAGTAAAAGTGGAGCACAATCATACATATAGCATAACATTAGAAAGTCTTGGTGATCAATAAGAAGAAACATTATTTGTTTATAGAAGCATTCAAAGAGTCAAGCTCAGTACATAGATCACCTTATGATAACATTAACTCAATCTTAAGCTTAATCTAAACAATCAAACTAAAATTTCAAACAGTGTCTTACTTTCACATGTGACATTTGGGTTTCTTTTCTAGCACTAGCATATGAACCTTTCATTTTTATAGTTCAAGCACTAACTGGCATTTCTATAATGACTCTACATCTAGTGAATAAAGTAAGAGGCAGTAATGAAACTATACCATTTTCCAGACCATTACTGTTCAAAGACATATAAAATAGCTCATTGCAAACTAAAAGTTAAAAGTATTTAAAAGGTCAAAGGTGGTGAGAGACAAAAATAGGCCCAAAGTCTTTTGCATCAGTAAATAGAAAATCACATCAGAACAAATCCGAAACAAAGTTACTTTTTTTCCTAATTTGATTGAATGTTTGTGGATCATATTGGCTTTAGTTGCCTGCTATCTAGAATCTGCGTTCTGCCCCAGACTGTTATAACTTGAAAGAACTACTATGCATGACACAAAGTAAGTAGCCAATCTCACAATCCTGAACACCAAAAAACCTTTAGCAATATGTGGTTCACATTATAACAATCAGAAAAAATGATTGAACTTCATGCCAGACAACTATTTTATGTAAACCTACATACATATTCTTCTGAGTAAGACAAGAATCAAAATCCTGACAAAGAAAGAATAACTTACTGTGATGGTTGAGAACTTCCTGACGAATTAGATGAATTGGCCCAAGGGGGTGGCTCTGTTATAGTATTTGGCTGTTGCCTTAGTGGGTTTTCTCTTGACATATTTGTGGAAAATAGCTGTTTCCTACCTTCATGAGCCTTAATATTCTGTGAACATATTGACGACCATGAGAATGATGATAACTATTACAAAGACAGATGGAATTATTGTATAAGCACAAGTATGTGTGTGTGCGCGAGTGCCTATTTATAGAGAGGAAAAGGGGGAGACCATTCAAGTTAAATCTGACCTCTGTTCTAGTAGTTAACACATCCTGAAACTGTTTTGTAGCCCCCATAAGTTTGTTCTTCAAGTCATCAAAAACTGCTGTTGAATGAACAGCCCTATCTTCAGAATAGTTTCCATCAGAAATTTCCATATTTTGAAGGGTTTGCAAATCAGAAACTGCTATGTTAAGTGCTGTAATGTCATCTTTTATTAAGGCAGTCAATTCTTGAATCTCCTTTAATGGGTCATCAAAAATTGATGATCTTTTGGCCACTGCATTCCAAGAAAATGTAAATAGAAAAACCCAGGTTAGCATACCAATTGTCAGCTGCATAATTCCCCGCTACACAATAAATAACCTATAACAAAAAATAGGATGGCTTCAAAAATTAAATTTCTTGTCCCATATTGAATATCTTGAGAAAGAATGTCTATTATTGTCTACTATATATTGCGTAGACCCAACTCTTCTCATTGCCAATTGATTTTTTGAGTTAGAGAGCTTCATGTCGTTATATGCTAGAATTGTGCCCATTTCATAAATCTAGCATGGTATCAGAGGGCTTTGGGCTACCTAAAAACTCTTCAAGTTACCCATTTATTAGCTAGTAGTCACTTCTCAATTAGGTCAAAAAGTTGTCCGTGGTATACTAGCTCTTCAAAGGCCATATTGCCATTTCTTTTTTGGGCTTGTTTTGTGTGGAAATTTATATTCCACATGTACACGTGCAATCCTCAATACATCATATACATTCAACATGTACATGTGCAATCCTCAATACATCAGATATATTCAACATGTACACGTACAACCCTCAATACACCGGGTTACATGTGAATATCTTGACTAACTCTTCAAATGCCATAGTGCCATTTCTTCTATGGGGGACAATGTGCCATTTTTTCTTTGAGCTTGTCTTGTGTGGGATTCTCTACTCGTTGTGCACAACCCTCAATACATCGGGTTACACGTGCATATCTTGAGAAAGTATGTCTAGTATATAATGAATAGGGTCAACTATTCTCATTGCTAACTAGTTTTGGTTTTGAGTTAGAGATCTTGATGTGTTTGCATGCTAGATTTGGGTCCATTTCATAAATCTAACAGCTTCAAAAATTAAATTTCCAATTCGTGCTTTGGGATGTCTAATAAAGAAAGAGATAGTAACTATTAATGCTGATTGAATCTATCAAGATTTTATCAGATGCACTTTGATGGATTGAAACATCTCCTAATTGTATTGAAAAGGGAATGCAAAATAATTGGGATAATTAGTAAGGCAGAGATTGTTTTCTCCTTTGTGGACTGGCATGACATCCGGTGCACAATGTATGAAGGTGTGAAATATCAATTCTAATCTCTCCAAGCAAATAAATTTATTATTTTATGGTAACAAATCTCTACAAATAGGAATAGGGAGGACAAGAGTCCTCCGAAGAAATGCAAGGGTTGTCCCATTTTGCGTCAAATTTTCAGCTTGAATTTAATGATCATCCATCAAATATATAGGCATAAAGAAGTTATACACACCGAAATTTGAAAATAAATAAGCTTTGTCAGGCAACCATCAATAATGTGAATAGGAAACAATAAACTAAGAAAGTAAGAGAGCCGAGAGGCATACGCTTGGCGAGTCTTCCGATCTTCAGAGATGTTTCATGGATGCCCAATCCGATTCGTGAAGCTCTTTTGTTGAATTCAGATCGATTTGAAGTTGTTGAATGAGAAGGATTCGGAGCTGATATTCCTCCGATCTTCTTCAATGTTTCTGACAATGATCGGAATTCTGAGGTCCGATCTCGGCAGCTGGAAGCTCCGGCGGAAACCATTGGTGCAATGAAAGGCATAAGGCACAGGAGTGATTGTTGTCGGGTTTGGGTTTAGATAAATGAGATTTGGGCTGGGTAGGTAATGGGTCACATCACCAATCACTTCATGTTAACGTAAACACTTCTGGACCGACCGGGTAGTAATGATCGGTTAATTGACTTTACAACTCTGTTTTTTTTTTTTTTTTTTTTTTTGGCAAAACTATGCTTTTGGTTATCAAAATTGGCACGTATTATTGTATACTTGATTCAACTTTTAATTTGTCAAATTAACTAACTGAACTAATTAAAATTCTTAAATTGGGTCATTTTGTCAAATCTTGCTAACGACCTTTAAAAACCTTTCCGACGTGGGAGCAAAAAAAAGGAAAAATAAAAGAGGAAATGACATGGCCTTATCAACGTGGCTTACGCGGCAAAATAGAAAACTCGTTACACCAACATTCAGCCAAATTCAAATCATATCTCTGTCCAACTTCAGACAGTGAGAAACAAAGAGAGACAAAGGAGGAGATTAGGGTTCTTCAACGAAATCTGCTCAGATAGCCGATTAGAAGCCTACCTTATGTGACCGAGTTTTGTAAATCTCTTCCTAACCTTGTTCACGGTGCGTTAGGGTTCACGGCTCACTGAGTCTTCTGGCTTAGATCTTCCGTTGGTACAATGTATGTACGATTTTGTGTCCAAATGCTCTTCCCTATTCAGTTTAGCAAGTTTGGGTCTAAAGTCTAGGGTTTGTTGCCGATTTGTAAAACTTTAATTTGGGGAGTTTTCAAAATCAGGGATGGAAACCTAGGGTTTTGTTACCTTTTTACTTCAATAATACTTTGTAATGGGTACCATGGTCAGTCATGTTTGGAACCTCCTCCTACTTAAAGTCCCCCCAAACAGTTTCTGAATTCCAAACCTGTAATGGGTACCATGGTACTTTAATCGAATATATGTCTTTGTTTATATCAATACATTTATGCAATGGTTACCTGTATGTTGTGTTTTGTACCTGTTGCATGATGGTTCTATTTTCTGTGGAGTACAATCATGGTGGCAGGTTTATTGAAGAACCCATATACCACTATGGAGGAGGTGTTACACAACCGTTACATGATGTTGATGGTGACTGGCTGAATGTTGAAAAAATAAACAATATACCTAAGACAATTGGGTATAAAAAGGATTTTGCAGTGTATTTCAGAAAGAGTGGTTGGGATATTCGTACTAGTTTAGAGTTAGTATATGATGACCATAGTATTAGGTTACTAGTTGAGGAGGGTGAGAAATATGGGATAGTTGATTTATATTGTGACCACTCCATTGATGAAGTCCTACCACTTGAGGAGGATTTTGAGCAGGTAGTTGAGGGGGAAGTGGATGTTGTTGATGTGCAGCTTGATGCACCAATGGAAGCCCCAACTGATGATGATTCTACATATGAAGAAACAGATTCTGAGTGCACTGATGTTAGTGATGATGATGGGAATGAAGAGTTGATCAATGCTAGGTTACATAAGGAAGAGATTAAGAAAACAAAGATTAATGAAGTAGAAGTTGAATGTGAAGTTCCATTGGATGATGAAGTTGAAGTTGATGTTGAACATATGGGGACTCAAGCTTCTAGCTCAGTATGTGGGAAGGGCAGGAAGAAAACAAGGGCAGGCCTGAACACTCCAATCAAGAAGCAGAAAAAGACTAGTGAAGAGAATGAACCTACCTTTTCATCTGATGATGATGTTGTGACTAAATTTGGTACAAAGGGCATGAAGCCATGGGAGGAAATGTATGAAGATTCTGATATTGAAGTTCCTGCATCTCCTATCTCAACCAGTGGTAGTGAGTGGGAAGGTGAAGAGGCAAGGGTCAAAGTGAAGAGAGCTGTTCCTGTGTATAATCCAAGCATTGCAATTAAGGACACTGAGTTTGAGCTATACATGACTTTCACTGGGGTTGACCAACTAAGAGAAGTAATACAAAATTATGCAGTTGGAAAAGGGAAAGCAATTTGGTTGGCAGTTAATGACAATACAAGGGTTCAAGCTAAGTGTGCATCAGGATGTCCATGGAAGCTTTGGGCAAGTTATGTTCCTAGAGAGAAATGGTTTCAAATCAAGGCTTACCCAACTAAGATCCACAGTTGTATTAGGGCCACAAAGATAAAGGTTATTAGATGTAAGTGGTTGGTAGATAAGTTTGGAGGGACAATTAGAGCAAGGCCAAGGATGAAGTTGAGGGAATTGCAAGCAGCAAAAAGGCAAAGATTTGGAGTGCAGAGCTCTCTTGGACAGTGTTTGCAAGTTAAAAAAGTGGCATTATCTGAGATAGAAAAGACTATGGCAGAATATTATGAAGGGGTTTGGGACTATGGACAAAAGATACTTAATACAAATCCAGGGAGCATTGTACAAATTAGGACTGATCAGGGCACTCCAAAAAGGTTTCAAAGGATGTATATTTGTTTTGATGCTTTGAAAAGGAACTGGTTAGAGGGATGCAGACCTATTATTGGACTAGATGGTTGTTTCCTGAAGACGTATTGTAGAGGAGAGCTGTTAACTGCAATTGGAAGAGATGCTAACAACCAAATGTTCCCAATAGCTTGGGCTGTGGTGGAAAGTGAAAATAATGACAGTTGGAGCTGGTTTTTAAATTTGTTAGTAGAAGATGTTGGATTAGAACAAGGTAGAGGATGGACATTAATTACTGATCAACAAAAGGTGCAGTTTTATTTTTATTACATCTTAAGTTTTATTTGTATTACATATTTATGTCTCTATACTAACATTTCTTGCATATTTATATAGGGTTTGGTGCCTGCTATTCAGGAATTACTACCCCAAACAGAGCACAGATGTTGTGCAAGACACATCTATGCTAATTGGAGAAAAAAGTTCCCTGGGGCAGCTTTAAAGGTGATGTTCTGGAAGGCAGCTAAGGCCAACAATCCTGCTGATTTTCGAATGGCAATGAAGGACATCAGGAAGGAGTCAATGGATGCTCACACTGCCTTGATAGGTATACCTCCTAAACTTTGGAGTAAGGCTTATTTTGATACCACCACCAAATGTGATGTAGTGACAAACAATATGTCAGAGTGTTTTAATAGTTGGATCCTAGAGGCTAGGTATAAACCCCTCTTAACAATGTTTAAAGACATAAAGACTCAAGTAATGGAGAGAATCCACACCAACAGAGATCAGATGCTAAAAAGAGAGGGTAAATTATGCCCTAGGATTTTAACTAAAGTGAATAGGTCTATTGAATTGACAAAGTATTGTGATCACACATGGGATGGGGGTCATATGTATGAGGTGAGTGACAAGTATGGTAAATATGTGGTAGACATAGAGAAGCATACTTGTTCTTGTGGGGTGTGGCAATTATCTGGAATACCTTGCAATTATGCTGCAACTGGGATACTTCATCAAGAGCGAACTGTTGAGGATTTTGTGGACCAATGTTACTACATTGAAACCTATCTTAAGTCATACGATCACCTGTTAAAGCCCATGAGTGGCAGCAATGGTTGGCCTACTACTGACTTGCCAATCTTGTTGCCTCCATTGACTAAGAGATTGGCTGGAAGGCCAAAGAGATGTAAAAGGAAAGATCCAAATGAAGAACGAAAGAGCACGGGTAAAGTTTCAAAGAAAGGGACTCCAATGATGTGTTCCAAATGCAAGCAATACGGGCATAATAAAGCTGGTTGTAGGAACACACCTGCCCAAGAACAACCTACTGTGAGAAGGTCAAAGCTCAATGTGAGTTATTTAATTTTGTATCATTTATATGTTTCCTTCAATTATTTGGAATGTACATACTGACATTTGGGACATAACAGGCAAAAAGAAAGCAAGGCAGTGTAGCTGAAAATGGGACTGGTAGTCAGAGATCAGGAGATGGTGGAGGAACATAATCTGCAGATGGGGGACAATGAAAGAAGACAAGTTGCAGTTGCATTTTTGGGCGTGTTTTGGAGGAAGAGAATCTGCAGACTTTTTGGACATCTTTTTGGACAGTGAAGGAAAACAATCTGCAGACTTTTAGTGTCTTTTTTGGGTCTTATAGTGTATGTTGCAATGCTGATTTAGAATGTTCTATTTGACATGGTTGTAACCAAGCTGATTAATAGCACTGTACAAATTAAGACGTATAACTATCAGAATATCTGTAGTATGGTTGAAACAGGTTTTAATGACAAATATTATGTTTATGTTCTGTTATTATTGCAGTTCAGTTAGTTGCAGTTCAGTTAGTTCTGGTTTTTAAATTCAGTTAACTGCATTGTTGCAGTTTTGTTAGTTGTTGGTTAGCAGTTAACTGTATTGTTGCAGTTCAGTAAACTGCATTAGTTCTGTTATTGTGTGTGCAGGAAACTGAAAAGCAACAAACTGCATTGTGGCATTGTTGCAGTTTTGCATTAGTTCTTGTATTGGTGTTGTATTGGGGCTCATTTTGCAGTGTTGTATTGGCATTGTTGCAGTTTTGTGTGTGTGCAGGGAACTAATGCAAACTTGTCTTTGACTGAACCTAACAGTCAAGTATCAGACATTTAGCATTTGGTCAGTTAACTGCAGAAACCAAATCAAACTTCCCAAGCAACAACAATGCCAATACAACAATTCCATTTCACATTCAAATGCTAAATGTCAACTATTTGAAGAATAAACTGTCAAAAGAAACACATTAAAAACAAGTGGTTCATTACATAGCTTTGAATGTTTACAAAGTCTTGAAATGAAAACATAACGTCATTACATAGCTTTGAATGCTTTAAAATTCATGAAAACATAACTTAATACAACACAAGTCACCATCTATGACAATATCACATACAATTGGACTTTCTGAATTGTCTCTCTTAGTCTAATAGATTCTAACTCCAAGATTAAGGCATCCCTTTTTAAATTCTTCAACTTCTCTTTCAACTTTCTTGTTTTGTTTCTCAGCAAATTGACTTCATATTCATTCCTTGAAACAGAACTCATATCACTGCAACCATTACCCTGAACTTTATTTTGAGTACTTATGTCCAACCATTGAAAAAATCCACAATATTTATTAACGTCCTGTAAAAGAAAACAACACCCAAACCAAATTCAATACAAAATATATTATAATAACATACAAATTTATACACAAAATTTACTTACTGGGTAAAAACGACATCCATAGAACCTTCTTCCCTTTGATTTGTTCTTTGTGGAGGCACAAATGAATGCCGATAGACCGCAGAAACAACAGACCCTCTTTTGAGCAATAGACGAGGATATGCTATTTGAAGAAGCCATTAAAAACCTTTTAGAAGTTCAAATGGTCAAACATTATTGTGGACATAGCTATGTAATATGTTATGTACAAAACTGCCAATAGCTATGTAATATGTTAATACAGTTAATATGATACAAACAGGATTTTGCAATGTATTGTGTCAAACATTATTGTGGAACATAACAGTTAATATGATAGTAAATTGCCTACTCAAAAGATAACAGAATGAGAAGGGAACATGTAATACAAGCTTATGCAGAACTGTATTTAGTAAAAAGGTAACAAAACCCTAGGTTCCCATCCCTGATTTTGAAAATTTCTCCAATCGAATTTTTATAAATCGACAACAAAACCCTAGACTTTAGACCCAAACTTGCTAAACTGAAGAGGAAAGAGCATTTGGACACAAAATCGTACATACCTTGAACCAACAGAAGATCTAAGTCAGAAAACTCAGTGAGCCGTGAACCCTAGATCGACCTCTTCGTCGCTGGAACCCTAGCCGTGAACCATAGCGCGCCGTGAACGAGGTTGGGAAGAGATTTGCAAAACTCGGTCACAGAAGGTAGGCTTCTCGTCGGCTATCTGAGCAGATTTCGTTGAAGAACCCTAATCTCCTCCTTTGTCTCTCTCTGTTTCTTACTGTCTGAAGTTGGACATAGATATGATTTGGATTTGGCTGAATGTTGGTGTAACGAGTTTTCTATTTTGCCGCGTAAGCCACGTTGATAAGGCCATGTCATTTCATCTTTTATTTTCCCTTTTTTTGTTTCCACGTCAAAAAGGTTTTTAACAGTCGTTAGCCAGATTTGACAGAATGACCCAATTTAAGAATTTTAATTAGTTCAGTTAGTTAATTTGACAAATTAAAAGTTCAATCAGGTATTCAGTAATACGTGCCAACTTTGATGACCAAAAGCATAGTTTTGCCGTTTTTTTTTACGTTACACCAAAATTACTGAATTCAAATAAAATTTTTAATTTTAATAAATATTATAAATATTTTGAAAGTAAAAAAAAAATAATTGACCGGTCACTAGACCGGTCACTTTAAATCGCTCTTCCTAGATTTATTCATTCATCCCCGCTTCACAATAACGTTTGGCAATGGAGGGAGAAAAAAATTGTATTTTGTGATTGAATATTATTATAATTTTTGGTGTGACATCTTTGTCGTATGAAAATATAAATTTGGATTAGATTAATAAAATTCTTAAATGTATTTGAACTCCAAAAATTCATTTAAAAATCTCAAAACTTTAATCAAAATATGTATTTATTACAACAGATAATTGGTGACAACTTTACGTTCTATATGCTATTCCTGGAGCGTCACTAAGTTTCACCCCGACATAAGTTTGATGCCATAGAGGTCTATTTTGGTTTGTGTAATACTAGAAGCCCAAACAAAACAATTAGCCCAAAATCCAAATTCCCAAGCCCTATTGAAGAATAAATTACAAAGGTCCGATTTAGACCCATATCCACTCTCTTGGTATAAATACAACACCACCTCCATTTCTCACTCTTCACAGCAAACCAGGCGTCATGGTTTATTTTCCTGCAAAAACCAAAAACCTGAAATCTGAATAGGAGAGGTTAAAGTGACGGCGCCGCCGCTGTCCGCCTTGGCAAAGCCGTAGCTTCGTCTTGGCCCTCATTTTTGTATCTCTTTTGTTCACTACTAGGGTTTATTCTTTTAATACATTTATATATACGGAGTAGTTTCACGTAGTTGTATCAATGGCAGCGAAAATATGAAAGGCTGACAAGAAGATCGCATACGATTCGAAGCTCTGCTAGCTTCTCGATAAGTACACTCAGATCCTCGTCGCAGCGGCTGATAATGTCGGGTCGAATCAGTTGCAGAACATCCGAAAAGGTCTTCGTGGCGATTCGGTTGTTCTGATGGGGAAAAAAATACTATGATGAAGAGGTCTGTTAGGTTTCATGCTGAGAAGACCGGTAACCAGGCTTTCCTCAATATCAAGTATTTATTTTAGGAAAATGTAATATTCAAATGTTTGCTTGTGAGATTAATTCGTAATTGTAATTGTTCATATGACTTATTTTTCTCCCATTTTTGGTCATTGTTTTGGAATTTAGGGAAATGTTGGACTGATCTTTACTAAAGGTGATTTGAAGGAAGTGAGTGAAGAGGTCGCCAACGCCAAGTACAAGGTGAAGTTGGAAAGACGCCTTTTTTAAGCTTTTGCTATTGTCTTTTTGTCTGTGTTTGGGGATGTGTTAAAAATTACAGTTTTACTTTGTTTAAGTAGTATCTTTTTTGGTAATTAATGGTGGCAATGTAAATGCTATAGGAGTTATTTTTGTAGAGATTAGATTGGGAGATGTAGTAGACTCACAGTCACGGCCCATTAATTAAATTTGGAAGACTGAAGTGAGTTGCATATAAATTGCTAGTTTTTTTTCATTATATTTTTCAGATTTATGAATGATTAGTGTTCTATGTACACAAAACATTGATTTAGAGAAAGGTATATGCTTTTTCTTTTTTTCTTTTTTTTTTTTTTTTTGTGAAAATATTCTCCAATGAGAATACCTGTTTTGAACCTGTCACTTATTCTACTTTTCAATAAGTAATCGGTGAATTCCACCTCAGGAGATTATGCAGTCTATTAGGTAGAGCATAGGCTTTGCAAGCATTTAAATATTATATTTTTGCGAACAAAGGTTCTTTAAGAAAGAAGGCGTGTTTCTAAAGTTGTGGAAACACCATTTATAACTTAGCTTTTATGTTGTTTTGTTTATGCTCCAGCACATGTAGAATAAATATCAATTCATCATCTTTTATGTCCTGAAAACTGCAAGCTAAAATTTGTAATTTAATGTCATTTTGGTGATCAAGTCTATGTTATCTTTAAGGAAAATTCCAAGATATTGACATTTTTTGGTTAGACTGTGCTACTACGGTTACAAACTTTGACCTTCTTGAAGTGATTTGAAATCATGTGCTATTCATATTTTTACTGACATTTCGGCACTTCAAAATTGTAATAAACATGAAAGTTGTTATGAAGGACTGAAGGTGTCTAGACATTTAAACTTTTCCCACATTTCAGTTTTGTAACCTGCTGTTGTTGAGTACTGCGCGAAAGTTGATTTTGATCTAATTATCTGGCTGTTATCAGGTTGGAGCTCCTGCTCGTGTTGGTTTGGTAGCTCCAGTTGATGTTGTTGTGCCACCAGGCAACACTGGACTTGACCCCTCTCAGACATCCTTCTTCCAGGTATTTGTCTTCATTCTACTGTATCATGGTATACCTTTCTGGTGCTTTCAAACATTTATTTCTTAATATTACAATATTTTCCTTCAGGTGCTCAACATTCCGACTAAGATTAAGAAGGGTACTGTGGAAATTATCACCCCAGTTGAGCTTTTATCAAGAAAGGTGACAAAGTCGGTTCCTCTGAGGCTGATCTGCTTGCAAAACTTGGGATCAGGCCCTTCTCTTATGGTCTTATTGTCCCGTCTGTTTATGACAATGGATCTGTTTTCAGCCCAGAGGTGCTTGACCTGACTGAAGATGATCTGGTTGGGAAGTTCACTGTGGGAGTTTCCATGGTCACTTCCCTATCATTGGCCCTCTGATACCCAACCCTGGCAGCTGCACCCTATATGTTCATTAATGCCTACAAAAATGTTGTCTATTGCTCTTGAAACAGAGTATTCCTTCCCACAGGCGGATAAAGTTAAAGAGTACCTTGCGGTATGTACTATTAGTGTGTGTTAATATTTCCTATTGAAAGCAACCACCCTTATATTTTTCTTCTTTCCATAAAACTTATTTCTTTGTGTGCTTAATAATGCAGGATCCTAGCAAGTTTGCAGCTGTCATTGCCCCAACAGCAGCTGCTGATTCTGGGGCTGCTCCAGCTGCTGCCGTCGAGGAAGAGAAAAAGGAAGAGCCTGCCAACGAATCTGATGACGACTTGGGTTTCAGCCTGTTTGATTAGCTCTCTGTTTGCTATGAGCAACTTTCAGTTTGAACTTGAAAAATTGAATGATGTTTTCTCTGCACTTCTGTTTTGAAATTGTTTGGATATTTCTATTGTTATAATGTATCTTTAATTGAAGCAATTTGTTAGTTAAGAAAGTTCTAGCTTATTCTGCCCAAAGTTCAAGTTTTGTTATGATCGTGTTGTTTATGTCTTGGCTCAGCTGTTGAAATAACATTTAGTGGCGGGCTAGGGACTCCTTTACTACCCGAGACCCTAATTAAAGTCTTAGTTTTTATTTCATTTTTTTAATTATAGTTTTCTATGCAAATTGGAATAGAAAATAATAAATATTGCGAATATATGTACTGATTTCTTTGTTGTAAAAGCACTAATTGTGTATTAATGTATTTTATAATTGTAATTTAACATAAAAAGTTTGTAGCGGTATTGAAATTTTTATGTTTAAAGGGAAAACAAAAAAATGGAATTAAACAAGTGCAGCTGCCTTTGTCCTCCTGTTCACGTCTAAGATAAATTCAGATATTATTAATCTTGATATATTTTTATTTAAATCACGGAGGCATGTCGGTCCATGAAATATTTATATATTTATAAATATGAAAAAAGAAGGCCGAGGCGGCAAGATTTTTTAAATTATGAATTTTGTATTTGTAACATGAAGACAAAACTTGTCAAACAAAGTAGGCCAAAAATGGAATTCACCTAATATTAATAAACTCGGAGAAAAATAAGTTGTTTACTCACACTCCACCTGTTTCACGAAATAGTCGTCTTTATCAAATTATTTTATTCCACAAAAAATTTTTATTTTTAATAATAATAATATAAAATAATACGGCGTTCTTAAATTTGATATCATAATTTATTAATCATACTATCTTACTAAATAAAAATTTATTATTTTTAGGAGTATACATGAAACATATTAACGAGGGATGAAGATAATGTTTTTGAACTAGAACTGAAAATTGTTTATGAGCTCAAATTCAAGTTTAGTCTCAAGTTAACTCTCTACTTATTTTACATAATCTATTTTTTTTATAACAATTTACCTATAATACCCTTAGTATTATTTGTCATATTTATGGAACATCACTAATATATATAAAAAATTATACAATTAAATGAGAGTTTAAATATGAACAAATTTATTATTTTATCCTCTTTCTTAATATGAGTAAAAAGTCAAGCATGACTTTTATTCTGGGACGGAGAAAGTACTGTATATGTATAGTTGTATAAATACATTATATATAGTTGATAATGTTAGTTTTTATTACTTAAGAAATTATTTATATAACTATTTTGTACATTGAAACTATTTATATCTAACTCAGGTGAGGTATTTTAGACATTTCTCTTGGCCTCTACTCCCTCCTGTGGCCAGCAAAAAAAATTCTCATAGAGGGAGTAGCGGACAACAAAAAAAAAATTTCTGACCGCTAGAGGGAATAGCGGCTGGGCCCTCACCTCAGCCATTCGATCTAATTTTGGACGGCTGGATAACAGTTAGCTGGAATAGTGCTCATAACTAACGTGTGCTATGGATCATTCCCCTATATATAGTTCTACACAATTGTGTATATTTTATTTATGCACAATCTGTCAGAACTACATCGTTTTGACATATTTATTTTTTTAAAAAAAAATTCTCTCCTCCCAAATCAAAAATTAAAAAACAAATATGCCAAAACGATATAATTTTGACAGATTGTGTACAAATAAAACATACATAACTGTTTATGACCATTATTCCTTATATATATATATATATATATATATATATATATATATATATATATATATACACACTGAAAAAATGATAGTAGAATTGAAGATTTTATGGAAAAACATCGGTCTTCAAATTACAACTACTATAATTTATCCTTCTTTTTGGTTTTTTTGTATTTCTATAAAATAAAATAGACATTATCTTCATCGTAACGTTTTCTTTATTTGGGTAGAATATCATTAATTGTTTATATTTGAACTTTGCCGTTTACGACACCCATTTATTATTGAATAATATTAGAGACACAATTTATCTTATAATTATTTTATAATTTGTTGATGTGGCATACTCCACCTCAGTTTTTACGTAGGGTCGAAGATTATATTAAAATAATTTGTTCATCAATATGATGAAATGAAGTATACTACATCAACAAATTATAAAATAAATTGTATCTCTAACACTACTCTTTACTATTAAGCGTGTACGTATATACAATATCATGGTTGGATAGATTACAGTAACGACCGGAGCCATTGACTCGGCTGTTAAAAATACAAACATTTAGTGGCCTTATGACTCCTGTTTTTTATTATTCTAATTTTCTATGCAAATTAAAATGGAAAATAATAAATATTACGAATTTATTAATTATTATTTTTGTTGTTGTCACAATTTGTAGTGATAATTCTTTTGAGACATGATGAACCAATCTTATAATCCTATGTAATTACATCTTTTAATGCATTTTGTTAGAATAATATTAAGGGTCTCAGATGACCTAATATTAAATATTTTAATGATAATTTATGATTTAACAAATCAAATGAAATCTATCCGATCAATATTATGGTGACATATCATTTGAGAATTTTTTTGAGATTAAAAATTTGACACACCTAACACACTTTTTGTATTTGTAAATTTTTACAATCCGTAGCAGAACTTGATTGAAATTTTATGTTCGAACAAAAAATTAAAAAAAAACATTTGAAATGATTTGCACTTGTAGTAATTGATGATATTCTGTGGTATACATGTGATTCATCAATAAGGGTCATGGTACGGTAAGAATTATAAAAGAATCTCATTTATTACGCAGTCTCTTTTATAAGTAAAGTTATTTACATAATTAATAATTAAAAAATTGACATAAATATTCGCAATATATATTATTTTTATACCACGATAATGATATATATTGCGAATGTTTTTTGTCGATTTTTTGATTGTTAGTTATGTGGATAATATTAGTAGTAATATTGTTGGAGAGATGTGTAATAAATGTGAGTCCCTCTATAATTTTTATTGGGGGATAATTAGTTCCACATATATTTTTGATATTTTTACATGGTTCTTTCTCACATGAAAGTAAGACCCACTGTATATTTATGTGAAAGATAACCATGTAAAAATATAAAAAATATATATATATATATATAAATTTTAATTTTCTTTTTATTAATCTCATATATTAATAAATTTCGTATTTATAATTCAATTTAAATTTATCGCATTATATTCCAATACTCCCAATGTAATACCGCCATAATTTAGAGTACGGTAATACTCCCTAGGCTTTAAACCTCAAGTTTTTGATGAAGTAAAAACTGATTGAAGAACATTATTAACATTAAATCACGGAGGCATGTCATGCCGGTGAGTCGGTCCACAAAATATTTTATTGATTATTATAATTATAATACTAAAGCTAAAAGCTTGCCCAAACTCTCTGGGTGGTTTTTTCTAAGCATTATTTTATCAGGAATACTGGCCATGGATTTGTATGTCTTGTCATCGGAGACAAAACACACATGGCATATTTACGACCAACAATGCTAAAATCACATAAAAAATATGAAATTTCTTAACATGTGACTTCAGGGTACATATTAAGCACACAGTTTAAAAGAATATTTCTTTAAATTGTGTGTATATTCTCTTGAACTTGGTGCAAATATAAAAATCAAGAGAATATGCACACAGTTCAAAAGAATATTTTCTTGAACTGTGTGCTTAGCATGTGCCCTAAGTGCATATGTTAAAAGAACCCAAAAAATATTACATAATGTTCACATTCACACATGTATACTTTGGACACTGTCTGATATATGGGACCCACAAATATACATATGTGTGTATGTGAGCATTATGTAACCCTTTTTTATGTGATAATAGCATTATTTATTTACGACAATTAGGTCTTAGGGTTTGATAAATTAAATTAACATTCTGAATGTATAGTTTTTTTTTGAATAAACTGAATGTAGTAAAAGATTTAAATACGAAATGAAATGATTTATTTGATAATTATTTATTTAAAATATTTGAATACCTATATTATTTTATTTTAAATTTATGGGTTATTATGAACAAATTATAAATAAACAATGTTATCTAAGAAAAATTAAATATAAACTTTTGAACAATTTTTGATAGAGTATATTATTAGTAATATAATATTAGGAATAAAACACTAAAAAATATTAATAATAGTATATAGTATATAAAATAACAAAATATTACAATAACATTCATTAAATTAGTTATTGACCAATTTTTAAGAAAAAATCAAAAATAATTTGTACATAACAAATTTTGTTTACAATAGTAAATAAGATGGACATTGAATGTAAATTTTAATGGTATATGAGAGTACACAAGTAAAAATATTATTTAGCACTACTTTTTACTCATTCACCTACAATATTTTGGATGAATCGTTTAAACACATTCAGACTCATTTAGAGTTTAAAAATTATTAAACAAACTATCTGAACAACTTATTCGATCAAATTCAAACTCATTCAGAAATAAACAAATTAAATAACCTTTTTAATCAGGGACGAAGTTGTGTTATGATTGGAGGGGGCCATGCCCCCCTCCCGCCTCCCCTCAAGGTTTGAAAGTTTTGTAAGACCCACTTGTTCATTTATCAAGTTGTTCATGAAGCCGTTCTGATTGCAAACTAATTTTATTATTAAATTTATTATAATTGCATATTTGTATAATTGGAGCATAATATTGTATATGTGTTATCCCAATTGAATGATACATTTGTATCCAGGTAACCTACTAAAACCCTTTTTTTTTATTCTTTGTTTATTTTATAAAACTTGATATTTTATTTTTAAAAGTTTATTGAGTGATTATAATATTGTATATGTTAATTCCAATTACATATTTAATTTGTTTTGTTGTAACCAACTAAAACTCTTACTTATTTGATTGCAAATTTATGAAATTTTTATTATTAATTAAAAAGTCCAATAATATTGATTAAGTCATTCTTGTAGTGTAGTTAATTGAATTTTTTATTTTTTGTTTTAGAATCATGAGAAAATTACATACTATTGATTCATTTGTCAAGAGAAAATAATCAAATCATGTTGACACATCTCTGCTTATCCCTGAGCCTAATGTTCAAACTTCTCTGCCTACTCCTGAACAAGAACAACATTCTCTAAAATCACTAAGAATATTTGAAGGTAAAGAATAAGATATTAATTATTTGGAACATGATTCTGAAAAACGTATCGAAATATAAAAATATCGTGGTGATCTACTTGATGAAGTTCGGCGAGCTTACATTAATTACGGTCCATATCAATGCATTCTTCTCGAGTACCTTTTTCTGAATATATATTATATTGTTAAAAAAATTTTGGCCCCCAAGATCAAATCCTGACTTTGTCCCTACCTTTAATTAGTCTAATAATTAACACGATAGTCTATAATTTTTGTGTCTCATGTTTAAGCTTGGTTAATTTAACATTGGTTTTTATTATAAAAATAGGGAATTGATATTTTCACGAGTTAATTTGACGTTTTCACAAGTGGATTCCATTTTTAATTAAACCAATCATTTGTGCAGTAAACTAACTATAGAATTTAGTTTTTATATCCAAATTACCCTGACTTGATAAATAATTAAACATCTAGTTGCTTAACTTTATTTGATTATTAGCGTTACTCAATTGATGATAATTTTTTTTAATTTAATTGTTATGATAGTAATAATATTAATAATAATTAGAAAATAGTTAGGAAATAAGTGAGAAAAATTATTTACACATAAAAGTTAGGATCTAAGGATTTCTCCCACCAGGAAAAAAAATTATTTTCAGAATTTTTATTATTATATCATATTACTAAATTAGGATTTTTATGAAACAAATTATACTTAAAATGTGTAAATTTTATATATAAGACTGTGTAAATTTAAAATGTGTAAACTTTATATATAAGACTATGTAAACTTTATTATATCATATTACTAAATGTGTAAATTATTTTCAGAATTTCTATTATCATATCATATTACTATATTAAAATTTGTTTACAAATTATACTTAAATTAAGATTTTTATGAAACAAATTGTACTTGAGATTTTTATAAATGTGTAAACTTTATATATAAGTGTTTTTCCATATATATAAAATGTATATTAGGCTGCCCGATGGATCATAAGATGATAAAAACTTACATGTCTTGTGGTCCGTAGACTTCGAACAAATAAACAATTTGAAACTTCTATTTTATCTTATTACATCAATTTTTATAAGATTAATTCAGATGAGCAGTTCCAATGTAAAACTTAAATTAATTTTTACAGTCTTATAAGATTAATTTTTACACAGTCTTATATATAAAGTTTACACATTTTAAGTATAATTTGTTTCATAAAAATCTTAATTTAGTAATATGATATGATAATAGAAATTCTGAAAATAATTTTTTTTCATGATGAGAGAGAAGACTTAGATCCTAATTTTTATGTGTAAATTATTTTTCTCATTTATTTCTTAACTATTATCTAATTATTATTAATATTATTACTATCATAATAATTAAATAAATAAAAGTTGTCTTCAAATAAAATTAAGCAACTAGATGTCTAGTTATTTATTAAATGGGGATAATTTGGACATAAGAACTAAATCCTATAATTAGTTTGCTACACAAATGGTTGATTTAGTTAAAAATAAGACTTGTGAAAATATCAATTCACTAAAAATATAAGTCTTTAAACTTTAATTTTGACTCATTTTTTTTATATAAAAAGGACAACGTAAAGCAACCCAAAGTTGGAGTTTGCATTGCTCATTCGCACATTATTTTGAATTGGAGAGGGTTTTCTACAAAGTTCTAGCTTACTAATTAACTTCACCAATTTACATATTCTATTGATTATTAAAATAAGTTTTCATCATATTCTTGAGTTACCCAATCAATAATATTCAGTTGCTAAAATAATTTCATAGAAACACACACACACACACACACACACATATATATATATATATATATATGGAAAAATGTAAGTACACAACTGTGTAGTGCACAGTAGGCTATAGCGACGGTTTTTCAGGACTATAGCGATGGTTTGTCTGTGGCTATAGACAGAATATCTATGGCGACAGACAAATCGTCGCTATAGCCCTACAAAATCATCGCTAAAGCCTACTGTGTAGCTACACAGCTGTGTAGCTACATATAGCCCATATATATATATATAGTGGCGAAGTCAAAAACTTTTGTAAGTGGGGTCAAAGGTATTACTAAGCTACAAATAATTTGGCGGGGGTTCAGGAGCCGCGCCTCCGAGCCAATTTTTTTTAATACTTTATACTTTTGGGTCACATATATACACACACTATATTACAATGAAAATATAATAAATAATAATATATGGTATGTATACACTATATTGATTCATAATAGACTTTTTTAATCACAACTGTTTATAAGTAAGTAATTCATTATTTATTTTTAAAAATAATATAAATTAGATTATTATTTAGTTTAAAATATTATTGAGAGATATACATATATTGAGAGAATATGAGTCATATGTAGTTAAAATTTGATTGACAAAGTTATAAATTTTTAATTTGTATAATAGAAAATTTATAAAACTTTAGTGGGGTCAATTTATATATAATATTTTAAAATTTACCTTATATTATAAAATATTTTTTTTTTGGGTGAGGTCGATTGGCCCCACAAATTCTACGTGGCTTCGCCACTATATATATATATGGGGACGGATCAATGGCACTACGTTTTTTATACAATTTTTTATACAATTTTTGATTCTTGGATTTGAACACTCTTAATGACTAAGATTAAAGTAATTTTTAATTTATACACTATAACAATCTATATGAATGCATATATTATCATAATATTGGTGATAACTAACCAAAATTGCTTTAGATATACATACTTGCTTCCATATCATTTGTATAAAATTATACTAAAGTTTTGGTTAGTTATTACCAATATTATGATAATATATGCATTATATAGGTTGTTATAGTGTATAAATTAAAAATCAGCTTTAATCTTAGTCATTAAGAGTGTTCAAATCTAAGAATCAAAAAATTGTGTCAAAAACGTAATGAAATTGATCCGCCTCCTATATATATATATATATATCCAGGAATTCAGTTGTCTTGTGACCAAAAACAGACGAAAACATTGTGTTGGCTACCTTATCTTGGATAGAGTAATTAAAATTTACACAAACGTCGTCGGAGAAAAGATCGTTGAGAAAAATACTGATGAGCTCGATACCGTTGAAAATAACTCATGAATCTAACCTCAAGATCGAGCTAAGATGGTGCTTACTAATGCACTAATCCAAAAGATAAATACAAAAGAGTTACCAACTATAAAAATAACAAAAAAAACTTTGATATCCATTAAACTTATTTTAAAAAATTTATTTATTACAATTTGGGTAGAATATCATTGTACATATTTGAACGTTCACGACGCCCGTTTATTGTTATGCGTGCACGTATATACTATATATAGAATATAGAAACCACTGGGTCGATATATTGACTAGATTAAATTGGTGGTGTTTGCTACCATAACCAATCGTATAAATTTCAGAATATATTCTAACTTAAGATATATCGTGTTAGAGGATATGAGTAATGTGGTTAATTAGAAAAAGAAACTGCCTAATTTATACAAAATATTGATTATCTGTTTGTGCAACTTTTATATGGCTGAGATTATTTTATATTTTTTAACCGTTTTTTACAGTCCTAGTCCACCACAAACAGATTCAACGGTTGTTGAGACATTCCTCAAATAACATTATTTGAGAGATCACTCAACTGAAGGGTATGTATATATATATATATATATAAAAGGTTCTCTATTTAGATATTGTGATACAAAAGCGTTTCTTCAAAATAATTAATCTCTTATTTTTTAAAATAATTTTACCAGCATATGCATGGGTGATGGGTCGGAACTTGGAACAAATCCATAGCACGAGGGTTGCCATGCTGCCTAACCTAATTAGCCGAAAAGACATTTATAATGCGCAATTAATGGAGCAACTTTCATGAATCATGCGCACTATCAAGTCAATTCCTATCCGGCTATCCCTATATATTATCACCAATATTTAAATGGATAAATTTAAAGTCAAACACATACCTATTATTTCTACTATATTAAATTATTATTTTCTCATTCTAACTTTATTTATTTTAATTGATTTTTTATAATCATATTTAGAATAAAAAATTATTATTAAAATTGTTAGATAACGACACAAAATTATTATTATAAGAAAGTACATTATCATAGTTAATTTATTTGATTTTAAAAAAAATTAATGTGTTTGTTTAATTATAAGAAGTTTTAAAATTAATTATTTTAATTAAAAAAAATTAATTATGATAAATAAAATCGGACGAACGAATATAATATTAAATAATAATAATAATAATAATAATAAAAAGAAGAGATAATATAGTGGATCGGATAAACTTTGGATTGGGCAAACAAAACCAAAAGTCAATAGGATGTAGAGAAATTAAAGGGCGGGGGATGAATGATGAATTGTAGACTTGTAGTAGTCCAATCCCATGAAAAATTAAGGAGGTGAGTCAGAACAAAACATGCTTCCTTGCCAGGAAACGGTGCAGCTCCTGAGTTTGACGGTTGACAATGCCATGCCATGCCATGCGCACCACCAATTCAATTCCTTCAAATCAGAGCCCAACTATCAACACAATGCTCTTCTTTCTCCATTCCCACGTTATTATAATAAATTAGTAGCCTACCAACTCGCCTTCTACGATCTTCTAGTAGTTAATATCTCTTACTCATTCATATCTATGGCTATATCCAATATATCAACATCCAATATATATATATATATATAAAATCCATAACTCTATTTATTACGCCTTATAGGATATACAATATCTGTGACGAATTCAAAATAGATTCACACAATCAATTTTGAGTCACCAAAATACATGGTATAAAATTCAAATATAAATTTCTTATTTATAACTATTACTCTGTCGTGTAAAATACGATCACACATAAACCGTGAGTTTCAATACAAATATTATAACAACAATACTCACACTCCAAACCAATAAAATTTTACATAAAGGTACAGTCAATAACTGTTTTAAAAATTAAAATATTTGAAAAATGCTCAAGAAAACCTTCGTACATGAGAGACCATGCTTCTAAGTTATAATAGGTATCATAGGACTTGAGAATTAATATGGGTTAATAGACCCCAAAGAAGAACGAGAAGATTATTATCCTGTTCATTTAATGGTGGGTATCTTCTTGCCATATAATTATCTTAATTGTGTCAAAGTGAGGATTATATTCCAACCATACTCCTAAAATTATATAGGTAGTGCTCATAGATATAATCAGCAAGTGGATGTGCACAACCATATCTTATGATAACACTAATTTGTATGTGGTTAGACATCTTGTATGATAGTGACAACACACTATTTCAACTGTGACTCATATCCCAACCTTGGATAACACCTTACAATGGCACTTATCAGTCTGCCATCCTATCGTATAATTTGATGAGAACAACCACTAACTTGAACATTATGGTTACTAACTTGGATCTTTATTTCACTCCCCGACTAATCCCAACTTCAATCTCATTTTCTGAGAAGAATAATAGAACCAAAAGGAAAAGGGTGAGCTCAACTAACCTCAGTAAAGAATATCATGACTAAGATAATAAATAATGAATTATCCTTAGTTTTCAATAGTGAAAATCTGACAGAATATAATAGACAACTAAATTTTAGATCAACCACTGCAGCGGATCGAACAATCCATTAGAAGAGTCAAATATATTATAATGTCTATTATCTTCTCCATATTAAAAGGTCTACCAACAATATTTTATCCATGTAACATCAATCAACAGTTCCTGCCCACAATCACGTAAATAGTTTATGATCATAATTATGTTGATATATTCCTCTTTGCACCCAGAACGAAGATAGTTTTAATCACATGTCTTTACCTGTAACACCAAAGATTATAGTTATATTAATTCACAATTCATGTTCATAATCATGTAAATTAACAGTTTCCCCTTATCATGAAGGCTTACTAGAACTTTCACTCAATGTCCTTGCCACAAAGGCTAAAGACACTTAATAATCCTATCATCTTTACACCCTACACCAAATACCTTTAAACGTAACAACAATGGTCAAGATCATACCAATTAATTATCTATCTTTGCACTACAGGCCAAAGATATTCAACTGTAATATCAATGGTCATGATCATGCCAAACAACAGTCCATCTTTGCATTACGGGCCAAAGACATACAACTGTAAAATCAATTGTCATGCCAATCCACAGTCCATCTTTGCACTACGAGCCAAAAACATACAACTGTAAAATCAATTGTCATGATTATACCAATCAACATTTCATCTTTGCCACAAAAGCCAAAGATATTCATCAATCAACAGTTCATCTTTGCACTACGGGCCAAAGATAACTTTAACCACAATTTAAGTCTGAGAATTATGACAATGATATAAGAAATGAATCAAGTAAGATCAAGGACAAATATTAAATATTTATAATTCAATTTATTCAGAGTTCAATAATGTCCAAATTGTCAACATGAAGATAAAAGCATGAATTTAACTTCAAGAATAAGTTTCATAAAAGATAATTTGGATAGAGAAAAGAAACTAAATTTTATCGTGAATAGTACTCTGGTATGAATAGTACCCCGGATGAATAGTACTTCGGTTTGAAAAGTACTCCGGATAAATAGTACTCTGGTATGAATAAAAGATAATTTGAACAAAAAAAAATTAATTTTGTAGTGAATAGTACCCCGACATAAATAGTAACCCGAATAAATAGTATTCCGACATGAAAAGATTAAAATTTTAATAAGATAGTTCAGACCAATATCCAGTAAAATGATAATATATGAAGCGAAAACCTTAAGGAATTTCTAATCATTTCAGGAATTATTGAAGCAACACTTACCATAGTAAGTTTAGATTTAGGAATATGAAATGAAATAATATACGAAACTGCAAATGGATTTTACCCGTCATGCGATAATCCGCTTAGACATATCATTTTCACAAATTTAATAAAGAATTAATACTATTCACCAGACATGCGGTAGTCCGTGTAGACGGATTATTCCCACAGCTTAATAAAGATAGAATATGAAGGGTTATTCACCATGCATGCGGTAATCCGCCTAGACAGATTATTCTCACAGCTTAATAAGGAATAGAATGACAACCTTTACGAGTATTGAAAGAAAATAACATCCTTTATGAATACAAAAAAAATAATACCCCTTACCTTAGTAGGAGATTGGATACTGCAATAGTGTAGTAGCAGAATACTCTTCTTCTTTCTCTCTGATTCTTTCTCTATAGTTTAGTGAATTGGTGAGAAAGAATGAAAAAATAATCTTCTATTTATAGGAGAATGGACTACATAGTAACTAATTCATGGACGGTCCAAATTGATTTACTATTAAAACTTTAATCCGACGGTCCCTATTGATTTACTATTAAAACTTTAATCTGACTGTCTATATTGATTTACTATTAAAACTTCAACCGATGGTTCATATTGATTTACTATTAAAACTTCAACTGACGATCCATAAAATTAGCACATCTCCCCATGGAATAATAAGCCAAATTACAACAAACGCTTCATGACAAACCCCTCTATTTATATCTAAAATTGAATAAATATTTATCACAATTCACTTATCTTTAATCCACACAATTTTACTCTTTCAACAACTATTCATTATTAATATTATAATTTACAATATTGACAACCAGATCGTTCCCAAAAAGAGAGGGCTTTCCAATAAGGATTTCTCCTTATTGGCGCGCAATTAAATAACCTAACTTCTTTCCTCGACAAATTTTTTAAACATTGTCAATAATACAAATAATAATATGAATAATTGTGTCGTGTCAATTATTGATTTAATCATATAAAGTATGATGCAGATGATACTATGACAATAATTGAATCAATAATATGAGATACTATGCAACAACTATTGTGACAATTATTGAATACTGAGTGACATCTTACGTAAGAATCAATAATCAGAGATACTGTGTAATACTGCGTACCACTGTGGAACAACGCGTATTAATGTACTTTTATAACCGGTTATTTATACAGTTTAAAGGTAAAAGTCTTGCCGTTATTTTTATAAAAATGTTATTTCTGTCGCTTTCTATATCCGACAGTTATTCCGTTGTGGGATCCACCAATGATTGCGTCGTCGTACGAATATTCTCCGACAAAAAGAATATTCCGCAATCAAGCGAATATTCTCCGGCATAACGAATATTTTGTGACAACTTGCTTACTTTGTAAAATTTGCACATATCACCCTTAATTTTAACCTTTTATCAATTTAACCATTTACTGAATAGAATATTAATTATAAGAAAAATTGAATACTTTTATTTCATAAAATTCGAGGTCTTACACCATCTCTATATTATCTATTTTAAACATTAACAAACAGAATTTAAAAAGTCAAAACAATCGTCCACTACAAATAATAGTGGACGGACGGTTAAAAAACATATATCATCTACTACTAATAGTAGCGGATAATAATCAAAATAAGTGTTTAGTTTTATTAACTAGAGTTTAGGTTTATTAACTAGGATGTAAAATTTATAAACAAGGATTAATGGTTTATTAACTAGGGTTAAAGGATTATTGACCATAATTTATGGGTTATTAAGGTTGTGTTTGATAAAATTGAGTGTTAAGACCTGAACAGTTTAGACATCTGAATAATATAGAGCATCTGAATAGAATTGTATTTGAATAAAAAAATATTGTTTGATAATTACTTTTTTTAAAATGTCTGAATAATGTATTTTTACTATTTTAACCCTATAACAAAAAAAGAAAAAAAAGGACAGCAATTGTTCTTCTTCCCCAGCCTCCCCCCCCCCCCCCCCCCCAGCCCCTCATTCCCTCCGCCTCCCCCCGCCCTCCCCCTTCTCCCGACCCCCCTTTTTCCTCCTTCCGCCCCTCCTTTTGTAAGACCCCAACTTTTATGAATAAAGGTTTAATTTTCTTTATATATTATTTCGAAATAGTAAGGTGTTGATTTGATAAATATGAAAGTTATGGGTGAAATGTTTAAATATTTTTAAAATGAGCAAGTGGTTATAAAATATTCTTGTTGTCGGAGAATATTCGTACGACGGCGCAGCTATTTGTGGGTCCCACAACGGAATAACTGTCGGATATAGAAAGCGACAGAAATAACTTTTTTACAAAATAACGGCGTGGTTATTACCGTTAGTACTGTTGAAATACCCGGTGGTTAAAATACAGTGATACACGGTGTTGCATAGTAGCACACGGTATTGCACAGTATTTTGAATTATTGAGTCTTACGTGAGAAGCCATTACTCAATTATTGTTACAGTAATTACTGTTCAATATTTTATATTATTGACTCAATAATTGCTACGTTGATATTTTATATTATTGACTCAATAATTGCTGCATTGATATTTTATTGACTCAATAATTGCTACGTTGCTATTTTTTATGATTGATTCAATAATGGCTACAGTTGATATTTTGTAGTATTGATTCAATAATTGTCGTTGCACAGTATTTCACGTTATCAACTCAATAATTCATATTATTTGAATAATATTATTAGATAGCATTATTGACAATGTCTAAGGAAGTTCTGTCTAGGAGGGGTTATTTAATTGCGCGCCAGTAAGGAGAAGTCCTTATCGGAAGGCCCCCTCTGTCCTGAGAACGACCTGGTTGTTAATATTGTAGTTCTATAATATTATTTGTGAATAATTAATTATTGATTTATATGATAAGGAAATATTTATTTTGTGGATAGTAAAGAAGGAATTGGCGCTGATGAGTTTTTATCAATATTTTGGTGTGAGAAATCATCTGTTTATGAATTTCGGATAATTTATGTTTGGAATTTGAAAAAACTTCCTTCTGCAAAGTTGTAGAGAATTAAATTTCCTATGGAAGGACATAGAAATTGTATTTTTCTGACAAAGGGGTTATTTGTTATGAATTATTGAAGTTTCGGAAAATATATTTTTTTTGGGCGGGCCCCACTTTTGTTGAAAAATTCTTTTAGCAGCCAGGCGGCGGAAATTTTGAAATTTTTTTATTATTTTATTCATTTAGTCTCCTTTGGCATCCTAAGCTTTTCCTATAAATAGGGTGCTTAGGTTAGAATTGAAAATCACACCAGAATCATAAGTTTTCTCTCTCTATAATATCGAGCGTATTTTTGTGCGTATTTCAATACTTTGAGTATTAGTATTCAGCGCAAGTTTTCTTCGGTATTATATCCGATATTCCAGTCAGAGGTACTATCTTTTTGAGGTAAGGGATGTTATTTCTTTCGTAAATGATGTTATTCTTTTCAATATCATTATACAGAAATATTGTCATGGATTTTATGTTAAAATTCTTACTTTTTCCGTCGGGGTTACTATTCACGTATACGGCACTATTCACGGGAAAATTTATTTTTCTTCTATTTGTCCAAATTGTCTGTTAAGGTTACTATCTTTGATTGTATCCAAGTTTTGGGCTTTATTCTTGAATTTTGCTCCACAAAGTATTATTATGGATTATTCTTGAATTTGGATAAACTAAATGACGAATCCCTAATCTTTGTCTTTTATCTCACTGGATTCGTTCTTTAAAATATTTTTCATCATCCTCAGTCCTAAAAGGTGATGTAACTGAATATCTTTGGCCTGTAGAGCAAAGATGAATGATTACCTGATGAATATCTTTGGCCTGTAGTGCAAAGATGACAGGTGCTGAGATGAACATGACCATTGATGATACAAATGAATATCTTTGGCCTGTAGTGCAAAGATGAATATTTGATGAGATGGATATTGATTGATGTTACAGGGATAAAATATTGATGATGAACGGTTATTTCCGCTGCAAATATTGATCTAAAGTTGGTTGTCCATTATATTTTATCTTATTTGTTGAAGACTAACGATAATTTATTTTCCATTATCTTAGTCATAATATTCTTTACTGAGCTAGTTGAGCTCACCCTTTTCATCTGTTGTCCTCTTCAGGAAATGAGAATATTGCGGGAACTAGTCGGGGGACAGAGTGATGGTCCGAGTTAGAGCAGTAGTAGTCCTCACTATTTCTGATAAATAGTGTGATAATAATTGTAATGAGGGCTTAGTTTGAATCTTAATATTTTCTACATATTTGTATTGACACTCACAGTTGTGTGGTCGTATTTTGCACGACCGTATGATATAAAGTTTGTATTTGAATTCTGTACCATGTATTTGGCGACTCAGAATGGGTTGGGTTGAATGGACCTATTCTGGGGGCGTCACAGTTGGTATCAGAGCTTAGGGATATGATCTCTGACGGAGATCGGGGAATAGAACTAGGAGGGGAGAGACGAATAAATCCTTCGCTAGTGTGTCCTACCTAAGCTTATGTGGTATTTAATTGGTCAGTCGGAGCATAGGGTTAATATGTGATATGTTGACTTGTTTAATTAACCCTTGTTTTATGGCAGTATTTGAGAATGGCAGCTGAGAATGTTAACAACGAAGTGAATGAGAACGTGAAGACGTCGACATCAGCACCAGCATCAACTGTTTCGAGGGGAGGAGAACGACCATCGGTCGTATGTTTTAAATGCGGGAAAGAGGGACATATCAGCCCAAACTGCCCACAACAATTTAAAGGATGCTATAACTGTGGAAAAGAAGGACATATAGCTCGAGATTGTCCTGTTGCGAAATCAAGTTCAGCGGGGGTGGTGATTCCAAAGGCGGTTGCAGACAAGTCAAAGTCGGTGATTCCTGGAAGAGCGTTTATCGTGACAGCCCAAAACGCGAGGAATCCACACGAGATGATTACGGGTAAACTGATCATAAACTCTTGCGAAGTTTACACCTTGTTAGATACCGTTGCTACCCATTCATTTATTTCACCTGCTTGTGCTCAACGTTTGAACTTGACTTCTGATAAATTAGACTTTGACTTATCTGTTGAAACTCCGTTAGGAGAAACCTTTGTTACATCTACAGTTTACAAATCTTGCTTGATTCAGATTGGTACCCTTACCTTACCTGTTGATCTTATATCTTTGAAAATACTTGCATTTGACGTGATTTTAGGAATTGACTGGTTAACCACTTACCATGCCAAAATTGATTGTTTTCGTAAGGTTGTTAGTTTTCATATTCCTAATCAACCTGTTGTACGAATTCAAACTACCAAACCACTAAAATCAGTCAATATCATTTCAAATCCCAAGGCTATTCGTTTATTGAAAAACGGATGTCAAGCTTTCTTAGCTCATGTCACTGATCTAAATCAGAATACATCAGATTTGAATGATATTTCCGTTGTTAATGAGTTTCCTGATGTATTTCCCGAAGAACTTCCCGGTCTACCTCCAGAACGTGAAGTTGAATTCTTTATTGACCTTGAGCCCGGTACAAAGCCCATTTCTAAAACCCCATATCGAATGGCTCCTATTGAACTTCAGGAGTTAAAGGTTCAATTACAAGAGTTGTTAGACATCGGTTTTATTCGTCCTAGTACGTCTCCTTGGGGTGCTCCTGTTTTATTCGTAAAGAAGAAAGACGGGAGTATGCGACTTTGTATTGACTATCGGGGGTTGAACCATGTCACCATCAAGAATAGGTATCCGTTACCTCGTATTGATGACCTGTTCGACCAGTTGCAAGAAGCGCAACTCTTTTCAAAGATCGATCTTCGTTCTGGATATCATCAGTTGAAGATTAAAACTGAGGATATTCCAAAGACTGCTTTCAGAACACGGTACGGGCATTATGAGTTCTTAGTCATGTCTTTTGGATTGACTAATGCTCCTGCTGCTTTCATGGATATGATGAACCGTGTATTTAAGGAGTATTTAGATCAATTCGTTGTTGTCTTTATTGATGACATTCTCATCTATTCTAAAAGCCGTGAAGATCATGAACACCATTTGAAGTTGGTACTTCAAAAGCTTCGTGAGAACAAGCTATATGCTAAGCTGAAGAAATGCGAGTTTTGGCTTGAGGAAGTAGCATTCCTTGGGCACGTGGTATCGAAACGTGGAGTATCTGTGGACCCGGCGAAGATTGAAGCGATACAAAGCTGGGAGCAACCTAAGTCGGTGACCGAAGTACGAAGCTTTCTGGGCTTAGCTGGTTATTATCGGAGATTCTTAGAGGGATTTTCTCGAATCGCTACTCCATTAACTCAGTTGACCCGGAAAGATACGAAATTCGTTTGGAGAGAGGAATGCGAGAAGAGCTTCTAAGAGCTCAAGAGGATACTTATCTCGGCACCTGTTCTGACAATACCATCTGGTTCGGATGGATTTGTTATTTACAGTGATGCTTCGGGCAAAGGGTTAGGATGTGTTCTCATGCAACATGGGAAAGTCATAGCCTATGCCTCGCGACAACTCAAAGAATATGAGAGGAATTATCCTACTCATGATCTAGAGTTGGCAGTAGTCGTTTTCGCGTTGAAGATCTGGAGACATTACTTGTACGGAGAGAAAGTGGAGATTTATACGGATCATAAAAGCCTTAAATATTTCTTCACTCAGAAGGAACTCAACATGCGGCAACGACGTTGGCTTGAGCTGTTGAAAGATTACGATCATACTATCCAATACCATCCTGGAAAAGCGAACGTGGTAGCTGACGCGTTGAGTAGAAGATCATATGTGGGAACGAGTGCAATGATGTCAAGTATACGCGTAGAACCAGCTTTGATTGATAAAGTTAAAGCTGCTCAAGCTACGGATGCGGAGCTGATGAAGATAAAGAAGAAGGTGCAAGAAGGTGCAATTCCAGAAGCGAGAATCGATGAAGAGGGAATACTTCGAGTCAACTCCAGACTTTGTGTTCCTAATGATTCCGACTTGAAGTATAGAATCATGATGGAGGCACACAACACACCGTTTGCGATCCATCCTGGGAGTACTAAAATGTATCGTGATCTTCGACATACATTTTGGTGGAGCAATATGAAGAGAGAGATCGCGGAGTTCATCTCGAGATGTTTAACTTGTCAACGTGTAAAGGCGGAGCATCAAGTGCCGAAGGGTCCATTGCAACCACTGGAGATTCCGAAATGGAAGTGGGAACACATTACGATGGATTTCGTTACGGGTCTTCCCAAGGTTTCTCAAGGCTTAGATGCGATTTGGGTTATTGTTGATAGATTAACCAAGTCTGCTCATTTCTTGCCGATACGAGAGACTTATTCCCTTGAACGTCTTGCTCATATGTACGTGAATGAGATTGTGAGATTGCATGGCATGCCAGTATCCATAGTTTCGGATCGTGATCCCAGATTTACTTCACGATTTTGGATCAGCTTGCAGAAAGCTATGGGCACGGACTTACGCTTCAGTTCGGCTTATCATCCTCAAACAGACGGACAATCAGAGAGGACTATTCAAATCTTGAAGATCTATTGAGAATTTGTGTTCTAGACTTCAAAGGGAGTTGGGATAAGTACTTACTATTGGTGGAATTCTCCTACAACAACAGTTATCAAGCAAGTATAGGCGTAGCTCCATTCGAAGCGTTGTATGGGAGAAAGTGTCGTTCTCCAGTATGTTGGGATGAGGTGGGTGAAGCAACATTGTTGGGACCAGAGTTAGTACGTATGACTACAGAAAAGATCCAAATAATCCGACAACGTATACAGACGGCACAGGATCGACAAAAGAGTTATGCAGATCTTCATCGAAAGGACGTGGAATTTAATGTTGGAGACCATGTGTTATTACGTGTTGCTCCATGGAAAGGAGTTACAAGGTTTGGGAAGAGAGGAAAGCTCAACCCACGATTCATTGGTCCATTTGAGATTCTTGACCGAGTAGGAAATGTGGCCTATAGACTTGCTTTACCTCCAAGCATGTCTCGTGTTCATAACGTGTTTCATATATCCATGTTACGTAAATATGTGAAGGATCCAAACCGCATTATTGAGTTAGAACCAGACGAGATAGCTGAAGATTTAACGTACGAGGAGGTACCTGACAAGATCTTGGATAGGAAGGAGCATGTCCTACGCTCGAAAATTATACCTCAAGTTAAAGTTTTATGGAGAAACCAGGCTATTGAGGAAATGACCTGGGAGTTGGAATCGGAAATGAAAGCGGGGTATCCTCACCTTTTCGACATACCAGGTACGTACGTCAATTTCGAGGACGAAATTTCATAAGGAGGGGAGGTTGTAAGACCCCAACTTTTATGAATAAAGGTTTAATTTTCTTTATATATTATTTCGAAATAGTAAGGTGTTGATTTGATAAATATGAAAGTTATGGGTGAAATGTGCAAATATTTTTAAAATGAGCAAGTGGTTATAAAATATTCTTGTTGTCGGGAAATATTCGTTTGGTCGTGGAATATTCTTGTTGTCGGGGAATATTCATACGACGGCGCAGCTATTTGTGGGCCCCACAACGGAATAACTGTCGGATATAGAAAGCGACAGAAATAACTTTTTTACAAAATAACGGCGTGGTTATTACCGTTAGTACTGTTGAAATACCCGGTGGTTAAAATATAGTGATACACGGTGTTGCATAGTAGCACACGGTATTGCACAGTATTTTGAATTATTGAGTCTTACGTGAGAAGCCATTACTCAATTATTGTTACAGTAATTACTGTTCAATATTTTATATTATTGACTCAATAATTGCTACGTTGATATTTTATATTATTGACTCAATAATTGCTGCATTGATATTTTATTGACTCAATAATTGCTACGTTGCTATTTTTTATGATTGATTCAATAATGGCTACAGTTGATATTTTGTAGTATTGATTCAATAATTGTCGTTGCACAGTATTTCACGTTATCAACTCAATAATTCATATTATTTGAATAATATTATTAGATAGCATTATTGACAATGTCTAAGGAAGTTCTGTCTAGGAGGGGTTATTTAATTGCGCGCCAGTAAGGAGAAGTCCTTATCGGAAGGCCCCCTCTGTCTTGGGAACGACCTGGTTGTTAATATTGTAGTTCTATAATATTATTTGTGAATAATTAATTATTGATTTATATGATAAGGAAATATTTATTTTGTGGATAGTAAAGAAGGAATTGGCGCTGATGAGTTTTTATCAATATTTTGGTGTGAGAAATCATCTGTTTATGGATTTCGGATAATTTATGTTTGGAATTTGGAAAAACTTCCTTCTGCAAAGTTGTAGAGAATTAAATTTTCTATGGAAGGACATAGAAATTGTATTTTTCTGACAAAGGGGCTATTTGTTATGAATTATTGAAGTTTTGGAAAATATATATTTTTTTGGGCGGGCCCCACTTTTGTTGAAAAATTCTTTTAGCCGCCAGGCGGCGGAAATTTTGAAATTTTTTTATTATTTTATTCATTTAGTCTCCTTTGGCATCCTAAGCTTTTCCTATAAATAGGGTGCTTAGGTTAGAATTGAAAATCACACCAGAATCATAAGTTTTCTCTCTCTATAATATCGAGCGTATTTTTGTGAGTATTTCAATACTTTGAGTATTAGTATTCAGCGCAAGTTTTCTTCGGTTTTATATCCGATATTCTAGTCAGAGGTACTATCTTTTTGAGGTAAGGGATGTTATTTTCTTTCGTAAATGATATTATTCTTTTCAATATCATTATATAGAAATATTGTCATGGATTTTATGTTGAAATTCTTACTTTTTCCGTCGGGGTTACTATTCACGTATACGGCACTATTCACGGAAAAATTAAATTTTCTTCTATTTGTCCAAATTGCTTGTTAAGGTTACTATCTTTGATTGTATCCAAGTTTTGAGCTCTATTCTTGAATTTTGCTCCATAATTGATTGTTACGAGGTATTTTTGAATTGGATATACTAAAATACGAATCCTTAGTCTTTTTCTTTTATCTCACTGGATTCGTTTTTTTAAATGTTTTTCATCATTCTCAGTCCTAAAAGGTGATGTAACTGAATATCTTTGGCCTGTAGAGCAAAGATGAATGATTACTTGATGAATATCTTTGGCCTGTAGAGCAAAGATGAATGATTACCTGATGAATATCTTTGGCCTGTAGTGCAAAGATGACAGGTGTTGAGATGAACATGACCACTGATGATACAAATGAATATCTTTGGCCTGTAGTGCAAAGATGAATATTTGATTCGAGATGTATATTGATTGATGTTACAGGGATAAAATATTGATGATGGACTTTTAAATCATAGAAGATAGTAGACTTGATTCTCTGCTTAACTCTTCTAATGAATTGTTATTTCCGTTGCGAATATTGATCTGAAGTTGGTTGTCCATTATATTTTATCTGATTTGTTGAAGACTAACGATAATTTATTTTTCATTATCTTAGTCATAATATTCTTTACTGAGCTAGTTGAGCTCACCCTTTTCATCTGTTGTCCTCTTCAGGAAATGAGAATGTTGCGGGAACTAGTCGGGGGACAGAGTGATGGTCCGAGTTAGAGCAGTAGTAGTCCTCACTATTTCTGATAAATAGTGTGATAATAATTGTAATGAGAACTTAGTTTGAATATTAATATTTTCTACATAGTTGTATTGACACTCACAGTTGTGTGGTCGTATTTTGCACGATCGTATGATATAAAGTTTGTATTTGAATTCTGTACCATGTATTTGGCGCCTCAGAATGGGTTGGGTTGTATGGACCTATTCTGGGGGCGTCACAGTTGGTATCAGAGCTTAGGGATATGATCTCTGGCGGAGATCGGGGAATAGAACTAGGAAGGGAGAGACGAGTAAATCCTTCGCTAGTATGTTCTACCTAAGCTTATGTGGTATTTAATTGGTCAGTCGGAGCATAGGGTTAACATGTGATATGTTAATTTGTTTAATTAATCCTTGTTTTATTACAGTATTTGAGAATGGCAGCTGAGAACGTTAACAACGAAGTGAATGAGACCGTGGAGACACCTTTAATCGTTAACCAGGAGAACGTGCAACAGGAAGGCAATGTTCATCCTGAAAATAACGCTGGTCAGACGATAAACGATGAGATGTTTAGAAGTTTTTTGCAGTTTATCCAAAATCAGACGAGAGAGACTCGTGTGCAACATACAGGTGGAGATAATAACAACACACGAGCTGTCACTGCTAAGCAGTTCAAAGAATTGGGACCACCAGAGTTTTTGGGAAAGCCAGATCCGATCAAGGCGGAGACGTGGATTAAACAAATTACCAAGATATTTGATGTCTTGGGATGTACAGAGGAACAGAAGGTTCCATTCGCCACGTTTATGTTCCGTGGAGAGGCAGATTAGTGGTGAAAATCCGTGAAATGTACCCAGCCTGCCGCACTCAAGATGTCTTGGGAAGCGTTCCAGAAACTGTTTAATGACAAGTACTTTCCTGAAAGTATTCGTCATATGAAGGAAGTAGAATTTATTAGACTCGAACAAAATAACATGACGGTATCCCAATACGAGGATAAGTTCGCGGAGCTGTCCAGGTTTGCACCTCATTTGGTGGAGAATGAGGAACGTATGACGCGGATGTTTCTAAGAGGTTTGAAACCCGAAATACGTCAATACCTCATTTCTCATAAATTTTCTTTATATTCGGATGTAGTAAATAGGGCCCAGTTATTAGAACGAGATAATGATTATGTTCAACCGAGGGACCACAACCAAGGTCGTACCGGTGGCAGCAGTCATCGGAGCAATGACAACCAGCGAGGAGGAAAGTATGACAGAAGCGGTAACCACTCCGGTGGTTATCGTGGCCATGATAGTAGAAGAAGCGAATCCGGAGGAGATTTCAAGAAGAGAAGGTACAACAATGAGAGCGCGAAGATGTCAACATCAGCACCAGCATCAACTGTTTCGAGGGGAGGAGAACGACCACCGGTCGTATGCTTTAAATGCGGGAAAGAGGGACATATTAGCCCAAACTGCCCACAACAATTCAAAGGATGCTATAATTGTGAAAAAGAAGGACATATAGCTCGAGATTGTCCTGTTACGAAACCAAGTTCAGCGGGGGTGGTGATTCCAAAGGCGGTTGCAGACAAGTCAAAGTCGGTGATTCCTGGAAGAGCGTTTGTCGTGACAGCCCAAAACGCGAGAAATTCACACGAGGTGATTACGGGTAAGCTGATCATAAACTCTTGCGAAGTTTATACCTTGTTAGATACCGGTGCTACCCATTCCTTTATTTCACCTGCTTGTGCTCAACGTTTGAACTTGACTTCTGATAAATTAGACTTTGACTTATCTGTTGAAATTCCGTTAGGAGAAACCTCTGTTACATCTACAGTTTACAAATCTTGCTTGATTCAGATTGGTACCCTTACCTTACCTGTTGATCTTATATCTTTGAAAATACTTGCATTTGACGTGATTTTAGGAATTGACTGTTTAACCACTTACCATGCCAAAATTGATTGTTTTCGTAAGGTTGTTAGTTTTCATATTCCTAATCAACCTGTTGTACGAATTTAAACCACCAAACCACTAAAATCAGTCAATATCATTTCAAATCCCAAGGCTATTCGTTTATTGAAAAACGGATGTCAAGCTTTCTTAGCTTATGTCACTGATCTAAACCAGAATACATCAGATTTGAATAATATTTCCGTTGTTAATGAGTTTCCTGATGTATTTCCCGAAGAACTTCCCGGTCTACCCCCAGAACGTGAAGTTGAATTATTTATTGACCTTGAGCCCGGTACAAAGCCCATTTCTAAAACCCCATATCGAATGGCTCCTATTGAACTTCAGGAGTTAAAGGTTCAATTACAAGAGTTATTAGACATCGGTTTTATTCGTCCTAATACGTCTCCTTGGGGTGCTCCTGTTTTATTCGTAAAGAAGAAAGACGGGAGTATGCGACTTTGTATTGACTATCGGGAGTTGAACCATGTCACCATTAAGAATAGGTATCCGTTACCTCGTATTGATGACCTGTTCGACCAGTTGCAAGGAGCGCAATTCTTTTCAAAGATCGATCTTCGTTCTGGATATCATCAGTTGAAGATTAAAATTGAGGATATTCCAAAGACTGCTTTTAGAACACGGTACGGGCATTATGAGTTCTTAGTCATGTCTTTTGGATTGACTAATGCTCCTGCTGCTTTCATGGATATGATGAACCGTGTATTTAAGGAGTATTTAGATCAATTCGTTGTTGTCTTTATTGATAACATTCTCATCTATTCTAAAAGCCGTGAAGATCATGAACACCATTTGAAGTTAGTACTTCAAAAGCTTCGTGAGAATAAGCTATATGCCAAGTTAAAGAAATGCGAGTTTTGGCTTGAGGAAGTAGCATTCTTTGGGCACGTGGTACCGAAACGTGGAGTATCTGTGGACCCGGCGAAGATTGAAGCAATACAAAGCTGGGAGCAACCTAAGTCGGTGACCGAAGTACGAAGCTTTCTGGGCTTAGCTGGTTACTATCGGAGGTTCGTAGAGGGATTTTCTCGAATCGCTACTCCATTAACTCAGTTGACTCGGAAAGATACGAAATTCGTTTGGAGAGAGGAATGCGAGAAGAGCTTCCAAGAGCTCAAGAGGAGACTTATCTCGGCACCTGTTCTGACAATACCATCTGGTTCGGATGGATTTGTTATTTACAGCGATGCTTCGGGCAAAGGGTTAGGATGTGTTCTCATGCAACATGGGAAAGTCATAGCCTATGACTCGCGACAACTCAAAGAATATGAGAGGAATTATCCTACTCATGATCTAGAGTTGGCAGCAGTCGTTTTCGCGTTGAAGATCTGGAAACACTACCTGTACGGGGAGAAAGTGGAGATTTATACGGATCATAAGAGCCTTAAATATTTCTTCACTCAGAAGGAACTCAACATGCGGCAACGACGTTGGCTTGAGCTGTTGAAAGATTACGATCATACCATCCAATACCATCCTGGAAAAGCGAACGTGGTAACTGACGCGTTGAGTAGAAGATCATATGTGGGAACGAGTGCGATAATGTCAAGTATACGCGTAGAACCAGCTTTGATTGATAAAGTTAAAGCCGCTCAAGCTACGGATGCGGAGCTGATGAAGATGAAGAAGAAGGTGCAAGAAGGTGCAATTCCAGAAGCAAGAATCGATGAAGATGGAATACTTCGAGTCAACTCCAGACTTTGTGTTCCTAACGATTCCGACTTGAAGTATAGAATCATGATGGAGGCACACAACACACCGTTTGCAATCCATCCTGGGAGTACTAAAATGTATCGTGATCTTCGACATACATTTTGGTGGGGCAATATGAAGAGAGAGATCGCGGAGTTCATCTCAAGATGTTTAACTTGTCAACGTGTAAAGGCGGAGCATCAAGTACCGAAGGGTCCATTGCAACCACTGGAGATTTAGAAATGGAAGTGGGAACACATTACGATGGATTTCGTTACGGGTCTTACCAAGGTTTCTCAAAGCTTAGATGCGATTTGGGTTATTGTTGATAGATTAACCAAGTCTGCTCATTTCTTGCCGATACGAGAGACTTATTCCCTTGAACGTCTTGCTCATATGTACGTGAATGAGATTGTGAGGTTGCATGGCATGCCAGTATCCATAGTTTTGGATCGTGATCCCAGATTTACTTCACGATTTTGGATCAGTTTGCAGAAAGCTATGGGCACGAATTTACGATTCAGTTCGGCTTATCATCCTCAAACAGACGGACAATCGGAAAGGACTATCCAAACTCTTGAAGATCTATTGAGACTTTGTGTTCTAGACTTCAAAGGGAGTTGGGATAAGTACTTTCCATTGGTGGAATTCTCCTACAACAACAGTTATCAGGCAAGTATAGGCGTAGCTCCATTCGAGGCATTGTATGGGAGAAAGTGTCGCTCTCCAGTATGTTGGAACGAGGTGGGCGAAACAACATTGTTGGGACCGGAGTTAGTACGTATGACTACGGAAAAGATTCAAATGATCCGACAACGTATACAAACCGCACAAGATCGACAAAAGAGTTATGCGGATCTTCATCGAAAGGACGTGGAATTTAATGTTGGAGACCATGTGTTATTACGTGTTGCTCCGTGGAAAGGAGTTAAGAGGTTTGGGAAGAGTGGAAAACTCAATCCACGATTCATTGGTCCATTCGAGATTCTTGACCGAATAGGAAATGTGGCCTATAGACTCGCTTTACCTCCAAACATGTCTCGTGTTCATAACGTGTTTCACATATCCGTGTTACGTAAATATGTGAAGGATCCAAACCGCATTATTGAGTTAGAACCAGACGAGATAGCTGAAGATTTAACGTACGAGGAGGTACCTGTCAAGATCTTGGATAAGAAGGAGCATGTCCTACGCTCGAAAATTATACCTCAAGTTAAAGTTTTGTGGAGAAACCATGCAATTGAGGAAATGACATGGGAGTTGGAATCGGAAATGAAAGCGAGGTATCCTCACCTTTTCGACATACCAGGTACGTACGTCAATTTCGAGGATGAAATTTCATAAGGAGGGGAGGTTGTAAGACCCCAACTTTTATGAATAAAGATTTAATTTTCTTTATATTATTTCAAAATAGTAAGGTGTTGTTTTGATAAATACGAAAGTTATGGGTGAAATGTGCAAATATTTTTAAAATGAGCAAGTGATTATAAAATATTCTTGTTATCGGGGAATATTCGTTTGGTCGTGGAATATTCTTGTTGTCGGGGAATATTCGTACGACGGCGCAGCTATTTGTGGGCCCCACAACGGAATAACTGTCGGATATAGAAAGCGATAGAAATAACTTTTTACAAAATAACGGCGTGGTTGTTACCGTTAGTACTGTTGAAATACCCGGTGGTTAAAATACAGTGATACACGGTGTTGCATAGTAGAACACGGTATTGCACAGTATTTTGAATTATTGAGTCTTACGTGAGAAGCCATTACTCAATTATTGTTATAGTAATTACTGTTCAATATTTTATATTATTGACTCAATAATTGCTACGTTGGTATTTTATATTATTGACTCAATAATTGTTACATTGATATTTTATTGACTCAATAATTGCTACGTTGCCATTTTATATGATTGATTCAATAATGGCTACAGTTGATATTTTGTAGTATTGATTCAATAATTGTCGTTGCACAGTATTTCACGTTATCAACTCAATAATTCATATTATTTGAATAATATTATTAGATAGCATTATTGACAATGTCTAAGGAAGTTCTGTCTAGGAGGGAATATTTAATTGCGCGCCAGTAAGGAGAAGTCCTTATCGGAAGGCCCCCTCTGTCCTGAGAACGACCTGGTTGTTAATATTGTAGTTCTATAATATTATTTGTGAATAATTAATTATTGATTTATATGATAAGAAAATATTTATTTTGTGGATATTAAAGAAGGAATTGGCGCTGGTGAGTTTTTATCAATATTTTGGTGTGAGAAATCATCTGTTTATGGATTTCGAATAATTTATGTTTGGAATTTGGAAAAACTTTCTTCTGCAAAGTTGTAGAGAATTAAATTTCCTATGGAAGGACATAGAATTTGTATTTTTCTGACTAAGGGGCTATTTGTTATGAATTATTGAAGTTTCGAAAAATATATATTATTTAATGGGTGGGCCCCACTTTTGTTGTTGGTTGAAAAATCTGATTTTTTTGGTAGCAGCCGGCGGCTGGAGAATTTTAAAAATAATAATATTATTTTATTATTTTAGTCTCCTTTGGCATCCTAAGCTTTTCCTATAAATAGGGTGCTTAGGTTAGAATTGAAAATCACACCAGAATCATAAGTTTTCTCTCTCTATAATATCGAGCGTATTTTTGTGAGTATTTCAATACTTTGAGTATTAGTATTCAGCGCAAGTTTTCTTCGGTATTATATCCGATATTCCAGTCAAAGGTACTATCTTTTTGAGGTAAGGGATGTTATTTTCTTTCGTAAATGATATTATTCTTTTCAATATCATTATACAGAAATATTGTCATGGATTTTATGTTGAAATTCTTACTTTTTCCGTCGGGGTTACTATTCACGTATACGGCACTATTCACGGAAAAATTAAATTTTCTTCTATTTGTCCAAATTGCTTGTTAAGGTTACTATCTTTGATTGTATCCAAGTTTTGAGCTCTATTCTTGAATTTTGCTCCATAATTGATTGTTACGAGGTATTTTTGAATTGGATATACTAAAATACGAATCCTTAGTCTTTTTCTTTTATCTCACTGGATTCGTTTTTTTTAAATGTTTTTCATCATTCTCAGTCCTAAAAGGTGATGTAACTGAATATCTTTGGCCTGTAGAGCAAAGATGAATGATTACTTGATGAATATCTTTGGCCTGTAGAGCAAAGATGAATGATTACCTGATGAATATCTTTGGCCTGTAGTGCAAAGATGACAGGTGTTGAGATGAACATGACCACTGATGATACAAATGAATATCTTTGGCCTGTAGTGCAAAGATGAATATTTGATTCGAGATGTATATTGATTGATGTTACAGGGATAAAATATTGATGATGGACTTTTAAATCATAGAAGATAGTAGACTTGATTCTCTGCTTAACTCTTCTAATGAATTGTTATTTCCGTTGCGAATATTGATCTGAAGTTGGTTGTCCATTATATTTTATCTGATTTGTTGAAGACTAACGATAATTTATTTTTCATTATCTTAGTCATAATATTCTTTACTGAGCTAGTTGAGCTCACCCTTTTCATCTGTTGTCCTCTTCAGGAAATGAGAATGTTGCGGGAACTAGTCGGGGGACAGAGTGATGGTCCGAGTTAGAGCAGTAGTAGTCCTCACTATTTCTGATAAATAGTGTGATAATAATTGTAATGAGGACTTAGTTTGAATCTTAATATTTTCTACATAGTTGTATTGACACTCACAGTTGTGTGGTCGTATTTTGCACGACCGTATGATATAAAGTTTGTATTTGAATTCTGTACCATGTATTTGGCGACTCAGAATGGGTTGGCGACAGACCGGGCGACGGTTCAGTCTGTCGCTATAGAATAGATAAACGGTTTATATGTTATGGCGACGGTTCGATGCGTCGTTAAAAACTAAGACGACGGTTCTCTGATATACGCGACAGACCGAACCGTCGCCGAGTCCATTGCTAAAAGTGGTGAAAAGGTACGTAAGAGAATTAAACCACAACCAAGAATTAACATGCAATTGTAGGTACCTCAACAGAAACAAGATGGTGTTGGGTAAGACAAACTTTCAACCTTTTCAACTAAGTACTATATTAATTTCACTTAAAGTTTCAGCTATCTAATCTTTATTCTAAGTACTCTTACAAGTTTTCATATGCTTTGATACTGTTAATTTCAAAAATGTTAGTGCATGTTTTCATTAATTCTACAAATTGAGAATAATAATCCCATATGGTAAATAATTATGTCCAAGTTTCCCATATATTCACCCCAAATAAAACTCACAAACCGTAAGTACACCATATTACTTCATTTATTCTGAAATTAGAAATACATTTTCCATTTTAGTTCGTTCCAAAATTTGAAATCCATTTCTATTTTATGACTATAAATTAAGTGACAATATGTTACTAATTTGTCATTACTATATCACTATCTTTTTCAATATCACAAAACCACAACCGAATTTCTAACTAAGACTATATTTAATAATTTTATATTATTCTTAAAAGTCGTCATTTTACAAATGTATCTTTAATATTTGAACGCTTTATTCTATCCCCACTTATGAAAGGTCAAGTTGACACAATAGGCATTGTTATGCGAAGATCTTTACTTGGAGAAATAGAAAGAACATGTATCACACATGCAAAATATGAGAAAATCCTAAATGAATATTCTACCCTAGTGAGTATTCAAGAATCAGTGCATGAAATTTTAATGAATTTAAAAGAAATTATATTGAAAAGTAATCTATATGAAACTTGCGACACATCTATTTGTATCAAGAGTCCCGAATATATAACTGCTTAAGATATCATCTAACCGTCTAACCGTCTTATGTAGAAATCAAGTATATACATTAATTACATTGAAATATGTTACCTAGCTAGTTTTGTACTATCTCCATTCCATAATAATAGTCGTTTTAGCTTAATGCACATGAATTAAGAAAGTCATTTAATATTATCATTTAAGAATTAAAATTTGTATGAAATTACATTACTACCTCTTTATGGAAAATTTAAAACCATTAATACAAGAAAGAAAATTTATTGGGACAATGAGAGAAATTAAGGGAGATCAGTGGCGGATCCAAAAATATTTTCCAGCAGGGGTGGATTTTTCAAAGCCTCAAACCAAATTTATTTTTTATATTCAAACAAAATCAGGAATTAATTTCAAAACTTCAACCCAAATTTGCATTAAAGAGATTTTTAACAATTGCATTATACACGTCCTAATATCCTAAAGAGGATATGACTTTAAATATCATACAACGAAAAAAGAGAGGAAAAGAAAACCAATATTTACTCCTCAAACACAATGAACAAACACCTAACAATATATACATACCATACAAAATGTAACCTCAGTCAAAAAGAACTGAAGGATACATGTCAATAGCAGTTCAATCACATAGATTGTTGTCGCAGATGCAAACTACTACTATTTGCTAGAATACATGTTGATGGAAGAACTGAAGGAAACAAAACGATTTGGATGCCTCAAGTTATATAATAAATTAATGAACTCCCAATATTGAAAGACAGTTGTAGAACAAATCTCAGATGTTGAAACAAAAAGCAATGATAAATTACCCCCTTTCAAATCAAATGATGAAACCCCATCTTGGTTACTTTGTTAGTGTAACCTGCTACAATAAAAACATAAAATCAGTTATTAGTAAAAACCGAAAGGAAACTGAAAAAAATGGGTTAGAAGAAAAGAAAACTATATGAACAAGAAACAAACCAAAATTGGGTCCTATAGCTAGTTGGAATGGTAAAATTTTGAAATTCTAAAATTACATCAAAAATCACATAAGATAAATAACCCCCAAAACAAATAATTCAACATCCAAAATACCTATAAATTTCAAAACTGAGAACTGAAAAGATGAACTTTATTGCCAAAACGTTTTATTTGATTAATGTATTAATCCATGGTCAAATACATCAAATAAATTGAATTGGGTTTAACCCCAAGTCCCCAACTAACAACAAATTCAAACAAACTATAAATTTTAAATTTTCAAACACAAAAAACCCTAATTTAAAAGCTCTAATTTAGTTATCTTTTAAAAGCCAAGAGGTGGTGCCATAGACCATAGTAGTATGTAGTTGTAAGAATAGTACTAATGAATTTTTTTTTGCCTCCTCTAAATTTAACTCTTCCATTAATCTACCCCCTTAAACTTATTAAATTACATATGTCACTACCCCTATACCTATAAAAAAAACTAGCATAGGTCCGCCCCTGGGGGTGATATAGAAAAATAAATAATTTATTTTTTTAGAAAGTTGTAAACGGCAAATAAATTGAAATAAATTTTTTTTCTTCTAAAAAGTCAATTATTATGAAATGGAGATAGTAATATAGATAAATAACTAGTTAGAAGTTAGAGCCAGTTAGATGGCCTTTGATATCCTAAAGTCAAAAGAAAAAACATAAAACAAGTTTTTTGTCTCTAATAATTTCATTAAAAATTAATTAACATTGATAATAAAGTAATGGTATTGGTAACCATTAAAGAAACAAATATGGATTAAATTATGAAAGGTGTTCCTCCTCCTTTTCCCACCCGGATAAACTGACGCATGCCGCTTGTTCTTCTTCTAGCTACTTCTCTAGACAGACGTGTAAGCCAAATAACCGTTCCCAACCGTAAACACCAAGTGGCGATGATGCTTATCTGGCACCGGCCAACCAACCACGTACCGACAGGTTGGAGTAGCTCAAAAACGGTGGGTGGGGACACGTGATCATCACGCCACGTGTGTGGGCATAATAGTTGTCTTCATAATTTCAAACTCAAGCGCGCAACTAACATGTCGAGATGCGTATATTAGCTGGATGAAAAAAAAAGACTGGTGCGGCTTAGTTGGATTGCAATTTGTGCGTACGGATCGGCTGTTTTTAAAAAAGAGCACATAATTTGAGTTATGTATATCTTATAAACCCTAGTGATAATTATACATTTTTTATTTATTATGGGATATTCTAATACAATAACATTAGTTAGAACCGATATTTTTACATAAAAAATTGATATTTTCATAAATAAATAATGAGTGGATCTCACCTTAATGTAAGAGAGAATATCAATTTCCTAACATTATTAACTTTGTCTTCAAAAATTATCTAAAACCACTAGGATCTTGATTTATATCATAAATGTTTTATATTTTCTTTTCTATATTAATATATTTACTATATTTATAATTTTATATAGGATTATATTTATATACACAACTGTGTATTACACAGTCGTTTCACGGTTGAAACCGTTGTTATAGTCCAAAAAATCGTCGTCATAGCCAACTATATACTATACAACTGTGTACATACATTTTTCTATTTTATAGAAATGTATGGAAATACATAGCAGAATTAGGTGATATTTTGAATAGCCTTGTACAAAATTCACAATATATAGTGGTTATGATTTAGGATGTGGATAAATAATTTGTGGTAGAGATAAGTATGAAATTAAGGATGTGAAAAGCACATGCATGATTAATTTTGACACAAACGGTGGGAAATAATAAGCGTGATTTGAAGCGGAAAGCACGGAGATTGAGTCGAATTCGGTGTTGTGGTGTTTGTTTTTAGTTTTTCTACGCCCGCCCATCTTTTGAAAGATAGTCGTCGTCAAACACGAGCGTCTTCTAGCTGGCATATGCCAATTTCCTTTTGTGAGCCGGAATTCTTCCTTCATTTTGTAAGTTACGAAACTACCCACATGCCTACTGTACTCCTTTGACGAGATTTGTAATAAAATATACATGACGTGCAAGCCAAAAATCAAATCTATCAAATTAATATTACTAATTACCAAGACTCTTATTATTATTATTATTATTATTATTATTATTATTGCAGCATATTTCGTGATATATTGACCCACCACGAACCATTCTTATTTATGTAAACTTCAATATTCAAAACTTAAAAATTAGACACTTAATTTTCATAAGGTGATAAACTATTATGTTTAACTACAATTCTTATTTTGAAAATTTTTATGGAGGACGAAATACTAGAAAATACGATTTAGAAATCAAATTCGAAATATGTTGACATAATTTGTTTCTTTTGATACATTAAATACGGAAACAAAAACAAAAACAAAAACATGTTTAGTTGACATAATTTGTTTCTTTTGATTGTTAAAGTTGGAAAAATTCATTTATAGACCTCTTTCATTAGGTTCTGCTATTTTCTCATAAGTAATGATACAGACACAACCTATTCTATAAATATTTTACAAACTGTTTACGCGGCATATTCCACATCAGTATATTGATCAATAAATTGATTCAATGTAGTCTTCGGCCCCACATAAAAAACTGATGTGAAGTATGTTGCATCAGCAGTTTGTAAAATATTTGTAGAATAATTTATGTATGTAGCATTATTTTTTTCTCATATTCTCTCCAAGCCCATATATATGGTAAAATATATCTCTAAATTTGAATTGTAATAACATAGGTTCTTAACAAAAATATATAAATAATCGTTACTCTTTATTTTTATTTACCATACCATTATGATAAACAAAAAATGTGCCATAATTAATTTACATCGCATGTGTACTTAAAAACTTGAGTAGAAAATAAGAATGAAATCATTTTTCACTAAAATTCAATTTCTGGTCATCCATTACTGAAGCTCCCTTCCCTTGAACATTCTGGTGGGTCACTCCGTAAAACACGGGGAAATTTCTAGTCCTTCTAGTTCAACAAATCTGTATAAACTTGTAATTCTGTTGGTAAACAGGGGCAGATATTCTATTCCCGCAAGCAGATATCCCTATGACCCTATCTAGCCGAAGCGTGGGAATAAATCCTAGGATAATCTTACAAGAATTGTGGAATGTCCCAAAACAACCTTCAATTAACTCCGCCTAATCCATACACGTGTCACCATAAGACTCAGTTTTAGACCAATATCCACGTTCTTGTAGTAGTAGTATATAGTACTACTATAAATTAAATTTTAGAATGACCAACTATGTTAGGTTAGGTATCTACTACTACTATATCCGTATATGGATAAGCTTTGGGTACTATTTTAATTTTGATTTTTCAAATTCAAATTCAAAAATGATTTTTAAATATTTGAAAAATGGCTACTTTTTCTTCGGTCTGCGTTTTACATTTGATTCCACACGCGTTTCTCTCTTTCTTCATCTTCAAAACGAACCCACCTATAAATACATCTCTCTGTCTCTCCCATTTCAACACAACCAAACTGGTTGTTTAAACTAAATTATACATACATCTTTCTATATCTATCGCCCTCACACCACAAAAAATGGTCGATTTGGATTGGAAAGCAAAGATGGTTACCTCCAATACACCGAACAAATCGCCTAGATTATCGAATAAGCTTACAGTTTTGGTGCCGCCACCGCTGATTCGTGTCGCGGATTTAGTTCCGGCGGATGACTCGGATTGTGCGGCATACGAGCACTATCTCCGGCTGCCGGAACTGAAGAAGCTGTGGAACACTAAAGAATTCCAGAATTGGCAAAACGAGTCTGTACTCAAACCGGCGTTACAAGCTTTGGAGATTACATTCCGGTTTGTCTCGACCGTCATGTCCGATCCAAGACCGTACACGAACCGGAGGGAATGGAAGCGGCGGCTGGAGTCGCTGGCGACGAGCCAGCTCCAAATCATAGCTCTTTTATGCGAGGATGGGGAAGAGAATAATAAGACACGAGGAACAGCGCCGATCACTGATCTGAGCTCGTCGGGAGGCTTGCTGGCTCGAGAAGACAGCTCGGCGGAGGTGTGGAAGCTCCACGGAGAAGCCACGGTGGTGAGCCGAGCGAGTGAGTCGAGCTTGTTACCTCGGCTCGCTACGTGGGAGAAATCGGAGAACGTTGCACAGAAAATCCAGTACTCCATCGAATGCGAGATGCGGAATTGTCCTTACACGTTAGGGTTAGGCGAGCCGAATTTAAGCGGTAAGCCGAGCCTCGATTACGATCTGATTTGCAAGCCGTCGGAGCTCCGGGCCCTGAAAAAAAGCCACACGAATCTCGAGAACCCGGAGAATCAATCGCTTTACACAACTCACCAAATACTAGAATCGTGGATCTACGTATCGCAAGAGCTGCTCAAACGAATTGGAACGCGAATTGAAAGCAGAGAATTCGAATCCGCATCGAGCGATTGCTTGATACTGGAAAAAACTTGGAAACTCTTCACAGAAATCGAAGACCTTCACCTTTTAATGGATCCGGACGATTTCCTCAAACTAAAAAACCAGCTCGCGATCAAAGCTTCATCGGAATCGGAAGCATTTTGCTTCCGATCTCGCGGATTAGTCGAGATCACGAAACTCTCCAAGGAACTGAGGCATAAGGTGCCGTACATTTTGGGCGTGGAGGTGGATCCGACGGGCGGACCGCGGATTCAGGAAGCGGCGATGAAGCTCTACCGGAAGAAGGATTCTGGCGGATTCGAGCGGATTCATTTGCTCCAAGCATTGCAAGGGATCGAATCCGCCTTGAAACGGTTTTACTATTCGTATAAACAATTGATTGTGAATGTTATGGGGAGTTTGGAGGCGAAGGGGAAATTCATGAATGTGGATTCGGGCGATTTGTTGGGTCAGATATATTTGGAGCCGGCGTATTTTCCGAGTTTGGATGCTGCTAAGACGTTTTTGGGAGATTACTGGCTCAGCCATGAAAGTCGAAGAAACTAAGAAGTGAGAACGAGTCAACTCGGTTGATGGAGAAGAAAGAATGTTCGGGCACCATACGCGGGGAATAGAAGAAAGTTAATAGTTAGTAATAGTATATTATTTATTACCTTTCCTTTTTGGGTTATTGTTGTACTAATACTTTAATCCTTGTCTTTGATCTTCATGTAAAATTTTACCACCCTCATTCTTAGCGAGTAAGTACACAATTTTAATTTATTTGTTATTCCTCTTATAATCATGGAGTTTATTTCTTTTTAATGAGGTTTAGTATAGGAGAAAATATAATTCATTCACATTTTCAAGTTTTACCATTTCTACAAAATACAATATTTTCATAAAATATTTATTGCTTAAATTTCAAATTATTTTATATAATTTTTATTTTTATTTTTGAATATACTGACAAAGGAGGTACTCAATAAACTAATAGTATTTGAAAGCAAGTTGATGATTACGCTTGTTGAGTATTTATTAATGAGTGTAGGCTATGGAGTGGTTAATATGAAGTTAATTTTGATTAATTGATCAATACAGTGTAGACATGCAGGTCGAAAAAGTAATTTTTTCTTGACATGTTAGCACTGTATTGGTCGATTGACCAATTTACTTTAAAGTTAATTTCATAGTAATCGGATCCATGAGTGTAGAATGTTATTCGAAGAACTGTATCTAATATATAAAGTCCGGAAATATTGACTTGTTGTAAACAACTTTCTGAAGCCTTTTTGGCTTCAAAAAATGATCTTTAATTTTTATTGTAATTCATATATTTTTTCTTTTTTATATTAATTTGTTTAATCTTTTTATTTACTCTTTTAAATTTTATAAAAATTTTATTTTACCCTACATAATTTAGAAGTTTCCATTTTATTTGGGGACAATTACATTTCATAGTACATTTTTAGAAAAAATTACAATAAAAGTGTATCTATAAAATATTTACAAAATTAATATATTTTTAATAGTTTATTTATAAAATTAGTGCATTTGATATCCCTTTAATAGTGTGCATTTGGTATCCCTTTAATCGTGGCCCACGATTCTCTCCCACGGAGCATATATATATATATATATATATATATATATATATATAGGATAAGACTCTTAAACGGACTGTTCGTAAACGAACAATCCTTTTGCGTACATCCTTTTCCTACTTATCCTACATAATTGAGATAGTACATAATTGGGCCCACTTATTCAATTTAAAAGTGTACGCAAAAGGATTGTTCGTTTACGAACAGTCTGTTTAAGAGCCTTATTCTATATATATATATATATATATATATATCATCCATGTTTAACCCTATCCCTGTTCAATGCCTGTGATCCCTTGTTGCTGTTGTTTATAGTCTACAGCATAGACTTGCGAAAACAGAGAAAAAAATAATAAAGGGTAAAGTTTTGATATATTTCATTCATACCTAATTCATTACAATGATAGACTTATATAGCAAAGATGAGAATTAATCCTACCCATTGATATATAAAACTAATATCCACCCTTGGATCACTCTAATATAAAGACCCTATTTTAATTTGACTTAGTAGACCCATGATACGTAATAATACTCTGCCCTTCAAAATTCACCTTGTCCTCAAGGTGGAAAAAAAATGATGTCCACAATGGCTGGTGTATGTATCCTCTATACCACTTAAACTTGGTGGCGAAATCATAAACCCATCTTCTAGCCATGAAATATAGAGAGAAAAGATTAACGCAAGGGAAATCAAGGTGATGGCTCCAGTGAGGCTCGTGAAGTCTCTGATGAATGGCAATAGAGCCGACACAAATGTGGCTAAAGCTAGATAACCCCCTCTCACCCCAATTCCGAAGGACAAGTTGCAAGCATCCAATGCGCTTCCTTTAACGCCATATTTCGTATCCAAATACTCGTACATTGGACTAGCAAATATATGTAGAGCAATGACGGTTTGCAGAAAGGCAGCAAGATTGGCGATTGTCTTCGCCCAAACTGGACCGCCATTGCTGGTGAGTAAATAAGACGACGCCTTGGATCCATAGGCTGGTTCTTCAATTCCATCTCGAACTGACAGCACAATTGTTACGACAATATATACTGGGTTGAAGGGTGCTGAAAATCCCAGCCAGATACTCAGAGCTGACAAATGGGAAATTTCAATTGCAAAAATGCCACATGCGAACCCAGCTATTACAATGAAGTATGGGAGCTTCATGGTGTGGTCATCCCTAAAAAGATTCACATATTGCAATGCCCATGTAAGAGAATAAGCTGTACTACCATATATAAATCCCGCCAGATCTCTGTATCTAATACGCCTCTTTCCCCCATGTTCATGAAGCTGGCAATAAGAGCATTTGCATACAAGGATATGGTTGTGGCTACAATTAAACCAACAACACCTCCTATCCAACCAAGAGAAACTATGACTGTAGCACTAGTGAAATAAAATATTCCTCCTGGATCAAAACTGAATTCTGAGAACTTACACACTACAACCCCATCACCAATAGTTTCATTATATTTCCCATAGTTCATCAGTTTCATGATCTCAAGCTTTATTTCCATTATTGCTTCAGCATAATTTTCCCCATCACAATCCAGCTTCACCTTGTTATTATCATAAGTTGAAGCTTTAGCATATGGATTAAGCCATGACCGAGCAGCAAAAGAATTTAAAAAGGAGACCCAATAAAAGAATTTCACCGGTAGTAGCGATAAGTCCATATTAAACCCAAATAATCTGCAACAATTCTTTTCTTTGTAAACCCCAGATACCAACAGTTTAAAAGTAATATTGGGCACATATCGGATTTTCAGAGCTTGCCAAGGAAGGTCACTAGTTGAAATACAAATGACTTGAATTAAGGAAGTAATAGTTTCAACACCAATCACAACACCACAATCCATCATTTCAGTATATTGTTTCCAAATATCAGTATGACCAGCTTGAATTGAACCCAATATAGTCATATTCCATGTCAACAATGAAAGGCAACTGCTATTATATTTCAATTGATCAAACACATTTAGTGTGTCACCACTTTTCACATTTCCACACAAGCAGCACATATATTTCTCTAAAGAACCTGGTTCTAGATTATATTTGGTAAATTGAGTATTGACAGTCTTGGTTGGCAAGTATGGTTTTAAAATTTGGGTAAAGAAGAATTCAATGCTCTCCAGCCTTGAACATTGACAATCTTGCTTACCTGCTGCTGCCCAAACATTGCTACAAGGACTCCGTTTGGACTTCTCTACAACTGATAACAACTCTAGGTACTTGTTCCTTCCCTCAGTCTTGGAGTCCAAAATGTCTGGAAGAAAGGCAACAAAACAAATGTTAATAGCATGAACTGTGGCTAATAATGAGGTATAGCTATTTGAGTCGCCTTCGAATATTTGTTCTTTAGGATTCCAGCCAGCCTCTTGGAATTTAAAAGCACCATATGCACTTTGAGAATGTCCTCCTAACCACAGCCACCTTAAGGTAAGCCCCATTGAATCTGAGTGATGATTCTTTTCGATGAAATTCATATAAGGCAACTCATTCACAATAACATACAGCCGCCTAACTTTAGTTCTCACAGCAGCTTCGCCCAAGAAAATGATCTCCACATTCAACCAAAGGAAGAGAATGATGAAATTCTGAGTCAATAGCCCCATAGATTTATGAACAACTTCCATGTACTTTTCTCCCTCAAGGCAGAATTCTTGAAGTCCCAATTCATTAACATCACCAAAACAGAAGAAAGTACAGCCAACTAGCATTGTGCAACCATCATAATACAACAAAAATAGTTTTAAGAAATTTCTAAAATAAAATTCAGTGCTCTCAATTTTTCCCCTTTCACCCCAATACAACCCATTTTCCTTCAATTTAGATCCAGGAATTCTCAACTCTTCCAGGTATTTTTCAAATGCTTGACACCCACAATCATTTATAAGCGATGAGGAGATAACAGGAGCAAACACAAAGACATGACAAGAAGAAATGAGAGAAAAAGAACTAATGGAATTAACCTTCATGCTTGGCTCTCTTTCCATTATCTCCGTGTCTAGTGCTTCCTTTTCATTTCCAAATTTAGCTCTAGTTTCCTGGATCACTTCGTTAGACAGATTTCCGTCTGGTGGCTTTGGTTTGAGTTTAATATTGTAGTCATCTTGCTCTACAAATTTATACAGTTGATCACCCCCATTAAGCTCTCCAGCAAAAGTAACACCATCTATTTGCATATTCTGGTTGATTGTTACAAAATTGCAATTGAAATCACGAACATTTTTAATTGCAAAATCATCCTCTTGTGTGTTTTCAATGAGTCTGGAAAGCTGTGTGCCATGAACCTCATACACAGATAGTGGGGTCTGGCTTTGCAACATAGTAGCGTCACCTGTTTGTTGATTCCCTTTAATCCCTTCGTTTGTTGGTTGCAGTTTATGATCCAATTCTAGCTCAGTAATTTTGTCGAACACCTTATCTACAAGGTACAACTCTTGTCATTTGGCTAAAACAATGGCCCTTTGTAGGGAATCTGGATGCCACAATTTCACACAGTTCCTGATTTTTTCCTTCAATCCTTTCACAAAGATGCTCACGATCCAATTTTCCTCAAATTTTCCTTCATTCCAAGTCTCTGCCCAACGTTTCAACTGCAAAAATGAAGTCTCATACTCAACTATGGAGTTGAATTGTTGGTGATACATGAAATAATTCATCACATGTTCGTTGTGCTCCAACTCAAAATTCTGAATCTCCCTTGCTGTTAATACTCGCCGATTCTTTGTTTCGTAGCTTCGCAATTGGTCCACGAAATCAGTAGAGTCTTCCGATTGTGTGGCAATTGAGACCATGGATTGTTTGTTGCTTGATTCCACCCTGAAATCTCTCAATGAAAGCACCATTGTTGCTGTTGTTTACAGTCTACAGCATAGACTTGCGAAAACAGAGAAAAAAATAATAAAGGGTAAAGTTTTGATATATTTCATTCAGGTAATAATCCGTGGCAACCGGTTGCCCAAAACACTATTCAGCAACCAAGTTTTTAACCCTTGATCAGAAGGAGCAAAGGCCAAGATGTGTTGTTTTTCCCCCCTGCCGCTACAGCCTGCAGCGGCAGGCACTCCACCCCACTTTATGCCGGCTTTTTACGCTTATGCCCTCCATTATATCTCCATTATATGTATTGCCTTTGATTAATTTTGCTGGGCTGCCGGATGACCCTCTAGCGGCAGGGTGGAAGTCCCAAAACATTGCCCATTTTGTTGTTCACTTCATTTTTCATATGCCATCTTTAATGCTTTTATATTCCATCTTAGCAAATTACTTAATTTTTTTTGTATAAATAAATTCATAATTAACATTTTTTTCTGTTTCAAAAAATATGACCAACATTACCTTTTAATAATAATTTGAGATAAATTTTAAATTAATATAAATTAACCTGTACAATTATGAAAATTACAAATTATTTAAACAATACTATTAATTATTTTTTTATAAAGTTAAATTATAATATTAAATATTTAAATTATTTTTAAAAATCAAAATCAACCCTATAATTAATTAATTTATAAATATTTAATATTATAATTTAACTTTAAAAAAGAAATAATTAATAGTATTGTTTAAATAATTTGTAATTTTCATAATTGTATAGGTTAATTTATGTTAATTATGAATTTATTTATATAAATAAATTCATATTTAACATTTTTTTCTGTTACAAAAAATATGACCAACATTACCTTTTAATAATAATTTGAGATAAATATAAATAAATTCATAATTAACATTTTTTTCTGTTTCAAAAAATATGACCAACATTACCTTTTAATAATAATTTGAGATAAATTTTAAATTTTAAATTAATATAAATTAACTTATAGGGTTGATTTTGATTTTTAAAATTAATTTAAATATTTAATATTATAATTCAACTTTAAAAAAGAAATAATAATAGTATTGTTTAAATAATTTGTAATTTTCATAATTGTACAGGTTAATTTATATTAATTTAAAATTTATCTCAAATTATTATTAAAAGGTAATGTTGGTCATATTTTTTGAAACAGAAAAAAATGTTAATTATGAATTTATTTATACAAAAAAAATTAAGTAATTTGCTAAGATGGAATATAAAAGCATTAAAGATGGCATATGGAAAATGAAGTGAACAACAAAGTGGGCAATGTTTTGGGACTCCCACCCTGCCGCTAGAGGGTCATGCGGCAGCCCAACAAAATTAATCAAAGGCAATACATATAATGGAGATATAATAGAGGGCATAAGTGTAAAAAGCCGGCATAAAGTGGGGTGGAGTGCCTGCCGCTACAGGCTGTAGCGGTAGAGGGAAAAAACAACAGATCTTGGCCTTTGCTCCTTCTGATCAAGGGTTAAAAACTTGGTTGCTGAACAGTGTTTTGGGCAACCGGTTGCCACGGATTATTACCCATTTCATTCATACCTAATTCATTACAATGATAAACTTATATAGCAAAAATGAGAATTAATGCTACCCATTGATATATAAAACTAATATCCACTCTTGGATCACTCTAATATAAAGACCCTATTTTAATTTGACTTAGTATACCCATGATCCGTAACATCCCTTCAAGGCTTCAGCACTGGACTGAATCCTTTGGTGTCGTCATGGCTGTAAACTCCTCTCTCTTCCCTTTAAAATGAGGCTAGAAAAATGGAGAGCTTGTGTAGGGTTTTGGAGAGAGGAGAGATTATTATTAGGGTTATGAGTTTCGCAGTGGTATTATGGGTTTGATGGGTTGCCTTTACAGAATTAATACATTTTTTTTCAAAATACAGTTGGTAGCCAAATCCAGTGGCAGAGCCAGAGAATTTTATCCGGGGGGTCCAGTGGGCGGGCGTCGGCGCGGCGACCGACAGTGGCGACTGGCGGCAGTAGAGGTGACTCTCTCCTCTCCTCTCCTCCTCCGTTTCTACCAGACTCCCCAATATACAGACCTCCTCTGTTATTTACTTCGTTTCACAAATAAAAATAGTTATTTTTGTAGTGATGAGTATAATTTATCATCATATTTTAATATAGTGTGGTTAATGTTAACCTAACAACCTATTCACTTGAGATAGATATAGAACAAAAATACATATTTAATATTGATAAATTTTATAAATAAAGTTCTTTTTGTGAAACGAAATAATTATTATTTTTAAATAACAGAAATACTCCTTTCGTTTCAAAAAAAAATAAATCCTATCACTTAGTTATATTCATGTATATAATGTCATTATTAATAAATGAACACCTTATTATTTTAAAAAGTATACATATATAAAATGAAAAGCAGTTAGTGTTTGTAAAATTTATAAATGGGACTCTCTTTTTTTCTCTTACAAAATAGAAAGATTATATAATAAATTTTGTTAGACAACTTGCCTCCAAAAGTGTCAAAAAGATGTAAAAAATCTAGGTAAATTAGTACTTCTTTCTTTTTAAATTAGAGATTCATTTCTTTGACCATTTTAAAATTATAAACGAAAATTTTTTTATTAATATGTCAGTATTTATATTATGTGTAGGCTATTTAATTATAAAGTTATATATATATTTTTTTAATTTCTTTTTCTTCTTCTTCCCCTTCATTCTTTTTACCAGCGCACGCATATTACATACTAATTTTTTCGGCGACCGAGGGGGCCGTGGACCCCCCTGGACCCCCCTCCCTCCGCCCCTGGCCAAACCTTCACACAAAGGTTAGCAATTTAGCTTTATTGGGTTACCAATTAATTTAAGAACAGTTTTCAAGTGTTACTTGGATTTGTTTTCTTCAACATGTGCAACCATGAACAGTTTTATTGGTTTCTGCAATGGCCGTCGTTGGTACATTTTTTTTACATAGTGCAGTTGGTGGCCAAACCTTCATACCAAGGTAACCAATTCAGTTTTATTAGGTTACCAATTTATTTTGAATGTGATGCAGTTGGTAGCCAAACATTCAGACAGTTGGTAGCCAAACATTCATACCAAGGTAACCAATTCAGTTTTATTAGGTTACCAATTTATTTTTGAATGTGATGCAGTTGGTAGCCAAACCTTCATACAAAGGTAACCATTTTAATTTTTGTGGATAACCAAATAGTCATAAAAGAAAAATTCAGAACAGTAAGTGTTACATGTATTTGTTTTTAAAATTATGTTTGTGGGCGAATATTCTGCTTCTTCTCATTGGTGTTTTGGAAAATGGTTTCGAGTTCTTGAAGGGTTTTGGGCTAAAGGAAAACCTGAGTTTGGACCTCATACAAAGGTAATCATTTTAGTTTTTGAATATGATGCAGTTGGTACCCAAACCTTCAATCAAAGGTAACCATTTTAATTTTTGTGGGTAACTAAATAATCATAAAAAAAATTCAGAACAGTAAGTGTTACATCTATTTGTTTTCAAAATTATGTTTGTAGGGCGAACCTTCTCCTTCTCATTGGCGTTTTGGACAACGATTTTGAGTTCTTGAAGGGTAGCGGCGGCGCAACTAAGGACGCGATAGAGGAGGATGATGAAGGGGTGGAGAGAGGAGGCGGTGAGGAGATGAAGAGAATGGGAGGTGAGGGAGATGCAGATTAGAAAGTGTCAGATTCCAAGGAGAGAGAAGATAATTTTTGATTTTTTCCTCCTTTTGATTTGAATTATGAATTTGTTTTGGTTGTTAAATCCCAAAGATTTTATAACTGTCATATATGACGGTTACTTCTCCTTGATTTTAGGTTTCCTTATTTATTTGAAATTGAATGATTTAAATTTATTACCTTTTTTTTATAATTATTTTATAAATACATTAATATTATAATTATTTTTTAATTATTGTATATTACTATAAAGAACCCTTTTATTTGTTGGTGCGGATAATGGAGGAGTTGATATGAAGGAAGATATGTATATAATCTAATTGTCGCCTTGTCGGCAAGAGGAGGATGATGAAGGGGTGGAGAGAGGAGGCGGTGAGGAGATGAAGAGAATGGGAGGTGAGGGAGATGCAGATTAGAAAGTGTCAGATTCCAAGGAGAGAGAAGATAATTTTTGATTTTTTCCTCCTTTTGATTTGAATTATGAATTTGTTTTGGTTGTTAAATCCCAAAGATTTTATAACTGTCATATATGACGGTTACTTCTCCTTGATTTTAGGTTTCCTTATTTATTTGAAATTGAATGATTTAAATTTATTACCTTTTTTTTATAATTATTTTATAAATACATTAATATTATAATTATTTTTTAATTATTGTATATTACTATAAAGAACCCTTTTATTTGTTGGTGCGGATAATGGAGGAGTTGATATGAAGGAAGATATGTATATAATCTAATTGTCGCCTTGTCGGCAACTTGGCTCTCGAAATGAAATGTAGGCCGGCCCAAACACAATGTTAAGTAAAGTCATACAAAGTACAAAACGCGTATATAGTGACGCAATGACTTATTTTAAAATAATTTATAAATTAAAATTTATAATGACTTATAAGTTCTTTTAAGTTATGATTTATAAATAAAAGTATTCAATATCATTTGTATTTATAAGTTAGAAGTTAAGTTAAAACAAATTGTGAAAATATTTGACTAAAATGACTTATAACATAACTGTTGTTGATTTTAAATAAAATAAATTTAACTCTACAGTTTTAAATTATAATCACGGTCATTATATTATGGAATGGAAACCTTAATACAAAGTTAACTTGGTAAAGAAGTAGCACGAATCCTAGGTAGATTATGCTAATAATTATCTCCTCACTTGATTAATCTAAAATTAACATAATTCTAGATTGACTCAATTATAAGTGCACAAATTCAATTTTACAAAAGAATCTATCTCCTTATTGGATTTTACTAAACACAAATCTCTTACAAACACCTCCCTTGATTCACAAGTACACATCATTCATTCATTCATGTAGACATCAACACATTATCAACACTTATCATAACATTTTTTCACATATTAAAAATAATTAGATTTTAAAAAATTAATATCAATATTATATTTTGGGCAAAAAAACTGTGTAGGAATCTTTATTGGCAAAACTAAGGAAAATCTCAATGTAGTTGACATGTTTTACTTATTACACTATTAAACTTTAAAAAATTCAAATTACTCCATTAAACTAATTAAAATTTTAAAATTTCACCATTCCGTTAATAAGATTTGACGTCCGTCAAATTGGCTCAGATTCTTTCAAACAAAACTAAGGAAAACCCCATTATAGTTGGCACATTTTACTTATTACACCATTAAACTTTTTAAAATTTAAATTACCCCATTGAACTAATTAAATTTTTGAAATTATACCATTCCGTTAATAAGATTGGATGAGCGTCAAATTGACTCAGATTTTTTCATGCGTGGCTAGATTTGTGCTTCAAATTTACAAACCAACTGGATGTACCCCATATATTTCTACTTCAAATTTATCAAATTGATGAAATTAATGATGTTATTTGGTAAAATTAAATATACTCAAATTTGATTCTTTTTCTTGATATTTAATTTGTTCAAATTACATCATTAATTTGATAGATTTTATAAAATCTGAACGTATATACACTAACATTTTTATAGACAGCTATCTAACCTTCCATCTGAGACAGCTAGTTGATTGGATTTCTTCATTACATCAAGAGTTGGTGGTACATTCATAGGGCTTACTTGCTTACCATCAGTAGTTATAGTGCGTGCTGCCAAGAAACATTCACATACATCCTTCATCACCTTCAACAAAGAGAAACTAGGATCTGTAATTCTATATGATCTAAAGGCATTTTTCCTCCACTGCCTTGAAAACAACATCCAGACTTGGAATGTGAAAATTTGATCGCAGGGATGATTTACAGATCCAGACTTGAACGCTATCTTAATTTCTCTCTCATCATTTAATTTCATGTACATTTGAAATGGAAACACCTAAGTTAAAGGGATAATAAATATATTAATTTTGTAAATAAACTATTAAAAATATATTATTTTTGTAAATATTTTATGGATGCATTGTTATTGTAATTCTTTCTAAAAATGTACTAGAAAATATAATTGTTCCAAAACAAAAACTCTACGTGACATTAAAAATTGGACCCGAATGTATTTTGAATTTCACCTATTTGTATTTGTATTGGGTTTCTTTTAGTCAATTCTTCACCTTCATAACCTATATTTTATTTTCTCCAACAGTCAATTAACCGAAAGGTCCGAAACAATAAATTCATTGTAAATAAAACTTCTTGGCTTCACAAAAAATATAATAACTTTTCCAAAATATTTTATAATAATTTTTTTAATAAAAATGGTTTATTTTTATTTGTTTCGCCGCTAACTAAAAATTAAAATAAAAAAGGCCATCATCTTCTCCACTTGAATGAATTTAAATCTTTGCCAAAAAATAAAAAGAAACGAATTTGAATATAATTTTTTATTGCAATTTATTTTTTAATATACGTTGTATTATAGTACATAAATAAATGTTATCACTTCTCCTCAAAACTTGAGGTGTTTAAGTGTACCTTTCTAGAAAACTGGTGGTTAAGCGAAAAAATGTTAAAATCTCATGTGAATGAAGTGAAATTTACCCAAAAAAATAATTTTAAAAGAAAGAGATTTATACTTTTTTGAGTTATTTTAATATTGTCAGGAGTTCTTTTAATATCTCAAGATTTTTTAAATAAAATATTTTTACAAACTCAGAAGCTCTTTTGATATTTATTGTAGATATTTTCTCACGTGAATTATAGATTTCAAATAAGACTTTGGAAATTAGACATAGCCATTACAAATTTACACACTTGAACAAAAAATTAGCCGTTATAAATGTTACCTTAGCCTAATTAGATTTGAATAAAGAAAACCAGAAAATCCCAATTCCTCCATAATTAGTTTTGAATCTAAAACCCAAATTTCTCCCGAGAGTCCCTCTCTCCCTCCCTCTTTCTCCAAAATTGATCCTCCTCTCCCTCTCTCTCTCTCTCAATTTTCTGATTTCACTTCTGTTAATTCCTTCTTTCTCTCTCTATGTTATGTTATGAACACATATTCCCGTTCTTGATCGTGAATCCTGCAATGGCGGAAAGAAATTTCAACCAAGTTTGTAGAATCGGGCGAAATCTCTCTGTGATTGGGCAACTCCCAGATTGTAAAATCGCCATGGAGCACCAAAGCATCAGCAGGTACACACAACCCTCTTATCTCATTTTATCCGATAATCCTCTCATGATTCTCATTTCCCTCTCTCTCTCTCTCTCTATATATATATGTATCTATGGCTATATATATAAGTACGCTTATATTTTCATCGTTCAAGACATGGCCAATCATCATCGACTTCATCGTCAACAAAACTATTGTCCGCTTTGGGGTTCCTCCTCGGATTGAAATTCGTCATATTCAATGGCTAACCGTCTTCATCGCGGAACCTGAAATCAAAGAAATCAATAATTCAGCAAAATCCTAACAGGTAAACCCTAAAATCTAAGAGATTAAAAAGAGGAAACAGTAGGACAGTTTCGTACCCATAATGAATGAATGAAATTAGAATGCAATTGTGATTGTGAAGAGAGATTTGTTTGTTAATTCTGGATTGAAGAAGATCAGAGCGAAGAGAGAATGAAGAGAATAAGATAGAGAAGAGGAGAAGAGGCTGGGTACACTCGACCAACCAATGAAGATGGAAAGACTTCTACCACAAGTCTACAAGGTTTTCAGTGAAAGTCGAACATAAAATTGTACTCCCTTTCTGAGAAATTAAGAATACATTTTAAAATTTTAGATTAATTTATGAATCTTAAAATTTGGAATTAACATATATGTATTTAATTTTAAAACTAACATATATGATTTGCTTGAAAAATACTTATTAGTTTTGTTACAGCTTTTATGTATTACTCCAGTTATTTTTGGCAATGAGAAAGTACTTAAAACATTAAAAAAATATAAAGTATTTTTGTTGATGAAATTTGTCACTTGATTTTAGTGAAAATGACAAAAAAATAATAACAGTATAGTAGTAAAGTAGGGATAGAATAGTAGTATGTAGGGAAGATGTGGACTACTACTTGACGATGAAGTTGCATCCACGAGAGATGCAATGTAAGTGCAAAGTTCCCAATTTTGATTAACAGTTGACATTACCTTTCTTAACAAATATTCTTATTTCTGATGGTTTGTCTTTGTCAACCCCTCTTGCTTTATGTATTATTTGGCACGTCACTTCTATGTTGCTGAAATTATAGCCTTATTTGAAAGGTTATATATATATATATATATATATGATAGTTGTGCTAAACATGTTATGGAATGAGAATTTGATTATCATCTTTTTTTGTGGGATGTAATTTTTTCTGGTATGAGCAGGCTAAATTTATTGAAAGGGAACTGGAACAAATGACAGAGCAAATAAAATCAATTATTCATGCTGTTAATGCCAACCAGGTGACTGCCTCTTCTTTGCTTTGTAATTTACTCCTTTGAAAAGCTTTTTCTGGTGAACTTACTGTTCTTTTTTGTTTCATTTATAGGTTGGACTTTGGAGAACTCAAGGCAACTGATGGGATGACTCCACTGGATTCTGTTGTTCGAATCTTAAACAATCAATCAACTAAGTTCATTGATGTGAATTGATGAAAAGGTTAGGCTCTTATCATTTCTTCAGACGCATAACCAAAGCTCTGTGCTTGTTTACTTCATAAAGGATTATGTAAAGAAGGTATAAAATATAATAATTTCCAAATTTTAAGACACTTTTTGAGACCACTAGAAGTCTCCAATTTTTGGTCTCAAATGTTCTCAAAAATGACATGGCGTTGAATATGTTAACGGATAATTTATGGCATAGCCAATCATATTACCCAATCAATGTTCTGATGACACATCATTTGAGACATTTTTTGAGACCGCTAGCATCACCCTTTCCGTTAAGTAGGCTCACCGAAGTTTTATTGCCGTGATTAATATAGAATGTGTTCGTACCAATTTCTTGTTGTCAAATGGTATTACTGTGAAAATATTATATTCTCTTGAAAGTTTACTGCATGCTTCCCAACTTAGTCTCTTCTATGCATTTTTTGAATGTTCCAAAACTTTGTGACCTTGTTTTTTACCAAGTAAACAAAACCCACTAGAAACGCTAAAGGCGGTGTTCCCAAGTACAAGCACAATAATACAAAAGGATATGGTTTTAATAAAAGTCACTCTAGATTTAAAAGTTCCTAGAGCGAACTCTCCCAAAAACACCTCAAAGGGCACAATGGATCCTGAAAACACCTTATGACGCCAAAAGACCCTCTTCCTTCAAAATAGCAGTTTTGTTCCATCAAAATAGTAGTTCCGTTCCTACAAAATTGTCCACCAACGGTAGGCTTCTCCATTCATTCGCCACTTTTGGCCCGTGCTAATCATCCAACATCTCACTCATTGATCTCTTCATCACCAATAGATGCAACATTGCGGGAAAACAACTTTCCATAAACTCCTTGGGAACCTCATAATAAAGCAAATGGTCGACCGTCTCCAACGCAAGACAGCTTATGGGTCGATGATGTCCTCTATTCTATAAATTATTTTGAACAAGGATTATATGTATATCGTCCCAACATGAGATTTCAGTTTCACTTTTAGGATGTCTCAAATTGCCTACTTTTAAAATCACTTCCTCAAAGTTCTCTTTTATTTTGAGTAAGAATTATACTCCTAATGTTACCACTTGCCACTTTGCCAAAACACACTTTCCACTTTGCCCTTGTTTTGGAAAAGAAATATAGGGTTTAGTCTAGAAAAGGAAGTTTGGAAGTGTATATAACTTTTACACCTTTCACATAAGTTTGTTTAGATAGTGGTTGGAATCTAAATGGAGACTGATTTGGATGGGCTGGGAGGTTTTGCTTATTTATAATTAAAATTGCTTGAAAATTGATTTCTTCCTCCGTTTCTTGAAATTGCTCTTCAAATGTCTTTTACTTATTTCAAAGTTTTGTTGCAAAGACATTTTGAAGATATTATTATACTTTGTGTTTATTATTTTTAGTGTTGGAGTGCATTTAGGTGCTCTATAAATGTGGTATGTTAGGGTCTGATATATAGCCATTGCGAGAGAGAGAAAATTATGTTTTTGGTGTGCTGTGACGTGAGGGGAAGCACGACTATTTGGCCTACTTTGTAATGTTCTTTGGAACTACTGTTTCTTTTATGTTTCGTTCAATAAAGTGATAAGAATTGTTTGTTCAAATTTTTTTTATACTTGAAATACTATTTTTTTAACTTGGAGGATGAATATCCAGTTGTTGGCTTGTTTCTTTGGTAAATTGTTCCACATATCATATTTCTGTGCGTGTGTTTGTCTAATATACTTGTCTGAGCATGCAGATGGAGTATGTATGTTCCCGAGCACCTAGGTTTTTAGTTTCATATTTTGTTTCTGGTTTTACTTCAAATGGTGTAAATATAATTTTCTTGTTCAAACTGAATGCAAATTAATTAATCTGTGAAATATTAATCTATTGCAAATCTTTGTGAAGTGAGTTTTTTGTTAATCTAGAATTGAAGAAGCTCAGAGCGAAGAGAGAATGAAGGGATTAAGATAGAGAAGAGGAGAAGAGATTTTGATTGTTTTCAGCTGAAGTCAAACAGAAAATTATGCTGAATTGGATATACATTTTAACTTTTAAGGTTAATTTATAAATCTTAAATTCAAAAATTTTATTTAATTTTGGAACTAACAAATATAATTTGTTAAAAAAGTACTTATTATTTGTTAAAATTCCAGCTGAGATGATTCAATTATTTAAGAGTTTTTAAATGAGTGGACTCTCTACATGGTTTGACAATCCTCCCTTTATAGATAAGAATAGATGCCCTCAGCCTCTTCAGGATGCTTGGGTTTCTACTTTCTACTAATGTCAAAATCTCCAGTTACATGATAAATGACATACTAACCATCCTTCATCCTTGTCACATAATCGTTCGAGCTAGAGGTATCTAAGCAATTCATCATTTTTTGCCTTGATATGTTAGTCTTCATTGATACCGAGGTCGAGGTTCTTTAAGGAAGCCCCATAAAATTTGCTGTTATGAGTCAAATGGAATGTTTGGTAATGCATTTTGACCATTTGAGTTTGTTGTTAGTTACTTGTTAGCTACTTGTGCTCACTCTTGCTTTTTATTTGATGAAAGGAATTTATATATGGAAACGAAGAAATTAGAAGAGAAATAATAGTCCTATCTAGGAAAGAGGGATACAAACCTCAATTAAGGACAACCTTTTGGTTCATCTGAATCTTAGAGATTGCGATGCTTTTAAAGCACTACCATTTGATGCTTAGATTGAAGTGACGCTTTGAACTTTAGCGTTCTTCTTCAACCACATAACCTGAATGACCACAAGTAAAATCCTGTCATCTTAGAGAGTTAGAGTTAGACTGAATTTCATGAGCCTGCTTGCATTAAATGCAAATATCACTGACGAAGGTTATTAGGTCAACCATACTGTAACAATCTATTGGTATGAAACCTATCTAGAGCAACGGACCACGCAAAAGCCTGGACTTTGGAGATAACCTCAATCTTCCAGATTAGTTGATATAGTGAATGAAGGAGGAGTCTTGAGAGATAACAAAATAAGTGTGAAGGATCCATAATTAAACAAAAAGACTGAATACAATATAGCGTTATAAGCTTGCCATCAAAAAATGTATGTTCTGTCACATTTACATGCATGAAAGTTGTGCATATTTTAAATATGTTCTTTTTTTATTAGGTCGTTAAGGCTTTGCAAAGTATGGAAAATGAAGCTGAGCCTGTATACAAAGCTGAGCTTGGACCACTTCTTGATGATGAAACTGCATCCATGAGAGATGCAATGTAAGTGCAACGTTCACAATTTTGATTGACAGTTGACATTACTCTGGTTAAATCTTCTTATTTCTGATGGTTTGCCTTTTCCTGCCCCTCGTGCTTTATGTATTACTAGTTTATATGATACACACTACGTGTGTATTAAAAGTGAGAATATGTGATCCTAAAGTATGCCGTTAGATAAATAATGGTGTGAGGTGAAGAAGTTGAATAAGGAACCTATGTAAAGTTAGTTTAAAAGGTAAAATAGAAAAGTAAAAGGGGTTCGCTATTTTGTTTACACCAAATTAACTTCCAACCTACTCCTTCTGCTTTATAATATAGATTTTGTAATTCACTACTATATTGTAGAACCTGCAGCCTTTTTTGAAAAGTTGAAGATAGAGATATACAAGAGAGTTGGGGCTAGACATGTTATGGAGTGACATTTGATTATCATTTTTTTTGGGGAGGGGTGTGTGTGTTGGTTGTGTTTTCACAATCAATATGTGTGACTTATACACGGTCAACAAGTAATAAAGTATAAATAGAGTATCAATCCCATAGAGAATTATCTAACAAAAATTACCAAGCACTAACCCGTAACTAACTTAATCTTATTCAAACGAATGATATAATATTTTGAATTAAACTATATAATTAAACTATTTCTAACTATCACTAGAATAAAACTAGATAATGAAGACTTAAGATTACAATTTCAGTTACTGTTTCATTGAAATCAATACACTTCTTGTTAAGTCAAATTAATTATACCGGATTGTTAATGAAGAACACGAAAGTAAAATAGACCATCTCTCGATGTACCATATCCAAATCAACTCAAATTCATAGATGATAGAATTAAGATGAGCACCCTAATTCACTAACCCACTATATCTCTATGTGATAATACAATTAAAGAGGGTTTAATCACAAGTTCTCAATAGATTACATGTGGTGCAAAGGTATATCTCTATCCTAGGCACTAATCATGAATTCCATCGCCATGTAGAAGTCACAAACACATGCTATTATGATCAGATTTAAACCTATAATCCGTTTCTCAATTTCATATTAGATTATCACGGTAATTGATGACCAATCAATTAAGCAATTAATCACAAATCATAATAGACAATCAAATAATAATTCATTAAACTAACAAGGAAGCATATCAAAATAAACTACTCAATTAGATTCAATGTAATCCCAAAATAGAGCTTAGTTCATAATTGAGCTAGAATCCATGATCCACAATTGAATATACATTAGAAGAATACAAATGGAAGTGAAAGAGAAAGTAGGAATAGAATTGCAAATCTGATCTCTCTTGCTCCAAGTCTGAATCTTCAAATGCTCTTCAATTGCTTCAATCTTCAAATCTAATCTAATGGAATAGTAGAATATCTAAAAGATGGTATATACAAGATGATTATCCCAAAAGATGGAATCTCCATTACATACTGATATGCTTCTATATATGTAAGCCCTAATTTGACCCCTTTTTCAAGATACAACTTAATTGGCCAATTAAATACAAAAGTTAAATCTGGTCAATCCAAACTGGCGCAGTTGCGCTGTGCAAAAGCTTGTTTAGGGCGCAGCTGCGCTACAGAGTTTATGTGACTGGGGACTGGTGCGGCTGCGCCGTCCCATAGGCTATTTAGGGCGCGGCTGCGCCGTACATCAGTTTTTCATTTTGCTGTTCTGCTGCTTCAGCTTTCTCCAATTCCCATTGCATCAGTACTTGGCCACTTTAAGCTCTCAATAAGTCCATTTTGCCATCAAATGCCACCAAACCAGTTCCCAAGTGTGCAACCTACAAAATGAGAGTGAAATGCATGAAAACTAACTACAACACACGGGTTTAAACAACAAATTCAGTTAGTTACTTAAACCGTTGCTTGTCCCCAAGCAACACAACATAATGCAATGCAATAAACTAAAACAAAATGCAATCTAATCTAACATACTAACGAATCCAAATACCAGTAAGAATGAAATCCAAGAGAGTTGCCTCAGAGAAACCATAATGACATCAAACAGAGTATCTAACCAAGAACAAGGCAATAATGCACATCACTTTGCAAATCAAAACCTGTCATCACTGATGTAGTGTGCGTACTTAGCAACCATTAAACTTGTTACAGTACAAATACTTCTTATAATACGCTTCTTAGAGGGAAAGAATACAGTTTTAACTCAAGAAAGGCAACAAACAATTAAGCTCCAACCAAGATTACGCATCAACTAAGCTAAGAGTCAACAAGGGGTTTATTATGCTTTTATTCACTCACGAGGGCGATAATCGCACTGTCCCATGTTTACACCTGACTGTGCAATGTCTAGCTCTATTAGGCTTTTTAGGGATACCCGTGTAGCGAGCTTTCGACCAACGACTTCCAAACCAGACGGCTTTAGGGCGCTGGGTGTAGAGACACCCCCTAAGGGCTTACTTACTCAAGTATCAAAGGCTACATAACTAAACTAGCCACGGTGTTTATTCAACATATATATTATTTATTTATTTTTTTCTTTCTCTTTTTTTTATTTGTTTTTTTTACGTGCATACCCACTGAATTCCCCCAAACTTGAGCTTTTGCGCAATTCTAGTCATTACTAACTGCTTACTACATTTCTTTCATTAAAACACAAATTTCCCACCAGAAGACAAATATGTGACCATTTAAAATAAGCAAATCGTAATGGTTACTCTAGAGTGCTATCCGGTTACATCAGTTTCAAACAAACTAAGATTCACATCATGCTATGACATGATAACCCTGCCTAAACCATCAAAATTGTTCAATAATCATGCAGTTCTAATCTCATCATAGGCCAAATGAAATTCAAACCAACTGAAAACTTTGATTCATGCAATATGACTTGGCTAATCTGCATGCAATAAATAAAACAAATATTTTTTTGATTTCTATTTTTTTTTCATTAAATGCAACATATGAATTAAGCTAAGCTAAGCTAAATAACATGCTGACATATGAATTAACCACTAAACTAAACAATAATAACAACTATATTCAATCAACATGATTATACTAAATATGCAACCCAAACAATAAGAACAATCCCCCCAAACTTGAGACGAACAATGCCCTCATTGTAATTAAAAGTGAAAGAATACTCCCCTAAGTGGCATCGTCATCTCCATCCGCCTCCTCATGATCCGATGGTGTATCAGGCGGTGGATAAGTTTGAGATGATCCAAAAAGTTGGGAACGGAACATGGACTCCTCTAATGCCCTGGGATTTCGGCCTGCTATTCCCCCAACTTGTTTGGCACTCCAATTTAGTCTTTCAGCTCTTTCCAGAAACCTTGCAGTGCGCTTTGTTTCAACCCATTTTACTGTTATGTGGAATTCATGCAATCTCAGTGTAGTGCAAGTCTCTGCTTCCCTTGCCTTGCTCCTTCCCACTCTATGCCTCAATGTATACCAAATCTCTAATTGTGAGTGTATGAAAGTTGTTTTGGAAAAGGATTTGGTGATGGTAGTTGTGGATTAGGACACGGAAAGAATGAGAGCAATAGAGTAGTAGAGTGTCAGTTCGTTAGGCCTTAGGACCGGGGACATTAAATGTGCCTAATCAAAATAGGACAAAGAGTAAAAAGGGAGGGAGGTTGGGTTAAAATTTAAAAATTGGTGTTCGATAGCGGCGCAGCTGCGCTGGATGGCAGTGATTGATTTTCGCAATACCTGCCGGGGCGGACAAATTTACACTTGAAGAGATCCCGCTGGGGCGGGCTTTGGCAGAGAGACCTCCGCTGGGGCGGGTTTTTCAAGCATAAAAAGTCCGTCGGGGGCGGGCTTTGAATTTTTCCTGGCACTTCTAAGGGTGTAGCTGCGCTGTCTGGCAGCTTAAATAAGGCGCAGCTGCGCTGCCCTGTACCCTGGCAGCTTGAGCTTTTGACTTCTGCAATTTCCTTATAGAAGCAATTGAGTTGGACCTGAGGATCACAAAACAACTTATTAGTACTACCGAAAATACTAACATGACTACTAACTTCTAAAGATTACTAAAAATTGAAATTAAAAATATTTAAACGGATGGGTTGCCTCCCATCTAGCGCTTGATTTAGAGTCCTTCAGCCGGACTTTTTCTTGTTAAAGCTATCCAATTCCTCTTTTATATTTGAAGAACCATCCATCCATCAGTAGCAAATTATCCTTTGGGAGGTTCCCATTAGTTATGAATAGTGAATCAAAGTCACCTAGCATGATCTGTGTGGGCAAGATTTCAATTAACAATGTCCAACAAAGGTGCTTTCTCCGTTGTATCTGTAATTAGATTGGGGCATTGAAGTTGGTCAAACACAACGGGCTCTTCTTCTACCTTCTCTTTTTCATCCCACCATGGCTCCATATTTGTACTCGCTCTCATGTCACAAAGAGCTTTGCCAACGACACCAATTGGGCAAGGTTTTGCAAATCTGACCGAATCCTTAAACTTTGGTGGAGAAGGCACTTTGAGGTATTAATGAAATGGTCTCATCTTCATTAGAATTTAAATCTAGATCTTCGTTGGCCTCGTTTTCATTATCCCCACTTGTCTCCTCTCTTTCGATATCTTGTGGCTCTTTCAGTTGCAGATTTGGTTCGAGCTCTTCATCAGTTTCGGAATCCATGTCATAAAGTCAAGTGTTTTGAGGACGGTTGTTTAAGGCTTTGAACATCTGCTCTATCTTATTCTCAAGATTTCGAATTGACATCTCTTGATTAATCAATCCTCCTCTCCTTATTCGGCGCTATGAACTTGGACAACAATTCCTCCAATCTTGAATTTTTTATTTCAGTCTCGGAATCCTTGTGTTGAGGACCATTGGTTGAGGCATTGATCAATTGTTCCATCTGATTCTTAAGATTTTGGCTTGATATTTCCTGATTCATTTTCATCTCCTCCTGGTTTGCTATGATCTTAGACATAAATTCTTTCAAATTTGAATTTTCTTCCTGTTGCAGTGGAGGTGGACATGAGCATTTCAGCGAATATGTTGGACATGGAGCATAGAATTGATCTTGATGATTATAGATCCCTGAAAAATCTGGTTGATACCCCCAACCTTGATAATTGTTGGGATATGCGTATTGGTTGAGATAGTCACCAACATACTGTACCGGCCTGAAACTAAAGGTGCATTGATGACTCGGATGATTGCCAGCACAATAACTACATACTACTGCTATCATTCGAATACGTTGAGCTGCACAAGCGTCCAACCTCTTCGAAAGTGTCAAGTTGTGCTGATAATGCAGAAATTACATTGAGTCCATCAATCCCTGTGTCCCTTGGCTGAGGCATGCTCATATACAACCACTGATAATTGAATTCAGCCATGGTACTTGGAAAGAGAAAAATAGGAAGAGAATTAAAATAAAAAAATGTTTAAATTAAGACTAATTTGATTGAAATTAATGTGGCAAAAATTATTAAACTAATTCCCCGGCAACGACGCCAAAAACTTGTTGGTTGTGTTTTCACAATCAATATATGCGTGCAAGTATACACGGTCAACAAGTAATAAAGTGCAAGTAGAGTATCGATCCCACAGAGAATTATCTAACAAAAATTACCAAGCACTAACCCGTAACCAACTTAAATCTTATTCAAACGAATGATCTAATATTTTAAATTAAACTATGTAATTAAACTATTTCTAACTACCACTAGAATAAAACTAGATAATGAAGACTTAAGATTACAATTTCACCTATTGTTTCATTTAAATCAATACACTTCCTGTTAAGCCAAATTAATTATACCGGATTGTTAATCAAGAACACGAAAGTAAAATATGACCATTTCTCGATGTACCATATCCAAATCAACTCAAATCCACAGATGATAGAATTAAGATGAACACCCTAATTAACTAACCTACTATATCTCTATGTGATAATACAATTAAAGAGGGTTTAAGCACAAGTTCTCAATAGATTACACGCGGTGCAAAGGTATAACTCTATCATAGGCACGAATTATGAATTCCATCGCTATGTAGAGGTCACAAACGCATGCTATGATGATCAGATCTATACCTATAATCCGTTTCTCAATTTCATATTAGATTATCACGGTAATTGATGGACAATCAATTAAGCAATTAAATCACAAATCATAATAAACAATCCAATAATAATTTATTAAACTAACAAGGAAGCGTATCAAAATAAACTACTCAATAAGATTCATTGTAATCCCAAAATAGAGCTTAGCTCATAATTGAGCTAGAATCCATGATCCACAATTGAATATACATTAGAAGTATACAAATGGAAGTGAAAGAGAGTAGGAATAGAATTGCAAATCTGATCTCTCTTGTTCCAAGTCTGAATCTTCAATGCTCTTCAATTGTTTCCATCTTCAAATCTAATCTAATGGAATAGTAGAATATCTAAAAGATGGTATATACAAGATGATTATCCCAAAAGATGGAATCTCCTTTACATACTGATATGCTTCTATATATATAAGCCCTAATTTGACCCCTTGTCCAAGATACAACTCAATTGGTCAATTAAATACAAAAGTCAAATTTGGTCAATCCGAACTGGCTGCGCAGAAGCTTGTTTAGGTAGGGCGCCAGCTACGCTACAGAGTTTATGTGACTGGGAACTGGCGCGGCTGCGCCGTCCTATATAGGCTATTTAGGGTGCGGCTGCGCCGTGCACCAGGTGTTTTTCATTTTGCTGTTCTGCTGGTGCAGCTTTCTCCAATCCCATTGCATCAATACTTGGCCACTTTAAGCTCTCAATACATCCATTTTGCCATCAAATGCCACCAAACCAGTTCCCAAGTGTGCAACCTACAAAATGAGTGAAATGCATGGAAAGTAACTACAACACACGAGTTTAAACAACAAATTCAGTTAGTTAATACCAGATAAGTAGGTATAAAACTGACTTAACAGTGTGTGGGGGTTGTAATTTTTTCAGGTATGAGCAGGCTGAATATATTGAGAGGGAACTGGAACAAATGACAGAGCAAATAAAATAATTCAGGCTAAACGTGCCAACTAGGTGACTGCCTCTTTGCTTTGTAATTTACTCATTTGAAAAGTTTTTTTTGGTGAACTTATTGTTCTTTTTTATTTCATTTAGGGATATATAACTTGGAATGATTTGGGATTTGGTTTTACATAGTTTGGGGGAAGGGAGAGAGAGAGTGGCGGTAGTGGGAGTTTGTAGATCTATAAGGAAGGATAACAGAGAGAGTGGAAGTAGTTTGTTAACGAAGGATAACAGAGAGAGTGGAAGTAGATCTATAAGGAAGGATGGCTGGTACCAATGCATCCATGCAACAACCATTTAAAAAAAATGCATCAAAAGAATAAACTTGAGCTAACCCCAATGTTATGTTGTGATAGAAATCATGGATGATTTATCTTTTCTATTTAGTATTTATTTTGTTATATGGAGTGTTAATCTTACTATAAACTTTTAATAAGGGGATAGCGGATTAGGTGCACCATGAGTTGGTGGATGTGATGGTTTGTTTATCATGTGTATGATGTTTTATTATTATTCACTTATATTTTTGCTTCAACTGGTCAAGTGCTCTTTCATTGTAATGCTCAGTCTTGGTTCATTTTTTGACAACTACCCTTGAATCAATAGATGTATGGTGTGATAGATATCGTGGTTGAGTTATTTTAACATTAAGTATTTATTTTATGATGTTGAGTGTTAGTCTTACTTTAAACTTTTAATAAAGAGATGGTGGATAAGTGGTATGCGTTAGTGGATGTGATAGTATTATGGATGATGTTTTATTATTCACTTTTCTTTCTACTTTAATTGTTTAAGTGCTCTTTACTTGTAATGTTTGGCTTAGGTTCATTTTTATAACTACCTAGAATCATATTAGATGTATGGTTGTGACAGAGATCGTGGATGATTTATTTATTTTATTTAGTTTATTTTTTATTGTATTGAGTGTTATTTATTATGGTGTTTTATTTTTCACTTTTCTTTGTGTTGCAACTGGTTAAGTGATCTTTCATGTAATGCTTGGCTCTGGTTTATTTTGACAACTAACTTTAAAATCATAATAAATATATGTTCTGATGTCTATCGTGGATAAGTTATTTTTGTATTTAGTACTTATTTTATTGTATGGAGTGTTAATCATACTTTAATTTAATAAGGGGTTAGTGGATTAGTGTCATGATGAGTTAGTGGATGTGATGGTATGTTACATAAGGTTTTATTATTCACTTTTCTTTGTGCTTCAGCTGATGTGCTCTTTGCTTGTGATGTTTGGCTTTGGTTAATATTGACAACTTACCTAGAATTTGATGCATGTTGTGGTAGAGATATTGGATTAGTTATTTTTCGTATTTAATATTTATTTTATTGTATTGAATGTTAAAACTTGCTTTTAATATTTAGGTAGTGGATTTGTGGCATGATGACTTGATGGATGTGATGATATGTTCATCATATGGATGATGTTTTATTATTAACTTTTCTTTCTTCTGCAACTGTTCACGTTCTCTTTGCTTGTGATGGTTGGTTATGGTTTATTGTGACAACTACCTAGAATGATAATAGATGTATGTTGTGATAGAGATCGTGGATGAGTTATTTTTCTTATTTAATTAGTAATTATTTTATTGTATTTGAGTATTAGTTTTACTTTAAATTTTAACAACGAGATAGTGGTTTGTGGTACGACGAGTTGGCCGATGTGATGGTGTATGTTCATCATGTGAATGATGTTTTATTTTTCACTTTTCTTTGTGTTGCAACTGGTTAAATGCTCTTTCTTTGCAATGCTTGGCTCTGGTTCATTTTGACAACTCTAAAATCATAATAAATGTATGTTGTGATGTCTTGTGGATGAGTTATTTTTGTATTTAATACTTATTTTATTGTATCGAGTGTTAATCATACTTTAATTTAATAAGGGGATAGTGGGATTAGTGTCGTGATGAGTTAGTGGCTATGATGATATGTTCTTTGTGCTTCAGCTGAAGTACTCTTTGCTTGTAATGTTTTGCTAATTTTGACAACTACCTAGAATTTGATAAATGTTGTGGTAGAGATATTGGATTAGTTATTTTTCGTATTTAATATTTATTTTATTGTATTGAATGTTAAACTTGTTTTAATATTAGGTAGTTGATTTGTGGCATGATGACTTAATGGACTTGATGGTATGTTCATAATGTGGATGATGTTTTCTTATTAGCTTTTCTTTATTCTGCAATTGTTTACGTTCTCTTTGCTTGTGATGGTTGGTTATGTGGTTTATTGTGACAACTGCCTATAATGATAATAGATGTTTGATGTGATAGATCGTGGACAGTTATTTTTCATATTTAATAAGTAATTATTTTATTGTATCAGAGTGTTAGTTTTACTTTAAATTTTAACAACGGGATAGTGGATTTTGTGGTATATGACGAGTTTGTCGCTGTGATGGTATGTTCATCATGTTGATGATGTTTATTTTTCACTTTCTTTCTTCTGCAACAGGTTAAGTGCTCTTTCTTTGTAATGTTTGGCTCTGGTCATTTGACAACTAACTCAATAATAATTTATGTATGTTGTGATAGAGATTGTGGATGAGTTATTTTTTCAATTTAGTAATTATTTTATTGTATCGAGGAGTGTTATTCTTTCTTCAAACTTTTAACAAGGGTGTAGTGGGATTACTAGTATGATGAGTTGGTGGTAAATTTGATAGTATGTCCACTATGTGAATGATGTTTTGTTATTTATTTTTATTTTACTAACAACAGTTCAAGTGTTGATTGTTGAGAGTTTATAAATGATTAGTACGTTTCCCCCTCCCCTCTCCTGCACTCTCTCAATTGACAGTCCCTTATAAGAATTTTATAGTGTGGTGATTAAAAGTTACTGAATTTGGATAAAACTATAGGTATGTGCCACCCTTTATTTATTGGAAAAGTTGCTGAACTTGAAACATTAAGTTTCACTAACATGTAGATGGCAAAGTTTCGTATTTATTATTTATTTATTGTATCAACTTTCTTTTAATTTTTATAACGGTAGTGGATTTGTGGCATGATGACTTTGATGGATTGATTGTATGTTTTCATCATGTGGATGATGTTTTATTATTTGCTTTTCTTTCTGCTTCAACTGTTTAGCAATTTTGCTTGTGATGTTGGCTTTGGTTATTTTGACAATCTACCTAGAAGAATGATAATAGATGTAAGTTTGTGAGATTCGTGGATGATTTATTTTTCTTATTTAGTAATTATTTATGTATTGAGTGTTAGTTTTACTTTAAATTTAATAATGGGATAGTGGATTTGTAGGTATAACGAAATCGATGTGATGGTATGCTCCATTTTGACAACTAACTCTAAAATCATCAATAGATTTATGTTGTGATAGAGAATCGTGTATGAGTTATTTTTTATATTTAGCTTTTATTGTTATTATGTTGAGTGTATTAGTGCTGAAATTTTATTATTACTTTTAGCAGTTGAAGTGCTGATTGTTGAGAGAATTTATAGGCGATTAATATGTCTCCCCCTCCCGCTCTCTGTGACTTCTTATAAGAATTTTTTAGTGTAGGTTACTGAATTTGGGTAAAATCTATGGGGTATGTCTTATGTGCCACCCTTTATTTATGCAAAAGTTTAAAGTACTTTTCTGGTTTGTATTTTAACTTTCACTAATATGTATCTCACAAATTTTGAGGTAATTTTTTAAAACTAGTTTCTTTAATAGACTTGATCATGAGAGAATTTGATTTTTGACAGCTTTGTTGTTCTAATAAATTCGTACTTTGAGGAGGTACTGTGAGTAGAAATTGTTACAAAATTATATTTTACTGTGCTTCTTATTAATATTCTAAGCCTTGTCATTTGTGGCAAAAGCCGACTTAGATGTTATTGACATTTATTAACTTCTGTTACAATGCCTTTCAAAATAACATATATTTGTTCTGATTTCCAGAGTATTTACGGATTCATTTCCAGACATGTTGAAGCTTAAAACTTCTTAAAAGCTACAAGTATGGAATCACATATTTCTTTCTTGGTTTCCTTATTTAATTATAATTGATTTTTTATTTCTTTTTGTGCTGGTGATTAAATAAATTTTGACTTCTTAAAAGCTACAGGTGTCCTAATCAGGTACTTCTTAATTTGTTTCTCGATTCATCTATTTTTTTTTCTTTGTGTTGATGCTTAAATAGGCTTCTTGAATCTTATGGCATTTCAAAGATAATGAGAAATACGATAAGGGTAATTTTCATTTCAGGTTTCCCTCTCTAATATTGGTTTTACTTTTGAAATCTTGCATGCTTCTAGTTCTGTAGTTGCTTGTGGTTGGAAATTTGGTTTTGGTTTATTTTTACTCATGTTATTGCTTAATTGTGTAATGTAGGGCGAAGATTGTTCTTATAACTGAGAGGTATACACGGCCTCAACTTCTTCATTTTTTGAATCAATCTCATTGCTGATGTTTTGTGTACACACTTGTAAGTTTCATGAAAGAAATGTTTACAAGGCCTGTTGGATTTGAAGTCTTCATTTTCCGTTTGTGATCATGAGGTATAGTGCTATAATTAGTTTATTTAATGTCCAATTAGAGTAATCTTTTAATACAGAAATTGATTGTTATTACTCTTATGGTACTGTAGAATGTAAAGGGAAAATATGTTGTTTTTACTGAGCTTGTGTTGGTCAATTTGGTCTTATATGCTTGCAGGTTGGTTGCAACCCCAACTATTGGACCGAATCATGAAAGCAAATTTGGCAGCTCTAAAGATCACTTAAGGTAATATATTATTCTATATCTTAGCTTTAACTTGAACTGATTTAGGATTTGGTCTATGGGGAGGGATTTAACTTGAACTGATTTGGGATTTCGGTCTATGGGGAGGGAGAGAGAGAGTGGCAGTAGTGGGAGTTTGTAGGTCTCTAAGTAAAATGCTAGTAAAGAGTGGCAGTTGTGGGAGTTTGTAGGTCTATAAGGAAAAGGATAAGCAGATAGCTGTAGGTTGGTTGCAACCCCCAACTAGTGGGACCGAATCATGAAAGCAAATTTGACAGCTTTAAAGATCACTTAAGGTAAATATATTATTCTATAATCTTAGCTTTAACTTGAACTGATTTGGGATTTGGTCTATTGGGAGGGAGAGAGAGAGAGAGTGGCAGTAGTGGGAGTTTGTAGGTCTCTAAGTAAAAGGCTAGTAAAGAGAGTGGCAGTTGTGGGAGTTTGTAGGTCTAGGCAGATAGCTGCAGGTTGCGTTTTTTTGACGTATGGGTATCACATACGATACACAAGACCAAGCAAAATGGTGGGTTTTTTAAAGGTTTGCCCTCATGACACAGAGCAGCAATTACAAGTTATATCATTACGTGACACAAAAAAAAGCACAACCATAATGGATGTATGTTGTGATGTAGATCGTGGATGAATTATTTTTGTATTTAGTATTTATTTTATTGTATCGAGTGTTAATCATACTTTAAATTTTAATAAGGTGATAGTGGTGGGATTAGTGGCATGATGAGTTAGTGGATGTGATGGTATCATCATGTGGATGATTTTTATTTTTCACTTTCCTTTGTCCTTGAGCTGTTGAAGTGCTCTTTGCTTGTGATGTTTGGCTTCGGTTAATTTTGACAACTACCTAGAATCATAATTGATGTATGCTGTTGTTGTAGAGAGATCTTGAATGGGTTATTTTTTCCATTAAGTTACACATTTATTACATATTAACATGTATGTTATCTATAATACTTCCATCTTCCTATTAGCAACTCAAAGCAGAATACCTTGATTGGCCTATAGTCTCTTCTTTTAGCTTTAGACGGTTGTGTTTTAGATTTTTTTTGGGGTGGTGGTGTATCTTTTAGATGTAACAAAAAGCACCACAAACATCTTATAAATTATATCTCATGGAGCAATGTTCTTTATTGGTGATGTTCCTGAAGGTGTGTGAAGGTTGCGCCTCGAACCAAATAAAGAATGTTAAAATGTAAAAAGATGTTGTCTTGCATTATGTTACTGAAATTAAGGTTCTTTATATAATAATTCTTATTAGCAAAGCCAATAATTTAATGAGTTTATCACAGAAGTGAGCAATGATAGCCAAGACAAATTTGTTGGCCTCGGCTTTGATTAATAGTGCTTTGCTTACATTTCCCATATTTAGGTGCTCAGATGGATGCAAAAACAAAGGTGGTGTATGGGGCAGATCACGGGGTTTACTCAAAATTAATATCAGTTATGGGAAAGACACAAACCCGGATGGCGATGTGGCTTTTTTCCGAGATGCGTGCGCAATAGTGGGTGCAGACCTGACTTTTGTTTATAATGCTCTTATCACTGCCCACCTCCACTCCCATGATAAATCCAAGGCTTTGGAAAAGGCCATATACCCCAAGCTAAGCAGGTTAATTAATGACTGACATGGGATATGCACTTGCTTCATCACAAATGAGTGTCTTATGATGTATGGTTGTTGGACTATATATTTCAAAGGCCAGAGAGATATATGACTGGATGATAGAATCTGAGAAGGAGATTAAGGTTTCAACTCTAAATGCCATGCTTGACGTCTACTGCAAGAATAGTTTTTACCTATGGAAGCAGACATGCTATTTGAAAGTGCACGAAATTCTCGATTGGTTAATATAGATTGACCTACAAGCTTCTTTTATAAGTCCTATACACTAAAGCTGACATGAAAGAGAGATGGTATCACTCCCAATAAAAGGTTCTTCCTGGATGCGCTTGTGCTTTTGGGTCGTCGAAGGCAAGACCAAGGCCTGGTAGTGACAAAAAAGAGCCAGCCAATATTACAAAGACATAAAAAGCATATAGTGTTGGTCGGTAATACTTCAGCTAAAAATTTAAAGCGTTTCTAAAATCAAGGAGATGGTTCCTGAACAGCTCGATTTGGTCTCTCGATTATATGGTAAGTGATATTTCATGAGTTTATAATTGTAGAACATTATCTGATTTATTTAGTTGTACCAAGTTTCTTC